>CM030889.1:47964352-49437477 GCA_018136845.1 Heterotis niloticus | reverse complement strand
CTACAGATGCGATGTTTGCTCTGAGGGTGTTGATGGAGAAGTACCGAGAAGGTAAGAAGGAGTTGCACTGTGTCTTCGTGGACTTAGAGAAAACATATGACAGGGTACCTAGGGAGGAGTTATAGTATTATATGAGGAAGTCAGGTGTGCCAGAGAAGTATGTAAGAGTGGTACAGGATATGTACAAGGACAGCGTGACAGTGGTGAGGTCTGCGGTAGGAGTGACGGATGCTTTCAAGGTGGGGGTAGGATTACATCAAGGATCAGCTTTGAGTCCTTTCTTGTTTGCAATAGTAATGGACAGGTTGACAGATGAGATCAGACAGGAGTCACCGTGGACTATGATGTTTGCGGATGACATTGTGATCTGTAGCGAGGGTAGGGAGCAGGTTGAGGAGACCCTGGAGAGATATGCTCTAGAGAGAAGAGGAATGAAGGTCAGAAGGACTAAGACAGAATACATGTGTATTAATGAGAGAGAGGACAGAGGAGTGGTGAGGATCCAGGGAATAGAGTTGGCGAAGGTAGATGAATTTAAATACTTAGGAACAACAGTCCAGAGTAATGGGGACTGTGGAAGAGAGGTGAAGAAGAGAGTGCAGGCAGGGTGGAGTGGGTGGAGAAGAGTGTCAGGAGTGATTTGTGACAGAAGGGTACCAGCAAGAGTGAAAGGGAAGGTCTATAAGATGGTAGTGAGACCAGCTATGCTATATGGGTTGGAGAAGGTGGCACTGACCAAAAGACAGGAGGCAGAGCTGGAGGTGGCAGAGTTAAAGATGTTAAGGTTTGCATTGGGTGTGACGAGGATGGACAGGATTAGAAATGAGTATATTAGAGGGTCAGCCCAGGTTAGACGGTTTGGAGACAAAGTCAGAGAGGCGAGATTGCGTTGGTTTGGACGTGTGCAGAGGACAGATTCGGGATATATCGGGAGAAGGATGCTAGGGATGGAGCTGCCAGGCAAGAGAAAGAGAGGAAGGCCTAAGAGGAGATTTATGGACATAGTGAAGGAGGACATGCAAGTGGTGGGTGTGATGGAGAAAGATGCAGAGGACAGGAAGAAATGGAAACAACTGATCTGCTGTGGCAACCCCTGACGGGAGCAGCCGAAAGAAGAAGAAGAATTCTTACTTTACAGCATTTTTTCACACCTGCCTAAAACTTTTGCACAATACTGTGTGTACGTACGTGCGTGCGTGTATACGGTCTTAAAGTGTCAGTGTTATACTCACTTCATCAAAAATAAGGCTGCAGCTTCTCCGATTTGGTTTGGACACATCCACGGGAGTCAGAGTGCACTGGCTGAGCAGATACACATATTGTGAGAAAACACACGTTTGGTCTAAGCTGCTGACCCTTTAACCTCTCACTTGTTTTTTTTAAACGATTCTATGACATTTCAGCAACATTATTATATAAGTACTTTACTGTACAGTGCAGCATCTATTTCATGCAACACATCCTTATCCGTCATTTGGGATGGTAGTTTCGCAATCAAATGTTCTTCAGAGCTCAAACAGCCATCTTACAGTCACCCTAGATGTTGCCCTTATATAAATCATAATAAGCCATCCATCCATCCATCCATAATAACTTTTCCAAAACAGGTTTGCAGTGGTCCAGAGCATATATAAGAACCGTAGTTTGTGAAGCAGTGTACACTCTGGACAGGTGTACACACACTCTCTCACTCATATATACAAACCCAGCTAAAGCCAAAATAATGCTGACCTGTTAGTGAACGAAATTCCTTTTAAGGTGCAAACTGCTTCGGAGTCCACTCCCGTGCTGTCCCAAACACAGGTGACATTGCTGACATAATCGTTGAGGCACTTCAGACCTGATGCAAAAGGACATTTTTGGTTACATTTAGCCACACACACAGTCAATGAACTGAAGGTTGAGCAAAATATTTTAACTGCACGGTGAAGGAATCCCATCCCCACAGCTACATTCTGGCCCCCGACGCTGTGACTTCATGCTTACTTTCTACACCTAAACTGCACCGGGGGAAGACGCTCAGGAGAAGCAGGAGAGGTAGTGGCCATACTGTTGCCATCGCTGCTGTGACTTGAGCCCCTGCAAGATGGGACAAATCAGGACATTATGAGACTTGCTTTGACATTAATGACAGAAGTAATACTTACAGTGCGCTGTCTAACGCAGGCAGCATCTTCAAGTTTTAAACCATTCACACATTTTCATACAGCTTTCATTTTTCATACTGGGGGACCAACAATGTACTGGCAACAGTACTGAATAGAGATAAACACAAATACTGGGCGACATATGGCTTGACAGAAGGCAAAGGGATCATTGATCCTACATCCAAACTCCATAAATTACATGAACTCTCCTGACTCATTACAGTAAGAAGAGAAGCTCTATTAAAAGGGCCACTGACAAGAAGCTGCATTTTGGCACACCTTTTCAGTGTTTTAAATGTCATTTCACCCCTGAATCTGACTATAAAAATGTCAGGGGTATAAAAAACTAGAGGTACAGACACGCACGCTGAGTGGAATAAGACAGAAAGCACAAAAGTAACTAGAATCCTAACTGCAGTTGCGGGCGTTTGAGACGCTGCCATCGTAATGGTGGTGTCCATTTTTTGGAAAAGGTGTACTTTCCTCAGTTCTGTGGCTGTGATGCTACAGCCGCCCGATTTACAGAAAATAAAAGCGTCAGAAACTCAGGAACCACCTACAGTTGTGAAACCAGAATGAGCCCAAAGGGTGCACAGAACTGAAAGCACGACTCATCTGTTAGCGACGGCGAACATCCAACTGTCATTCATTCATTCATTCATAAATACTGTATATGCTGTACATACACACACACTTACATACACAGAAGCCACTCACATACGCTGTGTAACAATGGCTAACTGAAGAAAGCTTCAGTTTTCCATCAGTACGACCGGGGAGCGATACAGGTGGCCAGGTGTCACCCTAGAGTTCGGGTAGATTTAGCGAGACAAGCCTTGCTTCGGCCATACGTAGTACATATAAATAAATGGAAAACTCGCCTTTTGGAGAGGACTTCCCGCGGTGACGCTTGTCTTCCTCCCGGCTGCTGTTCACATCACGTTTTCCTTGGCGTTGAGACTTATTTGCTCATAACATTTACGTGTGCTTTTGGTGAGCGGATCCCTGGGGACGTGGCCGGAGCTCCTCGCATTCCTTCATTGGGTGCGTCGTGCTAAATAATGTTAAAAATGTTAAAATGAGAGAAAGAGGGTTAAAACTGCCAGAAAAAAAAGCGCGACCCGCGGGGAAAGCGGCGCGAGGGCGACCGTGTTGCTCGCGTGCCTCTCCGCGCGCGCGCTCTGGTGCTTCCCCAACTGGACCCGAGTTCGCCGCAGCCGTGACGTCGACAGGAGAGGCAGAGCCCACGTCTTACGTACAAAAGTGTCACGCACACACACACGCACACGCTCTTTGTGTCGCTCCGTCGCAGAGGCGAGCACGGTGAAAGTCGTTGTCTGCATCGGTGCATGAACCAATTCATTCGTAAAAATAAAAAGTGTATCAGCCAACCAGTGTCAGGTCCACGGTTCCAGTGTGCGACTGCTGGTGTTGGGGTGTTTCGGGGTTTTTCCGATATGCACCGCATGGTCAGAAGTATGCCGACCCCGGTTTTCGCTGCTGACTTCCGCTGTTTCAGCCCCACCGCTGCTAACCGGTGCATAAAATCAAGCATGGAGGCCTGCAGTCTCCATGGAGAGACGCTGCCAGAAGCATGGGTCGCGCTGAAGAGCCTGGTGACTTATGAAGGTGGCGCCGTCACAGGCTGTAACCTTGGCAACAGGTCAGCTTGTCAAATTGCTGCCCCAGGCAACTGTGCGCGCTGTTATCGGGAAGTGGAAGCGTCCTGGGGCAACGACAGCTCGGCCGCAAAGCTGCAGACCGCACAAGCTCGCAGAACGAGAGCGCCGAAGCACGTAGCGCGTTAAACTTCTTCTGTCCTCGGCTGCGTCACCAAACTTCCTCCGCAAGCAACGTTCGGCGCTGTTCGTGGGGTTCTTGGCCGAGCAGGTGCACCCAAGCCTCAGATCGCTGTGCGGAACACCAAGCATCGACCGCCGCTGGACTCTGGAGCAGTTCAGAAACGCTTTCTCGGGACGGATGAATCGCGCTTCGCCGTCTGGCAGTCTGATGGATGAATGTGGATTTGGTGGATGCCAGGAGAGAACGCTACCTGCCTGCACACAGTGTCAACTGTTAAGTTTGGTGGTGGAGAAACAATGGTCTGGGGCTGTTTTTGAGGTCTGGGTCTCAGCCCCTTAGAAATCCTAATGTATACAAATACCTCCTAGACAACTGTGTGCTTCCAGCTTTGTGACCACAGTTTGGGGAAGAAGCTCCTTTCCTGCTCCCCCGTGCAAAAAGCAAGCTCCATAAACACACGGTTTGCCCAGGTTTGTGTGGATAAACTGGAATGGCTGCACTGAGCCCTGACCTCAACCCCACTCGACACCTTTGGGATAAGCTGAAATGCCAACTGTAAGCCAGGCCTTCTCGCCCAACAGTGGTGCCCAACCTCACTGATGTTCTTGTGGCTGAACGGGCACAAATTCCCAAAATCTGGTGGAAAGCATTCCCAGAAGATGGATGATGTTCCACCATTGGGGCCGCAACTCCTTATTAATACCCATTTGTTTCCAATGGGAGGTTCATGAAGCGCAAATGGGTGTGATGTTCACTTCAACAGTGTTGTACAGCACTGCCAGTAGTTCATGTATTTGTTCATCTGAAATCAGCACGTGTGCCTTAAAATTATATGGCAATTATGTATATTTTTAACAAATAAAACTATCGTCATGTGTAACAGTACAGGGGCTGCCAGATGACTGTGGGTGACACTTTGACCATACAGTTCCACACAATTCTCAACAATTTTGGTCATTAACCAAAAGGTAAATAAACACCAGGGGTATAAAAAGCTAGAGGTACACACACAGTCCCGTGTGCCTGACAGTTAATGAAACACACACACACACTTTTTTTTTTTTTTTTACACAAAGTCTCCAAGGAACACAGTGGCAAATGCATTTGCTTGTTGTGCCAGGGTGCAAGAACCTGTATGTTTCATTTTGCCCTCGCGCTAAGAGAGAAGTGAATAGTGAAAGAGCTGCACTTTGCTCCTTTTCACCTGCATATCACCTGCTTTTCACTTTCACATCTCTTTTATTCTCAGCAACCCTTGTGATTTTTACGCATCTTGCACAATGAACCTTTCAGTAACGGAGGTCTTTTGGGGTGGGGGGCCCCTGCCACCAGTAGTGGAAAGATGCATCAGTTTAAGACTGTCACAATCATTTATCACATATTTATAAATGCCAGTTATCTGTTAATGCTGGTTATTAATATTTAATGACCAAAACTGATTTGTGCTAATTTTGTTTAAAAATTTGTAATGTAAGAATCACTCCTTCATTTTCACTGTAAAGAAGATATCAGCTGCAATTTCAGCTTCTTGGCCACTACACCACCCACTTGTCTACAAGCTGTCAGTTCAATTCAATTCAATTCAATTTTATTTTTATATAGCGCTCTTCTCACTGCAGTGTACAGACCTGACAAGGGTTGCATACGTGTACAGTTTGAATCTGGCCACGAAGGAGAGGAAAACAAAAAACTCCTTTCTACATGAGGATAGGAGAAAAATAAACCCCTGGGGGTCCATGTGCCAGTGGAAGCCCACCCCTCCTGGGCATTCTATGCATATGCAATAGCCAGTTCATGATAAGTCAATAAGAGTTGTGGTTTTTTTATCAATGTAGTATACGGGGTATGGTATAGTTAGAGTTCCAGTTCACAGTCAGGCGCGGCCTCCCGCGTCCGCAGCGTCCGAGTCAATGTGGCTATGTTTCTGCAATGCTTGCAAGAAGATGTGGAAGGAAAAACTGACATCTGAGCGCTGTTCAAATTCTGATTTCTGGATCATAAACAGTGCTCGACTCAAAATCCGGTGGAGTTCAACCTGGTATGTTTGACTCCTGTTGGCAGCAATGAAAAATAATACAGTACGATAAATGATGTTTTGTTTATTATGTGCCATGTCCATGCATTCTTAAATTCTAATGATGTGTACAAAAATGTCTAAAAATAACAGAAGCACTGTGGTTTGTTCCCTTTAAAGGAAAAAACTTATCAAAGCACAATTTTTCTCAGTCATTTATTCTAAGAAGCTCCATATTGTGTAGAGGCGCTTCCTTGCCATTTTTTTGACTGGTTGTGGAAAGATTAGTGTTATCTGCAGATATCAAGGTCACAAATCATTAAATAGAAGAAACTAGCACTGCGTGGGGGGGGTGTTTGTGTTTCCAGCTCCAAACCACAACTTAACACCAATAGCTGCAAAGACCGTAGGGTGGAGATGCACTACAAACACATTCAAATAAGGTTATGAGCAGAAAATTGGAAGGGGCATTGGCTTGCCAAACAAACGTATTTATGGTTGGGGTACATTTAAATCATTTTTTGATTTCGTGGTATAAAAAACAAATTTCAACATGCAAGAATTTCATTATTTTTGCCAATATCTTTAAAAAAACAAGTATAAAAACAAGAAATAGGTTTGAATTTTACAGATGGAAATGTGTTAATGCGAGTAAAATGAAGTTCTGTTTAGCTTGAAAAAAGCACTAACTGTCAGCATTACATTTTCCTGAGCAGGAAACTACTACAAGTCCACAAATAGATAAGAAATGGCAGATATGCAAATTCTAACCTTTCCAGAGATTTGTCTGTCACAGTGGGGTAAAATATTCAGAAAACAGTATTATTTCTCGGTCAGTTTTTAAGCAGCTTCAAAGTTCGACCCACAAAATTCCCCACCATACTTTACTGTACTCATGGTGTTTCCCTGACAGGGGTCCACACTGATAAAAGTCCATACTATGAGTTTTGGATAAAAGGTTCTACTGTGATCTCATCTGATTGCAAAGCAAAGCCATAGCTGGAAAAATGGTCCCATTTTTGGAAACTCCAAACAAGTTTTGCAATGCTTTCCTTCAGTAACAACTTCTACAGAAGCTGGCATGCTGTGGACCTCACAGTCACTGCCTTGTGAACGGCTGTGGTTTTCACCCAGTAAATTTGGCAATCAATTCGTTCTCTGTACTGAGAAAAGATGGAGCCTTTATCCTCAGAGTAGGCTTTTGTAGCTTTATTTTAGAGTTGAAATGTGTTTTTCAATTCTAAATCTTATCTACAAGGGTTTTACCTGGAAAAGTCTTGGTGAATTTCACAAGGTTGTGGCACACATTCAATCCAGTCATACTTTTAGCAACAGAGGGCTGCGTCACGGTGTTCATATTTAAACTGTTGCCCTAGCATTTGCGTATATTAATAGTATTTTAATATTTTGGTTCCTGATTTTACACCTCTGCCCTGGTGCTGTGCTTATAAAATGTACACAGCACAAAAATCTCATCATTACATTTTCCATGATGTCTTCTTAGCTGCCAGAAGAATCTGCTAATGTTGAACTTGGCTTCTCAAATGTGGCACCCTTTATAAACAAATTAATCCATTTGTCCTTCTTTTCCCACATTTCCTTAGACGTGTATTTGTACTTCTACACATCTACTTTCGTACTAACAATAGTAGCGAAGGAAACATTTATCGGTCCTTTAATGCCTTCTCATTGATGTAATGATGGCTCACATTTCTCAGTATAACCGCTGAGTAATTTTTCTATGACATCCACTCTCGGCTCCAAGCTGTGACATCACAGCATGTCTAGAAACATTTCCTGTCAAAAAAATTCACGTGGGGGCCGGGAGCGGATATGCTTGAGGTCCACCTCTGCAGAGCGCAGATAGTACGGAGCAAAGTGATAAAAGGAAAGAAAAAACTTCACCAGAAAGCATTTGATTTTCCTCCTGATCTGTTTCTTGACTGCCACTTTTCTAAGAAACTGCCCTTTGAACACAGTGGGAGAAATGTTTTCTAGTAGAACCCATTTGTCTTTTGAACTAAATCATATTTTTATAGCACATTCTGGGAGGGGCAATAATTCTGGATGGCACTGTTTTAGCCCCTATGGGCTAACAGAAATGTAATATATCCACCATATTTAAATGAGCCTCCATATAACAGCTACACAGTATTATCCAAAATACCTGAATTCAGAATATTGCTTTAAAAATTAACTTGATCCTCAACTGGAAGTAAAATAAGTACAGGGACTAAACAAAAGAAATTTTGCTCTTTCAGAATACATACGGGGCTGATTTAAATTGAAGTTTGGGAAATATGGCAAAGATCTTGTTTTTCTTCACTTTTCTCCAATCTTGTACCATTATCAGTAAAGCAGTGGGATGAAGGAGCACAGCTCAACGCAAACACAAAAACACACACTCACACGCGCTGGTGCACAAAACTGCAGAACTGCGGTTGGAATTTTAAAAAAAAAGGTAAAACCCACAGAGATCCAGTTCTTGCTACTAGACAAACACAGCATTTCCCTGCATAGCTGTTTGCTCATTTATGCTTCTGCGCCAGCATTTCAGCTATCATGTAAGCCCTGCTCACTGTTCTGAAGCTCCAAAACCTCTCGCTGACTTCATGTGTTCGAGATGCGTTTCTGCTGCAGGCGCACATTCAAATGTTCAAATGCCATATTCTGCAGAAGCTCTGAAAAACATACTAACAGTAACTTATGCAAACTTTAAATAGATTTTATGCTTTAAATAGCACATGAGCAAAATTTGGCAAGCATTTTTTACTTTATGACCTTGTCTTCCAGTAAATGTGTTGGTGTGCTGTGTCATATTTGAGCATTGTAGGTTGTGTAACTTGATAATGACAAATTCACATAAGAAGCACATTTCTGAGATGTTCTACACTCTTTCCTGACATTTGTCCCAGATCTGCGTCTGTAACATCTTGGAGCTCACTTTTGTACTTAGGGGCTTCGTATGTCCATATCTTGCCATTCAAAATTCTTTCCAAAAGGATCATGAGATACTTCTCCTTCCGTTGCAACCCCACACAGACTGGGAAGTCTGGGTGCTAATAATAGTGAACAGTGGGCGGACACCTATCTGACAGTGTTTGCCAGGTTGATTCTGCTTCACTACCTTTAACTTGACTTTGCACAGTGTCAGTGCACACATTTACGGGAATTTTAGGAAGATGGTACTGTATAGTCTTTTCCCCTACAGGCAGTCTGACTACACAGAGTTTCTTCATTTGGTCGTGGCATAGAATATCTCTAAATCTTGTTGACTCACTTAGGAGATTTAGAGCAGTTTGAAGAGCGTCGTTTTTCTGACAGTCTGACAGTCCCTGAAGTTAAAACGCAAAAAAAAGAGACTTTAAAGTTTTCTTTAAACTTCCTAAAATAACAGGTTTTGTGGTCAGGGGTGAAACCACGTTCATGACGACACTACAAGTTTTCACATCGTAAAAGGCGCCAGAGGTGAAAAATCCCTCCAGCTTTTAGTTTCAGATGCTTTCTCTCCCCTTGTTGTTCGTGCTCTTTTCAGTTCCTTTTTCTTCTAGGCAAACATAAGGATGTGCAATTGATGTACTAGCACCAATTTAACATTTTGCCGGTTAAGTTTTTACAAAACTTCCTTTATACACATGTGACTTTGTTGCTTGCCATGTAAATTCTGGAACAGCAAAGTGAAAATCATGTAGTGAAATCAGATGTGTATTTCATAGTAAGAGAGAGCTGAGCTGCTTCACCCATTGGACGCAGAGAGATTATTATTATTATTATTATTATTATTATTATTATTATTATTATTATTATTTCAGGACATTCTTCCTGAGAAATGTGGCAATTGAAATATCCTTTGTCATCCAGGTATGCAATTCTTTGGTTTGCAGTGGAAAAACTCAGAGTTGTTTCAGAAGGGTAGAGGGTAGAAAGAAGGTAATGGCCAAGCATGGTCAACATAAAGGCTGCAAGATCTTCTCTAAAGAGCTTGATGTTCCTGTCTCCACTGTTGTCAATGTTATCAAGAAGTTTATGCCCAATGGGACTGTAAGACAGCATCCCAGGAGGGATGAAGGAAAACTGACCCAAGACTAAAGAGAAAGATTGTTCGAATGATGGAGAAAGAACCAAGGAAAATGTCAAAACAGATCCTGGCTGACCTTCAAGTTCAAGGTGCAAAAGTTTCAAGCTGCATCATCCATTTCTGTCTGGATGAAAACAGGCCCCATGGTAGACCCAACTTCTAACACAAAAAAGCCTGAATGGAGTTTACCAAATGTGTGCTGACAAGCCACAGCTCTTTGGACAAATGAAGCAAAATGATAACACCAACTCTGCTTACAGAAAAGAAAACAAAGCTTTCAATGTAAAGAAGACTCATTAGTTTTATTGTTTTAAATAGCATATTAAGCCAGAAATCAAAAGCTTGTTCATCTAATGTACTATAGAATGTATTAAAGTTTCTCTTCTATTAAATGTGAAATAAAGAATCTTGGATACTAAATACTTTTGCAGCTTAAACCTATTTCTTCAGAGAAAACTGTAAGCTCTTTGGGAAAAGTGGACAGGTGCAAATACTTTTGGCCACATCTGTAGAGATAGATAGATAGATAGATAGATAGATAGATAGATAGATAGATAGATAGATAGATAGATAGATAGATAATACGGCCAAAAGTGTGTCTGAGCACCATGCTCATATGGGCTTGTTGAACCACCCATTCCAAACCCATAGGCATTAATAAGGACTTGCACCCCCTTTGTTGCTATAACAACATCTATCTTCTGGGAAGGCTTTCCACCAGATTTTGGGAATTTGTGCCCATTCAGCCACAAGAACACCGGTGAGGTTGGGCAAGAATACCTGGCTCACGATTGGTATTCCAGTTCATCCCAAAGGTGTTCAGTGGGGTTGAGGTCAGGGCTCTGTGCAGCCGCTCAAGTTCTTCCACACCAACCTGGGCAAACCATATGTGTATGGAGATTGCTTTGTGCACGGGGGACACAGTCATACTGTGGCCACAAATTTGGAGGCACACAGTTGTCTAAAATCTGTTTTTATGCTGTGTGGGTGAAGCTGAAACGGCTTAGCTCAGTCATCAGAAAGGGGGTCCACATAAAAAAAAATGCGGTTTATGGTTTAGATCAAAATACATTCTCTTTGTCATGTGAACAGATCTGGTATCTGAAAACATCCTGAGGCTGTTGTTTTTTCTACTTTTCTGTGTTTCCTTTGTTTTTGCAGCGCATGCAAGCCTCACAAATAGGTGGTGGCTGAGTGTTATGGATGATTTGTCCACAAGTAAGAACAGGATGCCGGTTGAGACATGGCTTACTTACCGTGAACGGCTCTGATGAAAGAACCCTGCTGTCCAAACAGATCAAATGTTTTCATTTATTATAGTGTACATTACATTGTAAATTGCCTTTGCAAAGATAGCAGCTTATTATTATTATTATTATTGTTGTTATTATTATTATTATTATTATTATTATTATTATTATTATTATAACAGAAACTGTATAGCAAAGATTTTGTTTATGAAAATGTTTCTGAGAGTTCAACTCAAAATTGTCCAGTAAAGATCAAATGTTATTGATTTTGTCAGTGCAACCTGGTCCGGCACACTTATAGGAGCCCCATAACGTCGCTTTGGTGCCATGTGAGGGCAGAGCAGCAAGAAGCTGTTTATCCGGCTGCGACAGAAAGTCTGCTTTTAGTTGATTTAACTGGGAGACTGCAGGTCACTGACACCCTGTTCAGACCGCTCAGCCATAGAGTGTGGATCAAAGGCTTGAGCTAATGGTGTTCACCCACCCTTTCGGGGTTCTGCTGATAAAGTAGACCCGGCAGAGGGTAAACAACTACAGCAGGAGGCAGGATTGAAACCCACGCCCAGTGACTGCTAGGTGACTGGCAAACAAATATACAATCTGCTGCCTGTAATCCTGTTGGAATGCAACCATTTTCACTCATGTGATGTGGTGGTGAATTCCCTTGATCATACAGTATGGTTTGAGTCATTTTTATTGCATCTGTTTATTCCAAGTAAGAAAACTTGGAATAAACTCGTATCAGTTTTGCTATTATTTGCTTAATAATCTATCCATTCATTATCTTCAGCTGCTTGTCCTGGACAAGGCCGCTGTGGTCGGGCTCAAGGCTTCATGGAATGTGAGTCCAGTACAGCTGCTTGATTGCATTACATACAATATTTAAAATATTTAAAACAGAAAATTACAATAAAGCTATGCTGGGTATGAAATTACAGAATGCCATTTCTCTTTCGAAAATAAATGATGCACATCATACTTCATGACCACCTTGAATGCCCTTGGGATAAAGACTGTCATCGTTTCAGCAACAAAGGGCCCAGTGTAGCATTGAGGGGTTCATACTTACTGTACAATAAATACTTCTTCTAAGGAATAACCATCAAAATCAAAAGGTATTTATGAACATGTCACAAAGAAAGCGCTCACACATGTGACACACTGACAACCCTAAATCTGAATAATCTTAAACACAGGCATTAAATGAGCAACACGAACATTTCTAAGACCAAGAAAAAGAGAAGTAGATTTATGACTGAGGATGCAGATTCAAAATCAAAATACAGAAACAGATTGGGTACTCTCGCCTACGTCCCAGAATGACGCAGGTGAGAGTATGCCCACCACCTATATGCATTTGCTCCTGGCAGAGTCAAGCAGCTATATTTTGCATTGTCTCCTTAACTTGAACATGTGTTTGTATGATCTTTATCCTTCTCCTCTACTTTCTTGCATGGGAATCACAATCTGGGAATCAGAAAGGGGGAATGGTGCACAATCCCAGCATTCTCACCCACTGGGTCTTGTGCCCAAATCAGGCGCCCATGTTGGTGTATGATGATGTCAAGCAGTCAGTAGGACCATATCTATGTATCTCTGCAGGTTTATACACCTGAGCACAGACCACTTCAGTGGGTCCTCCTTCTTCATGGACAGTCCTTTGAAAAGGTTTAGCAATGGCAGAGGAAGAGGCAGAGGCTGAGTTCTGCTTGTGTGCTAGAAGTTCAGCTGAAGCTGCCGTGCTGTTTGCATGCCTGGAAAAGGTTTTTTCCTAAGGTGGTTCTCGACTAATAACATGGGGAGCAAAAAGGCAAAACTAGATTCTCCTGCTCCGTTGTCCCTAATACTCCCATGAGGTCACAGCTGGGGGGCTTTAGGAGGAGGTCAGCTCCTTGATCCAGCCAGTCATCTTGGTGATGCGAGTGTAGACACCATAGTAATAGGGGCGGCCACAACCGATACCCCAGCTGACCACGCCCGACAGAAACCAGCGGCCAGAGGGTTCCTGGCACACAAGAGGACCTCCAGAGTCTCCCTGGAAAACACAGTTAAATACATATTTTTTCATAGGCCATGGGTCTATCCAGGAAGCATACAGATCAAAGCAAAGTACCCTCTGGTCCATCATGTTGTTCAATATGAGAATGGAGCTTCCTACAGAGCAACAGGCTTGCAGCAATAAATACTCTCTTCACGTCATTGTTACAGTTTGCTGAAGAACCTTTATTTTCTTAAGAAAAAACAGAGCATGTGAGAAACTGGAAGTCCCCTTTCAAGATACTGATGGCCTCACACAAGAGAGGTCACATTCATTTGACCTCAGCATCCTCTTTTAAAGCACTGGCCAAATTGAGGCCATTTATTTTTTGAAAGGTGGGCTCAAGCTAACTTTTACAGAAAAGTTACAAAAAATAAATGAGTAACTAGAGCTGCCCTATTTTTTCTGCCTGTTTGCATGATTTCTGAAATGATGCTGTAACCCTCTCCTCACCTGACAAGCATCCTTCCCCCCATCACGAAAGCCAGCGCACAGCATTCTAGGTGTGATCCTGTAGCCATATGACTTGTTGCAGACATCCTCACTGATCAGACGCACGTCTACCTTCTGCAGAACATTGCTGGTAGAGCCTGAGGAGGAGAGACGTGACACCAGCCCTCAGTCATATCTGCTCAGAAACCTCTCTGGAACATCCAAATGTGACATCCAGCACCCCTCACCCGTCTCCTTCAATGCCCCCCAGCCAGTCACCCAACACTGTAACCCTGGCTCCAGCAGGTGGGTGCATGGTGGTAGGCAGGCAGGATGGGCCAGTGTCCCGGAAGATACAGGTCTCTCCAGCTTCAAGAGTGCCAGGTCGTAGTCATGTGTGTCATCATCGTAGTACTGGTGCAGGTGGATCTCTTGCACTCTCAAGGCCTCCTCTGTTGAGCTGCTGCGGTTCAGAAGCAATTTGCCCAAATACACTGTCCACAGGTTGGGAGCATACAAGCTGAGAGGGGGGAGTACAGTACAATAATAACTGAAAACAAACATTTCAAGAATATTAAAATGTCATTACTACTTTATTGGTTTCATATCTCAAAATCAGAATCAGATTTATTTGGCCAAGTATGCTCACACATAAAGGGACCTGTACATTAATACAAATATATGGGTGATATATAGCTTAAAGAATTTTGAAATAAATATGTAAAAAAGCTAAAAGAATGACAAAATAAAACAACAAAATTAAAAGAAAAAACATGCTAAGGTAAATGATGAAAGATGGATGTTAGAGGGCAGAAAAAATGGGAGCTCTCAAACGTGTCTGTTCAAGTGATTTTGAACATTTAGGTCTTAAACTGGGATTTAAGGGTATCCAGAGTGAGAGACTTCCTCACATACTACAGTCACTATGGTCAGGAGAAATCTGGGCTACAGAGAACTGGCGAGCTTGAGGGATGCATAAAGGACAGAAGCTGGATGAACAATTCCTTTGGAGGGGATTCAAGTCTGTAGACTGAAGGTCTGTATAGATTAAGATGTGTAGACTTACTGAGAGCTTAATTCCAAACCAGCTTCAACGTGCTTATAATGGAAGGTTTATCTAGCTGCATTTCAGCAAGTTATTGAGAACTGCTTCGCAAACTTTTGAGTCAGGTCGACCACTCTTACTTTATTTCCTGGGCTATGTGATGTGCAAACTCTTCAGTGTGTTTATTAATGGGCTGAATTCTTCTTAGCTACTGACCTGTCGTCATAGAAACAGTGAGCTGCCGACACCACCCATTGACTGGAAATGAGAACCCCTCCGCAGAGGTGGCGACCGCTGAACTGCAGGCTGGCCTGCCACGGCCACTCCCCCTCGACGGAGTTAAGCCCACCCACCACACGGCTAGGGAAACGTTGAATCCCACAGTCTGAAAAATCATGATCACACACACAATGAAAGCTGAGAATCATTAAAAAAACAAGTGAGAGGTTAAAGGGTCAGCAGCTTAGACCAAACGTGTGTTTTCTCACAATATGTGTATCTGCTCAGCCAGTGCACTCTGACTCCCGTGGATGTGTCCAAACCAAATCGGAGAAGCTGCAGCCTTATTTTTCATGAAGTGAGTATAACACTGACACTTTAAGACCATACACACACACACACACACACACACACACACACACACACAAATTTGAACCATTGCTCTGCACTGTAGGACCAACTGTGTGGTTATTATCAAAGAATATTTTATTTAGGAAAACATTTAAAATATTTCCTCTTGTTTACTGTTAGACAGTTGATCTTGAACTTAAGTTGTTGCATAACTGAGAATAAAATGACTGCTGAATGAGTAAAATTAACATAAAAGTGAGCAAATTGTAATAGCGCTGAAGTTTCAGAAGCAACAGCAAGAACAGAGTACAGTAGCTTAGTAGGCTCTAATAGTGAATGCATCTCTCTCTCTCTCTCTCTCCCACCCTCTATCTCTCTCTCTCTCTCTCCCACCCTCTATCTCTCAGCTTGCAGTTAATTTTTGATTTTGTTCTTGTTCTTGCCTTTCTCTTCTGTTTGATGCAATATGTGAATGAACTGTTATGTTTTTCTGTTTGTCTATGACAATATATGTTTGAGCCAATAAAAGGGCTTTTTAAAACTCAAAAACCCCTCTCTCTGTCTCTGTCTCTCTAGTGAGCCAGGCAACTTCTTGCCCACCTGCATGCCTGCATATTCTGAGTCTCCTCCTCACATAACCAAGAAAGCACAATAAAAAACCCTGTTGGTGCAGACAGATGTACAGCACCCTGAAGAAGCCCAAAGCAGGGAATAGGAGAGAAGGCACGGCGCATTCCTTTCAAATCCCATAGCACTCACCACAATGCTTCTCGTCGGAGGAATCCGGACAGTCGGTAACAAAGTCACACTCTGGGTTGGGTTTCTTGACACAAGTGCCATCAGCACACACATAGGTCATTTCTGTACATTTCACACCTGGCAAGTTAAAAAACACACACGGACTCACATTCTTGAGCTGCCAACACCACCCATTGACTGCAAATGAGAACCCCGGGAAGCCAAGTACACACCGCTCAGTCTAGTCCAGCCGACTGTATGTACAGTGCACAATGGAGGCTACATTTTACAGGTAATGCCTAAGGTTTGCCTTCATAACTTCATCTCTTATTTTTATTTTACACATGCTTCTCAGAGTGAACAAAACTGATTTGTTACCTTCTGTGCAGTTCTCCTCATCCAGTCCATTAGGACAGTCCAGATGATGGTCGCACACTTTGAAGTAATCCAAGCACTGGCTGTCTTCAGGACACTGGTACTGTGCAGTGCACACTGCACATAGTGCAAAACGCAGTACAAGTTTTCTTCTTGCAGATTCATTGCAGTGCAGAGCACATTCCTTATTATTATTGCATCACTTCTATATGTGCTATGGAAAAGTGGACCATCCGTCACATTACTGAACAGTCTAGGACATACGTAGCTGTCCATCTTCAGATCTCAAATCCTTGGATTTTACTTCATTCAGGAAAAATAAATGAATGGATGGATGGACGGACGGACGGCTGGATGGATGGTCCCAGACACGTCAGCAAGGAAGGATGTTCTTCATGATCCCTCAACTCTCGCTAACCCTCCACACCCCCGGGGCACCACTCCTTACCACAGTTCCTCTCGTCCAAGCCATTGGGGCAGTCCTTGATCCCGTCACATGCAGAGACACACAGCCCATTCACTGTGCACAAAAACTGTCCTGGACAGGCTGGAGTGAAGCCAGTTGGATCAGTGATCAACCAAACAGGTTTCACTTGGTATAGCCAACCCTCAAAAACAGTATATATCTGTTAATTTGACAACATGTACAGTATCTTTAATATAACAGTAATTGTACTTAATTTTAAGCAAATTCCCTATTAGATTTATTCAGAGGTGGTCAAACCTCATAATGAAAAGTTGCAAAGTGTGCAGATTTTAACTGAAGAAAAGGAAGGTTACTATTAACCAGCATTAAGATACATTTGCTCAAAGTGACTCCCAATGTAAGGTTGCCTTTTTCTTACCCGTTTATATAACTATGTATTTTGACAGGAGTTATTAAGGGTGAACACCTCGCACGAAGGTGACAGTACAACCAGGGAGTTCAAACTCTGGTCCTTCAGTAGTAAGGTGACCACTTACGCTCTGATTGGTTGAAGAGACCATAGTAGACCTTGAGTCCAGGGCCTGTGAGTGACACCTCTGAGGTCATAGTGACTGTAACAGAAGTGGACACCAGGTAGAGGCGCTCTGCATATGGCTGAAGGTTTCGAGTCCCACACAGTCTGGACACAAAAACAAACAAACAAACAAAACAAGAGTAAACCAAAAACTGAATTTCCTGAGATGCATAACTGTTGAGGCACTGGGAAATGAGTTTACATAGATAGATAGATAGATAGATAGATAGATAGATAGATAGTATGCATTAAATAAAGAAAACATTGGAAGGCAAGTCCCAGGTACCTGCGGTTCTGAATGACCCATTCCCCTTGTGTGCAGACCTGGTTGTAGTTGGCCCTTGTCAGCTCGTAGCCCTCAAACTCTAATATGAACCCAAAATCGACTGACGGCACCTGGCTCAGAGACAAGAGACCACCAGGATCTGAGCAAAACAACCATCATTTTTCTTTCTAGGTTTGTTAAAGTAATGCTTCACTATTTACACTGTAGATTTTTATATTTAACAGAAGGTACCTTATAGGAGGGAATTCGGGCCAATAAAAGCAAGGAGGTATTTGTCAGCTTGTCAATTTGCACCATTCACTGAGACATTTTATCGTACTTACCGCAAACCAGACCAAAAAAATTAACAGCTAGAAAAGGATGTACACAGAAGAAACTTGATATAAATCAAATTTGTGATATTTTCAGTAACTTCAAAGCTTTCAAGGAAATTTATCAAGGGAACCAGGTTGTGCACATGGAAACTCTGACCAACACGTTTCTGAGTAAAGGATGAAAGAGATTTGCATAAAGTCAGAAACAGCATCATATTTACAAGCTCATTCATATAGGATACCACAAGATACAGATCTCAGATGTGGGTAGAACATAAGAACATGACAACAGAATGTGTTTCAAAATGGTAAAGTAACTTCTGTGGCATTCGTAAACCTTTGATTTCTCAGTTTTGACTAAAGCGATGTCTTCAATATGCTGTGCTCTTCTAACTAAAGAAAGTCTATGTTCTAAGGACTTTGGGTCATGGCAAAGGCTCACGGTGAAGTGCCAGGAGCAGTTGGTGTCCGGAGGGTAGTAGCTGGGGTAGAAGGGAGTTTGGAAACTACCCTGGACGCCCAAGACAGGCCTCAAGTTGAACGTGGATGAACACACTGGGTGTTAAAGAAGGAACACAAACCAATCAGATCTTCTGAAATGCACACTGAGATCAGTACCAACAAGCAAGCACTTATTTCACCTTCTTTTTTATTGTCGTTGTTGTTCATTACATGGACACTTTTTCTAAATCTCACCATTTTTATCCAACTTCAAAATACATAGAGAACGCATCCCTGTTCTCTCTCTGTACATCTGTTTTTGGTTACCTGAAGTTAATGTGTCACATTAAAGAGACAGGAGGCTCTTATGAGATAACCACCATCGGATTTATGGGAAATGGCTGACAGAAAGTTTCAAAGCTGAGGACTGTTTCAAATGTCTACCATAGCAGAACTGCTCAAATGTTCAAACAATTGGTTACTGAGACGCCATATTCCTGTCTAAGAGAGGAATCCAGGCCATGTAATGGTTAAGCGTCAGGATCTTCAACCTTGTTACTTGTGATTTAAATGACCTTATATTTGAAGCAAGATGTAATACCAATGTTCCCTACAGGTTCTCATCTTCTCAACAGTCAAACATGTCACTTTGCATAAAAATAATAGTTATGCAACAATGTAATAAGAGTGGAGGTGAACACAGACAGGGACTCCCACCCTGAGAAGGCCAGGCTTGAGCAGAAAGGTGGAACGGGTCCTTGTAGTTGTAGAGGCCCTGCTTCCACACCACGGACATCCACTGCGCCGAGGACAGCACCCTGACCACCTGCTCCAGTCGACTGCATCGATAAAGACTGAGACACACATGGGTGGAGGACAAGGACATTCAGAACATGGCTGTGCCGCATAAATGGGCCTGGAACATGTTTGTGTAGGACAGAGGTTCCCAAACCCATGGTCGCTGTAGAAGAATTATTTTTTATTAAGGAATTATTTTATATTTGTTTCAATTTCCCTTATATGGCACTGCAGCCTGTTTACAACAACCCCCTCCCAGTGAACGTACACAAGAGTTGTAGTAAATTTTACCTTTGTCTAACTCTCCTGCAAAACTGCAGGTTGGGCTTCCTTGTTTTATTCTCGTTTTGATTGGTCAGTTTAAAGGATACGCATTTCCCCTTGGTCTGGTCTGCTACTATACGTTTTACACATCATCATCACCTTATATGAGGCTCTTCGCATCCAGAAGAGGTGGAATCTAAACATGGATTCCCATCCAGGCATGGGTGTAAACTGTGTTAAACTGTTGGTTGCACCGCATAAATAAAATATGACTTGCAAACCTTCGGCTTCTTGTTTCTTGTTCGGCAGTAAACTTCTTCCATATTTGCCATATTTGCACTACGGAGGATGCCCGGAAACAAAACTTTTCATGGGGACAACACTGCTATGCTGTGTTGTTCACTCATGACAAATAAACCTTTGAATCCTTTGAATCCTTCCACATCACAAACCAAACAGGGATTATGGGTGTGCTCCCGTGGGTCATGAGACGATCTCAGAATGGACACGTTACAGTGTTATCGGCTTTAAAAGCGGAATATTTACCGCCACAGTATGAAGAACTATTGAAATACAGTCTATTCCCAAATTAGCGCAGCTCGATTTTGTGGATTTCCGATTTTGTAGCGCATTGCAAAAATATTCCAGAAGAAAACAAAAAAAGTGACTAGTGAAAAAGACCAATTTTTAAGCGTAATGCAAGTAATATGAACATTTGACCAAGTTTTAGCTTTTTTCATAAAAATATCTTCATCAATCCATACAGTTTGAACAATTTTTGCATGAGTCTCGAAAACATCAGCCCACTGTCTCCATCATTAGCTCCATGAAGGGAGCAGAGCGCCCCCTGGTCCCCCCGCAGCGGCATTCTGATCCAGTCGAATCGGAAGCGAATTCACCGTTTTCTGCATATACAGCAATCCACTGTACTGTTTGTTTGTATTTTTCCATTTACATCATTCACTGTATTTAATTTTATTAGGCATTTTACATGTTCATTATGCACTACATTGCATTGTAAAAGTGCAGAACTATACAGCGCCGTAGCAAGTTCCGCTTAAATTTCACTTTTGATTTTCTGGACTTTCGTCATATCCAGACAGCCCCCTCTGCCCCCCCCCCCCGCCATACTCCAAAAAAATCAACAACGGACTGCATTAGCCACCAAATAAAGCAAGAATAGGCTACACCAAATAGTCGGCCCTGCCAAAAAGATCGCTGGTGCCAGACTGTCCTGCCTCCAGCACCTGTACTCCTCACGAATTAGGAGACGGGCAGGGAAAATCGTAATAGATCCCTCTCACCTGGCCTACAGCTTTTTTGAACTTCTAACATTTGCCAGGCGCTACAGATCACCGTGTGGCAAAACAAGCATATATGGGAACAGTTTCTTTTGTTACGTTCACGAACAGCTGACTTGTTTGTTGGTGTGTGCAATGTTTACCTTTAATATTTATTCTACAAGGCTGTATTTAAGGTAGCCATCAGAAATGTTTTGGAGCCTCTTATTTAGAAGCTTCTCTCCATAATGGTACCAGTGAATAAAGTGTAACAGTTCTTGTGAAAGTGTATTCTTAGTCTCAGTCGTTCTAGTGAAAACTTCCAGGTGTGTAAATAAGTAAAGTAAAAGAAAAGTTCAAGCTCACGAGGTTACGAGGTGCCTGTCTGCAGGTGTGGTGGAGTCATACACAGCCAGGCGGTCTCTACAGTCCGGGAGCAGCCACTCCATCTGCAGCTCCAGCTGGTAGCCCTCGGGGGCCTCCAGGTGCCAGATGCAGGAGGATCGCTGAGTGTTGGGGCCTTGCAGGGCGACAGGGCTGCTGGAGACCACCAGCTGGTACCGGTAGCAGTCTGGGGGGGGGGGGGGTTTAGAGAGATTCCTTCACCAGCCAGATACAGCACTGAAGGACAAAGGTGTCACTTGCTTGTGCATCTTCTTTTTATGAGGAACCATTTCCACAGAGCCGCTTAGATTACATTCATTATATTTTATCTCCTTCAAGCAGGAGGTGGGATTTGCCCTTTAACCTCAAAGTCCAAAGACAGCAGCGGTAAGCACTATGTCGCCTAGTTATGACACAGGATCCCAGTTGTGAGGAGTGATGAGCAAGATTACTTGACTGATTCAATAAAAGACAAAACGTGCTATGAAATTCACAATATGAATGAGCAGCCGCTATTTCACTCTGCTGAAAAATAATGGCATCATGCTATCACACAATGAGATGTACAGATGACTCAAAAAACAAAACTCAAAAAGCAAACCATACCAAATGAAGCTTTCAACAAATCTATAACCTTGGCTTCAGATTCTGTAGGAGAAAAAATGCAGAAAAATAGAATATGATAACAAAATATTGATAATTGGGTTGTTTTTGTGTAGCATGACATTTTCTCTAAATGTCTGAGGTTTTATGAAGACAGAGGCGATGCAGACCTGTTACAGAGAAGGAGGGCAGATGGAGAAGGTATCCCTCGTAGCTGGCTGTATCCCCACTCCCGAAAGCCATCAGAACACTCTGAAGGCTGGCATTTACATGGCTTGGGGTGACCTTCTCCACGAGACTCTCAGGCACTGATAGAATAAACCAAAAGTGTGCCACCACACTGCCCTCCCTGTGGAAGCAACAGAAGCCACCTCAGTGGTTACACACGCTGGAAAGACCCTGCACCTCCTTGAAGCGGGCCTCCTAATTCAGGAATGACACAAAGGAAAGGATACGACACGCAGCAGAACCAACCTGGTCTGCCCTCCTGGCCCAAAGGCATAGACGCTAGTGGAGTTGAAGTACCAAGATAAGCCAGAAGATTTCACAAGTTTCTGCACCTAATAAAACCGACAGCATGGAGACAAAATTTTCAAAACTCAAATTAAGAACACTTGCACTGCATTTCAAACATCTCAACAACAAAGGGTGATGTGATGGTTAAAAACGGGGGTAAGAACGGGATACACTTATGAGGGACACGTAGGGTTCATCGCAGATACAGGTTGAGGAAATCGGAAGGAAGAGAAGAGGAATGGGGCTCGAATGTTTTGATGTTGAATGAGGAACATATTCAGCTGTACATAATGGCATCAGCGTAAAATACAAAGTGCTGTGGAAACATCTTTGCTCAAGCAGAAAACCTCATAATGCAGCTAAAAGACTGAACCAATGATCAGACGAATATGACCTTAAATGTCAAGATGGACACACATCTACACTTGCCGACCGCTTTATTAGGCACACAGGAGCTAGAACCACGTGGTGGGACCCACTTTCAGTTTCACATAGTTTAAGATCAGCTTCCACCTCAACCCAAAGGTGCAGGTCATTGGAGTCGACCTCAGATTCTGTCAGGTTTACAGATCGGTCCTGAGATGAAGTGTTCATTGCGACCACAGAACATTATTCTGCTGGAAGGATCAGTTTAAAATCTGTTTGGCAGGGAATGAAGCGCTGCATTAGGGCAAGAACAATACATTTGGTGTCATTCCATCAATGCCCAGTTGGCACTTAAAAACCTCATTCGCACCACCTTTACACCACCATCACGACTGTGTCCCGAAGGCACCTGGCAAGATGGGCCCATGGATTCATTAGTCTGATTCCAGGTTTCTGATGGGGTTTGAGCTGGGACTTGACAGACCAGGGAATGTTTTTCCACTCTCCTGTTGTCAGGTTTGGTGACCTTATCTCCTTGCTCTCAGGTCAAAGGAGGTGAAACTGGCTTAGTCTTCTGCTGCTGTGCCACGCCTTCTTTGAGGATCAACTAGCTACACATTCGGAGATGCCCTCCTTCACGCTGCTGTTGTACTGAGCTCTTGTTCAAGCCATGTGTTGTACTGTTCTTTCTACCGTTAGTCTTTAGTCTGACCTGTGGAGGGCGAACTGTATGCATAAGCAGCCAGGTGTGCCTAATAAAGTGGAAGGCAGTTGTACACAAAAGCAAGAAACACTGACGCTGCACAACATTTGATGCTGAGCAGATGCTAAGAGACTTCCTTGTGTCTCTTGGAGCTTTTCTGTGCTCTCCTGGTGTCTGAACGTTGAGTAAGAAGGAGTGAGAAAGCAACGCAAGGTGTGAGATGTGGTGGGTGTAGCATTGCGATCGAGTTTGCCCACCATGCCCTCCACAGCCCTCGCCTCTATCCTGAAGTCCAGGCTGGTGCGAAAGGCCATCTGTGAGGTGAAGTTCCTGTTGAGGATGTTAACTGAGACCGTGTACTCTTGTTGCACCCTGGGTTCCAGCACCATCACTCTATAGACTGCAGCAGAGGCAACAAGAAAGCACTTGCATAGACTGTCAAGTTCACAGATCAGGCAGTTTGCCTCCATGAAGAGGCGCAACAAACGACCATGAAGTCAGACAGTATCCAAGCAGCAATCTATAACAGTCATAAAAATCCATTTGGGTGCATGTTTTCTTGCCCTAAATGTGGATAACAATTTAAAGACAAGAGGATTCCTGGGCAAAAGTGAAATATCGGCATTGCCTACAAATGATGGAGCAAATTTTAGCACAGTAAGGAACAAAAGCAGCCATGGAAGCAGGAAAAAAAACCTTGTGGTTTCTCTTGAGCAAGGAGTAAAAGTAAGGTTTCATTTCCCGATGACCTGCTGTGACAAAACCTGCTGACTGTGTGCACATATTATTTACTTATTCTTAACTAAATTGTATTCACAATTCTAGTTTTGGAAATTTCTCTGTCCCAGAGTGAAAATGGTCTCCATTTCCATTCTCTACCATTAACACTGATGTGGCTATTACTAAGTGGAAGGGGGCTCCATCTTGCAGCTGTTCAGGAGTGATTTGGGTGAGCATATTTTTGTCAAATATATCTAATATTAATGTGTTTACAGCAGCTACTCAGCTGTACATGTCTATTACTACACTTTTTTAATCGCATACAAAAGTGACAAGATGCTAACAAGCATAGTAACATTATCACATTCTCATGGCTAGTTTTATTGTCCGCATTTCAATATATTGTATGGCCAAAAGTACGTGAACGCCTGAACATCACATCCATTTGTGCTTGTTGAACCTCCGATTCCAAACCCATGGGCACTGACATGGAGTTGTTCCATAATGACATAACCATTTGTTTCTGATGTTTTAGTACAAAGGTACACATCGGTGTCTCAAACCCAAAGGTTTTTTGACCCTTTGTGCCATCGAACTGGCTAGTTTGTGATCTTGTGAATGCCAGCGCACCAAATTAAAAAACAAAATTAAAAAACGATAAGTTAGAAAGGACATTCTTGGTGCACGAACCAATAAATTCCGTGAGAAGTAACAGTGATTCGACCTCATTCCAATGTGAATTTGCTGAGTCGGGTGGTCTCTTGCAACAAAGTACTGTCATCTCATTTTATAGCTGACGTATTACATTTTCACATTATTATAGTTGTTTCTGGCTGAGGTTGTCGACAGAAACTTGACCTGAGGGTTGTCACGCCACCGAGGCCTAGCGAGATGTGTTTTCTCAGCAGATATAACTCAAATGTTAGCAGTTTCCTGGAAGACATGGCAGCTAAAATTCAAACTATCAAGAAGCAGCTGATTCATTGACACCATGACACTAAAAAGCAGTGAAAGGACCTGAATTTTGCGTGCGTGACATTTCCTAGGCAACTGCACAAATGTACATGAGGGCTTTCAGAAGCTTCTAGATCTTACTTACCTAAGAAGTACCATAGAAGGACCCCAGTCACAGCCGCAACAAGGACAACTACAACCGGCGGAACAGCCAGCAGCCACTTTAAAGGTCTCGATCTCTTTGAGGAAGGGGCTTCTGGGATTGCTTCCATCTGTAGACAGCATGAGACGGCAAGATTTCCACAGTTATCTGGTTGGATTCAACTACCATTCGACCTCTGGAGAGGATGTTTTTTCATTAATATCAGTATTTCTATTCAGTCCTGAAATGAACACTAAAGCAGAGGGTAGTTGGCCCATATTAGACGATGACAAAGCGTGCAGAACTCTGTCGATTTTTTAGGTGTTTCTCACTCCACAGTTAGTATTATTTGTTCATTTATCCCTCACTTGTCTCCAGAGCATCTTGCGATGTTTGTGTGCATTTATTTTACAATGTTTTTGCACTGAACGTTTTTGCACCGAGCATATTTTTCATGCACCAGTTAAGGGTCATTACCTTGAACAGGGCTTGTATAGCAGGATCAGGGGCTCAAACCAGCGTCCTTCAGTGTCAAGGAGACAGCACCAACCCCAGCATCACCTGCTGCCGCCAGCCTTGTTGTTCACGATGTCTAATATGACTCAGAGGGGAGGATATCAGATCAATAGTATTATTCAAGTAATTCTCAGTAAGTACAGAACAAACATCTGACTACATCAAACGTACGTACATCTCATGATCAGCAAAAGTATTAATAAGCACAATAACTCTTTAACTGGCTTAAAAAAACTTAACTAGCCTTTTTACATAGTACAGAAAAATTACTTTTTGCCCTCCACACCGGTATTACTTCTGATATAACTGTAATGTAGCGCCCCTCTATATGCAAATACATCTTGCCCGTCCCTTTCCCGAGTGATAAAAGTGATCTTTACATACTTTATATATATACGACTTTTGTGTCCGTCCGGGTTGGACTGAGTACCGATCCTACAGCACACAAGTTCAGATGCTTTGAGCCATTCTTCAGCGCCATGTCCTCCTGATGCAGCTGATCAGAGAGAAGGGAGAATTTGCAAGGAAGTCATGCATGAGATGAACTTTCGCGTTTGCCTCGAGAGGGAGGAAAGTTGTGTCCAGCCATTATCTGCCGCGACTTCGAAATGAACCCAGCGGGAGAAAGGAAAAAAGGGGCAAAGTGTCTTTTTATTTATAAATCCAAAGGTCGCCGTCCGTCGGTCGATATTCCTCAGCTCGGGAGCCCATCTGTACGGCCCTCGGTTTGCTCTATTTCTCATTGGGGTTTTAATCCATCATGAGTGAATCCAAATGTGTCCCTGAGCAGAATGCTGTTCAGCACATGCACGTTAACCACATTCACGCACTCTTCGTATCCAAGGACCACACACGGGGGAGTTAACAGGAAAGGAAGTGCCTAGCAACCTCACTCCACAAGGCCCAGAAGTAAGAGCCCAGGGACCGACGTAGAGTATCTCGCGTTTAGGAAAACACCTGCGTCTTGTTCACTGTCTGTATTTATACGCCTGTCCAACCGACAGTACGAGTTGACTGCTTAAATAAAGCTATGAATCACTTATTACATTTATTAAATGAATAAAGTTATAGAACTGATGCCTGAATTCATGATGCACAAACATGACTCAAATTCCAATCTGTGTTCAAATCGACAGGAGCTGTGAAGCCCAGCAGATCCGATATTACCGCTGCTATCGTCTATTCACTGACATAGGCAAATTCTCTCCTGCTGTAGACTAGCGTCCTGTCCTGGGGGGGGCCATCCGGTTAGTGAGAGAGCAGAGAGAGCGAAAGTTAGAGGCTCATTCTCTACTCCTTTTTTGGTTGTTGTTTGCTGCTAGCTTGTGTTACCTCAGTGAAGATCCGATTTTGACCTCTTTATGTTGTGTTTTGCAGTTCCGCTGTTCTGACCTCTCTTTCTTATCACCTCGAGGTCGAAAAGTGCGCATTCAGTCGCGCTCACAATGCTTTGTTCTAAATGCGGTCGGCGGAGCGTGTTTGTCCACAACAAGACGTGCAAGGTCTCTGATGCATTTGAGGGCATGAATACGCTGTATTAATAAACTGATTCAAATGGACAGAGAGGGACACCAAAAAAGCCACTTTGGGGGAAGAGGGTGGGCATTTCTGTAAAATGTCATGCGGTCACATCGCAGATGTTTCTCCTTTTATTCGACCGCTGTTTTCCAAACGCTAGCTTTTAACAGCTCGCCGCTCTCCATTTTTAAAACTGCGGCATGCCTCTTTATGTCCGTGACACTTCATCTTATTTTAGACACAAAAGGTAACATTTTTTGAAAGTAAAGTGTTTGTAAAAATAAAATCAAAATAAAAGTAATCTGAACTGAACTGAAAAGTGTGGCTCTATCATCAAATACGCACAATGAGAAAATGAGAACTAAAATGCCTGCCGTGTCAATAATGGATCTTCTTTCATTTGAGGGGCAATGCGATTAAAGTGCAAAAAATAACTCCTTTTTTACTTCTAAACCGCATGTAAAAAGAATACTGCTTACAGTATGCGTCTCATATCCAGCCTGAAACCGGTTTCTACGTCGCATGTCTGTTCAGAAGCTTTATTTTTCCTTTTCAGCAGTAGTAGGGAAAAATCTGAAGCAAACATCTCTTTTGCCCACAACTGTAGACACATAACCAAAGTTACACAAGAAGCAGAAAGTTTTAAACAGAGTGCTACAGAGCAACCGCAAACACGTCCACCTGCCTGAAGACATAGAGTGATCAATCCATCTGCAACACATATCTCTGGACTGTGGGAGGCAACTCAGATAAATCAGGGGAGAACATGCAGATGCAGACAGATTGGATCCCACATTCAAACACATGGCCGTGTGAGGCAACAGTGCTCCCTGCTGCGCCACAATCCCATGCTAATGTCTCATTTTCGACCATAAAATCTCGCCAACAGACCATGGCAGGTGATCTGCGTTCAAGTGCTGAGATGGAGGCAGATTAACTCCTACCGATCAGCTACAGATTTGTACAGATCTGCATTATCTCTCAACCTTAAATAGAGGTTTGGCGAAGATTCTTTAAACAACTTCAGTGATGAGTCAGTATGGTTACTGACGGGGTCGAAAAGCACACTTCTGTCTCCTGGTTTCCAGGATAACAGTCCATGTTCTCTTAACTGATCGAGATCTGCGGTTTCGTTTTGAAACCACATGTCACTGGTACGTCTTTATCTTCACGATGATGACACACAAGGCTAAAAAATCCCTCGTATCGTTTATTTCAAACGTTGTCTCTGCCCCGTGCGGTTAGTCTTCTAGATTTCTTTTCCTGTTTCATATGGAACGTACCCAGCAGCTTAAATGCCACTTTCAAAGCTTTTGATTTCTATTTTTTTAATTTAATTTTTTTTTACTTTCAACCGGGTTACCACATCCGGCGAACAAATGAAGTAGAAGAGGCGCTAATGCAAGTCATCGGCGGTAAAAAATAGACTGTTCAACGTTCAGAAGTATCCTGATTATTTTTGAAGGCCTAGTGTAGCTTTGTGTAGCTTTACCGTTATTGAACGCCTGTATTACCCCGCATGCAAGCGTGACCATTTTACCCATCGAGAGTGTCAAAGCGTTGCATGATGGGGCTGTAAGACACGGTGCGTGGTATTGCTAAGTCCTCATGTAGGGAGCGTTGAGGCACCCAGCCGTGGGAACGGGAAGCGAGCAGGCAGCCGTGTGGCTTTCATAGCTTGGGCATGGCCCCCACACGACTTATTCCGCACTTTGATGCTGATGTCCTTGTCACCCAGGAGCATTTCATCTTTCTGCCTTTCTGACAGTTCATGGCAACACCTTTGTAGTGTTTGCACCCCTGAAAACATACATAAGAATCACTGTGGTTTGCTCCATCAGCAGCGTGGCCTCATCTCGCCAGATTCTAGAACCTTCATGACGTTGTAACCAGACTGCCATATGCACTGCATTTATAGCTGCATTTACCTGATGCCTCTGTCCAAAGCAGCTTCAGCGTTAAGCTTGTGTTCTGACTTACTGGATTATTTTACAACTGGGTCATTTTTATTATATCGGTTCAGGATGAGCGCCTTGCGATGCTGACATTTAGACACCCACAGCCTTTAACTGCTGTGGTAAGGGCAGCAACCACTTTACCACCTGCTGCTCCAGTATTTGGGCTGTTTTTAGTCTTTGCTCTTTGCGGGTTTTGTATCTGCCTTCTTCCTGCATTTTACCCACCGTCTATTATTCGGCTCCAGAAATGGACAGTGAAGGCCCATTTTGTAAAAATGATACATTGTTGAGAAATAATAACTTACATTTATAAAAGTAATCAATTTTCAGCTTTGACAATGATAATAATGCTTTAAGCGTGAAGTGGGTGAACCTGCTTCCACTAAACTCCCAAGTCCACCTCTCACCACCACTTTGCAGTCTCCTACAGTATATCGGTAGGCTCCTGCCTTGCCATCAGTATGACGACTTTGCTGGTTCGTACCTGGTGATCTCCTTGGAAACAGAGATTCAGGGAAACAAATGCTTACAACCGCGTGGTTCAGGGAGTCGACGACAACGGCTCATAAAAAGCAGTGTGATGCAACAACAAAAAAAACCCCGTGAATATGTGAAATACTACATTTTGTAATAAATTATAGGAGTATTTTGGAAACTGATGTCACTGTTCTGACTCCCTCCCCCTAACGGACGGCTGTGGTTCTCAGTAAGACTTCAGTTAAAGTTGGAACATAAAGATCATCCAGATCATCCAGGTCATCGGTGAGTCCACAAGTCCTCCTTGCTTCATTTTAAAAAGATTCGGCAACACTGAATTCTACAGCCTAACAGTCTGGCTTCTTCCCCACGTACCCATCCGGTGTAAAAGTCTCTGTTTCTTTTCCATCTTTTACGACAGATTTTTCTGGGGTTCAGTGCAACCACAAGATAGCCAAACTGCCCTAGCCAGGTTTCACAGGCAGCAAAAGTAAGCAAAAGTAAGCAAAAGTAAAATATGGCACCGCCCTTCTTTGAAAGCTTCAAATACTGCTATGCAAATGTGAAAAATAAAGTACTTACAACCGTGAGGTGTAAATAAATCTCACAACCGCATGATCGTGCACCACGGCACCTGTTTACCTCGCAGTTTGCTAGCACCCCCTGCTGAGGTAAATAGGTCCCAAACCCTCGTGCTGGAGCTCCCAGCAGCCATTGTGCCTGGAAACCTGGTCCCTAGATGACACGGGGACAGCTGTCTAATTGATAAATTAATTATTAATTAATGTGTGTCCCAAATGTGTGTCCGGTAGGTGGCTTGACCACTGCCACGGGTGGAGCTGGGATTTTATTTTTTAGCCCCTGCGGCTGGAGCCAACTTCTCCAGGGAACTAGAGGAAGCTCACAGCTTTGGGTGAGTCCCAGTTACTTCTGCTGGTGCATCTGTCTCTCCACCGCCACCTGGACGAACTTTGGTGACAGAGGGGATGGAAGTGAAGACGGCGGTAATGGCGAAGCTATAGAGCCGAACATTTTTGGTAAAATTATTACGCTTTTGTCCCCACAGAAGCAGGAGGAGCCTTCCTCCGAAAGTACGTCAACCTCCTTCCGGGCCACGGAGACGTCCACCATGAACTGGGGATCTGGAATGGCCAAAGGCGGTTTCATGTTCGACCTGATCTTGCCGCGCCTGATGGACTGTGTCATCCCCCAGGTTCTTTCACGTTCCATGAAGCATGAAGTGTTTCAGTTGTGTGGAGGTTGTTCATTTTGCCAGGGACTGCAAGGGTCCCAACGTGGCAGTGGCGGTGAGGCAGTATAGACCCTCCTATGCTGATGCCCTGTCTGGCTCCAGGTGGGCTTTGGTGGAGGTCCTCTGGCAGCTTGGTGGATAAAAGGATTTGCAGGTGGAAATGGAGCCGGAGGAGAACGCATGGACTGAAGAGGTTCCCGGCGTGGTCAAGGAACTCCAGACTCCAGAGGAATCTTCCTCTAAGAAAAAGAAGAAGAGGAAGAACGGAGGAGGGAGGCCCCATCAGCCAAAGGGGAGTTGCTGTCGGCTGTCTCCTCTTCGTAGGAAGGCCAAGCGCAAGACCCCTCCGCGGAGAGAAGGATGGATGTCTGGGTTGTGAATCAGACTCCACTGACGTGTCCACCCAGGGAGTATGAAAGAAAACTTTGCCCCAACTTGGAGCCGCATCTGAAGGGGAGTAGAATGAAGGGGAGGTGGACTTTGTGACCCAGGCAAATAACTACCGGGAGGAGACAGATATTAGCTGAGCCAAATTTTATTGTTTTAGTGTCTTAATGGCTTTACCCTTTTAACTTATACCCCAATGGCTGATTTTAAAATTTTAAAAAGGGTGAGTCCTACTGGAGTGCAGGTGGTGTTCACTCTGCAGATGTGGGGATTCGTTTTGGAGATCATGCCTATGAAAAGGTAAGGTCTTCTACTTTTGTTCCTGGCTGGGTACTGGGGGTGGACACCACGTGGAGAGATAAGCACATCCATGCTCTGTGCATCTACACTCCAGTGGAGGTCAGGTCTCACATCGCTCTGTTAGGGAAGTTGGTCCCATACTGTGTAACTAGTAGGCACTTGATAGTTAGAGGTGACTTCAACATCTATTTAGAAGGCAAGGGCAATGCTAGCATTAAACATCTTATTTGCAGTCTTAGCTTAACTGACGGTTTTAGAATGTGCAACCCCGACAATCCAGGCATCACCTGGCACAACAGCTGCAGTGCCTGTAGTCAGTTAGATTATATTTTAGCATCTTCCTCTGTTGTCTTTAAAATTGTAAGCTTGTCCCCCCCAGTGGCCATCGGATCACGTGATGATCGAGCTACTGGAAACTTAACTTGGAAGTCCTTCAAGAGAAGCGCTTCAAAGATTTGTTTTATGAAAGCTTTTCTTTTTGGCAGGAGTCCGTGAATAGTTGCCATGCATTAGTTGAGTAGTGGGAGAGGGTCAAGGCAAAGGCCAAGATCTTAACCATCAATTGTTGCATCTGTAAGGCAGCTTTGTGTTGCTAGTGCATCGCTCAGCTCAAAAAGGAGCTGAGCAATGCCCTGTATAACAGCTCCATGGCATTTATGGCTGCCTTAACAATGGAGGTGCAGTGCCTAAATACTGGTTGTATAGTCACAGGTTAACATGCAGGTCAGTATAAATTTGGAACCTTTTTCAGGCATGCTGGTTCAAGTGTAAAACATTATTGTATAACAGTTTAATGCAAACCTCCATTGTATCCCTCCTTATGCAGTAACAAACTAACTTGTAAGCAAAGATTTAGTAAATACGCTAATATCTGGATTAGTACTACAGATGTGCTCTTGAGAAATGGAACTTAATAAAGTTGGTTAATTATAACAGGCAGCATAACAGGTTATAACCACAGAGTATTGCACAAATTTAACTTAAAAACTGCATGTGATACATAATAGGAAACACATTAGTTATATGTTTAATAAATAGAGAATAAAAACAGAAAATGGTCTGTAATCAGTATAACAAATATTAAATTCTCAAAACATTGTTTTAATTTTTTTTTTAAATACAGTAAATGATTGTGACTATTCAAAAGGAAAAACCAAAAGTACTATGGTGAAGCAGCGCTATAGGAAGTGGTGCTAATCCGGTATTACTGTACTGTTTTATAAGGAAGAATAAATATTTTAAGTGGGACATTTATTCATCCTTATAGTTATACTGTGTGCCGTTACTACTTATGGCATGACTTTTTCTAAAGGCAAAACGTTTCACAGCAGTAAACAGCAGCAGGACAACTCCAGTACCTGGAGGATCACAGCAAACTGCACATTCGAGCTTTTTCTCGAAGTGGATCCTTGAGAAAACCAGATTCTCTAAGGAGCCAACGAAGTGGTTAAGGAACCTCTGTTTGAACAGGTGAACAGCGCGGCTCACGATTGTTATACCTACCAGGTTCCTGTAGGTGGCGATGCGCTACTGTAATTAATGATTTGCGAGCCCGAAGTAGCGCAGAAGAAGAAATGGAACGGCTGTTTCCAGCTGTTAATATACTTTTTAAATCGTATTATCGTGCGCTACGTGTGTTTGCTTATAATGCTTAAATGAATGTTAAAAAAAAGTTTCTTAAAAATGTAAGCAAAAGCGGTTTACCTAAACGGAAACGGAAGTAGTACACCCAAACGGAAGTTGAACTCGCGTGTACTTAAAGATTGTGAAGAGAAGCTAACAGCTCAGGCTTGTACAAATGTCGCGTTCTTTGGTGAAAAGAGGACTAGAGCTGTTAAGTGATGATATAAAACGTAAGAAGGTGCTTCGCCATTGGTGGTTAGATGAGTCTTTATTTACTGTATAAATTGTTGTATGTCTGCGAGCTAGTTTTGTAGTCATTTTTTTTGTATTGTTATTTATACCGATGCCCGGAATTTTAATTTGTTTAAAACTTGACTAGGTTTCAGAGGGCGATTAAATGGACCATGTGCTTCGTACAGTTACAGCGATTTTACTGTAACTCACCAGCAGCCGCCTGTCTATGCACAGCGCCTCCCGTCCGCTGCTCATTTCCTTCGTTTGTAATCGTTTCAGATTTGACTGGGGACAAAAATGGGAAGAGAAAGAAGGCCAAAAGTAGCTCCGCAGCAGAAGAAAGCAAGGAGAAAAGGATCATGGATCAGATAAGTTCCAACAAACAAGGTGTCGCCAAACAGATGCGCAGACTGCAGGGTCGCCATCGTTCGGCCAAACCGCGCGCTACGGTTAAAGACAAACACATAAAGTCAGCAGTGGGTGAGTTTTGACAGCATCTGCATGTTTATTGTTTCTGTGACTTAGCTCTGTGTGTATGTGTGTGTATTTTTTTTCCTTCCTGAATCCTTGAATCAATTGCAAGCATTAGTACAGAATTTATTTTTGGGCTCTGCATCAAGTCACCCCCCCCCCCCCCCTACAATTTTTGTTTGTAAACATCTGAAAATGTATCCAATTGTGTTTCAGAGGAGTTCCAGAAAAGGCAGAAGAGCTATCTGGAGCAAAATCTTAGCTACTTCCTAGGAAGCAAAATCAAGGGGAACCAAAATGACACAGCCAAGGTTAGCAAGGGTTCTGTTCGGTTTCATAATTGTCCTCCTACTTTTACTATCTTTTATTTGTAGTGATTTTTCAGTGTTTAAAAATGTTAGAGGATTGCACTGCTTGGTGTTTCTTAAGCTGAAATGTGGAAATTTAAGATGGTCTGTATGGTGAGGAATATGAATTTGCTGCTGATGAATAATAAGAATGTAATCGGGCTTTGACCGTGTCATTGCAGGTCCAGCTTCAGCATCGTGGTCGTCAGTCACGAAACAAGCCTGAGGTTGTCGGCAAGAAACCCCAGGAGCCACAATCTGTGTTCACAGAGGAGGAGTTTGAGCAGTTTCAGAAGGAGTATTTTGGCAGGACTGTTGAAGAAGATGGACTTTGAAAATCCACAGAGTATGACAGACTGCACCAGCAAGTTGAATGCAGTCAGTGAAGAAGCCTTCCGTGAATTTACTTAACCCGGCCACTCAAACGTACTTCAAGTCATCCATATGTGAAAGAAGCTGCTTTGTTTACAGTAAACTTTATATTTCAGCTTTATGTCAGGTATCTAATTAATTACCTGAAAAATGGGCTGGAATATTGCTAACTGATGGTAAAGGTAAAATAATTGGCATACAAACAACTTATTTCAGAGTTTCAATTGGATTAATGATAGAAACATCAGTTAACATGGTTTCTGGCAGACCAACTATTAGGAGTAATAAAGTACCTGGAGGATCACAGCAAACTGCACTAAATGCAATCTTAATTTTCTCATGACACATTTAACATAAATGGTGTAACGTCTGCTAATGAACAGTAGCATGGAAGTGGGAGGTATTTCAGCAGGGCAGCATCTCCACAGACCAAGTGCCTGGTTCAAATGGAGGCATTCCATGTCCTACCTCCTTAATTCGGAAATCTGAAAACAAGGTGTTGTTTCCAACATTAAGATTGTGTTTGGTATTATGTATATAAAGTAATTTTTGTAAAGGTTAAAATTTTAAATATTTTTTATGTTTGAATTCATGAGGACTGCAAACAAACTGTAGTGTCAATAAAATATGTTGTTCATGCAATTCCAAATCGTTTAATTTTAAAATGAGGAAAACAAAGTCAATCACTTTTAATGTCTTCATGCTAACAATGGTTTCCACAAAGTCATTTACAAAGAATTTTTTTTAGTTCATTTTATGAATTTATGCAATACATTTCAAGCTGGTTCAATTCTTAAAGTGTAAGACAGTGTCACATTTCAGAGTTCAAAACCAGGATATAGCTTCAGGTGAAAGGTCGCCACAGAAGACTTGAACTTATTCTGGATTGAAGAATTGTTGAACTCCTGCACTGAACTCCATCCAGGTCTCTGTCATCCCAGTAAGTCCCCTTGTTGAGAGCGTCAGCGGTGGGCCCGAGGACCGACGTTGTGCAAAGGGAAGGCTCGGGCTTCAACATAAAAAAAAAAAAAAAAATTTTTAAAAAACGGTGGGGCAGAGATTCTCGTGGTGCACAGTATGTGTCCACCTCCTGTTGCGTCAGGACGCATTTCGTTGCATGGTATACTCGGTTGCTATGTACTCGACAAATAAACTCTACTTGAAACTTGTTGAACCTTTGGCCAAGTTTGAGAGGTCAAACAGATGGCTCTGTTCCATGGATTGTAGTTCAAACAAACCTCCAAAATTCTGTTACGCTGCCTTAAGCAGAAGTGTTCAGGCTTCTAAGATGTTGATGCATTCAACACCACTGATGACTGAACCAACAAACGTTATCCCAGCATTGCTTTCAATTACAGCCTTGCCTTGTTTATTCACAGCAATGATGCCAACAGAGGATTCTTTGAGGTCCTCAGACATCACCTTCTGACAAGACTCCCTAAGGCTGTAGCCCTGGTAATGGTATAGCCAAGCCATTTTGTGGGCCACTGCAAGCTTGAGCAGCACATCACCGTTCCCACAGCAAGTTACTGCCATGGTCTTGTCAGCAAATATCCCCGCTCCCATTACTGCTGTGCCTCCTACTTGACTTTTTGATTTGCCGTCCCATGCACCTGTGGATGTTGCAGCAGCTAGATTTCCCCAGCCATCCAAAGCAACAGCTCCTACAGTTCGGGGGTAGGTGAACTTGGAAAAATTGTCTTCACTGTGCTTTGTTGCTAGCTTCTTCCATACATTAGTCTGGATGCTCTCATCAGCCTTCACTGATTTATCTTGTTCCTTTTCCAAAAGATCCATTACTCCATCTCCAATAAGAAGTGCATGGGGATTCTTCTCCATAACCTGCCGAGCTGCCTTTATCGGGTTCTTTACACTCTGCACCAAGGCTACAGATCCAAAGTTCATCCCAGTACCATCCACAATGGTTGCTTCCATTTCCCGATCTCCACCCTTTCCAACCCTAAACAGGAAGCAGTCTTCCAAAGCAGTTACACATTTCTCAACTGCACTTACACTCAATCCTCCTTCAGCAAGTTCTCGTGCCCCAAGGCATAGGGCTGCATGCAGGGAGAATTCAATAATGCCCTTCAACATCTGATCTAGGTTTATTTTCTCCATGACTCCACTGTGGATAATCAAAGTGAAATTGGCCTTCTTTTTCTGGCTAGTCTCAGGGATTGTCCCTTTCTGGCCTTCTGCTTCTTGACTGCTCAGGTGCTCATGCGTGTCACCTTCAACAAATCCATCAACCCTTTCAGAATCAACCAGGCACTGAACGGCTCCCATCTGCCCAGCAATGGCATACCGTGAGGCCAAAATCATCATCTGCCTAAGGGTCTCTTGTAGGTTCTCCTGAAGCGGACTCAAGATACTGGCAAAACTACCATTCCCATTGAAAACCAGTCGGATCCTATCTCTCCCCCCAAGGTATGTGACAGCTAGCTGATCAGGAGCATACACGTTTCCCACCGCGCAATCTACACCTTCAATGATGTCTTTGCCTGTGACGTACACAGATGGAGCAGTAAAGTGGTCGAAAAATTTTCTGAGAGGGTTCTCTATGGAGATGGCTCTTCGTAAGGCAGCTAGGTGAGGACCAACACCTTGACCTTTCTTGGTGGCTTTTATGAGACGCTTGTGTTCCTGAAACGCCTGGTGAAAGAGTCGAAAAAGTGATCCGCCGTACTTGAGAGCGTTGTCTACGGCAGTGCAGGACATCAGAAATTCTACTAACTGGCGGGACTGTGTAGTAACCGGGTAGGTTGGATCACAGCGGCCATGTTTGTAGTGGCGCATGTGGGTGGGCGTGACGATGATGTGGCTCATAGCAGACTCACCTAAAGTCTGTGTGAGAGCAAGCTGCAAAGAGAAGTTGACCCAAGCATCAAACAAGCACCGTTGACTTCGCAGGGCTGTGAAAAGTTCTGGATTTGAGTGGATTTCAAAAGTGATCAAAGTGCTTGTGTTTGGAGTGGAATAGCTGGGGACAGGTTGGTCAAACTTGATTATGTTACCCAGAGGAAAATGTAGGGGCTTTATGGGGAAGAGCTTGGTAGATGATCCAGAAGAATTTACTAATGGCTCAGTTAGGCTTAAGCTGAGTAATTCAGATTCGCGCCAAATGCTCGTGGTCACCAGTCCAGCCACCATGCCATCCAGAGCACTGTGCTCGAACACAATTCCCGCTGTGCCGTCCTGGAACACTGCTATATTCACTACCTGTGTAAGAAACAGATCTGTTTACAAATGAGGTAAAAATCAGTAGAAAAAACTGAAGTCCAATTGCACAGTTGCTGGAGAATCAATTAATACAGCAGTGTTATTCATTGTAAAGTTGTTTTTTATATCTTACAAAATACAACTGTCCTCCTGTATACATCTTCCTTATTTACATGCTCCTGGTAGAACATTACTTTTTTAATACTTTTTACACCAAAAATTTGGTTTCAGTAACTCCCCGTGTAACTTTTTTAGTGCAGCCCCATTTTGAAATATTTTAATAACTATGTAAGATAAAACTAGTTTTTCAGGTGAAAATGGTTTTTGCTTTTTGTATAAAAAGTCCCCATCTGTAATGTAATGCTATTTTGAAACACGTTATGTGTCAGGCTTGTCGTGTCCCTGCTGAGTACCGGTAGTGTCTGGTCTGCAAGAAAGTCGAACTGTGCTTATGCTCATGCCATTGCGTCATCTACAGTATGTTCCAAAAACCCATCACAACATCCAAACCGCAAGTGGAAAAATGTGAGAGAGAGAATCAGCTGTGGCTTTGTGTCGAAATTTCATTGTAAAACATGCATCGCTGTGCAAAGAAAAGCAAGAGAGTGAGAGTGATGGTGGTTTGTTGCTCATAATAGGCATTTTACAATGTTTGTATGGGGTTACGTTTAATCTCCTAAAGGGTAGATTTTTTTCTGTGAAAACAATTTCTTGCACTTGTAGAACCGCAACATAAACATTAAATATACAAAATATACCTATCATCCACCAAACGCAGTGTGTTGTAATGCATTTGTGTCCACTGCTTTTGTACTATTTGACTGCTTCATAATACATGGGTGAATAACACAAATTCACACAAACATCAGTCCATACCTTATCGTAATATCTGAGGCAGCGTCCATCTCCTCTGCCTAGTCGTACAATGTCGAGAGCTTCCGCCAGGTCAGGTGGTGCACAGCAGTCCTCCAGAGAAATGGCCAGCACCGCGCTCTCCATCAATCTAAGGGATGCTGCCGTGTCATCGCCTGCACTCAAGATTCGCTCCCTTAAGCTGTGCCAGGCTCGCCGGTGTAAGGCTGTGAAACCGCAGATGGTTGCAGGGTCTTGCTCCAAGCTTGCTGCCGGTTGTCTCACTACCTCAGCCAGCTGGCGATAGATATCAAAGACTGGCAGAGAGGACAATGTCCCCCCTGGACTGTGGCAGCAAAGAATTTGGACAGGGAAGACTCCTCTTGTACAGAGCAAGATGGCATGGATGCTGTCTGGGTACACCTAAAAACAGACAATAGAATAGAGAATGCCTCTATTTTATTTTTAAAAAAATGCACCAGTACATTTATTTCTGCAGTGAATAAAAGATACTCTAAGATACTGCTGATTTTCATTTTATACTTATTAAAAAAAAATTGAAATGAACAGTAGGAAAGCAGTACGTGAGCCGCCTTGCAGCGTAACTTGGTGCACCCTGGGTAATGAGGTGTAGCTATGCCTGTTATTGTGAACAATGACCTTGCACTACAGCAGTGTTTCACTGGGAGAGCAGCTCGGATGGAGAATCTGAACAGCTGGGGGCAGAAAAGAGCACCAGGGTTTACGACAAGTGCTGATACCCAAGAAACATCCTGGTTTTACAAAGAGCAAACCATAGCTACTGTGTATTGCCCAGTTCAAGCACTCTGTACTTCTAACTGTAGCTTCAGCCTTCAGCCAGAAGACCAAAAAAACAAATTACTGCACCGTCCTTTGCTTGAGGAGCAAAGCTCACCTGGATCTCGTCTTGGGTTTTTCCAGGTACTCGGCTGGCAGCAAACACTTCCGACTGTTGGGTTCGCTCTGTTGGCTCATCCCCCTCCACTAGCTGTGGCTCGACATACACCTTCGCTGCGGCCCATAGCAGAGCAGCTGCCCGCTCCAGCTGTACACCATCTACCTTGGGTGCAGCGGTAGGGGGCAGAACCACGGGGATGGCCGTGGAGGTGGGCAGAGGGTCAGCGCAGGATAGAATGTGGTTCTTGAACTGTGTGGTCACCCAGTTCTCATAGCCTGAAGCATCTGCAGCCATGTGGTGGTGGGCATCAAGCAGAACCTCAGACTGCTGGCAGAGCGAACTCTGGCAGTCCAGAAACTGCTGTGGGCTCAGGATGACCTGGAGAACACGGCTGGCTTCCTGCAGACTTGTCTCCAGCTCAGGGAGGGGGTAGTTGGGTAGAACCATTCTATGGAGAAAGGAAAGCCAGGGCAAACAGGAGGGGCAGAAAATTAAACGGCTTCAATGTACTGTAATTTCTACATCTCTGTCTAGTGAATAAAAGTGAAATAATGGATTATTATCAAAATGACGTAGAGGAGTTACACTGGCAGCCTGCAAGAAGCGAATAGCTGGGAGCCAAATTCCGACCGGGTGGGAAGCAGCTAAGAATGCACGAGGCAGTTGTTATTCCCATTAGTAAACAGAACGGCTCTTTTGTGCTGTGGTTACGATGGAAAGGGATCCCACTAACTTGCGAAGACATTGCAGCGCAGAAGAGACACTTTGTCGTGATAATAGCAGGGAGACATACTGATCCCATTGACTGGCAGATAAGAAAACTTTCAGTTACTGGAAAATGTAAAATCTGCATTAATTTGTATTTTTTGCTTTATATAAAAATGCCAATTCCATTCATATTGCGTTGGTTCTTTTTATGAGCATAAATTTGGTTTAAAAATCACAAAAATTACAAAACAAGGATGCATCTTATACTACGGCGCAAAGTAATTCTATGGCAATTTTACTTTAGTTTGCTTTAAACTACAATAAGAACAGTAATCCTGCGTATAGGCTACTGTACAAAGGGCTCAGGATCAACCCTCTCACTAACTTGCAAGAATTTTTACACATTCCACCTGCAGGTAATTGCATTTTAAATCCCTGGAACTTCTCTGTAAGGCTGATATTTCAGTAGGAGATGCGCAGTGCCTATAATCCAGAGGTAAATGCTGGAAATATCGAGAACAATGTATACGCACCTTAGTATGAAAAGCAGACCCAGATGGCTTCTCAGAGACAGTTGGGTTGCAGAAAGTCAGTGTGGACTCAGTTTGTTGGCTGCTTCTTTATATGCTTGGTGGCTGTAACTAAGTTTCGGTGCAACTGTGCGAGTCCACAATGCCGCACTGAACACAGCACAATCTCTCTGCTGTGGAGAACTTCCAGGCAAAGCGGGACACTTTAGTCACGCAATCTAATATTCTAACATTTTTGCTTACCCTCGTATCGACTCAATGCAACTACTTTGGTTTTTCGAAGTGCCGCAAATAAAATTTTGCCTATGCTGTCACTGCTGGTTCTGGCATTTTCCTAAATTCCTCCAGTAATCTTGTCTACCTGTATAATTGGGTAAATCATTGTAAGCAGCTTAGTACATAAGCTTAACAAGTAATTCTGGGCAAAGAAGGAGTTATTTTTAATAAAAACTGCTTGTCTGGTAGTTTGTACTCATACTTTATTCTGTATCGGTAGTTTCAAGTTCTATCTCTTGAACCTGCAGCTTACTAGTTCATGTTGTTGCCCGCTTTGCAACCTGCTGTTAACTTCTTGAAAGCTTTATGTTGAATGGGGATGAAAGACAAAGTTAGAACGGCAAAGACACAGTCTAAATATTAAAAGTAAACATGTTTCGAGTGAAGTAGATCGGATGTATGCCCATGAATTGAATGGTCCCCAGTACAAGGCCTGGATTCCAACACTGAGGGTAGGATAGGCTAAGATGAGATAGGATGTAACTTTATTAATCTGCTCAGGATAATTTAGAAAAATGCAGCATTATTCTGGGTTTCTTTCCCATCTGTTTTCTCTACCATGTCTGTGTTTCTATTAGACAACCTAAAGCCACAGCACTTTGTGTCCAGGTAGGGTGTAAACTCAGCCAATTGATGCATTTTGATTAAAACCTTTAATAAAATTTGCAGCATTTGTCTAATTTGCCATTTTCGAGGCTGTTAATTTATTAACCGTTTTCTTTTTGATCTTTCCCTCAGAAGGAGGCAATATGATAAAGAATAAGCTGACCTTAACAATAATTTAAGCAACAACCAGGCACCTCCATTTATCCATCCATTGTCCTTAACCGCTTTCATCCTGGTCAAGGAGGCATATAAGCTTTTTGATTTTTTATTCCAATTCACGACTATAAGAACGGTTATTTAAATTGTTGCGTAGAATCTAATTATTTCTTCATTTACTTATTTTTAAAAATATGTTGTGTTTATTTGAGAAAACTTTTCAGAACAACAATCGTATATTGGCCTTCACTTCTTCTTCAACAGCCCTGACCTCACCTTTCACATTTTGCCCATTTCTGGTATTTTAGGTACTTTTAACATTTCGTGTCCTCCGCAAAGGGGGGGGGTTTAATATTCACACCCGCGGCCATGAAAACAGCCCCGAACTACGTGCAGCAAGCCAGCGGGGACAGACACGTTCTGGAAGGCTGTTTGCCTCTCAAGAACAGTACGCACTGTGGCATTCGATCAGCACATGACATACATTAAACTGGCATCCTGTTCCTTGTTTCATTTATTAATGGGATGAAATGTGAGAAATTTGAGCAGTTTAAACTTAAACATTGCCCTCCTAACATTTTATTCATCATCTCAGCCCCCTACAGATGTATTCTGCTTCACTGTCCCTGGTGTTAATGGTGTCTTTGTTCTATGGCTCATTTAGTGCAAACCCAAGAGACGCTGGCAGGTTGCAAATTTTCAAAACTTTCCGAAAGCATCAAGTGAGGAGAAACACAGCCGGGAGACCCCTTGTGAAACTGACCTTTATTCATAAATCATGATTTATACACAAAGATGTGGCTTTGAGGAAAAGAAACTCTTCTTCTTTTAAATCACTTTAAATCTAGTTTTCCTGGAAACCAGCTACAGAATGCTTGGTTAAAATATCACAAGAATATTTCTGACGTCTTTGGGAGCTAAAACAAGACATGTCAGACTACGGTTTGGAACATCAGTTTCCAGAGAATGTTGAAGTTACAAAATATACCGTAACAAATTGCTCTGCACTCTTCACTTATAAAGACAATAAAATTTTTTATGTATAAAGCTCCAAAACAGTGTCCTCCATAGCAAAGCCAAATTTAAGTTGCTTAATAAAATGCATGAGCAGGCCAGAGGAGTGAAAAACTACAAACCTGCCAGAGTGAACATCAACAAAGATGTAGTTTGTAGATAATGGCTGTAGCTAACTTACGCTTTAGTGCTTCTTTGTTTTTGGAATAAAGCAGTTTTAACCCCCCTCCCCATTCAAATGGATTGTGTCAACTCAGCTTTCACATTCAATACCAAATGATTCAGATCAGGTAAAGAAAACTAATGAAAAAAGCAGAAAACTAATATGTTTGCATTTGCTTCAGCTCATTGATCCTAAGCATCATTATGTACAGTACAAGTGAAATGTTTACATAAACTTCCTGGACACTCAATTCTCTCACAGTTTGATCAGTTTCATTCTTTTGTCCACTTCACCCAATATAGGGGTTGCCCAGGTGGACATTAAAGTTTTCACTGGTGCTGTAGTCCTGGTGGACTTGGTTTACTTCTTTGTGGGTGCGAAACCCACACGGTCAGCATCTCTGTCGAAGGCTGTGTAATAGCGTCCAAGGAAGGTGTCTCCCAAGATCCACAGAGGCCCAACGGATGGAGGGAAATTCATGCCCATCAACCCGGACAGGCATACGGTCGTGCTCAAAATGGTCTCCTGCAAAAAACCTCCAGTGTTGTAAATCTGCAGTCATGGGAGTGATTTTACTGTTAAATATACACTGGCACGTTAGAAAAGAAGGATACAAAAAAAAAAAAACTACCTTCAAAATGTATTCTTCACCAGTCAGATTGAACTGCTTCCCTCCGATAGTAAAGGAGATGACAGGGAGAGACGGGATCTTGTTGCAGTTTATAAAATACTGCAAGACAGATGTATAGTTTAAACAATTTACATTTACAGTAGTGTACAGTTCATATTAATTACCAGAACAACCACTGCATTTATGTTTACTTGTTTTGTTGTCACATTTGTCCAAATGTTGTCCAACAATAAGATGTCTAAAGCGATTATTTATACAGCATATTAACATTTTAGTCAAATAATCCACCCACAAGGGGATGCACAAACTACTGCATTTCTTTGTGCTGGTCCCAAGCCCGGATAAATAGAGAGGGTTGCGTCAGGAAGGGCATCCGGCGTAAAAATTTGCCAAACCAAATATGCAGACAAAAATATTTCTGGATGTGGTGAAGGAGGACATGCAAGTGGTGGGGGTGACGGAGAAAGATGCAGAGGATAGGAAGAAGTGGAAACAATTGATCCGCTGTGGCGATCCCTAACGGGAGCAGCCGAAAGAAGAAGATTAACATTTTAGTCAAATAATGCAAGATAAGGAAGTGGGATTTGAACCAACAACCTCTGAATCCAGCCATAGGAGTACTAACCACAGTGCTTCCTGCTGCTCCATGCATTGGATGAGTGTGTGAAATATTGTGCATATTTTAACCTCACTGTGTAATTATGTGCATAAATAAATATTTTTTCTTCCATACCTGTCCCATCACCAGAGGCAAAGCCCCAATGGCTCTCTGTAGGGCTCGGATTTCTTGAACAGGTCCCGCAATGAGGGAGGTTCCCGTGTCAACAACTGCCTGGCAACCACCCTTGCACAGCATGAGTTGGCTACCGACTGCAACACTGCAAATTGAGGCAAATAGTGGAGCTGCATAAAATGTGCATTAGTCACAAAACTGGTCCAGGTGGTGCACCAGGATTTGCTGCTGCTCCCACAGCTTCTGGGCTGTGGCTTTGGACATGGCTTTGAATCCAAGTTTCTATGGGTTTCCTCTGGTCTCCCAATCATGGAGGCAATTATTTTTGCACTTGGATGTTGGATAACTTTCTTCCTTTAAATAAATGAAGTAATCATTTAAAATCTGGATTACACATTTACTCAGGGTCCCTTTGTGTAAAATATTAAACAAACCATTCAGTGTCACAAATATGCAACAAAAAAAAAAACAAAATTAGGAAGAAAATCATTTACTTTTTCAGAGTATTGCAGATGTTTGTTTCTAAACTCTGAATCACTGCAATCCTGCATTTGCTGAAAGCTGACGGACGGATGGAAAAACTATGACAGAGGCACAACTGAACTCGTTTTTGCAGTAAATCTAAATGTCATCAAAATGTGTTCAAGAATGGTTTGACATAAGCTTGTCCAGAAAGAACAATAAACAGAGAACAGAAAAGCTAGTAGGTTTAAAAAATAAACTTTATCACCAGACTAGATGCTTACCCGTCCATTTTGATCTGCCAGTAAGCTTTGCGAGTGACATTCACGTAGTGCAGCTCCCCCTGGTAGTACTGCTTATCTGTGCCTCCCAATATCAGCTCACCACCTACACGGGATTTGGGATCTCTGAGGAACAAACACCAGACAGATGTTAAAACCCCACAACTGCACTTCTGTTATCAGCAAAATCTTGTTCATTCATTTGCAGGGTTTTCATTCAGTTTATGAATGGAGATGATGCACAGAACCTGTTGCATAACAAATACCCACGAAAGAGTCTAGATCAATCGCAAGTAAATCTGGAAATTTCATAGTGAATAACCACAGATACAGAGAGGGCCAAGTGGTAGGGAGGACCATCCATTCATACTGACCTATTGATGTAGAAGGAAAAGACATTTTGGGGGAGCAGTTTTGCCGCCATGATGGTGTCAAAGACCGGGGTGACGCCATCGACCGAAATCGAAGGATATCCCATGCCCAGGACTCCGTCAAAGCGGGCCACTGCGAAAGTGATGCCGGGCTGTTTAACAGCCTCAGCAAACCCTTGGCCACGCACCACCAAGCCTGCAAGCTGTCTCCACAAAAAAAAGAAAGAAAATACCAGGTTATATGATTTTCTTAGCAGATGCTGTTCAACCTGAGCAACTTGCACGGCTTACAATTGTACACTTTCACAGTAGGGGATTCAAGAAGGGATCACATTTACAGTAAGCACTGAAAGGTGCAACAAAATTCCTCTTTGATTTCAACTGTTGAAAAACTCTTGCTTCTTAACCACTGAATAATAGTACATACCGTGTGTGACAATAAACAAAGAAACATCATCTGACAAGTTCTGCTTTAATGTCCTGTTTTTGCAGAAGAGGTGGTGAAATATCACAATGAGACAAGACACAGTGGCAACATAGCAATAGCAGTAGGAAGGGGAACTGAAATCACAGGCTTTAGAGTGGTGACTACAGCTCTCGCAACGTACCGTGACCGTGTCCTGGCTGATGAACCCTGACAGACTGCCCCTTCCGTACTGAATGGAGAACTTGGTGCCGTTCTTCACATAGGAACTGGACTTCTTGGAGTCGTAGCGATGGTGAAGCCCTGAACAACAAAAATGGGGAAATTGTGAGAGAAATCACATGATGGGTCATATCAGTCATTTGAAAACCCTGTTCAGACACTGCATATATTCGCGCATATATATATATATATATATATACACACACACACACACACACACACACACACACACTACATGGCCAAAAATATGCGGACACCTGAGTATCACCCCCCATCCGTATGTGTTTGTTGAACCTCCCATTCCAAACCCTTGGGCACTGATATGGAGTTGTTCCCCCTTTGCTGCTGTAACAGCCTTCTCCTTCTGGGAAGGCTTTCCACCAGATTTTGGGAATTTGTTCCTGTTCAAAAGTCAAAAGAGTCAAAAGATCAGGCACAAGAGCATCAGTGACGATGGGTGCCAATGGTGGGCGGGAGGTCTAGCTCGCATTTGATGTTCCAGTTCATTCCAAAAGTGTTCAATGGGGTTGAGGTCAGGGTTCTGTGCAGCCACACCAACCTGGGCAAACCGTGTGTTTATGGCGCTCACTTTGTGCATGGGGGGGGGCCCACAGTCATGCTGGAGCAGGAAAGGAGCTTCTTCCCCAAACTGGCCACAAAGCTGGAAGCACGCAATTGTCTAGAATGTGTTTGTATGCTGCGTGGGTGCGGTTCAGACAGCTCAACTCAATCATTATGAGGGAGGTCCACATTCTTTTGGCCATACAGTCTGAATACAAGTGGATTTGTTGAATAACATGGTAACCTGCACAGATGCAAGTAAAAAGCAAAAAGCACAGGGGTATGGATAGACAAACTTACAGCAGGCAATATCCAGGAAGGAGCAGTGGACAGAAGGCACCCACAGGTTGGAGGAGCCTGTGTCAAAGAGCACAGAGAAGTTCTGAGGTGGGGTTCCAATGCTGATGACCCCATAGTACTGCGCCTGGAAAAGGAGCAAAAGTGGGCAACACCAGTGAGCATCGTTTCACTTCATCGCCAAACGTACACTAAGAAATGTCTTTCTTGGCAACATCAGACAACATAGTTTCAGTTAACGGACATCTACACTCCCAGAAATGTCCTTCTTTGCAAAATCAGTCAGCAATGTCCTTCAGCTACAAGTGAACTGAAAAAATACTCTCAGCATGGTCCTCCTCGCCAGCGTCAGCCAGCATCTTCACATTCACGGTCTTTCTTTACCCTCAACTGAATGTCACTTTGGAGAAAAGTGTATGCTGAATGAATTTAATCCAACATCAGTCAACATCTCCTCATTTAATTTATGGCAACCACGTCCTTTGTGGTAACACCAGCGCTCATCATTTCATGGGATGGGCGACCTCACGCCAGGCAGCCCCTCTGTCTCTTCCGCTGCTTCCACTCACGTTCATGAACTTCGACAGGTTCTCCACAGGCAGACCAGAGGAGGCTGTGAAGCCGTGCTGAGTTTCTCCTTCCTCAGACCAAACCTTCGGCTTAAGCTGATCCAGGGAGGAGACCCCATGGTCCCAGAGCAGCTGCTGCACAGACTGGATCTTCTGCAGGGGTATTCTGCAGCAACAGCACACACAAGCCCACAACTTAGCCGACAGCCCACTTTTTATTCGTTCATTATTCCTCGTTTTATTATTACTTTTTCAGTCAACCTCTCACAAACTTCACAGTTCGTTCACTTCCTGTAACTCCAGTGAGACGCGTTCATTTTGCACGATTTTGTGCTGCGAAATACTGGGCTGTAAAAATTTTTATTCAGCTGAATTTTCCCCTCTCGAGTCGCGCAAAAGGAAAGTTCATAAACAGTACAATTATTAAAATATGGGTTCCTCGAAAGTTTTAACGTTTAAGAAGCGCTGAAAATGCTGTTCGGGAATTTATTTCCTCCATCGAGCGGAAGAAATAGCGTTCCTACGAAACGGTTCGAACGAGGGGGAAGTTTTTATTATTGGGTTTTTTATGAAAAACAAAAATATGAGTTTCGCAGGAAGCAGCTGATGTTCTGCAGTTGCACGGAAATGGTTGTAAAACTGCGTGAAACGTTTTTTTTTTACCTTATAAGAGCGTAGCTGGGGTTTAGAAACAGGAGGGAAACGAAGACGAGAAGCCGTCGGCGCATCTTTGGACCTCGACCTTCCGTTGGTTTCTCCGCCCGAACCGAACCGTCGAATCCCCGAAATTTGAGGCGCGCGACTCCCGCGCTTTCGGCTCGCGCGCGACTCGGCGAGCACGCGCCCAGCGACGGCCGCGCGCCACTTCCCCGATTTCGCCTCGACAAAAAAAAAAAAAAAACCTCTGGCGTTTCGCATGGCAGTGAAATCTCGACTTTGTTCTCCATTCGCCTCCCACACTGGCCTGTTGTGCAGCAAAAAACTCGTAAAGATCAGTAAGAATGCTGTTAATGATTTTTTGATGAAGTTGCTTCCTTGCCCGGAGTCGTGGACCTGCAGCACAACTTGAGCAAAAATTTGCCAGTGCCTTAATAAGTTGACTAAAGCTGTCACGTTCATTCAGTTACGCCAAAGAAACTGACATCAGGTGTCAAGATCAATGTACCATGGTAAGATCTCCCTTTTATTTGGAGCAGAACTAGTAAAGGTTGTTTTACAATCTTTATAATGTGTTTTACAAGCACGGTTCCTTAACCGCTATGACCTCCAGCTTGCAAGAAGGTGCTGTGGAAGGAGGCCGAGGCCCTGCTGTAGCAGTGGAAACACCGTCGCCGTAAATCAACATCCACATTAGCAAAAAACATTAAAAAGTATCTTAGGCATGCAACCATCATGAGAAGCGGCAGCTGAAGAACTCATTTAAGGGGCAGGCGGCGACAAAGTAATTCAGAGGGTTGTTGGGTCCAAACCTGACTGTAAATAAGCCGCGAATAGCTGAATTTTCATTTGGAAATTTTTCGTGCAATTTGCTTTTTTGTTATTCTTTATATTGCTGGCGTAATCTAGCTGTGCAAGGGCTTTATAGGTGAAAAAAAGGAGATGAACGCAGTCTGAACAAAATGAGGCTATGAAACCACAAAATGGCCGCCGTTACCTGTTCCTGACAAAGCAGCCGGATCCTTAAGCATCGGAAGCTGGTTGTTGCCATGTAAGAGAAAACGTTGGACTTTTTTCCTTGCTGCAAACGCTCACATTCGTGAAATTAAATTCCTGCATCGGGAGCTACGGATTATTTTAGTTTCTAGCACTCCGGCAGAACTGTGGCTGCAGTCCGGCTGAATTAATAAAGCACCCTGTTGACCCCCTGTCTAGAACCGACGCGCTTGCCGTGTTTTCTGTGTGAGAGAGGACATGCAGAAGATACAGCACCCAGGGCTTCAAAGCCAACGCTGCAGACACCGTCAAGGACATCAGATGAGCATCAGGTGAAAACAAGTAGTCCTTGGACTGGTGTGACCTGGACATGCGTGTCACAGCGGGGGACACCCGAAATGGAAAAAAAATGTCCCCACGACCAAATTTTCGGGACGTCACCGGAAACTCACACCTTGATGCTGCTTTGGCCATTGAAGAAAATCTAAGTGACTTAAAAAATTGTGGTATTCACTCTAAAAAATCAGTTAACAACCAGATCAACATTTATTATAAAGCCTTAATTCTTCTTGATATACGTTTGCAATAGTAAAATTATCGATAACAGCATTTAAATAAAAATAGACAACATTTTTGACCACAAACGTTCTCCGAAAAAAAGAAATAAATGTTCAGTGCAGTGTTTGCTGCTGTGTGATTATCTGGCAGAATGTTAGTTTTGTCTTTACAGTTACATGTTGTGAATTTCCCTGCCTTTTCACAGACCTTTAGGTTTTGTTCCCATCTATTTATCAGTAACAGCTTATCAGAGTCACAATGCTCTGGCTCCTGTTTTAGGCGGGATAGGTCATAATACCCTAATTTACCACGTCTGCCCAGTCTATTCTTTTTGACATTTGCATTCCAAACTGCATGGGTGCCATATGTGGTAAAAAGCCAGGTGTTATACCTGTTTAGTGGCCGAAACTCACGCTCGGCTGCTATTGCAGGCAAGCCAGTAGATGGAGATGTTGGAGGCTGAGAAGAACATCTAAACGCTGCGCCATACTTCCTCAAATGGAGTGACCGAAAAGGAAGTTCATTCTGCGGAAGGATTTTAGAAAAATCCCCCTAGGTCTGTGAGCGAAAGCTGAAATTGTACATGCAAATTTGAAATTAAGGGGAAAAAACAAGTAGGCCCTTTCTTCAGGCTGCCCTTTTGGAGAAGTGCAGCGAGCGAGGGAAGGAAAACCAGCAAATCAGAGCGGTAGAGGTCAAACAGGTTTGAAATTGCAGATACCGATGTGCTAAAGCAGGGGGATGGGAGGAGGAAGGTCACGCCGTTCTGGCACAACCATAACTGAAGGAACTTGGTGTAGAGAAACAGCCTGAATGAAACAGGGTAGAGGTTCCAGCACTTTGAAAGCGATTAATTCATTTTCACACTTGTGAGTTTAAATATAGACAGAACTGCCAGTCACTTGGAAAAAATGTTACTAAGGAAGCCTCAGTGGTTAACCATGCTAGTCAGGACGTCACTGGGCATGAAACCAGTTGCATCTGCAGCACACCAGGAACTGTGCTCTGGGCAAAGACGACACCCCAACAGCCACATTCTTCTCGCAGCTCCACCAGACAAGTGCCATTCCCATCTGGTTAGGCGACACACCCCCTGGTTGGTAAACCTGCCCAACTAGAGCTACCTGCCTTCCTGCAGCCACCCTTGAGGAACCTCTGACTGGCACAGTTAAGAAATGGGTGCACCGCCTAGTTTTCAAGACACAGCACCCATGCCACTTCCTCATGAACTCGGCAGAGACCATGTGGGGAAATTTTAAGATGACAGTTTTGTCCTTGGTCTTATGTGTCCTCGAGCTGTGCGTTTGGCAGCGAAAGGGTTTTTACTGTCTGAAAGGTCAGATTTGTTTCCTGTCCTGTTATCCTTATGGTTTACCCCTTTTTTTTACCTGTTCTTGTCTTTACAGTCCTTCTTTTCTTGTAGGTCAGAAACCTTCCATGATGTATGTATACTAAGTACAGGTGGGAACCTCTATCCCATCCCCATCTGACAGCTATTTAAGAAGTGGCATCCCTTTGTCTAACTGAGAGGACACTCTTCTAGCGTGCTAATGCACTAAACTATTTCCAATGAATTGATCATTTTGTAACAAAGAATGTCTTTTTAAATTATTCCATGACAGCTGAGCCAGATTCAAACTCACACCCAACCAGCCCAGGCGCTGCGAAGCCACTTTGCCTCTCCCTGATAAATCGTGCTGTCCCACAGCCTGAACAGTACAACACAGTTAAGCAAGAAAAATGTGAAACCTCCACAGGACAGCACTGAATAATTTACAACCGATGTAGTCAGTAAAAGGGTGTGTAAATGGTTGACTGGGCATTTTTACTGTGACAGACAGGTGTTCTGATCCAGCATATAGCTAGAATCATGCACTATGCCTCTTGAGTCTCCAGACTACCGTGACCCTGTGCTGGACAAGTGGTTATTGATACTGTACAAACCGAAAGGGAAAAACAAGACTTACAGTTTGGAATGCCGTGTAACCTCCTACATAAATCATTTTTTCCAAATGTTCTCATTCACAAAGGTGCCAGTGATGGCAAAGAATTCATTGTGTTTTCTTCTTTCATGTCTACCCCATTAGCACAGAGTGGCTCAGGTCCACATGTTATGGCTATTTAGGAGTAATGTTGATAACCTGCAATGATTCATCTGATTTACAAACATTTTACAACAGCATTGCGGAAATACATAGACATGTCAGCTACTGTGTAGGTGGTGATGTGAAGAATAACCATGTGAACAATATTTCCCAAGTTCCTGTAAAAAATGATCTGCCTCCCTCCTCACATTAACATTCTTTGACATGTAGGTACCAAAATAAGTCGCAAATAAATGTAGAACGGTCAATTTTATCTACCATTTCCTTGTTAAGGATGGTCAACATCCTTGAGTATATATTTTTCTTTACAGTGTTTTTCAGGTCAAAGGTTTCCCACCAGCTGATGCCACCATCCCAGTCCAGTTCAAACAGAAATAGTTTCTATTGTGTAACAAAGTGATTGCATTGTTAAAACTAGATTTTAACTTCTTTAATCATTCAATTAATTATGCTGTACAGTAGTTATTACAGTTTTTCATTATTTTGCATCAAAGTAATCATTTTCTGTATATGTTTAAATAGGCTTTAGGCTCCTTATACATGTAATATTATAGCAAAATCATGATAGGAGTTTCACACTATTGTTTCAATGAATTTGAGCCCAATATTAAAGATTTAAAACAGTGCTAAATTACTTTACAGTAATTTAAAATGATTTGCAATTTTTGTGTGATTTTGGACTTCCTGAGAAGTTCCTCCCCAGTGACTTGCAACAGATGTCTGCTGAACTCCACTTTAGTTTCTATGTGGAACCAACAAAATACTACTTTATTTTAAGCAAATGTGAAACCATGCACTGCACCCTCAGGGACAAAATATGTGTCGTTTTAATGTTTTTTCTATATATCTTAATACAGTATACTGAGTTTAGTTGATAACAGAATCTTTCCTCCCTTTTATTAATCTTTCAGATCTGGGATTTATTAGTGCCATCCCATCCCACTGGTAAAGGTCCTGGAATAGGGGTTCAAAACCAGACTCCATGGACCCTTTGTGGGGGCTCTGGTTGGAATGCAGGGGATCCATGAAGCAAACACTTGTTTTGAAAAGGACACAAATTAAAATAAAATGAAACAATACCTATACATGTATTAATTATGACAGAATTCTATCAGTAGATAATCAGTTTTCAGTACAATATTTTGTAAAAATGGATTTATGGGTCCATTTTGGGGAAGGAACGATGGCTGTCATCAGATTTGACCACTAACTTACTGAAACAGAACAAAAGTGTTTGCAAAACCAAAAAAATCCAGGAAAAGAGCACTTTTACTGTGTCTACTTACACCGACCAGCCACAACATTACAACCACCAACAGATGAAGTGAATAACATGGTTATCTTGTTACAATGGCACCTGTCAATGGTTGGGGGGATGTTAGGCTGCAAGTCAAAAGTCAGTTCCAAGGAAGGAAGGACAACTGGTGAACCTGCAACAGGGTCATAGGTACCCAAGGCTCGCTGATGCCCATCTGGTCTGATCCCACAGAAGAGCTTCTGTAGCACAAATTGTTAAAAACCTTAATGCTGGTCATGATAGAAAGGTGTCAGAGCACAAAGTACATTGCAGCTTCCTGCATACAGGACCACATTGCTGTAGACCGACTGGTCAGAACGCTCATGCTGACACCTGTCCACTGCCAAAAGCTCCGTTGTGAGTGTCAGAACTGGACCATGGAGCAATGGAAGAAGGTGGTCTGATCTGAAGACTCACAGCTTGTTTTAGATTGCGTGGATGGCCGGGTGCGTGTGTGTCGTTTACCCGGGGAAACGATGGCAGCAGGATGCAATATGGGAAGAAGGCAGCGTGATGCTCTGGGCAAAGCTCCGCTGAGAAACCTCGGGTCCTGGTATTCATGTGGATGTTACTTCGACCCGTACCACCTATCTAAAGATTGATGCAGACCATGTCCACCCCTACATGGCAATGGTGGCAGCAGTGTTCCCTGATGGCAGCAGCCCTGCCACACTGCAGAAAATGTTCAGGAATGGTTTGAGGAACATGACAAAGAGTTCAAGGTGTTGTATTGGCCTCCAAATTCCAAAAATCTGTCTGATCATTCGAGCATCTGTGGGATGGGCTGGAAAAATAAGTCTGATCCATGGAGGCCCCACCTCGCAACTTACAGGACTTAAAGGATCTGCTGCTAACATCTTGGTGCCAGATAGCACAGGACACCTTCAGAGGTCTCGTGGAGTCCATGCCTCGATGGGTCAGAGCTGTTTTGACAGCACTGGAGGGTACTCAATATTAGGGAGTTGGATTTAATACTTTCAGGGTTCAGCTTTTTTCTATATTTACAACACAGCATGATCATTCCCCCATATAAATACAAAGAATGACACCTCACATAGAGCAACACACACACACACACACACACACACACACACACACACACACACACACACACACAGTGAGATAATGTCTCTGCCGTAAGTCGTTTAGCTTAACAGCTATTGGCTATTATTTGCATATTTAACACCGATTGGCTAGCACACGTAAAATAGTCCCTCTTGCAATCTTGTATGAATAATGCACTGACAAAGCGCCCCCGCGGATCGATAATGCGGAAGGATACTGTTGGCTGTAGTACATACCTATAAATTATCATGTGACTCGCCGCTGTTCGTTTTCTGTGGGAGGAAGAAGGAGATTTTGTGTTGTATTTTTTGTGCGAGCGGTCCGGCTCCCCGCGCGAAATGGCTGGGTAAAGGCTTGCAACAGAGCAGCCGCAAACGCAACAGTGCAACGGTGCCGTGCACTGGCTTACATCTTTAGCAAAATGGCGTAAGTAGATGTTGTGTTTTGACTGGTTTGTTTTGTCTGGGCCTTTTATTGTGTTTCAGAATTTGCGTGATTTGGTACTCTCTCGGTTGATGGGTTTCTTTTTCTGACCGCTGTGGTCAAAAACATTCCCATTTGTACTTAAAAAAAATATATGTATCATACAATACCGCCGTGACAGTAAGCGTGTGTAATGTTTTATTTTGGCAACGTGGCCCCGTGAAAATGGCGGCGGTCTTCCCGTTTCAACGTAAGGGCATTACGAGAATGTGTAAATAAAATGGCGGGGAGGAACCCTATCGCTAGTTGTGTGGTGTACGTCACTAGTGACGTGATGAGGCGGTTACCGCTCCGGTAGTCTTGATGCCCATATTTGGTTGAAGTGGTTCCAGTTATCGCGGCCATATTTGGCATTTCCGTTTTTGATCTAAAGGCGGGATTTAACCTCTAAGGAACACATTTGATGGGTCAAAAATAGAACGCCCCCCTCCCCCTTGGATCTGTAATGTTTAAACAAACATTTAACGTTGTTTTGGTATAGTTTTACTTGATAGACCTCTTTAAACATGATCTGTTAATACTGGTGTGTAATTTCATATGAGCATGCCACCAGATTGTGGAAGATTTAAAGCCTGCTTTCAAAATGTAAAATTTTCAATCTGTTGGTTGCGTTAATGTTTAGCTCATACATTTTTATAATTGTAAATTACAGTAGTGCCTCAGGTCCCTAATAACTTGTGGATATCGGGAGTTGTGACTATTGTTTTGGGTGTCAGGCCTCTGATATTGAACTGTTGTCTTGTCCTTCTCCAGGTCCCTCGAGGCAACCCTCATTGCTGCTGCAGTCGACAGCATAACAGAATCGCTCGACTTACTATCCTCATCAGACTTGCTTCTTCCCTTGCCTCTCCGAACACTGTGCCCTGTAATCAGTACCCATGTCCCTGAGTTTGGAACTGGGCCAGTTGGACATGAGGGCCCTGCTCTCAGAGCCCTCATTTCTGACGGTTGACTCCTTGGGCCCCCTGCTGGATGAAGATGAAGAGAGGTCTTTTTCAGAGGGGTCCTCTTCGCCCTTCTCTTTCTCCTCTTACGCTGGCGCCACCTCTCCACTTCCGTCTCTCTCCCCTTCCTCTTCACCACCTTGCCTCCCTAACTCAAAACCAGGGGATGAATTCCTGCCCCTGTCATGGCTGGATGTTCCTCTGAGTGCAGATGGTGGCCATGGTGAGTCATGGTCTACTGGAGATGTGTGCTTTCTTATGACTTGAATTTTCTTTAGAGTTTGTGTAAAATTCAGTTAGGTGCTGATAATTGGAACATGTTAGTAAAATGATTTGTGGTGTTTTAATGATGTGGTTAAAACACCAGTTTGACTGAGTATTTTTCTCCTTCAGCAGAGGATGCATTCTCTGGTATGGATTGGATGGCGGAGAAGATTGACCTGAGTGAGTTTGATCTGGAGTCCCTCATAGGGTCCTGTGAGTCAGATGACTCCCCCAGCTCTCCGGAGGACCTCATCACCTCCCTGGAGTCTGATGTTGACCTGGGAACTGCAGAGGATCTTTCGGCAGCAGTCTCTGTTGCTCATGAGGAGCTGGGGTTCAAAGACCCTCCCCAGCCCGATGTAGATGTCAAGTCTGAGCCGTCTTCCCCAGTCCCATCTCCCACACCTTCTCCTGCTTCTCCCTTCTCCACCTTCACATTAGAGCTAGGCAGTGAGGTAGATGTCTTGGAAATCCAGAAGTCAGCCCCTGCAGAGAGCATTTCAGCCCCACAGATTGTTTTCTCATTCCAAGGCTCCCAGATCTTCCTGCTTCTTTCCCCCAAGGAAGAAGCGGATGTTCAGTCCAGTTCTGATGACCAGGACCAGTCAGATAGCAGCAGTGAGCTAGGCTCTGATTCTGGCTCCCCACAGGGGCAGCCCTGCCCAACCCCACCCCTCCCAGCAGCAAGTTCCGGTAGGACCAAGCCGTATTCCCGTCCAGCGGCAGTGCAGGAACCAGCAGCGCCTAAGCTCAAGTCGGCTTCCAGCCCTCCCAAAGGGTTGGAGAAGAAGTTGAAGAAGATGGAGCAGAACAAGACTGCGGCCACTCGGTACCGTCAAAAGAAGAGGGCAGAGCAGGAGATTCTGAACATTGAGTTCACAGAGCTGGAGAAGAGGAACAGGGAGCTCACAGAGAAGGCAGATTCCATTAGCAAGGAGATCCAGTACCTGAAAGGTCTCATCGAGGAAGTACGTGCTGCTAAGACCAAGCGGAATAAAACCGGGAGCTTGGCATCTTGAGAATGTATAGCATGTAGAGAGCAGTTAGTGCATCTGACCCTAACAATTTGGCCTAATCTTGTTAGTGGTTTCTCATGCACATCCCATATTTATGCACTGATCTGGTCCTATACAGTTGTGTTAATCTTCACAGGAAAAAATACAATTTGACATCAAGCTCATGACAAAACATTTAATTTAAATATGCATATGTCCCTGTTTCACATCTACTCATCTGTTCATATCTCTGATTTTACTTCTGTTTCAAAGTCCAGTATGGGGTCATTTCATCACCTGCCACTAGATTCAATTCACTGTACATTAGCGGCCTCCAACCTTTTTTGCACCACGGACCGGCTATCGCGCGCATAATAAATACGACTTGCCATAATGTGGTATCCGTGGGAGCCCTGAGCTGGTTTCCCTGCAACAAGCCGGTCCCATCTAGGGGTGATGGGAGACCAATGACACCTGCAGTGTGTTCCTTATGTCCAGTCTGTGCTGTAATTTCATATTGGTTGCTGTCATTACAGAAAACCCTGCTTCACAAAGATGGGATGTTAGAAATGGAAGCAGGGTTTTCTGTGCTTTTGTGGCAATCTCAGGATATTCTGCCTTGATTTTAATTGATTTCTCAGAATAAGACCCTCTGATAGTCAACAAAATGGAAATGGCGGGTTTTTTTTGTTTTTTTTTATTCTTTGTGTGCGGCCTGGTACCAGGCCATGGCCCGGTGGTTGGGGACCGCTGCTGTACATAACTTCAGTTGCTTGCTGCCACTTTGTAGTGCAAATAGTGCTGCTTGTAAAAAATGCTTTGTTTTTCTAATAAAGCTCTGCTAAAAGTGGTATCTTTGGCATTTGTGTTCATGTGGCAGAAAGGATCAAGTGATCCTGTAGGTTGCTTAGGCTTATCTGTGTTAATTTTAATTCCACAAAAGTTGGGCCATCTTGTGAAATGCAACTAAAAAGCAAAGACTATATATCAAGTTTCCCATCAATTTCAATCTTGTTAGAAAAAAGTACAAGATAATGTTTTCCTTAACTCCATTATCTATGGTAAAAATAAGTCCTTATGAAATTGATGCATTCCCAAGAAGTTGGGATGGGCAATTTAAGAGTAAGAACATGGATATGTTCAAAATGGGTGATGCAATCAAATATAAAAGTGCGTTTCCAGCAAAGTCCTAAACCTTAAGGACTGTGCATGGGTTGTGGTTTGCCGCTTTGCCAAAAAAAAATACATCAGCTAATAATCCAGCAGTTTAACATCAACTTTCCTCAAGAAGAAATTGGCAGGGCTGTAGGAATTTCACCCTCTGCAGTGCTTCATATGAAAAGGTTCAGGTAATACAGAGAAACCTGTGTAAAGTCACTACTGAATGCCCGTGACCTTTGATTAACATTAAAACCCGGCCTGCTTCACCGAATCAGGAATACTTTTGACAAATTTGTCAGCAAACACCGTGCATCACTGCACCAACAAATGCAGCGGAAACCAAATGTTAACATCCAGAAATGCCACTGACTTCTCTGGGCTTCAGCTCATCTGAAAAGAAACACTGTGGTGTGACGAGTCAACGTTTCGGATTGTTTATGGAAAAAAGGGACGTGTTTTCCGGGCCAAAGAAGAAAAGCACCATCCAGATTGTTACCAGTTCAAAAGCTGTTGTCTGTCATGGGTGTATTAGTGCCCATGCAGGTGCAACTGGCACACCTGTGCAGGTACCATTAACGCTGAAAGATGCGTACACATTTTGGAGCAATATATGCTGCCTTATAGATGACACCTTTTTCAAGGACGTCTATGCTTGTTGTGACACGACAACACGAAGCCACATTCTGCAGGACAGCACGGCCGTGTAACCAGGGACCGTAGGTGCAGTCCTAGCCCGTCCTCCGCTGACGTGTGCCGCATTACGAAACACGGGATATGACCGCTTCGTAATGAAATCCCGCTTTCAAAACTGGATCAATTGGTGTCATTGAGCGTTGTTAAAAGGAAAGCCGATGTAACACAGTGATAAACACATTCCTCTCCCAACTTTTGTTGGAAAGTATTGCAGCCATCAAATTTGGAATGGGCATATGGCACAAAAAATAATACATTTCAAAAAGTAAAACATCAGCTATCATGTTTTTACACTGTTTTCGATTTAACAGAGGTGAAAGAGCATTTGCAAATCATTTTCCGTTTTCGTTGGCATTTTACGTACTTTCCCAACTTTTTTGGAACTGAGGTTTGTACACAAAGTTTTCTACAGCCAGTTCGGTTTGGACTCCTGTGTAGGCCAAGCACAGCAGGAGGAGCAAGGGACCCTCAGCCACTCTGCCACCTGTTGCCCCTGCCAACTTCCGTTTAGTGATTCGCTTCTTGCGGCTCCTTTTTTCTGTTCCAAGAATTTGGTAATGGCTGGTTTCGAGTAAAATGCGTAATGCAGAAACTGAGGGCGTGTGGGGGAAGTCGGTGCCAAAACCACCTCTTGGCCAACATGGGCTGGATCCTGACTACAGGCTCAGAGCGCTCCCTAAGAAACCCCGCAAAAAGAAACGGTTAAATACCATTGTGCAGATTTCTTTCTAGTTGCTGATCTTAAAATTTAAGATTTTTTTACAAATTAAATTAAACTACAGTTCGGTTATGAGACAAAATGATTGTTTCCTGGTTTCAGATCAAATACAGATCTACCGCAGTGTGAATGGGACATTAAAGCGGAGCGGAAAACATTGGTAAAGCTCGTGTTAACAAGACTACAAATCTTTAATAAGAACAGCAAAAGGATGTTTAAGGTCTTCAGGCAGTAGCAAAATGTGTTTCGATTAAAATAAGTCAACTGAAAACAGCCAACTGGGGGAAAAACCCCTTCAATGGCAGGTAGAGACGCTCAGGGAAACCCGCTTTAGATGGTGAGCAACAAACTTTTGTCTGTCTGACCTTTGAAATGGTCACTGGTTTACCGCTTTCACGACCTCGTATTTTCTGGGAAAATGCGGTACAGTTTAGTTAGTACGACTGAAAATCGCATCCTTGTACAACTGCATGACGCTTGAGCGCCATCTCGTGTGGGCTTTACATGTCCAACCCTCGACATTTCTTCCGAGTCTGAAAGCCGACATCCGCCATGAACCGACGCGGCCGCTTTTTCCGTCGCCAGACTTACACGTCAGTCCCTTTTCCACTTGACTTCCGCTTCCCTTCCTGCCCGTGTTTGTTTCGTACGCCGCCGAAGAGGGGTTCCGAGGCGCCGCCGAGAGGGGACATTTTTCTGGAAAACTTTAAACTTCGCGCACAAAAGCAGCGCGAATCTCGACGTTTCGGGGCCCACAATTGTTTGTGCATGTTTGTCTCCAGGTTTCTCAGGTACGAGGCGCACGGCCGTGCACGCGAGACAGAGAGAGAGACAGAGGAAGAGAGAGAGCGAGACAGAGAGAGGGACAGAGGAAGAGAGAGAGAGGGACAGAGGAAGAGAGAGAGAGAGCAAGACAGAAAGAGAGAGAGACAGAGAGGAAGAGCGAGAGAGCAAGACAGAAAGAGAGAGAGACAGAGAGGAAGAGCGAGAGAGAGAGAGCAAGACAGAAAGAGAGAGAGACAGAGGAAGAGAGAGCGAGACAGAGAGAGACAGAGGAAGAGCGAGAGAGAGCAAGACAGAAAAGAGAGAGACAGAGGAAGAGCAAGAGAGAGAGCGAGACAGAGGAAGAGCGAGACAGAGAGGAAGAGAAAGAGAGAGAGACAGGAAGAGAGAGCGAGACAGAGAGAGCAAGACAGAAAGAGAGAGAGACAGAGGAAGAGAGAGAGCGAGACAGAGGAAGAGAGAGCAAGACAAAAAGAGAGAGAGACAGGAAGAGAGAGCGAGACAGAGAGAGAGCAAGACAGAAAGAGAGAGAGACAGAGGAAGAGCGAGAGAGAGCAAGACAGAAAGAGAGAGACAGAGGAAGAGAGAGCGAGACAGAGGAAGAGAGAGAGACAGAGGAAGGGAGAGAGCAAGACAGAAAGAGAGAGCGAGACAGAGGAAGAGAGAGAGTGAGAGAGACAGAGGAAGAGAGAGACAAAGAGAGAGAGACAGAGGAAGAGCGAGAGAGAGAGCAAGACAGAAAAGAGAGAGACAGAGGAAGAGCAAGAGAGACAGCGAGACAGAGGAAGAGAGAGAGCGAGACAGAGGAAGACAGAAAGAGAGAGAGCGAGACAGAGAGAGAGAGAGCGAGACAGAAAGAGAGAGAGACAGGAAGAGAGAGAGCGAGACAGAGGAAGAGAGAGCAAGACAAAAAGAGAGCGAGACAGAGGAAGAGAGAGAGAGCAAGAGAGAGAGAGAGACAGGAAGAGAGAGCGAGAGCAAGACAAGAGAGGAAGAGAGAGAGACAGAGAGGAAGAGCGAGAGAGAGAGAGAAAGAGACAGAGGAAGAGCGAGAGCAAGACAGGAAGAGAGAGAGAGACAGAGGAAGAGCGAGAGAGCGAGACAGGAAGAGAGAGAGCGAGACAGAAAGAGAGAGAGACAGAGGAAGAGCAAGACAGAAAGAGAGAGAGACAGAGGAAGAGAGAGTAAGACAAAAAGAGAGCGAGACAGAGGAAGAGAGAGAGAGCAAGACAGAGAGAGAGAGACAGAGGAAGAGCGAGAGAGAGAGCGAGACAGAGGAAGAGCGAGAGAGAGAGGAAGAGAGAGAGAGAGAGACAGAGAGGAAGAGAGAGAGAGACAGAGGAAGAGCGAGAGAGAGCAAGACAGAAAGAGAGAGAGACAGAGGAAGAGAGCAAGAGAGAGAGAGAGAGAGAGGAAGAGCGAGAGAGAGAGGGAGACAGAAAGAGAGAGAGACAGAGGAAGAGCGAGAGAGAGAGCAAGACAGAAAGAGAGAGAGACAGAGAGGAAGAGTGAGAGAGAGAGACAGAGGAAGAGAGAGCGAGACAGAGAGAGAGAGACAGAGGAAGAGAGAGCGAGAGAGCAAGACAGAAAGAGAGAGAGACAGAGGAAGAGAGCGAGACAGAAAGAGAGAGCAAGACAGAGGAAGAGCGAGAGAGAGAGCGAGACAGAGGAAGAGCGAGAGAGAGAGCGAGAGAGACGGAGGAAGAGCGAGAGAGAGAGCAAGACAGAAAGAGAGAGACAGAGGAGGAGAGAGAGAGAGCGAGACAGAGAGAGAGAGCAAGACAGAGGAAGAGAGAGAGAGAGCGAGGCAGGAAGAGAGAGAGCGAGACAGAGGAAGAGAGAGAGAGCGAGAGAGAGAGAGCAAGAGAGAGGAAGAGAGAGAGCAAGACAAAAAGAGAGCGAGACAGAGGAAGAGAGAGAGACAGAGGAAGAGCGAGAGAGAGAGCGAGACAGAGGAAGAGCGAGAGAGAGAGGAAGAGAGAGAGACAGAGAGGAAGAGCGAGAGAGAGAGAGACAGAGGAAGAGAGCGAGACAGAGGAAGAGCGAGAGAGAGCAAGACAGAAAGAGAGAGAGAGAGACAGAGGAAGAGCGAGAGAGAGAGCAAGACAGAAAAGAGAGAGACAGAGGAAGAGCAAGAGAGAGAGCGAGACAGAGAGGAAGAGAAAGAGAGCGAGACAGGAAGAGAGAGCAAGACAGAAAGAGAGAGAGAGCAAGAAAGAGAGAGAGACAGAGGAAGAGAGAGAGCGAGACAGAGGAAGAGAGAGCAAGACAAAAAGAGAGAGAGACAGGAAGAGAGAGCGAGACAGAGAGAGAGCAAGACAGAAAGAGAGAGAGACAGAGGAAGAGCGAGAGAGAGCAAGACAGAAAGAGAGAGAGACAGAGGAAGGGAGAGAGAGACAGAGGAAGAGAGAGAGCAAGACAGAAAGAGAGAGCAAGACAGAGGAAGAGAGAGAGAGTGAGAGAGACAGAGGAAGAGAGAGACAGAGGATGAGCGAGAGAGAGCAAGACAGAAAGAGAGAGACAGAGGAAGAGAGAGCGAGACAGAGAGAGACAGAGGAAGAGCGAGAGAGAGCGAGACAGAGGAAGAGAGAGCGAGACAGAGAGAGAGCAAGACAGAAAGAGAGAGAGACAGAGGAAGAGAGAGAGCGAGACAGAGGAAGAGAGAGAGAGCGAGACAGGAAGAAAGAGAGACAGAGGAAGAGAGAGAGAGCGAGACAGAGGAAGAGAGAGAGAGAGCAAGACAGAAAGAGAGAGAGACAGAGAGGAAGAGAGAGAGAGACAGAGGAAGAGCGAGACAGAGGAAGAGAGAACGAGACAGAGGAAGAGCGAGAGAGAGCAAGACAGAAAGAGAGAGACAGAGGAAGAGAGCAAGACAGAGAGAGAGAGACAGAGGAAGAGCGAGAGAGCGAGAGAGACAGAGGAAGAGCGAGACAGAGGAAGAGAGAGAGAGACGGAGGAAGAGAGAGAGCGAGAGAGAGACAGAGGAAGAGAGAGCGAGAGCAAGACAGAAAGAGAGAGAGACAGAGAGGAAGAGCGAGAGAGAGAGACAGAGGAAGAGAGAGCGAGACAGAGAGAGCGAGACAGAGGAAGAGCGAGAGAGACGGAGGAAGAGCGAGAGAGAGAGCAAGACAGAAAGAGAGTGACAGAGGAGGAGAGAGAGAGAGAGTGAGACAGAGAGAGAGGAAGAGAGAGAGAGACAGAGGAAGAGAGAGAGCGAGACAGAGGACGAGAGAGAGAGACAGAGGAAGAGAGAGAGAGAGCAAGACAGAGAGAGAGGAAGAGAGAGAGCAAGACAAAAAGAGAGCGAGACAGAGGAAGAGAGAGAGAGCAAGACAGAAAGAGAGAGAGACAGAGGAAGAGCGAGAGAGAGAGGAAGAGAGAGCGAGACAGAGGAAGAGCGAGAGAGAAAGAGAGAGAGACAGAGGAAGAGCAAGACAGAAAGAGAGAGAGAGCGAGACAGAGGAAGAGAGAGCAAGACAAAAAGAGAGAGAGAGACAGAGGAAGAGAGAGCGAGACAGAGGAAGAGAGAGAGAGGAATAGAGAGAGAGAGACAGAGAGGAAGAGCGAGAGAGAGAGCGAGACAGAGGAAGAGAGAGAGAGACAGAGGAAGAGCGAGACAGAGAGAGAGCAAGACAGAAAGAGAGAGAGACAGAGGAAGAGAGAGCGATACAAAGGAAGAGAGAGCAAGACAGAGGAAGAGAGAGAGAGACAGAGGAAGAGAGAGAGAGACAGAGGAAGAGCGAGAGAGAGAGAGACAGAGGAAGAGCGAGAGAGAGACAGAGGAAGAGCAAGACAGAGAGAGCGAGCGAGACAGAGAGGAAGAGAGAGAGCGAGACAGAGGAAGAGCAATACAGAGAGAGCGAGAGAGAGAGGAAGAGAGAGAGACAGAGGACGAGAGAGAGAGAGCAAGACAGAAAGAGAGAGAGAGACAGAGGAAGAGAGAGAGCGAGACAGAGGAAGAGAGAGAGAGAGCAAGAGAGAGAGAGCAAGACAGAAAGAGAGAGAGAGAGCAAGAGAGAGCGAGAGCGGAACCTGTTATTGGCATCTGTCAGCATTTACATGCATTCAGCGTATTTCTCATGCTTGTAGTCCCGTACGTGCAAATTTGTATACAATATATCCATGTATTAACGTAAATAAAATACACATAAAGGCGCAGATCGTGACCTTGCACACATTCACACTGCACACCTTCATACATATGCAGTACCAGTCACAGCTTTGAGTAAACCTGCTTATTTAAAATAAACGCTGTGCTTATGATCTGTGCTTGGAACTGTGCAGTTGTTTAAGCTTGACACCGTAAGCCACTCTGATGAAACACGCAAGCTAAGTAAATAAATGCAAAGAAATGAAATGTATTTGGGTTTTGTGATGGTCTTTGTGTCTCCCAGAATGGCAGCTCGCAGCCCCAGCCCCTCTAAACGGTACACGATCTGGGAGACGGAGGAGTTCGTAGCCTACCTGCACCCTTTCCCGTGGACGCCCGGGGCCACCGTCGTGGCTCAGAAGATCCCCAGCGAGCACCGTGGCATCTTCCAGCTGGCTGAACGTGACTTCCTGGGCTTGCTGTTGGGGGCACGTGCCGTGGGCCACCTTCTGTGCGAGAGACTTGGAGTGCAACGCTGCGCGCTGGTGTCGAGACCCATCGTAGGGGAGCCGGCCCATATCCGCGTGCTGCCGCTGCATGGGCTGGATACCACCTGGAACCCCTGCCTGGCGGAGGAGGAGGACTTCCAGTTACACGACCCCGGCTACTGTAGCTCGAAGTCTGGGCCTCGCTGGAGTCCCGAGGATCTTGAGAAGACTAAGGCCAGGATTCGAGCCAAGCTGTCGGACCCAGACGCTCCAGCCAGTTTTGCCTTCCTGGGGGATCCGGCTCATGATGGCCTGTTCTCTCGCATCGTGCGTGGCCAACAAGAGCAGTGGCGACTGTGGGAGGATGATTCGCACGTGGCCTTCCTCACGCCGTTCCCCAACACCCCCGGCTTCACCGTCCTGGTGCCTCGACGACCGCTGACCAGCGATATCTTCCGGCTGGATGAGGTTGACTACAAGGCACTGATCCTGGCCTCCCGCAAGGTGGCCCAGCTATTGCAGGAGGGGCTGGGCGCCCAAGGGGTTGCGCTCATCTTCGAGGGCTACGAGATCGACTACGCCCATGCCAAGCTCATCCCCCTCCTCCCTCCTCCTGGTGACTCTGTGCCCCGTACCGCACCCTCCTTCTGCCCCAAATATGTTGGATACGTGACATCAGCCGATGGACCGGCCACCAGCATGGATAGTCTCCTTGAGATGCAGGTCAAAATTACCCAGGAGGCTGGAGGTCAAGCGGTTCATACATAGGCCCGCCTCCCAGCCCCAAACCAGTCAACGTTTAAACAAATAAGGCTGGGGAGAAACTTAAAGGAGAGCATCTGAGAGTCTTTTACAGTATTGCACCTTTACCAGTCTTGGGTCCTCCTTTTGGTTTCAGTCTAATAAATTCTTGGTATTTAATTATTAATCACTCTTACTGTAACTGCACATTTACTGAGCTGGATGTGAACCTACAGTCCAGGAGCTGTGAAGCACCGGTGGTGCTCAATGGCCCACCATGTTGCATTGTGTAATTCTATAATAAATTATAGCACGCAGTTTAAATGTGTGTATCAGTATGCTTGTTATTGACACTGATTTTTACTAGTTGCTAAAAATTAATTTGCTTTTTAATTAATTAAATAAATGTCACCATTTTAAAAAGTGCAAATTGACCGATTAATATTTTTTCCGAGTTTTTTGATCTAGTTGCCCTCATAAGTGGAAATATTTTATTAGACCACACGGAAGCCCCCCCCCATATACTATCTGCTACAATTCTGATAGCTCCCTGTAAAAAAAAGTCATTTCAATATATGAAAAATGTACAGCAAGATATGGTAAAGATCTCATTAAAGAGCAGTAAAGCTCTTTTCTGTAGATAATGTGAGTATTTGTACATGTACAAACAGTTTACTTTAAGTTTAAGTCCTTTTCTGAATGAAATGTTACAGTGGGTCATCTTTAGTTACAGTTTTAATTTTAAAAAAGCACTTGTCCAAATGTGTTGTTAGTGTGGACTTATTCATCATCAGTAGCTGCTTGCTCAGAGCAGGGTCAGGGTGGTCCAGAGTCTATACTGGAAGCATGGGGTGTGAGAACAGGGGTACAGGGGTGTGTGGGTCATGCAAAGCTTCCATTAATGTTGAGAAGTCAAGCCACCTCCATTGGTCCTCCTCTGTATTTTATTACTGCATTGGACAGAATATAAGACAATCCTGATTATGAGACAACACCCATTTTTGGAAAAAGGTTTTTTCAATATCTTGACTTTAGATAGAAGAATCATATTTATTCATATTAACCGTGTTTGCGTATTTAAGATGGTCTTCTTGGGCTCACCACCTTCGACCTCGACATTCTGTTAACATTTTATTTCTTGGCTGCTTGAGAGTTGTTCGACACCTCCATCTGGTTGAGCACCGTTATCTTAAAATTGGCATTGCAAGTTCCCCTTGCTCCTTGGTTAATTTGGCCAAACTCAGCTCCTTCTTTCCAGTCCATCTCGAGGTTTTGCCATCTTTCACCCTCACAAACTCCTGTTCATCATTTCTGTGGATATTTGATGCCAGTGGATGAGTGACACCACCTGCTGGTGTTTTACGGTGTATGACCTTGACAGGTGAAGTCCTTGAATACAAGACGACTCTTTACATCTTTTTTTAGATGTAATTCCCAAAAAAATACCATCTTATATTCAGGCCAATACAGTATATTTATAACAGTAATTACTACACAGAACACAGTTAATCCAGCCGCAAGGGGATGCACAAACCAGTGTATTTCTTCGTGCCGGTCCCAAGCCCAGATAAAAGGAGAGGGTTGCGTCAGGTAGGGCATCCGGCGTAAAAATTTTGCCAAACCAAATATGCGGACAAAAATAGAAATTTCCACATTGGATCGGTCGAGCCCCGGGTTAACAACGACCGCCACCAGCACTGCTAGCCGACAGGGTGCTGGCGGAAATTGGGCTACTGCTGGCCGAAGAAGGAGGAAGAGAGGAGGAAGGCATGTCCGGAGGAAGGAGGAGAGGAGGAAGGTTGAGAGTGGACGTGAGGATAGGAACTTTGGATGTTGATAGTATGACTGGTAAAGGGAGAGAGCTTGCTGATATGATGGAGAGAAGGAAGGTTGATATATTGTGTGTGCAAGAGACCAAATGGAAGGGCAGTAAGGCTAGGTGCATCGGAGGGGGGTTTAAACTGTTTTACTATGGTGTGGATGGGAGGAGAAACGGGGTAGGGGTTGTCCTGAAGGAACAGTATGTCAAGAGTGTCTTGGAGGTAAAGAGAGTGTCTGACAGAGTGATGGTTATGAAATTGGAAATTGATGGTGTGATGGTGAATGTTGTTAGTGCATATGTCCTGCAAGTTGGGTGTGAGATGAATGAGAAAGAAGAATTCTGGAGTGATATGGATGAAATGGTGAAGAGTGTACCCGAGGGAGAGAGAGTGGTGATCGGAGCGGATTTCAATGGGCATGTTGGTGAAGGGAACAAAGGAGATGAGGAGGTGATGGGTAGGTATGGTGTCAAGGAGAGGAATACAGAAGGTCAGATGATTGTGGATTTTGCAAAAAGGATGGACATGGCTGTGGTAAACACGTATTTTAAGAAGAGGGAGGAACACAGGGTGACGTACAAGAGTGGAGGAAGATGTACACAGGTGGACTATATCTTATGCAGGAGGGCCAGACTGAAGGAGATTGTAGACTGCAAAGTGGTGGCAAGGGAAAGCATAGTTAGGCAGCATAGGATAGTGGTTTGTAGGATGACATTGGAGATCAAAAAGAGAAGGAGAGTGAGGTCAGAACCAAGGATCAAATGGTGGAAGTTGAAAAAGGAAAACTATAAGGTGGAGTTCAGGGAGGAATTAAGACAGGCATTGGGTAGCAGTGAAAAGTTACCAGTGAGCTGGGCATCTACAGCAGAAGCGGTAAGGGAGCCAGCTAGAAAGGTGCTTGGTGTGGCATCGGGACAGAGGAAGGAGGACAAGGAAACCTGGTGGTGGAATGAGGAAGTACAGGAGAGTATACAGAGGAAGAGGCTGGCGAAGAAGAAGTGGGATAGACAGAGAGATGAAGAATGTAGACAGGAGTACAAGGAGATGAGGCGAAGAGAGAGGTGGCGAAGGCTAAAGAAAAGGCGAATGGTGAATTGTATGAGAGGTTGGACACTAAGGAGGGAGAAAAGGACCTGTACCGATTGGCTAGGCAGAGGGACTGAGCTGGGAAAGATGTGCAGCAGGTTAGGGTGATAAAGGATAGCAATGGAAACATACTCACAAGCGAGGAGAGTGTGTTGAACAGATGGAAAGAGTACTTTGAGGGGCTGATGAATGAAGAGAATGAGAGAGAGAGAAGGTTGGATGATGTAGGGATTATGAATAAGGGAGTGCAATGTATTAGCAAGGAGGAAGTTAGGACAGCTATGAAGAGGATGAAGAATAGAAAGGCTGTTGGCCCAGATGACATACCTGTGGAAGCATGGGAAGTGTTTAGGAGAGATGGCAGTGGAGTTTTCAACCAGATTGTTTAATGGAATCTTGGAAAGTAAGATGATGCCTGAGGAGTGGAGAAGTGTACTGGTACCAATTTTTAAGAATAAGGGTGATGTGCAGAGCTGTAGTAACTACAGAGGGATAAAACTGATCAGCCACAGCATGAAGTTATGGGAAAGAGTAGCGGAAGCTAGGTTAAGAAGGGAGGTGGCGATTAGTGAGCAGCAGTATGGCTTCATGCCGAGAAGGAGTACTACAGACGCGATGCTTGCTCTGAGGGTGTTGATGGAGAAGTAGCGAGAAGGTAAGAAGGAGTTGCACTGTGTCTTCGTGGACTTAGAGAAAACATATGACAGGGTACCTAGGGAGGAGTTATAGTATTATATGAGGAAGTCGGGTGTGCCAGAGAAGTATGTAAGAGTGGTACAGGATATGTACAAGGACAGCGTGACAGTGGTGAGGTCTGCGGTAGGAGTGACGGATGCTTTCAAGGTGGGGGTAGGATTACATCAAGGATCAGCTTTGAGTCCTTTCTTGTTCGCAATGGTAATGGACAGGTTGACAGATGAGATCAGACAGGAGTAACCGTGGACTATGATGTTTGCGGATGACATTGTGATCTGTAGCAAGAGTAGGGAGCAGGTTGAGGAGACCCTGGAGAGATATGCTCTAGAGAGAAGAGGAATGAAGGTCAGAAGGACTAAGACAGAATACATGTGTATTAATGAGAGAGAGGACAGAGGAGTGGTGAGGATCCAGGGAATAGAGTTGGCGAAGGTAGATGAATTTAAATACTTAGGAACAACAGTCCAGAGTAATGGGGACTGTGGAAGAGAGGTGAAGAAGAGAGTGCCGGCAGGGTGGAGTGGGTGGAGAAGAGTGTCAGGAGTGATTTGTGACAGAAGGGTACCAGCAAGAGTGAAAGGGAAGGTCTACAAGGTGGTAGTGAGACCAGCTATGCTTTATGGGTTGGAGACGGTGGCACTGACCAAAAGACAGGAGGCAGAGCTGGAGGTGGCAGAGTTAAAGATGTTAAGATTTGCATTGGGTGTGACGAGGATGGACAGGATTAGAAATGAGTATATTAGAGGGTCAGCCCAGGTTAGACGGTTTGGAGACAAAGTCAGAGAGGCGAGATTGCGTTGGTTTGGACATGTGCAGAGGACAGATTCGGGATATATCGGGAGAAGGATGCTAGGGATGGAGCTGCCAGGCAAGAGGAAGGCCTAAGAAGAGAATTATGAATGTGGTGAAAGAGGACATGCAGGTGGTTTGTGTGACAGAGAAAGATGCAGAGGACAGGAAGAAGTGGAAACAATTGATCTGCTGTGGCGACCCCTAACGGGAGCGGCCGAAAGAAGAAGAAGAAGAAGACTACACAGAACACAATTATGTGCATTTCTGTACATTACAGCTGATACACAGTGTACTTATGTATGAGTCTAATTTTTAAAATAGGCTAAGCTCAATGTTCTAAAGACTCCAACACATCATTATATCAGTAAAAATATTCCACATAGATGCATAAAAATCTCACTATATTGGGCCACAGTGTCCATTTCCATATACTCATACATATGTCTTTATTATGAGAGATTCTGTTTTTCAGGTGATGTCATTTACATTTTAAAATTGTTGCATTTCGCTGTTATATCTTTTTGAAAGGTGTTAATAGGTTTTTGATTTTGGCTTCAGAATAAAGCACTGTATAAGAATAAATTGTACCTCTTTTAATTAGAAATAACAAAACATTTTGCTCCATGAACTTGCTGTGTATTACACACAAACTGATAGTAATTTAAGATCACTGAAATTAAACATTTTTACTAAAAATGATATAATGACCTTACCACTTAACATAAAAAGGGTAAAATAATTTAATAATACTTTGTTTAAGAGAACTTAAAAAAAAAACTCAAGACAAACAAGTCAAGCACTAAATCACATTTTTTACGCACATGTATTTTTAGCCTGACCCCTTATAGCTAATAATCGACTATTAATTGCCCTAATTTATTGTTAATTGTCCTTGTTGTACTCCCGATTGATAGAAGTTACTGGGCCAATAGTGACGCGGTATTTTCAGAAAGAAAATGAATAACAAGGCAGTTATTTCATGATGGGATGTTAAAAGGTGAAGTTAATCTTTTAACATAATAGATGGTGCAGGAGCAAAAGCATTTGATAGGTCAGATGCAGCACATGAGTAAAGGTGGGCGGGTATAAAAGGTAAAGTTGCAGCATCTGAAGTACTAAACCATCTTTCTCAGTTTTAGGCTTGTTTTTGAGTGCTGTTCATGGTAAGTGGTACTCTTGCATGTCTTTGGCTATTGAAATGTATGGAAGCAAAAAAAATTTTTTTGGGTAGTGCTTTTGAGGTTTCAGTGCTTGAATGGGGAGGTAGTCTTGATGTTACCTGGAACTCTGGTTTGGTTAAAGGTTGCCCAAAAAAAAAAAATCCAGGGACTAGTGCATTTATTCTTGTGATACCATTGTAACTTGGGGGTTATCATGATTTCACTTGGGAGTTTAATATGGCTGAAGTGCAATGCTTTCCCACCTGTATAGCAAGTAGTCCTCCATAGTTGATTGATGTTCAAAACTTGTACATAGGGTAACTGCTGTTTCTCCTTCAGATGGCTGACTTTGATAAAGTTCTGCAATTCTGGGTGGTTGTTGAAGCTGACTACACTAAATTTGGTGGTGATGTCATGACATGGTTTGTAACCTGTATAACTCCCAGTTGTCCAAGTCCTGTGTTGGCTGTTACTATTTCACTATATGTAGTCCCTGTTAAGTGAATTCTTGAGTTTAAATGACTCAAATGGCTACTATAACCAGTGGTGTTCATAGAGCAATGACAAATGAATGGTACAGCCATATCAGCAGGGCTTACATTTTACTGTAATGAACTGGCTTGTTTAGTCTGTTCACAGAGTATCCAGATACACAGAAGCACTTTCCAAAGTTTGCTGACATCCCACCTCATGAGCTAGCTGGCAGCACCACAGTGGCAGAACATGGTGCAGTGGTGCTGAGGAAGTTGGGTGACCTGCTGAAAGCCAGGGGTGACCATGCATCTATTCTAAAGCCCCTGGGAAGAACCCATGCTAACACACACAAAATTCCCATCAGCAACTTCAAGGTGAGTGGTTGTCTAGAGCTTCACTGTTCAATAATCTTTGTTGGCCTACAACAATTCAGCCCCCTGAGCTAACTTTACAATCACTGCCTTTCTTGCAGCTACTCAAAGAAGTCCTTCTGAAAGTCTTCACAGAAAAAGCAGGACTGGATGCTGATGGCCAAGCGGCCCTGAATAACATAGTGGATGTGGTCATTGCTGACTTGGATGATCTGTACAAGGAGCTTGGCTTCCAGGAACAAGCACTATTCTAACAGATTATTCATTTTTGGAAGTAAGATGCATTGTGACTTAAAATACACTAAACCTGGCTATATTCATGTTAAGTCAGGCAACTATTGAATCAGTGGCATTTTTTTTGGAAAAACAACTTGTGTATCTCTTCCTGTGTCCCTGATGCTTACCCTTTAATTCTGGGTGTTGCTGTTAAATCCAATAAATAAACTTGCCTCAGTATGTTGCTAGTCCTTTGTCTAAAGCTGTCTAGATGACTCAAGCTCAGAACTAGCACTTGACTTTCTCCCTTAGTTGTACATGAGCAATGGGTTGCTCTTTGGGGTGAGCAGACATGGTGATAAAATACAGAAACCTTTACTTTAACATGTTCTTGACCATCATCAAGAATTCTACTTAGAACACTAAGCAGGCCAGTTATGTGCTGGCATTGCCATGGTATCTAGTGTGGCAATCTATAGAAATTCTATAGGCAATTCATTAACCTACATCTGAGAGGGGGAAGTTGGAGGTGGTATGGATGAACAGGGTCATTGAAGTACAGAGACAACTGAACTTTGACTTATGAAAAGCCAAAATGTGTATGCAATTTTTTCTAGTGTTAATGTAAAACAGTCTACCTTCCAGCTACTGTCAAACTCCAAGTGACTTGAGCACAAAAATGTAATGTTTCAGTTAAATGTTGACCCCCCCCCCACATAATTGTAGAGTAATTCCTTTGTGTTAAGCTGTCTTTGTGCTGATACCATCTACCTGGTCAGCTTATGGATATCCCAAGGCTTCTAGGATTATTGGATGTTTCCCTACTGTTACAACTGTTGAAATGCCTACTTTATAATATGTATACAGCAGTGTCTTCCATAAGATGGGTTCTATATGGAGAAATGGATCAACAGTCAAGATTACTGGTGGCAGGAAAACTGCTAATGTGTAGTGGATTTATGCCCCTTGTATAAGTGTGGTAATTCCCCTTGCATTATAGCCTTGGTTTTGCTTGCTTTGCCATAATATCTATTGTGGTCCTCAGTTTCCCAACTTTCCCAGCACCTTCCATATTGGTCTTAGTTGCTGGTCAAAAAAAATTGGAAAGTCTGTCCTATTTCTGGAAAACTGTAGGCATGACTTGGACTTTCTTAGCTTCTTTCTAGAACCTTAACCTTGTGTGCACAGTACAAATGCAGTGGTTTTTTTTTTTCTCCTTTGCAGCATTCTTGTACTTCATTAGCACTGTTGAGACATGGAGTCCAGTAAAGTCTTAACTGTATACTATATAACTTCATATGTTGTCAAAGTATACCTTATTTTTTTTTTTAAATCATATGATCTCAGAATTGGCATGTCTGGGTGGTTCTGATCAATTTAAAGTAATAGTGTAGAAAGAGGGAGGTAAGACAAGACCAAAGGTATATGAATTTCAAATACAGACCCAAGAAAATAATGCTAGAAAAATTGAACAAGTTTATAATCAACAAAAATGGAATAGGATGAAAGAGACAAGGGAGGGAAAGTAAGAGGTGGTGTGAATACTATAGAAGAATAGGGCAAAAAGGGTGGGGAAGAGACTGATTGTTGGATGCAGTCTGTGTGAATGTGGTTTTGTTTAAAAGATAATGTTGGAGTTGTTGGTACAGCTTTGCTACCTCTGGGACCTTGGAGGCTCACACACAGCTTCCCTAAGGACTTTATCTTACTGCTTTTTGAATATGGCTTTTTGTCAATATATACCTGACTTCTGGAAAAGTTGGAAATTCCTTCATATTGCAAACATCTAGCATCTATGCTGTGTTTCTTTCTAATGTCACACGCTTCCTGATCTTTGCTGTTTAGCTCTGGCTCTTTTCAGAGAATTGATCTTCTGTACGAAGACTGATCTTCTGTACAAAATGCTTCACATGTGGAAACGTATCTGTTTTTGTATTAAAGTGAACATTTTTTTAAGGGCTTATGTCCTGACTAGACACAAGTGAACCACTAAATACACTGTGCACCTTTTCATGTGTAATGTAGGGGTTTTGCATTTTCATAGCAAATTGTACTGCCACGTTAAAAATTGTAAAATACCTCCCCCCACATCCGAAACATAATCCCAAAAGAATTTTTTCTTAACAGTAATTCAAAAAAGGGTCTAGCTATTATTGTGCAAGTATTCCATTGTACCTCATATTTCAAATAATTTTGCACTTTTTACTAATCTTTTTCACTTCTCTAATATTGAGCTACCGGTAAAGCAGACATGTTTGTGCCGCATTGCTATCAATGTAAAATTTCAAACCGTGTTTTGCGAAACTTTCCTTATTTGTGCTCCGCTGAAGATTCAGCTCCCCTGACTCCTAAGCAATCCCATAGGATTTTGTACCAACAGCCTCAATTAGATGTCTGTTAAGTGTTTAATTGTAATGGTTGCTGTGTGGCACTGCTGTGCGTAATTATTCCCAGGAAACAAATCTGAAAACCTTGCAGACTGGTGTGTTGCCCTGGGGCCACAAACAAGTTCCTTGGAGGAGGGCAGTAGAGAATATCGTAGTCTACCTGAAGCAACGTTCTGTCTTATTGGCAGTGATCTCCCTAAACTCATTGTACGTAAGACAAACTCAATATACAAAATTGCTAAAGTGCCTGTTCGTTCAATATATCATTGGAGCCTTTTTACATTTACTCTTTTATAACTGGATTTGTACGCTAAGACTGGAATATGCACAGGCACAGTTACATTAGACATCTGAGGACCCAATTAGGTGAAAGCTGGTGGTTTCCTGCTAGGTCATGGTGTAGGACTTTTGGATGTCTTGTTTGGTTTTTGGCAGCAAGTGCAGCAAACAAATTTCTCAGTCTTAGACATGTACAGCAGAGGCTCAACGCTGCAGCTCAGGTCCATGATGGAGAAGACTATTACACTGATTAGACATCGGAAATCTCTGAAGCTGTAATACTTGAAGAAGGGCATCAGTGCCACGGGGGGCAAGAAGTGGATCACTATGATCGCTAGGATGATCAGAACCATTTTGAAAGCCTTCTTCTTCGTGGGGTGCATCTCCTCCTTGCCAATGACTGACCGCCTCAGAATCCAGATGATGGAGATGTTGCAGAACACCATGATGCTGAAAGCTGTCAGGATCAGGCCAGAGAAAATGTCACCCACACTATCGACACCAAAAATGCACTTGATCAAGGAGTAAGCAAGAATGAGGGCCCACACAACCATGGAAATAGCTACCCTGGACTTGTTGTCTCTGATCCGAGTGAAGAAAATCGGATAGACCACGGCCACATAGCGGTCCAGGCAAATGCAGGTTAGAAAGAGAGGGGTGACATCCTTGATGCCGTAAGCAAATCGCTGGAGGTACCAGATGCGGTCATCATTCAGCAGTAGGCGGTTCAGCAGCTCGAAGGGGGTCACCATGCCAAAGAAGGCATCAAGCAGGGCCAGGTTGGAGATGAAGATGTCAGAGGTGGATGAATCTGCCTTTTTCCTGGCCACTTGCCACATCACCACCACATTTGCTGGAAATCCTACTGCCATGTTCAGCACCTTAACTGCATAGTAGAAAACAAAACCAAAAGGCACCTCTTTGCAGACTTCAAACTGGTACCACGGCAAAGGTCCAGAGCTAACAAAAGTAGCATTGTCTGAAATGCTGGCGTTGACCTCAGAGGTGTTCATAGTGACATCAGGTATCGTAGGTCTTTCAGGTTCTAGGCAAGAGAACAAGAAAGATGGTCGCCTTCAGCCTTGGAAATAATATTCACTTTCTTTGCATTGTGTTCAGTCATCTAATAAACATATCTCATCTTGGTGTGTCATTGCTTCTGAAGCTCCATTAGATTTTACTGGAACCAATTTTTTTTGCAACAGTGTTACTCATAAAATTAATTTTCCTTCTTGTGTTGATGACACAAACATCTATTTCTCAACAAGGATGAACTGAATGAGAAATGAAAGTGAATGAAACTAAAATATTTACTATAGCACAATCACTTCAGAATTTATGCACTGCTTTTAATCCAGCCAGAATTTTCCTTTAAAATCTTTGCATCTGATTTGTTTCCTGCAGCTGAGTTGTAACACAAAAGGAGTTTCTTTTTGGCAAGAAATCACAAATTTAACTAAAATACAACAATACACTTGACTACTGTAAGCATTTACAGTTGGAGTCCAAACACCACTTTTATCACGTATTAATACATTTAAAAGTCCTCAACAAAGTATGAAGAACAACCGTGTTACAGAAGTTGATACCAACTGAAACCTGAAAACAATTTCAGCTTTTCTTAACCATTGGTACTGTTAGACCCAGTGAAGATCACCTAATATTTTGGTACATCAGGTGGAGGAGCATTGAACATCTGTCCTTACTTTTTCCATAGTTGTCTTAGCCTGAATCAGTGAGTAGTAAATTTGTACTGTTTTGGTTTTGGTCTGTACCTATCTTGGCAGTTCTTTTTAATCTTTTTTACTGTCTTTTTTATTTTAAAGTGCATTTTATTTTAAACCACCATATATTGTTAATTGTATCTAGCGGTAATTTTTCTTGTTCAGTGCTTTGTTAAACGCATGTATTAAATAATTCTTTCTACTCCAGTAAAAATTACCAATACATACACCTATCCATCCATTAACTTTAAGTGCTTTATCCTAAAATTACCAACATATCACATTATATTTATGACATGATCAGCACAGTTATTTAACATGCAAACAAACTGCAATCATAAAAATCTAGGATGAAATTCAGACCCTAAGTGAAAGAGATATTAGATGGCCATTCTTTACCTGAAAAGCAGTGGGTTCTGGCTCCTGTGAAAACTGTCTCAATATAGCATCAGCTCACATGGGGCAGCAATATATAAACACACTCTTGGGAAACAATGGAAAAATCCTTTTTGTGACCAATCAGAGAATAAAGGAATTAAGTTTCCTCACCTGGCATCCTGTGACGCAACCTGGAACCCTGGAATGACATTGGCTGATGGTCCTTAAACATTCTGGGCTCAGATGAAGAGAGCACTGAGAAGACACGATCTTGACACCTGCCTGTCTGATCCTAACAGTAAAGCGCAGGACAGGCTGGGTGGGCCTGGGGGTTGTGCTCTGGGGTGGGTGGGGCAGGGTGAGGGACGGCAGGTACCCCATTCTCTTTCCAGGTGTACTTAGTGATGCAACCAAAGCACACAGCACCATATCCTTGGTAAACAAGTGATGCAATGCAGTGGCAGTACACAGATGTGAAGTTTGGTGTAACATACTGTAAGGTCTTACACATAAGTCCTGGAGGTGAACAGACTGTAGGCTCTAACAAAGCAGGGACCCTTGAGACTGTCCAACTAGGAAGGCTGTAAGAGAACAGGGACCTCCAGGGAATGATGCTCATAACAAGTTATCATAGTAATGCACAGTATTACTTGACATGGATAGTCAAAACATGCAGGGTAATGTGCTATGAAGGCCAAGCAACAACTTGCTTTGCGCTGACTTCACTCTCGCCAGATTGTTTGACTTCACTGTCTTACTTACCTTTACTAGGAAAAGGGGGCTGTCAGGCAGCCGAGGGATGCTCCAAAAAAGATCCGCTTGTTCAGCTCCTGCCACTACAGCATTAAACTTTAACTGTGACAAAGGGAATAAAATGAGTCTATGGTTTTCTTTCATATATGATCAACAAGAAGAGGAAATACAAATTTTCTACTACTCTGCCCTTGTCAGTTGTTTAGTCTGTTGTTACACATTGATAAATATCTGCCCTTGGATTGTTTCATTTGCATGTTTATAGTGAATTTGATAAGCTTAACACAGCTACGTGAATGTTAGTTTTGTTTCCATTTCTGTAGCTGGTTTGGAACAAACTGGATGGCAATATACCTCATACACAGAATTCCAATGCTCTACCTTTATAGTTACTTTAATTTAAAGAAATATATATATATATATATATATATATATATATATATATATAGAGAGAGAGAGAGAGAGAGAGAGAGAGAGAGCGAGAGCGAGAGAGAGTAGTGTAGGTAGTGGGATCCCCTTTATAGTGCAAGTTCTTTTATTAGTACTACATGTTTGATATAAATATATATATAACTTTTCTGTGCCCCGTTCCCTTGTATAACATTGTCTTTAGCTTTTGTTCCTAGGGATATACAGTGAAAGACTTGCAGTACAACTAACCTCCAGAAGAAGCTCAATGTTGGGCTGCTTATCAAAACCTTCAGGTGGCAAGAACCTAAGTGTGCAAAGAGTTGCCAAGCACCAGTGCTTCTATGCATTATATTTTGCACTGACAAGAAAACCCCCTTCTTGAGCCTTTAAGGCCATCACACAAGCACACAAGCACTCGCTAACAACACTGACAACATTTTTATGAGATTTGACTTTGTGACAAATAGTGTCCACACACTCAACAAAAGAATGTACAACTTTATGAAAAAAATTCAAAGTTATGCAAAACGTCTGGAGAAACACACTATCTAAGCTACTGAGTGATGCAATGAGATTTCTCACTAGTTCAGCCCAGGCACCGTTGTAATGTGTTTTGTAAAAATACACAATATAATAAACTAAAGTATATACACACTGTATATATTTCTTTAAATTAAAGTAACTATAAAGGTAGAGCATTGGAATTCTGTCTTAATGTGTATGAGGTGTATTGCCATCCAGTTTGTTCCAAACCACTATATATATATACATAGTGTACATATATGTCCATTTGCAGCAACATTTGGGGGAAAATGCCGTTTTTTTTTTTTACAGTTACTTTTTATTTTGTATTATTTGAAAAGTGCTGTGTATTCCACTGTACACGGGATAAACTGGGGAAAATTATTAGAATCAAGTCGTAAAATCGGTGGCGATGCTTCGCACAAACTGCGGCTCCCGAGCGCCACGCCTGCAGCCGTCAGCTGCGGGGGTTTTCGAATTCTGACCAATCAGCTTCGCCGAAAACAAATTGGCCAATCGGGGCGCTGTGCACAGTTTTTCAAAACACGCCCGCCATTTTAGAGTTTGTGGCGGGGGTTTTCGGGCTGTCAACGACTTAAAAATTTTAAAAATCAACGCAAATTTGCTCGGTAACAAAGGTAAGGAAAATATGCAAAGGCAGAGTTTGGTTATGTTCTTGTTTATGCTTTTTTCGTGGTTTATTCCAAAACGTTTCTTGTTGTCTTTCGAGAAATGGGTAGCTCGGATGATCGTTGTTGGCAAAGTTCGCCTGTACTGAACTCCGAGACCGTGTATTTCATTCAAAATCGACATGTTTATGTATACTTAGTTAATGTTTAAAGTAAAACCTGTCTTTTTTGTAGCCGAAATGTTCTTTCCCAAATACTCTTTAGCAGTTAGCTAAACCGTACTTGCATCCGCAGCAACGTGGTTTGCTAAGCTAGCAATCTGACATTATTTTGTTCAAGGTTTTATTTTGACGTAAACTTCGTTTGTCTCCTCATACGTTTTTCTCCATCCATCTTAGCTGTTTTCTTATGGGTTGTCTAATTCGACAGCTGTGGTTTACGCAATTTGCAGTTTGCATTTCTTTGTAGTCCTTTGTAGTCTGTATTTGTTTATATGACGTATATAGCGCTTGCATTTGTAATAGCACCAGTAGCAGAGGGAACATTTATTTTCTGAAACATTTCTGCTCAGATCCTTGTATATATTTGCACTTTGGATGAAATCCAGGTAATATTTGTTAAGTTTCATGCATATTTTGAAAATGTATTGCAACCCACAATGTTAGTGGGGGATTGTATTGGGATTTGAACCTGCAACCCTCCTGTTAAAAATCCATCACTGCTGTGTTGCCTGTAGGTGTGGGGAAGAAGAGCTATCTAGTGTACTAGCCATGTTGTCAAAAATGAAAGCGGTAAACATGACATCTCTGTGTTTCCTCAGGATGGAGTCTCGCTTCTCCCACCTGTACCAGCGGGACAGCAGCATCTCCATGCTGCGGGTCAAAATGTCTCGGCGGCGTTCCCAGTCGCAGAAGGAAAATCGTGAACGCACTGTGAACCAACGCAGGCGCCTGGACAAGCTGCCTGAGCTGGAGTCCTCTGCTCTGGAAGTGTCTATGAATTGTCAGCCTGCAGTGATGCAGAAGCAAACAAAAAGTGAGTAAAACTGACCATGTTTTGTTCTTGACTTGCAGTGTACTTTTGTTTTGTTTTTTCTTTCCCCTCTGTTTACTTGGTCATAATTATACACCTACATCAATGTGTAGGTGGACAATTAAGGGGCTTTCTGAGGGGGTTTTTTTTTTTTTTTTTAAACCTATGTACATGAAACAATATATTAAGCATCTGTGTGGGGTGGTCCTCCCTGACTTTCCTGTGAGGGGCTTGTATGTTCACTTGGATCATATTTGAGGACAATGGGCCTGTTGCATCTTTTTCATAGGAGTCTTTTTCCCATCTCCCTCTCTGTTCTTTGCTCTTCTCTGCTCCATTATGTTAACCCTTGTTACTGTCTTCCCAGAAATAAATTCAGCTGTGGAAGAGAGGAAGCAAATGTTGGCCCGCTACAAAGAGGCCAAGGAGTTAAAGAAGGAGAAAGAGAAGAGAGAAAAGGGGAAAAAAGGCAAGGGTATATTTAAGGTGGGCCTCTACAAACCCCAGCCACTTGCAACCCTGCCTCAGGTTTCCATTGTGCTACCTAAGACCAAGGTGAGTAAGAAACAGTAATGTAAGGTGTTCTATCCTGGTCCAATGTCCAGCTAACTGTTGGGGGTTTTACTCTTGTTATTATGAGTATTTCACAAAAGTTTATACTGGAACAAGTCAGGTTAAGTCCTTTACTAAAGGGAACCATAGCAGTAGCAGGGAGTGGGGCTTGAACTGATAACAGGTTACAAGTGCATGTTTTTAATCGCTGTGATATCTATTACCTTCTGTTTGGCCTCTTCTCTATTAATTTTTTGATGGTGTAAGTTACATGGGTGTTTTGTCAAATGTTGGCGTTTTCAGATGAAGCAAAGAAATAACCTTTACCTTCATCTGTTAGGCACAGGTACCTACCCAGTCTAATCGTGTGACTCGTTCTATGAAACAGCAGCAGGATGAGAAGGTAACGTTGGACAAATGCTTGATAAACAACCTCTTAACTGTTTTGCGATTGGTGTGTTTTGTGTGATACTCTAGTGTGATGCAAGAGGGATATGATTGATACTTTGGTTCAGTTTAAAGGTGTTAGTAAAGTCTGTCTTGTTTTGTTGAGCCAGATAAACCAGTCTACTGCACAGAAAACGACCATCATTTCAGTGCCCAGAAAAGGTTAGTATCTGTCAATCACTACGAGCATTTTGCAAAACTCACCTAACATACTATTACATGTTTATTTATAATTTTCATAGTAACCCAGAGGCATTTGTTTATTTGGTATGGTTTCCATGTTGGTTAACATCATGCTTCGTAATGGTAATTCCAGTTGAGGCAACAGTGTTGAGGGCTTCGAGCCGAGTTACCAGTAAACCACAACTTGCACCAGCAGCCAGCAGGGGCAGAGCCACAGCAGGTAACATCTTCGCTGGAATGACTTCAGCATGGAAGCTGTAGTTGTTTCTTGTTATGCTACAACCTCTGAACTTTGTTGTTTCAGAGTTTGTTTTCCTCTTATCAATCTTCATCTTTCGGCTGCTCCCGTTAAGGGTCGCCACAGCGGATCAATTGTTTCCACTTCTTCCTGTCCTCTGCATCTTTCTCCGTCACACCCACCGCCTGCATGTCCTGTTTTCCTTTTATCAATAGTTTCCCTTATTTCTTGCAGGACAGGCAACAGTCCATGTGCCAACAACCAGATCTGCCACAAGTCTGGTGGCTTCAGCACTGAGAAAGCCTTCATCGGGTATTACAATATTCTGTATATATCTGAAAGTATGTGGACACTTGGGCATCACCCAAATGGACTTGTTGCACATTCCATTCCAAAACTGTAGACATTAATGTAGAGTTGCCCTCTGCTTTGCCTTTATAAGAGCCTCCACCATTCTGGGAAGGCTTTCCACCAGATTTTGGAGCATGGCTTTGAGAATTTGTGCCCATTCAGCCACAACAACATTAATGTGGTTAGGTGAGAAGGCCTGGCTTGCAGTTGGCGTTCCAATTAATGCCAAAGGTGGGGTTGAGGTCAGGACTCTGTTCAGCCACTCAAGTTCTTCCACACCAACCTTGGCAAACCATGTGTTTATGGAGCTCACTTTGAGTATGGAGGTGCAGTCATGCTAGAACAGGAAAGAAGCTTCCCCAAACTGTAGCCACAAAGTTGGAAGTATACAGTTGTCTAGAATGTGTTTCTATGCTGTGTGGATGTGGCTGAAACGAGTCAACTCGATAATTAAAAGGGGGTTCCACATACTTTTGGCAATATGTTGTACAGTATCTTTGCATTTCCTCAGAGTGCTTCAAACAAGTCATTTTTCATGGATTGCAGTTATTGTACAAATAATTTTTAGTCTTGAAAGGAATAAATTTTGTGGTGGTGGTGGGGTGGGGGTTGTGGGTAAAAGGTACTCTCCTTTAGAATAACTCTGACCTCCTGTCTCTCTTTTTTCTCTCAGCTGACATGACCTTTGGAGGTCCCATGACCAGATCTGCCACTAAGCAGCTCACAGAACCACCTAAATCCAAGGAGAAATCTGCACTAAGTGGTAATAAAGATGCCATCAACTTCTACAGATTTACCTGTTGTAGTCTTGCTCTCTTTTATAAGCTGTGTGCTTTGGGCCCCTTTCCTTCTCATATTTGATTCTCCTTGGCTCCATTAGCTAACGTATGTCATAGTATAACTAAACTTATGAACCAGTCCCCCTCTTCCGTTCATTGTCTTCACAGGCAAGAATGGGACAAGGACTCAGTCAAAGGAGCATAAGGTGAGTTTTGGTGTCAGTTTCAAGCTTTTGTGGTAAGCATGATGATGCATGTCTCCTGCTAACATTGTCTGACTGTGTTTTATCTGGATGAAGCCTGTCAATTCAGATAAAGTGGAGGCCACTAAAGAGCCAGACGACAACTCTAGCAACAGGATGAAAGAGGAGACAGCAGAAACAAACAACCCTCCTGCCCAGTCATCTTTTGCTCCCAAGGACTTTGTGTTCCAGGCTCCTGTTGGCTTGAAATGCTTCAAGTCTGTGCCCCTCACACCCCGTTCTGCAGATGCCTTTCTCACCCCCAGGTACAGCGCTGGACATTGGCTTCTTAGCGAATAGGTTTAACTTTTTATCTGAGTGATGTGGTTAACACTGATGTACAGCACTGATAACTCAGATTTTACTGATTAATGCATTGCCTGAAACAAAAGCCAGCCGGGTCCTATATTACCTCGCTCTCCTGTTTTCCACAGCTACAATGGTGTCCCCCCTCCAGTCTCCTTCTCAGTATTTTCCCAGCCCTGCATGGACCCCCCTACTTCCACTTCGCAACCAGCTACTCCCCCGCCTGCTCCTCAAGTCCCGTTAACAACACCAGGGCCTCAGGAGGATCAGCATGACGTTGCCTATTTCAGGTGAGGCACCTCTGTGGTTGTTCCATAGTCTCACCGAACTGGAGTTGCATGTAAGCAAAGCTAGAGTTGTAATGATAGCGTGTTGATTTTTAATCAAGTGCAAACTCAACTTAAATTCAAGAAAACTAAAAAGTACAGATGGTCCCCAAGTTATGATGGGGTTCCGTTCTGATAAACCCATTGTAAGTTGAAAATGCATTTAATACGCCTAACCTACTGTCACACATGTGGCTGTTTCAGCATTGGAATGTAGGCGGTCTCTCCGCCCCATCTTCACGCTGACCACTGCTTGGATGACTGCACTTTGTAAAGCACTTTGAGCTACAGATCACTGTGAAAGGTGCTATACAATTAATGTTGTTGACTGATTGACGTAGGAACCAGTCATGGGCGGGATTTAGTTCCTACCCGGACTTCCTGTCAGTGCTCAGTTTCCTCTGCCCCTCTTCTTCAACCACTGTCTTGCCAAGACCTTGTATTTTGTTTATTCTGAATTGTGGCATCCTTTTTTTAAATTTTTATATATATATATATATATATACACTGCTAATTGCTAATGTATAGCCCTGGCTCCTGGCTAATGGGAACACTGTGTCAGAAACAACTCAGTCAAGAGTTTAATGGAATTTAAACTCCAAAAAAAAGCTGGCAACACAGAACACTGTAGAGTATCGGTTGTACACGCTAGCAACCACGTGGCAGACTGGGAGATGCAGATTTCTGCTGTTATCCAGCATCATGAGTATCATACCACATACCCCTTGCCCAGGAAAAATTTGAAGTAAGGTTTCTACTGAATACGCATCGCTCTTGCACCATCATAAAGTTGGAAAATCGTCAGACCGTTGTAATTTGGGAACCATCTGTAATGCATCTGATTGGGTATCAGTGTTGTGCTGTAAGGGGGAATTGTACGTTAGGTGTGTGCTAGTGTCAGCAAGTTAATATTTACATGCTCCTGGTGTCTTAAAACACCACCCTTTCACCCCACCAGGACAATCATGGCCAATGAGACAGACAGGCTGATGCAGCTCTGTGAGCAGTGGGAGGTACGCACTGAGGACACATCCATCCCTGAGGAGAGTGAGTGTTTCCTGCTCTTAGTAAAGCAGTTTGACCACTGTGGCCAAACTACAAGACAGTTAATCTGTTAAAGTGCAGTAAACCAATTGCTGGCATGTTTTGAAGCTTCTTTGATATTGGGCACTGTTTGCTGTGGTTCTTAGCATTTCTTGTTGCCCTCTTCTAGTGAGAGACAGGATGCGCACTGCTGTAGGCCAGGCCCGGCTGCTGATGAAAGAGCGCTTTGACCAGTTTGCAGGCTTGGTGGATGACTGCGACTTAGGCCGTGGGGAGAAGATCACTACCTGCAGTGACCTGCAGGGCTTTTGGGACATGGTTTATTTCCAGGTACTTGTTGTCATCAAGTGTGTCACTAAATAGTGTTAACTGTAACACACGCACGCTTATGATACAGATTCTCACTTTTTTGTCTTGTTCTTATGAAAAAGGTGGAGGATGTGACTAGGAAGTTTGATGCTATCAAGCAGGCAGAGTCCAGAGCTTGGCAGGATGAGCCGAAGCCTGAGCCCCGGCCCAAAAAGACTGTGAAGGTAAAATGGACTCAGAAGTTGAGCTCTTTGCAAGTGCATATCCGTGTGTGAAAATGTATGAATTCAGGGTAGTGGTTTTAACTCCAAGAACGTTTTTCAATTTCAAAAACTGTTATGATTTTTACTTTTTCTTCAATTCCTTTGTCTTGAACTTTTTTAGCACTTCATAGATATGTTCATTTCGTATGTTGCTGCAGTCGTTGCTGTAACTAACCTGCTCAGGTTTGCCACTTTAATCCTTATGTAGAAGCCCCCCCAAGCTGCAGGGAAGGGTGCCGGACCAGGTGGTGTGAGTGCAGCTGCTAAGAGTCGCTTGGCTGCTGCGAAGGCAGCCATGAAGGCCAAGCAGGTGGCATCAGGTGCCAATGTGGACATCTCCACCAGCTCTGCAGGCCACCCAGCGGAGGTAGTAGTGTTCCAAGGGGGTTTCTTCAAGGTGGAGAGTCCTGCAAAGCTCCCTGGTAAATATCCCCAACAGACAGCCTTGACTTCAGGTTGCTCACCACCTAGTGCATGGCTTGGACCATTAGCCGGTGTTATAATTGTTGTGTTTAATGCCCCACGCCTTTTAAGTTTACAGTTCTCTGCTTTCTGATGTTTCAGGTCCTTTAAGACGATCATCACGTCTGAGCGCGGCCCCTTCCCCACATAACATCTCCCGCGTCACTCCTAAACTGACCACCTCGGCAAGGACTCGGCGTTCCACTGCTGGACCCCTGTTTGTTGTCACGCCAACCCATCAAACCACACTAACCAGCGAACCTGCTACTACAGAGGCTGAAACCATTTGTAGCTCAGTGTGTCTGTCTTCCATTCAGGAGCCAAATAATTGCCCGATAATGGGGCTGGATGACAGCAGCAGGCGGTCAGCCTTAGGTGATCAATCAATGTCAACCTCAGAACCTGCAGAAGCTCACAGTGAGGGGAGTTCTGTTCCCATGGCAACTGTCTCCAGTCAGTCATGGGTCCACAGCATGCAAGTTCTACAGCTTGCAGACCAAGAAGGTGTCCCTGAGCAGAGGGAGTGCTCCTTGACAGGGCTCCCACCATGCCCTAAAGCAGATTCCTCCCCCGCTAGTGGTCATCAGCTGAGTTTCACTCTCTCCCCCTGCCCCACTGAAAGTGGGCCACTTGCTCCCACAGAATTGTCCCTAAGTTTATCAGAGCCATTGCAACCCTCTGGCCACGGTGCTACTGCGTCCACCCCTCCTCCACTCAGCTCCAAGGTTTCCACCGACATAGAGATGATCTCAAGTGTCAACACGTCTGACACTGAGGTAGGTTTCCTGAACTCTTACATCACTCTGCCACCCTCTTAACTTTTCTCTTCAAGAAGGCATCTTATTAACCTGTGGTGGTGGTCCTTCCAAATTCTTCTGCAGGTGTGCTTGTCTTGTGTTCACCATGCATGACCACACTGCGTGTGTGTGTGTGTGTGTGTGCGTGCGTGTCTGTGTGCGCGCGTGTCACTGCTCAGTAAAGTTTGCCTGTGAATGTGTCAGGATGGCCCAGGCCTGGACTTCGAGCGATACCTCCGCCCCGCTTTGAGGACCAGTCTCTCGTCACCACTGTCAGAAACTGCATCTCCTATGGCGATTGACGTTCTTGCAGAGAGTCCTGTGCTATGCCCAGGAGAGAACCCTGCAGGGGGTGCACTTACACACATGGGTGAGGGTTTCTTCTGTCCATGTGGGCTATGAACCACAATTCCTGGCAGGCTCTGTATGCAGATTTTGGTCTGAACCAAAATGTTTCCGCTGTAGGTGTACTATTTTGTGTGTGAAAACATACGATTATTAGAAATGAGGGCTGTTTTAGGAAGGCTAATGAAGTGGAATCTAAATTGATCTGCACACTCACTGCGGGAGGGGAACACACTTGTTGTTGTGAGTGATCACCCTATGTGGAGCTCTTCAGGTGTTTTCTTTTTTTTTCTTTTTTTTATTATTATTATATATTCCCAGAAAATGTGATTTGTATTTCTTCTTCCTACAAATCTGTAGGTCTCCCCACGGACCTGAGTCCCTCCAGTCCAATGGTCATGCAGCATGCAGACAGGGTAATTTTTTGATTGCTTATAAAAAAAATGACAGGTTTTATCATTCAAAAGTGTTTAGCGGGGAGTGCAGTGCCAGTGCTGGCTGTAACGTGTCTGTGTGTTGCAGGTTACAGACTGCAGAATGCTGCTCTTCACCCCAGAGCAGAGGGTCAAAGTGCGGCCGTCAGTGTGTGGGAGGGACCTCATGATGTTCACCCCACCATCCAACAGCTAGGAATACAGTCTTTTACTCTGTTTTTATTTATTCCATTATGCTCAATTAAAGTACCTGCAAAATACTGTATAAAAATGCTTTAAGCAAGTCTAACATTAGACCGGCGTGAATGAGTCTCTGTCCTTTTCCCACATAATGCTTTGTTACAATATAGGGGAAATGTATCAAGAAGTTGTTTTATGCAAATGAGTTGCTCTGGCTTTGAGTTTTCATGCAAGATTTCTAGCTGACAGTGATGACATTGTCCCTTCAGTGGATGACTGTCCTCACTTAAAGACTGGAACTGATTATAAGAATTAATATTCTGGGGGGTTTTTTTTGTTTGTTTGTTTTTTGTTTTTTTTCCCCTTTAAAAACTTTTTTTCAATAAATTTTTCTTTTTATGACATTCAACAAAGGTGGGCTGTGCTCTGTTTTACTCCATCCTTTTTATGGTCACATGTCCCCATCTGTGCAAGTTTCCCCTCTGTCATCCTGCGATGTTCCCCAATTTGGTGGGTAGGGTCTGTTAGATGAAGTCAGCCTGCTATATCACTAACAGGGAGGAGTATCATGGACTTTTTCAAGTCAGAGTCAAAAGTGTTTATGTACATGGTTACTGACAAAATAAAAAATCACTACAACAAAAATGCTGCAGTTAGTAAGACACCAGCATTTTTTAAATATTTGTGTTAATACACAGTATTGTGTATTAATGTACAGTGTGTTAAGTGTAATGAAAACCATCAAGTTTGTGTTTGTGCTTGGTTGTTTTTATATATTACAAAATTTCTTTTGCTGATGTCATGGCAGTCTGTGGTTGTGGTGGTAGTTTTTGTGTGTAGTGTGCGCCTTTGGTTGGAAACCGCAGGGAAATGACCGTTTCCAAGCAAGTCTGGCATGAAAACTGCCGCCGGTATTGCTGTGTCACTCCGAACATTTTGCCTTGTACATATGTTGTCACATAAATGTATTTAATGTAGCAGTAAAAATGGCTGCTATACCTCAACCCTGCACCGTGGTAAAGGCCTGCTGTACCTGTGCTTATTTGCTGTATTCAGTCTTTATTAGAAGGGACCCTGTGGTGTGGGGTGTGACTGAGTCCCATTGTGAACTGAGGTCCGTCAGCACACTGAAACACTACAGTTCATTCAAAAAGCACTTGTCCTTTATTGCTGAGATGAAAGCCACAGAACTGGAACAGTTATGGACAAAGCTTACAAAGCTTTAAACACCTACAATGAAGTATAAGAAAGGCCGAGTACTCTAACATTAAGAGCAGAGACTATTAAAAAATATGGGTCGTGTATAGTAGCTTTAACACGTTGAAAGACCGAAGGGCACTTTGATTAAAAAATACCCTGCAAGTGCGTCCACACCGCTTCTCCCCAGTCTGGCACAAACTGCAATCTCCTACAAAACACATGCACGTATGCAATGGCCGCGCTTGCAAAGAAAACCGAAATCACGGCACATCTTAAAGTTTCCTTGTTTTTTACACGTTTGCACCTGTAGCCCAGTGCAGGACTGTCTGTCCGCAGGTTTTTGCGTGAACTCCAGCCCCAGAGCAGTGAGCGCACTTTTGAACATTGGCAATGTTGGACCATAGTGAAAATATGTAAATGAGGTGGAGCCAAAACCATGCATTCACATTATTGCCTTAGAATGGAGTCTGGTGCCTGGCCAAAAAGTTAGTTGATGCTGCACATTGCGGAAAAGTGAACTGCAGACCCAAAAAAGGGAGGGAAATTTTGGGGGGGGGGGATCATTCTTCCAGCTCAAACATTCATCCTTCTGTTGTCTCATCAGTTATTAAAAATCAATCATCCAGCACAGGGTTGTGGTGGTGCAAGTCTGTTCCAGAAGCATAGTCTCCCTCTCTCTCACACACACATCTGCAGGCAATTTTGAGCGACCAGTCGGTGTGAAACGCAAACTAATCCAAAGCCCAGCTGTGGGGCGCCAGGGCTACCTGCTGCACCACTGGATCGCTCAAAAACAATACTTGTACAAGAAGAATAAAGCTGCCAACTAAATATAAAATTCTGAGGTTTGGATTGGCTGATGCAGTAAATGTAAGGATGCCTATTGTCTGCTGTCTAGAACTTGTAAACGGTTTGCGATACTGAACCAAACCTGGTGAGAGCTGCAAAAATATAACAAGTGACCCAGTATGAGAGGGAGCGGCGGCGAACGGGAGCCAAATGCAACAAATGGCAAAATCCAAATATTGGCAATTATTGTGTTAAATTTGAAAAACCCTGCGTTATTATAGTTCACAATTAAGACTCAAAACAAAGTCTTCATTTGAATGCAATATTTTACATGAACCTCCAGAACCAGCACATTCAGGAAACGGGTCGTTGGCCGCTTTTTTCAGTGATTTTAGCGGTACAAGAAACACAAAGGCTCTGGGTCTTATTCTGCCAAAAAAATCAGAGACATAAAACCTGTGCGACTGACTTGCAACTGGGGAAAATTTAAGTGCTAAAATCTTCAAATGTACCAAAATAAACTTTACAGTTTACTGTCCATTCCACAAATACTAGCCCAATAAAATTATATGACATTTCAACATAACACATATAAAAAGGTTTGATACCTGCTCTTCAAGAAATAGCTGAGAATAAATAAAAAAAAAACAATGAACGTTTAAATAAAATATAGACCAACCCTTAAATGGTTAAAAAAACATCTCGTTGTTATGTACAGAGCAGTGCAGAGCAAAATATACAGTAAATTAACAATAATGGTCTAAAAATAAATTGCAAAATCACTTTTTTCAAAACAGTGCAAAAATCCAAACAACAATTCCTTCATTTGCTACTGTGTTAACTGACGTGAACGGTGTAAAAATGCTGTAAATATACACTTTCGTGTACATAGGCATTTGCTTGTCTTTTGGTGCAGTCCTGTACACCCTGTCGGAGGTATACACACTTTTTTTTGGGGGGTGGGAGGCAAAGCAAATGCAAGACCGCTGTCAAAAACCAAACTTGATGACCGAGCCAAAGCTGAGCTCTGTAAGGTGGGGTGGGCTGGGGCAGGCTGTGTCGTGCAGGTATTCTCACTCTTTGGCTGTGTGAAGCCACCTCGTCTTCCTAGCGAACGCCTCTGAATGTTTTACTTTTTTCCTGAATTTGCATAGAGGTGAAGAAAACAGTGGATGGGTGGCCAGGCGTCCGCTATCTGACCCAGCGCTTGCCGTGCACCCTAAAGCGGTAGATGCACGTGAACTCGAGGTGACCCCAGTTGCTGAGGACCCGGAGCTCCACTTTCTGGTACACCTGCCTGGTGGAGTCATTATCCTGGAGGGCAGAGTCAAAGACAGGGAAGGAGTTAGAGGCACAGAAGAAGGGACCAGGCTGCTGCAAGAAGGACACGTCTATTCGATCCATCACGCTTCCTTACTCATATAAATGGGAGAGTAATTTTACAGACACCCTTACCGGCAGCTTGAAGGTTTGTATGGGCTCCCCATCTTGGTCATAGGTGAATGTCCCTAGAAGAGCTCCCTCATCCATGTCTTCCTTGTCCGCAGCGATCCCCTGAAAGGAGAGACGAAGCACTCCCATGTCAAGGGTGGAGGTGCGTGATGTCAAGAAAAACAAGCAAGCCTTTGAGACGTGGGTCACTCACGTAGACGGAGAAATCCTGGGGGGCGCTATCAATGTAACCTGTAGGGGACAGGACTTTAGGCAGGTGCTCCAAGGTGACGTGGGTAATTTGGACCGGATAGGACAGGGAGATGACCAGGAACCCCTCGCTGCCCTGGAAGGCCCAGCATTTCCCCGGGTACACATCCGGCTGCAGGAGAGGAGGACGGGAAGTCAGAGGTCTTGGGTGGACCGCAGTCTTGACTCAAAAACCACACACCCATCTGGTTTAGGGACATCAGGGTTTTAAGAATTCTTATTTTCCATCGATGTGAGTCTCTCTTCCCTTCAGACTGTCGTCTCCAACATGCTTCTCAGGGGTTCGGTGCTAACGTAAGATAAAGCTCCAGCACCTCCGAGGACACAACATCTGGGTTCTTCCCAGGTGAGGGAACGGAGGCAACTGACCACATGTATGCATGGTTAACCACCTCTGGTCATGCGAAGGTAAAGGGGAAATTTGAGATCAACCAGTGGATCAACTGAGTTGTCAGGCTCTAGCAGTTGTTGAGCAACCTTATTTGGCCGCCTTTTTGGGCATTGAAAGGTCATCAAGGTGTTCATGTCCAAAATATGTCAAATTAAAGGATGTGATTATAGTCTGCGTTTAGTTTCCCGCAACCTTCTTCATGCCATTGCAGCCTTGAATGGACTTGAGACGAATTAACAAACACAAGTGGGACCCCAAGGTCTGATACCTGTATGACCGTCCGTGGGCTTTCAGACTGGTACCACAGCGGTATCCCAAAGAGGCTGATGCAGGTAGTGCGGGTCGTGTAGGTCTTGGAGCAGCGGGTGTTGATCACGCTGCCCCCTAAACGAAGGACAGAAGCGCAACGGTGGACCGCAGCTCTGAAACGTGACCAACCAGGTGACATAATAGCATAGTCGGAGCAGGGGTGGGGGTACCTGAGGACTCGAGGGCGTAGTCGGCCATACCGATCCCATCTGCGCGGAACAGACTCAGGGCTCTGCGAACAATCTGCTGGACGTCCTGCCCCAGGACACAGGTGAGCAAGCACAGGTAAGTTCAACCTACGAAGCCTTACCGCCACTACCCACAATGCCCCCTTGCCCCAACCCACAGTTAGTTAAAGATCAACAAAGACCATCGAAAATTATCAAATGCTTCAACAAAGTGTAAGAGTGAGTAACTATTCTGAGTTCCTCGTACTAAAAAACTGAATTCGTAAATCAGCTGCATCGAAAGACTGCGGGTTTTCATTTATTAAACAAACTGCTTTACATAAAGAGGAACGGATTACAGTCAGTACAGAGTTTGCTGGCTAACCGACAGGGTAAACACATTTTCTTGCTGTGTTTCTGATCGGTTCTTTTTGTGTGTGCACGCGCGTGCGTTTGTACACAGATACACACAGGCCTCTCTCTTCTGACACTTGGGCAGCAGTGAGCAGACGTGGACGTGCCAGAAGGCATCAGCCTACATCAGACTGTTAGCATGGGGTCAGAGGCCATTGTTAGGGCGAGTGGGGTAGAACTGCACGGGGGGTTATTTTTCACACGCGGCGAGGATGAAAGGAAAGGCTGGTGGATTTCTGGGGGAAACAGCTTGGTGGGAAATTCATTCTGCCACAGCAAGCGGTGAGATGAGATGTTGGCGAGGAAACAAGGGGCAAAATAAGGGGGTAAGACTGCACAAATCATAAAGACAATAAAACCAAAGCACGGCTGTTGATGTTCGACGATTATGACGCGATGATGTGCGTACCTCCACGGTGACAGCTCCGGCTCCCTCTCTCTGGAGGGTCTCCCCCACACTCCTCCACATGTCTGGACGCTCTTTCTGCCGCTCTTCTGCCAGCCTCTCCAGCAGTCTCCTCTCGAGGGCCCCCAGGGCCTGCTGGAGCTCAGGTTGGAGCACAAAGTCCGTACCCTCGGCACCACTGGACAGGTAGGACGCGAGCCATTTGGACAGCTCTCCCTTCAGCTGAGGGGACAGAGAGAAAGAAGGTGACGCATCCCTCATAAAAGAGAGCAGCAGACCTGCTACCGCTGTTTGCTGCATACATTTTTCACGTCAAAATTTTAATGGGCCGTAATCACTTTTATTATAAAATACTTAAAAAACAAAAACTGAAAATCTGCCTTGATTTTCCACACTACATGGGGAGGACGTGTCAGGATAGAATGAAAGTTTGAAAAATTACTACGGTGCTGTATGGTACTGCAGCAATACTTTTACAACCTAATGTAATGCATAAATAATATGTAAAGTGCCTAACAAAATGAAATAAAGTCAATACTGTAACTGAAAAATACATACAAACAGTACAGCGGATCACTGTATATGCAGAAAGCAGCAAAGTCGGCGCCGATTCGATTGGAACAGAACGCCGCTGCAGGGGGACCAGGGGGCGCCAACAATGGAGACAGTGGGCTCATATTTTTTGAGGCATGGTATTAACACTCTTAAATGCTCTTAAATGCATTAATAAAGTTATTTTCTCAAAAATAATAATCAAAATATACTAAATATTTATTTTCTCATATGTAAAATTGTAGATTTTCTAATGATGATTTTTTTTTCTATTTTTCTGGAATATTCGCCTTTGTGGTGCAAGTATGTGTCTTGTCCTGCTGTGGCTCTTACTGTTTCTTTACTGCAAACTCATTTTCATAAACATATATGAAATTATAACTGTCATAAAATTCATTTAAAAAGTTTACTGCATTTTGACAGAATTGCTTCAAACTGAAAATTTTGTTTCCCCTTTACATCACTTTAAACAAAGACGTAAAGAGAGGCTTTTCTTTGCCGTGTTGAATGCCAAAGACAAAAAGTGCCCAAAGTGCAGTCTGTGCCCCACCAGGATCTTTTCCCATCAGCTTTTCTCCGTGTGATGTCAGGTTGGCATATGTGAGTGCGTGCTGGCGCTCAGTCGCCTGCTCCGCCTGTCACACCAACAGCTCCGTGCACTGAGTCGGCTCTCTGTCCACAGGGCGAGGCGGTACCTCGGCATTCAGCGTTGGCTGGGTTTCCACCTGCTGCTTCAGCGCATCTGTAGTTGTGCGGAGGGAGGAGACTCCGGCCCGCAGCTCGCCAATGTTCTTCTCTATCCCTGCCAGCTCTTGGGCCAGAAAGTGGCGATGCTCAGCTTCCAAGCTAGAGGGAAACGGAGCGCAACGTCAAAAGACCAGGATCACCCAGCGTGAGGACAGCCTCCAGCGAGCGCCAACCGTCACGAAGGGGCTCTAAACGACGATAGAAGCTGATAAAACTGCCAACTCGGAGGCTGTAGATGAACAGAGACACGCAATGATGTGTGAACCCACTTCTTGACCGAGATCTTCAGCTCCTGCAGTTCAGATGTCAGGCTCTGGAGGAGACAAAACCACAGAGGAGAGAACCTTTAAAACCCAACGGTTTGGCCTCATGACCGGTGGGCACATGTGTGCCCCGTGAAACGCTGCGCCGCATAGTGACAGTGGAGCACCGCCTCACGGGGGGGGCAGGGGGCAAAACCACGCAGTGACGTGGGAGGGCGGTGGCTGAGCAGCAGATAAAACTCATCCTCTCACCTCCGACATGTGCTCCAGCTTTTCTCGGTCATCTCGAAGCAGAATGATCTCCCTCTGGAAGACATGGACAGCATCAGAGCTGTGAGGCTAGGATCTGTACCACGTGGGCATCCCCAAAAACGCTTTACACACCTCACACCTGCCCTCCCGCCCACAACAAACAAGTCTTTACACACCTCACACCTGCCCTCCCGCCCACAACAAACAAGTCTGTCCTTCCCATCCAAACGGTTCCCTCGGCCCCTTGCCCACCCGCATGCTCTCCCGCTCTCTGTGGTTCTCCTTCCTGGCCTGTTCCCATTCCTCCACCCAGCGGCTTTCTTGCTGCTCCAGCTGGTATCGGATCTCCTCTCGGAGAACCGGCAGCAGAGGAGCCCCCGTCGCTCCACCCTTTTGGAGAAAAACGAGAAACACGCCGAGAGTTATTTTTACTGTTTGCCAGACAGAAGGGGGGAAACGGCAAACATTAGAGGGAAACTTCAAATTAATGACAGAACTCGCCATAACCTCCCTGCTGGAACAATGGAATAAAGAAACCAAGAGGGAGCATGCAATGGCCCAGCGAATCTCTTCACTGTGTTCAGCACAATGCAGAGATGCATCCTAATCCAAACACACAGTCGCAGCTGAGGTCACACAGGGTGCAGACAAAGAAAAACGCTGCTGGCAGACAATGTGGTCACGGGGGACAGAAAGGCACATTTCTTCAAACGCACACCTGGTAAGGGTACATTCTAGGGTTATACTTTTGACTAAAATGTCTGTCATCCATCATACTGTCATCCCTTCACCTGGCGCCGTATACTGATTGCCCAACTTATAAATACAGAGCAACTGAGCCAGGAAGCTTGTTTGTTCTGCAAAAATCGTGTCTATAAAAACAATAAATATTTCATTTGTTCTATTATCTACATTAACATATAATAATGTTACCAGCATTAATATCGAAATGCTTTCAAAAGTCATCTTTTTATTGACCACCAGCACTCACAAATGCCAAGACGAAAGCGGTAGACACTGTGGCGGTGAGTTTACTCAGCCGTTTCTACAGGCTTGTCTGGACGCATTTCACTAACACCCATCAGCTGGGCGCACATCGCATAAAATGAGGAGGCCGTACCTTTACTTCGCAATCGTACAGACGCAGTGCTCGGTCAGCAAGATCAACTTGTTGCCACCAACCTGCGGGACTCCAGAGCTCTGAGTGCTGACGACAGGTCCAGATCTTCTGGGAGTTCCCACGCCGAAGAGTCCGGTGATGGAGGGGTACCAGTACCATGCGGCTGCGTGCAGAGAGACCAGGGTTGGCGTGAGGTACGCGGTCAGAAAGCTGAGCGAGAAGGGAACCTCAAGAGAGACGCAAGGCCACAAGCACAACAACAAAAACAGCCATGCAGAACACCGAAACTCACCAAATAGTAAAATGACGAAGACCAGAAAGAGCAGTACCACCTTCCTCACCGCTGCCGTTCGTCTGCAACAAAATTCAACATTCTGTTTATATATTTGTACAGAGCGCTGAACATAAAGAACAAAAATGAAAGCTACTTCCATTGATGGAACACATACACCCATACGGCTGTGTCAATGAGACAAGCGTGACGCTCACATTGCAGACCCCTCCCATGAAGTGGCCTCACTGAAGGTGTCACACAGAGCCACACGCTAACAAACTGCAGCACAGTGAGACACCAGAGGCCACGTTGACAAACAGTGACACACTGTGACTCAAGGCGAGACCCCTACCTGCTGAGTAGGAAGACATCCAGCAGAGAACATCCCGAGGTCAAACTGTACCAGGCCGTCCCCATCCACCAGAAGAGCAAAGCCATGGCTCGCACTGCTCACACAAAAGGTTAATGTGACTCAACATGACAGAAACGGTGCTCAGACTGTGTTGGCGCTCAGTCCAGCGTCCCCTCGGCTGCCCAGCACTGGACAGCAGAGCACCAGACAAAACCACAGTCCATTTTAGTAGCAAAGCGGTCGATTTACTTCTCAAAAAGAGCCTAAAAAAGGCACCGACTATCAGCACCGCCCATCTGCTCACGCCTTCACTATCTGCTGCAAACTTCTGCTGTGACAAGAAATGCTGAAGCAAAGGCCCGCCTCTGAGAAGGAGTCCCCAAGGAAGACTGCGCCGTTTGGCTTTGTCCTGACAACGTGTCTATTTCTGCGGCAACTCACTGAGGTCCTTTGACGTTTCCACGTTGTTCTCGCGTCCACGAAGCAAAGACTCAGTGATGTGTTTGCACAAAGCGTAAGGCTGTGCTGGTTAAGTGCAATGTATGCAGCTTTATGAAGCACCGGAACTTCTAATTTCTCTGCCATTCAGGGGCTTCTAAGATGAGGGACACACAGACATATAAAATGTGCAAACACGGTACCTGGGGACCTGATCATGTCTTTAAAATCAAATCCTGGTTCTGCAGCGGACTGCGCTGAACCTGCAGCACAAAGGAAACAAAGGAGAACAAGACTCGTGTTCCCGTGTGAAGCGGTAAACATTTTGTCCCTGGCCAAAGATGAAGAAGAACCTGAAGAACCTAGAAAATGTCAGCATTACCAAACATTCTCAAAGCTTTGCAGCCTCTTCAACAGAGAATCTTCTTTAGGAGGAGCAACATAAAGCGAGGGGAGCATTTTAGGCCGAACAGCACAGTTTCAAAATGAAAATGCCCGTGACACCACAGTCCTAAGCTCTTTATCATCAACATCAGAAGCTAAAAACCTAACTTTAAAGGTTTTGGAGAAGATGGTGTTGTGTACAACCAGGTGTAGGAAGTTCAGATACAAACTCAAGAGGAGAAAGCAGAGATAGATATTTACTTATTGTCGGGTGGTAGACCCCCTCCTCGGAGGAGGAGTACCCTGAGGACTGCTCCTGGAAGTCAGATCGGGAGCTCATCAGGGTGAACCCAGAGCTGGCCGACCGCCTGGGCTCTGTGCTAGAACCTCTTGCTGAGGAGAACGTCTTCCTCTCCAAGCCCACCCTCACAGTAGGGGTTGTGTCTGTGACAGAGGGAGAGTGTAGAGAGGGTCACACCACCGGGGTCGCCGACAGTCACGTCACCGCACGGCAGTGGTGCGCCCCATGCAGAGCTCTCACCCCAAGACTCCTCTATCGTGATGGGCTCGTTGGCAGAATACTGGGCCCTGACATCGCTGGAGGAGTTGGAGACCGACCCTGAGCGCGAGGACCCTGCCTTGCGCCCACCAGACTTCCGCCTAAAAATTCTTTAATAAGAGAAAGCTGAACATCATTGCTTGCTTTCCCAAAATCAACCAATGAAAAATGTATTCTTTTCAACAGTAGTTTGGGATGACATGCTATAAAAATTTACACCCACACAAAGTACCTGACTAGGCTCTCCTTATAGGAGACCTGATTGGTGGAACCTGCTGAGCTACTGCTGGCTGCATCGTCGTCCGGCTGATAGCTGCCACCGGGCATCAGTCTTCTGCTACGGCGTGACATTGCTGGGGGGACGCTGTCAGCAGACAGGAGACACGATAACAGATGAGAAGACACGTAATGGTGGACTCACCCTGCTGACCCCAGCTGTGAAAAGAACTGCGGTTTAACACAGTGCTTTAGCAAGAGATGACAACATCAGCTGATGAGCGCTTGAATTTTAAGCAGGAAGTGCCAAGACACAACACCGTGGAGTAAAAACATAGTAAAAACAAAGTCCTAGAGATGAGGGAAGGAACAGAGAGCTGAGGGGGAAAAAGTCACCATTTTACTCGGCCCGGAATAACGCAGGTACCTGAATTTTATACACCAATGTTAAGAAGACGCAAAACTACTGGAATCCAAAATTCTGGTTTTGCAGAAAATAAAGGCACGGACAGAGGAGGAAAATGGCAGAAAATGAGCCCACGTTCCCAGGTGCCCGTGCAAAGCCGTCCGGTTCTGTTTCGCAAAGTGGCCTTTGACAGATGCTTGAGTTCTCTGTTGTCTGTAATCCCAGCTAATCCCCAGCATGCCCTGTAGATTCCAAGTTCCTGCTCCCAGTTTAAGTGCCCGGGGTTTTAGCGGTGTGCGGCCAGCGCCGTGGCGCAGCAGGGACTGCGGAGGAGGGGTTGCAGCACCTGGGTTGGTAGGGGAAAGCTGTGAATCCAGCTCAGTCTGCCTGGGGTTTTTGTGCATTCAGCTGAGTTTCCTCTCACAGTCCAAAGATGTGTGTTTCAACTGGACTGGGAATTGGTTCCTGTCCAGCATTGGACAATGAGACTCTAAGTTCAAGTCCCAGGATGGGAATTTAAAAATGATTATATATTATGAAATTATATAATTTGTTTGATAAAAGTTTGATAGTTTGATCAAATTTTTGTTACTGTAACAGACAGATTTTTGGTGGCACAGGTGAAGTTTGGGCCACATTCTAGCACTGGAATGACCCAAGCTGCTCTGGAGTGAACAAACAGCTGATCCTGGCATAACCTGCACACAGCTAATCTGCGCCAATCTGTACCTGGCCACACACACACACACACACACACACACACACACACAGAAGTGCGACTACTGTACACAGAGAAACACCAACTTGACTGTGCTGCCGAGGTGGGCAAGTTATGTTCTGGCTCCCCGGCTCTTTGTATTATTTTGGAGCATTCAAACATTATGCATTTTCTTTACTTTTCTGCAATTCTTATCTCAAATTCACGTTTGCAGCAAAGTGAACAAAACCTGTGTCTACCTGTCAAGATGCCCAGGACAGCGGCCAAACACATTAAGAATGTGGGGCCGCCTTCATTCACCTCATTTCCACAGTATCTGGGGTTCCTGAGTGGCAATGATCAACATTTATGTCATAGAATTTGAATTGGAATGCACATGTTAAAAAACCAAAAAAGAAGTGTGTGTTTATGTACATACATAAATATATGTTTATATATATTTATGTTCCTGCTACGTACTGTATATATTCCCTCATTTCCCTATAAACATATATATATATATATAATATTTTTGTTAAAGGCTTTCAAAATGAAAAGAATGTCCATATTTACAGAACCCAACCAGACGGTAAACTAACCAGACTTCTTTAATCGATTGCGAAAATGAATGACGAAGAGAAGATCCTGGAATTTCAAACAAAGCAAATGATGAAAAGTGGTGAATTATGAATTATGTCCGGTCAAACCTGGGTGCGCAAGTTGAGGAGCCAGGAAGTTACATTTCACCGCAAGCAACTGGTTAAAAAACCGGAAAGTAGGACATTTCTGCGGGTGGAAAACTTTTATCTTGACAATTTCACTGCCGCTACGTTACGCAAAGCTGCAGCAGGTTGTGGGTTCCAGTTCAGACTTGCACAAAGGGCCCCAGCTGCATCATATCTGTTCTTCTGTGGCTCTGCCTTGCCACCCACCCCACACGCACACCAACAGAGCCAGGATGGCATTTGGCAGGGTGCTGGCACAGCAAGCGGATGCGACCAAACCACACACGCGCGCTTGCATGCACACACGCATTCCGCCTCACGTGTTCTGTACGAGCGGGCCACCACGGGCAGGGGAAGTTTCCTAACAGAGGGCGGCGTCTCACGTTCGCCCGACGACGGTTCCTCGGACAGGGTTAAAAAAAATAAAAAGGACAGTAGTGACTGAATGGGGGGGGCAAGCAAATGTGAGAAATAAGTCAACTGAACGAAGTGAGAAGTGAAGCTGAATGCGGCCATCATTACAGGAAGTGCTGCGGCGTGGGCCGACACACTCCTCTCTCGCACGCCCTGCTTGGGTCCGGGGCCGTTAAGGGACCCGAACCTGCAACCTAAGGGCCGGTACCGCGTGCGGTCGGTTTCTCAACAGCTGACGGTCATGGCTGGAGGAGCAGTTGGACTCCCCACCCCCCCAAAAACACACACACACACACACACACACACACACACACACACACACACACACACACACACACACACACACACACAGGAGCCAGGCACACCGACACAACTCAATAGACTCCCCGAGAGGACACACACCCGCAAGGATGAAGTTCAGACTCACGCACAAAGAGGATCATCTCCACCTGCAAGTCCTCCACCGAGGGGGGGGTTCCTTGCTGACATAGACCTTGCCCCCCCCCCACCACCATTACAAGAACAATGAAACACACTCACAAGATCTCATTTGGTCGCAGTTATTGGGTCCTTTAAGTGGAGGAAATTAATTCTTCAGCAGCCCGGCTGCCTTCAGACCCAGAAGAAGCCCCGCTGTCGCAGTTTGTCACATAAATCATAGCAAGAATTAGAACTCGATCGCGACCGTCACCATCGCAGCGGCAACGACGCATGGCGGAGCCACTGCGTCGCTATGGCAACGCCACATCACAGAAATCATAACAGCGCATCCTGGCCGCCATGAAAGGAGCGAAGGGCCACCCTGCGTGAGCGCGGCATCGGCGGACGGAAAGGCGAGAAGGAGCCGCTCTTACCGTGACGGCCGCGGAGGGGGCACTTGTCTGAGCGCTGTCGCTGTCCCAGAGCCGAGGAGACTGCGGTCCAACGGGAGCGCCGATCTTCACCGGATGCCCCCTGCGCCCTCACTGGCCTTCTGCGCAAGTGTGCGTGTCCGTGCGTGCGTTTGCGTTCGCGTTCGCGTTCGCGTTCAGACTCCGCCACGACCCCCGCAGACACCACGCAGGCCACAGGAAGGCGACGCGGCTCCTCCTTTCTTCAGCTCATCAGCGTCTCGGTTCGAATCTCCTCCTCCGCTCCGTCGCGCCCCCTGGTGGACGAGGGTCGCCGTCCTTCTTCGCTCCTTTCCTCAGCTTCAGAACGAACCAGTTTTCTTGCGCCGAGAAAAAAGGGGCTTAAAAACCCCCCGTCCGGTGCAACGAGGTGTTTCGTAGAAACAGATCGAAACGTCCGTCCCCAACGCGGGCGGTTCGTTTCCGCGTCGACGCCACTTCCGTTTGTCGTCAAATCGAAGCTCATTGCACCTTCACAGCTGCGCCGCATGGCGGCGATGTTGTTCTTTGCGTTAAAATCCCGTGGAGAAGGAACTTTGCGCCTCTTTTCTGCATGCATTCCAAATAAAACTGACTGCGCAAATGCTGAGGTGCGAGTGAATGAAGCACAGAAAGTGCATGCACGTCCGTTGTCCTCGGGGTCCCGCCTTCCTACGATATAAAGCATCTCCATGTATTCAGAATAAATGATGGGAAAGCACCAGTCAGGGAAAATATTTCAGAGACTGAATATCCCTCGCACCACAGTCGGCAGAATTTAGTACGAGCGAATGCAGGCCGCCTTTAGGTCTGACCTTGGACCCTTGAGGAGGGGGCCTGGGCGAGCGTCCCGCAGGACACGGGTGGCAGTAACTGTCAGCGGGACGAGGACAACCGCCCGGACTCAAACCGTGCAAGAGCTTCTGGGAAGCGACACTAACAGACGGACCGCCGCTAACCGCATGGGCGCTCTCGGGCCAAGTGGATGAGGATATCCCGGTCAGATGAATTCAGAACCAGACTTCTTTATTGGCTTTTATTATTTATGAAAAAGCTTTAGGGCTTTTTTCATCATTTAGAATATATTGGAGTCCGGTACAGGGTGTGGTTTCATACCTGGTGCCCAGTGATTTCGGCTGTAGACTCTGGACTGCCATGGATTAAGTGGTTAAGGATAATGCACGAGGGGAAATATAGACCATACCGTATATCCGCGGAGCTCGGTAGTTAAAAAAATCTAGAACAAATCTATTACGATTTTGTTTTATGAAAGGTATCATGTTAACACCAGGCACCAGGATTTATTACTCTGAGGTATTTGGATCGACCATAAAATATTAGCATTGTTCAGAGGAGTTCTGCACAACCACTGGGGGTGGGATTAGGTTTGCTTGAATATGGGAGGGGGCATGCCATCTTGTGCATTATACTGCGTGTCAAAATAGCAAAATACTGGACAAAATGGGGGAAAAGAATCAAAATTATTTTAGTCACCTTCACGTATGTGAAATTGGAAAGGGAATTTGTTATTACTGGGTAAACTGGTTTGCACTGAGTTAGGACGCAAAACCCAAAGGTAAATTCGAAAAGTAACGAAAAGGAAAAAGACCATCTGAGGTTGACTATTAAGTAGCAGCTCATTCCATGAAAAAGGACTTCTGGGGCAGATTAAGAAGATTAAATAAATCCCTGCAAAATTAGTTCAGTGAGACTAAGAAGTATTATTAAATATCGATGTTAAAGGATGATAAAGGGTTAGCAAAAAGTTGGGATTTAAAGACATGGCACACATAACCCATGTGGGGAATTATTGCAGCAGCAGCAGCAGGAATTGTGGCTCACCCACAGTGCACTGCTGCTCCATGTTTGTAAATACTCACGTGTAACTGTTGCGTGTGTTTCAGGGGGTTTGGGGCAGTCGCGTTGTTGTGCTCTGTGAGTGCTGGTGTTTAAATCTGTTGTGGAGAAACAAAGCTTGTGCTCCCACAGTCCTCTTTTGTGGTCCCTGTATTATTATTTTGTTAATATCAGTCCAGTACATATTATATTTTTGTATATATTTTATGTTTTATAATTGGCCTATTTACATCTAATAAATGAAACTAATGAAAACCATTTTATTTTCATTTTCTTTACACACAGTAACTGGACTAAACTGATGGAAAAATGTCCTTCTCCATTAACCTGAATAAGGTTGCCCCACATCTTACGTGACTGAATTTTTTTGGAGCCCCACTTACTGTACTATGGGGGTTTCTACTGAATTTCGATCGCTGGGTTGGATATTTTTCTATAAGATGGGTTTGCACATCACAACGCTTTTACTGGTGCGTTCCACAAGGGATATAGATCGACAGCCTCCTGGTTATTAGGACTACCGAGCCCCCCTGCTCTGTATTATGACTGGCCGAGAGGTAAAGCCCACTGACAGCGTTATTTAACCGGGGCTGTCCGGAACAAACAGCGGCTAAAACTGTCCGTCCCTTCGGGGGAACTTTGATTACTAAGCTGTTCGGTGTGATGTGCCCATTGCTTGGTGTTTTTTCCAGGATGGGAAGAACTGAAACCTGCAGTGAGGCTGCACTTTTGCTCCAGCTCATGCATGTCAGCTGTTTGAAGTTCCCTGCCACTGAGGGAAATAACTTCAGTTGCATAAGGAAAACAAAGGAAGCACAGGATGTTTGCAAGGGGAACAGCGTGTTGGTGTTTTTTGTACCGCTGTTTCAAATCGATTTGTAGCACAAATCTGTCCCACTTCGGCACACCATTTTCAACCCTAATCGCATAAAAAAAGTAGAGTCAGTGGTTTTACTGCAGGGCTTTTTGGGCAGGGGGCTGCCACGAACCCCTTATGTCTAGCACATGAAAGTCGTAGATGAATTAGCACCTTCTAGTGAAGCCAAGTGCAGGCCTTTGCCCCACCCGAGATAGTATGAATCAGTGCCAGCCTGAAAAAAGCTATGTAGATTCCTCCTTGACCTCCTGGTGGCACCTAATTTAGAATCTGGGCTGTAACACCATATTCTCCCGTCCAGAAAGGGGCGCTGGGAAGTACCGGTGACCTCACAGGTCCACTGCGAGAAGAATGTAGATGATTCGTTGTAAGTCAAAAGCTTAAGGACTTCACAAAACCTGTGAAACTAGCGCAAATAGTCCAGAAGTAGTGAAGCTTTGCGCTGAAAAAGGCAAAAATAGACCAGAATCTCTGAACAGAAGTGTTCATCACCACGAAATTACCTGCCAAAGTCAAATTGTTGCCAAACCTCAGCATTGTGAAGTATGAGCCTTAATTCTATCATGACTTTTTGGTTGGACCATGTTGTGAGGGACAGCCATCTTTCCCCGAAAGCACAATATCACCAGCTAATTTTGTATCTGCGGGACCGAAGCTCTTTATGATTTACAATCCGTCATCTCGGGTCATTACGTGAGCAGGGCCGCTGTCGTGTTAGCACGTCTGTCCTCCGCTTGTGTACCTTGTGTTACGGGGATGAGTCTACCGTCACTGCGACCGAGTCCACCTATCTGGTTGCTGGTTCTCCTCGTTTTTCCTCAGAATTTCCAAACCACTATCTTCCCCCTGAGAGAACCTGATCCGTTTGTGACATATCCAAAGCGCGGTGACCCCGGTTTCATCATTTGCGCTTCTAAGAAGAGGTGCTCGACTCACATTCGGACTAATCCGAGGTGAAGAATCCCAGAAATGCTGCTCAGATGGAGAAGAAGCTCGCTGAAGGCTTCATTACTCATCATAATCTCTTGCACTTTCTGAGATTTACATGCCCGTTGCTAATGGACGTTAAGGTGTTAATGTTGCTGGACAGTGAAAGCAATGGAGTTATTTCACCGTTGCTTAAATAGGCCTTAATCCTCTGGAGATGAATAAGTAATGTGTATCATTATTCTGTGAAAGGAGAATGATGATCCAAAAAAGGCCAGCAGCTATTTGGAGACATAAAAATGAACCCTCTCACCCATCATCCATCTGTAAGTTGGACTGTGGCGCACAAAACTGGACCCATCTTGGCCGATCTTGATCCCGCTGAGAGCCCCCACCTCAAAAAGTAATAGTGATTCTTATCTGCAAGCGGTGCCGTCACCCACCAGCCCACGTTCCTAATCCCCAACCTTTCCTCAGTCCTTATCTTGTTGCTGCTATCCCTTCCACCTCAGAGGTCCCATTCATCTGAAGCAGAGGTTAGGGGTGGTGGACTGAAATGCTGCAGAAGGGTGGGAGGGACCGTAGTTTCATGATCAACAACCCCCCCATGGCACAGGGAGGCACGCAAATGTCAATACGCTAGATTCATTCCATGCTCCTTGGGTCGGGAAAGTATCACCAAGTCGACTGCTGGTGGCCTCTCGACTGGATTCCAAGAATCAAGAATGATTTATTGTCGCACTTCCATATGCAACAGGTATACAAGGGAGAACAAAATGAAGTTGCTCAGGTCCAGGGTGAAAAAAGTCAAACAGTATAAAGAGAGTATGAAGAAATAAATAATGAAAAAATGGATACAGATAAATATAAAGGAAAATAAATAAAAGAGATTATAAATATAAAAAGAGGAATTGACATAAAACAGTGCAAACATAATATGCTGTGTGGATGTGCAAAGTGGGCAGTGGTTGCGGTCAGTGGTGGCGGTGGTGGTGATCGGGCCTGAGCCATCAGAGTTCAGCAGCCTGACAGCCTGTGGTAGGAGGCTGTTCCTGAGCCCGGTGGTGTTGCCCTCAGGCTGTGTAGCATCTTCTTGATGGTGGTGGTGAAAAAGATGGTGGTATGGATGGTGGAGTTCCTGTTGATGGACTGGGCAGTCTTTGCTACCCACTTTAGAGCTTACTGCTAAGAAGAAGTGCAGTTCCCATACCAGGCTGATGCAGGAGGTCAGGATGTTTTCTGTGCACACATAATATGCTGGGGAAGATGTCTTTGGAATTTGGGTGGAAACCACACTGACACACAAACCCAACACAAAGAGCCAGACTCAAATCCGGACCTAAAGCTGCAGTCCAGGGACTGTGAGGCGCTACTGCTACCTTCTGTGCCACTGCACTACCGTAGCTATCCTTCCACAACATAATAGGAGAGAGAAGAGTGAGGTGATCACAGACTGCAACTTCCGTAGAGCTCAAACATAGCCCGCTTCTGTGTGAGGTCCGCACCTGAGGCCTGATGGAATATTTGTGTGCTATTTCTGTGCCACTGTGAAGTGCAGAGGAAAAGGCTGAGGGTTGGCTGGCAGGTGAGAGGGCACAAGGGAGAGGGTGTGGTGGGCTACCGACTGTGCTGTGCCACATGGAGACAGACAGGCTGCAGGAAGTGTGTGTGTGTGTGTGTGTGTGTGTGTGTGTGTGTGTGTGAGAGAGAGAGAGAGAGAGAGAGAGAGAGAGAAGGGAACTAGGGTGAACACAGTGGGTGACAGTGGGTGGTACCCTTGCAGGCAGAGATTGACACAAAGCCAGATACACAAGGAAGACACAAATGGGACACAAATGTATTCACACCCGTAGCCGGAACATCCGTGCAGCGGGAGCTGCGGGACTGCTCAGCAAGACGCCCAGCGGCTGATTCGCCCATAATAATTCTGAAAAGCCACTTGTCCAGACAAGGTCGCTGCAGTTTCAGCAAACCTAGGACCTGAAGTCAGTTCATCATAGGACGCGGTCCCAAACATGCACATAACGGACAACGCAGAGCGAACAACACATCTGAAAGGCATGCCTTTTGACCGCAGGAGGAAATCAGAGCACCCAGAGGAAATGCACAAGGAGAATACAGCAAAGCCACACTTACTGAGAGCTGGATGTGAACCCACAATGGACGACCATGAAGTGCTGGTGATTCCCTCTATGCCTCCATGTTGTTACGACTTGTTAGTATTACCATGCTTTTTAAGTCACTTGCAAAGAGTCTCTGTTTAAGTGTCAGGAACCGGCCACATGGAGCCCGCCGACCCATCACAGCTGCACCGGATCAGCCTATTAGCACAGAGATAAGAGGTGCAGGGCCGGACGGCACCCACACGGGATCTTAACAGAAGCACCCTGTTACGACTGTGTGAAATCCCTGCGATTCCTTGTGTTCCTCAATAAACCTTGTTGTGCCTCAGCTCCTCTCGTGTTCTCGCCGCACTTGGGTCCCTTACCTTGTTCCCGCGAGAGTCCCTGACATTGAGAGCGTAAAAATGCCATGCTTTTACACTGCTTGAGATTTATGGGCCAGCGGGTAGCACAGTGGCTACTGTTGCTGCCACCTTTGGACTTGAAGGCCACACAGTTGAACCCCAGAGCAAGCACTACTGACGTGAGTCAGTGCTGTAAAAATTACCCAGCTGTGTAAATGGGTAAATCACTGTAAGCTGCTTTAGAGAGGAGTGCAAGTACATTCTTTACTGTACAACAGCAGGTTCCCATCATCAGGTATCCATTATGCACAGCCATGTCCTTAATATGTTATGATGGCAAAACATTTGCAATAGACACACACACACACACACACACACACACACACACACACACGTCCCAGTGCAGTGCTAAAGCAGTCCCGATGTGCTGGCATGCTGGCTCCATCCCAAGCCATCTCCCAGCAGTCATGTCTTGGGATGGGTGTGCCCCCTCCTGCTCGGGGCTGTACAAAATAGACTATTGTTAGCCTCTGAAGACAGAGACAGAGGGCGTGGGGGGGTCTTTCCCTGAAACAATGCAGCTCCCCTAATTTACACACACACACAGACAAAGAGAACGGTGTGACGCACTTCAGGACTCACCCAGGAGGGCAAGGTGGAAATTGGTGGCAATGGACAGAAAGACTTGGAGGAGGCCTTTCAAACCTCTCTGTGTGCCTTGGCTCTTGTTATTCAGCACGTTTGCACTTTCCTTTCCACTACTGCAGAGGGGATTCCATGTCTAGCACTGCCCATCTCTTCAGCGTTTCAGCCTGTTTTTGCTGAAGGTACGATACCAGGGTAAAATGTGAGTCCACCTGGACAACCTGGGCAACACCTGTATGAGATGAACTGGACAGAAGAGTGAAAATAAAACAACACACAAGTGTCCTGCTTTTCTGGGAACGGCTGCAGAAGAGCTGGGAAGACACGGGAGCCCATTTCCTCATGAAAGTTTGTGAAAGAACTCCTAGTGAACGAACTGGAGTTTCTGCCAAATGACTCAAACTTTTGGCCCGCTGTGATTTTTTCATTTAAGCAGCAGTTTGCTCATTAACCAAGTTTCCTGTTTTGCAGAAGATGCTCGGTGTGAACACCTCGCTGCAGGGTACTGGACGTACACATCTCTCGGATGTGACCTTGGGTCCTTAACCACTTCGCCGCTGCGTGCCTCTTGGTTCTGAACACGTGCCTTTCATCGCTCCTCCTCCCCTTCTTCACTGGGGGCGCTTGCTCCATCCGGCGCTGTGCCCGAGCACCTTAACATGTAAGGAAAGCCCTGGAAAGAACCTCCCTGTGCTGCTAAGCCACTGATCTTGAGAGATTTAGGGGGTTTATAAAGCTCATAAACGTCCCTTTCATCTCCACAACATAGCTTTGTTGTGTAAACGGCGAGGACGGCTCGCCAAATGCTCACCAGAGCCCTGTATTTAGCGCTGCTTTTCTGTTTTAAACGTCAAAAAAATGTTTTTCCGAGCTTGCGAACACACTTAGTGACTAAAACTAGTCAAAGCTGATGTTAATTCTTTTAAACTAATTTCTTTTCCAGATGTTTTCTGCTATCTGTTTTCTACTTCAGGAGAAGACAAATGTCTGCCTCTTGCAAAGATGTGGAGTCCAGTACCAGTTCTTTATTAAAATATGATCGATAAGACTCAATAAGTGGAGTTACAGACACCCCCAACAACCCACATTCTTGAAGGTGTGGAAAATGTGTTTATTTTCTGTATTAAAATTACACACCAGAAATAAATCAAATAAATATAATTTAATTATTTAGAGTTTTTTTTTTTCCGTTTCAATCACTTTGTCATTTTAATATGAAATAAAGAAGAAAAGAAAAAAACGCATGATATTAACTTGCTTTTATAATCTTTAGACGGAGCCATTCATTTCTGTCCACCGTAGAGGACATTTATTTAAAGATTATATAAATTGTACATATTACAGTGCAGAACTCTAATGCACCTTACATAGAACAACATGTGCTTGTGAACGGTTGGATAATACCGCGTATTTAGGGCTTTGATAATTTTCTCGAAATTAAAAATAATTTTTTCTCTGCATTTCAGGAGGTGATGTGGTTTCCAGAACTTGAATCGTTTGCATTATATTTGGTTTCCATGGGGCGGATGTGACTTTTGAAGGCGTTAAAAGCACTTCATTGCTACATGAAATGACAGGAAACAAAGCAGTCAGTAGTTATTATTGATAATGTGGACGATTTATGTCACAGCAACGTTCTTATTTGCAAAATGCTCTTTTTCTTTAGATTACTTCTGAAATTTCTAAAGTTATTTCAGTTTTTAGTAACTTTTCCATGCACCCTGTTTGATGTTACATTGCAGCAAAAACTGTGCTTGGTGTTTTTCACAAAAAAATGAAAAATATTGGTACTTTAGACAGCATATATTAAAAAACTTGACCTTATTTATTATAATAATAGAGGGTGATTCGAAACTAACATAACGCTTTCCTACTCGGGACCTAAGAGTCATATGAACCGGTTTGTAAAGTAATTCTTACAGTTTTTCTTAATATTGCACATATTCACGTTACTTAGTTACTGAGAATGATCTTCCGGAATCACCCTGTACAGCTCAGCATGCACTAGCGGGCAGGAAGGAGCCAGAAAAAATATATTGTTCACCTTTGAGTTGTGGTCAAAGGCCAAACTGCGAACCCCGTCTGAAGGTCGTCTCCTCGGGGTGCGCTGGGGGGGTCCCAAGGCGGCGCGAACGTGCAGCTTGTAACTGACTTCACATTTGACCTGAGACCGCTTCCTAATGCCTGAAAAAACAACCAAAGAAACCGAGCTGCAGGCGGGCAGACACGACGTCACTGTAACTACGGCAAAACCGGGAACGACGCGTCGCCTGGATGGCTCGTCTGAAACTTGGTTGCGGGTCATACTGTCATCATAAATTATTTCTGACATTTCTTGCTTGTGTGCGGACTGTACACTAAGCTCTTTACTGTGATTTACCTTTTACGTACACTGCTGACTTATTTTGATGCGGTAATTCATGGTAAGAACCTTGAGTAATAATACTACAGATGGAAGTGCTATTGCAGGGTGCAGAGCACCAGCGCTCATCGCTGCATCACCTTCTACCCCAACCCATAGCACTCATTTCCACACCTCAGTCCTTTCGGCTACTTTATACGTCCGAGATTTCTGCTAGATATTCTTTTAAGCTATCTAAGATTTCATAACTTATACACTTGAGTCCATGTACGTGAACACTGTCCCCACGGCACTGTGTTGGTTCTATTTATGTCAAACGGACGCACCTTTGGATAAGCAGATACCTGATAAGTGGATAATTTTCTTTAGTGGATAAAATTGTCCAGCCCCGTAGTTCATCTTCCTGGGTTTATGACATCGGTTAAGCGAAAGCACGCTGTTCATCCGATTGATGATCATAAACCACTTCAATTGGTGCCCCCACCATCGGTGCGACCCTGCAACTTTTCAGGCGCCGGGTGGAGGATGAGGTCGTTCAGGTCGGTCACGACACAGCTGCTGCACAATCCACATCCCGGAGCAGCAGGAAGGAGGACCGCACACCACACTGCATAAACCGCTGCCCCCGAACTGTGGTCGGATGAGAGAACTTGCCATAGATCAGTTGTTGTTTTCATTTTAAAACACGTTTACCCTCCTTTGGAGATTTAGAAACAAAACTGTTTATTATAATCAAAAACTTTATTCAAATACAGCTTCTTTTTTATTTCAGAGGACACGGCAGCCAGCGATCCCACAGATCAGTGGCAGCACATCTTACAAACATTTATATAAATTTCAAAAGAAGGTTGTCAAACTCTGAGTTGAAAATGCCACAGAGCACCGTAAATATAATATTTTAATATACAGTATATGTAAGAGACTAGTTTGTGAAGAAATAGCAAAATCTAAACCCTTTTGGGGACAAGGGCAGGTGCATAAATGATACAGTGCTGGACACGAATAATAATAAATAATATTTTACAATAACACTTGAAAAGAACTGTGCACGATTGTATGTCGACTGTGTGTATTGTTCTTGTAATTTCTGGAGGGTAAACACAAGTACGGTTAAGTGAACGATACCGCAGCCCAGGTCCCAAGGCTCAAATCTCCTGGCATGTTTTCAGACGGTGTGGTGTCTCCCTTTCCCTGCGCTAAACATCAAGCTCACCTCACGATTCGGCGGTACACCAGCAGGCCGGCATTTCGGCCGTCGCGCTCTTTAAACATTAAGCTATCGATTAGATTTTTCGCTTGCTTCTCATGCGGTGAATTCTCCCGTGTCCGAAACGTGAACCGGCCGTGAGAGTTGATAAGCGGTCGCTACGGTAACCAAGCGATTGCCGGACGCCGCACTCTTTCCCAGCCTTTCGCAGCTGTTGCATCGAAATGCCATCGTGAAATTCCCCTCGCAACGGAAAAACTTGACGCCACTTTGGAAATTTGAAAGCCATCGCGGGCCTTTATTTAACCGAACGTGAAAAAAAAAAAACTGCTTGGTATTTCCGGATTGTTCCACAGCTGAAAAAGGAAGGCCACTGCAGTGATGATTATTAGACAAACAACAGGCCTGGCGGGAACCGACCGAAAGCCTGCGTGGAGATTGTTGACCTTTGTGGGCCAAATTGGCCTTGACTCTTGGAGTGTGTGTATGCCAGTGTGTATGTGTGTGTGTGGGGGGGGGGGGTCCCATTGTGTTTAGGGCTGTTATCATTGTGCTGCAGTTTCCTCTTAACAGCTAGCGGTGGGTGGGGGGCGGGGTCCACAACGGTGCGACCGTGACCACAAATGTATCGTGCAACATATTCGCAAATACTGCTCCTGCTGTTGTACTCTTGAGCACATTCGGTCAAACATATGGCCGCTTTGCGCAAATAGAGGCAGACGCTCATTCTGCTGCAACAAAATAGCCAGACACACACGCAGACAGACCCGCACTCGCGCGCGCGCGAACGCAGACAGACAGTTACACGCCTGACATCACAAAGGGCTCTGACCTCACGACAGAGGAATGCGATCAAAATAGGGTAAAAGTGGGCGGGTGGGTGGGTGAGGAGGGAGCGGGGGGAGGAATAGATGGACGTTGTTGTCGCGGACGCACAATGGGCCGAGTGACTCACACTAACACTCGGGCAGACGGGAACTCCAGACGGCGCATGGCACCCACTCGCACACTCACACACAAACTCCGTCACAACACAGACCTGCATGTCTGATCGATGAGCAAGGCGACGTGCGGGCGCGTGCCACCGCGGCACCGCTGGTTGCGCTCAGCTGTACAACAGCGGGACTCGAGGTTGCAACCCGGGTACATCACGGTATCCCTGGGATGGTTGCGGTTCACTCCCATTTGTTTTCACCCATTTAATGCAGCGTTCCCTTCTGACGTGAGTCCTGTCACATGGGTGAGAGCTGTGCAGATATTTGATTCACGTCTCTGGGAATTTTGCCTGCCAGGTGACCCCCTGTAACTGCCTTGCACCTGAGAACCAGCTTCCCACGTGCAAGTGTGACCGGGGTGGGTGGTGATGATGTCATGCTTCCCGGTGACTCAGCCGTTCTATCCCACTTGGCTCTCGGGGAGTTTGTCCCCATCACACATTAACCAACGGGTCACAGGCTGGGCCCCAGGTGGGAGGAGGGGCGTCTCAACACCACCTGCCTGACAGGAGCGTTGCCCGCACCTGTCTGTCTCTTAGCAGCCCGTCTACGGTGTTGAAGCCCATTTATCTCCCTCCGCCGAGTTCCAAGGTTCAGCTCCTGGCAGAAAGAAGGCGTTTCCAAGTGCGAGTCGAAGGACAGAGCTCGGCGTCTGATTTGTCAGCGGGGCAGACGGTGCGCGTCCTGTTTGCGCTGCGTCCCGACTCGGGGACTGGAGGCTGTGACCTTGACAGGAAAACAAAAACTGCTTCGGTCCACCTGATAAACAGACTCCGTGTCAGCAGCATACCGTATAACTTGCTGTCACTTCCTGTTTTTACTTTTGGAAGTGGATTCCTTACTGAGTGACTGACAAAGCCAGAATGGGGCAGTTATTATTATTAGTAATAATAATGAGTATAATGACAACAATGGCATATTATTATTATTATTATTATTATTACACTTACTTCTTTGTTACGGCTCTGTTAAGGTGGGAATCTTTCTGACAGGCAGCACGGTAGGAGGTGGGATTTGAACCCGGCTCGCAAAAGCGCTGCATTGTTCTACTGGGGCCTTGAGCCCACAACCTAAAACAGATGTGACGTGCATTTGCTATTATACTATGAAAGCCACACACTCATAGCCTACTGATATTATTTATTGCTATTAGAGTTTTTTAGCTTCTGATTTTTTTCACACATTTCCTCACTTGACCGCTTATCCTGAGTGACCCAGCTGTCCACTAATCATTCATATAATAGAGCTGCCATTAAAATCCTACCTGAACAATGGAACCCGTGTCCTACATGCTGTTTAAGTAAAATATTAACTAACCCGATACCTGTAGCTGTGCTGGTCCTATCGCCACTAGGATATAGGTTTGAGTCTGGGGTTCTTCTGTGGGCTTCTGTGGTCTCAGTTTGCTTGTACTGCTTTTTTCTGGCTACTTTTGATCCATCCCTCTGCCCAAAGATGCATGCGTGCGTGTGTGTGTGTGCGTGTGTGTGTTCCTATACCCTAAAGGGAATTTAAATTGAATCTGATGATATCGCTAAATATCGCCAAACAAATAAATTTTCTATATCAGGTCTAACCACTTCTTCTGGACCAAGCCTATTGAAGCGTGGTCTAAACAAACACCATGGTGGTGCAGCGAGGTCCAGAAGGCGGGAAAGTCAAGGTTTTTCGTGGTAGAATTTAACTGGCCTCTGTCGTCGCGCTCAATCCCAGTGGGATGAGCTCTGTTCTAAACCCTGTCAGTGGGAATGAACAGCTCTCGGGTTTAGTAAACTTGATTGTCCCAAAGGAAAACAGAGAATAAAGGTAAGAATAAAGGAAATTATGAATGGAACAATAACCTCACTATTCACAACGATTACCGCGTTGCGTTTTGGTTGATGACGTCTGCCTATCTTTGACTTTGCAGGCAATGGAAATCATACAAACAAACTACTGTTTCCTCCCAAACAGAATTAGCAAACGCAGTAGCAACAAAGGGTGGGAATGGAAAAATATGAACCACAGTAAAGCACGGTGAGCCAGCGTGGCAGCTGATGATGATGATGACATATTCCGCACCTGAAAGGCACATACCTGCAGACCACAGTTAACAGACTGGAAGTTCTCCTGGTGAAGTCATGTCTGCGCTGGAAGAATTCGGCCAGCCAGTCGCAACCCGTTACCCCTCCAACAGGGGGTGCTGTTATTCTCGTGCAAGTGAGTCAGTTTTTCTCTCGCTGTCTGTTTGCACCAGATCTTGTCCGTAACCCCAGCCATGCCCACGGACCCAGACGATGCTTGGAGGACAGGGGAGCGAACATTACTAAGAGATACATGAACTCCAGGACAACAATGACCCACAGAGGAATCATCAAGGAATCAATGGAGGCATTGAAGCATGGAGAGAATGAGGCAGAGGCGGCGTGAGAGGCAGACATGTCGATGACTGCGCGTCAGACAGGTGGTATGAACGCCAAAAGGCCATGGGTCACACCTGTGTAGCTCTGTGGAAAGGCAGGACTGAGCATCAGCGGAATGTGAGGAGAACTTCAGCAAAACTTTCCACCTGAATGAGGGACTCAGAGAGCTTTGACTACTGATGTTCTGCAAGATGAGCTGAGGTGCAGAGTGTGTGATCACAGGCAGGACGACAGGCTAAATTACGTAAACTTATTCCCCTATACCTCAGAGCTGCTGAATCCCTTTCTCTATTTAAGAAATACTGAACTTAAAGGCGAACGTATTCGCAATATCCCACCGTGCTGCACTGCCATTCCTCCATGTAGTGGGATAATAGAATGAAAGGATGAAATGGAGGGGGAAGGGCAGCAGGGACTGGAGGTGAAGAGCTTCCGCAAGGATATGATCAGCACCTGAACCACGACGGAGTGCGGAAGCTTCGGAAACGGAACTGAAACAGGACAGGAAGACACCTGGGAGGAGTGGACAAACAAACAGTTCAGGATGCAGAGAATTGGCCCTAATGATTAAAACACATGTGAGCCAATGTGGGCGGCCTGTACGCGCGCGCATAGGAGTAGCATGTAAAACCCACCTCTACAATTTTCTAGACACAGAAGCCACTATATTAGGTACACATGGCTCTTTATAACTCAGCTCCCCCTGCACAGTGGCTCTGCACATGGTTGCGACTTGGGATATGAAGCACACAGACGAGGCCTAGAGGTCCGGTTACCGTTTGAACGAACATTAGCGTGGACGGACCAGACTTGTGGTCGAAGTGACTTTGAACGTGGCTTGGTCATTGGTGCCAGTCGCTCCGGTTTCAGGAACAGCCGACCTTGTGGGATTTTTGCACTCGAGTTCCACCAGCCTGACTGTGGCCTTGCTGTACTACAGCGGCCCGCACTGTCCCACCTCTCAAGCCAGCGGAGCACCTTTGGGAGGAGATGGAACGCGATGTTAACAGAATAAATGTGTCATCTAAACATCTGCAGAAATGGCCCTGCTAAACAGGTGTACCTAATAAAGTGGTTCATGGGTGCATTTCTATTAAGGATTTTATTTTCAGTAAGGAGTTCCTCAGTTTGTCACTAACATGGGTCCACCCTCAAGCTATAGGCATCCATTTTTGGCACCAAACCTATAAATTCAGCCCCTCACTGATGTTGATCAGGGTTTCTAGAATCCTGACAAGGACCAACAGCAGAAATGTAATCTGAAGGCTGAAACTGTGGCAGCAAAGCAGCAACTGGGATAAGGATGAAGATTAAGACAGAGGCATTTCAGGTGAAAATGGAGAAAGTGAGCCAGACGGATCGATAATGCTCATGCTGTTGCTCAGAGCTATTGGTGTGACCACATGGTTAGTCACTAAGAAGTGTACGCAGCAGCGGGACAGACGGTGTTGCACAAGCCCCTGCTCTCTGATGCGCACGTACCCAGACACACACATCGACGCAGAGAGACAGACGGACACGGATGGACCGACAGACAGAGACATACACACAGGCACGCACACACCTGGCTGAACCTGAGGCCAACATGAGTTGTGTAGAGAACTTAAACACCAGTGTTTGAGTCACCAAAGTATAAAAGACAGCGGGGGTCTGGCAGCGGGGGCTAAGGAGACCCCCAAGGTGTCCGCTACAGGGTTAAAGCAGAAGCTCAAAATCCCAACCATTCACAGGAGCCACTTCCTTTGTCACACCCCTTTCAGCACATGTACGCTTATTCAAAACCTCTAGTCTGTAAAAGCCACTTTTTATGTGAACAAGCAGCATAATAAAGGGGGGAATATGAAAACATTCAGTGTTACATAAAAAATGTCAGGTGCGCACCTTGAACCAGCAACACAAATTGTTCTATTCATTTCTTCATAAAAACTTGCTAATCTTATTGGCTTCCATCAGTCTGACTTACAGTATTTTCATTATTGTGAGAGATTTTGCAGCTGTATGGATTTTAATAGCTGCCTGAAGTCCCCCCCCCCCCCCCCCGCCACACACACACACACATACCGTATGGTTTGTTAAAGTTAGTAAAGACAAAGCAGGTGATGGGAATGAAGTCGGCCCACATCCCTGGCCCCTGGCTATGCTTGCGGAGTGAGGGGCCAGAGTGGGGTTCCCCTCTCCCTGCATATCCCTATCTCCTGCTCGCCTCATGTTCAGCGCTGCTCGATGCCAAAGGATTTCCCCTTAGGTGTTTTGTCAAGATTAACATCTGAAATTATAACATTATTATCCACTTGGCTTGAAGACACCCCCTCTCAAGAGCTGTTTGTACCTTACACACCTGTACACCTGTGTGTTCATCAGGCTTTCAGCTTGGCAACAGAAGTAAAAATAATATTAATGATGATTTTTGGGCCAGAAAGGTTCAAATTCTTGGCGAAACTTCTTCATAAACCCCTCCTCCTTCTGATGGGGCCTTTGATCCCCCAAACAAGCAAACAAACACACAGGTTGGCCATTGTACACACAGCACCTAACCCACTGGACCGATGCATATGTAAGACATGGACACGTTTCTTTTTCGGCCCTCGTGTTTTGGAATGGGCTTCCTCTGTCCCTCACAGCTGCTGAATCCCTTCCAGCATTCCTCGATGATCTTAAAGCAAATTTCTTTACGTTAAGTTTTGGACCCAATCTTGCTGCAAACATTGCTATAACGCTGTCCTCCGTCGCCGACGTATTTGCTCTGTGTATGTCAACCGTGTAGAGGCGGCGATCTGAGTGTCTGAGTAATGTGTCCTGGCAAGCGGTGGTACCAGACAAGCAGCCTGCACCTCAACAGTCACGTGCCTGTATTTACACCTCTTCGCAAGCTCTTTATGTGCCCTATCGTTCACCGTTACTTCGGTATTTTCTTTTCTAGAGAAGCTTCTGTTAAATGAATAAATATTGGTTTTTTTTGGGTGGGGAATAGCCATTTTGCTATAAAGTGCATTTGAGTACATTTATAGAAGCATTGTTATTGTGCATGAAAGTAGTGTGTAGTAATTTTGCAGTAGTGTAGTATATTCTGTAGTATAAACAGCAGGACAAGTATGTTGAATAGATAGTATATATGCTATATAATGTTTAGTATGCAGTGTACAGACTGCAGGGCCCTATAGTTTATGAAGAGCAGGTATATTATATATCATATATGGTGTGAGTTAATGTGAGCCATGGTGTAAATCCACACTCACCGTGAGGAGGAAATGGTGGTATAAACAGGAGGGAGAGCAGAGCGGATGTTCCTGTATGGGTTGTGGAAGCATCTTTAGACACAGTGGTTTCCCCCTGCATCCTTCTGCCCCCTCACACTAGGACCATAGTCTTTATTCCTGTGCTTCTGATGTTGCCTTCTCAGCGTGTCCCTGTCCCTGTGAGGTTTGGGTCTCGGCCGCCCTCTCTCTCACTCACTCACTCACTCTCTCTCTATGTTGGTGGAGGTGTTGTAGTGAGGCAGTGCATTTCCTGGCAGGGCTATAGACACATGCAGTGACTCGTAGCATATTAATATCAAGAAAGATGGAAATTCCCTTTGCAACCCAAGTGTGACCTTTCATATCCTTGCTGATCGCACCACGCGTCCACCCAATGCGGTGATATGATATATTTTTACCTGGCGGTCATTTAGTTTCCTCTTTGCCTTCTGCAGATTGCTCACGTCATTGCAATTCTTTTGCCTGCAAAAAAGTTTCCTATTTTTTCCGTTGCCTCTCATGTTACCAATGCGCATAGGTGCATGCATCTACTGAAGAGGTTCAGGGTGAGTGCTCCACTCAGAAGGTTCAGTTCCTTGGATTTGAAACGGTTACAAAGTGCCCGTGCTTAGCCGCTGCGGTACCTGCTGCCCAGCTGGGTAAATGTTTGATTTTCTCTCTACCCCTTCTTCCCTGGACCTGCGGCTTGCATACCAACACATTCCAGAAATGCCTCACCTTCTCAGTCACTCAGCTCCTCTCTCTCTGCGATTAACCATCATCCTCAGCGTGTTGACAAGGGCCGTGCTGAAACACGAATGGAGACCTTCAGCGCTCTCTCTGGCCTGCTCTCCCTCCCGCCCTCTTCCCAGAGCCGCAGGGGACGCGCCCAGCCGTCATCACGCTTTCATTCGTCCCTTAATGACACACGGCAGAGCTCACCGGCGCCCTGTGGGAAAGACTGGAGCTGAGCTCTAGCTGTACCTGCATTTGACTTTGCTCTACACGGTGGCCTGAAAAGAACAAAGCAAATGAAAAAGACTCAGATAAAAAGCGGTGCATCCACCAGTGCTACAAGCAGATTATTTTCCGGGTAAGTACCATTTAAGGGGTGCTGGAGAAGGAGGGGTTCTGAGCCTAAGGCCTTCAGCTTATCTATAATTTTTGTGCTTCTTTAGCACAGCATTACACCACATTAATAAACACTATAGAACTGCACTTCAGCAAGTCAGCACCTGGAGCAGAACTTCAGCCTGCGTAGGGAGACCCCACTGGATGTGAAGTTCAACACTTAAACCACTGGATCATCACAGGTTAGGCCTAAAGGCTTATTTGTGCATTTTGTGTGCTTCACCCATTACATTTTATATACATTTATATATGGATTTGTTTACATGTGCAGAGTTATACGTATAGAAAATACGTACGTGTGTGTGTGTGCAAATATACAATATGACGAGTTCATTTTAAATACATTGTGAAGATGGGCCACACTCGGTGAAGAAAAGACACTGACGATTTTTCTTGGAAATGGCAAAAATAACCGCAGTTCCTCAAAATGAGATATAATCACACGCAATAGTGGCCGGTTTAGGGAAGATGACATCTGCACATGAGATATTTTCATACATGTGTATTTGTACAACAGCCTTTCTGCTCAGACTGATGGGTTTCACGCGTGAATGTACACAGTTTCATGTGTTTATGCCCTCTGATATAGAAATCAGGGCCGCAAACTGCTGCTGTCGTACCCTTGACCAAGGTATTTGTCCAGTAAAGGTATATTTCTGTACAAATGGGCCATGCATTTGAATAAAAGTGGCATGGAAGTACATTACTAACATGTTGAGAAGTTGGTTGTGTTGTAGTTTACACTTCTGTGATGGGTTTGCAGGATTCAGGTTCAAATCCTATCTCCTCTTGTCCCCTTCATATTCCCTTAACCCAAATACCTGAGCTGAAATTAACCTGTTCTGTACAAAGTTTAAGCACTGGAAGTTGTTTTGAAGAAAAGTATCATGTAAATAAATGATACATCTTTTATTGTAACTAAACTTTTAGTTAAGTTAAACTTATTTTAGAAGCATTCTGTGAAAACAGTAAATGCAGCGCTATGTAATAGTAGCACATTCAGTCCAGAGGGTGAAGCTCCTCCCTCTGCAAGGCTCTGCTGGAGCCCATTGGATGAAGGTGTGTAGCCTCCTTGCCATGCCCCGCCCCTTCCGATGCAGCGCATCTTGGGTGTGCCCCCGTGTAAGTACATGTCAGTCAGCTGCCCCTGTAGAGCCCCCCCGACATGGAAGAATCGATGGGGCTCGGCGGCTGGAGGGGGTTTGTGGTTGATGCTCCTTCTGCTGCAGACGCTCATCCTACAGGTAATATTTATGGTTAATGACAGAAAGCAGCAGGAGAGTGAAACCACAGAAATTAGCGAACAAGGACCCCTCCAGTCCCCACGCCTTCGGTTTTATTATGTGAAATCGCACATGAAAGCCGGCATTGAAAGATGGATGTATGGCATGGGGCGGAATGGGGTTTTCTGACATTTCTGGGGAAATTTCATCCTTCCATGACAGGTGGCACCAAAGGGGAAGGACGGCCACATGTTTTGATCATTTGAGGGTCTGATCAGGATCACAAGAACTTGTGAAAGGGAGGTTGGGTAGAAAGAGCAAACAACACAGGGTTGCGTGAAGACCCATGTTCTTCCCAAGCTCAGCAGGAGCCAGAACCTTCACGTGCAATTTTATTTACTCGGACACTGGGACATTTTTGCCGATGCGAGATTATAACTCCAAATGTGGAAAAACTGAGGGAAAACTGGAAGCTTCGAAGGCCCTTGGGCAGCGATACTTTGGCTTCGGAAGATCAGGAGAGAGAGAGAAAAACGGATGTGCTTAGCTTTTTCATTATTTCAGCGAAGAAGAAAAAGAAAGAGAGGAACATTCCCACTGTGAAGCGACGGGAATTTCCCGCAGATGAGAAAAAAAAGACACGAGATGAAAGAAGCTTTTTTTGCGTTCCACTTATCTGCTGAAACACCTGCAGTCGTTGTGGGCTGTGTCGCAGCTTGACATGCAGAGAACACGGTAAATCGCAGTAAATCACCGGACTGTAATGCCTTTCCACCTGGAAACATGGTCAGCGCTAAATCCTGGAAAGCGTCAGTGGCTACAGATTCTATAGATCAGAAGCCTCTGGATCGTCTGCAGAAAGCCGGACTCTGTCATGAAATGGTCGGCTGATGTTTCTCATCCACTGTGGCTTTGAGCTCACAATTTTTAGGCCCCTTTTCTCCAAAGTGACGCGCAGCAGCTTAGGGCAAGTAGATATGTATTCAACCGCAGATGAAGAGCTTTAGACACAGACAGGTCTAGTGGCCTTCAGCTTGTATGTCTGATACCACACATCACTCAAGTAGCTGCCCATAGAACTGAAGGTGAGAAGATAAACTCAAAGGCAACCATGACAGATGGTGTGAGGGAAATTTATGCAGGAGTCAGAAGGTCAGGAGAAAAATACGTCTGAAAGAGATCAGTTTTGAGACGTTTTGTGAGTCCTGGAAGGATTCAGCAGTTCTCAGGGGCAGAAGGAACTGACCTGAGCAAGACTCCAGAGGTGAAGGAGTGCACCTCTCTTGCTGGGTTGTGGAGTGGTCTGGTCCTTTTGTCACCGCTTAATGATAAGATTTACAGCACGGATCTTGGGTGTGAACTTTTACTGAAGAGTCCAGGTTTTTTATGCACTGCCAGCAGTACAAGTACGAGATTAACTCAATTTACAAAACTGAGCTGAGCTTTGAATGCCAAACAGATTTAAAAACGTCTTTCGGAGGAATCACCACTTGATAGTGGTCTCCAGCATTGGGAAGAAGGTAAAGGGTTAATGGCTGCATCTCCTCCCAGCGAACTGTGATCGATGAAGTCGCAGTGAGCTTGAGGATTACAGCCGTGAAGCAAGGTTGTGAACAGAGCTGTAATGCTCACCTAAGCTTTGGAAAGTCCTGCCCATTGTCTCCCTTCCCGTTTTAAGTGCAGGTTTTTGAGTTTTTAGAGTCAGGGCAAAGGCTGGGGAGTTTAGCAAGTGGTCATAAACACCACTAATGGAAACATTACATTGGAAAGACTTTTTCATAGCACAGCCCTATTAATAACCCCCGCTTTACCTTGTCCGAGCAGCACTTACAGCACGCATTTCACATTTCATATTTTCCACTGATGCATTTATTCATTCTAGGAAGCAAAAATAGTGTAAGGAAACGGTTAGCATAAGCACCGAGGGTTTTAACAAACAAACATACAATTTGTCTTTCAGCAAATAATACATTCACTAACAGAATCTCTTTCATAAGAGCCTACTGCTTACTCTGAGTGGCCATGGGCGTACGCGTCTGCTAAGGTCATTCATTTTAATGTAAACAAGTCGATAAATGCATACAAAATTTGACCAAACTCGGGTATCGAGTTGTGCTTTTATTTTATCCGTGGCAGGATACAACTTTCGGAGAAAAGACGAAGCAAAACCAATGAGGCCAAAGGCAGTGGCTGGTAACACTCAATGTGCTTAAAACCCTGCTCACACTGGGGAAGTTTTTACAGCGAACAGCTCATCTAATCTGAGGGCATCACTGAGGTAAACTGACTCTCACAGAATATATAAATATTCTTTTGCAGCTCTGTGGCATGTAGGGGTGGTTATTTTTACATACTACATGACTATTTTTGAACGGAAACTTCAGCAGAGTTTCTCCGCAATGGAAATACATCAAGACGGAGTGACTCAACTTTTTAATTAAAACAAAATGATGCAAACTGTAGATGGAGCTGCTTTTGACTTGTAGATGTCAGAATGGAGAGATGATTCAGAAGTCAGAATAAATGGGTTTGGTGGTCCCACAGTACACCAGGCGTCAGTGTGTTTGGGGAGGGAAAACAGGGGCTGCTGAGCCCGCTGGCGACACCAGCAGGGCAGATGCTGGCCTTTTCACCAGAAGGATGTGGGTTTCGTTCCCAGGACTGAGGTTACTGTTGTGTTCTTAAGGGGACCACCAACTGGTGCAGTAATCAATTAAAACGTAAGCTATGTAATAAAGGCAAACCAAACTTGATTTGGATTCGTCCACATTTTTTAGAGAGGTTGTTTCCTGTTGTTCGGGCCCTCGACTGTTTACTGCTCGCATCAATAACGTGTGTGTCAGCATCCGATGAGGCGCACGCCCCTGAAAGCCATATAAAGGCACGACGGGCGCATCTGTGATGGGGACATGGAAACGCGCCGCTGGTGCTTCCTGTTTTTCCCATCCAGTTGGGTATTCCCTCATGACTCTACATCTCCATTCAGAGTGAAACACACAAATACATGTTGACAAGGGAGGGCACAACATTCTAGTTTCAATTTCGGGGAAATGAGCAGCAATTCGCAATAATGAGAAATGGGATAAATTCCCGAATGGATGAGGGTTAGATATGCTGGTAAAAGTTTGCATAGTATTTTGAGCTGTTCCACTGTGCAAATGAAGAACCAGAGCTAAGTCCCTCTTCCTGTTGTTGTACCCCAGAGAAAGGTACTTAATCTTCTTTGCCCCCATGTTTTCCAGCTGTATAAATGGGGACATCTCTGTATCTTGCTGCAAAAATCCCCTGTCGCACTTTGCTTTGGGGAAATTGTCAGCTAAGTGAACCAATGATGTAACCAAGAAAGCCCACCAGACGAGGACCCCTTACTTAAAGTTTTGAACCCCTTACTTTCTCACCATCTTCCACCCCAAGCCTTCCCCAACCTCATTGTGTCCCACACGATTCCTCTCTGTCCCTTTCCTCTCGTTCTCCCATTTGCAGCAAGCGTGCAGTTCCTTTCCAGCTGGGCCTTGTTTGTAATTCTGCTCATATTATATTAGGGCTTGACTCAAGCAGCTGGGCCTCCGCATATGTATTGTACTGTACATATTTAGCTCCTTGTGTTCATTTCCTGTGATGTTGACTCAGGAACACAAACAATGCATTTTTGTTATTCTTCCTCCAGAAGTTCAGCTCACCGGTTGTGAGCCCCATTTATTTCGGGAAGATTTGAGACGTGAAATGATTCACAGCACGGCAATCCTTTTTCTGCAGGAATTCACCAGGCAGACGGTGAGAGGCGGGATCACCTTAACTATAATGGGGATCATAAAGTCAAATACTTTCTTCAGTGACAGCCCAAGCCCCAGGTCAGGTGGGAGCTGCTACTGGACTTTCTAAACGTAAAGAGAGGTTATGAGCCATCTCCAGCTGAGAACCTCGTTCTTGTGCTTCTGTGTCTCACTTCCATTCACGAGTCATTTTCCATTCTTAACTCCACTTCCCTCTAAGCGCACTGGGCCTTCCGCCACTCCGCTATGAGAGCGACAATCTTGCATTCCCATGGTTGGAAAGACCACTTTGCCGCTCTCTCTCCGAGGGACCGCAGTGAAGCAAGCCTCAGCTTGGGCAGCATCTCTGAATGCGAACATGAATGCACGCGAGTTCCGATCTCAAAGTTGGTCCCCTGACACTTGTCCCATACTTAGGTTTTCGCTCTGAATTAAACAACAGCGTTCGCTCCACACCTTCAGGGCAGCATATTAGTCATGGCCTTCATGTGACTCCCAGGCTTTGTCTCGGTGATGGATGAGTTGCTACTTCAGTCTCACTTTTTCCTCATATTTCTAAGGACATTTGGAGTATCACCCTTTTTGGAGCTGTCACCATTTTTCATTTACCTAGGACTGCTTGACTTTTTCTTCCTGTGTGATGAACAAGATTTTCAGAACCTCATAAACAATAGAGTAGTTAATACATCACAGGCTTGTGACTGGTTCAGGTGTTGTTTCCCCACTTCTGCTGTTGTACCCTTGATCAAGGTTGTTGCTGTTGCTAAGTGCCATCAGGTAGATGTTGACTCCTGGCAGCTCCATGGTTAGTTGCCCTCAATTAGGCTCAGCTTTCAGCCAGATGGCACAGGCACCCTAATTCAAAGACATCCATTTTCTTCCCGTCCTGTTTTTTCACTATCCAACTTTTACAGCGATACAACGTTATTGCGGTGCTTACAGTTTCTTGCTCCTGTAAATATTGTCCAGCTGTCTGATCGAGTCGACTATAGCAAGTCGCTTTGCATGAAAGTGTGTTTGATTTTGGAGCGTATAACAGTGGTGTAAGGACTGTAAAACCGAATGTCATCTTTCATCCACCCATGGTAGTGAAGTTAGCATTCTGCAAGGCACCAGCAAATCCAGTGTGGACTGAGTAGATGTTGTATTGGCTTGTGTGGAAGCAACAGAGTGTCAAACAAACAGCAAAGGAATAAACCAACCCGAAAAGGATCCTGCTGTCTACAGTGCAGGATGCAGTTGCAGCTTCTACACAGAAAGGGAAGGGAGCCGGAGACAGATTATAGCAAGACAAGACAAAGAAACATGAGACAGCTTCACCTAGTCCTGACCTCCTGGACCTGACCCTTAATACCACCTCCCAACACATTTCATGACGGTTAAAGAGCATGTCCAGTTGTCAGCAGATCTGACCCAGTTCACCTGCCAGCACTGCAGCTTAGCCATTTTTCTCTCAGTGTTACTAATGTGCACAAATTTTAATGGATCACACGTAAATTTGGTTGTAAAGGCTTCATAGTCCACATACATTAAACCAAGTCTCACACTAATCCAATCTCACAGAAGATCCTTCAAGTCACAGTGATGATTCAGCAATACTGAGATCTGAACACTGAACCAATACAAAGTGACACAAGGAAGTGAGAGAAATCTATGGCCTAAAATCAGGGTTTGAATGTTTCAAGGAAGCCTCTAGCACATGAAGAGCCACAAACATGGTACAATGTACAAAGATCAATTTAATGCATTATATTTAAGAGACATTGCCATAACAGTATATACAGTATATAATGCAAATAACAGTACATACAAGGTGAATACCAGTAAAGTGTTGCGGGACGTAAATGCATACACTCATACCGATATGACATCTGGCACCTATGTCATACATGGTTGGGAAATGCTAATCTTTTTATAGTCTTTGACATTAAATGCTCCATTACTTCAATCTACTTTTCAGTCTCATATGGGTTTCACAGTGGTTGACTCAGAGGAAAAAATGCCCTGACTGTCATTTGATAAAGGTGTAGGGAAAAATCAGGTTAGAAGGTACAGGAATAAAATGAGGTAATCACAACATATAATATCTGTATTTGTGTCCTGCTCAACAACATTGGCAGTATTTAAAACATCCATGACATTTATTTGATATGGTGATGACATCTAATCTAATCTAATGGACATGGCATCTAGTGATGTGTCTGACAGATTTTAAATAAGAGTAATCCACACATAACAGGAAATAGGAAAATTCTGAAGTCAACCTTCCATCCATTTATACATCCATACATCCACTTGCCTATGAATCCATGCATCCGTCCACAATTCACCCATCCATTAGTTGATCACATTTCCGTGATTAGCAGCACTTCAACTGCGTTCTTCACTGGTATGCACTTACTTTTTCACACCCATGCCTTCTATAGGTTGACTTTTTTTGCTAAATAAATAATTACAAAATCTGTTGCTCTACTTATACTGGGTGACATGGGTAAGAGGTAAGACTAATATATATGTTTTAAAATGTGTAGATTAAACTTTCATTGTTTACATGTAATATACTACATTACATCCACAGACAGCACTCGATAAGGACTACTATAGACAAGAGTGAGTTACGTCTTAGTATTTATCGTTTTACTGTAAAATACACACAAAAATATTTCAAAGCAACTGATAGTGTAGTGTTTAGTGCTGTCACGTTACACTCCAAGGGCTTCATTTGAATCCAACTCCTGTTATTGATACTCTTTATTAAATAACATTTGCTCCTCAGATTATGCATAGGCAAGTTCACCTTTTCAGAGACAGATTTTTCCAGTTTGTTTACTTAGTTATTAAGAAACTGATCTACTTTGTTTTAACTGTATTTCTTTTACTTTTTGCTAACATATCTGTATAGTACCGTGAAAGCGATTTGTGTTTTAAAATGTGGGATCAAATTAATTCAAATTTCAACTCACTTGAAGTGTGTTTACCTCTCAGGGGACTTCCATGGTGGACAGACCTCAGCTGCAGTGCAAGACTAAGATAAACCACTGGCAGTCTACTTCCATGTCTTGTCACGCAAAGTCTATGGATAGTTACGACAAAATGAAAAATTATATAGTGCTGGAAGATGAGCCCCTCAGGTTGGAAGGTGCTCTGACTACTGGGAAAGAGCTGATGACCCTTCAGAATAAAGCCAAGATGTATGATGCAGTTGGAGTAAAACCCTCGGGACCTTTAGTTGCTGATATTCTCTGGCATGACATGAGAGTCAGAAGTTGCAAATACTTCTTATTTATTGGCACATGGAAACTGCAGAGAATGAACCGTGGAAAACTTTATGCTGTCAAGAAGAAAATGGAGCGTGCTTAACTTGACCTATTGGGTGTCGGCAACTTGAAGCAGACTGGCCTTGGACATTTTCAGTCTGATGAGCACATGATCTACTACGCTGGCAACGATAGCTGCAGGAGAAGTGGAGTAGCATTTATAATCACAAAGAAGCTAGCAAGAGCTGTGCTGAAACAGAATGCATTGAGTGAACATTTAATTTTAATTCATATATGAGGAACGCCTATCGATATTACCATCATACTGAAATCGGCATCAAAAACTGACACTGAAGAGGAGTAAGATGATCAGGTATATGGGCAAGTGCAATGTGAATTTGACAGAACATGGAAACAGGATCTGCTGATAGTCATGGTCAACTGGATTGTAAAAAATGGTAGCATACAAGAAGATCAAGTAGAACTACGGACTCGGCACCAGCAACGATGCTGGACAACGTTAAGTCGGCTTCTGCAACAATAACAGCTTGCTTATCTCAAATACCTTTTTCTAGCAATACAAGTGACAACTATATACATGGACTTCCAAAAAATGGATTATATAGAAATACACTACATTTGTGGACATCAATAATGAAAAAGCTCAATAACATCAACGAAACCATACCTGGAGCCAATTGTGGCACAGATCACCAACTACTTGTATGCACACAAAGTAAAATTGAGGAAGCACGTCCAGCAGAGTTCCAAAGTATGATCTTCATGATAAACCACCCAAATTCAAGGATGGTGTGAAAAATCAGTTCAGCACACTGGACATTGGTGACTGACCAAGGGAAAAGTTGTGGGCAAACATGAAGGAAGTCAAAGAGTGTAGAAAGTCTCTGCATAAAGTAAAAAGGCAAAAACTAAATGAAAACAAAAAGTCCAGCCCAGAACTGGAATACTAAAAGATTCCACAAGAGCTGTGCTGAAGGAAGCTGAGAAAATCAGAGAAGGATAGAAAGAATACACGGAATCATTATGTCAGAAGGATAATGGGGTTCAACAACCCTTTTGACCCATATCTTACAATAATGAACTAATGGTGATGAAAGAGGAGGTTGAAGACAGCATTGTGAGTTCTACCAAAGAACAAAGCCCACGGCATCGATGGAATTCCCAGTGAAATACTACAACAATCAGATGCAGCTGTAATGGCACTTTTAGCCATCTGTCAACAGATCCGGAAGACAGCGTCATGGCCGTCTGAATGGAAATGTTCTGTATCCATATCAGTACTGAAGAAAGGGGGTTCAACCAACTGTGGAAACTATTGCGCAATCGCCTTAATCCCACACAACAGCAAGATTTTACTAAAGATCATTCAATGAACACTTCAGCCTTGTTTGAAGCAGGAGCTGCCCAAAATGCAAGCAGGGTTCATGAAAGTGAGGGACACTAGAGACGTCACTGCAGATGTGAGCTGGCTCCTGGAGAAATCAAAATAATTCAATATGTGCTTAACTGATATCCTTAATTGATTACAGCAAGGCCTTTGACTGTGTAGTTCATGAAAAACTTTGGACCTCATCGAGGAGCATAGTTGCACCAGAAGACTTGATCAGGAAGAGATGCTCCATAGAGAGCATGGAGAGACAGAGCTGTAGGAAATCTCCAAAGAAATATAAAAAAGCTGCATCATCCTATCTCCCCACCTGTTTAATTTATATGCAGTGCATATTATCAGACAGGATTATATAAGGAAAATCATGTGGTGAAATTCTGTGGCAAGATTATAAGTAACTTTCAGAATGCTGATGAGATAATAATATGGTAATAATAAAGTGAGGAAGACCTGAAGCAATTTTAACTGATGTCAAGGAACATGGTGTGAAGATGGGACTTCCTCAGAAAGAGACAGACAGAAAATCAATGCTTTCAAATTATGGTGATGGAGAAAACTACTGCATGTACCATGGACCTCCCACGGAACAACTAAACTGGTGTTGGATGACGTCAAACCCTGGCTCGCTTTGGAAGCTCAAATGACAAGACTCCAACTGTCTTACTTTGGCCACTTTATGCAGAGGAAAAGATCATTATAGAAAGATGCTATTCTCAGCAAGATGGAAGGTTAGCGGAAAAGGGAAAGCTGGACTGACACAGTGATGATGGCTATGATAACCGCTTTAGCAGCACTAAACCACCTAGGTGAAAACCGCTCATCATATCGGACAGTTACCTATAGCATTGCCATGAGTCGAAAACGGTGCAATGACACCTAATGAGAACAATACAAACGAAACTGAACGCCAATGATTTTTTCTTGAGCTCCGCTCTAATGAATTTCAAATTAAATGAACTTGCATGATAGATTTCAGTGAAAGACTTTTTAAAGTTGACAAAAGGAGGGGAAATGCATTTCTGATGGAGACATCCTCGCATGTTTTAGGGCTTAAGTTCCATACAAAGATATTTTCTTCAGTGTAAAGGAAAGCAATCTCACACACACACTTTATTTTACACTTTTCTGTGTTTCTGTATGGGATTTTACCTCTTCTGCACCGCTACGCCAGTTTGTTGAAATCGTAGGCTGTGGGTTACCGTGGGGCTCACGTGTGGCACCGGCGCTTCAAAACACGTTCCCTTTAAATTGCGGGAGGCGTGTGCCTCGGTCCTAATAAGGAGAATAATAAGCGACGGGGGAGCGGGGGAGGCCTTTTACAGGGCGGGAAGCGGGACGGGAGCCCGCAGAGAGAGGAGAGCGGCCAGCGGAGACGCCGGCTTGCGTGTGGAGGTCCGCTAACCCTCGGCGTGCGTGCGTGCGTGCGTGCAGGCGCCTGTGCGTGACAGCCAGAGTGAGAGAGAGCACAGAGCGGGCCGACGCAGGGCACGCACGGCGGTTCGGTCCGCTCGGCTGTGCTCCACGCTGACTTGTTCAGTTACTCCTTTATTGCGCGTTTTTCCTTCTTACCTCGAGATTAACTTTGAACTGCTGGCATCTGAGCAATTCCGCGGATCTGCGCGGGACCGAACCCACGTTTTTTGTTTTTTGCTTTAATACCTGAGCTGCCTGCGGCCGCCGGTTCGGCTGGACCTCGGGATGCGGCGTGGAATTTATTTTTCCGTCATGTTCCTTCGTCATCGCTATCGCCGTCATCTCCGGACGACTCGGTTTTAACAAGAACAGAACATCGACAGCACCGCCAGCAGAGCGCCAACTGCGTGTCAGCCTGCGTGAGGAGGAACTCGGGAGAAACACAGTTTCTCCTTCAAGGACAAAACATATTTGACAGACAGGCTGCCTGCGTAAAAACACACAAGCAGCGCACTACCTCGGGAACTTTTGCTCTTTGTGGCCCTCCGGGCGCCTCAGATGCCACCGACACCGGGGCTCAGGCTCGGGCTTTCGGCTCTCCTGGGAAGCGCGCGCACGCCGGGTCGCCCGCGCGCCTAGAGCGCCCGCCGCTGTCCTCGCGCCGCCGGTGCTGAGGAGCGAGCCGCCCGCGCGCTGGACGTGGGGGGGCTGCGGCCGGGGGTCTCAAGCGTCCGCGCCGCGAGACGAGATGAGCGCGCGGCTCCCGCTCCCGCCGCCGCCGCCGCTGCTGCTGCTGCTGCTCGCGGCGCTGTCCGCGTGTGCGCGCTCCGCCGGCGCCCAGGTAAGACCGAGCGGAGGATGCCTTCCAGAAAAGCGTTTATGTGCGTTTTGCTGTTTGAGCTTCTTGTCGCCTCAGTTCAGGTGCGCCGTGCCTTCGTCTGCTCACACGTGCGGGTGAATTTTCGAAACCGAACTGTGCGCGTTTGAACTCGTGCGGATTTAACCGTTCTCACTTCCGTGAAAACGCATCTCTCTGGGTCCGACACATACGGTCCCTAACCTTCACCTTTGTCCAAGGTGACCTGCAGCATAAGACGATCAAACTGACAATGGCTTGCACATGTATGCCGGTGTTTTTCAGTGTCAGCGCAGGGTTTCTTAATCTAGCAGGAGTGGGATTCAAACCCAGGACCCCCAAACTGGAAGGAGAAGTGGCACCATGTTTTGCATGGCTCGCATCCCACTTGTTCCTTGACAAAAGTACCCTGTTCTTGATTGTACTTACGCTCTTTGTTTGAAGACCGGTGATGTTCACCGCGGAAACCGTGAGCCTCTGGTGCCGTTGCTTTCCATCACTGGAGCAAATGGGGTCCGCTTTGGGTAGCTCCACCACACACAAGAGGCCCTAGGGTTTAGACTCCACGTTCACACCTGGAGAACCAGCACAAACAGCTCCAACACATCCCGCACGCACTGAGCAGAACGTTCTCCTCAACAGCCTCACATGGACTTAACATGGTGGTTCCGTCCCACTGACCTCTTTGCAGCACTTTGGCATGGTTCCTCTATTAATACAGTAATAAATATCTCTGCACCTGCTATTATACTCTCGATCAAGCTACTTACCTTGAACAGATACAGCAAAAATGACTGTATTACTGCTCCGTGAAAGGAGTTTGGCGTACAAAATGTTATCGGTTGTTTTGGAGAAAAACATTGGCTACATGAATGAATGATAAGTTGGCATTATTTGTATATTTTACACCAAAATTATTTAAATGTGTGATTGATGTGCTTCCTTCTAAAGAGAAGAGTTTAAAGTTCTCACTTAATCCAAAGCTTTGGTGATGACAGTACAGACGCGGATGTCGGAGGCTTGGATGTTTAGGGGGTAGACAGTCGTACTGTGGTAAGATGTGGTAATGGCGGGCAGCTGGACGGGCTACTCATGACTTCAGCAGACGCTTTGCCTACATGAGTACTGACTGCTTTGCAGCAGAATGCATGTGTTTGTGTGTGCGCGCACGCGTGCGTATGTAAGACATAGCATCCCCCCCTTTGCAGGTTTAGCTGTACAGCAGAGTGTGAAGTCAGGACATGCTGTCAAAAATTGCTTTGAGCAGTACTTTAAATCACGGTGCTTATCTGTTCATCCTCACCTGCTGATGCGATCCGTGGAATCTATATATGGAGCATGTGTTAGAGTGTGTGTGCAAGGCTTTGATACGGTATGTGTATTCGTATTTACGTATCTGCCTGCTTTGCGTGCGTACGTGTATGCGTGTGCGTTGGCAGCACGTCTGCGCTGTAATTACATGTCATTACGGCTCACCTTTTCCCCTCTCCAGCTTGTACCTGACATTCCTTGGCTGCTCTATGTTCTCATAAAACACTTCACTCCGGTGTCCGACACAGGGGGCTCTGGTACATACTTGACATTATCCATCGTTTCACCCCCCGACATGCTGACACACAAGCTGACTCATCTGTGTTCCAATAAGAACATTCATGGAACACAATACTGAGATTATGACATGTGTAGTCAGTTTATTTAAGAAAACCATTTTCCATATTTATTTAGAGAATATTTAATTTTACATGCATCTGTTCACCGCAGCTCAATCAAACGCTCTCATTCACTTACACACACAAACTGTGGGCAATTGGGAAGCACTTGTCCAGCAAAAATGCATGTTTTTGGACTGTGGGAGGAAACCAAAGCTCCTGGAACACAGGCGCAACATGGAAACTTCATACAAACTGAGTTGAGTTCGAAGCCACAGCCCAGGACCTTCTGACCCACTGTGACAATTTAAATTTACATTTAGTTCATTCTTTCATTAGCAGTGATGTAATCTATAGGTAAAACTTTTAGTTCTTCATTAATTTATGAAGCTGAGGAAGATCTTGTGGTTCACTTGTGACTACTCAGTCAGTGTTGAATGACTCCCCCCCAGAAGATATAGACAGCTGTGGTGTGCAGTCACCCCCAGAGCAGGACAGATGCTGGGTGGGTCTTGATTTACACCATCAGAGAGTTGGCAACAAACATGCATTCGCACATGCAGACTTGCACCAACACGCAGAGGTACACAGGTGCATGAGGCTCAAACACACACACACACACACACACACACACACACACATCAAGTGCAGCAGAGTGTTCAAGCTGAGATTTGGGGTGGAGTTCCCACCAGAAGCCTTTTACCTACTGAAATACTGGGGCTGAAAAGGCACTTGCAGCTGATTGGAACAGGCTACTTCCTTTCTCTATGAAATTTTGTATCGTGCATGTGTGTTCAAAGTTGGTTTAGATATTGTTGTTGATGGGTTTTATATTTGCTGTATTGCAGAGCCACCTGACACTGACCAATTTGCTTATGAAAACTATGGAATTTTGTACAAATGAGAACTACTTCCATCAGTTTGCATACATGCTTTGTGTGTGTGTGTGTGTGTGTGTGTGTGTGTGTGTGTGTGTGTGTGTGTGTGAGATGGGGAGAATGGTCATGAGTAATCCTGGACATTAAAATAGCACCAAAATAATGCAGGACCAAGAAGGACCCCTGTTCATGGCACTTCCTCTTTCCCTCTATTATTCTGCTCACAATGTCTTTTTCATCAGCTCTTGTTCATTCTTGTTTCTCAGCATGTGGATTTGTGTCTGTTTTTTCTCTTCTGTTTTGTCTGCAAATGCTGTACTTCCCAGTTTTTCAGTCCACAATGTTCTTTTGGTCTCTGTGCCTCTATGTTTGTAACAAATGTCAAGAACAGCAAAAAACCATTAGCTGTGATTTTTTTGTACTTTTTTGATTATTAATATTAGAATTTGCTTTGGAGACAGTTGTATTTAAAGTGGCATCAAGTATAAGTGTATATATATATATATATATATATATATATATATATATATATATTAATAGATATACATTTTGTACAGATGATTTCTTTTTTAAGTTTTTATCTTCATTCAGATTGGTCGCTGTTGTGCTTTGTTAAGATCAAGCCCCTAACTGCTGTTACCAGGACTCCTCTGTGATAATGCTACCCTATGTGTGATCTGCTTTGTGCTTTTCTCACCTTGCCGACAGGGGGACCCACTACCTCCTGCCCTGGTGGACCTGGTGATGAGCAGCTCGATTGGCTCCATGGAGGACCTCCAGAGGCTGCTGTTGACTGACTCCGTAGGTAAATCTGCATCCTTACATTTTAACCCGCCCGACAACACATGAGATCTTTAAACTTGTCGAATCACTGTTGTGTTGCTGTTCCGTGATCCAGATCTTCAAGTGACGAGAAGCAAAAAAGCTTTGACTGTGAATGATGAGATTTGCAATTTTACTGAAATTTCTGTCAGGGAAATCTTACAAAAAATTTGTGGTAAAAACGTTAGGGATCTTGACTGGCACTTTGGCTCTTGCATGTGAAGAGGCGTGCGCAAAGCCACAACTTTGTTCTGGCTCACTGCATACAGCACCACACCTCATGCCCACAATGGGTCACAGTGGCGTGTCTAGGGCTCTACTAGTCTGCATGACTTCCACGCCACCGTGGTAGAGTGGGTATCGATTTGGCAAACACAACTGATGTTCCAAATTAGCAGAGTTAATAATCGAACGATTTCCCAGATGGAGAACTTTACTGTCGTGTTGGGCCACAGACATCAGCAGAGAGATCAGACTAACATACTGTATAGAGTTACATATACATAGGAAGTGGCACAGTTGGTGGGTTCTCATCACTGCACATACACTGCCCCCATATTAGACCAAATGCTGGACATTTAGACAATTCCACAATCACACTCTCTATAATTACTTGCTCATTTTTATTTCCTCGCTCAAATACATTCCTGACAGCTCAGCAATAAACCTCTGCAAAAATAGCCACGATTGTTTCAGTAACAATTTCGTTTGTGCTGTGAACAATGTTTTATTTTTGGTGCCTTGTTCTCGGGGGGCGAAACACAGATACACAGGCACACATTTTTACATTTAGCGATGTTAGAATTAGGCTGAGACGTGAACTTACCCAGGCAGCAGCCCAAAAGTCAGACGCCAAGACTGAAGACCTCCTTTTTCACTCTTTCTTCCTCTTCCTGTACTTCAGATGAAGATCCAGATGGGCTGTCAACCCAGGAGCTCAAGTCCAATAGCACCTCCCATCGTCTCCCCAGGAGTGCTGGTGAGCACCACACTCTTTGTGTTTGGAGGTTTGTTGGGTGGACAGTGCTTGACATATACAAGCTCGCGTTTGCTCAATTTATCAGATACTTTTCCGCAAAGTGACATACAGCTCGGTGAAATCAGAAGCATCTTTCACTAATAAGCCTGAGATACACAAACAATTGTAAAAACAAATACAGATACTTGGATGTGTTCTAAATAAATATATGCCTAAATTAAGAAAGGCTTTTTTTAAATCTATAACCAAGGCTTTAGACAACATATTGGTTTCAAATGTCAACATGTACACCGAATATAAAGAATATATAGCCGAGATCTCAGGATGGGATATTATTATTTAGCTGACACCTTTGTCCACAGTGACTTAGATGATTACAGTAAAATACCAGTTCATACAGGAATAGAGATATGTGGACCTAGAAATAAAATGCTGGTTTAATCTTTCCTGTCTCGCTTAAATTCTTTTTCTGATTACCTTTCTGTGTGTCGTGCAATAAATGATCAAATTCAAAGCGTGTCATCAGGAGTCGTGTTTGAGCCAGCGGGTTTCTCCTTCTGCCAGACATCCAGGTGGCACAGCAGGCCCAATGCAAGGTGCGCACAGAGGTGATGGAAATCAGCCGCTCCATGTTGGACCGCCGCAATGCCAACTTTGTGCTGTGGCCACCCTGTGTGGAAGTGCAGCGATGCTCAGGGTGCTGCAATGCCAGGACAGTCAAGTGTGTGCCAACCGTCGTCAGTCTCCGTCACCTGCAGGTACATACACACCATCACAGGCACCCACTGTCTGTGGCTACATATACACCCTCACTCACAAGGTTCACACATTTAAATGCAGTTTTATGCAAACAATACCACCGTGGGTGTGAGGCATTATAAAATCACCATTTGTCAAGCTATTAAACAAAAGTATGTCTGTAAATTTTATTGCATCCCCACAAGGTTTTTAGCCTTTGCCACCATTCAAAAATGATTTAGTCTTCTGAGAAATGTTGTATTTTTCATCAGGTGATGAAGATCCAGTTTGTAAATAAGCAACAGATCTACGAGAAGGCTGTCATACCAGTGGAGGACCACGTGGAGTGCCGCTGCCAGAGCACTCCCCCTCTGTCAGTTCCCAGGACCACGGCCAGGAAACCCCAGCACTCACAGAGGCCCCCAGCAGCACCTCCGAAAGCCCCACAGTTGAAAACACAGTCTAAGCAGGAGATCCACCGGCACGATGAACTGAAGGATAATCAAAAAGTCCAACTGCAGGACCTGCAGATTCAGGGGAACCAAAAGCAGGTGAAGAACTCCCTAGTCCCAACACCGGTTATGCATGTCAGAGAAGGGGTGCCAGTTAAACAGACACCCTCAGGGAGCCAAGAAATGCAGGGCAGCACAACATGGCACCAGGTAGAGGAGAGAGACCCGCAGCAGAGGCTGCGACCAGACCAACGCCTCGGCTTTGCCGACGAGGTGGGGCCACCTCTCCAGGGTCAGGACAGTCTGCAGTGGGACGACCACATGCAGAAGGAAGTGGGGTGTGGGGTCATCACAAAGCCACCACCGGTGACAAAGGCGACGACGCTCAGGCGCGAAGAAGGGAGAGGGCTGGTGACCAAGGCACCGCAGCTAGATCCACACCCTCACCTCCACCCCGACACAAAGAGGGGGCACCCTCACAAGCACCATCACGGCCACAGCCACAGCCAGAAAGGGACAGTCAGTCAAGAGCCGCCTTTAATGAGTCTCAGTGAGTGCCCAGGGGCCGAGACACAGCAGCCACGTCCAACACAGCAGGAAGTTTTGCTCCAGAGGCACCCAGACCAGCAAAGACAGGATCTGCAGGAGCAAAAACCTGAGCAGAGAGACCATTCAGAACATCAGAATCAGCAGCGTCACCTGCAACACACAGATACAACACAGAGCGCAGGTATGCAAAATTTAGTGTTTTTCTTGTTGCTTTCTGTATGTCCATGATTGTTTGTGTGTTTTCTACCAAACATCTATGTATGCATGTATCCTGTGTCTGTTGGACTTGCCACTAGAAGTGCAAATACAATATATTAATTATGAAAACCGGCTATGAACCAACGTCTGAAACGATTTCTCTTTTCGGTACAGTCACTGAGGCTCCTGTCACAAAGCAGCTGCCGCTCACGCCAGCTGCAGCCCCCATCCCCCAGCCACCCAACCGACGTGCGCCATTGTCGAGGCGAAAGTTGCGTAGGAACAGGAATAGGATGAGCAAGGCGGCCATGAGAGCGATACTGATGTAGAATATCTGAAAGAGGTTTGTGGCAGACAGTGTTCCATCAATCTCTGGGATCTTCCAGAAGCTCCCCGATTGTGGTTTTAACTGTGGACAAGTGCTCTGACCCACTTGGTATCTCCTGTTTCGTCTTCTATTCCTTGGGGTGTCACATGGATGTGTTTAAAACACTCAGCTAAAAGCGCAGATGCCAAAACTGAAGGGCATTTAGAAGGCTTCTGGAACAATGGACTAACAGATGAAGGCAAGTTGCACAGAGAAGTGGTGCATTTCTGTTAGCACCGCTGCTAATGTGTTCATTCCTGAGAAGGCTTGTAAAATAATGGAATGACTCCACATACATCATCTGGCACATGTGTATCATGCTTGCAGCAGACATCAGCAGCAATTTAAAGTGCCAGTAACTGCCTAATGGACAAGCATTGCCCTTGCTGAAGTGCTGGAAGTGAACACAGGATGAGGTGTTTTTTGGAAAAGAACAGGAGTGCAACTCCCATCAGCCACTGCACACTGGGGCAAGAACTTTCTTGGGAATATTGCAGAAGGCTGGTCATTTATTCATCATAGTGAGAGACTGATTCCCTGTACATCATCCCAGCCCTTCAGAAGAAGAAAGAAGGACTCAAGTGGTTGGACCTGTCAGAAACGCATCATTGCTTCAGTCCAGTATGATTTATACCAACCTGTGACTGTGTTCAAAATGCAACAGTTCACCGCCAGGCTTCCTAACGTGACCTCAGTTGATCGTAGTTCTGCGTCGCAAGTGTCCTGCACCGTATATTGAACATTCCATCCATCTGAAGGACACTTGTACACCACGGAAGGTGATGTTAGATGGACCGAGAGAGCAATGAATGGTCACCACACATGTGGTCACCAGCAGGCTGGACCAGGGAGTAGCTACTGAGAGCAGGGATAGCCGTTACTGGAAAAGGGTTGAGGGCAACCCTGAGTAGAAGCACTGAAGAGAAACTCAGGATTTAAGTATAAGGTGAAAAAGGTCACTGTCACATTCTTGCAGTTGTACACAAGTTTGGTGCAGTAATTTATCATATTTCATGTATCATATATATGTTTATATGTGTATATATGTAATATAACTGTATGTGATGTGTTAATTTAAGCAAAACACTGGAAAAAACCCAGTGCAACACAAAAAGCTGCCTCTTGGGTTTTGGAATTCTACAAACATGTGCACTGGACCTGGAAGACAAATATAAAACAATTGAAATCTATTTATTTAATGATGTTTATCTGGGTATTATGGAAGTTGAGGGTAAAAAAATGACAAGGTGATCAGTGGAAGTGGCCAGTTATAATCCGATCATAGAATTCACACTTAAATATCCCTTATGTTCATGGAGCTGCCTTCTGATTTTAATGGCAACAGTTGAGCTTGAAATACCATACCAACAATGCAACTGTGAGGAGTTTTGTTTATTTTTTTCATATGAATCCCATGAGGAGGTATAAGCGAAGATGTTCTCCTGTCAGGCTCACATGGAGCCATTATTCGGGCAGACTGGAGAAGGAGGAGCACAGAGTGCAGCAGGGCTACATGGGAAGCTGAACATGAGGTGGGTCCCGTTGTTTGTGTGAACCAGGCCAAGCCACACACTGTCATACATTCACTGGGCATCCCAGAATAACCAGGAATGACTCGCCATATTCATAACCCAGCCACTCGGGGGAAGGTCTGGAGCATGGGGAGCCACCGAACAGCATAACCTTCTCCCGAGCCACTTGGTCATGAATATGATGTAGGAAACAGCGGGTAATGAGAGATTAGCTGACTGTCCAGGGGTGATCAATGGGAGTTCTCAGTGGGCGGGCCCACAGCAACTAAGTCGTCCCCGGAAAACGGGCAATAGAGAGTGAATTGTGCTGTTCCGCGATCTCGGACTTTGGCTGAACTCTCGCCAAGCACCGTTCAGAAATGTCACGGAATATTGTCACTGCCTATTTTTTTAAATTATTTAAGACAGCTGTGCATATGGTTTCCTCTGTGATGAACCGTAATTATTGTTGTTTTGGTCATAATAATTTCAACTATTTTTAAATTTAACGAAAATGCAAAATAACATTAATGATAAACACACGCATTGTACGGAGTTTTCATTTTGTTCTCATAAACAGACACATTCGGGTCAGGACAAAGTAATGTGTTCATGCATCTTATACTTCTAAAATATAGCTGTAATCTTCTCTTTAAAAATCAGTTCCCAAATAGAGCTAAATAGCTCAAAAACAAAATTATTGTAAACAAATTAATTGTTTTAAGAAGTGGAAAAAGGACACGGCAAGTACGAGGGGTTAATATTTTTCATAGATAGCAGTTTCCACACACACTAATTTTAGAGTGACCAATATACCTGGAACAGATGTCTTTGGACTGTGAGAGGAAACCCGCAAAGATACACAGAGAACATGCAAAGTCCACACAGACTGAGCTGGGTTTAAACCTTCACCTGGACAACCCAGGCGCTGTAAGGCAACGGTCCCACCAGCTACGCCACTGTGCCTCCGTTCCCAAGAGACCAAACAAGTCCAAGTTGACCCTTCAGTCGTTCATGTTTAATGTTTAGTCCCCTAATCCCTAACAAGCTGTTACTTTACTCCTGTAATCATTTATCAGCTTGGACTGCAGACATGGAACGCGTTCAGGCTTTCACACGCCACATCCCAATAGTTTCGTGTTAGACTGCTGCCGGCTATTAAATGATTCACACATCGGACGTGAAAAGCGTTTTGGAAAAAAATTTCTGCCCTTTAAACCTACTTTCTGATATACAGCACCTCTTTTGAAGTCAGGACGTAGCATAGTGGCTAAGAAATGTGACTTGTCACTAAATAATTCACTGTTTTCAGCTACCGGTAGGCATCCTGCTGCAGAAGCTGCATTAAAAATACTACACTTAAATTTCCTTCAGAAATGACTCATGCTGAAGGAGTAAGTTCTACTTTTTACATTTATATTGCTTCATTTAGCAGCTGGTTTTTCCCAAAGCATCATATAACTCAGAATAAACAAGCACATTTCACAACAAAGAGCTTGTTTGTCTGATACAGTAGTTTTTTGCTGGCGGATGTTACTCAAGAAATATGAAGATGATCCTGAGAGATGATGTAACTTATGTAGATGTTAGAAGATCAGGGGTTTGAAAGAGCGTTTCTTTGATTGTTTGTAACCCTTTAAGAATGCTGGAGACGATTCAGCACTTCTGAGGGAGACGTGGAGATCACGCCTCCACGTCAAGGAGGAAACCAGGACCCGTTCATGTTTGAGTTTAGACTTCTTGTAAGGGAGACCAGGTGGAGGTGGAGAAGCATAGTCCTGTGGCTGAAGTACAGGGACTGATCAGGTCCAGGCAGATGTGTGGCAGGTTAAACCAACTGTTGCAGCAGCGTTCTGGGTCAGTAGTAGACAGACAGGAGAGACCCGCAGCAGTCGAGGCTTGGCATCACTGTCTCCTGGTCCTGGACCAGATGCAGGATAGAGGTGGTCTGAGACTAGGGTGGGTTCTGCGTATCTTATGCAGGATGGACCTGCAGAATCGGATTTTGGCTTCAATGAAACGGGAGACGTTTTAGTCTGTATGGGATGCTGTGGGTAGCAGCTAAGTAATAAGAAATAAGTGTGTGTGTCACGATGTACATGTAGGAGGTTGCTAGACTTGGGGCTGAAGGTAAATTTCACACACCGTTGTCAAAGAAACACCAGGAGGCACTGCAGCTAATGTGTACACCCCCCACCCCCACAGTGTATAGACCCCTGGGGTGAGCAGGATTTACACGCACTGTCTAACACTGTCCCCAAACCGCAAGCTGGTCACACAGTGGTTTGGCCTCAGTCTTGGAACGGGAAGAACTCCCACCCCCCACCCCCCATGAACTGTGGCCAACCCCTCCACCCATATCTACAGTAGCTGTGACATTACGCCTACGCCGTGTTATCACTTCAGCTGCGTGGTCCTTTCTGTTGACACACTGCCACCAGGTCCACCTACGTCTCAACCGCCCAGGCTTCAGTAAACAGCAGCTATTCCACAATTCAAGGTTGGCAGTGAGGAACACAAACCTGTAACCTGGAGTTTGTTGGATTGAGTCCCAGTAGACTGGTTGCAATACCCTTTGACAGGGTACCTCACCTCAGTTCACATCTGTCGGTTTTCTTTCTTCATGCAAACTGGCAAAATGATTCGCAGTTCTGGATAAAACAGTAGCCAAGCAACAGCACGATATGAAAACTAATAAAAGCAACACTAAAACTGAGCTGAAACATTACCCTGATCGTCTAGTTAACGTTTTTATTATCCATTATTTAGCTGACGTCTTTATCTCAAAGCCACTTAGATGTATTTACCAACTATTATTTACCAGACATAGATTGGCAACTTTTATCACAGCGGTTCGGTGTAAGGAGCCCCCCTTTCACCTGGATCGCAGGATTCAAACCTGTGTCATTCAGCTGCAAAGCTATGGTTCAAATCCTAACCCACTGCTTCAAGGGCGCGAACTTAAGATCAAAGAAATGTAGGCAAAACATTGCACAATTTCTCAGCCTTTGTTGCTTTTGTGATTTCATTTCAAGGGGTAGGAAATAATTTCATTTCTAACTGTAAGCTGAAGCGTAAGAGCGGAAGTAATGAGTCGGCATGGTGCTTGCTTAGAAAATGAATAATATTAGAAATAAGTTGCAAAACATTTGAGTTCACCGCATAGATGTTGCGGGATCTGAAGCTGCTAGGAAACACACCGGCAACTAAACACCCCATGCAGAAGTGTGAGTGAGATCTTAGCTTGAGGGTCATCGCTCAGGGCTTTTCCACTGGCAGCGTTTCACGTTGGTGCTTAATCTAAACGTCACGCTCCCTCCAAATTCAGCGCGGGTCCGAGAAGACCTCTGGGAAGGGGAGACGGGGTCATCGGCCTCCTCCCACCTCCGAAAAAAACAGCCAAACAGGGCAATTATTTCTGTCTGGGGGTCGAGGTGGGGACCCATCCCTTTCAAGAAGAGGGATTGAGTGTGCATGTGGACGTGCTCTGGCGAACGCTGTCCCCACCTTAGTCAAACAGGACACACGCCCCCCTTTCTGGGTAGACTGGGGGGAGCGGGGCGGGGGGGGGCACTGCTGGGAATGAACTGTGTAACACTCTACACCATAATGTTACAACACTCAACATACTGTACACTGGCACTGCACCGCTGTCGTGATGGTGGGCCGATGTTTCCCAGCATTAATGTCTGCGATGTTGCATTATTAATGTTTACCGCACTTCTCAATTATATTTACCCTTAAGAGTCGGGTTTTGGAACGTTACTGTCTTTGCGGGCGGTGTCTGAGCGGGAACTTTCAAACCTGTTGCTTAGACAAGCGCTGTCTGTCTGTGATCGCGTCGCTCCGTGCAACCTCCCGTTTCTCCACAATCTGGAAAATTCTGAATAAGTTCCTTCGACTGTGGAAAAACTCATGCACAAAACTGCTCTGTGCAGCCCCAGCCCACCCTGGTTGTTTGTGTCCGAGTAAACCCACACGCTGCACCTCTCCTTGGTACGCAACCACCTGCCGTTCCACCCATTAACCCAGCCCACCCAGCCTTGTTCCTAAAACGCGTACATGGGTGCGCTTCCATCTTCCATCTTGATTCACCCCAGCTACTCTCCTTGGTGCGCCAGAAGGTTCTTGGTTTCTGTAACTCTTGACACGAGGGATTCATTTTGTGCTCAGGAAGGCAAAAGGTGCTGTGTTGCGCAAATAGCCAAAATACTTTGCACTCCTCGGAAGGCCTCGGCATCCCTGCGAAGCGCCTCGATGGGCCTCTGAGTGATGCCCCCTCCACATTCGAGATTCCGCCCAGGTTGAGCCATGTTTGGAGCTGATCGCCAGGGCAGACAGAGGCATCTGACCGTCCGCTTCTACCGCTCCCTCTCGGGATGTCTCATCGCGTCAGTGTTGTGTGTCTGTCTCTGGCCGTCGCCATCTCACTCTTCCTCTGGAGAGGAGAGAGTCAAAACTTGGACACACCCCTGTTTTGGGGGGAAAGTGTGTGTTTATGGGAGAATCCTCACTTTCCGCACAATGGGGTTGTCAGTGGGATTCTCTGATCACCAGGGTGGGGCACGGTTTTCAAATGGACTTTGGAACTGTGTGTGGTATTGTGTCTCACTTGGTCTTTGTCTTCCTTTGTGTCCGTCCCTCTGTGTCAAACCCTCTCTCTCTTCCTCATACATACACACACACTCACACAATGGACTGCGATTTCTATCTTTCAACCCAGCACAGAGCAGCTCTTCCTCTTATTTAATCTTAAACTGGATTCATCTCCCAATGTGTGTTTGTGTGTGTAAGACAGAGAGAGAAAGAGAGAGAGAGAGAGAGAGAGAGAGAGAGAGAGGTGGGTACGGGAGTACAGAGGTGACTGGGTTCTAAACTCTTTGGTAGCTGTAAGCCGGCTGTGCTTCCTGACGTCCTGGATGAACCAACCCCTCCGAATACAGCATTTGTTACCCCCGTTAATGGCTTTCTGGACTCCATCCAGGACTGAAAACCCCTCTCTGCGCACAGCTGCTGTTTCAGTCGGAGAAGCATAAGCTCGGAACTATAATTAGACCCAGCAGGTTACCAAAATGACTTATTTACAAATGTAGGACCGGCCATTTATAAGTCCATTTGTGCTCCGCAGTCACAGAAGCCTTAAATGAACCGCAGCACCAAAGAAGTCTAAGCCGGACCGTTCCATTTAGGTTCATAGCCCAGGAGTAGGAGATAGGCTCTGAACCGCTGGGAGTTTGACCAGGATAAAACGGATAATAATGGATGGATGGATGGACAGATGGATGGATGGAATTTTATGTTTGTGTTCTTGCAAAGGTCTACCAGCTTTGAGCCAAATTAACCAAATGGGTTTTAGCCAAAGACATGGGTGTAACAAGGGGTGGTGGGGGGGGCTTCAAGCAGACCCCTCAACATTTCTGTAAAACTCAGCTTAGTGTTGCTGCTAATACTGTTGGTCCTTGGCTACCTTGCAAGTTGTTTTGCTCATGTCAAAAGGCAAGGATTAACCTTTTAAAGACCATAATTATATGTTTCTCTGTCTGAACGCGATTGAAGGGAAGTGAGTTAAGCTACTGCCACGTCGGGTTCTTATGGAGATCAGCGGTCTGTTGGCTGACCGTCTCCGGAGAAGGCGGTGGAGTTGGGGCAGGAAACAGGGCAGCGGTTAAGAAAGCTGTGGTTGCTGGTTGGGTTGAGGGACAAAATTGGCCTAGTATTGTAGCTCCGAGAAAGGTGTTCTGCAAGCGGGCAGATGAGTAAACAGGTGGATTGCACACCACCCACGTGGGTTTGGAAGAAAGTGTCGGATATGCACAACGTGATAATTGGTCTAAAAAGATCTAACACTGCTTTTCACGTTTATTCAGTTAAGCTTCGGTCAACAAAAAGCTCGACTTGTTTACTGGGCTGTTATGAAATCAAGTGACCTAAGGACAGTTTGCGGAAACGAAACACGGAGCCGCATTATTGGTTTCATCTGTGTTTTTGGTTTCTTTAAGACAGGGAAGTGTCCAGTCCTCGCATCCCCCATCCCTCCTTCATGACGAGGGGAGACAAAAACTGCAAATGTCGCATCTCTTGACTTCTCTTTCACAAAAGCCGGACAGGCGAACGCGGCAAAACAGGGAAGCGGGCACACCGTCTGCATGCGGCCACTTTTTTTTGCCCGGCCTGTTTTGAAACGGAATGCTGGGATTGTGAAAGTTTTTCCGCTCTGTTTGTTTTCTTGCCTCCCACATCTGCTTACCTCCACCCCACGCCGGATGCCTTTGCCCCTCACTATCAAAGCCATTGGCGCCTCCTCAGATTCCAGCACTTCACCTCGTTCACGGAACCGTATCCAAGGTGTTAGCATTAAAGCATTAGCAGATGCATTTCCCACGGTTTAGTCTGGACCTCGGACTGCTGTAACCAACTAATAGTAAGAAAGAAGCTCAATTTGCTGATGGATGTCCTTTAAAAGAGCTTTTATCTGACCATGAGGCTTGGACGTGAGTAAAGGCCTCGCGTACGGTTGCACCGAAAAGCCTGGGCAGCGCTTGTACGAGATAAACTGGGCCAAAGCATAAAACATAAATTGAATATAAAGCATAAAATATATTCAAGCCAGGTACGACGCCCCGGTTCGTCTACACACCTGGGCTACCGTTCCTCGTTGTGGGAACTGCAGCAGATAAGGAGCCACGTGATACAAACCAGTGGCTTGACTGGACGCATTTGCCTGTTTCTAAACAGTTGGCAGCGTGAAGACTTTTAAAACTTGCTGGAACCAGCCCTCCAAAATCGACGCTGAATAGTCCTGTTGTATGCCGAAGCACAGAGATGGGCGTAGACTTTCCAGCCTCCAGGTCATGATATTATTATGGCTTTGTTGCTTAGCAGATGCACAGCTCACACAGCTGTATTTTTAGACAACTGGACATCTATTTGAGTGATTCGGGTTAGGGTTCAAGTTCAAAGGTGCAACAGCAGTTTGGGATTTGGATTTCGGCCAAACGATCTTCTGACAGAAATTCCACTTAAGTTGTACAAAAGAGTCCCAACCGCTCTCTGTTCCTTTGTGTCCTCCACTGCTTCTGCCCGGTGTCCTGTCTCAGTTTGATAGAACTGTCTGCATGAGATCTCATGTTCGTGTGATATCGGCCAAACTCTTCATCCCACTCCCACTTCCCTCTCCTTTCTCCTTCAGCACTGTCAAAAGTGAGAGTCTACTTGCTGGATATTTGTGCCTAGTAAGCAGATTTCAGCAGGAAGTCACCCAAACTTTGGGCTGCTATTGTTTCATCCCCTGCTCTACACCACACACGCTCTTGTCCCCATCACGGGGCCAATGCCACGCAGACATGTGCTACTTCTGCAGCCTTTAGAAAAGAGTTCATCATCTGATCTCTGCCGTTCACCTCTTCCTGCTGCCGTGCTGGTTTCACACAGGCATTTGAGTCCACACTCATTCCCAAATCTTTTCCTGTACAGATCCCAAAAGATGAATTTCACGTTTCTGTTATTCTCAGTATCCTGTGGGGACATGGGAGCCATCGGTGACACAGAATGTTCAATCTTCTCCTCATCTCGCCCCCTTACTATGTCGCCAGGAGCTGATGACTGCCTACTATGACCAACGGTATCATCAGCCTTGGGCCTGGACAGCAAATTTAGCTCCTGTTCGCAGTATCTCAGCCTTGACAGTTGTACAGTTTTTTTTATATTAGACCGAGCCACCCGAGTCCACTATCATCACATCAGAATGGCCAGGATTGGTGGGCAGCCATTGTTACTTGGACCGCCACAGGGTTTTTTTTCCCTCCCTTTCTTTGAAGTCGGGACTTTTTTGTTTTCCTCTCCTCAGGTGCCAGCTGAACAACTCTACAGCTAACTGTTAGTTACTGCTTAGTTGAACCCTCTGAATTTTTAGTAAGCTGGCATTTTTCCACTTTTTCCTCTTTTTTACTGAGGGTTTGTGATGCCACAGTGAAAAAGAGGAAAAAGGTCTGGAAGTGGCAGCACAATACAGTTGGGCTCAGCTCTAGAAGGAATCATCTCGAGCTGCTGATCTGAAAGCCTTTGATGGATCTTAAACGCAGAAATGAAATAAGAAATAGAAACAAAAGGATCATATAAGAAACTCCGTACGTTACAGTGACTCAAAACAGCAACACAGATGTGCACAGCTGATAGCTTGACGCTAACAAGAAGGAAGCCCCGAGCGCTGGAAAATGTTATGTAAATCTCCAGGTGCTTCTGTTTGCCATCATCTAACATCATTAATGTGCTTATTTGCAGCAAAATATGGGGACATGCAGTGAGAGATGCCTACCCCCCACCGTTTATTGCTTACGCCGAACAATAGCATATTTGAGAGTGAGCAAGAGGTCAAGAATGTGAATATTTGGGGCCAAACTGTCAGCCACGACCCAGAGCCGCTGAGCAGAAAAACATTTACTTAATTTACCGCCTTTCAAGGTCATACCCAGGGTTCTAAAATACCTAGCAATGGTGTGTGTGTGTGTGTGTGTGTGTGTGTGCGTGCGTGCATGAGTGTGTGCAAGGCCCCCCCCACATGAGCAGACCCCGCTGGCCGCTCCTCGAGTCAACGTGCGACGGCGGCGGGTGTTTTCCACCAAACACACCGGAAGTGGTACCTAGCGACGGGATGAAAACACAGGAAGTCCGAACTGCGTGCCTGAAATTCCAGCATTGTCTTGCTGCGCTGATACACGCGGGGCCGCAGACAATGAGCGACGCACATGCTGACACCAGCGCACAAACAGTCCCAACACGCTCACACACAAATAAAATAAACACGGGGCCTGAAATTCCAAAACAGCTATGAGAGCAATTTAGGCCAGGTTATTATAAGGTTATCATAAAGCTTCTTGTGTCTAACATGGCCTCCACCATCATGAAGCTGCATGTGCCAATGTTTGAATTTTATTGGGGCAGCAGGTAATGCAGAGCTTAGGGGGTACAAGCTCTGGACTTGGAGGTCATGAGTTCACATCCCACCTCCTGCCATAGTACCCTTGAGCAAGGCTGGCACCCTGAGCTGTGCAATTGGTCAACCATTGAAAGGCGCTTTGGAGGGAATTGCCAGCTAACCAAATAAACATGGAAATAACTTCCATTGATTCTGCGTTAATGTCTGAGGCTTCGCGGGGAGCCCATCTTTCTTGCTCGTACCTAACGTGTGTTTCTCTCTTCTCCCCCTAGACTCATGGGGACCTGACAGGCCGCCCCACCGCCGTCCAGCGGAAACGCTCATCTTTCACCTGAGGCTCCTCTTCGCCGACATTGATTTTCCGACTCTTTAATGCTCCGTTTTCCCCGAAACTGAGAAAAGCTGCTTTTCCTCCTTTCTTCTCTCTCCCTCATACATATTAGTTCTTTTCCATCTCCTGCCGCATGCTGCCCCCCCCCCAAATCGCCCATCTTCCAGCCCCCACTCCTGCATTAAACATGAAGTGCCCTCTCAGCCCTGGGCTGAGCCCCACTGACATGTTACCTGCCCTCTTCCTAGCCCCCCCCAGATGTATAGCTTCCCTATTAGCTGGCTGCCACCTGAGCTGGCAGGAGATGGTGTCGGGAAGGTGGGGGGGTGGCTGCCCCACCCTGCCCATCCCCTTCGCTCGCTCTGCCTTTGTGGCAGCAAACTGGCAGCATATGTTTAAATCTATACAAGCCCATTACAGCTCTGCTGACTCCATCACTGCATGGCGCACCGCTGCCCCAGACATCAATAGCAGCACCAAAACCATAAAATCCTGCAGCGTAAGGCAGGTGCATTACAGCCTTCGGGACGAGGAAAACGCAGCAAAATATGGTTAAAGGTCCGATTCAAAGTGGTAATAAAAGGGCCATTAAACATAGCGAGGGTGCTAGCATGGGCAGCTTCTTCACGGCCCCCACCAGCAAAATCACCCCCCCTTTCCCGGCAAACAGCATCTGGAGCAGGGAGTGGCGACAAGAATGCGCTGCCAGGAGGCGCCGCAGCCTTCAGACCGATTCCTTTGCTGGGGGCCCCGAAAATAACGCAAAGGAGGCGACGGACCCGCCCGCGGCCTCCAATTGACACAGCTGTTTCGCGCCGTGCCAGATGCGCAGCGCAGCCACGGAGGCGACCGGCACACCAGGACGTGCACGGACACAGCAGCAGAGGACACGAGGGATAAACACGCAGGTTGCCTTGGCGATGGAGGCACGCTGTCGGCAGGCGGAGACGCGGGCGGCGGTCATTGCGAGCGGCTAGCAGAGCCCAGCCAGGAGGAGCAGAAGCAAAGTAAAAATGTCGGTTTGGAGCAAGATAAGAAATAAAGAAAATTCCAAGTCAGGGGCCACCCTCATCGGTTCTCCGCATTTCACAAGCGTCCCCACCCAGGGTTCTTTTCTGCAACTTCTCAGTTCTCTGTAAAATCAGTGATGTCATCCCAGAGAGTCACCTTCTCGCAAGAAACACAAAGTCACACGCCGTCTTGCTGCATGTTCGGCACTTAAAGGCACACGGTTGCTTTACGACCACACACCCACACTCCACATGCATTGCTCCAATGTAGGCAGGCCCTCCAACGTGCACACACAGCCAGCTGACAGGCACAAAAGCCATATAGACCAAGTTGCCAGTTTATTAGGTACATGCCCCCCACCTGCACACAAACTGTAGATTCCAGCCCTGCATGCTGTATAAATGAGGCAGAACAGCGTTTCTGATGTCAGGTAGTGTTCAGCTCAGGGTCGGATTGGGCAGAATGAGCAACCTGAGCTGCTGTGAACATGACACTTGGGGCTGAGAATGGGGGTTCCAACATCTCACAAACTGCTCTCATCCTAGGCTCTTCTAGAGGATGGTGCAAAAAGCAAAAAGGTACGAGTGATCGTGTAAATAGAACGCTGCCGGCAAAGAGCGAGAAAGCAGGCACATCGTATTAACCGAACAGTTGAGAAGTGGGAGAAAGTTGTCTGGTCCATGCTAATGGAAGGATTAGCATTTGGCATGAGCAACATGCGTCCGTGGAGCCTCCCTGTTTTGGGTGAACAGTACAGGCTGGTGGCGGCAGTGTGATGGTTTAAGGAAAGTTTTCCTTGTATCTGAACATTGTTGCTGGCCAAGTTCATCCTTCCACTCCCAGATGGACACTTCCAACATGATGATGCACAACATCACGAGGAAAATGGTTCCGGGACCATGACAGTGAGTTTTCATTGCTTCGGTGCCCTGCAAAGTCTCCAGATCTCAGTCCTATCAAGCATCTTTAGGATGAGGTGGAAATGGCTGTCAGCTGTCCAGTTTGCAGCACCTACACAATGCAGTCATTTCTACTCCTGCACAACACATCCAGCATCTTGTGGAACCCAAATCCAGATGAAGTCATTCTGTCTGAAGGTCAAAGTGCTGAACACAGTGCTGAACAGAGGGCCTGCTTACACTTGTCACTTCTCACTGGTATCAGCTTCCAAACGTTCATATTTATTCATTATTCATTATTATTCAGATCTCAGCCCAGCTATCATATCATTGGGTTGGGTGACTTAGGGGTGAATCAGACATCAGCTGTGAGGGAACTGCGCCACATTAACAGGCGCGCTAGCAGCACAGCGGTGTTTTCTCCCCCCGTTGGCTTCCCATCCTGGGGACATCGCTGAGATTTACTGCCACCTTGGGGAAAAGCTGTACAACTGCAGAAGACAGGAAGTCCCGACTCCACGGTGTCTCCCTTACCTGCGCAGGTAAACAAAGACTTACAGACTTCAACATCGGAATTACTGTACAAGATCGAAATGCTGGCCTTTTGGGATTAGTGACCAAGCACAAACTAGAGTGCCAAAACAAAGAGAAATTACACACACTTGAAATTGGGAAAAAAATGAGAATTTTGTAAGGCTCGGTGCAGGCCCAATAGGCTCGTAATACAAATGAACTGTGTAAGTGAATGCCAGTGTAATTTGAACGTTTTTGGATACTCGATTCTGGTGTCCTCTTTCCTCCCAAAATATCCAGGCAGGTATTTTCAACTGAGCAATGTGTTGGTCTGGACAAAGTCAGAGAGGCGAGATTGTGTTGGTTTGGACATGTGCAGAGGAGAGATGCTGGATATATCGGGAGAAGGATGCTAGGGATGGAGCTGCCAGGCAAGAGGAATAGAGGAAAGCCTAAGAGGAGATTTATGGATGTGGTGAAGGAGGACATGCAGGTGGCGGGGGTGACGGAGAGAGATGCAGAGGACAGGAAGAAGTGGAAGCTTTTGATCCGCTGTGGCGACCCCTAACGGGAGCGGCCGGAAGAAGAAGAAGAATGTGTTGGTCTGGAAAGGACTTTATGATTATAACAAAGTGTATTTCTATAGCACATAACACGTTAACTAATACTGTGAGAGTAATATTTTCACTTTTTTAAATCATTGCTGTGTGCTTGTTCTAATATCAGATCATAGTGGTCCAGGCTATCCCAGAATATGAAAAGGACACACACACTCGTCCACCTGAAATATATTTCTCTGTCTTTGGAGAGTGGGAGGAAACTAGAGCACCCAGAGGAAACCCACGGAGAACAAGCAAACTCCACACCGACTGAACGGGACTTGAACCCACAGCCAAACCCTCAGCGCAGGAGCTTTGAGGCAGCAGCAACAGCAGCAGCAGCCTCTGTACCACTGCATCACCCTGCAGTAACACAGACAACCATATGCAAAAGCTGGACTGCACTGTATGATGGATTTGTTGAATTGGGTTTAATAAGCTGAATTGCTCATAATATTCATTTTCATAAATCGGCTCCATTGTCCGCTAAGACCCCCTCCATTGCGCTGGAAAGCGGCAGCAAAAACCAGCAACCGCTGCGTGAAAATGAAATAATTAGGTTCCTGGCTACACTGGGACTAACATTTGACACCAGCATTCGTGACAAATATCATTCATTTAAGAAATGATTTGGGAATGAAGGTTTGCATTTTTATGAGAATGCTGTGAAATGGGTCTGAAATGAGCTTTTTGTTTTAGAGCCACATTGAAAAATTGGATGAAAGCTGCTGTAATAATGGAACAGAACAAGTTAGTTAGTTTCATGGTACAAAGAATTTTTGGACTGTTGTTTGAGTACGATATAGAAAATCTACTTTATGTGATAGCAGTTGAACATCAGGGGTAAGACCGGTTACTTGGTCTGTCCATCCATCCATCTTTAACTGCTTTATCCTGGTCAGGGATGCAGCAGTCCACAGCTTTGACATCTGAAAATATATTTATTTGTGGTTCCAGTGCATACATTTGAGCATTTTATTTCAACTCCAACCACAGGGAAAAAAATGCAACATTGAAAAACTGCTGAAAAGCACCTTACAGTGGAGCCGTGAAACATTTGTGGCTAAAATAATCTTTGTTCGCTGTACAGCTACAGTGAATAGCACACTTACGTAATCTCTGCTTCCAACAGCGCGTGTTATTAAATGTATACTTACATATACTTGAATACAAATATATATGTGAATACAGAAATTGGTCCCTTGGATCACACCGGTCAGCTGCAGTTCTGCGGACAGCAGCAGCAGCTTTGTCAGTTACAGTAAGAACTTGATACTTCGCAGACAGTGAGTGTCGCTCAGATTACATCTCAGTCCAGTTTATTGCTTATTTATTTTCCTCTGTCTTTTACAGCTGAGAAACTCCAGCGTTTCAAATGTTTTAATGCTATTTCACAGCAGACCTCAGGGTTCCAGCACAAGCGCATAGGTACAGAAAGGCTGCTCTGCCCTCTAGTGGTGGGAAGACGGCAACTGTCTGGTCCTTCTGATGTCGTAGGGATGCTGAGAGCGGAATGGGTAGATACGGGCCCCATCCAGGATGCCTCCATCATGCTGCCGGTCCCGCCTCATGACTACACTCCGGTAGGCTGGGAGCAGGATCTCAAACTGCCACCAGCATGGGAAGAAATGATGGTGGGACAGTGTTTGATCAGGGGAGGGGGGCCTGGGTGTAGGCCAGGGAGCTGGGATCCAGGAGCTCCTGCAAGCTGGCCTCCTTGGGGTTCTCCTGCCACAATTTTCCTTTAGACACTGGCATCTCCACGTAATCCGACACAAAGGGGGAGAGTAACGCCTGGGAGGCGGGAACGTAGGAACTGTCCTCCGTGCACAACTGTCCGAGGGCCGCCGTCCCCGGTGGGGCCAAGAAAGAGGGCTGGAAGCTGAAAGGGATATCCAAAGCCTTGAGGCATGTGTTCTTGCTCAGCTTGTCTTGGAGCTCTTGGTCCCGGTCAGGCATCTCCCACCCCTGCTGAGCGATGCATTTGTACGTTCCAGAGTCACCCGCACTGGCCAACAGAAGTGGTGGACAACGATTCTCTATCAAGCTGATGGAGACAAACAGAGGGCCTTGAGATTCCAAACAGTGGCAAGATAAGCAATCGTGTATCTGCATCGCCTGTCACCATTATTCCTGTTTACTCCGGATCGTGCTTTGCTTTGGAGGAAAGCATCTAAATAAATAAATGTAAGTACGAGTGCTGGTTTAGCCACTTGCCCGCTCAATTTTCCACTCCACCATCCATTTCCTGGACGTATCATGCATTATTATGGCAAGAAGCAGCACAGCACTTAACATGCATGTGAATGCTGATGGTTCGAATACCAGAAGGGCCTTGCAGTTGTCCCACTGAAAAGTCCTAATGCTTTCCAGAAAAATAGTCATCTGTATAGAGGATTAAAACCGAACAGCACTTCTTTCTGAGCAGCGTTGGTTTATGCATATTAATAACGCATCACAGAGTCCCCAGTTTAGCCAGCTGAGGCCTCAGCTCAATGGGGTCAAAGTGCATTCATGTGGTGTTAAAAGCTCAGCACTATGGGGCCGCAGGGCAAAGTATCGCTGAGGTCCTCCTGCTGGGCTCCAGCAGCCCCTGCAGACCCACAACCGAGGGGGAAACACTAACCTGGGCCAGGTCTGTGACCGCGGCACTGCTTCCAGCACCTGCACCTTGCTGATGTCGGCCTGCTCCAGCTCCTTCTGCACGACAAACCGGTTGCCAAGGGACACCTGCAGGACATTAGTCAATGAGCGCAGGACTGGACCCTCTTTGCCCCCCCACAGTTTGCCACACGCGGTTGTTACCGCTCCATCTCTGCGTGATAGATGGTGGTCATTAGCAGTTTTATTGACTCCTGAGGATTGTCTTCAACCCCTGGCGCATGGCAGTGACGGTTTTTGAATACACCCACCCGACCCCAGCTAGGTGGGCTTCAGGAAACTCGTGTTGGGCTGAGAGGCACAGAGACACAGAATGACCAGCAGATAAAAGAAAAGCACAGCATGGAAGAGAGGACAAAAGGAAGCAAAGGTCAGATACGGTAATACCTTGATTCGCCCTACAGATAGCAGCTCATTAATACAGTATATTGCATAAATGGGGCTGGAATTCTTTAGTTATACCTTTAATAACAGAAAACAGACATAGAAAAGTCTATTATTTATTTATTAGAAAATAATGTATTTTATGGACAAAAGAATTTATAAGATTAGAAGAATTTATCAGCATATTTTTGAAAATGTTAAAATACAGTGTAAATAGAGGTATTACTGTATATAGAACTAACTTAACGAAAAAGATGTTTGACAAATATGAATGACCCTTTTTTTTTTTTAAATATATATTACACACACACACCTGTTCAAAATTCCTGTTACTGTGAATAGTTAAGTGAGTAGAAGATGAACTGATCTCCAAAAGGCATAAAGTTAAAGATGAATCATTCTTTTTAGAATTGTAAGCAAAATTAATGTGTTACTATCATTTTGTACAATTTTAGAGTGGGGGGGGGGGGGGGAGAGAAGGAGCACCATGCAAAAGTTTGGGCACCCAAGAGATTTGAGGTCTCAGGTAACTTTTACTAAGGTCTCAGGCCTTTATTAGTTCAGTAGGGCTATGGCTTGTTCGCAGCGACTGTTGGGAAAGGTGAGATGATGCAAAATTCAAAGCCTTATAAACACTCGGACTCCTCAAACTTTGTCCCAACAATCAGCAGCCATGGGCTCCTCTAAGCAGCTGCCTAGCACTCTGAAAATTAAAATGACTGATGCTCAACAAGCAGGAGATATAAAAGCATTTTCAAGTAGCCGTTTCTTCAATTCATAATATAACTAAGAAATGGCAGTTAACAGGAACGGCGGCGGTCAAGTCGAGGTCTGGAAGACCAAGAAAGCTTTCAGAGAGAACCGCTCATAGGATTGCAGAAAGGCAAATGAAAATTCCCGTTCGACCACAAAAGACCTTTAGGAAGATCTAGCAGACTCTGGAGTGGTGGTGCCCTGTTCTACTGTGCAGCGACACCTGTACAAATATGATCTTCATGATACAGTCAGCAGAAGAAAACCTTTCCTGTGTCCTAGCCACAAAATTAAGCATCAGAAGTTTCCAAATGAACATCTAAACCAGCCTGATGCATTTTGAAAACAAGTCCTGTAGACCAAAGAAGTCAGAATATAACTTTTTGGCAGCAATGTGCAAAGGTATGTTTGGAGAACTCCATGAAAAGAAAACCTCTTCAACTTTTAAGCATGGCGATGGAAAGATCATGCTTTGGGTTTGTGTTGCAGCCAGTGGCACGGGGAACATTTCTCTGGTAGAGGGGAGAATGGATTCAGTTAAATACCAGAAATGTGTCATCTTTAACTTTATGCCTTTTGGTGATCAGTTCATCTTCTGCTCACTTAACTATTCAAGGTAACAGACATTTTAAGCAAGGGTGCTCAAACTTTTGCATACCACTATGTTCAATATTTATTGTATTTATCCATGTTCTATACGTTTTATCCTTAAATTGTTACTATCTTTTTGTTATTCATTCTCTAAATTTTCTTTCATGCTCTCTTGTATACCAGCTCTAAATGAGTCAGTTTTTGAATAACCACTTTGTTTGGAGTCTATCAAGAGGTATGGAGCACAATGCAGGGTTCGCCGTCGATGGAACATCAGTCCATCGCAGGACAACTACACACACGCACTCATTTACACACCCTATAGGCAACTTACAGTGACCAGTTCAGCTGAAACAGAGTACCTGGAGGACACCCATGGAAGGAAGGAGAACATGCAAACTCCACAGAGGTTCAATTCCATGGCCCAGGAGTTGTAAGGCAGCGGCACTACCTAGCTGTCAACTGCATCACCCAGTAAGACGAATTTCTTGAGGAAAATCTTCATCCGTGAAAAACACATGCAAATAAAGTGTGCATTGTTTCGCAAAACCAAGAGGACAGCCTGTGCTTAGAAAGACGGACAAGATCGTGAGAAGCAAAAGAGGAAGCGAATTATTGGAAGAGAAGTACACAAGCAACAGGTTCTGTGGAAAAGAAAAAGAGGAAGGAATGGCATGATGAGAACAGGATGGGGAAGAGAAATGGGTGGGTAGCGAATGAGGAAGTGAAGTGAGGAGGAACTTGCCTTCACCAGGCCCTCCAGCACTTTGCTCTCCAGAGGAGAAGGGATGGACACCTTCCAGAGCCTGAACCGCCTGAAAGAGCAGCAAAACAAATACACATTGAGGGAACAACGCCGTGGAACGTGTTTCCGGAAAATGAAGACCAAGCTGTATCCCATGGGCGTCACCTTTTACACATTGGCAGGGTGTAGAAAAGGATGAAGAAAAGGACCAACGCAGAAACGGCAGTGATGATGTACATCAAAGTGGTGAAGGACGTGGGAGCTGTGGAAACACAATTTCATTTAGCCAAGAGGTTTAAGATGACAGCGGTCTGTTTAATTCTGCAGTGGCAAAAAAAACTCAGACCATCCGAGAAACCAAACCGTTTAGCCCGACATGCTAACATCTTTATTTCCTTAAGAGAAAGGTTGTCTGCTAAGGGAATGCGCAGTTCCCACAGTGCTGTGAAGTTTTTAATCCTATCCTGATTTCCCCGCTTATCACAAATTTGTCACAAGGAATGATTTCATATCTTCAAACAAAACGTAATTTTAGAGAAAGGGAACCTGAGTAAACAAATATCACTTCCATTTAGTTTCTCAGGTTAACACCATCAAGCAGTCAGATGGGGAGATTAAGAGAAGTCTTTCTTCTGGGCTGTCAATACTGCGAGACCCCCCCTGGCCACACCTGCCAGTCACAGCTTTGTCTACTTCCTCTCATTTGGATAATGAGGTCCTGGCCCTTTTCCTCCCTTAGATCAACCTCATGCTGAGCCTGCAGCCCCAGAATGGGATTCAGGATGGAAGCGAACGAGAGGCTACCTTGACGCGTGGTCCACCGGACCGGCTTCGCCCACTCAGAAGGGCTCCCACTGTAGAAGCTGGAGTGTACGAAGGCCCTCACCTGGGCCTCGTACTGTGTGTTGGGGAGCAGCGATGCTGCTCTTATGCGGTGCAAGGGGTTGTTTTGCGTTAAATTATACGACCGTTCCTCCTCCTGGACAGAACGACACACAGACATTGGAAAGATGGGAGTTCCAGTGGGGAAAGAAACACACTCCTATCAGAATGGACCTTCATGCAGTGTGGCTTCCTGGCTAAATAACTAAATAAAACAGATCACAAAATGTGCATAAACACTGGGCGGAACACTTACAGATGGACAGACAGAATTATATGCACATGCAATGTAAGAACAGTAAGATGAGACAGGCAGAAGGCCTCTCACCTGCATGTCGGTTCTTCTGTAGCGGATCTGAAATTTTAACGGCACAAGAGGCACGTTAGGGGGTGTCCAGGTAAGCTCCCAACTGTCCCCATCCTCCTTCACCTGCATGTCACTGGGCGCAGGGGGACACACTGATCACACAGGAGGGAAGAGGGACAAAGGAGAGTTTAACTGACAAGACAGACAGATAGAAAGAAACGGAGGACAAATACTCACCTATCTCATGGGCAGTAAACTTTTTCACGTTGTATGTTGGAGTGAGTTTGACCCAGATCTGTCCATGTCTGGAGTCCAGGTTGAAGGAGCAGCTGAACTTCAGCAGCGGGTCTTTGGGGTTGTTCCCGAGATTGGATTTATTACAGCCCTGCTCTGATCTGTGGGTAAATGGGGCAGGAGGGAGACAGTCAGTGAGGCAATGAGGCAACATGATACTGATGGACAACAGAGGCAGGGCTGGGAGGTTAGAGAAACACTCAAGTGAGAAAAAACATCACAAGGTTGACCTGGAGAACCAAAGCAAAGCTCCGTTCCTCTTCGAATCGGAGCCCCGGGCTTCACCCATCGGCAGCTTAACAGCCAAATCCAAGAAGAACATCACCCTCCCACTACTGTGGTATCTGCCAAGATGGGTCAGCAAGCCCACCCACAGAATGCGAGTGCTGTGAAGAAGGACCCACAGAGCCTGCAGCCAAAGGCAGATGAGAATAGAAAACCACCATGTGCCCCAAACGGCCCACGTACCACAGGCAACTCAACACACACAAGAGTACGACTGACACGACTACAAAACGTCAATATGCTTCATTCCCTTGCAAATCACAGCGTGAGCATTAGGACTATCAGATATCTTTAGAATACTGAACATGATTTAAATGTCCTATGATTATTAAAATTTCAGTGTTTGAAGTTGGGCTGAATGTACTTTTCATCTGGGTTTAGCACCACTGGGGGGTAATAGCTACTGCCAGGCAGAGCTGTAGAAGAGACTCCTTTGGGCAAAAAAAAAAAGAAAAGAAAAAAAAAAAGAGGTGTTGGTGGGTTGGAGGAAAGAGATGCCTTCAGGACCATGAAGGTTGATCATTTATGTAGAAACTTATATACATTCAGATGAGTCCACCCTGTTCTGGAGGCCAAAGGAGGTGCAAGAAGCTACAGAAGGGGCGAAACTTTAAAAATGTCAACTCTGTATATGTTGTACATTTTCGAGAGCTAGACAGGGCCAGGGATGCGGTTTAATACTTCCTTCCCGCAAAGTAGTTTTTATAAAACTACAATTAGGTGTGAGAATTCATGCAGATACATGCAAGGATCTTAGATGAGCCCTGCAACCTGCGGGTGTTTTTGGGAAGCTGTGGTTAAAGGTCCAACTTTAGGGTCAGAACCTGGGTTCGAATTCTCGTCTCTCGCTGTAGTGCCCTTGATCAAGGCATTTGCCCTGCAGTAAAAAAACTACCCAACTGGATAAATGGGAGCACAAATATAGGCAGTTTACAATCCTGTCACCGAAAGACAATGCCGACAAAGGCATCAGCTAAGTAATAGTTGTTATCATTAACAACAACAACACTTAATCCTTGACTAAAAGGACCGTGGAACCATGTTTCTCACCTGTGTACCGTTAATATTTTGCTACTATACTGTGGCATCCTGTTGGATCAATTGCCTTTTTTAGCTATTTAGCAGCAAGCTAGAGTTTTCTGTACTGTGTCAACAGTGAAGAAGGATGAGCAAACTGAAAGCCACCAAGTGCCATTGCGCAGGTCAACGTCTGCTGGGCAGGAGCATCTAGTCAAGGCCATTTTAGCAGCTGCTAAACTTTCTGAGCAGCCAGCTCACCAACACTGACATTTGCACGGGGAGAGGAAAACACCAGGAAAAGCATTTGCCTGCCAACTGCAAATGTGTTAACAACGCTCTAACCTGCACCAGTAATGCACTCCGATATTTAAATCTTTTCAGCGCACAGCTTTTGCACGGCCACAAATATCAACAACAACATTCACCTTCAATGCTTCTGCTTTTTTACACAAAACTGGAACTCGGCCACCCAACACATCAACTAACTGTATGGACTGAAACTGCAAGAAGAAATGAAATTGCATCGTGAAGATTGATGCACAAAGAACAAATCTGTCGAGAGGCGTCCATCACCCGTATCCCGTTTCTATCACATCATCTCAAGCAGTGCTCGTGGGATCGAACCGGTTTAAAAATTAATTACCGCATTAGCCTGTATTGATGGTATTTTTTCTGGGAATTGCATATAATAAAAAAATGGGGTTGTCTTACATTCGAGGACTTCACCTGTCAAGGTTGTACACCGTATAACACCAGCAGGTGGCATTCGCTGGCATCAAATATCCACAGAAATATTCAACAGGAGCTAGCAAGGGTGAAAGATGGCAAAACGTCAAGATGGACTGGAAAAAATGGAGCTCAAAGTTTGGCCAAATTAAGTTGTGATGCCAATTTTAAGATAATGGAGATCAACCAGGCAGAGGTGTCAAACATCTCTCCAGCAGCCAAGAAATACAAAGTTACAGAATATCATATTTGAAGATGAGGCCAAAAAGACTGTCTCAAAAATGCAAATGCAGTAAACATGAATAAATATTATTCTTCTTTCTAATCATCATCATCATCATCTCCTCCTCTTATTTGGCCGTTATGTTCGCTATGCTATTCTTTGTGTGAAACTGCTCATAGAAAGTTCTAGCATACAAAGCACCACACTGGGATTTGATACTCAACAATCGTGGATGGTCCCTATTTAGGGTAGAAGGACACAAGGAAGTTCTAGGAGGTGCAATGCGCTAGCATCATCCCTTCCAAGTGTTTGTGTATATTTTAATGCCCAGTAAAGTCCTGCTCAACAGTAATACAACAACCTTATCACTGAGACTCCAAAGAACCTCAGGTTACCTATAAAAAGATTGATAACAACAACTGCATCGGACTCAACAGCAACGTCCGGCAGGGTAGGAACACGTGTGAACGACGTACACGGCCCATGGCAGGCAGACACAGTGTGCATCTGTCCCCTCGCGGCTCCCATCCATCAGAGAAACCCCAGTTAACAGCAGGACCATCCCTCAGCGCAATGGGACCTGACAAACTCTGCAGAGTCTATTTAAGAAAGGGAATTAAATATCAGGCTGAAATGAATCAGTTTGCAACACACTGTGTACGAATCCCATCGCCCACGGCACAGAGGACCTCAGTTTTTGCCCTGTTTTCCAGCTCTGTGCTGAGGGTTGAGGGTTTTTTTTGAAGGATCTTGGTATTTGGTGAGACACTGAGCCAGAGTACAAGAAAACATTAACACTCCTCTGATGCTGAACAGCACATTCATCCAGAAACTTCTCTAATCCTCTCTGGAACAAGATGCAGTGTCATGCTGCAGGCACAAGAGATAGGATTCAAGGCCACCTTCACTGTGGATGGTTGTCTGATCAGGAGGCTGACCTGAATTGCTCGCGCACGTACGCGCGCGCACACACACACACACACACACACACACACACACACACAGCTCAGTGGGAGACTCACAGTGTGTCCTCGTGTAGCCGGTAGGAGAGGCTGTAGGTGACAAACTGGGCCAGCTCACGCGTCACCTCCCAGCTGCAAATCACCTCCTTCTCCCCGTCAGACACACACTGCAGGTTCGCAGGACCGGGCAGTGTAGCTGGAACATCAAGACGAACACCAGTTACACCAGAGCTAGTGACTTATAGTATTTTGCCAGAGTGACTTCCTGGAAATTTGACAGTAGACAAAAAAAAAAAAAAAAGCAGGAACAGCCACTGCTGCTCAAGTGTCTAAAAACAGTCTTCACACGTTTTCCCGCAATGTGTGATAGCGGGACAGGAGCATTAGCGCACCATTCCGTTGTGCGATCTACGGGATTATGTGACATTCACCTTCCTCGGTCTCCCACTCCACCGGGGAGCTCCACTCGCTCCACGGACCCTTTCCACCTCGCGCCCTCACTCTGGCCTCATAATGGCAGCCGGGCACTAAGGAGCCTGGCTTAATTTCCAGCTTTGTGTCAGAAAGCTCCAAGACCTGAAAGAAGAGGAACCATCTGGCACTTTCCTTCAGGGTGACCAAACATTTGTTCTATCCATCACTTTTTTTAAGGCCTACATCTGTGTTACGATGTTATAGCAGACATCATAACAGGAAGTGAACTACTTAATCCTGACACAGCATCCAAATCTGCTGCTTTCACTTCTCAACCAAACTCTGATTATGCACATAGAAAAGAACCTGGGAGCTAGCAGGTGGCATAGCAGTTGGAGGATCAAGGTACATTACAGTTATATAAATGGGTAAATCATGGTAAGTACCTTGTTTTACAAAGCTGACCGTGCCAGAAAAATGAATTAAGTGTTCTTCTTTAAGGCCATTCAGCAATGCAGTTTTAAATAAAAGACCACTTGACCACAAACCTACCGTCCATTCCTGGTTGAGCCGCCTATAGCCGACTTGGTAGCTCAGAGTTGGGTACACAGGGCCCTTGACACTGTAGGAGATTCTCCAGAGCAGCAGCCGGCCACCTCCTGCGACGGGTGTCTGCGACAGGTCGTGTGGGGGTCGCACCCGAACTGCGCAAACCATACACGGGGCCACACATGACTACATGCTTACCAGTGCATAAACACACAGCTACTTCAGTCTTTACGTTCAACACACGAATAAATAATATGCAGTAGTAAGTAAACCAACGGAATAAATACTGCAAGTCCTGAATAGTGGGTCCTTTAAATGTGCTGTAGGTCATTTACAGTAAAGGGGCAGCAGGGGGCATGCGGGTTAGAGCTACCACCTTGTGTTCAAAGCACCTGGGTTTGAATCCACACCTGCTGCAACATCCTCGATCAAAGTACAGGTAACTATGGAGACATGAGTTTTTGCAAATATAGCTGAAATTATTTAATGCCCTTTTGCTGAGATGGGACAAAATGCGAGGGTTGTTTTTCGCACTTACTAGTCATGGGGAATTTTTCCCCATTCATTCACTTACATTACACACATTTATATTACGCACACTTCCCATGATGCCCCTCTCTCTTGAAGTAATAATTCACATTACATCTCTGGCTTGTAAGATTTCACCTTATGAACTGATTTCCTGGAACTCATTACGTTCAAAAGTAGGGGGATACCTGTATTTGGGTTTGAGTCAGCTACCTTGATCATGGTAGGTACCGTAAAAGTAAGATAAAAGTAAAAATGACCTAGCTGTATAAATAGGTGAATCAATAAGCAGGTTAATAATATAAATGAATAAAGTTAAAAAAGCTCAAAGGTTGCGCAACGTACGTACACAACACCTGGCCATGAGAACTGACCGTGTTCAGACAGGTTCAGCGTTGTGGAGAGCAGCAGGGAATGGGGGACCTCCTTGAAGAAGAAGGCATTCTCTATACCAATGGCAAACATGTTGGTGTTGTACTGACAGTGGATGACATGTGGATCTCCAGACAGCTGCTCCAGTGTGGGGACACACGGGGACTCGCTGGGGACAGGGAGAGACTGGGTAAGGTCACACACTCCAAAAGGGGATCGCAATCAGTCGCCTGGTCAAGACTGCATCTAAAAGCACCCCACCCCCGTATACCAGTTTGTCTTTAGGTTCAGGTGGTGTAGGGATAGCTTGGGGAGTGAGGCGGTCTGCGTGTCCTCTCTCCAGCTGCAGCGTACGTAGGAGCTGTAGTCAGTGTAGCACTGCAGCGAGTCGAGCAGCGATGAGGCTGTGTCCATGGGGGGGTGCAACAAGCATCCCAGAAAGCAAAACAGGTTTTGTTATTCTCAACACCTGAGCGAGAATTGACATCTGTGCAGCATCTGTTTGCTCCAATGAGCCCCCCGTTCCTCTCTCGCAGCCAAGGGTACCGCTTACCATAGTGGGTGGAGATGTTGAACACCCTGCACATCTGGGGTCCCAGGGCTGACGCCCAGGACAGGTGGGAGGCTGCTGCCATACATAGCACCCATGTGAGGAGCATGGTGGGGTCAAGAAGACTCGGTCAGGAGAATGTAGGCGTGAGTCAGGGTCAGTTCGATCCCCGTTTTCAGTGGGTGCCCTGCACAGAAATAAAAGAAGGAAAGAAATACAGCTATCCATCACTACCCTAAATCTCTCCATTTCAAAATGTACTACTATGACTCTTGAAAATCTGTACCCAAAACTCACCTATCCCTAACCAAAAACCCTGCTCTTCTGAATCCACACCAAGAAAAAAAAATTTCAGAGCGCTCCCTCGCAAAAACGTTTAAGTTGTGTGCACATTCGGGTAGGAGGACGCAAAGTGCGCTGCAGTCATGCCCGAGCTGTTCTCCCAAAAGGATCGCATCCCATGCTCGCAGTGTTGGAACGTGTTGTGCATTACTCCCTCCATCTTCTCCACGTTACTAAGTAAAAACTCTCATCAGAAAGTGAAAAACCTTGTGAAGAAAGCAGGTGAGAATACCGTTTTTTGCTTATTTTATTTTGCTTTGTGTCATTTGCATTCATTATGCATCTTTAACCTATTATTTCATTGCCTATTTATTTTGCATGATCATTGAAGGGTAGAAGGAAATGTAATCTGCATCCAATACTGCGTGGTATCACCGTACTACACACAAATGTACCCAACAATGATTTCAACCGTTTAATAGTTAGGAACTTAATCGGTGCTTTGTTTTCTATCACGGGGGATACGGCAGCGCAGCGGGCTAAGCCGGTGCCTTACAGCTCCTGGGCTGCTTGCCCGATACAGGGTTCAAGCTCAGCTCAGGGGTTTGTGTGGGGTTTACATGTTCTCCTCCATGTTTGCACCTTTTTGAGGAACAAATATTTTGGAAGAAGGCAACAGCAAATGTCTGCCATCAGACACATTTTCAACAACACATTAAATTCAGATGACGACAAATTGTATTCTTATTCATGAAGTGTTTCCTAAATCAGAGCAGCTGCAAGGTACAAAGAGCAACAGCGTGACTAAAATGAAATTAAAGCGCGAGACGGCAGCGCTAACTGCTGCGTTGCCCCTGGTCTGCTGTGGTAAGTGGAGTGGTTAAGGATACCAAGCCCCAATTCTGTAACCGTGAGCAAAGTATTGAACCAAATATCTCCAGTGAAACCTCTAGCTGTGCAGAAGTGCAAACTGGAAGTACCTTTGGATCCCAGTGACACATGAAAGTGTTTTTACTAAAATTTGCTCACAACATTAAAATCTGTTTAAAGCAGATGCGTTGCTGTAGATATCTTGCAGCTACAAACATCCCCATAGCAGAATTCCACAGTAACTACATTTACCACGATTTACAGCAGCATTTTTACTGTATCAGTTCAAGGCAAGTGCTGTGATGAGGGTTACTACAGTAGGACCTTCAGTTTGCACCGCAACAACCCCACACTCTACACGCAACCCTAACCCAAACACCCTACACCCTTCACTGCGCGACCATTATATGAAGACACTGACCATTAAGTTCAAATTCTACTGCCAGCCAGAGTATAGCGCCCCCCAGAGGCACCATCTTAGAAATGCTCGGGAAGTAAGGCAGCAAGCAACACCGATACTGAACCAACACCTCTCCCCTGGGAACTCAGAAGCCCCCCCACAGGGTCACCCGCCAAAGGTGCCCGCTCCAGCCCCGTTTCCCAGAATGCAACACTAGCAGCAACAGCAACCAATCAACAAGCAGGCAAACAGACCCTTATAACAGAGAAGTATTGACACGCAGTTGACATTTAAACAAATATTGCGCCGTTACAATATGTCATTTTGAATAAGTCCACATATGATATTTGGCAGACATCCTTAGCGTCCCCTAATAATCCCCTTCGCTCTCTCTCTCACACACACACACACACAAGAAGAGACAAAACTGTGAAGCGTACAGTGATTTCTTCTTCTTTTTTTAAACACCCGCATACGAGAGGCCGTTCGTGGCCACTTTGCTATGAAACAGCGACGAGACCGAGCACCGCAACGCAGGGCTCGACGTTTTGCTGCTCATATCTGCTACACAAACCTTGTTCAAACGTTGCAGGCGCTCACAAAAAAGTCCTGCAGACTCCCCGCTTATTGATTCACCCAGAACACGCAAAACGAGTGAGGAGCCGAGCGAGGCACGAAACTCCGAACCGTTGCCCCCTTTCACACATTTTTTGGCTTAAACATTCGCGCAAACGCCGTCGGAAACCTTGTTTTCTGTCGGCAAGCACGTGTGTGTAAGCGCGACAAGAAGCTCACCCTGAGAAGCGGGACTCCGACCTGCGCCGACGGAGCCGAAGAAAAAGTGAAAGGAAGCGAACCGAGGGCGGGGGCTTTTTTTGCTGGAGCGGGGGGCGGGCGGGGGGCGACCGAACTTAAAAAAGTCAGCACCGTCGTATTATAAAACGTTCATAATACTCATAATACATCAACATACACACGTAATAAGTATAATACAGCGAAGCGCATAAATCGACTATATATGACTTGCATGTGAAATATTAAAATAAAACGTTTAAGTAGCATAAAACTACGAATGGATACGAGTAGAAACCCTTGACCCCACAGTGGAAAAGGCGTCTGTACAGGAGGTCAAGGGTAGCGGGTGACAGCGGCATAGGGACGAGTTTTATGAGAGGAAAAGAAAAGAAAAGAAAAGCCCCAGTCTGCGTTCCGCTGAGATGCTGAGCTAAAAGGAGCAGAAGGAGCTGAAGTGAGAAGCATTACAATAAGACTACGTGCGGCGCCGGGCGCTGCCGTTCCTTCTTCACGCAAATTCGTCCCTCCACTTCGGCCCCGCCCACTTGCGGAGCTTTGGTTCCCCATAAAGTTTTTCATGAACTTAAGAAGAAGACTTAAGAAGCCAGTCTTGTACTAAAATTGCAAAGTGGTTTAAGCAGAACATACTTTGACATTGATTTACCTCACTCACATGCGATGTACTATAGTAACATTACATTAAATATCAGGTCCTGGGTGTTTATTCAGGTGGGTACAAGTAAAAAAGTAAGTCGGGCTGCAGACGACGCAAATGAAGAAATGTGAATATTTATGGCATTCTCGTCGTGTTTCTTCTCGATTCCACATTTTCACAATAAAAAACATGCCGTTGGCAAACCGGTTTCTTCGTCTCCGACCCCCCGAGCTCAGTTATACTCTTTACTGTCAGAACTGAGAAAAAAATTCAAGCTTTGTGACAGAAGAACCGAAACAAACAATTCAGCAACCTTGCAAGTTTCTACAGCTTCTGTTGAACACAGAGCCGCAAGAAAACAAAAGTATAGAATTTTGAAAAACAGTGTGTGGATAAAAAAAGTTTTTTCATTCTGAATTTCTCTGCCAAGAATATTTTAAAAGCCACTTTTACTGAAGAGAATAAAAAGTGCATGAAACTTAAGCTACATTACACTTTCATTAACCGATTGTATTTTTCAAGCCACGGGGTTCTGCAGTTGGACATCCTGAGTCTAACACACACACAATGAGGAATGACCAATTCGAATGGAACACGTCTTTGGACTGCGGCAGGAAACCAGAGCACTAGGTGAAAACTCACACAGACATTCAATTCAATTCTATTTTATTTTTATATAGCACTCTTCTCACTGTAGTGACAAAGAGCGCCGAACAGACGCGTCAAGGGTAGTATTTGTGTACAGTTGGTATCTGGCGATGCAGGCGAGGAAAACAAAAAACTCCTTTCTACTAGACAATAGGAGAAAAACAAACCTCTGGGGGTCCGTGTGCCAGTGTAAGCCCACCCCTCCTGGGCATTCTATACAAAGTTAATAGCCAGTTAACAGCAATGTTAATAGGAGTTGTAGTTTTTTGTCATTGTAGCATAAGAGGTATGCTATGGTCCCAGTGTACAGTCAGGCACGGCCACCCGCATCCGCAACGTCTGATTCTTTGTGATCGGGTTGTTTGGCTTTCTGCCTGCCTCCTGCATAGATTCTGTTCCTGTTTCCCGTCCACCCCGGTCTTTCCAGTCTTCTGAAGTAGCAGACACTGCGAGGCGACCTGCAGCACAAATGGCTCAGAAAACAGAGGGGGCATTAGGCATGGTACACACTCAGGGGGCTTGACAACAGGCATCATGCATGATGCTAAATCAAAAAGGTAGGTTCTTAACCTAGATTTAAAGAGAGTAGGGAGGTGGTAGAACGTATTTCACATGGGGAGAACATGCAAACCTGCAGGATGATTCAACCCATTCATACAGTAATTTGTTCATATTTTAAAAAATGTTGTCAGTACCATATAAATATGTAAAGTAATTCATTTTTTCTTAATCTTATAAATCCTCATCGTTTTACTTATTCTTACCTTGGGTTTAGGTGACGTGACACACAGGGTTCAAACCCACATCATTTTAACATGCAAGTCGAACATGTATACAAGTCCAGTTTAACCGTCTTCCATGTTGGTGTAAAATGTCACTGGTGCAAGGCTGACTTAAACCACAATGTGGTAGATGGGCTTGAACCACAGACTCGTGAACCAGTTCCCACTGGACTGGCTGGGCTTCCCTTGTAGCCGTGGTGCTCAGCAGAATCCTGGAAATGAAGGTCAGTGTGCGAAGGAAAGAGTTTGACAATAGCAGGAAATGTGTGTGAAGATCACAAGCTCCATTGCCTTGGCAGGGTGTGTTTGCCTTATTGTGGCCCTATGGAGGATATTAGCCACAAAGGAGAGCTTGATTCACCTCAAAGGAGGCTCTGGTCTGTATCATTTCTGGTGGGGGGGACTATATGGGTACAGCAGGACCCCTGGATTACCATAGTAAAATATACATACATCTGTAACGTGGTTAAAATCAGGTACTTCTGAGCCGGTTATTATTATTTCCCAAAAATTTGTCCGTTTTGGTAACACTGAGCAATCATATGTAGCAACCTGTAGTTATAATGCATATTTATATTTGTTGTATGAATGCACTGGAATGTTTTTTTTACATTTTAATGGTTTGCTTTTGTGAAGAGAATGAGAGAGAGAGAAGATTGGATGATGTAGGGATTATGAATAGGGGAGTGCAATGGATTAGCAAGGAGGAAGTTAGGACAGCTATGAAGAGGATGAAGAATGGAAAGGCTGTTGGCCCAGATGACATACCTGTGGAAGCATGGAAGTGTTTAGGAGAGATGGCAGTGGAGTTTTCAACCAGATTGTTTAATGGAATCTTGGAAAGTGAGACGATGCCTGAGGAGTGGAGAAGAAGTGTACTGGTGCCAATTTTTAAGAATAAGGGTGATGTGCAGAGCTGTAGTAACTACAGAGGGATAGAATTGATCAGCCACAGCATGAAGTTATGGGAAAGAGTAGCAAAAGCTAGGTTAAGAAGGGAGGTGGCGATTAGTGAGCAGCAGTATGGCTTCATGCCGAGAAGGAGTACTACAGATGTGATGTTTGCTCTAAGGGTGTTGATGGAGAAGTACCAAGAAGGTAAGAAGGAGTTGCACTGTGTCTTCGTGGACTTAGAGAAAGCATATGACAGGGTACCTAGAGAGGAGCTATGGTATTGTATGAGGAAGTCGGGTGTGCCAGAGAAGTATGTAAGAGTGGTACAGGATATGTACAAAGACAGCGTGACAGTGGTGAGGTCTGCGGTAGGAGTGACGGATGCTTTCAAGGTGGGGGTAAGATTACATCAAGGATCAGCTTTGAGTCCTTTCTTGTTTGCAATAGTAATGGACAGGTTGACAGATGAGATCAGACAGGAGTCACCGTGGACTATGATGTTTGCGGATGACATTGTGATCTGTAGCAAGAGTAGGGAGCAGGTTGAGGAGACCCTGGAGAGATATGCTCTAGAGAGAAGAAGAATGAAGGTCAGTAGGACTAAGACAGAATACATGTGTATTAATGAGAGAGAGGACAGAGGAATGGTGAGGATCCAGGGAATAGAGTTGGCAAAGGTGGATGAATTTAAATACTTAGGATCAACAGTAATGGGGAGTGTGGAAGAGAGGTGAAGAAGAGAGTGCAGGCAGGGTGGAGTGGGTGGAGAAGAGTGTCAGGAGTGATCTGCGACAGAAGGGTACCAGCAAGAGTGAAAGGGAAGGTCTACAAGACGGTAGTGAGACCAGCTATGCTTTATGGGTTGGAGAAGGTGGCACTGACCAAAAGACAGGAGGCAGAGCTGGAGGTGGCAGAGTTAAAGATGTTAAGGTTTGCATTGGGTGTGACGAGGATGGACAGGATTAGAAATGAGTATATTAGAGGGTCAGCCCAGGTTAGACGGTTTGGAGACAAAGTCAGAGAGGCGAGATTGCGTTGGTTTGGACGTGTGCAGAGGACAGATTCGGGATATATCGGGAGAAGGATGCTAGGGATGGAGCTGCCAGGCAAGAGGAAGAGAGGAAGGTCTAAGAGGAGATTTATGGATGTGGTGAAGGAGGACATGCAGGTGGTGGGTGTGACGGAGAAAGATGCAGAGGACAGGAGGAAGTGGAAACAGTTGATCTGCTTTGGTGACCCCTAATGGGAGCGGCCGAAAGAAGAAGAAAAAGCTTTTGTTTGCTGCTGGGCATTTGTGTGTATGTGTGTGTGTGTGTGTGTGAGAGAGAGAGAGAGAGAGAGAGAGAGAGAGAGAGAGAGAGAGGAACATGTGGCCTGATTCTACTTCATGTATTTTCAGCAAATTTACTTTTTAGGAGCAGTAGCATTTTGGGTAGTGGTACCTCACAGCTCCTTAGCTCTAGTTTGGATCTGGGTTCGAGTTTGTATGTTCTCCCTGTATTTGCATTGGTTTCTCCCAGTAGTCCAAAAACATCTGTGGGTGAACATAAAAGTGAACCACTTCCACACTCTAATTGGTTTCCAAGCCCAAAATAGCTATTTCCACATCTAGCCCTTCAGTAACTAGTCTTCAGCTGTAAGTAGTGCTTAGTTAACAAACAAACATCAAAAATAAACCGCTCGTCTGCAGTACACAATGGTGGATCGCTGCCTAAAACTTCAGGCAGTGTTTGTGCAGAACATGTGTGTCATACATCAGCGATTGTTTACTGGCATCATGATGATGTTCCATTGCACAGATGCATTCTAGAAGGTTCTGTCAAACAGTCACGAAAACAATATCATCACTGCTTCGAAGTGGAGTCAAGTCCCCTTGAGACTGTATAGAAAGGTCAAGAATTGTTCACACAGCTCATGATGACTAAATATTAGTGGGTCAGAAGCCTCTCCTGGAAGCACAAGGTTAGTCAACTGTAGACTCTGCCTGTCTTTTGCAAAGAACACACACACCTGCCTTACCATCAGCTCACCACTGCAAGTACACAGGTTTGAATCCCATCTCCTACTGCAGCTACCTTGATCAAATAAAAATGAGCCAGCTGTATAAATGAGTCAGTCTTTGTTTGCCTTTGGAGGAAAGCATCACATGAGCACTGTAAATGAATGAAAAATAAATGTACACGAATTTTTCCCACAGCTGGGAGGTGCCCAGTAAAAGAAGAACTGAACACGGGGGCGGAAGCGCTGCAGTGGAACGACTGCCTGTAACAAAGTCAGTGAGGCGCTTCAGGACGCTGTGCGGTGTAAGTAGCTAGTTGTTTAAACTGGTGACTAGTAAAGCTTCTGCTGGATCTACACCCAGGAGCCACTTTATTAGGTTCACATGGCTGTTAATAAATTCAGCTTCCCCTGCACGGTGGCTCTGCACATGGTTGCGACTCAGGATATGAAGCACACAGAAAAGGCCTAGAGGTCCGGTCAAGGTGACTTTGAACGTGGCTTGGTCATTGGTGCCAGTCGCTCCGGTTTCAGGAACAGCCGACGTTGTGGGATTTTTACACTAAAGTTCCACCAGCCTGACTGTGGCCCTGCTGTACTACAGCGGCCTGCACTGTCCCACCTCTCAAGCCAGTGGAGCACCTTTGGGAGGAGATGGAACGCGATGTTAACAGAATAAATGTGTCATCTAAACATCTGCAGAAACGGCAAAGCTAAGAAGTCATCGTGGACAGAGAACCCTGTGGAAACAAGTTCAGTGCCTTGTTGCTGCATCCATGCTGTTCTGGAGTGGAAGGAGGACCCTGCTAAACAGGTGTACCTAATAAAGTGGCCTGTGGGTGAATTTCTGTGTTAGACTGACCATGTTGGTGGCAACTCCGTTTCATCCTGGACCACAACCGGCTGGATATCTTGCAGCTTTGGAAAAAAGCATCAGACCAACAAACAAAAAAGAAGCTAACAACTGGATGGACGGACAGACGGACAGATAGATAGATAATAGCAGGATGAGGGTTAAAATGGGAGGGTGCTTTGAGATGTTGAACATGATAGAGCTGGTTTGTTACTTTTAGTTCATTGTTCAGCTTATCTTTGTGTTTTGTTTTTCAGTTTGTTCAATTTTTTTCCATGCTATTTTACTATCATTTATTTTTGTTTGATTTTGGTTGGCTCTCAACATCAGCGGTACTTGATGACTTTGGCAAATGCAGGAACAAATGCAGGATTACAGAGCTTTGATGCAGCCATTTCCTCTTTATGACCGATCACTTTACAGACCAGAAGCACCCTGGTGTGCGCTTTCATTTTTTACTTTTAATTTTTTAACATTAAGTAACAATTTTCCATAACCTCAATTGTGTTTTTTAACTTTCAGCATTTTAATAAAATTAGAAAGACAAGAACAGCTGGGAGTCAAATCAATCGCTATCATAACCCATAATCCTCCCTAGCATGCATATAAAAAACACGTGCGTACACACTTTTGCATTTTCTGTCACGTACAGTATTTTCTGATATGTTTTAGCACTAAAGGCATAAAAGTGAAGCCATAGCCAACAGCTGATACAATTCTGCATGTTTCAATGAGGCACTGCGCACATTTCACCTCACTGTGTTTTACACTGTTAACTAGCCATGCTTAAGACAGTAAGTTTCTGCACATGAAGCAGCGTGAGCAGCTATATCTGTGGCATCAAGGGTGGAACACCTCACCCCTTGATCAACAACATCTACAAAGGACCTTATCTCATTCTTGGGTCTCACTTTCTCACACACACACACACACACACACACACACACACACACACAGAACTCCTCAGGGCTCAGTGTTGTACACAGAGAGGTCAGAGGCCACGGTGACATGCAGCTCCCAGGGGAACTGGTTGATGGGACGCTTGACTTCTGACCTCCGGCGCCTGCCGTCCATCACCATCAAGCCCACGTCTTCGTTGTCCAAAATGCGCACCAGGTCCCCATCTGGGTCCCGGTAATTCAGTGCCATGTCCTCAAGCTGGAACAACTCCCTGAAGGAGTGAGACGCTGATCAATAAAGGATGCACTCTGATGGCAAAGCAGTGCCTGGCATCAAATTCGGGTGGATAAACGACAAAATGTGAAAAATTAAGAGATGGGCAGCCTCACAAACAGGTCTGTGCATATGAGGTGGTCCTCTGTAAAGTGTGTTAGGGCTCAACGTTGTAGCACAGATATTTTGGGAGTTGCACTTAGAAAGATGTTCACAAGGTTTGGTCCATCTAATTTCTGTTTGTATGAGCTCATACAGATGCTACACTTTAACAAAACAAGAAATACAAATAGAGAGGAGACTATGAACAGGGTTGTCTAAGGGGAAAAGGGATCATCTTGCCAGGAAGTTTCTGCAAATGTTGGTGTCTTTTCTTAAGAGGCATTGAGGGAGACGTGAGAACATGGCCATCTCGCATTTTAGTGACTGAGAGATTTTCCGTGTGTTAAAGTGTTGCCCGCCTGCACCTCCAGGAACCAAACTTCAAACTTCTTCACGGAAGATACCTCACTCCAATGAGTCTTCGCAAGGTATTCCTGCATGCATCCCAGCAGTGTTTTTAATGCACGGCAGCTCCTGGTACTTTCAGTGTGATTTATTCCTGTATACTGTGTTCATTGTTGTTGTCTCATTACCCTTGTAAAGCACTTTGAGCTACAGACCACTGTATGAAAGGTGCTATACAAATAAATGTTGTTGTTGAAATGTTGCAGATAAAAACGTACTGGAAGATGAGATAAAACCTTACTCACTCAGATACTTTAAAATATCTTTTAAATATTGTTCTTCCACTGTATTCTTAGATATGAGAACTGAAGCTTAGCAAGAAAATGTATTATATTTTTTCTGGCTGAAACAAAAAGCTGCCCGCACACATACAGTCCGTCCTCACTCTGGAGAATCGCGATTTTACGGAAGTTGGATTTTACAGACAGTCGCAAAAACGTTGTAGGAAAAAAGATAAACGGAAAATATCAAAAACCTAATTTTTAAGAAAAAGGGAAAATATGAAATGTTGCTAAATTTGAGCTTTTCTGGAGATAATATCTTAATGCGTAAAATAATGTTTTGAACAAGTTTGACAAGTGTCTCAAAAAAGAACCATCCAGCCATCTCCATTGTTTGCTTGACAATGACAGCAAGATGCCAGGTGGTTCCTTTTATTTAATTTTATTTTGCACGTTACATATTCATGTATTCATCACATTAGGTTATAAAAATGCAGTACCATTCGGTGCTGTGGTACAATACATTACCCTGAAATTACGCTTTCAATTTTCTGGACTTCTGCCGTATCCGGACACCTCCACCCCCACAAAGTCCGGAAAGCGGAAGATGGACTGTTACGTGGCTGACTCGATTGTCTTAATGTTCCGTCAGAAATGAAAACAATTGACTGGTTATGACTTCGATGAATTATGGAAGATCTGTGTCCCTTTTTGGAACTCAGTGCTACATGATCACCCATGCTAAACACTGTAACCCTTTACCCTTGTATTATATGGCTGTATGCACCTGCAATTTCTTACTGTGCTGTTTCTGTCTCTAGGTCTCTGTAACCCAGTTCCAATGAGTTATTAATTAATAAAAACACGTCCTCTACAGCGGACAAAAATGGACGACTGGGTCTCAAGAGGACGTGGTATAAATCTATGTTATGTCACTGGCTGACCAATACCAGGATTTCGGTAGGAATTCAACAGAGTTGGACTGACTTGACTTGGTTTCCTTGAGGGACAAAGGGTTACCGCTGGCTGGGGTTTGCACAGAAGCTTCTGGACACACAACGCTTATCATCAAGCTCCTGGGAGTCATTTATCACATCTGCCCACCAACAGGTACTTAGATTTCCCCCACGGCACCATGCATTTGGCTGCACAAATAAAGGAACGAACAGGAGGAATGCGGACTGGTGGAGTATGTGAGCTGCTCTCAGCATCCTGGCACAGAAACCACGGCAGCGTTTCTGCACCCGGGTCCAACGCAACACTAGAAACAACTGGTCTCAAAATGGAGCAACCAGGACAGAAGGGTACAAAGAAGAAAACAACTCAAGAGGATTCTATTTAGAAAGCTGGAAGATTCCTGACAGCTGTGTAAATTCTTATTTGGCACCGTGAAAAAACACAAAAACGTTTGACTTAAGGGTGACATTTTAGTTCCTCTTTCATTTTATTTGAGTCCAGCTTAATCGCTGATCTTTCTCACTTTTCATGCATTTCAAATGAACGGTGCGGTTAACTATCAGTGCGTACTAAAAAGGTTATTAAATTAGGAAGTAAAAATATATTATGGGGATCTGAGGCATTGTGGGTAGACACACTCTGACACATCAGAACAGAAACAGTGAGGCGCTGCCTTACCTCATGCGCGCGAGGAGCTCCTTGTAGGGAGGCTGGGCGGAGAGATCCTCCTCGACACAAAGGTCCCTATGGGGTGACAGAGACATCACAGCAGCTGTAGTGTCACACCGCACTGACACTATCCTCCTCTGTTCTTTAAGGTCACGGGTTGTGTATCACACTGCATTGCCAAAGTGATGAACACGTCTTCCCCAACGTGCCCATGAGTCCAACTCCCAAGTAAGTACTTTGCCCAAAGGTACTACAGCAGGTGATGGTATTCGAATCTGGATCCTTTGAGTCCAGAGGGGGCAACACTAACCACTATGCCACTTGCTGCATGCATTGGAATTACATATAGTCCTACAGTTTTGAATGATTGTTCAAATGCTCTTCATCCTACCATCTTTTAAAGTCACTCAAAACTTTATTAAAAGTTAAGAAACACACAGCATTTCCTTGCTGTGGAGGTCTACAAGCCACACCCATTCCTCACCTGGTCTCAACACTGCCACCCTGGTGGAGGTAGCAGCGCAGGCAGCTGTAAGACCCCGCCGGCGGCCCTTTCGAAGTCCCCTCCTCCCCCTCCGAGTCGCTGTCAGGCAGGGGCTTGATAATCTTCACAAAGGATGCTGGGAAAATACCTGTTCGGTCCCTCACTGTGCCCTGGGAGGCGGTGATAAAGGCATAGTTAGGGCTGAGGCAGTAGGTATTTAATCACAAAAGAAGATCATGAGACAGGGGTTGTGGTCTGATCTTACTGAAGAGCCTGCAGTAAAATTCAACATGAGTTTTGTTAACTGTCAGTGGTCACATAAGTAGGAGGAAAGCATGAAGTGAGCAGTAGGAAGGCAAGCGCGCGCGCACGCACACACACAAAATTTTACAAGCTGCAAAAACACATACTGGCTCAGTTACAGCATACAGTAGTTATATAGATGTTATACAGAAGTATCAGCCAGAACATCTTAAAATTAAGAGAAAATTAAGTATGAAAAATATATCCAGTATTCAATGAAGTTTTCTCTTTGATCAACCTTCCCACTTCCTCCTCCTCCCTTGTGTTTAGTTCCATCTGTAAGAGTCTTCTCCTGTGCGTCTCCAGCCTCTGTCTCCAGCCCTCCTCCTCCCGCCTCTGCATCCTGCTGTCTCTCCTCCTCAGCATCCCTCATCCCGCATAGTGCCCCTCCCTCACTCCCTCGCTTTCGCTCTCTCCCTCTCTCGCGCTTTAACGCTCCCCTTCAGCTCACCTCCAGCCAGTCCGCGTTGACTCTCCTGAGCAGGAAGATCACCTCGCCGGCACGCAGACTCAGCTCCAGCCGCCCGCTCCCACTGAAGTTAAAGATCGCCTGTGACAAGGAGCAAGCACACACCAGCGTGAACACAGGTGAGGTGCTCGCAGACCCTATGTGTGGTGGGAAGTGAAAAGTGGGAAAGAAAACAGGGAACAGAGAAGCACGAGCTGAGCCCACAAGGGTGTAGAAAGTTGTGAAAGAACCACAGGCAAAGGTGGTACCACGGACCACAACCGCTACTGGCGCTGCTGCAGTTGCACTGGATCGTGCAGGTACATTTGATGCTAAAAACACACAGAACACTAAGTGCATGGGATGCTGAAGGTACAAAGCATGTTACAGGTGAAAAAAACACTACAAGTTGAAAGGATGCTGCAGGTAGGTGACAATGCAGGATGGGTGCAGGTACGCGAGAAACTACAGGTACATGAAAAACTACAGGTACCAGGGATGCTACAGATACTTGAGATGCTGATGGTAGACAGGATGCAGCCGGTACACAAAATATTACAGGTACATGGGATGCTGATGGGATTTGGGATTCTGATGATAGATAGGATGCTGCATACAGTACAAGCTCCTGAAGAAGGGGAGTCAGGGTGAGAAACATGATGGTCCACACACTAAGGCAGACGTTTCTTAGTTTTTGAGTCCACCAGTGCTGGCAATCTGCCCGTCGGGGCAAAAGGAGGAACAAGTGGACCGCAGTATAGTGAAAAAGGAGCAAGACAAAGTGTAGTTGCAAGTAGCGTGTGACCGTGTGCTTGGAGACAGCTTTGAGAGGACACGATTTGTGCGTAGGATACCAGCGGGGTGCAAAGCATAGGCTGGAAATACACAGAGGCAGAGAGATGCTGGAGCAGTGTCACGCAAACACAAAACTGGGACAGAGTGTGGGCACGGTTTAAAATGGAGTAGTTTCTGCACAACTTCTTGGTGGACACCTCACACTCTGTTGTCCGATATGTGACGCTGTGGAGGAAAAAAACACGAGAAAGAAGATTTTTTTTTTGGGCTCGACTTCCCACTACAAGCTCCTGAACATATGAAGACTTGGATGATCCTAATGAAGAGCAAATTTGAGGAAGGGATGGAAGACTTAGGCAGCTGGTAAAGGGGAGAGAAAGAGAGAGAGGGAGAGAGGGGGGGGGGGGAGAGTGAGAGAAGGAGGGTTACAGCACTGCAGGAGCTCAAAATGACACCATGGAATTTGCAAACCAACTACCGTGAAATATGGTTACTGCGGTTCCCGGTTCGCCCACAGTCTAATCGTCCACCACTGGCTTGGCAATGACAACAATGAGCAAAATGCCAGGAGGTTTTCATCTGATGGGACAACAGAGGGCAGGAAGATAGTGTGTGTTTGCATGTGTGCAGACCAGGTCTGTCCTGATGGTGGGATTTACAGCTAAAGTGCAGTGGATGTGCCCGGGTCGGTCGGGTGAGGGTATCCTATCCCTCCTGCTTATGCAAGCACATGGGGAGGGGCAGTGATACCCGGGACCCACGCAGAACCTGTGTTTCGCTTGCATAAAAGCCTTTATGGCCCCACAATCATCATGGCCACTCATCAGAAAGGGACAGATTAAAGAGGACTGAAAAAGGGCGGAAAGGGCAAATGGATCCCCTGAACATCAATGCTGGGGTGCTAGAGATCTCAAATGTTATTAATGCCAATTAAGCACTGTTGGGGGCCCTGGAAAGCTGGAAACACAACCGATCCTTACCAGTACCACCATGCACATAGCCCACTCCTCTAATGGGAGGGTATACAGGGTGCAGTGGGTACCATACGTAGTACTTTGTTACTGCCTTGCATTATACGGGCATAGGTTGAGATCCCAGCTCTTGCTGCAAAAGACAATGATCTAAACCATATAAGTGAATAAATCCTTGTCAACAGCATAATGCTGCAAGTTGCTTTGTAGAAAAGCGTCAGTTAAATAAATCAAAGCATCTCCATCTTGAGAAATGCTATATGATTTTAAGTTGTGAGTTTGTGGGGGGTGCTGGTCCCTATACAATTATGCGCTTGGAAAAACACTGTTTTGCGTGGGATGATGTAGGTGAGATGGTGTTAGATGGTATCAACTAATTATGTGTTGGCAGATGTATGTGTGTGTATGTGAATGCATGTGGGCAGCTTTTAGAGCCGAGCCAAAGAGAACGTCCCTGCCAGCCTCGCCCCTTTTGCTAAAAAAAGTAAAGAGCTGAGCGTCAAAGAAGAAGCTGTTCCGTTTCTGAAGGGAACTTTGGAAACTCTGAAAACGTGGGTCAGCGCAACAGTAAAATTTGGGGATTTCAGCACTTGCTGAGATTAGGCATGATGGTTTTTACAGATTCTGCTGCCGGCTTCCTTCTGCTCTTAGCCATTCCATTAACATGAGAGGTCACCGAAAATGTGCAAAACAGAAGATTCGGTCAATGCAGTTAGCCAGGCTCTCGTTGCTCCGTGTACCGGACATAAATCAAAACACAGATCCTGGTTGTGATAAAAGACCGAAGCACATGTATATTTGCTGACAGAGACGTTTGAAGGGCAGAGAAATTCAGTCGGAGCTGTCAGCAAATATCGACTGACTGCTGTAAACTAAGGCTTTGACATGACGCAGCACTCCGAGGTCAAAGGACAAGAAGCTACCTCATCTCCCAGTCAGCATTAACACCATTTTTGGGTACAGCTAGTGTTTTCTTTGGCTGGCCAGATGCTCAGTGTGGCCTGCTGGCTTTTTAGTGGTTCACCTGGACCCACAGTTGGCCCACAGTTGTAGGTGAACACCTCATGGTCAACGGTATGGTATCTCAAAGAGAGTCAAAGAGTCAAAAGAGTTTATTTGTCAAGCACATGGTTGTGTACCATGTGTTGAAATGTGTATCTCAATGAAGTTTGGGCTAACCTCCCTGGTCCTGCCAACCTTTGAGTCAGCTCTGCTTTTGGTTTCGCTAAAATCCTCAACCACCTAACTAGGTCATTTTCAGAACTAATTTAGAGAAGATGATATTGAGTTTGTGGCAGTCGCTGTTTCACCATTACACAGACCAAGGATATCTTCAGGAACTAATCGAGAAACAGTACTGGCAACAGCAACATACCCGTTTATGATAAAAAAAAATGAATTGTTATAACCACAAAGAATATAAAATGTGCGTACCTATCAATCGAGAGGCTACTTACTGCATTGCAGAACCATGCTCGTAACTGGGTTTGACAAACAGAGTGACATCACTACACAGCTCTGCGCTAATGGTTATACTGAGCGTTTGAAGATTCCATCGTAAAGCCACACACGTACACACGCAGAGAATGTGTGACCAAGAGAGAATAAGATTAACACTTTGCTTGCCCACCTTCTTATCTTAGGGAAAAGAGTTGAAAGCCATTGAGATTAAAGTAAAAAAGTTCACCCATCTATTATAGGGGGGCTCTGTCACATTTTAAGGCCATGTATTTTAAGCCGAGGCCAGAAGTCGCAAGGAACCGATCCAAGTATAGATGGAGTGAAGGTCACAAAAACCCCGTAAGAGTCAGCATCCCAGTTGAAGTCAACGACCTGCTAAATGCAATCGCTTGCACATCAGAAGGTCGGCTAGGATGCGCAAGAAGATGGGTTACATTTTTCTTTGTTTGGTAAAGATGTTTTACAAAAGCACTTTTATTTCAGAGGCACTTATGGTTCTGATGTCACTTGATTGCTTAAATGTGAAAATGTACACACACACACACACACACACACGCACGCATGCGCGCACCTTGTATTACTGTTATTATTACAGTAGCCCAGCACACACTTATCTAAAGGAAATTACACTTGGGGAAAAGCACATTTAAGGAGGCAAGGTGTGAGCAGAAATGGGCCATCAGCCCTCATCAAGGCAGTTTATGCAATGGGTTCTGAAAATCGATTGAAATGCAGTAAGAAACAGCCATCCCCGGCAGACATCCTCTTGCATTCGAGACAACTGACACCTCTACACAGTGCCCCCCATGGCCTTGAAACTGAATTACAGAGCATAGAGCTTCTGAGAACCAGAGCAAGGGGGAGGAGGGGTGCTGCAATGCATTAGTAGTTCTCTAACCGGAGTCACTCCTTCTCATCAATTCCTGCAGTCCATTTACAGTAGGGAATAAGCATTATTATAATGTTTTTAATCAAATCTCATCGCCGGCAGCTAGTAGTTTTTAAATAGCAGCTACTTACCCTCAATTGATACAATAAGAATACCTCGTGGCATAAATGGCTAAATCGGCGTAAAAGTAGCTGAACCAAAGCTCTAAACTACCTTGGAAATTCTAATATATAATAATAAAGGTTAAAACTAATAGTAGTTTCCTTTTCAACTTGGTGATGCTGGACCTTCAGGTTGGCTTCTACTCTGTTCCACTTTGGTGAAACGGCAATATACAAGAAGGTCCAGCACCTTTCCATCTTTCCATGGCATCAAGTTACCATCACTACAGTTCAGATTAGTACATCTGGGGTTTTTTTTTTTATATATAAAGGGCCCTTCTTAATGGAGTTGCCTCGGGGCACTTAACATTAAAAAAAAAATCCCAGCCAGACAAAATGGCATCCCACAACCCGCACAACTATCCTGGACCCCACCATCTGAAATGGAGGCTGCAATGAAACGGCGCTATTAATATCATTAATACTGTATATTGCATAAATTAAGTTTGTATGTACAGTACATCCCCAGAGTTACTAACTTGTGCTCTTCTGTTTGTTTATTTATTTGAGAGTATTTGACTACAATCCCAGATTTGGCCCCCAGAACACCTACCAGGTCTTTACTATTCATCTTCTTGTTATAACAGATTTACCAAGTACAACAAAACAAACCCATAAAACTCAAAGGACAGATGGCTCATGTCAATATGCTTAACAGGGCAGACACTTTTTTATGTGCTGAAAGGCGTTTTTCCTTGTTCCCGGGTGTTTATGTGAGCAAATTTTGCTCAGAAAACATCTCTGCAACCAGCAGAGTTTTCGGCATGTAGGAATATGGCACAGTAAAAGCAGTCAATCTGGTACAACTACAGCAGCGTTACACGGTGGCGCTGAGTGTGTCTCTCTACAAGCACTCTGTGTGTGTGTGTGTGTGTGTGTGTGTGTGTGTGTGTGTGTGTGTGTGTGTGTGCACGCGCACGCACGTGCCAGTGTGCACCAACATCTGTGTGACAAAAAAGGATGTGGACTGCGGTCTGAAGCTGAGGACCAGAATCTACAGGCTGTTTGATGGAAGTGTATTTTTGTGGCTTCTGATCCATGGTCACGGGACAAAGCTTCCTCTGTCCAAAGGTACGAGACCCATTAACAACATTGGTAAGCCCCACTAACATCACCCCTTTCCATCATCCCCCAGAACAAACTGTACCTGCAGGTGAAACAAGTGCATGTCATTGAGGAAAACACACCCAAAAAATTCCATCAGTATCTGTGCTACACCCACACACATCTAGAAGCCTTTATTATAGTCACACTCCATTACACAAGGTGTGTTTTTCAAAAAAACATGGCATCAGCAGGTAGAAGACTGCAACGGTATATTTTGGTGAATGCTTGCTACTGTTAGACCAGTTAGAAACTGCTGGAGGGCTCACACCTTCTGTGGTTGTTAACCCCCCCATCCATGAGCTACTTCTGGACAGGAGAATGGTGCAAGTATGGTGCCAGTGAGTTTGTGGAAAATACTGCAGACAAGAGCATGGAGGATGGCAGGTGGTTATACATCTTGTGTTTGACCGAGAGCTGAGCAAGGAATTATTCCAAAACACCAGACAGCAATCGAGCCAATTTTCCTCACTGTAAGTCAAATTAAATTCTTTTAATACAGTACTTTCCTCACCCTTCTACATGCTGGAATTCTTTCCAGCTGGGGTTGTGTTTAACTGGTCTTAAATTAGCTGTGTGTTGAATGAGCAGCAGAGCGTAAATCACGTGACTTCCAGTTACACACTTTGCTGGATCATCGCCCAAGTTGTATGCCTCACATCTCTTCTGTTTACTCCGGATGACGTTCAAGCCGTACCTACGTGCAGAAGTTACCATCCACAGTGGCACTGCTTTATGTCAGCCAGAGTTCCTGACTTACCAAGAGACCCAGATTACACACCTTAGGTACAGCGGGCTTGTCCCTGTAAGGGTGTGTACTGAAATAACCAGCCACAAAATCACATATCATATACCCTCAGATAAACACACAAAATAACATGTTATCTGTTTGTCCTGACTTAACAGTTAGACTTCATTGTTTCCAGAATTATGAGCTCCAGATGACAAAACATCCATAATTACAATGTTGAGGTATTTTACTGGGTGGTAATGCTGATCACGCAAGAGGCTTAAATCCAGAAGAAATGCCAGTTCTGCTGACAGTGCAGAACCTAAAATCATTTTCTTTTCAAAGATTTCAAATAGCCAGTGACCAGAGCTTTAAGACAGCATCGCACCCCACTTCCGCAAGGACAGTCACGGAATATAAATTGTGTCTCTCTTTCTTTTTTACCTTCCCAAAGCTGTGGGCATGACTCAAATGGGGAATAACAGAGACACTATTCCAGGAAAGGAGTAGCTTGGGACACGGTCAGCCAGCCATCACCGGAGAGCCAGAGAGGACAGTTAGACAAAGAAAAAGAAAGAAGGAGCAAGGGAGAGAGGACATGTGACAAAAAAAAGGCACAATAAAGATAGAGGCAGGGAGGACACAAGGAGGAAGAGGAAATTTCAAAGGTAGATGAAGATACTGAGGACAGCAAAACAAGAGAAATAAAAGAAAAGTGAGGCAGAGAATACAGAAAGATAAAACAAAGGTAAGGCAGAGAAACAACAGGGCAGAGGACATAAATGGAAGGCAGTAACGTAAAAAGAAAAAGGACAGTAAAAAGAAAGGACAGTAAGACAAGACAAGGCAGAGGGAGAGAGGACACAAGACAAAATAAGGCGGAAGACGGGTATTGCAGAGAGGGCACAGCAAGGAAGACGGAAGGAAGAGGAAGGTCACAGGACACAAAAACAAAACAATGTCCAGAGAAAGGAGCAGAATATAAACAAAGACTAAAACAAGAGACATGAGATCGATGAGGACACAAAGATACAATGTCAAAAGAAGAGTAAGGAAGAGAGGACATTAAAACAAAACAAAGGAAACAAAGAAGAAAGGCAGAAAGAAGAGAAGAGCAACAGATGAAACACAGAAGGAAAGAGACAAAAGAAAAGTACTGTACTTTGGTCCTGTTCACAGAAAGAACTAGAACAGACCAAAACTGATACAAAACAAGAGAAAAAAGGAAGGTTGAAAGTGTGATGAACATGGCAGAGATGGAGGGCAAAAGACAAATGAGGTCCACCAACACACCGAGGGTTACAGAGGACCAGTCCAACTGAACCATCACTAAACTGACCAGGTCCTCATACCCTCAGCCTGCGTGCATGCCAATTCCCCTGTGCCTACATGCCTTTGCTCCTGGTCCTTGAGGACCAAAGTGTGTTTGAAAGTGAGTTCTGATCAAAGTAGTTTAATGGGATCCCTTAGCAGCAAGGCTTTAATCCATAGCAAAGAAATTGAAAACTCGTCGACATAGCAGCCATGCAGAACTGGACCGAAAACCTCTGCCCTGCTCCTTCTGTGCACCAGGAACTCCCCGTCAGTAAGACTTTCAGTCAACCTCTCATGACTGAGCGAGTGGTGCATTTACACACTGGGAGTGTAGAGAACCCAAACGGTCAGCTCGTGAGAGGAAGAGTACAGCGCCGATAGGCAAGATGCCACATTTATGTAAGCCAGTGTTGCACACATCTTTAGAAATGTTGTGCATGCTGGCCTCCACAATAAGATGTAGGAGTGAACGCCTGCACAATGTCTGAGCCCGTTAAAAGAACATAGTGAAACAAAATGTTTTGACCGCTGTGGGTTTTGAAGGTCAGATGCATATATCTACAGCTCAGCATTTAAGTGATAAAGAGATGCTTTTACCTCGGCCCTAGGGGTTGAGAGCAGATCAGGTTTAGGTTTCTCAGCTTTTCTGTTGATGGAAAAAGGGTAAAAAATTGTAAGATCCAAGAAAGCAATTCTATTTTGTGGATAACAAAGATATAATTTTCAAAAAAATGCTAAATATTTTTGGAAATTTAAAAAAATATAGTAAATTAAAATAAATTACTCAAAGTGCTAAAATGAAAACGTTAATATGAAAGAGGCTAACTGAGGTATAACCGCATTTAAAAACAAATTGCAGTGTGAGCTCCTTCACATATAAAGTACATTTTAAAAACCATAAAAACAAATCAATGTAAATTCATTCCTAAACATTTCAAACATATTGAGGATGAGGAGTGCACGTGTAAGAAAACAATTCATACAATAATTATTAAACTAACTAAAACCCAATAAATTGGAAAACAACATAACATAACCAATGAGTTGACGGTTGAAATTCCACGGAGGCCTTTCCAGATGTTGGTTACTAATGAACGAGATTTAATAAATGTTCGGTTAGTAAATAATGTGAGTGACACCTAAATCTGAAGAAAAACAAGGAAAACTGCTGATTCAAAAAGAAAGGTTTAATCGGTAGGTAAATGTATTCCAAATAGATTCATATTTTGCTTCTCAAAACACTGGTTATTTTCTGTATTGCTTTATTGGTTTTCCATTCAATATATTACTTGATGAATTATTTTCCAGTTATTTTTTCTCTTTCAATTTCTTAGCGATTACTCATTTGTTTTATACGTGGCGCTCCTCGTATCATGTGAGCGAAAATTTGAAATCTTTTGAGTTACAATGTTTTTTTTTTATGTACATTGTTATTTTACATGATATAAACTTAACTTTCCTTGTTGAAATAACGTGCTAACTATTTGTTCTACCTGGGTTGCTTTTCTTTGAATGAGATACATAATACAATGTGCTGCCATTATAGAATTTTCTGTTAAAGCTATCAATGAAGTTCTTTTTAACATTGTGAGTTGACAAGCTGGCTATAATGCTGGCAGTGTATTAACAATTTTAAACAAAATATAGCAATGTTAAAAATAACAATATAACTATACTTGGTTTTCAAACCTGAAGGAAAAAATATTTTGAGATTGCATTTTAATAAGCTGATATTAATTTTATATTGTACCTTGTCATTTTTAGTGCATCTGACAGTGGTTTGGGTTTGTATGTTGCATCTTTAGCCAGTATATATTGCAATTTTACCTTTACAACTTGCTAAAATTACATGTTCCATAACTAATACACCTCCTGTAATTTGGTCAAATTCACAATGGACAATAACATTTATAAACTTGCATCTATCTCATATCTACATATGAGCAGATCTCACACTGTTTCCCATCATATTTCTCGGAATGCAGTGCGTATTGGCAGTTCCCCATAGGTGACGCAATTTCATTTCCAGAAAATGTCAGCCGACCAGTAGTGTTGCCATCTACCATCTTTGGTGACAATCGAGTGTGTTAAGATGTTGTAAGAGAGACTCACACTCGGCGGGTTGGGGGGCGGAGCCGGCGGAGGGTGCGAGGGACCTGCTGGCTGTCCAGTTCAGTCTGGTAGAAGAACATCCGGATCTCTTCCTCCATCAGGACCCACGTGGGTAGTAACAGCAGTCTCTGAGACAGAGAGAGGAAGGAACCACCAGCAGGAGCCAGTTATACCCCCTGATCTCAGTGTGTGACTACAGACACATAGAGTGGGAAGAATTCAAACCCACCCCGTGAATGCAGAGTCATATTAGTGTTTGCTGCACCCTGATGTGACAAAACATACTTGTAAATGAAGGCAGGAGAGAAGAAGTGATTGGGACATGAGAAAGAAATGAGAAGTGACTAAATGAAACAAGATCGAGTTTTGCAAACATAAAGGCTTGCAAGATTGGGCAAGAGTAACAAGATAAGCACATATGGCAAAGAGTTAAGTAGAAAGTTGCCGTCTTTCTTCCTACTTTCATGTAACTGTTGAGTTCTGGGATCCTGCTCTCCGCAATCTCCTGCTTGTTTCCCATGTACACTTTTTCTGCAAAAATACAGCCATGTGTTAGAAACCTTAATCTTGTCTGTTTGTCGGGAAGCTACAGCGGCTGCTCAGCTGTAGCTATCAATCTGGTTCCAGTCTGTGTAGAATTCGAATGCTTTCCTTGTGCATGCTTGAATCTCCTCCAGGTGCTCTGGTTTCCTCCCATAGTCTAAAGACACGCGTTTCAATCAGGTTAACTGGTCACTCTAAATTGCCCATTGTGTGTGTGTGTGTTTGTCAAGTCAAGTCAAGGTTTATTTGTCATGGGTGAAGAACACAGCATAACAGTGTTGTCACCATGAAAAGTTTTTGTTTCCGGGCATCCTCACTAATATAAATATGTACATATTTGTGGCTTCCCTAGCCTAGCATCCAACGCTTCTGAAACAGATTCTTTCCAGCCATGAGCCTGACAAAGATAATTTTAGCACAGATATAAGAAATCTCACCATGTGAAGACCACAGGGTTTTCGTTTTCATTCTTACTCATTTACTTTACTCATTCAGCTGATGCTTTCCTTACAGCAGTGCGATTTTTACTGGCTCATTTCATGGTATGTACCTTGACTTAGGGTACTGCAGCCAGAGCAGTGATCACATCTTTTGAGTGCAAGGCTGCTGTTCATATTTTTAAAAATTACCTGGTTTGTACAGGTGTGTATTTACTCACTGGGCCACGTTCCAGACAGTTACTCACATTTGCACGCAACAGCCCTGCCATTTTCCATCTAAAATGTGGCTTTAATTACTGCGGTGGCAGAGCATGAACTTGACAGAGTCTGACTGGCCACCCCAGGACTAATAGATACCCTTATCTTAAAACACACCTTACAACCTTCATTTTGTACTTTCTATTTATATATAATGGGTATTCACTCAAACTGTTCTTGCAAAGTGTGACAGAAGTCCTGCTTTTCAAATAAGAACCTGCACCCCTTCAGCCACTTTCAGTTCCTTAACCATCATATCTCCTGCTGCCCTAAATAGACGTGCATGTACAACATCTATGGGAAGTACCATGAGCACTAACAAAGTCACATTTTCATAGAAAGCAGAAACACATCCTTTTTTTAAAAAATGCATGCGATTCACAAATGTTATTTTGCCAAATCAACTTTCAGGTTCTTTGCTTATGAAATTAACTAAAAGAAAACTTTGTTTAATATGATTAAAGGCCCTTAAAAATAAATTCCTTTCTGTAAACACTGTGGACAGTTAAGCTCATACCAGGTGTCCTTTGTCACCTGTTCACAGCGGGGACCGATCTGTAGTAATCGACAGAGGAGTCGGAGCGCACACTCATTGGCCTCTTTATCAGGTACACCAGTCTGAGACCAGGATAGATGTTCCTTTACCTCCAGGACAGCATGAATCCCGCAACAAAATGCTGGACCCACACCACAGGGTTCTTGTTCCACTACACTTTGACAATTCTTTTGGTTTTTTGGTGGTGGTGTTATTTTGCTAAAATCATGTTCCACGTCATCCCAAAGATGCTACATGGGCTAAAGAGATGGAAACAGTGAAGGCCAATAGAGTAAAGCAAAAGCACTGCTATGTTTGTGGAATCACCCTGAGATGTGTTTTGTGACATGACATTTTATCCTGCTGGAAATATCAGTTTGAGAAAGTGGAGGCTAGCAGTAAAGAGATGCTCCTGGTTAGCAACAATGTTTTGGCAATTTTTGGCATCAAAATGATGCTCAGTTGTTAATAGAAAAACAAATGTGTGCAAAGAAAGCTATCTCCACACCATTACACCCCCCCCCCCACACACACACACCACACTCTAGCACCCTGCTGTACCTAATAAAACAGATGTGGGTAGAGTTAAGTGTCACACAAAAATGGCAGGGAGACTGACACACCAGGTGGATGAGCGAGGGAAGAGTCTGCGGTTACTTATTATTCAATGGAGGGTGGAACCCATAACATCAGTGTCCCATGAAGAGAGACAGGGAAGGGAGCAAATGAAGAACAGCAGTTTCTACACATGCGTGGGCATTTGTCTCAGTCAGAACAAAGAGATCATTGCTGCTGTCGGTTTCAGTAGGAATGCACCTGCAGAGTCAGGCAACAGGTACCGGCTGTTTGTCAGGATGTGGTGGGGTGCCATGCAAAAGACCTCGCTGGTAACGAAACGCGATTAGAATTATGTCATAGACCGCAATACCTTAGAAATATTTGTATTGCATGCTTAACTTAAATTTATTTGCTGCTATTTTTAAAGAAACCCTACTCTTTATGGATCCCCTGAAGCCCGTCTTCAAAAACCAGGAGTAAATATTCCTCATGATATCATGTGTTATTCGCTGTGTACCAGCGTCTGCTAAAATACATCATGATGGTCATTACACATGAGGTGGAGCGCTGGTTGACAGATACCTTAGTCATCGGTTCACAACTGCCCCTGCAGTTATTAACAACTACTTTTCCAGTACCGGGTCATGGTGGTCCAGAACCTCTCGAAAATACCGCGTATGAGGAAGGGTGCCCGCAGGACAAGATTCCAGTTCATCGTAGGGGAGAAACTTTCTCAATACATTCAGAATGAGGCTTTAGTTTTGTTAACAGATTTTGGGACTCTCTCTTGCTCTCTCTTTCTTACAACACACACACAGAGACACACAGTGGCACTTACTGGGCAAGGGGGGCAGAGAACAGCTGTCGAGGCTGCTCTGAGCTATGGTGGATAACTTGAGCTCCAGACCTTGGTGGAGGGTGAAGAATTCCCTGTACCTGCGATATATCAGGTACTTGCTTCCTCCCTTCGTCTTTACCTCGATTACAAAGCGCTGTGGACAGAGGGAGGGTCCATTCTCATGTGCTCATATCATACTTGCTTTCCATGCGCATTAAGGCCTTACTTGTCTATTTCACAGTCGCTTTTTATTCACACAACCGTCTTACACAATTACATGCAAAGTGTACACCAATAGCCACAACATTAAAACCACTGTCAGGTGCAGTGAACAGCAGGATTATCTTGTTACAATGGCACCTGTCAAAGGCTGGGGGAGATATTGGGCAGCGGATGGACAATCGGTTGTTGAAGTCGTGTTGGAAGCAGGGAAAATGGGCAAGCGTAGGGATCTGAGCCACTTTGACAAGTTGTGATGGCTGGGCGACTGGGTCAGAGCATCTCCAAAATGGCAGCCTGTCTTGTGGGGTGGGTGTTCCCGGTATGCAGCAGTTAGAGTGGTCAGTACCTACCAAAAGTGGTCCAAGGAAGGACAACCGGTGAACCGGCGCCCAAGGCTCAATGATGCGCGTGGAGAGCGAAAGCTAGCCCTTCTGGTCCGATCCCACAGAAGACCTATCATCGCACAAACTGCTGAAAACCTTAATGTTGTCCATGGCAGAAAGGTGTCAGAACACACAGCGCATTGCAGCTTTGCTGCATATGGGGCTGTGTTGCCACAGACTGACTGATGCTCATGCTGACCCTGTCCACCGCTGAAAGAACCTACAATGGGAACGTGAGCGTTACAACTGGACTAAGGAGCAGTGGAAGAAGGTGGTTTGATCTGAAGAATCAGAGCTTTTTTTTTTTTTTTTTTTTTAGATCGTGCGGACGGCCGGGTGCGTGTGCGTCGTTTACCCGGGGAAGAGATGGCAGCAAGATGCAGTATGGGAAGAAGGCAGCGTGATGCTCTGGGCAAATTTTGCTGGGAAATCTTGGGTCCTGGCATTTGCGTGGATGTTACTTTGACCCGTACCACCTATCTAAAGACTGGTGCAGACCATGTCCATCCCTACATGGCAATGGTATTCCCTGATGGCAGCGGCCCTGCCACACTGCAAAAATTGTTCAGGAATGGTTTGAGGAACATGACAAAGAGTTCAAGGTGCTGTCTTGGCCTCCATCGAGCATCTGCGGGATGTACTGGAAAGATAATTCTGATCAACGGAAGCCCCACCTCGCAACTTACAGGATTTAAAGAATCTGCTGCTGACATCTCGGTGCCCGACAGCACAGGACGCCTTCGGAGGTCTCGTGGGGTCCACGCCCGGATGGGTCAGAGCTGTTTTGGCAGGCGGTTTTAACGTTGTGGCCGATCGGTGTACATACATGTCATTCCACATAATAAGTGTGATTCTTTTAGCAGTGATCTGCATGATATGAACATATGCATGCTTGCTAACAGGCACGGGTTCACCATATCTCACATAGAAGATGATGAATCCCTTCTTCTCCTCAACGTCGGCTATGGTGGCGCTTATGGGGATGTTGTCCGGCAGCTGGTCGAAGTCACTGGGTGACAGAAATATGGCTTGGATTAGCATTACAGCCGGTTGTTTACCTGGTTTACCTACTGTATTTACTGCAGCGGGACAGTGCGAGCTCATCCTGTACTGGTTGCCAGATTGGGGCATCTCCTCCAACCACACAGGGGGGATTTTTTTTTTTTTTTAACCTCCCATCCGACGGGAAATCTGTTAAACTCACGTCGAGTTGGATGTTCAACCTCTTGCCAAAGCAGCATACACCCCACAGCCCGCTGAAATCGGGTCATAAACAGAGATTTTCGGGGCTCAAATGCAAGGAGCGGTTAGGCGTTCCTTTGCTTCGAGCCATCCCAAATCCCCCGTCTAACAGCCCGTGCAAAGCCAAACGTTACATCGTCGTTGCGTTCCAAATTCCCCTCAGCGCTGCAAATAAACGCACATCGGAACATACTGCAAACTCCCAGGTGTGCCTGTCTTCTGGTTATGACGATAAAGAGCGAGCTTTAAAGCAAAAAGGCCCTTTTAAACTGCACGAACGGCCACACCGGTACACCGGCTTCGTGGTGCGCGCTCACCTCTCGTCCCTGAGCTGACGAGGCAGAGCCATGGCGATGGCGGCGGAGCTGCTGAACAACGCGGTGCGGGGCTGGCAGTGTTTCGCATGCAGGAAGCAGCAGTTCTCCTTTCGTGTCTCGATTTGCGGACACTCCCCCGGAATGACGGAGGAACAGGACGGCGTTGGGTCGCTCGGCTCCGGCTTGCGGGGCCCTCGCTTCAGTCAAAGTCGCTTTAGACTCGCTTTCGTTTTCCAGTCCAGCAAAACGACGCCTCTTTTCAAGTTCCGTCACTCCATCAGTTTGACTGCCCCGCGAAAGCGTCGCCAAATTGTACAGCTTTTTTGCTTTCTTTCTTTCTTTCTTTCTTTTTTTTTTTTTGTTTTTTACCAGAAACTTCATCTTTCAGCAGGGCCATGGCCCTGGGGTTCGAATACTTTCGCAAGGCCCTGGTTCAAAATAAGGCATTACTGTGTTTCAAGGGCCATTAAAGTACTCTTCTTCAGCAGTAAGCATCTCCGAACCCTGTTGCCCGTGCAGTTTTTTACTCAGTCCAACATTACAGCAACATTTGCGCAAAAGTGTTGGCGGATGTTAACGGAACAGGAGGGACGTAGCTGCCGCCACCAGAAGTCGCCACCAGATGTCGCCGTGCAGGAGGAAAAGCTCGGCGTTGGCGGGAAAACGCGGCCGCCGTCGTGCTGACATTGGGATCGATGACCCGCAAGCCCGTGAACTTTGTATGGAATAGTGCGTGGTTACAGTAGAGCTCCTGGAGCTGTTTTAGGCCTGGGTTGTGTTTGTTGGTCTTTTTTAAGCACTGATTTCACTTGCACCCAGACAGTGATGGAAAGAAAAATCGAAAAAACGTCATTGTTGGGGACGTCAAACAATACTGGGAGCTTCCGCATCCAAGATGTCCCTTGCTGACACACCCTCAGGCAAGGTATCTTATTATTGGTTTATCGTTTAGCTTTATCAATAATATTCATTTTTCTCCAAATTAGAGGAACATTGCCACGTTTGCATGCTAAACTAGAGAGAATTATTCACCTTTTTATACGGCAGGGTAATTTTTACTAGACTGAACCTTGACCAAAGTCACTACAGCAGGAATTCATACTCGGGTCTTTCCACACCACGGCAACAGCTCTAACCACTACCTGCCTTAGGCTGGCTGCTCTATTGTTTAACTGTTTATATAACTGGTTTTATTACAGGAGCATTTCAGGGTAAACACTCTGATCAAGGGAACTACAGCAGGTGCGTCCATAGCATTTGAACCTGAAACCTCAGAATACAACTGAGTTCCCATAAAACCACTACAGCGCCTACTTTTTTCAGTAAAACGCCCCGTTGTTAAAATGAGTAACATTTAAGTTTAATTTGAACAAACTGTCAGCTCTGTGACAGAATTGTACCATAAAGACAATACATTAAGTAGGGAGGGGTTGGCTTTGTGCAGAACATAGCTGCTGTGACACGCATGCATCGGCAGATACATTTAACTCCAAGGTCACACCAGTTGGTGTTTACAGGCGTGCGTGCTGCTCAGTGTATATGATACATGAGCGTCACTTCTCCAGCAAGGAATACCAAGAATGCTTTATTTATGGTATGGGGCCAAGGAGAACCAGCCTCCTCATGCATGCCACACCTCGCATAGTTACAGCTGCAATGATAACATTGCTGACATTGGCTTCCCTTGGCAAGCAAGGAGAGACCTTAAAAAAAATATGAGTCTCGTGTGGGCAGACGTCAAACCCCTGCTGTCTCAGCTGGCAAAGGATGAAGCAGCATCTTGTTGACGCTGGTCACGAGGGAGAAGAAAAGTGAGCATCAATGGTGATGCAAGTGTTTGCTTAAATAACAGAAACGTGTTCTTAGGGTGGGTTTTTTTATGGCACATAATGCCCACTGTATTTATAGCGGAGTCAAATGCAACCCTACCCTAATCTCAAGGCCATCAGCCTGGGTTTCCCTACAATATCACTGCTTCTTCTGCTGTCCCGCACAGCTGTAAACCTGGAGGTTTCTCCTACTTCAGTCACTTCCAAGACGCCTGTCACAAAGCTTAAACTCCACATTTGCTGTCATCATCACCGATACTGTTATCTTTTTCCTCCGTCTGCTTTTACTTATGCATGTCGGTCTCTCCCAGCCAATAGGACTCACATTTGCCCTTCAGTGATGTTCCAAAGGACACCCCAGGCCTCTCTGTGTGTTGTCATTCACAGGGCTGATACCAATATTGTGAAGGATCTTTCTGCGCCTCTATTTCTGTCTTTCTCGTTTGCCGTTCTTCTTCCTTCGTCTACTGGGTCTCTACTGTGTCTCACCTTCTCTTTTGCCACCGCTCAAAGAGAAACTGCTGAGGTGGAGAAATATAATCGGTGAAGTGGAATCGTTGGGGGGGGGGGCACAGAGGCATAATATTCTCCTGTCTTTGGGAGTTGCAATGGCAGCAGCGGCCACTCGGGGGCACCAAACAAAATCGCCAGCTCACGAATGGAGGCGTGTGAGGTCAATTGTGATGTCCACAGCTGAGCACCTTCTGGTTTGTGTCTGGGCTTCTCTTTGCATCAGCATAGATCCATGGCCTCCCCATGCCACCCACCTTGGAAAATCCCTGCAGGTCAGAATGGGTCTCTGCACAGGTCCAAGGCACCTCTCCATAGGTCTAAATATAACCTTACTCTACCCTAAGGAGGAAACACAAGAGTGTGGAGAGGAGAGGAGGAAGTCAAAGAGAGGACAAGCAGAGTCATGACCAAAGTCAAGGAGACCGCAACTTGGCATCTCCACCTGCTGCCTCACGCCGGAGTGCCGTGACTTTCACCAGACTCAGGCCCTGGCATCTCTATTTTACTCCATCCTCATTTTGTCACAGTGCTTAAAGCACTGTTGGCCTTAATGGAACTCGGTGGACAACGAGTCCATATCTGCTGAGCTCATGAGATTTATCAGATTATCTGCTCTGTTCCCATTCCCAATCCCCACCCACCTTCTTCTGTCTTTCTTCCATGCCAGGCCCCCTTTAGGCTAAGTGCAGGTACATGGTCTCAGAGCTGAAGCATCATTAACGCAGAGAAGAACCAATGTTAAGCAGAACCGGTCTTCCTGTTGACATGTCAGAGCTGATCTGTTCCACACACAACTCAGATATGGATACTGAAACAGGAGCCAAGGGGAACCCCTACCCTGTGGCCTCCTTGGGAGTGGAAAGGGAACACTCGCAATGTATACGCTGTGACATAGAGGGGGAATCCTGTCAATGGAGAGTGAACACGATGGAACCTGAAACTACACCCCCTTAAAAAAAAACCCAAGCATTAGCTTGTCCTTGTTCAACTGCTATGCGCTCAATCAAAAGGCTGGTCTGCAAGGAGGCCTTCGTGCTCACTTGGAGGCAAACAAACATACACAACAGCAAACATGGAGTCCTTTTGAGCTCCTTGCTGGTGTTAAGTACCATCAAGTTGATGTTGACTCTTAGCAACCACATTAGCGGAGTGTCTCCAGGGGCTTCTGTCCTCCACTTTGTGTCCAAAAGGGTGCATCCATTGTTGCAGTATTTGAGCCCATCCATCTGATTGCTGGTTGTCCTCCTCTTCTTCTTTCAATGTGCATCACTTTCTTTTCCAGGGAATAGAAGCACTTGTGCTTCTAATGAGTGTTCTGACCTGATTTAATTCAATATTCTTTTGTTTGTTTTTCCAACTTTTCTAGTTATCCTTAAAACTCTCCTCCAGGATCCAGATTCTCTTTTTGCTCAAGTCTGACTTTCGCATCCATATAGCTTTACAGAACATTCCTTTCTAGTTTTCATCCTTGTTTTGGTTCCCCAACACCGTTTCCAGATCTTTCATTGCCTCTGTGCCTTGTTTTCCTTCTTAACCGATTTCTTTGGTGCATCTCAACGCAATTCCTTGTTGCATGTGTAGGCACCTGCGTTTACTTTTTCCTAAAACCCAGGGCTCTTTAGCCAGTTGGCCTTCTTCGCAACTCACCACACAATTCACATTTCAGCACCTTTACTGGGTCAGTGTCACATTTAGTTTCTTTGCTGATATCAAACGGTTGGAGGCAAAGGACAAAACAAATTGATGGCTCCACCACACAAGATCTCTCATGCAGTGATTTTATTTAAACTGCCCCTGTCACAAATAGAAAGGAGCTTGCAACCTAAACAATATTAAAATATTACTTTGAATCAAATACTGAATTGGTTTGAACTGCCTTATTAATTCATTTAAAAATGTTGAAGAGAGCAGCAGCACGCAGCTTGAAGTCCCGTGCATTAATAGACCGAAATAAGAACAAAATAAGTAAAACCGCTACCACATGCTGGGATGCGTGTAGTTTATGAGCGGAGCGTTGTCGTGAGATCTTTGTAGACCGTGGTGATGAATGCAAGTCCGTCCCACTGTGCTTTGCCCGATCCAATAGGCATCACGTCCAAATGTACTAAGTTGGCTGTAGCCATGTTCAACTGCAGGATGTTCATAGGATTTACATTAAACCTGCAAATTGTTCAAGCACAAAAGTGGGTTATTTGAGAACAATTGTATATGGGTTCCTGTACTTATGGACGTATATGTTAGCATGCCAGAAGAGCACAGCTTAGGTAAGAAGCCCCTCTTCAAGGCAGGATCTGAAGTGAGCTGTTAATAGTTGGGTCAAGATACTGATTTAGTATGAGCTGCCAGCTTCCAGATATTCTCTGGCACGATGCCGTACCCTCCCCTTCCCCAAAGCCTCCACCTCACAAACCCATTCCCCTTGCCCAAGAGATCTGCAAGCGACACCAAGCACGCACTGTAATGAATTTGGCCGAAGGCCTTGGCGGCCACCAGTGCAGGAGAGCGCTGATAAATTTAGTCTGAGGATGAAAAGCCCAAAGAGCAAGGAAGGTAAGACAGGCAGCGAGGCCATAAAAGGAGCCAGGGGGCCACACGGTGGGAAGATAAGTGGGAGTAGGGGGCTGCAATTGGGTAAGGAGGTGGGCGTGGACACATGAAGGAGGGCTCTTGACCAAAGAATAGTTGGACACACTTGAGCCCTGCAGCAGGGAAAAATCTGGCTGAGGGAATTATGGCATTTTGAAGGTTTTTCCTAGGGCAGCTAGAACAAAGTGGGAGGCAAGGAGAGGGGGACTGCAGAAAGTGGTGAGTGGCTGGGAAGTAAGTGGCAGAGCAAAGGTGTGGCCAGTAGGGTTTCAGCTGACAAAGGCTATCAACCTGCTTGGGTTCGTGTCCCAGAAGGGAAGCTTTCCTAATGCCTGTGAGCAGGTGCTCAGTGTGACCTGCTATAACCAGCTGAACAAAGGGGTAAAATGATAATACGCCTTAGATACATGCCGCAGTTTAGCAACACGACACACATGGGAATAAAGTGGCAAGTCCAAGGATTTTCCGGTGAAACTGATGTTTGAATATTTCTGAAAAGCCATGAACCATCCAAAGTGGGTACTGGAGTCTCTTAAAGTTGTCATCAAGTGTTTTTATCCATTCTGCTTTTTTGAATTTAAGCCTAAGAAGACTCAGTCTTAGACCAACTTCATATATCTGTCATGCTCACTCATCGGTGTTTGATGGAGTTCCGTGCTGTGCACTGAGCTCTGCTTTGTTCATCCTCGCACCTTCTTGTGTTCGGCCAAGTCACCTGTCGGCACCTATCGGCAATCCGGAAAGTTACCGGTGTTCATGGCGTATGTTTAAGAGTTTAGTGACGCGATCAGAAAGTTACCAGACTGATAGAAAAACTCCTGGAATAATCTGTCTGTCTGTCTGTCTGTTTCAGTTGGAATTCATCACCAAGCTTTCTGGAATTTACCATCATCTCAGGATTACTGTTGTCCGATTCTTTTAAAACCTGGCTCAGAAATAATTGCCAGCAGACTTTGGGAGGCTCTGGGACGCCGCGTAGATTTGCATGCGTGTTCCCCAGCGGGCTGTACTGTGTAGAGTGAGCACGTGTGTTTCTGCATGCATATTTCACTTGCACACCACAATGCGTTTTGTGTTGTGTTACATTGAGGACAACGGGCATGCATTAAATATTTACATTTTTGATATTTTAGACTGTGTTTTCTGCGTGTGAGGGAATACAGGAAGACGAGGTACGCCGGTCCAGTTCGGAGACAGAATTTCACCGCAGGATTAGTGTGCGGGATGCAGAGCGATCGCCCATGCAGCCAATAGCCTCCAGGAGCAGGAGCAGGAGCAGGAGCAAAAGAGAACACCAAGCAGGGTGGGGCTGAGGTGGGCGTTGGGGCTGTGTGTCCAGATCACAATGCCCAGGTAAAAGGAAACCTGTGAACCTGAGATGGGGAAGAAGACTGGAGAAAGAATAGGCAGGGTGGGTGGTGGAACAGAGAGCATGAAAGCGATAGAGAGAGAAGAAGAAAGGAAAAAAGATGGGCAGATTATTAATAGACGTTGAATCGCGAGTGTGGTGGAGAAAGTGATACGGCGTGCGGCCACATAGCATCTCGCCAACGTGAACCGGCTTCCCATTTTTTGTCCTAAAATAGAGCCAGGAGGGAGTGTATAAAAGAGAAGTGGCGGAAGCCCTCCCACTCACCTCGTCCCAGGCCAGCTACCTGAGCTCCCTCTCCAGCCCCTCTCTCTCTCTCCAGCGTGTCCCCCTGAGCGCAGGTAAGAGACAGGGCAGCCCGGTCCCGAATCCCGCATGTCTCTCTACACATGCAGGAGATCTCAGGGCTCATTGCGGCGACAGCTGATGATGGACGATGGGAGCCCAGTCGAAAGGCGCTTTGGTGCAGCTCGGGAAAACGACGGGGAAATTTCTAGCCATCCGAAGGCGCAAACCGCCTTTGAGTCAAATCTTTAACTGTGTATTTGTTTTTTTGTTTTTTTTTTTTAAAAAAAGCATGGATATGTGAGTCCTTAGTTAGTTTACCATTACGAGTGAAGACCAGGACACGGGTTTTTTCGATTCTCAAATTTCTTTGGGAAAATAATGCATTACTGTGAAGATGCAAAACATTTTACAAGATCAGCAGCAAAATTTGATGCACTGGTTGAGCTGAGGTAGTGCATTGTGAGGAAAACCTTTTACCTACAGAAGATTCTGGTAATCGAACGTTCATACAATGTCTAAAGTCTTCATTTTTAATGTCACATTAATGTCACAAAAGTGCCTTCAGATTTGCTAGCAAACTGCTTGTGCTTTGGTTGCTGGTTTCTTCTAAGTTGACCTGGCTTTAACGGAATATTATATTTGAATATTTCTAAAGAAACCAATTCAGTTTAACAGTTTAGTCTTACTGCATTTTTTCATCATTTTAACGGTGACAATCTATTCTTTTGCAAATCTTCATTGCTTCAAAGAGTATGGTTGATAGCCTGTACATATTTAGCTGTATATTTTTTATATATATTTACGCCAAAAAAAACAGATATAAAGTGATTGCAAAGTCAGAAGTGTTAGTTTGCAGGCAAATAGAGGAATTTTCCTGTTTCGCTGAGATTTTCTTCTTAAATGGTCTTGGTGAACCTGTGCCAAACTCATTTGCTTTTGCATAATTTACTTTCCAACTGAGACGCTTCTACAAGCATTTTAAGGTCTGTGAATGAAACGGGACCTCACTTTTGAGGTTAAAATAGCGAAACAAACAGCTATTCTGATGCAAAAGAAACAATAGATTTCTTCACCAATTTAAGTTTGTGAGACGACTGATGCGCAGAAGGAAGCGAAGCACTCGTACGCAACTTTGTTCTCCTGCTGGAAAACACTGTAATTTAGTTGTCTGGAAAGCTGGCGCACATTCAGGCTTCATGCATCGCAGCCGAAAGTCGACAGCAAATTACAGTCCGATGCGCTTCGTGTCGGCGTGATATCTGACACATACATCAATATATCATTATATGCTTGGGCCGTAACCCAATCCCACTTGGAAGCTGTGGCTGAAGTTTCTCTGCATATCGCGATTCCCATTTCGATTAAAAGGTATGGAGGCCTCGATGGCACATTTTGGTTTTTTAAAATTTAAATACTTACCAGCCTCTTAATACTTGCACTGCCCATCAGGTTCTGCTCAACTCACCATCTGCATTCAAATGATCATTCAGCATCCAGCCCCCCTGCACAGAAATGCCAGGAAACGCAGCGAGATGCAACTGCCCACACAGCCGCAACCGCTGCCGCCTGCCAGATGTGATGTTTATTCCAAAACAGTTTAGATCTCCCTCGGCAGCAACCGGAAAGATTTTCACGTTCACGCTTCGCCTTAGTGCCCTTTTGATGTGTCATCTGCGACAACTATGCCCTGATCGCTCCTACTGAAGGTTGGGAAGCCTGGTTATGGGAGATGGGCGAGTGACTGGGGAGCGGGGTATCAAGACGCCATCGTGAGATCCAGGACAAATCATGCAGTGCGTCGTCCCTGCTCCTCACAGCTGCGACTCTCTTTCAGATATGGTTTCATCTGACACACAGCACGATGTCACCCTTTGGTCATAGTGGGAATAAGGGCGCCCCCCCAGCCGTAAATAATCCCGGGTATTGATAACGTACTGTAGTTCTGCACCATCCTGTTTTTCTATCATGGTGATGTGAACTGATCACAGAGGGGTGGAAATAATAAGACAATAAAACTCTCAGGAGCTGAAATTGAGGCCACCATCCCTCTTAGAGCCCAACAAGACTGCAGAATCACCCAGCTAGATAGTCAGGGCTACAAGAATCTGCAAAAATTATTATTATTATTATTATTATTATTATTATTATTACTAATAATAATAACAACAACAACAACAACAATAATAATAATAATAATAATAATAATAATAATAATAAAGCGCACAGGTGCAGCTTAGGAATGGGGTCTGTGCCATTCCTCCTGGTGAATGAAGATAACCAAGGCACCAGAAGCATTAATAAAAGTACAATCATCTCCGAAAAGCAGATTGATTCAACGTCCCTTGTGGACTTGGCTAAGGCGTAGCCACAGTCTGACGGTCACTCTGGAAATTTAAAGGGAAAGGAGAGCAGGAGGAGTTCATTTTGAAGCCAATACAGGAGATGCAATCCTGGAGTGTCGGATGTAGCTGAAAGCAACATTTCAAAGGGAAAATAAAACTAAAGGAAGAAGCTTTATCAGTTGTGATCATTTACTGTGCTATCTGAACTGAGTTGGCCATTCTTTAACATTCCTGCTCCATCTGACTTGTAGCTGCAAGATGGCCATGAAAGACCTTCTGAATGCTGAAGATATCAAGAAGGCTCTTGAGGCATTTAAAGGTATGGAGAAAACTGCTCTTGATTTCCTTTTACATCCATCATCCACAAATAAGGGATCTATTTGGGGGGGGAGGGGTTGTGTAGCTATTTAGAACATAGGCTTATGATCCTAAGGTTTTCTATTCCCATACCATGTGGGGTCTAGCCATAGTGCCCTCACCTGAATTTCACAGCAAAACATCAAGAGCTTCAAAAGTGGCAGAACTGTGAGTCATAATAAAGATGCAAGTGTTCGGTTACTTCCGACACAGACAGTCCCTTGCAGTTCTACCCCTTTTCATGATGGCACCGGTTACAATCTTTGCAGATGCAGACACCTTTGACCATAAGAAGTTCTTCAACATGGTGGGCCTGAAGGCAAAGTCAACCGAAGATGTGAAGAAGGCCTTCAAAATCTTGGATGTAGACAACAGTGGCTTCATTGAGGAGGAAGAGCTCATGTGAGTGAGCAAGATCACTATACTGCCTCTACACACACACACACGCAGTAGCACAGGTTGCCCTTGTCATCCCATCACCTGTCGGCACCTATCGGACACCTATTGACGCATGTCAAAGAAAGTTTGGAAGTATTAATGATTAAGTTCCAGATAGCTTCTCTCAACTGCCGATTTATTGGGGAACAGCCAAAGCAAGAACAAGAACAGAGTAAGTTAGGTTGCAAGGCTGCAAAATGGAGACCAGTGCATGCTCAGAATAGGTTGTAACCCTGTTTCTCTGCATGTGTTGGACACTGTGGTCCTCACCAACCTGCAGCAGCTCTAGTGATCTCTGTCCTGCCTGCAGGTACGTGTTGAAGGGGTTTTCTTCAGACGGCAGGGAGCTGACCGTCAATGAAACCAAGGCATTGATGACAGCAGGCGACAAGGATGGGGACGGCAAGATTGGCGTAGACGGTAAGAGCTGTTCCACCCGTAAGGGCGCATTTGAGACCGGCAAGACCGGCTGTAGGTCAGCAATCTCCATCTTTCATGCTCTTCTTCTTTGTTTGCACAGAGTTTGAGGCCTTGGTGCACGAATAGACGGCACGCCTCCTGCCCTGGCCAACTTGCGCTCCGCCCTCCCTCTCCTCTCCTCTCCTCTCCCTGGCCTTTCCTTCCCATCCCAGACCACCGCCCACCTCCCACCGCACATCAAACCTCCACTAAAGCCCTGGCTCTTTCCACTCCAGTATACTGGACTGGGGCAACAGAGCAGCAGGTGAAGGGAGCCGAGTGGAGGCACTCACAAGCACACCCGCCCTATTTATTTTTCATTTTTTATTAACAAAAATAAACTGTACATGTTTCTGTTTATTTTGAAATATGGAACTGTTTCATTTGAAGGACATGTAGATATATAAACAGTCTCCATCTCTTGTTTTGCTTCACTCTCTGTCGCTCAAACCTGCTGACACTCGTACACTCCTGCTCACCTTCCCTCCCCAAGACCCCCCGCTGGTTATGAGCGGTGGCTTAGAAAGCAGAATTTGTCAAGCCACGAAGAGGAAAAAACTAAATGAAAAATAAAATCGATGCCTTGAGTACATGGAGTCATACCAGCTCACTTTATTGCACCATTTCTGCTGGACTCTCAGCACCTCACAGCTGCACTGGCCTCTGACTAACAATTTGTTGTATCAACAACACTTTTTACCAAAATGTATTTGTTTTTTTGTCAATCGGCCGACACCTTCAGCAGAAGAGATTCTCCAGGGTTCTGTTCACATATTAAGCTGCTTATTATTTCCCTGTTAATACAGCTGGGTCATTTTCACTGCATCAGCTGAGTGTAAGCACCATGTTCAGGGCCATTACAGCACGACCAGTGATTCAGGCACAGGATGCTTCACCACAATGCAAAAGTTCTAAGGACTACGTTACCTGCTCCCCCTAAAGCTTTACCATCTGCTGTATCAGGCCAGATATAAGACAACCCCCTCTTTTTCAACACTCATTTTTGAAACATTTATATCATCTTTAGAAAGAAAAACCATATTTATTCATATTAACCGTGTTTCCGTATTTAAGATGGTCTTCTTGGGCTCACCACCTTCAACCTCGACATTCTGTTAACACTTTATTTCTTGGCTGCTTGAGAGTTGTTCGACACCTCTGTCTGGTTGAGCACCGTTATCTTACAATTGGCATTGCGAGTTGTCCTCGCTCCTTGGTTAATTTGGCCAAACTCTGAGCTCCTTCTTTCCAGTCCATCTCGAGGTTTTGCCGTCTTTCTCCCTCGCAAACTCCAATTGATCATTTCTGTGGATAACTGACTCCACTGGATAAGTGACGCCACCTGCTGGTGTTCTACGGTGTACGACCTTGACAGGTGAAGTCCTTGAATACAAGGACTTTGACTCCATCTTTTTAGATGTAATTCCCAGAGAAAAAATACCGTCTTATATTCCGGTCAATACAGCGGTATATTTAAATAAAATAATGTGGGCTCCTAGAGCTGGAACTAAACCAGAAGCATGAAGGTACAGGTGTGTGTTCATACATACGACTGCATTTGAGGCCTGGTTCATCTCCAGGGGGATGAGTTATCCCCCTACACGATCGCTTTCAGTGGGTGAACAACACTCACCATCATCCCTGCAGCCAAGTCTATGGCCTTCAGCTGGAACCGCTGAACCCCAGGGAAAGCGGTCACAACGGACGCCACGCAGCGGCTCGGTTTACGACGAGATTAATTGACGGCCGCTGCTCATCGAGGAGGAGGTGAGACATGTCGACACCTCTTCAAGGACCAGTGCCTGCGCTCTGCACGAAACCCGACACGGCAACGCGTGGCTGCTGCAGCGTCCGAGACGGACGGTCGACGCGGCACGAAAGTGTTACGGGCGCAGGTCGCGCTTGCTCCTCGGCCTGTCGTCTTGTCAGTACCCATCCCCCGGGAAAGGAAGCAGACCACGCAGCCAGCAGGGAAGCAACCTGTGACCAGATGGTCGCAGACTCAAGTTCCAAGCCCTGGCTGCCGAATGAAGGCCCTCAGCCTCAATTGCTTTGGTGAAATATTTAAGAAAGGTAATGTTTTAAACGGGTAAAAGATGGGTAAATGAACATCACCCAGTGTAATTGAACACTAACATCCTGCTGGGCATAAAAATTATAATTCTGGAAATTACACAAATTCCTTTCTGGAAATCAAACATTTATGTTTTTATGTGTTCAGTTCAATCCCCCCTACAATGCCCAACAGTATACAGTGGGATGCTAACAGACACATTCAATTCTATGAAATTAAGAAATCTTAAAAATACATCTCACCTGGCTACATGAAGAAAGCATATCAAAATCCCAAAAGCCTTTTGTGTTTGAAATTTGTTTCTGCTAGTTTTACGGTATGGCATTAGAAATACAAAGAGTTTTAAGTACGTGAGCACATAACCTAAACGCCACACGGGACAAAAACACACACCTCTACCTATTGACAATGCGTTTGTGACTGCTCTGCACACACATCAGGGTCGCGCTGTGCTTCGTGTCAGTGAATCCTCGGGGCCGATCTGTCGTTGGTCGTTGTGGGCCGGAGCTTCACCGTGGCGAAAGGGTTGGTCCCCCTGCAGGACGATGATGAAAACGTGGACCGTTTTTCCACGTTCACTCATCTGCTTACCAGCAAGAGTCCCCTTCATCCTCCTCCCCAAGGCCCTCCCCTCTTACCTTGGAAACAACTCTGGCCGTAATGTCTGCTCCGTCGTTTTCTGAAAGAAAGGCAAAAACAACGCAGCTCAGCTGCATGCCTCCACAAATGATCACCTGATCTCTATGTCAGCTTGGACGTCGCCTCAGTGCAGCATCAGTCATCAATGTCCAGCCCTGGTCTGTCCTTCATCCAGAGGACGGAAGTAAATCTGGAACAATTGGCAATGAAAGCAGCGCAGGTTTTTGCATTGTCTCTCTGCCAATTCAAATCTATTTTCAACAAACTGCCTCTTACGTTGTCCTTCCCTTACAAACCATCTCCCTGGACTTCAGAATTTGCTACGTTAATAAACCTCGGTGTAGCGCAAGATGATCCCCTGAGGAAGACCATAGCACTCCAAGCCACTATAATACAACATTCCCCAATTTTGTGACCCAACACCAGGATGCTCTCCATCTCCTGTACTGGAACTTGGAAAGTCTTCAGCACCACCATGAACGGAAGGAACTTCATCACCATTCAAATATTAAAAATATGCCTTAGCCTAATGTTTGATTTTATGCAGCGCCCTGACAGAATACTGCTATCTTCTGGATCCAGCAGAGCTTGGTGCAGCCTAAACAGCACTGGCCAGTCACAGGGTTGATCTTCAGGGTTTTCCTGAAGTCTTTGTGAAAATGCTGTGTGGATTTTGGGAAAGAAAATCCTCGTGGCCAGGTTACTGGTGCCCCATCCTGTGACCATGGCACCTATGTGTCTGAATGCATCACTGAGGCCTCAGAGCAAGGATTTATTTGACCATTGACATCACATGCACATACTTTTTCAACTTGATCCAAAGGATGGTGTCTGACTCTGTTTAGTCACCGTTTAAATTTTATTACAATTACAACTTTAGAGCATGTCATGAAGATGACGATTTTTAACAACTTATACAGGTGGTCCCGACTTACGCTGGGGTTCTGTTCTGATAAACCCATTTTAAGTCAAAAGTGCATTTAATACACCTAACCTACTGTCACGTCTGTGGCTGCTTCAGCAATGGAATGTAGGCGGTCTTTCCGCCTCCGTCTTCAAACTGAGCACTGACTGGTGTGAGACCCAATCGTGGACACGTTTGTTTAGTTACGTCTTTTTTGGGTTCTACCCAAACTTCCTGTCAGTGCTCAGTTTCCGCTGCCCCTTATGAACTCTCCTGCAACCGCTGTCTTGCTAAGACCTTGTATTTTATTCATTTCAAATTCTGGCATCTTCCGTTTTTTGGTTTACTGCTAATTGCTAATGTTTAACCCTAGCTCCCAGCTAATGGAAATGTTCTTTGTCAGAAACAACACTCAGTTGTTAAACTTATTACCGTGGTGTCTTGTGACTGCTCCACCAACCCACGCCATAGCTACTGAACATCATAGCCTAGCCTACCTTAAAAGTCATTATAGGATTTCCACTTTCATGCCACTTGCAGGAGACACAGACACAGATGGACGTTACGTACACATGATGGATGCACAAAACACAATGTATATATAGGCGGGTATCCAAAAACAATGCTAGCAGACAATACAGAACACTGTAGAGTATTGGTTGTATACATTAGCGATCCCGTGGCAGTCTGGGAGATGCCGTTCACTACCACTGCCCAACATAATGTGACAGTATCGTGCCACATATCACTTAACCAGGAAAAAACAAAAATTTAAATTCAAAGTACAGCTTCTACTGAATGCACACTGCTATCGCACAATCGTAAAGTCGGACCATCGTACCTCGGGGACCAGCTGTACTTGTTAAATACCCATATCCTTATTTAGACATGGGAGAGCACCACATGGAAGATGGCATTCAGCGCCACAATACGTCATTATCAATATTTCACAATGCTGTTTGGTTTGGTCAGTGCACCCTCTGTGGTTCCAGGTTTATAAAAGTAACTTGCAAATGAAGTAGTCTGAGATATATGCAACGTCAGTGGTGCATACCAGTAATATACTCTGAAGTAGTTCTTTATCTGAATGTTCTCATCACACCGGATTTCCAGCTCTTTGCAGACGAAACTGTTTGTGCGTCAGGGTAGAAGAGAGCATTTTCCCTTAGTCTAAAGTGAACTTTTCAGGACACAGCCACTGTTTCTAAGGAGTTCTTATGGATATGAGTAAGGTGAAAGCAGTATTATATTATCCACAACTGCACTCTCTGAAAGGTATTGGTTAACAAAATTGAACACTTTGGTTAAACTAAATCACTAGCACAGACGCTAACCCAAGCAGCTCATACAACCCACCTTGTTCTCAAGAGATTCCACCTTCCTGTCCACTGTGGGCGTTGTTGGACGCAAACTGGCTGAACTCACATTCAGGGATGGAGCAGGGGGTGGGATCCCATTACAATTTCGACTTTCCATGTGGTCACCTGTGTCCCTTTGGTCCCTTGGATCCAGCAGGTTGTTCAGACTATGACTTCTAAGGGCAGGACTGACATGAGGTCGAAGGTCATGACTGCAAAAGCAAAAATAACAAAAAGCATGGCACTGTGATAAATGTTTCTGTTCAGCTCCATCCGTCCATCCATCAATCTGTTAACCGTTTATCCTGAGCAGAGTCACAGCAGTCCAGAGTCCATCCTGGAAGCAGAGGGCGCTAGGCAATGAAACTGGCCCTTGATGGGTTGCCAGTGCACCACAGTGAAAGAAACTTGCCCATTTTAAATAATTGTATCAGTTTCCATATCAATTAAAAGAAGTACCAACCTTGATATGCAAGCTATTGGTCTCTTTCGTGTTCACTCTAATTCTATATTTCTATACAGGACATGAAAACAACCATGAAAGGATTTCATTCCCCAGTTTGGAGCGCTACTCACCTGGATCCAAATATTTTAGGGGTGTCCTCCAGGGGGGCAACATATGCAGCTGGAAACCAGCCCTGACTATGAGAAATGATCGTCATGGAAATCCATCGCACCAACTTCAACAAGGTAACACACACTGACAAACAAAAACAAAGACATGCTGTACATCCACACTTCCTTACCGGAAGTCGCTATCCGATCTCCCATACAACCAACCATTTCGGGGTTCCTGGATAAGCACGGTGATCAGCTCTCCCTGGGCGAAAGGCAGCAGCGTTGGGTTGGAGGAGGGGAAGTGAGGTGCCAGTGCCCTCATCTGCCTCCCCACACCCATGCCCAGTGTCTCACCCACAGAGCTGGAGCGGGAGCGGATGGGCTGAGGGGAGGGCACTGGGGGACATGGAGAGAAGAATTGAAAGGACAAGGAAAGACAGCAATGACTACAGAGTATAAACAAAAGCATATACTGTACCTTTAGATAAATGCATTTTTAACTAAGAGTCCTTACAATATATTGATCAAAATTTTTAAAAAATCATTTTATTATGACAAAAAAAATTGATATTTATACTAGTAAGTCCCATTCCCTTGCTTTAAGAGAAGCGTTATCAATAGTTAAGGAGTATTTCAGTACAGTCTTATCCTGTTTGTGATACTGGGTAGTTCATACTTTTCCAAAGATATGTATATTATTCTTAGTTTACCATAAATGGAGAAAAAACATCACAGTTATTTCAAAGACATCATACTTTGTGTTATAAGGAAAGATGCTAAACAGAAAGTGGCTCCTGAAAGACCAATATGGTCCTCCAACCTCTGGAGGGCACTCTGCCAAGCACTTGCTCCTCTCGGCCAGTCCAGGTTCGCTCCTTTTCCTCCTCTCTCGCTCCCATGTGCAGAAACGAACTCACGGAGCTTCGGCTCTAAAAGGAAATAATAACATAAAACAGACTGCAGATTCATATTGCCAACCTCCCAAGATGGGGCACTCCCTTTCGCAATGCTTACCACAGAGTCGTGATCGAGGAGGGATGGGGTTCGAGGTCTAGACACCCGGGTTTCATTCACCATCTCCTTCCAGCCCTCGGCCTTCACCTGGAGAGCATCCCCTGTCTGAGAGGAGGAGTGCCTCCTTTTACTGTACCATCAGGACCAGACGGAAGCAGCATTGAGGACGTGGAGGAGTGGCTCACAGTGTCATACACATCGCCGCTCCCATATTTAGGCACGAGAGCGAAGGCAGGGAATTGTGGGAGAAGGTGTGATGCAGCAGCGACGGAGCAAACAGAAGTGAATTTCAGTTTGAGAGAAGTCAACCAAAAGGGTCCTGTGTGGTCTCATACTGTTCTACTATAATAATAGTAAATAGTAGGAAATTACCAGATAGAAAATGATTCAACCAGCTGGGCTGATTTTTTACCCAACTCCTAGGGAATGTAAACTACAAAAACTGAGTGCTGGGACAAAACAAAAAACTGCAAACTATATTTATGGTCAGGTGTCCTGCAGAGTAAGTAGACTAAGAGACTTGAGGGTGTGCATATGTGTGTGTACCTTATTGAAGAGATATAGTAAGGACTGGGTGAGGCCACAGTGCTTCTCAGCCAGAAAGCGATACCTCCTCTCCTCTTCCTTCAAGGCCTCATGATGACTCTGTCTGAGGAACTGCATGTACTCACTGCTCTCCTGTTGAATCACACACACACACACACACACACACACACACACACACACACACACACACACACACACACACACAGAGAGAGTGTTTTCTACAGAAGCCAGCTAAACTCCCAGTCAAGTAGCTCCGCACAGAAGCCTTGGCCACACAGCCTTACCAAAGAGTCTCTGTAGGTTCCTCGCCTCAGCTGCAGCTCCAGGGCCACTGCTTGGTTCCTCACTTCCATCTCATAGCGCTCCATGCTCCCCTGGAGGACACACAGCCACATGCATTTACTGCAGTAAGTTACACTACTCCATCACACCATTAGACATGCCCGTTACTCTGCATGGCAACACTACATGTGCTCATATACTGTTCATGTCTGCTGCACTGCTAGTATGAAGGAGCTGGTAAAATACTCCCATATACCCTGCAAACAAGGTAAAACCGTGACTCTGACCATCAGTTTTTGCACACCAGTCACATGAACTACAGTATGTGCATAAACAAACACATATGACCGTGAAGCACAGTGCACCCCTCACATGCCTCTTTCTTCACACAGCATAACTTCTGCAGCGGGACAGTCTACCGTGTGGATCAGTTTACGCTTGCACCCCACCCCCCGCCACATGGTGCCCGATGATGAGTGACACCTCAGGGCGCCGACAGCCGGGTACACGGAATACCACTGGGCCAACACTTGGGTGTGGGGATCAGTCTGGGGCACAATGGGCAGTGCATTAAGGCACTGATCACTTGTTTTGGGTTGCTCTGCTGGCTCTTTTGCCCCAGTAAGAGGGACAAAGGAGTTCAGTACGTTTATGCTAAAAGAGACGCAAAGGTATTCACAGAGATGTAGTCCCCATCCAGCCTGACGTTATTGTCCATCTCCTGGAGGACCTCAGCGTGGAACCACTGGAACTGGAAGGAGAAAAGGCAGCAGAACAGCTGTTATAGAAAATTGCGGTAAAACTCACCGCAGTAACAGTAATGCAGCAGGGAACTTACAACTCCTTCCAGTTCAGCGATGAGCCTCCTTTGGCTCTCAGATATCTGCATCAGGACGTCTCCTGTGATGAACAGAGAGAGACTTCACCGCATAGTTGGACAGGGACGTGAACTCATACCCAGCAGGGTGCCAGGTCCAGCCCATGATCGGGCCTTCGCTGTTGTAGTCTTGATGGGTGGAACTGGAGGTCATTATGCATAAAAAGGTGAGAGAAGCAACAAAAATAATATTCTGAAATATACAGTACCTGTAAAAAATGTGCATCCATCTGGTTGGCACCTGTGTGGGAAGAACTGGACAGAAGGGTGAAAGCAAAGCAACCCAAGTGTCCTAAATCCCTGGAAACTGCTGGAGAGAACCTGGGGAAGACACATTGCCTCACTTCCTCATCAAATTTATTAGCAAAAGTTAGTTTTCGGGGTGTGCACTTAAACTTTTGACTTGTGCTCTACGATCAGTCAGGCACCACGTGGGGTATAAACGTTATGACATTTTGAAACAGAGGGTTCGCCCCCCAACTTCTACTGTTAAACTACGGTAAATGATGGCAAAGCTTTGATGTGTGACTCCAGGAGTTCTGGAAAAAGCAGCGACTCTCATATCAGGGTGACCCGGGGGGTAAATAAATGATTTGCGTGAAGCCGAGCACCGCTCGCATCCATTATTCAGAGATCTGGTGCACATCCAGCCACCCGATCTCTGTCATGGTACCCTGAGCACCTGCAGCATCATGCCAGCTCACAGAGGGCTGCTGTGGTCGGTTCGTACCTCCAGGCCACACCTGCATTTGACTATTTGGTACTGCACACAGGGTACTGTTACCTGTGGACACGTGTGTGTACACACACACACACACACACACACACACACACACACACACTCACAAGCTTGAAAACTGCACTCGTGCCACAATACAACACAGACTACCTTTAATGATAGTAAAAATACACTAAAAACACTACTTTGTGGATAAGAAATGCAAAATTTAGAGGAAAAAATAGTTTGAATTTTATGAAATATGGTAAATCCTTCAGAAAAATTTGCTTGGAGGTGGTGCTAATCGGGATATTAGTGTGCATTACTGAACAAAGAATAGCAAAGGCAAACAGACGCGGCCCCTGTGTTTGCAGAAGGCGAGAGGAGAGGAGGCCGCAAACTTTCCTCCGCTGTCAGTTTTGTGACAGATGCTGGCCTTGAACCGTCCACTCCTCTGAGAAGCGCGGCTGTTTTTGTAGCGCCGGAACTCAACTGTGTATTTATGTGTCTTTAATAGGAGAAGCAACGCTCTGGCAGTCTTTCCATCATTTATCCCAAGTGCGGCCCCCTCCATGCCAAGTTAACAGTCGTGCCGCAAGTAATCACAGACGCGATCTTTGGTTTCCTGTGGATCAATCACACCCTTTGCCATGGAGTTTCATGTCAGCAGCATCTCCTTTACAGGTTTTGCTTTCCTTGAACGTGTGAAAAACATGAGCTGCACGGAGGAGCTTCAGAGGGCCGGGACAAAAAGGCACCGTTACAGCTACTGCTGTTGAGACTTGAACCCATGACCACCTGGCTCCGGGTCTGTGGAGCAGAGTTCTGCGAACCGGCTTTCGCTGGAACCATTTGCCAGTTACTGGTGTACACGATCATTGTTTTCTCACAAATAATATCATGTATCGCCCTCTTATCATCAGCAATGTGTTATCCAATACGTTTGCATTGTAGTGTGTGTAGGATGGGGGGGGGTGGGCAAGGACTCACCCAATGAGCGTGAGGTCATGGTGTGAAGAGCCTGCTCTCCCATCTTGGCCACAGCTCTGAAGTAGGCCTCGCCGGTCACGGCCAGGGCTGCAAGACACACGCGGGCACACGCCACACACAGTTATGCATGACAAAATGTAAAAAAATAAGTTTCAGAAAACATTTTCCGCATTGGCGCCGGGTCCAATCTAAAGCCACTGAAGGGAAAAATAGTGCCTATTCAGTCTTTCTGAGAAAAAAGACCCCGCACACTTTGGGGTGGCTGTGCTAAACACGTGAAAACAGACACGCGCATACACGCGAACACGCAGAAATGCGCAAACCTTGGAACGCCTGGACGTAGCCGTTTCCCAAGGACACAAGCTTCTGTAAACCTGGGTTAAAATGTTCCATCAGGTTCTGTAAGAATGAGGAGAAAAAACCTCAGCGGGACATTGCATCAGTCCTTCTGCACTAAAACATAAATTCTACTTTTAATTATTACATCATTTCCAAAATGAATTCTAAATTTTGCCACGTCAACACTTTGATCCAAAGCCATTGCTCCAAAACGTTACTGTAGGAGCACAGAGTGGGTCTTGAACCTGCAGTTTACAGGTTACAAAAATGTCGTCAACCCGTAGGGCACTTTTTTTTACCTGTTAACCATAAAAAGCTGCTTTTGAGGACATACGTCAAAGAAAACAGCTGGAAAGCATCTTAGTGTTTACCCCCTGTCACCTGACAGATGAAAAGAGGTAAATATGTCACAGTCAGCAGCAACAGATAATAAAAAAGTGCAGCACAGTGTCAATGAGCCACAAGGGCCAGCAAAAATGAATTAAATAAAGCTGAGCAGCAGTCATACAAAATACACAGGCATTAGTGCTAAAAGAAGATACTTAGAATTATGTTTATTATTTTATCATGGGGCCAAACTTCAGTTTTAGTCCTGTGAACAATCCTGCATTGAGGTCCGGTAAATTCATTCAGGCTGAAGCAGAGGTTTATCTCCAGCGGAACTGCTTTGCCGTTTCTGCATTTCTTAACCATTTCTCCACGTGCCGGAAGAGTTTTACACGGGAGTTCATTTGCATCGGAAGCAATGGCGTACCAGGTACAAACGGGTCAGGACGTGCGTGTTCGCTCCTCGCGATGCTGCAGGAGGACCTTCCAGCACATTGAGATGTTTAAGGAGGCTACCACAGGATGATGGATTTTCCCATCACATATCACATATGAGGGGCTTCACATTATTAATGACAGCCACCCGCACAAGCGGTCAGCGATCACGCCATCATCATAAAATCATGAACCATTTTATCAAATAGACTTCTTAATAGTTAATCCCAGCAGGCAAATGTAAATGTGTAGACCAGTAGGGGAAAGACAACAGTGCAGCCTGACACAAGCAAAAAAACACACGAGCTAACTTACCCTGTATAACCTCAATGTGGATTTGTGAAGGTGGTCACTGCTGGCTCCCGACATGCTGAAGGTCACCTGCTGCAAAACCACTGAACAAACACACAGATGAGGGGCTCAGGGGAGTTTTGTGCCCCCAGGACATGCAAACTGGCACTAACTACCCATGCATGGTAACTAACTAGCCATATCATCAACATCACCTGGAAATAATACCTATGATACGTAAATAAGATTCATGGAAAAAACCTAAGAATACCAAGATAAATACTTATGGCTCACATCTGTGATAACTGTGAATAACACCTGCAGGAAATATGAGCTGCTAATATTAAAATATTAAGAAAACCACACACCGCTTACACGTAATAATTCAGGGATGTGTAAATACCTGTGGCCGCTGCTGAAGTCACTCTGGGAACGAGAGTTGTCTTAGCGCTCGGCCGTTTGTAGCCTTGCGGCGCTGCGTAGGACTGTTAATGTTTTCTCCAGGCAACAAGCCTTTTGTGTTTTTATTGCCTGGTGTCATCAGGACAAGAAAAAGGAGCGAGAGGCCATCGATACCGCACTCGCTCATAAAATATTGAAAGGCGCTAAAAAAAGCAGAAGAAAACAGAGCTTGTTTCGTGTGGAAGTGTGTCAGTTCAAACCTCTCAATATTTAGCTGATAAAACCACAACCTCAATCCCAATTTGTCTTATGCGGTGTTTTTTTCATATTCATTAATATTTTTAAATACAATTTATTGTGAATTAATGACATTCCATCCCATTTTATCTTAAATTTCCTGCTTGCACTGAAGATAAATGACAAGAACACACAACATATACACTGCCCGACCAAAAAAAAAGTCACCACCTGGATTGAACTTAGTTTTATGCTGTGGGGTTGGTTCAGTTGGTCAGGTTTAGGTTCAGCAACGTTATGTGGCAAAAAATGAGCTCAGCTCACTACCTGAATGAGCAGGTTTTTCAAGCAATGGATTTTTTCTTCCAAGATGACAATGCCAGGATTCATGGGACTCAAATTGTGAACGAGTGCTTCAGGGAGCACGAGAGAGACATCATTTTCACACATGGGTTGGCCACCGCAGAGTCCAGACCTTAACCCCATCGACAATCTTTGGGATTTGCTGGAGAAGACTTTACGCAGCGGTCCAATTCTCCCGTCATCGATACAAGATCTTGGCGAAAAATGAATGTGACACTGAATGGAAACAAATGTTGTTACATTGCATAAGCTTATCGAAACAATGCCACAGCGAATCAAAGCTAAAGGCCATACAACAAAGTATTAGTGTGTGAGTTTTCTTTTGGCTGAGCAGTCTGTAATAATTATACACACAATATATTTGTATTGCATTTGTACTACTCACTTACTTGCAGCAACAGGGTAAAAACAAACTGTGCACAATATACAGTGCATTTTATGCAATAAAATGTAAGAAGAGTTAACTGTAAGACCATTGGATTGATCTGCCAGCCATGCAAATGTCAACGGCAAAGCAAACATGATCTGACTGACAGTTTTCCTGTCAGACACCCAGGTCTCAAAGCATGAAACTGTATGAAAAGTCTGAAGGTAAAGTTTAATGAAGTCCCCACAAAAACACTGATCACGAAAAGTTAAGAACATATCCTCCAATATAGATGCAGTTATTAAAGTTGTAGTTTCTGAACAATGTTGGTTATTTAAATAAGAAGAAAAAAAAAAGGTTGTGTGCCGTGTTCTTTGCTCCATGTCAGTAATCTTCACAGCCAAGAATTCACAGCCTCCTTCAGTGGCATATTTGATATTGTTAGGTAACTTCAAAGTTTGTCAGTAACAAGGTTACCCCGTCAACCAAAAAGTCCAAAAGTATATATATATATTTTTTAATCAGTCCTCCACTAGCTTGACATACTGTATTTCCTTCCTGTGTGCCTTTTGTTCCTGCGTTTTCCATCCACCAACATTGTAGTGTCTTTATTATTGTCTGTGGGTTAAGTTACATTTTTCTTCATGTCAATGTGGTGTCTCTTCGCAGCTCTCAGCCATGCAGCAGCTGCTGTGCCAGGGCCTGGATGTGCTCCCTGCACTCGTACAGGTACATCTGTGTCTCCCACAGCATGCCCACCAGCTTCGCGTTGTTCACCTCATCCAGCATCACTTCTGAGGAGAGCTGGGGGCTCAGTCTTCCAAGTGGGGTGAAAAAGGACAGCAAAGGAAAATGAGAAGGAGCCAAAGACCAGCCAAGGAACACAAGCAGCAGGTCCTTCAGCATTAAAACCTCAGTGGCAGCAATCTCCTTCCCTTTTATTTCCAAAGCCCATTAATGTATTAAGTTCAAGACTTTGAATAGAGCCAGCAAGATGTTCAAAGTATCTCAACTCCAATGCCTACAGGACCTGATCACACACTGCACCCCAGCAGAGAGTACACCACTCCATCTCTGGTCAACTTGTACCACTCCTGAAGTTCCAAAATCAGAAATATCTGTACATCAATTCTTGGTTCTGGCCCTGATGTGGTGGAACGAACTCCCTTTCTCCCCTAAATCATTCCAAGTATTGAAGTAAAGACTCAAAACCCATTTTTCTGGATTTTTTTTTTTTTTTTTTTTTAACTCATTTTTGGTGTCCTGGAAGCCACACAAAGTGACCCAACACCATCTACTATGAATATCTACATACTTTCTCTCAGAATCCCACTTCTACAAGCAGCTGCTGCAGAAATATGTGGCAACAAAATGGTGATCTCAAACAAACTGCTCTTGAATAGCCATGCTTCTGCATCTAAATGTCTTCACCTGTTTGGAACACATGGTTACTGTGTTTTGAAAGAAAAGTAAATGAATGTGAAACCAGAGTAAAATGTCAGTTTTTGAATGCAAACCCAAATTTACCTGTGGTAACCGATGTCTGCCATTTCACACCAGGCCCTTGACCGGTCAACCACACAGCCATCAGAGTCGGTACACTGAAAGAACAACACTTATTTTTGGTTTTACATATGTGCTTTCATTCAGTCCATACCCTTTTATCCTTTTATTTTAGTTGTTTATGCAGCCATTTACTGTTTAGTGAAGCATTTCAGGTTAAGTTTCCTAAATGGTTCAACGGCAGTGAGCCCCTGTAATTTCAGATATGTTTTTTTGGCCGCCAATACTTATACCCCAAGATATCCAATCACCGTCTCCCTGGAGAAGTACTTACGCAGTCAACTAGCATCTTCCCTAGCTCCTTGGCCCCGACAATGGTCTTGGCAAATTCCAGCGGGTTGGATGGGCGGAATACATCCACTGAGTTCACTGCTACCTGTGGAGGCTTCCCAGTCCCTAGGGAGAGCACCACAGCAAGCTTCTGCACCTCTGTTCCCCTGCCCTGAAAGAAGGACCAAGCATATAAAAAGGTATGGAATGAATAAGTCAGCAAACTCTAGTAGACGTCTTCAGTCCTAGATCTATGGTGCTCCCACTATACTGCTTGGAATTATGCAACTTGCTCTACAAAAAGGTGTAAAAAATAAGGGGGAAAAGGGGGGGGGGAATTATGCCAGGACAGAGCTTAAAGAAAATTTGTATTTCAAATTACCCTGAGAGAAAATGTCAGATTAACACTACCTATCACATCACATCTGTAAAAGTGCAAGAAAAGAAAGAAGAAAAAAAAAAAAAAAAAAAAAAAAAAAAAAAGTGTAGCATGAAATGTATTTTATACAGCAGTTGCAGACCTGAGCCCTCAAGGACTTGTTATAGTGGTGGATTTCCGTCATGGCATCCAGGGTCGGGTTGTTGGCCAGCAGCCCCCCATCCAAGAAACGTCCCATTGGCCGAAAATAGGTGGGGGCAGCACCGCTGGAGCGAGCAGCCCGCCACACACACTGGTCTGAAACATAATATTCAAGGAGTTCAGAGTGTCTGAGACAAAACTGTAAAAACACACACAATTTAGAGTGGGAGACAGGGGACAGACAGGGTGAAAAGAGGTGGACATCTGTTTTTGGGCCCAGCTGAAAGAGGTAGATTTTTTGTGAGGTGGCAGATGACAAATGTTGTTCACCAGGCATCCCCTGTGCAGTGACTCCACATGAGCATCTTCCAACACACACCTTTATCCTCTACTGTCCTACTGGTTTTCGAAGTTGGGCCCTTGGAATAGCCCACTATCAACACGTCCTCATCTTCCCACCCTGAAACAACAACACTGCCACACTGCACAGCTCTGATCTGGCCGCAGCTCAGCATATAAGGATGGAACCCCACCCCCTGGTGGGGAGGATAAAAACTACATACAGTAGTTAGTTACCCTGTGGGCTGGTGAGGGGCGTGAATGTGGCAGTGGAAGCATACGGAGGGTCCCGGACAGGAAGAGGGGGGTTGTAGTTCCGGAAGAGATGCAGCTCTCCTGGATGTCGGTCTGCAAGAACGCTGGTCACAATCACTCTGAGGAAGAGAGAGGAAAGGGAGAGGAGTCCAAGAATCATGTGGATCCATGGTGGGAAAGCTATATTCAACATTAGTGAAGTCAAAATGTCACAGAGATACACTCTTTATGCGATGGATGATGGTACCTGGGGTACTGGATGTCTGTCATCTTTGTGTTCTCACCAAACTCCTTCTTCAGGAACTCCTCCAAGGGGGCAGACTCATACGGCCGTGACCCTCTGAATACTTTATCCTTCATTTGGAAGTAAAGGCAGCGCAGGTATTCCATGGACTTTCCTTTGTCAGAGACATGAAGACAAACAATAATTATTCAAAGACAAGAAAGCTGTTTTTTTTTTTTTTTTTTTTTTTTTTTTTTTTTTACATTTTAAACAATACAAATAATGTACTGACCATGCACTATGGCTAAGGCAAGTATGCCCCCAGTGCTGGTGCCAGAGATCCAGTCGAAGAGTTCTCTGATGGGCCGCCCGGCTGCACGCTCGAGGGCTATCAGCATCTGGATCAGAACCAGGCCTTTGATCCCTCCACCATCCAGACAGAGGAGTCGATCTGTCCTGCAGAGACAGGCAGACCTTTCTGTTTGCACACTGAGAGCAAGATGTCCATCATGTACTTACTGCAGCCTTCAGCAGAACACAGACCTGAGTGTCCTCATCGACCCAGGAGATTCTGTTGGTTCAGGGGCAGAGCTCTGTCTGAGCCTATTTGTCCACTCAGAGCAAGGTAAATCTATTGTACTGTTTACAACACTGATTTAGCAAAGGTCAATCTATGGTCATTCAGTTGTAAATGACATGACACTTACTATGCTTTACTCAAGGCTACAGTAATACTCTGGTTTGTGCTCAGGATATGTTCCCAGAAAGTGGAATGCCAACCACAACAGCGCTAAACACAGTCATTTTAACATTAAGATGAGATAATGTTAATGCTAATGAGAGGTAATCATGTTGCAAAGCATTCTTGAAGAAACCACACAACAATTTCCTTGTTGTTTCTTCTTCAATTCCTTAGGGTCTTCCAAAGAAGACAAGTGATATCAAAACAGAAGAAAGGTAACGAAAGACTGCAATGTAAAGTCCAGGACCAGACAAATACAGATAGGAATTAGAATAAGCATTCACATACTTACTTCTTCACCTTGTCCACTTCTGTTAAGCCTTGAGTAATGGCCCCAAATGCGGCAGCAACGTGCACAAACTCCTGAAACCCTGTCACAGATATCAGTCACACAACAGACTTGTGGGATCCATTTAAGGACACTGCAGAATGTGTTGGCTGCATTGTTGTATTGTACAGCTACATTGCAGTTATGTACTGAGAATTAATTTGCAAAAATCTAAAAATCAGCATACAAAGGAAATGGGAGAGGACACACAGGCTTAAGGGAACTGATAAGGAATCTATTTTTGTCAGCTGTTCTTTATACTTATTCCACTGTAACCAGATTCCTGCATCCAGGCCTCTTACTTTAGTGCTCTGTCAAAGTCAGTTTTCAATTAATGACCATTGCATGTTTCTCAGTACAATTTTAGTAACATACTGAAACTCATTTTCCACAGCCGGTGGTCCAAGAAAAAAGAAAAAAAAAAAAAAAAAAATTTAAAGATTACATCATAACCTGTTGTAACCAATAACCCATATGGCATCCTTTTAGGTCTCTGCTTATGCAATGTACATGAAGGCTTTTTGCTAAAATGTGCACATGGCACAAATTATAATTCATTATCCATTTCCATAAGTCTGAGTGTTCTCTCCTACGTCTTTTTCTGTATAAAATATTTATTTCACTACACACAATGGTTGTATCTGGACACATGGAACAACCCAGTTGCTTAGGGTGAAGGAAGGTTGCAGAACCATTTCACAAGCAAGAAGAGGATGTTGCTGTGTTTTGCGCAATTTAGAGGAATTCTTACAGAGAACATGCAACAGACTGTGGGAACACCTCATGTATTATAATACAATACTTTCCTCTGCTAATGAGGAAGAGACATAAAAACTGTCTGAAGGTTTTAACCAGTGGGGATCCAAATTCAGAGAAGCAGGATCCAAATCCAGTTCATTTCATAGGTTAGCTAGAATAACAACAACAGAGCGGATTCACCTGCCTGTGAGACCACTGGAGATGCACTGTACACTGGTACTGTGTGAGTACACCTGAGCAACCTGGTCCACAATGGTATGGGATGAACTGAACAGAAAAGTGACAGCAAAGCAACCCTTTTGTCCTTCATCTCTGGGAACTGCCAGCACTTCATTTCCTGACCTTTAGATTAACTGAATGCCTTGTGAACAAAAATGAGCTTTTAAGCAAAGTGCAACTAAACTTTTCATTGGTATTGTATTAAAAATTAAAAAAGGAACTGGAGAGGTCCAGAACTGAAATTGGTTTCCCTTTGGTTTATAGAGTTAAACTGAAGGAAGAGCTGAGGGTAGGGGGGGGGGGGTTAAGGGAGGCAGAGGGAAGCAAGAACAGGCTGGGTGAAAGATGAAAGAAATTTGTTCAACTATGAAAGGCAAAAATACCACTTACTGAGGAAAAGAAGAGACAGGGGGTGGAGCAGAAGGGTGTAAAGGGGGAGGTACCCCAAAGAAAGTGGGAGAGAGTAGGAATGGGGTGTTACCTATGCTTGGTGGTGGAGCTCTCTTGGTGATTGGGGAAGGAATGTCTGGGGAAGGGGGGATGCACCGCTCAGCCCCTACACTATACAACATGTTGAGCAGAACCTTTCTGTTGGAGCCTTCAAACACAAGCCATGTGGTTAGAAGCATGCACTCAGCCCACAAACAAAAACACAAACTGATCAGCATGCTCTCCCATGTGCAAAACAAGTTTTGCAATGATAATATAAAAATACATGCACACCAAAAGATGAATGAGGCAGTTTTGATGATGTACATTCATTTACTTTATATTTTGCGGGAACAGTTTCAGTTCTAAAATTCTAATAAGCAGACTATGAGGATGTCCCAAGATCACAAACTTTTTTGTACCCTTTTGCATTATAAATAAATAAATAAAATAAATAAATAGGGGGGGGGGGGGGGACAACAGGTGTCATAATGGATACGGCAATTACTTTCCAATTGAGGGATGCAGGTTCAGATCCTCCTGTTACTCCACCTTTGAGCAAGGCAGTTACCTTGAATCCCTCCAATAAAAACTACCCAGCTTTAAGTGCAGCAGCCTTACTTTGTAAGGTGATTTGGAGAAAAGCCTCAGCTAAATGATTAAATAATTATCTAATCACCTGGGTAAATAAATTTAAAACTATCAGCAAATTCAAATGCTTGTTAAAAATTAAAAACCAAACCTTGCTCTGAAGTTAAACCTTTATACTGCATTTCTTTCAAATTAACCTATATGAACCAATCATATCATGTTAATACTCAAAGAGAAGGTTTTTTTTTGGGAACAGGCTGGGGTCTTGTTCATAGGCCTACCTTTGCTGGTTCGAGCAGCAATGAGCCCCGGCGTCTCCCCCAAATCGTTAGGAACTTCTACGTCAGCCCCGAACACCATGAGAGCCTTGATGAGTTCTATGTGATCCATCTGCAGGAGAGGGCAGTGAGCACAGAAAGACAAGACAAAAAAAAGGGCTAGTAACATTCAGCACTATGTATTATCATTATTACTACATTTGACAGTCATTGCTTTCGCACAGAAACATTTTATTGATTGACCCTTGTTGATATTTGACCTGAATAGCTCAGATGGAGAATTTTGCACAAGGATTTAAAAGTTTGGCCCCTCATGGGACTTGGATCAACAAACAGGTCTATGTCCTTTACCATCGTGCCACTTTGTGCCATATACTATAACTTTGTACACTCAAACACTGAAACACAGAGCACTTTACCTTCATGGCCAAGTGCAGAGCAGTATTTCCACCTTCGCCCCGGAGATTGGGGTCAGCACCATGTATCAGCAGCACCATCGCTGCCTCAAAACGCCCCTTCTTGGTCAGGATGTGCAATGGGCTCTCCCCAGTCTTGCTAAGGTAATTCACAGAGCAGCCATGCTCCAGCAGCATGCAACTTATCTGGAGAGAGTTGACAATACATGGACAAAGAGAAACAGAGAAGAACAAACAAAGACCCTTATTCCCATATATAATTCAGCTCAACTCATGTTTATTCACTTAGTATTTTGTCACAAAAGCATCATACAGTTATTTAACTTGTGTCTACCTGACTATCTTTGGGTTGTGGGAGAAAACCTACACAAACATGGGGAAAACATAACTCCCTTCAGACTGAGCTGGATTCAAAACCTATATCCAAACTGACAGCCCAGGAACTCTGATGCACCAGTGCTTCCCACTGCATCACCTTACCATTAACATTTATAGTACATCAGTTAGATTATGCATGGGTGGGAACCTAGAAATAAGGCCTTGAAGTTACTAAGCAGACTAACAATTAGGGTACCAAATTAAATTAACCCCCCCTCCCATTCACTACTAATAAACACCAAATGGTGCACACCTCACTGCTCCTGGCCCAGTGCAGGGGGGTTCCACCATATCTGGCATCTTCTACATGCAGCTGGGAGGAATCTGCAGCCAGAATGGCCTCCACACAGCTAGGATGGGGCACAGAGAGAGCATCAAACATCAAAACAAGGTCAAATTAACAAGACAAACAGTAAAAATGTCTGTCCAGAACTTCTACTGAAAATGAAAATGTTTTTCACCTAATTCATTTATCAGCATAAAGAGTTTATGAACTCCAACCCTCAGTATATTTCATAACTTTGACTCCTCGTGGCAGTTGACAATGAGAGCAGAAAACAAATGCCAGAACACCACCTTTCCAGTATAACTGTTTGGTCATCATTCATCATAATGGTTAAAAAAAAAAAAAAAAAAAAAAAAAAAAGAAAAAAGGCAATGATTATAATAAATTTACATTCAATTGTCAAAAAGATATTAAATTAAAGGTGAATGTGTGATGCAAGTGTAAAATGGGTGAAAGAAAGGTGTTGGAAAATGCTTCTGGTCATGTGCATCTAAGTGTACGCCCACAAGTTGTGTACAGCAGCAGCTATACAGAGAGCTCGTCCTAAAATTGACCTCTGGCACTATGTGCAGTGGATGTCCTCGAACAGAGGTAATATGTGAAGGACAAAAAAAAATAAGCACAGAAAACAACCAACGTCCACAGAGAAATACAAGACAAATGGGGATTATGACAGAATTAACAACAAAGATGCACAATGTTAAGCATACTAATACACATGCATGCTATAAATTAATAGCATGAGCACTAATGTTACTGTATCCTAATCTTGGCAAGTGAATTAATATCTCAGAAGGCATATAGTTAGAGAGCAAGAGAAGGCGGGGGGGGGGGGGGCTGATCCCAAGGTCAAAAAAGTAATATGTTCATGGCACATCCTTGTAGCTTACCTTTTCTCATTGTGCTTCATAGCAATGTGAATGGGGTAGCCCACATTTCCCAAAACATCACATTTGGCTCCGCTTCTAAGCAGTGCCTTCAGGGACTCCACCTTCCCTAGACGACAGGCGACGTGCATAGGTGTCTCCCCAACATTGTTAAGCTCATTTACTCCGTGGCAGAACTGGGAACAGAGCACCTGTCAGACAGGTACAGTTGAAAGCAAGGGGAAATGTAATTACATTCCTGACAAGTTAAAACACACCCCTTTGACCAAACGCACAAAAGGTATGGCCTGGGGGGGGGGGGGAAGAAATGCTGTTACAGCTAATGCATCAACATATTTTCTTTTGAGAACAATAATTTATCTGGTTTTGTAGCATTTTGTACCATGTTCTTGTATGACTTGTCTTTGACAACTTGTGGATCCTGCCGCACAAATGTGAAACACCCACGTTGCTCAGCCCTAAACTGAATATTACATTTGTGCATTTGGTACGAAGCTTGCAACTTGAGCGAATAAAAGAACAATCAATAAGCCACAAAAAGCTGTAGATACAGACCCACATTTACCAAAATAGCATTGTTAGAAAGTATTTTGCTGCTTAATGATAATGAGAGCCTGAAGGAAAAAATTTAAAAAGATAATAAATAAATAAATAAATAAATATACAGAAACAACAAAGCTGACTGACAGACTAATTTGCATAGCTGCAAGCAGATAAGGGGAGACATGGCTGAGACCCTTCTCAAATTCTGGAAGGGATTCAGCAGCTCTGAGGAGCAGATGACTTGTTTTCACAGCATGCTGACTAAAGCTGATTAACTGATGGACTGATTTTAGATTTGTCGTGAGTGGTCTAATTATAACAATTCACAATTTTATGCCCTAACATAAATACAGGTAGGGTATTCTTTACACCCAAGAGCACTAAGGGAACACACCAGTAAACTTCAAGTATTTCAGTCTAAATGTAGTGTGAACATATACACAGCAGCTCATGACAAAGCATGTCTGCAAACCATGAATCCATTCGTGCTGCTGACAGTGCCCTCGCAAAGGTAATGCCCTTAAGAAAAGGAAAAAAAAACATAACTCTAAAGATACATTTCACTCTGACATGATGTTCAAAATAAAAGGGTGCTCAATGAACCCACCAGCATCTCACAGACACCACATTTTACACCGCACTGAGAGTTTGGCATCAGGAAGCCAGCAGTGTTTCCTGTACCTGGATGACAGCGGCAGAGTCCTGCTTGACTGCACAGTGCATGGGTGTCTCTCCTTGACGGTCTCTGATGTTAGTGCTGGCCTGACAGTCCTCCAGCAGCTCGCGGACGCAGCTTACATCCCCACGTTGACAGGCTAAATGGAGCGGCGTCTGCCCCAATGCATCCCTGCAATTGATCTGGCTGCACGATACAAGAAGATAACAAGTCAGCCACATTTATTCTGACCACTGTTGAAATCAGTTATCTGATATGTCAAATCTATTGTGCATTTCCTCAGAGTAATGCCTTTCTGCATTTGTCCTCCCCAACAAGCCAAATCAATTTATCCAGTTTATATTTTCTGTAGGTTTTTCAGCCCGATGCATATCCTTTCATTGCCAGCCCAAGCTCTCTGCTAGTCAGTCACTCACCACCCTCACCCATTCATTCATTCATTCCCTCTCTTGGGTGTCTTACCTAAGTACATAGTTGTGCTTCAGGCAATGTCTCAAGCCAGTCTCTACAGCAATGTGAGCTGAGCTCCAGTCCGGGTGGTTCCGCAGGCAATCTGAAATTGCCTGGGCAGTTTCCACTTTGAGCTGACATCCAGCCGTTTCATAAAAAGGGCGGAGCTTTAAGGCATACTGAGGGTACCAGTTAGAAGCATCTTCTTCAGAGGCAACCTGGAACAACCTGACAAAGTGAGAAAAAATGAAATATGCCGGTTTAAACTACATAGTATGTGCAAGAGAGAAACTGAAAGGACAGGGAACAGGCAGGAAAACAATAAACAAAGCCAATGAAAGCAAATGGAAAAACAAGTTTGGGAAGAAAGATCATATCATTTATTCTCCAAGAATGAGTCAAGTTATTCCAGCTTTACAAACTTCTTTATGCGTAAAAAATAGCATCCTATGATCTGTTTGGAAACGGTTTAGCAGCAAAATAAGTGTGAGAAACCGAAAGCACATCTTGCTGGTAGCTTTGAGGACAAAATTAGAAGCATCACACACCTGAGGACCATTCCAGGTGTTTCTGAACACAGGAGGAGGCAGTCCCAGGACTGACTGGGGGGGTTCCTGTATAGAACCATCTTGCCCTCCTGCTTCAGTTGGACATGGCCCCCACCCATGTATTCCGACAGCGGCACCTCCTTCACCTTATACGGGTTGGAGAAGAGGTTGGTGGCAATGGTGCCCACCAGGCGCCCTAGGAACTGCATCGTGACCTGGCTGTTCAAAACAGAGAGCATTACTTTCCAAACAGAGAAAAATGCCTCACAAGCAAAGAGTTTGAGTGTCTCAGAAATCTGAATAAACTAAAATGATGAACCTCTATAGTGTTAAAAAAAAAAAAAACCTTAAGATAAAGGATGATGTCTTTTACAGTCATGTGTCCGCATCTAAAGCTTTATACATATTGCTATTGCTCTATACCATTGTTCAAGAACAAGTATAACAGAATGCTATTTTTTCAGTACTTGCCATAGTTAAAGCACACATAACACATACAGTATTCGGTAAACTTGTAACTGTATTAACTATTGGTACACTGGTAAAACGTTTGTATATTGATGGAATTTATTATTATTGCACAATAAAAATGAACTGTGAAAAGGAATGCACAAAATGCTCGCACAACAAAAAATAAAGGAAAAATAACTTTAATGATAGCTAAGTGGTAGATGGGCGCTGACAAACAATACTTGTGTTACTGTCAAACTGCAGTCAGCATTGCTGCTCAAGGTTTAGTGGTAGCAACTGAAGTCTCGTCATTGCGCATCCAGAGGGACAAACGCACCCCAGCAGTCGCCCTCAACGGCATCACAGTGAAACAATCGAGGCTTTTGTGTGTTTCTGAGCCGCGACACCGACATTTTTTCACAGTGGAAGTGTTGAAAAACAATAAACCTCTTAGACTGAACTCGTTGTCTGGTCTCTCGTAAGTTGGAGGGAGCCCGAATGGAGCAGCAAAACTCCTTATTCAAGACAACAAACAGCGTAAAAATGTATTTTGTCTGACTTTTTAAGAAAGCAACTGCACGCTGCGTACTACACTTAAACGGTTAAAGGTTGATATTAAAGATCTTACGGTTAATCGCCTTAATAAAGGCCATGCTCATACTCACCGACTGCCTCCTTCTAGCAGGATTGACACCGTTTCGATCTTTGACACCCGGCAAGGATCAACCAAACGCACTGCTATATTGACAGGGTGTTCCACCAATCGGAAGTGAGAATGTTAAAACCGTGACGTCAATATTCTCCAATCAGAGAAGGATAACGCCTGAAAAGGAGGTTTTTAAAAGAAACGATTAATGGCTCCTTGTGTGGAGATTTGTTATTGCCATTCCGAAGAAATGAATATCAAACAACATCACTGTATACAACTGGAAATAAACAACAGTGAGGAATACATAACTATGTTAAATAGTAATATTTAATACAGATAAGTATTTTGTTTGTATTAAATCAATGCCAATTTATATAATTGAATATCAATAATATCATTTAATATTGACATACTACCAACAGAAAATAAATAAATAAATAGAAAAGAATACACACAAACTATGATTTAACCGCAATTTGTGCAATAATAAATCAGTGATTTCAGGTGTTTTTTTTTTCCTTTCTTATCAGAAGTGATTTTGCGAGGAGACGAGGAAAGAGATTGTAGATGAATGAGAAATAATTTAGTGGATGTGAAATTTGCCCAACATGCAAATGAGGTTTAATGCATTGTATAAGACCCTGTTGCCAGATTCACCGCTATGAAAAAGAATCATATTCTGTGCTGTATTTATCTGATGTGTCACTGTTCCATTCAGATGTGTAATTTTCTTACTGAAACAAGAGGTGTTAACAAATCAGTCTTATATTTTAAGTTGACGGTTTTGTGCCATATACTGTAGTGTTTTTATAAGTGCTACTTGTAGATGATGAAAGTTACCTGGGCGTGGATAGCAGCTGATATTTCACAAAGGGGATTTTCATTGTTAGGCTACTTACAATGATTTTCCCATTTATATGTTTCAAGTTCAACGGTGTGACCTTTTCTATAGTTTTTACTGGAGCAGCTCTGGGACAGTACCTTGCTTAGGGGAAGCACAGCCAAAGAGGGTTCAAACCTAGGCACCAGCTTCAGCAGTTACACCACCTACTGCCCTGCTAGAGTGATAGTTGTTGTTTTGAGCCCCTCCTGCTATAATTCTCTTGATAAAGTATGTGGCACATCTTTATGAAACACATGCTCAAGGCCTTTCACACACATCATGCAGGACTCATATGGAACACATGGAGTATACCCCTACTGCACACCATGCACACACGCTGAATTGTATGCAGAAAACACAAAGTTGCCATGACACCCCTATTATTTAACCCTCTGCTGTACACAGTAAAGGATTTGCCCTGGAGTGAGACACAGAAGCTGAGCCCTGTCCTGATCCACCCTCTCCCATCAGCCTACGAGGTGCCGAATAGAGCTACGCTAAACCTGAATTTCCGAGTCCAAGTCCCCGTCACACAAACTAGTGGTCGCAAGGTGTTGGACTTGAGTTGACACAGTAAGAAAACCAGCTTTCATTAATCTATTCGTTCGTTCATTCATTCATTCGTTCATTCGTTCATTCATTCAAATTGTGTACCTAACCACATTCATGGAGTGAATCGCTCCAGCAAATTGGTCTAATCTGAGCTGCATGCAAAAGGACTGTGGAGGCTGCACCGTTGCAGAAGGCTGAGGTTCTTTGACATAGGTAACAACATCCTCCACAACCAGACCATGGTCACCACTGTGATCTTTAATGTCGCTTGCTAGGGGAAACATCACTTTTAGCGGGAGGCCCAAACCTCGGTTTCTGTCACGAGTCCTGATTCTGTGGAAGCCATGAGCAAGGTACGGTCCATCGTGGACTCTGGCTCACAACCCCTAAATTCAGCCACTGGGTTATTCAACCTAGGTGCATTGTGAAGCCCTTCTGGTGGTCCTTCTTACCAACAGCTTTAAATCCCACTCCCGTTCGACTACTGTGGAGTAAGGTGTTAGCTGTACTGTCCCTGCTGTTTAAACGAATGAATTATTTTAAAAAGCTTAACGTGTAAGGTTACGCTCTGGAGAAAAACATGAGCTAAATGAATAAGCTAAATCTCTCTTTTTAGCTTTGCTTTCCCTTTACTTATAGTTCTTTATTTTAAGGTTAATTTACTGGTGCTTTTTCTGTTTCTGAGATGTTGTACTAATGTTCTGCTGATTTTTTTAAAAAAAATATGTATTTTAACTGTTAATTTAGCGACGCTGTCTGTTTCTTCGACGACGCAGCAAAGTTTTATCGTTGATTTCCGTGGCAACGGCGAAGCGGGGGAGACTGGGCGGGGTCAGGACACGTGACCACCCTGCTTCCCGTTTGTGTGACGTAAGCGCGTTCCGGCGCCGCCGCCGCTGACGCTCCCGCTCTCTCCCGCCCTCGCCCTGCGTCCGTGTGCCTGCGCCGTCGCTCGCCGCTGCGGACCATGGAGCTCTCTGCGGTGGGCGAGCGCATATTCGCCGCGGAGGCCATCATGAAACGGCGCGTCCGCAAGGTGTGCGGCCTGCATCCCTACCCAGCAGCCGGTGGAGCTCCACACAGGGCCGCGCTGTCACAATGTCGACGGAGAGCGCGGCCCTGTGGGCTGTCGCGCCGGCCTGTACGGAGTGTGTGTGTTTGGCGTTTGTGTCACGTGTGCTCTGTCTCTGCACTGGATTTACGGTGTACCTGCGGTGTGTCCGAGGTGTATTTACAACGTACCTGCACTGGATTTACAGTGTACCTCTAAGCTACGCTGTCTGGGGGGCAGAGGGGGTGTGCACGTCTGTGGGGGGTAAACATCGCACATCACCTGATCTGAGCCTGTGTTATCCTGCAGGGCCGCATTGAGTACCTTGTCAAGTGGAAAGGCTGGGCCCTCAAGTAAGTAATAATATAAAAAAAATATATATACACAATACATTGTATATAGCACCTTTCGTACAGGTCCTCTTATTATCATATCATCTTTACTGATCTGTTTATTACTTTTTATTCAATAATTGTTTAAAGTGTAAATTAGCCCAGCAGGAGGCCAGATTTAGGCCTGCTTCCTGATTTGCATAAACTTGCATAACATTTTCCGTTTTTACATTTAAAATTAAAGTGACTTGAATGAATGAGTTAATGAAACCCTGTTTTGATCCAGATACAGCACATGGGAACCAGAGGAGAACATTTTGGACTCGCGCCTCATAGCCGGGTTCGAGCAGAAGTATGTGTGTAGAAGTATGCACGCACACGCGCGCACACACACACAAGTGTTGGGACCGTTGACCCCCAGTCAACATTTAATCCGTTTAATAATACACACGCACTTTGCACGTCACTTAATGTTTATTATTTTGTTTCCCCGATTAGGTTCTGTAAAAACCTCAGATATAGCAAAAATGAATTTATACTTCATTTTGTTAACAACAAATTAATATTTTTGTTGACTGAGCTACAAAAGTCTGAACTAAAAGGATGAAAAATGAGTGTTGATTTAAGGCCCTCACATGGGTTTGCTTTACTGCCATCTGTTGGCTACCTGTGTAAATGCATGTCGCATAGACAATTAAGGGAAAAACTTAAAGTGGAAAATATTTGTTATTGAAAATATATGGTAAGTGTTGGCTTTTAAGAGCGAGGGCAAGTCCGTGCACATTAATGGTTTAGCTTCTTTTGTTTTATGTGAAACAGCATTCATTTGACAATCCATTAGACTTAAAAATTGTCTGCTGTGTATTTTGCCTGTGTTGCACACCATTTGTTTTTATACCATAGTTGAAAATGATATTTTTATGCCTCATGTAGAAATTCTTTCTCTTATAGAATTTATTTGATTCCTTGATATTTGAAAAATGCCAAGGTGTTGCCTGTGAATGTGTTTTTTGGATTAGTATTCGGTCCTTTTTGCCTTTATGGTTGTCTTGAGATTTGTCTGCGTTGTCACACTTCTTTTTGTCTCATTCTGCCTCCTCTCGCTTACTTTTCATGTCACTTTTTTCCTGTGCAGATGAATTTGAGGGGTGTATTTGTCTGTGAAGGTGAAGAGTGACTTCAAAGCAAGCCACTGTGTTGAAGTTTTCATAACAAATACATATTATGTGTCTGTTTTTATCAGCTCAGTTAGATGGATGGGGAAATAGTGGCATGGTTGTGTCACAAAATCATCAAACATTACCAGGAATTATATATATTTTACGCACTGTTAAACTCCTAGTTGCTGCCGTGACCTCATTGCACATTACAGTAACTACAGTATACTATATGTAGTTACTGTGATGTGCAATGAGGTCACGGCAGCAACTAGGAGTTTAACAGTGCGTAAAACCACAACTTGCAAAAAGTACAAAGTTTACTTTACAGTCTTACAGGATATGGATCACGTGCTTTCCAAAAGCTGCAATAGTTCATGGATGTTTATGAAATATAAATCGCAGTTACTCATAAAAGTTAGAGCAAGAACAGTAAAAACAAACACACATACACAGTATAGTTATGTTGAATAATATTCTGGATGATTATAAAACTAAATGTATTTGTTGCACAGTAATCATATATGTATATGTAACATGTCAAAAAATTGTATTTAACCATAATTTTTTTTCTTCAGATTTTGGCACTGAAACGTTTAGACTACATCTTTGTATGATATGTATTTACTGAGTGAAAAAATGTATGGAAGTGTTAGTCTTTTTGAGTCACCCTGTATTATACTTGCACGTTCTGTGGAGGTGTCATTCCAACTGGTGGCATAGTAGTTAGAGCTGCTGCAGTCTGCTGAAAAGATCCAGGTTCTAATCCCACCTGTAGCTGTAGTGCTCTTGAGCCTAATACTTACCCTGAATTGAGTAAAAATTACATCGCTGTTTAAATAGGTAAATTGTTGAAAATGGCTTAGAAGTGTAATTGCTTTGGAGAAAAATAAATAATGTTCATAAATAAGTAATATGAGTATTTGGAGCCATCATAACTCATGGAAAGCTAACCTTGCGTCATGCCAGCAGCTGCACAGGTTAACAGGCAGGGTCGAGTCCCACCTGAGGTACCTTACCTTAGATCAGTGGTGTTACCATGGTGTTTACCAAGCTTTCTAGTTGATGATGGGGGTCATAGTGAAAATCTCAGTTACTCCTGTTGGAAGAATAACTTCCGCTCTCTGTCTTTTCCAGAGAGAGAGAGAGGGAACTGTATGGACCAAAGAAAAGAGGACCTAAACCCAAAAACTTTGTTCTAAAGGTGCACTTTTTTCTTCTTTTTTTTTTTATTTTTTAAAGCTTTAGTCCTTTTTTGTGCTTCTGTAATTGAACATCTTTACAAAATAATGGCATCGAAGTAGTAAAAACAATAACATGTATCTAAAATCCAAATTATCTCACACATTTTTGCAATCTGTTTGTCAAATTTTCAATGTTAGTTTTGAATTTTACCTGATTCGCAGCTTTTTAAAGACGTAACTTTTTTGTTTCCTCGTTGTCTTCTCCTTCTTTGCTGACCTTCTCCCAATATTTCTTTTGTTTCTCTCGTTTCAACTTTTCCATCCCCTGCTCGTCCTCCATGCCTGTCCCTCAACCACCGCCAGGCTCGAGCACAGGCTCCTGAAACCCACAGCACCCGCCGGCTCCCAGACCTCTGCCATCGTCCCCTTAATGTGAAAGCTTCCAGACCCTCCACTTCAGCGGGCCCCTCTTCATCCTCATCTTTGTCGTCCCACCCTGTGGCCTCAGCTCCCACTCCAAAACTGCACTCCGGTGCAGCCTCCCACAAGCTCAAGAAAGACATTCATCGCTGTCATCGAATGTCCCGTCGCCCCTTGCCCCGCCCCGATCCACTTGCCACACCCACCGGGTCCTCCTCTTCCTCCTGCCCTCCGGTGTCCCCCTTCTCGGAGACTGTTCGCATTCTGAACCGCAAGGTCAAGCCCCGTGAGGTCAAGAGGGGCCGTATCATACTGAACCTGAAGGTCATTGATAAAACAGGAAAAGCCAACAGCACTTCAGCGCTTCATCACCAACAGTCCCACAGGGGGCGCCCTCCCATCCCGTCAAAGAACCGCATCATTGGGAGGAAGTTTAGTGATGGAGTCTACAGAGGCCTTCAGCCCCCTCTGAAACTGCCCGGTTTCCCGATGTATGGGAAGCCATTCGGGCTTCAGCAGGTTAGCTCGGCTGCTGGCCACCCACCCTCAGGGGTGCGGTCTAGTACTGACAGCACTGGAGGAGCTGGGAATGACAGCCTGGCCACCCCCAGCCGTAGTACAGCCTCTGATGGTTCAGGGTGGGCAGCAGTCCGACCCATGTCCCGGTACCAGCCACTCCCATCGCCCTCCAGTTCAAGTGGTCCAGACAGCACCCCCCCGTCCCCCACCCAGATACAGACCCCACCTGCCTCTGCCTCTCCTCCCAAGCTGAACCCCCAAATCCTTCCTGGGCCTGAGGAGGTCCCCACCCGTCGGTCAAATCCCAGCACGACCACCTTCCTCCCCTCCTGCCCGTCGCCCTCCTCCTCGCAATCGACATCCGAGGATGAAGAGGCGATCCCGGATCTGACAGCATCCTGTGCCGGCAAGCAGAGGCTCAGGGGCCGGCCTGTCCGCCGGCGACGCCGAAACAAGGCAACCACCAACAGCACCGAATCCCCTGGTCACCGGGATCCCGACCCCCGCGGCAGCCCCCCACTTCTCTCCCCTGAACTCCCTAGCACCACAGGGGAGCTGGACCCTAACTGGCACCCAGAAATGGCCCAGTGCCATGCCAATGTGGTAGTGACGGATGTGACCACAAACCTCCTCACTGTCACCATAAAGGAGTTCTGCCGCCCACCAGATCTGGATAAGTCCGGCCCCACCTCTCCTTCCTCTCCAGCCACAGCCCCTCCCTCTCCAGCCCCACCAGTTCCCCAGCAAAAACCATAAACTCTACAGAGGAACTTCCTGTCCTCAAACCAATGCCATCCTGGCGTAACCCTAGAAGCGCAGGGCTTTCAAACTGAAATACAGTATTTAATTCCATATAATGTTAAAGTACGACTCGGTATGCAGTGAACCAACCAACGTGCACCACTCGGAGTGTTTCGGCTGTCCCGTGTGCTCACCTGCAGGGGGCGCCGCGTCCAAGTCCTTCCCTTTCAATGGTGCTTCTGGACCTGTAATATTTTGTCACGGTCATGCTGTGAAGTGTGATGGTCATCAGCAGCATCGTATGGATTCCCACACACATGCACACATCTCCATGCGCACAAGCAGACATACATATTTTACAGTTTTGTTCTCCATGTGAACCCGGAGAAACCTCCTTTTGTGCAGATCCGTTCTCCAGCAGGATTTCAAGCCGTCCTTCGTCTGTGAATATACTCCAGACTGCGTGGAGTGTGTATTACTCCTTCCGTCACTCTTCTGAAAAGGCCTTATCTATAGTATGAACTCTTTGAACCCCAAGGCCACGCTCTGTTTGTGTAAGTGTGTAATTTATCTGCAGTAACCCTGTAAGAAGCCCCAGTTGGAAGCCGTGTGTCGTGCCTTGGAGGACCTTTGTGTTAAGGAAGGAGTGTGTGCGACCCTGCTTGCCCTTCTGATTGTCCTCAGTAGATGCCTGGCGTTGCATGCTGTTTCGGTTTCTGCCCTGTGCTGCTGTTGCCATTTCTCTTGCGGTTATTCTTCCTTTCTCCAGTCATCCTTTCATTCCTTGAGCATAACGTAAACATACACGGTTCTGTGGTACATTTGGAAATGTCAAGTTTATCGAATTGCAAAGAGATGGAGCTGTTTGCCTACTGTTGTTTCCGGAGGAACTTTCTTTGTGTGTGCCTGCTTTTTTACTGTGAATTTGCACGAACGTGGGAAAGAAGACCATAATGGGCTCCCGTCTCAGACGTTGTGATCTTTTTTTGGTTTCACCATCATCTTGATCCATTAAGTGTTTTAACCTGAGGTAATCTTGTCTCATGTATTGATTTTTGCACATGGGCCTCAGTCTTTATATGTTAATAACAGTAATGCCCTTAGTGCTCAGGATGCACTCCTAGGAAGTGGAGGGCTTGCCAAAACAGCGCTAAATGGGCTCATTATAATATGTTTAGATAAATATGTGAAAATGCAAATACTGTAGAACAGTAATGATCTTTTACATAAAGTCTTCTCATCAGAATCATAAACAGTTTCTTATTTATCATTGTAATTGCATTGTACACATCCATAAAAATGTGTGTTCCGCATCCTTGTGTGTTTTATTACAGTCACTCTTAAGTTTGTGTAGCAGCGGAGAAAGCACGTGCCAAGCACGGACGTCTCGTGCCGTGTGCAGCGGAACCGTGGGCGCTGAAACGAAATGCCTCCAAGTGTGGTATTGCTGTACTTTATGAATCTCACTCGGTGTGTTTAATATAAACTAGGGGTCGGACATCCACATTAGATAATGGAATTATTATTCATCTATCGTCAAGGACTGCATGCTGAGCACAGAGTTACGGTGGTCTGGAGTCTATCCTGGAACCACAGGGTGTGAAGCAGTGTACACCCTGGATTAGAATGCTAGTCATTCTCACAGATGTACGGAGCATTAAGCGCAGTTCTGTGTCCGTCTTGTAAAACAAAAGCTGTTTTGTTTCAGCTGTGAACAGAAAGAAAAATCAGTGTGTGTCTGTGCACAGCAGTAGTCTTTTAAAAAAGAAAAAAGCTAGAAATTGTACAGTTGTTTAATAGACGCTTTTGTTGCCCTTCAACCAGAATTTGGTTGGTGTCGTTCCTGATTTACAGTGCACTCCATAAGCATTTGGATGGCTACACAACTTTTATTTTTTGGCACTGCCCAAAATCATAATGGAACTGAAATGAAAATCAATATGTGCTTAAAGTGCAGGCTTTCAGCTCTGATTTAAGGCTATGAACAGCTATATTGGGTGAAGCATGCAGGAATTTAAATTTTTTTATACGTAGACCCTCCATTTTAAGGGTCCAGAACTATTTGGATAAATTAATATTATTTTGAATAAAATTCTGTTATTTAATACTTAGTTGCAAATTTGAAGTCTGGGAGCCACAGACATGTCCAGGCGCTGGGTTTCTTCTCCAGATGCAGCCATCTTCAGACCCCACTTATCTCGGGAGCCTTTTGCCTTTAGTGTGGTCTTCAGCAAGTGAAATGCAGCTCAGTCAAATTTGGGTCAGGTGATTCACTTGGCTGTTCAAGAGCGTGCCACTCTTTGGCCTTACAGACCTATTTGTTTACTTTAGCATTTGGCTTTGGGTCATTGTCCTGCTGCAATGTAAAGTGCTGCCCAATGACTTTTGAGGCATTCTGCGGAATATGAGCAGATAAGATGTCTCTGTTCTCTTCAGAATTTATCCTGTTCCTTTTATCAGCAGTCGTCTCATCAACAAAGACGAGAAGTGGGTCCAGTGGCAGACATACATGTCCTCGCCATAACATGACTGACTCCGTGTTTCATGGAGGAAGTGGTATTGTTAGGATCACGAGATCCCTTTCTCTATACTTTTCTCTTTCCTTTACTCTGGTACAGGTAAATCTTCATCTCATCTGTCCATAAAACGTGGCAAATCTGTGGGTTTTTGAAGTTCTTCTTAGCAGACTGTGACTTCGCATTTCTGCTGTTATGGCTCCCCAGTGGTTTGCATCTTCCGATAAAACCTCTGAGCTGATGCGTGTGCAGTCTTCTCTTTGTGGTCATCCTGGTCGTCCTACCCCTATATCCTGGAGAGTGATTCTGATCTGGCCAACAGTTGAAAAGGAGTTTTTCTTTAGTATTCTGGAGCAAAGCAATCCTCTGTCATCCACTGCAGTCATCTTCCTTGTCTGTTTGGTATTCCTGAGTTCACCAGCACATTCCAAACAATCCATTTTGGTACAACTAATGTTTTTGCTATGTCTTGAATTATTTTATCTTTATTATTCTTTACCCTCATGCTGGCCTGCTTTTCTGGCATTGACACCTCTTTGGTCCTCACGTTGAATAGCAAGATTCCCAATGAAAGAATCGCACTTAGAATCACCTCTAGGTCTTTTAACAGCTCAGTTGGGCACGGATTGATGATGCAATAACATACACCTCGACAAGGAAAGGTTGACTGGATGTTTTTCCAGTTATTTTTGATTCCTTAAAATAGGACTAAATACAAGAAGCTGCAATTCCTACACCATTTGCCCTTTCTTATGTAAATATCCTAGAATTAAACCTGCTGGTCTATACTTTAGGCACATGTTGTTTCATTTCAAATCCATTATGGTGGTGTACAGAGCCAAAAAAATTTGTCAATGTCTGTTGTCAATACTGTGAATGTGTTTGTGTACATACTTGTGCCATACTGCCATGCCTTGGTTAAGTTTCCAAACTCGCCCTTCCCCAAATAATTAAGTTGAATAGATAATGCCAACAAAGTAAGACTACACACAAGAGGAAAACAAAATCTATAAAAAGGCAAAATTATTACATAAATGAAACATGTCTGTCCTTCTGAGAAGTACATAACTACTGTTTTATGCATTGTTTCCAGGTCCATCCTCATGAGATCCTTGGCCAAATGGTCAGTCTGGATCCAAAACAAATGGGGTCCAACTACTCACATGAGTCTAGAACACGAGATGTTCAGGTTACATCCCAGGCTATGGTCCTCCCCCTTTAGTGGAAAAGCACTGATTTAGTCTGGACTTGCAGAACCTCCTCAACCATGAAGTCCTGTCAGAAGAACAGCCTGAACTTCTGTGTTGGAAGAGCTTAATCCACTATTGTCCCTGTGAGAGATGGCTGAGATGGCTGAGCCTGGCCTACAGCCCTGCTCTGGGTCCACAGGACTACAGCTACCTGCCCTGTAAATGCCCAGGTAAATGTTCTTTGGATCTGTCTTCAGGATGCGAGAAAGACTTCAGTTCCAGCAGGAGCATCAGGCCATTGCGGACTTTATTTTTACCAAATTGTCATGCCACCCGTAGAAGTAGAACATGTCACGTTGATGTCAGGAAACATGGGATTTTTTACGTTTTCTCGTTTTATTTGGACCCAGGATTTATAAACTTTTTTGTTCCTTCTCCATAATAGCTGCCACCCCCTAACATCTGCTTTCTTCCTCATTTCAGTACAATTTATTCATCACTGCAACACTACAAAATGCAGAGCATTAAGATCCAGCATGTATGAGTCTGTTTCCTGACACGGCGACCCCAGCTCTCCAGTTGAAAGGCTGGGTACAGCATGGCACAGACATTAGCGGGCAATTTTTAAACTCAGTGCTGTACAGTTAAGCACCTTGGCATAAGTGGGATCTGCCTATGTAGGTTAATGCAGTGCAGCTGGGCTGTGCAGATCAGGCTGCACCAAAAGAGGCTTCTGGGCGTCCGGTGTTCTTTCAACAAATGTAATTTGTGATAAAGATGCTCACGTAAGAAGTTCTACACTTCATCACCACAACGCACCCTGGTTATTTAAAGAAAAACTGTCGGTTTTATTACATATGGGCTGTGATTTTAAATCTCAGACCTGTCACACGCTTGAAAAAGTGTTGAAATAAAATAAATTTTAGCTGCTAATTGAACACTGGTGTGGTGCAACACAAATCTTATTATTTATCATTTATATTCTTTATTATCTATAATAATAGCACAACATTGAGGCGACTTGCAGTGCTGAATAAGTAGTTTTACAATGATTTGGCCATTTATCATTTACAGCAGGAGCATGATTTGAACCTGGTACCACTCATATTGCCAGACAACAGACCACCACTGAATATGTGATGCACATTTTGTCTTGTGGAGTAATTTTACTATTGGAATAGAAAGTTTGTCATGTTTGGCTCCTAGGCAACTACTGACTTGGTTTTCAAGGCGAAGAGGAGCAGAAGTTGTTTGCCATTGCCTTCTTCCGGCCTGTTTTTTCCTAACAGCGGAGCAAAGACGCTGGAGAACCTGGAGGCTCCACACACACCCGTGAACTGGACTTGGCCCCCAGATCAGGCAAGCAGCCCAGGAGCCGTGAGGCACCAGCTTACCCCATTGCACAACCGCATCCAGTTTTACTATTTGAGAGCAGTTAAAATAATTTCTCTTTCGACTGGTCTGGCTCTTGCAACTGGAGACAACAGACACGTGCTGACGGGAGGTGGTATTTCCTCGTTCTAACAACGGAGCAAACAGCATAACATTTCCTTTCAAGCTGCTTAAATCCTTTGGAAATGATCTACATTTTAGACACTGGTCACAGTTGTTGACACATTTACTGGAATCTGAGATTCTTATAGGAGCATGGGTGAAGAGCGTTTTGGGCTTTAGGTCGTAATATGTCCGTGTCACAATCCTTCCATCCATCCATCCAATAGTTATCCTTAACCGCTTGTCCTGGCCAAGTTCAGGGCAGTCTGGAGCCTACATGTCTCAGTCTCATCACAGAACAGTCAATAGCAGTGTGAGTGCTGTCCTGTTGTACTTCATTTCACTCATTTTGTGGGCTTCAGAGCTCGCGATCCTAATATTTCTTCAGCATCTGTTGCTCCTGTGGTTCTACCCTCACAAGGAGCCTCATATTATTGCCTTTTTTCCACAATCTAATGAAGTTCATTTGTGTAACACTTCCCAGAATGCAGAGATTTTGCCTCAGACTGTACATTTTCAGCTAAAAAAAAATCATCTGTAAAATTTCGTATAACAGACCACTAACCTCCGTTTACTTGTATCACTGCTGCTTTAAGGCTTAGTAGCATCATCTCCTGTAGTGCTGTTTCGCAATATAACGCTTTTATTTTAGCTCTTTGAGTCATTTATCATGATTTACCTTTTAAAGATGTCACACTTTTTTTCCAATTTTATATTTGTTATCTATAACCGGAATGATATCGATAACATGCCAAAGGCCATTAGTTATTAAAGGTATAAGTAAACCATTTTGTTTTGTCGCACAGACATAGTTCTCAAGCTCCATCTGTGCAATATTCTGTATTAATAACCTGTTACAGTGCCGTTTCATTAAGCTCCATTTCTCAAGAGCGCATCTACAGCACCCACCAAGGTTTTACTGTACTTCAACAAGTTAACCGAGTCTGTCTGTACTGTATGTCTGCATCTATGGTAAATATTCATGAATTTTTTCCATTTCAGCTCAGTTTGCCCCAGTCGGGCCACTGAGGGACCCCTGATCTGTTCTCAACGCATCACACGACTGTGGGAGGTTTGGTTTTGATCTTTGCGTTTTGAACCTGCCACCGCTTTTTCCCGCCTCCACACGCTGGCGTGGAACCCCTGAGAGACGCTGTCCTGCTCTCGGGAGCCTGGCGTGGGCCGTTCTCACCCTCCTCCAGCCTCTCTGAAAGCCTCTGCAGGTGGGAATTAGCCCATCAATAGTTGTCTGGTTGATAGAGAATCCTCCAAAATCTCCTTACTTATTTAATTTTTTTATTCAGCTGACATTTTCTTTTTTATTACAGCTGGGTAATTTTTACTCCATCAATTCGAGGTAAATACCTCGATCAAGGGAACTGCCTCCAGAGCTGGGATTCAAGCTAATGTCCTTTGGCTGCCAGGCAGCAGCACTAACCATTACACCACCTGCTGCCCCAGTTCTTATGTTGAGCCAGTTATGCATCCCATACCTTCTGAATTGTTCTTGCCTCTGTCCACAGCTTCGGAGGTACTGGGCAATGATTCTCTAGGTCCAGCTGCATTGAAAAGTCCTAGAAAGAGTTTGGCTCCTGGGTTCACTTCTTCTTTCTAAAATGTGGAACACGACACTCTTTTTGCATCCTTTTGCTCCCAAAAGACAGCCTGTAGCCATGCTTTGGTCGCAACAAACTGTGCAGACAGCAGACAGCTGGCCTCACTGTAGCTGACAGCCTGATCTCTGTCAGTTTGTCAAAATCGTTCTCGTTCGTAACGACAAACGCATCGATCTGTCTCAACTGTGCTGTTGGCTCAGAAGATGAAACTATGGGAACAGACATTCGTTCTGCTCCATGTTTAATCTTACAGGGTTCAAACCCCTGACCTTCCCAGCACTGTATTCCACCCAGCAAAGCTAAGCAGCTGAGGTGTGTGTACACGCTGGTGCAGGAGGCAGAGCAGCTGTACTGTACACGACTGTATAGTCATTCATACCTGGGCACCACGGAGTGAATGTAGTCAGTGATGTCTGGATAAGAGTGACTTCACCTGGCCGTTGCTGACCGCGTACTGCATGTTCTCAGGTGAGAATCACTGAACCAAACAATTGTGAATAAAAGCTCTACAATTCTTTTTTGTCATAAATCAATGCCTTAATCTCATGGGTGTAGATGACAGCAACCTTTTCTTTAACCTTTCCTCCTTCATCTCCTGTTTCTTCCTGCCTTCACCGAAAATAGTCCCACTCAAGCTACGTGAGGGAATGATGGAGACAGAGATGGAGAACGATTTTGCTGCTCGCTACAAGGAAAATAAATGAGTGACGCTCGAAAGAGAGCCAGATTTCGAAAAAAATCAAGCAGCCTTGTTGTCTGGCTGTTTAGTCGCAAAACCACAGGATACAGATCTTTGTTTTTGTCTCAGAAGGTCAGGTGATCGCTTTATTAGGCTTCTTTGCCACAGCTCACCTTTGGTATTTTTTTGTCAACCTTTTTCCTTTGTATTTTTCAAAGAATGCAATTAGATTGACTGTAGTCTTTATTGTCTGATGTTAGCCACTCTTAGCCAGGGGCACTGCCAACTATATAGTTGTTGTTAACCAGTAAATGTTGACTGTACAGTTAATGCTAGTAACTAAGTAGTCATTGTTGCTGCTCAATGCAAATCACTATTGAGTGCCACAAGGTGGGGGCTGTGGAAGACCAAAGAATAGCTCTGCTTGGGGTGCCAGGTATCTTAGATACACCACTGCCCAGTTGTATAAATGGGTAAATGACTGTAGGAACGTAAGACTGTATGCTGTTTCGAAAAAAGTGAATAAATGTAAATGTGAGACAGGTGATCAGAGACAGGAGGAGACAGACGCTGAACACAGGAAAGAACAATCCAGCAGTTTTGGTCACCATTCTGAACATATAAAAGTGAAATTCAAGGAAAAATGGCAAATACATGCAGGACAGGAAGTGCACAAAAAAGTCAGTTTCTCACAAACCCCTCAAGAAGTTGGCCCACCCCTCCTGCTCTTCTTGTTGGGATGTAAAATGAGAATTAGGAACATTATTATGTTTTACACTGTGTATTATTATTACCCCTTTGCATGCATCCATTATCCATAACTAAATGTGAAGAAAAGGTTGTAGCGATCCAGAACCTAGGATGCCACACAAGCACAGTCTGAACCAGAGAGGCCAGCTCACACATACTGAACAATGTGGTCAAACATCTTCATGTGGACCAGAGTTGCAGAAGGTCTTTTCACTGCTGGATGAAGCCCAGGCAAAAACAGGTGATCTCTATGACCCCTCTGTCGTGAGGCTTATGGCAATGACAGTGTCCTCAGCGAGGGGGCTAAGTGCCGTGTGAAGCTAGAGAGCAGCTGTGGCCACAACAGGTTCGTCCTCTAGGGGACGCCCTGGACACACTGCGTCTCCGGATGCGGCGACTGTTGCCAGAGAAACGCTCCCTCGGGCAAGGATGGATGGATGACAGCGTTGAAGGATGCTCGAAGTTACTGTCTTCAGCAGTTGTTTGCATCCCCGTCACGTCGCATTTCTTCACGGGCAGAATAGGTTTTTTTTTCACACAACAAAGCCTCAGTTCAAACACAGTTTATTTTCACGGGAGTCTTTGCTTTCTCACAGGAAAAATGCAACTTATGCCTCTGTTACTGCCAGCACAGTGAGTACAGCTCAGTCCTATGAAACATTTACTGTGGAAAAAGGACCTACAGTGGAGGCTCTGGCCACCTTTAGAGTCGCATCTTTCGGGTGCGTTGATGTGGGTTCGAGGCACAGTGTTAGCACACGTAGTGAGTATTCATCAGGCACCGGGGCCTTGGACTCTGCATGTACACCGTGTGCTGTAATGTGGAACCCGCACCATGCTCTGTTTCTCCTGCCACCTGTCCGGTACACTGTTTCTACCTGTAATGATACATCATCCACCTAACCTTTTTCTCCTCTTTCTCCCTCTCTGCTTATGTCTCTCATACTCTGTTCCTCTTTCTCAGGTCAGTTCAATTAGTCTTTTATTGGCGCGACAAATTTTTCTGGTGCCAAAACAACAATAAGTAACAAAAAATATAAAATAAAAGAGCAGTGTCGAACAAACAGGAATGACCTGGATCAATGAGTAAACAGTAGTAATAATAATAATAATAATATATGATGGAGAATGGGGAGGCAGTAGCTTGTTGTCTCAGAGGGTCTGGAACCCGGGGTCAGTACTTGTAAATGTGGAGAATTGTGTTTGGTTCTATTTGTACGTTTGGTCTTCTGTCTCGGCCCGGTCGCAGGGAGAGCGCAGCCACTCCTTCGGTTGGCGACCCGTCTCTCTCTCTCTCTCTCTCTCTCTCTCTCTCGCTCGCTCGCTCTCTCTCTCCTGGTCTCCAAGGTAACTGTAGCGCAGCCTGGCAACGCGCAGACAGAAGATGCCCTGCTGAGCGGCGAGAGCGACGCGACGCCCGTTTCTCCGGTAAAAGAGACGGCTAAACGCACAGCGATCTCCGGTGCCTGCCAGTGCCACGAGCGTCCTCGGGTACGTTTTTGAACAACACGGGGAATAAGATCTCGTCTGTCTGTTTCCACCGCGAATTTGCGGTCTTCTTCCCCGTTCTTCTTGGGTCGCACCGCGATCTTCAGCCTCGTCTTGCGGGACGTCACTCGTGTCCCTCTTACATGACACGTGGCCCGATTCTCTGTCGCGCTGACCCGCCCAGCCGCCACCCTGAAGTTCGTAGCCGTCCTTCTGGCCGCCGGGATGCTGGCCTTCCTCGGCGCGGTCATCTGCATCATCGCCAGCGTGTACCCGAGCTCCACGGCGGGCGCGCCCCCGCCGCCGCCGCCGCCGCAGGACAACCAGTCCGCGCCGCCGCCGGACTCGCTCTTCCGTTCCGCGTCCCCGGGCGGTGTGGCGCGGGCGGGTCCGCTCAGCGCTCTCCACGGTCCTGAGTCCGCGGGCGCCGGGTTCGAGGCTCCCGCGCTGAACGAGCTGAGCGGCCCCGGCGGGGCGGGCGCGGGCGCGGGCGCCGTGCAGCAGTTCCCCTTCAGCCGTCTGATCTGCACTCCCGTGCCCGCCGCCGACTGCGGCCGCAAGAAGCTCCAGGCGGACGAACCCGCGGCGGCGCACGCAGACGACGACTGGGCCTTCTACGCGTCCGCAGCCGAGCAGCTGCGCCAGACCATCCGGGGGCAGAAGGAGCAGATCCTGGCGGACCAGCGCACCATCCGTGAGCTCACGGGCAAACTGTCCGAGTGCGAGAGCGGCCTGGAGGAGCGGGCGCTGCAGGAGCAGGAGCGCAGCCTCGGACCCTGGGCCGGCAGTCGCAGACTCATGGCCGGCGACGACGTGCAGCCCTCGGCCGCGGAGCAGCTGCAGACGGCGCGGGCCGTGGAGGAGCTGGAGCGGGCGATCGCGCAGCTGGGAGACCGCATCGAGAAGCTGGAGGTAGGATCGAGACCCGGCACAAACCGGGAGGGGGGGCAACGTTTGTACGCGCACACGTGTGTGTGTGTGTGTGTGTGTGTGTGTGTGTGTGTGTGTGAGAGACCTGACATGAAGATCCTAATGACACCGTGGGGGGTCACCCGAAGTTCACTCAGCTGCGCGTTCCTTTCTCCTACTATTTTCTTTATTCCAACATTTATTGTTATTATTATTATTATTATTATTATTATTATTATTATCCAGTTCATTCACGTTCATATTTACAGCAAATGAAATAAGAGAAAAGAACTACAAATGGGAATATCGGCAAAGCTGAACTGCATCTCTAGTTTTTGCTGTTTATTTTGGTCAGTACTGATGTCAGTTGTTGCTCTTTTCTTCCGTGCTGACACACGTTTGTTCGGTTATTAAACGGTTAACTAGGAAATCATGGCCGGAATCGATGGCTGCTTTTATTCAGAGGGTTCATAAAAGGGGGGATGTCAACTGGTCCACGGTGCATCCTTGTCCCACTGCGGTGGGGGGAGTCTAATTGCCCCCTCCCACTCCCTCAGAGGGCCGCGCTGTCTGCAGAAAATGTCTTGTAAATATTTCGCTTGGGTGTTGACTTGGGGACATGGAGCAATGTTTGTTGGCTTATGCCTGTGTGTGTTCGGAAGGCTGTGGAGAAGGTGGCACGAGGCATGTGTTCACACGACCCCCGCATCCCTGCGGCAGACCTCCTCCGTAAAGAAGGACCGTTTTAAACAGCTCATACGTTATCTCGCCGTCTCTCAGGTCTTAATTTTCTCTCTTCTTTTGTTTGCTTTTTATGAATTGTATTAGAAAATAATGTGAATATTTGGTTTTTTACTTTGACTTACAGTCAGAGTTAGGCCCGTCGGCCCGCAATCACACAGGAATGGGTGACAAGAGCCCAGTTGGATTCTCCAGCTCCCCGGGAGGTGCAGTTGACGCCGTGCGATGGCGGGTGGAGGACCTTGAGGACGAGCTGAAGCGCAAGATGGAGATGCTGGAGAAGGAGAGGGCAGCCCTCCGCAAGGAGACCCACAACCACCGGCACGAGATTGACCAGGGTCTCAACTCCCTGCATCATCGCATCGTCGAGCTGGAGCAAAGTGAGGGCCCTGGGGGAGGTGTGGGAGGGTCGTGGGAGAGCCGTGGGAGGGATGATTATAGAACCGAGGCAGACGTGGAAGATGGAAACATGGGAGCAATGCGTGTAGCGAAGAAGGACATCTGATGAAAGCCAAGATGTTACACAACAGATGGTGCAGAGTTTCGCTGTGGAGATGTGTGGGATCCGAGCCGATAGACACTGGTGGCAAAAGCGAGAATTTGGGCACAAGACGAAGGGATGACAGAGTGGAGGACACCCTCCTTGTCACTCCTCTCCATGATCAATAAACAGTCCACGGTGCGTGGAGGCTCCCTGCATTTACATTTAGCTTTTCTGCAAACCAACATACGGGGGAGGGTAAACGAAAGGCCATTAGATGTAGATGCCCAAACCTTTAGATGTAGACACACAATGATCACAGCTCTGTTCGTCCGAGAAATTACAACTCCACATTATTTCACCCACATCCGTCTGACATAAATTTTTGGCAAGAGGCAAGTTGGAGACTTAACAGGGGTATCTCAGTGTGATGCGAACCAGATGATCCACAACTGAGGAAGAACAGAAGCCACCTTTAGCTGCGAGTGGCAGCATGGTGCGGTGGAATTGCTTAGGTTGCGAAAGGCAACCTTGGTGGCTTTTTGGTGGAAATTGCATGGCTCGAGACCCGTTCTGCCACAGCATGTAGCGGGATAACGGAAGGGGTTCGAGGTATGGCTGTGGCTACCTATAGAGTTGAGAGTCATCTTTTAAACATGAAGGTGGTGATAATCGATTTGTGTAGCTAACAGGAGATCAAAAGTGGGTTTGAAAGAGATGTAGTTTTGAATGCTGGGAGGGATTCAGCAGCTCTGAAGGAGAAAGGGAATTCTTCCCACCACATTGAGAACCAAGACTGAGAACTGATGCACTTCCGATTTTGGAACCTTTGTGAGTTGGACTGCCGAGGAGCCAAAGGTGGATGAGCACAGCGCTCTTTCTGGGGGATAGGGAGCGATCTGATCCTATAGGCAAGCAGGTGCAGATCATTTGACCATGTTGCAGCCTGGAATCTACAACAACCAGCAACTGACCAACAACCCTGTCATACAACATGACTTTGCATGTTTGTGTAACATACAAATATAACAGGAAACAGCTTGCAAAGATGACCATTTCCACCTTTTTCAACCCATAATGCCATGTATACGTATATGGAAACTATTTGAGTTACATAGTTAACACTTGCAGTGCTGCAACGCAAAAAAAACCCCAGAATTTCAAATGGCAACCTTTGGTTTCCTGGCCATGTTTTGGAATGACCGCTAGGCTTGCTCCCTTGCCATTGCAGTGCTGTAACTCGATTCTCTCCGCCACTTCCCCTCTTCTCAATTACAGGTCTCTCGGAATACAACTACCCCGAAGGCTACAAGCTCTACTTCCCTGTGCGCACCAACTACATGTACGGGATGGTACAGCGGCCCATTCCGGAGATGTACGCCTTCACAGCCTGCCTGTGGTTGAGGGCCACTGAGGGGGGCATTGGGACGCCATTCTCCTACTCGGTGGTGGGGCAGCCCAATGAGCTGGTGTTGCTGCAGGGCGTTCACAACCCCGTCGAGCTGCTGATCAACGACAAGGTGCACGCTCTCTCCTGCGTTCACGTTTCAAACAAATGTACCGGTTTGGTCATAGTAACATTCAAAGCATTCAAAGTAATATTCAAACACAGCAGGTGTTTGGCCATACAGTAAAGCCAGAAGTAATCCGAAATACCACTCTTTCCACCCCGGTTCTTTATTTCTAAGTATATATGATATGCACGTATCATGTTTTAGGAAAATGCTTTTTTCTGTGTTTGATAAAATTTTCACATGCTGCTGCAGCACAGTTGCCATCTCGGTTGGGGTTTCAAAGCGCATTCCTTAACACCACAGGAGCTGACGGCAGCCTTTACGGAGCGATTGAATGCGGGCCATAAAAAGTGACAGCCCCAATTTTTCCTTCTCCTCGTGCTGCGCTGTCCTCTCATTTTCAGAAACCGCAACACAATGGAGTTTGTACCGTACCTCCATTAATTCCCCCGCATTTGAAAGCCGCTTGCCTATTTATGGTTTAATTGCATATGTTTGTGTAAGGCAGGCAGTGCCGCTGTCCTCCCGATGTGCTGTTTGCTTGATAATATGAATGTATAGCATGCGCCGGGTTCTGCCGCTAGCTTGTTTTTTCCAATATTTCCCATCCGATCACAGGTTTTTTCTGCCATTTCAGCACTTTGCTATCCTAATTATGACTTTTTTCCAGTTTGCTCCTGAAGAAGAGCTTCCTTTGGCTGTTATCACTGTCCGGACTCACTTCACCTACCTGTGCCTCTTCCTTCCACCCTCAGGTGGCGCAGCTGCCGCTTTCTCTACCACAGGGCAAGTGGCAGCACATCTGCGTCAGCTGGAGCCTAAGAGATGGGGTCTGGCAGGCTTACCAAGGTGGCAAGCTGAAGGGGGAAGGGGAGGGCCTAGCTGCCTGGCACCCTATCCGACCTGGCGGGGTGCTGATACTGGGACAGGAGCAGGTGAGCAGTCAGGTCACCATGGTAACACATTTCATTTATGTAGCCTTTGGCAAAAGGTCATTAACTGGTGAAAAGGAGAAGTTTATATTTCATTCCTGAACAAGTAGAGAATTATGTGTGTTTTTGACAATATGTTGGATGAAGGCGATTTTCTAGTCAAGTAGAGATAAAGGAAAAAAATTTTTTGTTGAACTCAACTGGGCAACCTGAGACAACTGACAGTTTTAATGAATCTCTCTCCACCCTGATCCCAATGTGGTTTCTGTCCGCCCACCATTTGTTCTTTTTTGACTCCTGTTTTTATACCATATACCACTTTCCTTCCCCATCACATTTCATCACCTCTTCCTCCCCAACTTCTCTACCTCTCCTCCAATTCTTTCCCTCGCTCGACTCCTCCTGCTGTTTGACAAGGACACTCTGGGCGGACGCTTTGATGCGTCACAGGCCCTGGTGGGGGAGCTCTCCCAGTTCAACCTGTGGGACCGGCTTCTGACGCCCAGCGAGATCTCCAGTATGGCCGACTGCAGCGAGGTCACGCTGGGTAACGTGGTACCCTGGAGCGACCGGGATATCGATGTGTTCGGAGGAGCCACCAAGGAGCCCCTGGAGCCCTGTGTCAAGCGCATCGGTGACCAGCAGTGAGGACAAGGGACCGGGGCCGGGCGGGAAAAGGCACTGTTTTGAGAGCAGGGGGCACAGTTTTGGGGACATTCTCTTGCTTTGACACCTAGAGTGTACGTGTGACAAGTGGCAGGGAAGATGCGCACACATTTCCGGCACTGTGACAGGAGAGATTGGGGTTCCGCACTGTGTTCTGTTTATTCGCTCTGCCATGCAGCCTGTATGTTCTCATTTTCCCTCAAACCTGTAACACAGTCTTGTCTTTTGGTCTTTTGGCTACCGTAAAAGCGGACTTTTTTGAGATTTTCTTCTGTACATGTTACCTTGAGGAACACAGGCATCCAGACAAGTCATGGATCTGCAGGGTCTGTGAACGTGATCTTTGGCATTAGCACTTACAAGGACGTACACCCTTACCCCCACCCCGCACCAGTTCCGACCCTCACAGTCCCCTAATATTAACCATCCTAAATTTTTCATGAGACAGCTAAGGTTGACACAAAAACTGGAAGACCCAAATTTAAATCTTAATCACAAATTCCCCCTCCTCTCTGGCGTAAAAAGCAGAACTTGAAAAATAAGATTTGAAGAATTAAACTGAGCAGCATGCACTGCACTGCTGCTACCCAAAGCAGACACTTCTCTTGAGACCCAGCGAAGAAAAGGTTTTTCAAAGTATTTCTAGGACTTCTAGGAAGTTGCCCAAGCCCCAGTCCGGTGGTGTCGTTTAGAAGCACAAAATGTCCCCTGCAAGGTGCTTCACTGAGCACTGCAGCATCTACAGTTTGTCAGACGTACTGAAAACTACAGCATGTGTCCTCCAGAGTGGACAAAAGCAAACGGTCAGGTCTCTGGAGGATATTGCACCAAACCCACCGTGAGAAGCCAGTTGGATGTCAGTGTGGCGAGTAGGACCCCGAAAGGCTCCGTAACAATGAACCCCATCTCCTGAAGGATTTATGAATGTATGAGGTGGATGGAGGAGTGAATGTACAGGTGTGGACTGTCTACACTGTTCAGCGCCTCAACCAAAATCACCCCGAAAGTCCAAACCTCGGACCAGTAGGTTACCCTTTTCATGTCAACCTTCTACCAACTCGCACGCCCTCTCTTTAAGAATTTCAATTAATGTTCAATGACAAATTTATGTGAGGGTGAAGTTGATGGGATAGCACAGGACAAAAACAGGTTTGTCATGTTTTGGGTGCTCCCCAAAGCTGTTAGGAGCCGCATCCGCCCTCCCTCTCCTGGAATGATCATGGATGCAAAGTGCCTGTCTGGATAGACGTGCCCGAAAATGTAAAACAAGAAAGGACAAATAACTCGTAAATTTCTTCTTTTGCTATTTGTTTTGAGGTTGCTCTGCTGTGATGTTGGTATTGTGCTTGTTTGTATTCGTGCATCTATGGTTCCTCTGTGCTGTCGTGGGAAAAAAAACAAAAACAATATGATGATGTCATACTTACTGGCTGGCGGTATTAAATGTTTTATTTTTGAATGTAAAATGGTTTTGCACTTTCACCTCACGTTTTCTACGTTCGCCTGTCTGTTCCGCGTTTGTGTTCGTTTTGCCTATGAAAAAACAAACTTTTGAAATATTTTGTTCTTTTTCTACTTTTTACATGCCTTCCCCTGTAGTTTTTTTGTACGGGTTTGTCTGTACCCTCTCCCTTTCCTTTGTGGTTTGAGACCATATATTGTTATAAAGTTAAATGGCCACAAATAAAAACGGACTCCCACTGAAGACGCAGTGCTGTCTGGTTCTTTAAAGAGCCGCGCGTTCCCTCCCGGGCTGGGTTTACGGATCTTCTCGCTCACAGAAAACGGCGGCGATGTAGAAGCGCTCCAGAGGCATGGCGGCACATTTGGTGCTGAAGCAGGGAGGGGGGGCATTCATAGAACTTGGCGAGGAAGGCGATGCACGACCAGCAACCAAGCGGGCCCTGCCAGCACACGCGGCCGTGACTCACGCTGGGCCCGCAGGCCTCCTCCTCCACCCTAATGGACATGGAGCCAAACCAGGGGAAAGGGCCTGAGAGGAATCAATCGGCAGTGAGGCAAAGAGGGGGAGTAGATCCGATACACAGGGCAGGAAAGGTGCACTGCTGACGGAGGAGAGAGAAGGAGCTGGGGAAAGAGTGAGTGAGAGAGAGATCAAGACCTGGTGTTTACTCAAACAGTTTGTAAAGATTACACAGATTACAAGAGACCGTGACAGACTGACTTGTCATCTTTACTTACTGACTGCGCTGTGACACTGATGCAAGCTCCTGTGGCCACAAACTGCACGTGAAGTGATTTATTCTCCTGATGCAGAGGCCATAAACCAGGCAGAATAACGGCGCAGAGCTTTCGCCTGCATTACCGGTGAAAAGTGTGAGTCCCTTTCTCGGAACCCTGGTTATGTTCCCAAGTCTTTTCGGTTAACAAGCGCGATGAGGACGTGCGGTGCCGTGCCTTTTCGGCATGCGGAAGCTCTTGCAGGCTGCTTTGCTTTCGCTCTTCTGCCCCATTTGTCCCACCCAGGATGGGGGATTCGCATTTTTCGCTGGTGCTATAAATGTTACAGGGTATTCAGTGCATGCCTTTCTGTGTTAGGATGAATAAAATTTGTTTCTGCAGCAAACCACATTGTAATCCACACAATGCACTAACCGGTTAATGCAGCCATGATAACAGGCTTTCCATTACGAGGTTTTTAGAGGCTTACAGGAAAGCAGTATTTGTTATATTTTCAATATTCTGATCGGCATATTGTGACTGGACAGCATTGAACAGCCAGGAGCAAAGGGGTTGCAGGCATTCAGTCGCAATGCAATTTGCTTTATTTTTACAGGGCGCTCTTCTCAGCTGGGTGATCCAGAGTGCTGAGGAATAGACAGAGCAGGACAGCGGGAGAAAAGGTGATAAAGGAAGGCAGAGTTGGACAAGCCAGTTGACAGCTGTGGAAGGGAAAAGGAAAAACTTACAACCAATACAAAGTGGGGAAAAAAATGTACCTTTGGGCGCAGAGGTCCCAGTGGCCGCCCACCCTTCCTGAGCACCGTAATGTGAATGCAGAAGCACAACAGGCAGCAGAGAGCTACAGCATGCAGGCAGAAGACTCGGCCCATTCCCAGGAGGCTGACTCAGCAGGGACAGTGTGAGATCATTCCTTCCTGGCTTCACGGCCCCTTAACTCCATAGATTGCCATCAAGGCCATGGAGCAATATGTGATTTAATGTTCAGGCCCGTTGCTTCACAATCTAAAGGTTTCTAGTCCCGTCTCCTGCTACAGTATTCCAGATTAAATGATCAACATTAAATTGAAACTGTAAGAATATCCTTTTCTGTAAATGGGTAAGTCACTGTAAAGTTTTGGAGCTAACTTTTAAGTATGTTCACCATAAAGGAAATAAAACTGTCAGGAAGTGGTCCTAGACTTATACACTATATGGACAAAAGTATTGGGACACACCTCTTAGTTATTGAATTCTGGTGTTTCCATCAGACCCATTGCCACAGGTGTATAAAATCAAGCACTTAGCCATGCAGTCTCCATTTACAAATATCTGTGAAACAAAATGGGTTGTTCTGAAGAGCTCAGTGACTTCAAGCGTGGTACAGTAATAGGATGTCAATAAGACGGTTTGTAAAATATCATCCCTGCTGGATATGCCACAGTCAGCTGTAAGTGGTATTATTGGAAAGTGGAAGCATTTAGGAACAACAGCAACTCAGCCACGAAGCAGAAGAACACGTAAAGTCACAGAGCGGGGTCAACGACTGCTAAGGTGCACGGTGCGTAAAAGTCGCCAACGCTCTGCTGATTCCATAGCTGAGGAGTTCCAAACTTCCACTGGCATTAACGTAAGTACAAAAACTGTGCGGCGAGAGCTTCACGGAATGGGTTTCCATGGCCGAGCAGCTGCATGCAAGCCTCACATCGCCAAGTGTTGGATGGAGTGGCGTAAAGCACACCGCCACTGGACTGTGGAGCAGTGGAAACGTTCTATGGAGTGACAAATCACGCTTCTCTGTTTGGCAGTCAGATGGGCGAGTCTGGGTTTGGCGGATGCCGAGAGAACGTTATCCGTGAAGTTTGGTTGAGGAGGGATAATGGTGCGGGGCTGTTTTTCAGGGTTTGGGCTAGGCCCCTTACTTCCAGTGAAGGGCAATCTTAATACTTCAGCATACAAGACATTTTGGACAACGCTATGCTTCCATCCTTATGGAAACAGTTTGGGGAAGGCCCTTTTATATTCCAGCATGACCGTGCCCCAGTACACAAAGCAAGGTCCATAAAGACATGGTTGGATGAGTTCGGTGTGGAAGAATTTGACTGGCCCGCACAGAGCCCTGACCTCAACCCCATCGAACACCTTTGGGATGAGCTGGAACGGAGATTGCGAGCCAGGCCTTCTTGTCCAACATCAGTGCCTGACCTCATAAATGCATTACAGTATGAATGGGCACAAATTTCCACAGAAACACTCCAAAATCTTGGGGAAAGCCTTCCAAGAAGAGTGGAAGCTGTTACAGCTGCAAAGGGGGGAGACCAACTCCATATTAAAGTCTATGTATTTGAATGCAATGTCATTAAAGTTCCTGGTGGTGTAATGGTCAGGGGTCCCAATACTTTTGTCCTTATAGTGTACCTTTGCTGAAGGTACATGCATGACCTGAAGTGCTTCAGTAACAATGTTTCCGTTAATGAAAAGGGTGAGCTGTTACTTTAGGTAAGAGTGCGGGATAATGTACGAAAATGACAGCAACTCTGTTTTTCTCCACGTGGAACGCATGACAGCCATCACTTTGTTTTTGCAGCATGGTAACATAAAAAGCTATCGCTCTGTCCCTCCTGTCTTCCCGCATGGACACAATGTACTGAACGCACTGTGATTCCTGGTCCACCGCTCTCTCCTCTCTCTTTGCCCGTCCTTTCTCTTCTCCTTTGGAAATGTTACCGCATTACCTCCCATTTTGTAGCGCTATCTCAGTTGCTCCATTCCTCATTTGTGTTCCCATTTAGCATCTGTAAGAACTACAAAGCGCTTCAATGTGCAATATTAATAGCCCTGTGTGGCACCCCTTCCCCTTTCTTTGTGCATAATTTATTTGTCTTAGTTACATCTCACTCAGCTTCTGTGTCTGCTGTCTGTTTCTGGCCCAAGTTGCTGTGTCTTTTAGAAGGAATTTTGGTAGTTTCGCATGCCAAACTGGTCAGTGATGGTGTCGAGAGCAGCATGATAAAGAGTACGGCAAACCGTTATTTCTGTGCACTCCTCCTGGTGTTTTGTAGATTACAGGGCCATTTATTTCACAGTATGACCAATGCTTTTATCCAAAGTGAGGTTTTTTGTAATATTTTTCAGTGGGGATTACTGGAGCAATTTTACTGTAAGCATTTCCCCTTTCTTGTACATATTACCACACAGCCCACCCTAGGACTTCAGATGGAAACGTTTGATTTTTCCATAATAAGCTGCATAAAATAGTATTAATAACATGCTTTCCCTCCACATTTTGTATTTGTTAACTCTGCTGCACTCCTAAACAGGCTGTTATGCAACAAAAAGTCTGTTCCCATATTCATGTTTCCAGAGTACCAACACCGGCACTACAGCATGGGCTGCCTGCTACCTTGGTGTCAGAAGTGGGATGGAGATGAAGGTTAGGCTCAGGGTTGCTGCACTTATCAGGTAATCTACTGAAAACTAATGGACAAAAGAACAGGAGGGGTGCGAAGCCAGTACAGAAACTCTCAGGCTTCATCCCCACTGAAGCCATGATGATTCTATGCTATGTAAATAGTTCAGTGAGGGCACTGGGACTGATGGGTGCAAATGAAATGAGCACCATGCACTGCCTCTCTTTTTCTCTCTGAGAAGATAAGAGTGGATTAAGGCTAAGCTTTCCATACAATCCAATAGCAAAAATTAGTCCATCCCCCTTCCTGAGTCCTGTCTCTTCTTGCTTTCCATAGCACACTCCTTGTGCTTCTCCAGTCCTAGTGCACATTCTCTGCACGCTACCTCTGGCTTGGGCCAGGGAGTCTATTTTACCGCCCTGATGTATGCCGCAAAGATGACAAGGTTTTGTACTTCCAACCCACAGTTTTCTGCACAATTTCTCTGCACTTTCAGATCATCTTCTGCTTCATTAACAAGCTGCTGAATCCTCCTCAGCTCTTTCCTTCTCCATCCCACCATTTCCTTTCCTTCCTTTTTTCAGATTTTACCTGACTTGATGGTTACCCTCTTGCTTTTATGGCCATGCACAAAAGTCAGCAGGCGGTGCAATTGTTAGAGCTGAAAGACTTTGCTTTGCATCTTACCAAGCTGTAAAAATGGGTGTTTATAAGTAGCTCACTACACAACCCTGCCAATGTAAGTTGCTTTGGATAAATACTGTATGTCTAAGTTAACAAATTGTTCATGCATTTTGGACATCTGGCTGTCAGGAATTTGTAAAAATAGCATGGTGCCATATTTTTTATTAACTCACGTAATGTGCATATTAGCATCTTTCACAGCCAGTGCTCCACAGTCATCTTCTTGTTTCGCTTGCATCCACAACCCCCCCAGTTCAAGTGGATGAATGTGGATTGAAGAGAGCTTGTGCACACAATCCTCTCTCAATAATGAACTTAATGGTAAGGTGATGAAGGAGCTCACCTTTTCATTGTGAGATCAAGGCTCCTGCTACCATACTGGGGCACACGCAGCCGTGGCAACCCGGTCTGCCTTTCAGGGAAATCAATGCAAGCAGTCAGCTGTCAGAGTCATGGATAAGCAACATCAGTTCAAGTCCCCAGTGTGTCATTAGCCCAGGTCAAGAAAGGATCTTTACTCATGAGTTAAATTCAACAGCAAGGATGGGAATCACAGTCTGTAGGGACCAAATCATTGACAATGGAACTAAATTTGATCAAGATCGCTCACAGATCTGTCAGGAATCATGCCGAAAAGTCAAACATGCATTCAGCGGAAACTCACGTACAGTTTATAAAGTGGAAAAGGAATGTTTGTAAACACTAAATGAGGTAATTGAAATAATATGCATCCTGGTATGTTTTCAGAACCATGCTTATTTTTGACTTTAGCATCAGTCCAAAAAAATACGATCACCCCCCCCGCCCGTTGTCCTCTTTCTGTCTATCTCTCCTGGAATTAATAATCCTGAGTAATCCACAACAAAAAGGATGGCACAAAGCAAATAAATCCTTACACACCAGAGTTTAACAATGCATTGTCTTTGCCTTTATTACTGTACATCAAAGTGAAGAGGGAAGAAGAATTTCATGGCTGCACACTGCATCGGGCACAAACACCGGACGAGATGAAAACGGACACAGCGGTGCTTTGCTTCTGCTAACAAGGGAACTTGAGTTGCGAATCCCAAAGCCTGTGTGGTAACTGTGACACCTGAGAGATCCTGCTGAAAAGTGGAAGCAATTTGTATGACATGCTGTGTCAGCCTGCAGACTGTCATGCACATGAATATCTGGGGCGCAGCGGTAAACATTCTGGGACAAAAAAACAAGCAGATGTGGCAGGATCCTAAATATAGGTCATGGTACCCAGACAGGGATTGTTGTTGAAAAAGGGTGTACGAGTATTGTTTACAAAAATAAAGCACAGCAGTTATATTTCCATCTGACAGCTGAAGCATGAGGGAATTTCTTTGTTAATGACCCAATTTGGAGGTGTAAAACTGTGCTTGTACTCTACTTTCACCATGGTAACTCAGGGTATTATCAGAGTGTATCACAAGCAGCAGTAGCTACATATCAGACAGTGATAAATGATGATCATCCCGGTCTAGGGCAAATCCTTAATGGAAGTCAAGTGTTATTTTAAATCCATAATAAGTCAGATAAAAGACATATATAATGGCTGATGAAAGGCTTCAGAATCAATTTGTATCAGAAGTTTCCTTATTTCAGCACTTAAACTTCTGTAGAGGATATGTCCACCACACTTTTGAAAGTAATGGTATTTGATGCGTGCGCATTTAAAAGAAATTTTAATTTTGTTGTCGATTGGTCCTCACAGCAGCTGTCACAAGGATTGCTCGAAAACTAAGTTATTAATGGTAATTCTATGTAGCTAAATGTGCTTAAAAGACATAAGGTGATTCCACCATATGTGGATGGTTTCCCTGTTTCGTTTAAGATGCAAGTGTGTGAGTCTACTAAGATGGGAAAAAGAATCACATATATCATTTTTCCTGCTATACATGCGTGTAGTATTATTTCAGATGACGCCCCCTGTAGTTACAATTTAATTTCACTGCCTTTCCTCACACTTTTAATAAGAAATTCCACAATAATAGCACACATGTGAAAATGCTGGAAAAACCTGTCCTGCATAAAACAGCATTGGCAAATCCAACAGTTTTCATTAGCATTTTTTTGTCTTTTTCTTGTAAAAAGGCTGGACGAAGACTGCACATTCAGTCACTTATAAAGAATCAAGGATCAGGAAATGAAAAAAGCAGGTATAGATTGGCAAAATATATAGAGATATGACAAAAGTCTGGTATAGCTTCCTTTCTATCAAAGAGTTTAGAAAGAGCCATCATTCCAGTGCTTATGGTTGTACTCCAAGTAGCCAAGTGTTTCTTCGACTAGAGCGTATTGACTCATCTATTAGTTGTGTACGAGTCTACTGCAACTGTCCGAGATGCTGAAAGTGAACGTGTTATCTTTTTGATCTTCCTTGCAGATAAATGTGCAAACGATGAAAATTTTCTGAAAAAATCCAGTCTGTTCGTACATTCCAAGGTCATGTTCAGGTGAATATAAATTGTCCCTTTTCTCTGCGCGTTTAAGTATCTTGCACCACACTGGTAACCCTTCCATGCTGTACCCTGCCTTGTCTCCTGCTTCATGGGATGGGTTCTGGACCTCAGGGAGTTACAGATGGATGGATAGATGCTTCATAATTCAACTATTGCATCCCAACACAGCTACAGGTAGCGTTTCGTGCACAACAAACTCTGAGCAGTTCAACACAGCCACACGTGATTTCACAGCAATCTGACTGCCATTTAGTCCATAATAAATATTCCTAGTGATAATAATAGACGTTTTTCTTTAAGATAAGTTATTTACTGATTTATCTTGGAGCAACTAGTTAAATGCATATTTCCAGTGATGTGGTGAGATACATGTACGTTCCAGTTCTTTTCTGATCTCAGTTACTCCTAAAGCTGGTTGTTGAAAAATGAACCTCAACCGTTAGTGTTTCAGGTTTGACAAAACAGCCAGCATTCAGGCGTTTGCGACGGACAACTACGAGGTCCTTCGTCGCATTTGTTTGCCCACGACTTCCGGACCAATAGGAAACGTCGTTATTACGGTGGGCGGGGTTTTTCCGCGAGAGGGAAGCGAAAGTGGTCGCTATGGCCGCGATGTCTCCTTAACAACCAAAGCGGAGGAAACAAACTTCTGTCGCCGCACCACGTAGGTACACGGACGATCGCCTTTTCGTCGTCATAAATATGCAGTGAAGGTGTCCGCTCAGCTTCTCATGTAAGAATTGAACAGACCGTGTCGTTGTAAATCATAGTTGCCGGGTATCTAACTTGCCTTAACCAAGAGTGAGCTCGGCTTGATGGAGAAAAATATAAACAGATGGCATCTAGTTAGCTAGGTAACTTAGTAGTAGGCTAGCGTGGCATGATTCGCTCCTTGCTAACCGCGCAACGTATGTTTGATAACTGGGTAACCTGACCAATTTATCCCACATGCTAGTAACGGATTCTCCGTCGTCAGCCAACTCTGGCTGCCATAGGTTAGCTTGCTAGTTAGCCACTGCTAGCAAACTTTTAATGACTCCTTTTGTAGCTCGTTAACTAGTTGCTGGTGAACGCTGACTTGCTGAGTGACTGGTTAACCTGCTCTTTCGCCGCTGTAGTTGTCAAAGTGGCGCACGTGTTTGCCCGGGTGGGGTGGGGTGGGGTGCTGTGTTGTGTCGGCCGGCTGTGAAGGCTTCCCAGGGGTACCGTTAGCTCCCTGGCTAACCGTGCTGTTCATCTGCTCGCCCGTCAAAGTGCTCCTCCGCGTGTCTGAAGTGGCACTTCTGCCCTGGTGCCCAGGTGGAAAAGGCCCAGGCCATGGCGGAGACGGGCGAGACCAAGAAAGAAGAGGCGGATTACAAGAGAGTGCACAACTTCCCCCTGATCCGGGTCAGTCTGGGGCCTCCTGCTCGGTCCACGCTTCTCTCTTCAGGAGGTCCGCTGCTGACCGCTCGCTCCGTGTCTGTGTGTTTGTGTGCGTCCAGAACACGGACATGCCCGACGAGATGAGGGTGGAGACCATGGAGCTGTGCGTCACGGCCTGCGAGAAGTTTGCCACCAACAATGAGGTGCGTGTGGCTTGTGGATGGGTGAGCTGCGGAGACGTGACGTTGTGTTTCAGCGGCTTACTGAACCAGCTTATTTTCTTAAATTTATTCCTTTAGCGGGTGCTTTTCTCCAAAACGACTTACAATGACTGCAGTGTATTGTTTAGCCAGACACTTTTATCCAACATGGCGTCTAGTGGTCTTCACTCATATTGGCACCCTTGATAAATAAAAGCAAAAAAAAAAAAATGTCTTTATTGTTTATCCTCTTGAGCTTTCATTCAAAATCGAAATAAAATAATTTTTGGGTGAATTTCCTGCTGGAAGATCCAGCCATGGCCTGGTTTAAGCTTCTTGGCTGGGGCAGTCAGGTTTTCATTTAATATAGTCCGTGATACCATGAATCCCAACAATTTGTCCAGGGCCGTTTGCAGAAAAACAGCCCCACAACATCAGAAATAAAACGCCATACTTCACAGTGGAGATGAGGTACTTTTCTGCATCCCACTCATTCACTCTAGGCCAGTCCCACCTTTGGCGTTTGTTGCTAAAAAGCTCTATTTTTCTCTCGTCTGACCAAAGAACTCGGCCCCATCGAAAGTCCCAGTAATGTTTGGCAAACCGTAGGCCCTTGAGTTTACTGTTAACAGTAGAGGCTGTTTTCTGGCAACCCTCCCAAACAACTTGTGTTTATGTAGGTGGCATCTTATCATAGTTTTGGAGACTTTCTGACCCCAAGACCCAACTAATGTCTGCAATTTTCCAGCCATGGTCCTTGGAGGTTTTTTGGCAAACTCAGACCATCCTCCTCACTGTGCTTGGGGTCGGTATAGACACGTCCTCTTCCAGGCCGATTCTTAACATCTCCAGTTGCTTTCAACTTATTAATTGTTGTCCTGATAGTGGAAATGGGCATTTTCAACCGTTGAGCTATTTGCTGATAGCCATTGTATGATTTCTGCAACTGAACAACCTTTTTGGTGCTCACCATTACTGTGTTCATGTTTTTCCCATTGTGATGGATGAATACAGGAATCTTTGCCTGTGTATCATCTCACATTTAAACCCCAGTGACACAGGGCGTCATGGCTGACCACCCGAGCCTTCCTGATCACTCAGGGAAACTTAAAAAAAAAAAAAAAAATCTAAAATACGAATGTCAGTATACTTAATTTAAATTTTACTCATGACTTTCTAGGGGATAATTGTGGAACATGTATATTTTAGAAAAATATTTGTTTCGTGATAAGATTTTTTTCTTTTCTACTTCAAATGAAGTTTTAGATTTTCGTGAATATATTGAATGAAAGAGCAACAGCATAAACATTAAATACTTTTTTCTTTCTCAGCCCATTTTGCTTTTATTTATCAAGGGTGCCAGTATTACAGGAGGGCACCATAAACTCGTATTTATATGGAAGAGCAGTGTTACAAACCCACACACAGATAAGCACAACCTAAGGGATTTTTAGAGTAACAGCGCTGCTTGGAATGTTTCTTTGGACTGTGGGAAGAAACCAACACAGGCAGGGGGAAGATGCAAGCTCTACTCTTTTGACTCTTTTGACTCTTGACTCAAGACTGAGCAAGGATCACACCCGCATCCAGTGCTGTTCACTGTGCCGCCTAACTTTTGGCTTAAACCTGACACACCAGCTGATCTTCAAGGAGTGGACAGGTGCTTTAGGAACTCCTGCAGGGAAATTTGCACACAGATGACATCAAGCTGCAGTTATACCAAAGCAAAATAGATAATTACAAATTACAGTTATTCTAGACAGCAGCTGTTAGGTCACAAGAGCACTTCCCTGCTTCTGTTTGCGGGGGAGCTAACTGCTAACAGGCCCTTATGTGTCCCTGGAGGTGGATGGCAGCTGCAGTTGTGCCAATCCAAGACCACAGGCCAGCAGCCGTGAGGCACCAGCCCTACCTGCTGTGCCGTCAAACCTTTTAAAGATGAATCTATTGCCTAATTTTGCTTTTTATCAGATCAGTGAACAGTTTGTTTAGAACATAAAATACCATCTGTATATATCAGTGTTTTAAAGGGTTTCAAGTTCTGATAAGATATTATTTGCGCATCATTGTTAATGTATGAGCATTTTCAAATATCACGCTACAACGTAAGCTCTTTGCACGTAAGGCTCCTGGGCTGATGTGCGAGCGTAGTAAGGAGGCACCATCAGGTTCTCAGCACCACGTTCCATCACACACACTGTTTCCTGTCTTTTAGAGTGCAGCGAAAATGATCAAGGAGTCGATGGATAAGAAGTTCGGCAGTTCGTGGCACGTGGTCATCGGGGAGAGTTTTGGCTTTGAGATCACGCATGAGGTCAAGAATCTCCTCTACATGTTCTTCGGAGGCAGCCTGGCTGTGTGTGTGTGGAAGTGCTCCTAGCACACGCCTGCTTGCTGTCTGTGTCCTCCTCCAGTGTGCTTATTCTAAAGTGTGTGTGTGTGTGTGTGTGTGTGTGTGTGTGTGTGTGTGTGTGTGTGTGTGTGTGTGTGTGTGTGTGTGTATCAAATTCTCCCAGCAGACAGCATCTGGCTGCCTATGTGTCATGTTCAACGTTTAGTATTCATTCAGGTGTGTTTGGGGAAGGGCTTTTAATGCACACCCTCTTTGCCTTTCACTCACTGTAACATCTTCACGTTTTCCAGACATCTTTACTGAAGGGTGTGTGTGAGTGTGAGCCATGTAAGACTTTGGCTGTATGTGAACTTTCCAGAAAGCCCACGTTGTTTGGCTATACCCTTTTTGTTTTTCTCTCGTGATTTTGATTCTCCACCCCCTTCCAGAGCGACCTTCACTATCTTCTGGTACGTTGTTAGCATCGGCCTGGATGTCTTTCCAGAAAATGTTCACTTCTATCAATTTTTTTGCTCCCTTAGCCATTTTTCAGCCTCGTGGCATCTGATCCAGATCACTAACTGCTCTCCCAGTCCTCCAGGCTGTGATGTCCTCAACCCTTTTTTACTACCCTGGTGTAAGGATTTTGTAATTTTACCTGTGCATTATGTAAATACTTCAGTGCAATTGTAAAGACTTGAAACAGATTTTTGTAAAACGTGTTCACTGATGAATATAGAACTTCTGGTTACCATGACAGCGATGGGTTACTCTTACTCTACACATCCCAAGGGCTCTGTTATTCTTGATAACTTGAAGGAATATTTCTGTAGCGTTGGACACATTTAAACTCTAAAACAGCATTTTTCTCAGATGTTTTACTGTTGGTATTTGTATTATTGATATTATAATTAATATGATGCTGTTATTACTATCAAACTTACTTTCTGTTTTTTTTTTTTCCTCTAAGTGTCAATAATCTGTGAAATGCTGTGGAGGACGAGGAGTGCCAGGAGCACTATGGGGAGGGTCCACGTGTTTGGTTAGAGACCCGGCAAGTGTTGTTTACTGCTTGCGGAAGCAGGAATATGTGAAGTAAAAATGCAATAACCAAAATTCACAAATTGACTTTATTTTGTGCATTCATTTTCTCTTTTTACATTTATTTCTAATTTTACTTGTTTTTTCCACTGTCATTTGTTTTGGTGTCATTTTTGAATTTTTCTTATTGTTACATTTAGTCTTTAATTTTGTTCAATGTTTTACTCATTTGCTTTTGCTGTGGCACTCTTTGTCCTCCTTGAAATGCAGTATATGTGAACTGATTTATTGCATAATAAAATCAACTGTAAGATTAAGTGAACTGCTCTTGGTTTTTGGTCTTAGCGCGTGTTGCCACTAAGGAAACATTTACGGTGCGTTTATATTTTATCGCTTACGGTGTTCCATTTTGCAATATTTAGCGAATGTTAAAGCGAGATCTGTCCCCCCTCCCCCAGGTGTTTGGTCATGAGAATGAACCAGTTTGTATTTGACACACTCTAGAGGCAGCCGGTAATGTGTAGAGCAAGTACATTTAGCGTGCGATGAACACCTACCTAATCCCCCTGGCGCTCTTTAACCCCAATTGCTTCAGTAAAAATACCCGACTGTCTTAATGGGTGAAGCATGGAAATAGTATGCCGCTTTGGTCGAGAGTCGTACGCAGGTCCTTTAACCGAAGGGATGCCGTCACCCTCTTGTCACCAGCTCCTCGCTTCCTACAGATGGATGAATTCCTGTCAAGGGCCACGGGGGTTAAATGTACTCAAGTCCATTAGGCAGAAATAATGATCGGTCTCTAATCTTCAACATGATCTTCAGGAGACCTGTAGTCCCCAGGGGGTGTATTATTCCTCCCCTGCTTATAGATATCTGTTCATTTTCAACTTCATTCATTTTATTGTAATAACCTGCATCAGGATTTGTCTGTTAAATAATTGAAAGTGTAGCCATCTCTTCATTTCTAAAGTATTTTGAATATTGAGGGCAAAATCAGATGAAGTCGTGGAATCAAACGGCTGTTTAAGTAAAACCACATTAATGCCGAAACTCTTTAATTCTACAAAAACAGCGCTTTTTATTCGCTCTCAAGTGTTTTGGTCATTGTAGCACTGGAGCCATCATGACGTTGCTCTTTGTGCTGCCACCTATGTTTTGTCATATTGGCCCAGCACAATTTGTCTTCTTAGTTTGCTTCCTTAGGTGCTGCTTAAAATATATTTGGGAGAAGAACAATGTTCTGTTTAAATGAGTAATTCCTTGCTGCAGAATGGGAGTGAACCACAAGTTTCCTCATGTAAAGCATGTTAACCGCTCACAGCTTTTGTGGGTTTGGTGCATCAATTTTCTCTTCGAAGTTTATCTGTTGAAAGGGTAAGCATGCAAACGTAAAATACATACAAAGTGTATCTCCGACTATACTTCCTATGCTTCTATATTTGGAATTATCGGCCACTTTATTAGGTACACATGGCTGTTTATACACTTAACTTCCCCAGTACAGTGACTGAGTAGTTGAAACAGTATATGAAGCACACAGACGAGTGTTTGATATGAATCTAGAGGTCCGGTTACCGTCTGAACGAACATTAGCGTGGACGGACCAGACTTGTGGTCAAAGTGACTTTGAACGTGGCTTGGTCATTGGTGCCAGTCGCTCCGGTTTCAGGAACAGCCGACCTTGTGGGATTTTTGCACTCGAGTTCCACCAGCCTGACTGTGGCCCTGCAGTACTACAGCGGCCCGCACTGTCCCACCTCTCAAGCCAGCGGAGCACCTTTGGGAGGAGATGGAACGCGATGTTAACAGAATAAATGTGTCATCTAAACATCTGCAGAAACGGCAAAGCTGGGAAGCCACCGTGGACAGAGAACCGTGTGGAAACAAGTTCAGCGCCTTGTTGCTGCATCCATGCTGTTCTGGAGTGGAAGGAGGACCCTGCTAAACAGGTGTACCTAATAAAGTGGCCTCTGAGTGTATGCCACATTAGGCTTGATGAGTTCAGTGCAGTTTATCTGGATGCTTTTATAGCCCAGTGGGCCTCATGGATGTCCTTTTTCAGGCTCATGTGCCCTAAAGTTATAGCCTCCATTAGGCCATATAAACGTAAAGTGTGCAGCGGTGCTGTGCTGTGTTCCGCAGTTTTATTGCCTTGTGTGGTCTGATGTAAACAGAGGTAATCAACCCTGCTGCCTCGTGCTTTCTCCTCATCTTTGTTGTCCGCGGCCTACGTGTAAGAAATGTAAAGTGTTCGCCGCAGTGGAAAGCAGCGTCAGCGAAACTGTGCGATGAGCAGTAAATAAACTCCGTGCAACTGTCGGTGTTCAAACACTCGCTTTAATGTTGGGGTTCAGAAGCGCATGCTGGAGGGACATAAGGACACTCCTTTGGCATCTTCTCCCTGTGATGCGTCTGGACCCGCGTCGCCCCCTGGGTCTCTCTCTCTCTCTCGCTCCCCACGATCATGCGCTTTTAGATCGGCGTTGGGAGCAAGAGTAGAACCACACCGAGCTTCGCTCACATCCTGCTGCTCTGGACTAGAGAGAGGCAGGACCAGAATACAAACATGCTTTGCATCAGACGGAATGGACCGAGGTGGTGCACACCCTCTTGGCTCCTCTCAGGAACGCTACTTATAATTGTATGAAACCCTAGACAATGCGTTCTGGTGTCGGTTTCCATAGCTGCCCCTGAGCATTGAGAATAGAAAGACTGGCACGGAAATTGCAGCGTTGATGGAGGTGACAAAGGGGTGACAATTATAGGTGAAGCATAACGCTTTGTGATGGAGGCATGTGAGAAGGGACTCAATACGTCCCTTTCAGACGTCTTACCTCCTGCTTTCTTATTCTCTTTCTTATTATTTATACATTCATCACACCACCTTTGCACTCCCTGTCAATTCTGTACGCACTCACGTGCGAAATAAGCGCAGACAAAAACTGTGGGCCGGGACCAACTGGCTCTGCTATGAGAATCGTGTGCCTGCATCTAAAACTTTTTGCGTGTGTAATGCATTTTTGTTTCCTCTGAGTTGCACACAGCTTTGGAGAAAAGCGCCTGGTAAACTAATAGGTGTGAGTGGAGACGGCCGTTTGGGGTTTGTGGCAGCCATTCCCTTGATGAAGCAAACAGATACGTAAACTCAGACAGTCGGTGGCCTCCTGTATGAGATCCAGTTCTGGCTCTTCTGCTTCCTGAATGTCTTTTCTAATTTCGCTTCCTGCAGTTCTGGGGCTCCCAGGGTGCTTCCTTGGACAACGGCCTGCGGCATGATGTTGTTCTTGTCGAGGTTCCTATATTATTTATTCAACACCCTTTATTAATTTACTCCTTTGTGTCCTCTTGTGTACATTATGCCACTACTGTATTGCTTCTGGCCGCTATTTCAATTCAGTTTATTTTTTACAGAGCGCCCTTCTCGCACAGTGACACAGAGTGCTGAGCAGACGGTCCGTTTTGTCTTTGAATATATAGATGGCTATCGGTCTCAACAATAAGTTCCTTTCAAACCAAAAGAAAAGCATAAATGATCGTCCTTATCCTCATTGTTGTGCTCCGCCCGTGCTTCACGATGACTCAAATGTCACCTATTATACTCATGTCTGGTTAGGCTTTCTCTGCCATTTTCTGTGCAGGTTGTGTGTTTATTTTGCTTGGATTTCCTTTAAGCTGGGATGTGCGGCTGCATCAAACATAGCGTGCCGCAAAATACCCAGAAAGCAGCTAGCAGGACCGTACCAATGTGCACACCAAATATCTATGTATACCTTTTTTAGTTTCTTAGCAACACACATGCAGACCACTGCAGCAGATGCTGGACCAGCCTTGATGTTCGTGCATCTGCGCATTCGTGTCGAAAGAGCTGCTTATTTTACTCCATGTGGCCGAATATGACAGGCGACTGAAAGCTGAGGCCGGCAAATGACGCCAATTGGAGACCGGTGGGGCCACCGAGGGTGGAGCTTCAAAAGAAAGATGTTGGCAAGGAAAGGGGGGGGGGGGGGGGGGGCACAGGGGTGATGGAAAGACGGAAACTGAGCCGCAGCAAGCGGAGGGGACAGAGAGATGGAGGACAGGGGAGGGACAAAGAGATGAGAGCATCGACGGGGGCGGAGTGATGAATTTTTCATCTGGCCTGCACCGCTGGGCATTTCACACTCGACAAGGAGATGTTCACTTTCACCCCTGCACGCCTACTGAATATTTAGGAATTGCATTCGAGTGCCTCAATATTTGTGAATAGGTTTGGATTGTTACTCACGGACAGAGCCGGAGCGAAATGCGGGAATTGTGAGGACGGTGGTGGTGAGGCAGTCAAGCGACCGGAAGACCATTAAATCTTGTAAGGCGAAATGCATAGAGGGTTGGGTGGGAAATCACATGGGGTGGTGAGCGAATAAATGATGAGCAAACCGTAGGGAGAAAAGGCAGGACTGCCGGTGGGCTGGAAGACGGGTCTCCGAGTGCACGGATGGTTTGTTGTGTGAATGCGGATTAGCCGTTTCATTTCACCCAAATGTGGGAACTGACAAAGCTCTGCTGTGTCCAGTCCAACACCCTCATTTTACTCTGGTAAGACCGTGAACTATACATTAACGTAACTCATTCTAATTATGACGGAAAGGGCCGAGGAGAGCAACATTTCCGCATGAACGTTGCGACTGCCAGTACTCGAAGGGGGTGGTGCTCGGCAGTACTCGGCAGTACTTGGCAGCGTGTCTGTTTCCTTTTTCTCGTGCACCGGCACTTCCCCTGAGCTCTTTTCTACCCCTGAACAGCAAGATTCTCTGGCTACGTTGCTCTCCCAGTAAATCGCTACTCATAAGAGCCTCACAGCTACCTTTCGTTACCCGGGGTGCACCAAGTTACGCTGCAAGTCGGCTCACGCGTTGCTTTCCTTTCATTCACACAAAATTTGTATCCCCTTTGCTAAAGAAATATGTACTGTGAACATCAGCAATCTCTCCAAGTACCTTTTGTTCACAAATTCAGACTTTAATGCTTAACAGTTTGCTGTGACAGAGCGATACGCACCACATCGTGCGAATAAAGCGGGGCCCCCTCTCATTTTTTCCACTTGAACCACTGGTGGTTGTGCATTTCAGTGGTTTCCCTGGAGGATTTTTTTAGCTGAAGAGCAGCCAGCAGTCAAGAAAACTGTTACGTTGGGAGATGATCTTGAAATGACAAAACACCACGATGGTTTTCGCAAATCGCTCACCGCACCTTGATAACCAGCTTTTAGGGCGAAGCCTGACGGATGGCAACAGGTGGCCTAGTGCATGGAGGCAGAACAACCCAGGCTTGAATCCCTGCTCGGTCCCTAGTTCCCCTGGGAAAAGCGCGTATGTTGAAATGCTCCAGTGGAAACTACCCAGCTGTATAAAAGGGTACATAGTTAGAAGTAGCCAGTGGGTTGTTGTTTTGCATTATCTCCATCTATTCTCATGATGCTACATTTCATGCTATGTGCTCTTGGCCCATCTGTGTTGAGAAGGGTCCTAGAAAATGAACCAGAATATTGAAAACTGAGCTGAGTGACAGAGAAGAAGAGCAGGACAATGCGCTGAGTCGTGTCACGGGGAACGGCTGACGTTGCCCCACAGCATGTGTGTCGGTCCACATCATGGTACCCATGACTCAGCACCACCGGATGCTGCTCTTTCTTTTTCGCTATTGCTCTGCTTTGGGCTGACAAATGGGGGCAGCGGGTGGCTGCCACCTTGCTTACGAAAGACCCAAGTTTGAATGCTGGAATACCCTTGATCCTGGCACTTGCCCTGTTCTAGTAAAAATTATCCTGTGAAAATGATAAATGAGCAAACTGTTGTCATAGAAAAACCTTTGGAGAAAAGCAACGGCTAAACACAGGGACAGCAGTCTATCTCATGGGGGCAAACATTTGTTCTCTCTTTCACCCACTGACCACTGATGTCCCTGTGGTCAGGCTGATCCAATCCAACATACCTGTCAGTCCATTTCCCACATCCGAGCGAGCAGCTGGGCTACAGAAGAGGTTTTGTTTGTGTCCCTACCCTCTGTCAATTATTCACCGGCATTGCTGGACAAAGAAATACGTCGTCTTCTCTCATCACCGACCGGGAATCCATCCAGTATGGGAATCTCAAAATTCAACAGGCATTACCTTCTGCCCCAAATATGACTACTTAGTCAGGTTGAGAGCCAGGACACAATGAAAACCCACAGAGCTCGTGGTCCTTGTGGAGCAGAGCTGCCCGTTCTTTTCTTTCTGTTTTTCTCAGTACTTATCTGGTTCTGTCTGTACACTTGTCTGCCCGCTCAGCTGTGAAGTCCATCTGGAGCGAAAGCTGAATGCATTTGCGTTGATCTGCCAGAGCTACATGCTGTCGGCGTCCAGCAGCTAGCAGGCATGGGAACCTTGCTTTTGTTACTTTGCATGACTGTAGAGGGGCAACAAATACACACACACACACACACACACACACACACACACACACACACACACACACACACACAGACAGACAAACTCAATCTCGGTGCTCCAAGTGTCAGCAGGGCCTATCAGTCTGACGTGAAGACATTCTGTTTAATGGATGAGGTCCAGTCAGCATGGAGACCCTCACTCTTCCATTGCACACATTTGGGGATGGGGAGGATGAGGATGAGCGCACAAGGAACAAGTGTGTGAATCAATACTTAGTGAGACGCGTGTGTGATGCATTTGTGTCGGCCGACTCATCCACTTTTGCATAAGCCTGTATTTGTCAGCAATGTGGAAAGAGCACCGAACCCTGGTTGGTTCCTTCCTTCCTGATGAAGGCACATGCATGTTCTCATGTGATGCCATTTTACCAGGACTGAGGTGCAGAAATAGTCACCCAGCTTGGGCAACACCTCTTCCTCTACTGCCCTGCTAGTTCATAGGGGGAAAATCCTTCAACTGTTGCCGTGGTACCATCTCCCTCTCGTTCTGTATTAGAGCTCAGAATGAGAGCACATTGTGCAGCTGTCACCCCATCTGTCTGCTCTTAGCATGCCGGGGCTCTCTCCCTGTCTCTCTGGACACACACACACACACACACACACACACACACACACACACACACACACACACACACACACGGATGACCACCTTCTTTCTCTGTGCACCACACACTCCCACAGCCCCCGCATCCATTAGCCCAGGCACAACGTGTTTGATAGTGTGTGTGTATTTAAAGCTCTGGCAGGCTCAAGTGCACGAATGCAGCATGAAGGCCATGCTCATCGTGCCCAGCGAAGAGGAGGCTGCCAGGCACGCGGCTTCCTCTATGCAAGAAAAGATGAAGTGCGCATTTGAATTTGAGTCACACATCTGACAAAATCCTCACAGAACAGCAAGCCACTGGTGAGAACAGAGAGGATTTGATCATTTACCTATTTATTATCCAGCCTTATTGGTTTTCAGTTCCACAGCTTTTGTCCCGCTCAGCCTATCGTTCTCTCCATCCTCCAGAGGGATAGTCGATCTTCCACCAAGAAGACGGTGGATCAGAATGACTCAGACCTCAGGTCTGAACAAGGTCAGTGCTCATAAAAGACAGCTGACCCAACCCCCTCTTATGTTTGAAAATACTGAGCTTATATCTATACATCATCTTCCAGTATAAATCTGTACATGTCATCAGTTTCAGCTTTCAAAATAAATTATACATTTTACAATATTCATTTATTTTGAAGATGTGTGATGGTTTACATTAAAACATTGAAGCACGGTAACTACACGCACGCCAGCTCACTTGTTTTTTTATACTTATGAATCACGCAGAATATACAGGATGAATTTAAAACTGAGTAGAGACACCTACCAAATAAATGTGACTCACTTTCTCGCTTTCTTGTAAAAATAACCATGCTGATACTTCAAAATGGGAGCGTCAGACTCTTTTAACAGGTGAACAGGCTGTCTTGTCACTCATGTTTCATGGCGACAGCTGGTGTAAAATAGGATCTGAAATATTTTTAAAGGCTGCAGCTGTGCGTGAATTTCAGTTGCCGTGAGGTTTAGGTACATCATTCTGTAGGAAAGGGGAAATCTAGCACAATTACAGGCCTTTTTGCAGGTATTGTATTCTACATTTTTCTCTACAGAAAGCCACGCAAATTTTTGAAAATGTGTTTCTGTAAAAGTACAATAAATGAAAAGGCAGAAAAACTGAAAGAGCAAAAAATCAAACAGCAACTAATACACTTCTTTTCCTTGTATTTGGCAACCAAGAGAAAATCTTACTGTTAATCATTTTATTGTGCTTATTATTTTAACATGCCCAGCATATTTATATACAGTAAACATACAGACATACCATGTGTGTATATATGTATGTTATATATTTCCCTTTTAATATTTATTCTGCCTTATTTTTATTCTCCTGTACTGTTATGTATCTTTTGCACATGTTTATGTATGTTGTGTTGTTTTAAGTACACTGAGAGCCACTAGAAACTAAAGCCAAATCCCCTGTATGTATGGATACTTGGACAATAAATCTGATTCTGATTCTGACGCAAGTATCTCCATGATATTTTATGTATGCACAAAATTTTATAGATTCTATTAATATTTTAACAAAGTCTGAGACCTGGTCAGACATGTAATTCAGTTTAACGTAGTGCTCAATGGACATTACTCAGTGATACGCAGAATAAGAACTCCCGCATTTCCTCTTTGGAGTTCCAGGACTTCACATGAGGTCCCAGTGCTCTTTTCTGCCTCCAAACAACAGATTCTCCGGATGAGTTGCTCTCCCAGTGAATCACTGCTGTAGTTCATGACCATCATTCATCACAGCCTTCACATTTTTTTACCCAGGGTGCACCAAGTTCAAAAGAGTTTATTTGTTACGTACATGGTTGTATACCAAATAAACTCTTTTGAACCTGGTGTTATGCTGCAAGCTGACTCACATGCTGCTTTCCTACAGTTCATTTCAAATTACTGTGCCCTTCAATAAAGAATATACACCGCCCAGCCAAAAAAAGTCACACACTCTAATATTTCGTTGTACCGCCTTTAGCTTTGATTCGCTGTGGCATTGTTTCGATAAGCTTATGCAATGTCACAACATTTATTTCCGTCCAGAGTCGCATTCATTTTTCGCCAAGAGCTTATATTAATGACGGGAGAGTCGGACCGCTGCGTAAAGTCTTCTCCGGCACAAAATCCCAAAGATTCTCAGTGGGGTTAAGGTCTGGACTCTGCGGTGGCCAACCCATGTGTGAAAATGATGTCTCTCTCGCGCTCCTTGAAGCACTCTTTCACAATTTGAGTCCCATGAATCCTGGCATTGTCATATTGGAAGAAAAATCCATTGATGGAGAAACCTGCTCATTCAGGTAGTGAGCTGAGCTCATTTTTGGGGCACATAAAGTTACTGAACCTAGACCTGAGCAACTGAAACAACCCCACATCATAACACCAAGTTCAATCCAGGTGCTTCCTTTTTTTTGGCCAGGCAGTGTATATATACGGTATATTAAACCTCAGCAGTGTTATAATTCCACATTTAAAGGTGATGAAGGAGAATTTACCGCCAACAGGGGAACTCGGCGTGACCGAGGCCCGGGAGCGACTTTTCTAAATGTCCAAACGGCAATGCGGGATGTAATGGGTGACACGATGATGTTACGACGCTGCGGTCGCCCTTTCGGCTGTGCGAAAGCAAAGAAAGATGGGGACTTGCGCCGAGGGGCCTACGGGCAACCAGGGCAGCAGCATTGGGGGGGGATTTCATTTGGATCCATGGACTAAATCAGGCGCCCGCAATTTCACACAGCTTCGCAGGTCACCAGCGCCATTTCTGCGCCAAAACAAATGATATCGTAAGCATTTTCATTTCTGTCCTCTGCTTCAGAAAGGATTGCTGGCCTTCTGTAAAGGGAAAGCCGACCCTGGTGTTTGTTTAAATGAGTGGACTTGTCGTGGATTCGCACCCCTGACAAAGAAGGCAGACGAGTGGCAAAAACGCTGCAGAATGCTTACGCGCAACGCAAGTTATATGCGCAGACGCTTCCTTCCGACGCCGAGCAAATGTAAAGTCTGCGCTTCCTCTGCGCAGTACGCAGGCGCGCGCCTCGCGCGTCTGCGCAAGTGCGCCTGCGTCTGTGCAGCCCTCGCGCGCGAGTCGCAGCGAATCGCCGGCCGGATCTGCGCAGACGCAAAAAAAAAAAAAAAAACCCAAAAAAGCCCAAAAACCCCAGCGCGTCCACGAACCGCCTTGGCGAAAATGAAAGAGCAGTTCTAGCGTTCAAAATTAAGAGGGTTATGCGAAGAAAACGGGATGCATTCCTGTCTTAAAGTTGCACGGCAGCCTGGACGGATGCTTGCGGGGGGTCACGGGGGCTCCGAGAGCCGCCCGTGCGTGAGTGTGCGGGAAGCCGCCTCTCCTCGCAGCCATGAGCGACCCTCCGATCGCCAGGGATTCGACTCCGCAACGCAGGGACCACCCTCTGACCAGCTGCCCCCTCCTCCTTTGTGAGTGACGCCGCCTCTGGGGGGGCTGAGCTACGAACTTTAGAATTTACGATTCAGCCAACATTACAGTCTTCATTTATTTTGAATTTCGCATTTTTCACGTTTGCTTGTGCGCAGAGCTGATCGCAAAACCAGCACGACTTGCAGCTGCGCGCCCATCCGGTAGATGGCAGTAAAGACGCATCAGGATTGTGGGATCAGTGACGACATGAGCGAGCAGGATGAATCAGTCAACGGTTAGATTTGAGGAGTCTGGAGGAGACAGTACTTGTTCACGCGTGTTCACACAAGTTTTAATCTGAATGTAGCCTGGGGTAGATAAAAACTGTTTTTTGCTAGATATTTTATATTAAAATTAAACGGTCTTTACAGAACTTGACCCAAAAAATACTTTAATGGACACTTGTGTGATCAACTGGTTATTGGTTGTGCCTCGGTGGTAACTGCTGGTATTGGATTGGATTAACAAATATAATAATTTACAGACAAGCATTCAGTCCTAGGCACGAGTTGAAACGCTAATACTGAGTACTTAATTCATTTATTTTATTAGCTTTAGTAGATGGAGATCAATTTAAATCAGATGACTCGTATATGGCAATATTTTTGCTGTACTGTGCCATTTAAAATGACTTGGTACGGTATGAATTTGAACTTGTGAGGTTTCCAGTTGTTTAAAAACAGATATTTGTATGCAGTAGAAATGTTTAAATTATATAGATGATTAAGTGTTACAAGTTTGGTCTGTAGTGTTGCACATGAATTGAAAGTTGTTGGAAAAGCTGCACTTGGAGTGCAGATAGCAATTTGGTAATAGAGAATCAGCTAAAAAATGTGAATGTGTTTGTGTGTCTCATACAGAAAAAGCGTCAAAAAAGGTTCATCTAAAGCTCCCTTATAGCCTCTTTTATAGCCTTTTGCTATACTCTATATTTCTACATATGCAACATATTTTTTCATTGTATTATTGTATTTGGCAATTGAAACAGAATATGTCAGCATTAATATTTAAATTTTCCTTGTTATTTTAATATGCCCAGCACGTTTACACACAGTAAACACACAGACATACAGTGTATTTAAGATTATTTTTTCACATGTAATTTTATCCATTTTCACGTTTGCCGGTTCTTTAAAGGTTCGTCCATACAAATACAAATGAGACATCATCTGGGACAGTTATGTCCGTGATATCTTATGTATGCACAGAATTGAATAAATTATGCTAATATTTTGACAATCCAGCCACAAGGGGGTGCACAAACTAGTGCATTTCTCTGTGCCGGTCCCAAGCCCGGACAAATGGTGAGGGTTGCGTCAGGAAGGGCATCCGGCATAAAAATTTGCCAAACCAAATATGCGGACGATCCGCTGTGGCGACCCCTAACGGGAGCGGCCGAAAGTCCTTCATGCTAATATTTTGACAAATACACAGGGTGAGACCTGGTTGGGCATGTAGTTCAGCTTAGTGCAGTGCATGAAGTGGACGGTACTCAGCACTTCAACATTTCCGATGTTGTTTTTTGTTTGTTGTTTTATGTTTTGGTTAGGTTAGTTAACACTTTTCACTGAAACATTATGCAGTGGCAGGTTTATAAAACCGCTTACAAGTCATTGCCCCTTGATGCAGCTGGGTCATTTTTATCGTTTCAATCCAGGGTGAATACCTTACTCAAGGGGTCTACAGCATGAGGCTTTGAATAGTGGACCTTTAATTCACAAGATGATGGCTGTAACCACTCTTCCACCTTCTGCTCCCGTTTACTTTCTTTGCATACGACTGTCAAGTTTAAAGTTTTGAAGGCCAGACCTCTGTCTGAGTCTCGCTTCGCTTTCAGTACAACCATAACTTTGCACTGAGCGAGAAACATCTGTCTTGTTCCTCCTCAGACCCCGTGAGCATTAGCAGAGTGGTCTCCACCTGCTCTGCCACCAGCAAGACCACCCTCCGAGTTGCTCCAGGTGAGCCGTGGCATCAGGTTCATCAGAGATCTGCAGCGAAGAGCTGGTATAGAGCTGATGAACTGTGCATGAAAGCACCTCAAAGCACACTTCCTGGCACCAGGTCTCATCAACTCCTGAACTTCGTATCTGGTTTCCATGGACTATCTGGTTGATTTATCATCAGCAGCTGCTTGTCCACTGCAGAAGTTCAGGGGTCTAGCGCCTATCCTGGAAGCATAGGGCACGAGTCAGGGCTGCCAGTCCATCTCGGGGCACAGATACATTCGCATTTAGTCACTGTGATGGGAAACGGACACACCTGGAATAAATCCAAGTCACATTGAAACCCATAACTACACCCCCAGCTGAGGAACTGAGTGGCACCGGCACTGTGCTCTTTGCCGTCCACTTTTCAACTTAATTTATCTTAATTCTGCCCTAAAGGTGGAATAACTGCTAATGACCTCGTGTTAATGGAAGTAATGAGTAAAAGTAATGCTGAAAGCTTTGTGCATTGCTTTGAAATTGCGTAATCTTAACATTAAAACAATGCATGAGGACACCCACCTTTAGTTTTTATCATTTTTAAGTTTTATTTGTGTTTGGTAGCTGTTATGAAACCTTGTGACAGGTGTTGTCGCAGACCCCTTATGAAATTGTCTTATGCTTTTAGCTGTTCTGCCAGCACCCATGCATGGCATGGCAGAAGGTGGTGGTGGTGGTGAAGCCAGTCCAAACCTTACCCAGCGGCCCCCAGTCTCTGCAGCTTCGGTCCCCGAGTTCACCCACCAGGCCATTGTGCGCCTGATCGAGGCCGTGGGCCGGCGATGGGACATGTATGGCTCCCGTGAGCGTGCCCGCCTCTTCCACAGTGTGCAGCAGGAGCTGGAGGACCAGGGCCATGTGCTGCCTGTGGAGAGGATCCGCCGCAAGTGGAACAACCTCATCGTCACCTACAAGCGGGTGAAGGACCGCAGCCGCGAGACAGGCCAGGCCAAAACCTCGTGGGAGTACTATGAGGTAGATAAGTGGTTGACCAGCAGGAAGCACTGAAGTTGGCCATGAGTTGCCATCGTGTACAGAAATACCCTGCACCAGTTAGCTGTTCTTCGACATTGCTCATGCACTGTAATGCACCTGCCATTGCACATCTCCTTTCTTTGTTGCTACTGCTGTCATTATCCTCATCCTCCTCGCATCACTCCAGTGCTCGTGCCACGGGGGAAGGGTATTCTCTGCTTTTTTTTATTTACCGTGCCCCGGCCCTACATTCTGTCGCTCCGGCATGCCCACTGCACATGGCGCAAAACGCCCTTTTTCGGCACGTGTTCTCTCCACTGGCACCACCGCACACTTCTTGGGGGCACATCCTCTCACACGCATTTCCCTCTCGCATGTGACTGGGAGTTCCATCCAGCACTTTCCTTTCACATATCTTTTCCTTTAATCTCAAAATTTCCCAGCAGTTGAACAACTGAACATTGTTTTATTATTCATAAATATTGTAACATTATCAATTTTATTATATATATAATAATTGATGTATTATTGTGGGTTTTAGGCATGTAAGTGTGTGTTTGCTACATCAGGACGATGATCTCGGAGACTGGGGCAAGCTGGCAGGAGGAGCCTGCAGCAGACCCACACTTATTGCAGTTATTGTAAGAAAACTCACACTGAGAATGGCGATCAGCTGAAAATGAGGGCAGCTCACATCTTGCTTGCCTTTTACTGCATTTTTCATGTCTTTTCAGCGTTTCTAGGATCTCCCCATATGTTTTCATGGATGTGTACGATAATTATGAGGATGAATAGGCAGGAACTCTTTATGTGACTCCGATAAAAAGATTTTTAATATGAGTTCAGTCATCCTTCTGCTGTATGTGCATATTTTCATCTTCTTTTGTCTAATAAGATGAAATGTCATGACCCCATTTACTACGGTTTTGGTTGGCGCTCCAATTTCTAGAAAGTACTGTGAGCCCTAACTGGGTTATCACTGCTCCTGTGGACTATGTGGTTACAGAGCACCCTATAGAAACCCATGTAGCAGCATACCTGTAAACATAATACAGATGGAGCAGGTAGTGTTACCTTGCAGTCGGAGAGTCGTAGGTATGAACCCCGCTCCTGCTGTCGTACTCTTGATGAAGGTGTTTACCATGAACTAATACAGTAATAATACTCTGCTGTATAAATGGATGGGGTTGCAATGGTGCAGTGGGGTCAGCTGCTGCCTCACAGCTCTTGGGTTGCTTGCCTGATGTAGTGCTCAAGTCTCAGGGATGTGTGTGCAGTTTGCATGTTCTCCTCCATGTTTCCACCCCTCTAAGGAAAAAATAGGTCGGAAGAAGGAAATGGTAAACCACTTCTGTCCTCCTTGCCTTAGAAAGCCCACCAGCCCTAGGCATCAGACATGACTCAATGGCGCTTTCCAATTATAAACGAGTGGATCATTTTTATAAGAGCAAGTGTATGTGCTGTTGTACACTTGCCTGGACAAAGGTTTTGGATAAATAGCAATTGTAATATGGCAACATTTGCAGTTAATGGCAGGAAAGAATTGCACTCAAACCCCATGTGTGCAGTGGTAAATAATTACAGTGTAGTAGAAATAATGGTGAAATTATGTCCTGTCAGAATGGACTTAACATCACATTGCAGACTCCATTAAGGTCAACTGGTGTCTATTGAGTGTATTTTCCACCTTTTATTAGGGTTAAAAACCCCCCCTATTTGTGTAGTAGTCACCATTCTTGTACTCTTAGCTTTTTTGCGTGGCTTATTAGATTAGTGAAATAAATCCATGTTACTTTAATATGAAATATGGAAGTGTGCAGCTTTTATGTAAGAGAAGTCACATATTTTTTTCACTCTGCAGTTTTTGTTCTCCTTCTTGTCACTTTTTTCTTTAACTTCAATTCTTGACTTGTTTTCTCTTCACCACTGAACAGATGATGGATGCAATGCTGGGAAAGACTATTGGTGCTCAGACCAGCAGCTCAGCATCAGCAACACTGGTGGACATGACAACCAGCAACAAGGCCACAGCAGCTGCAGAGCTACCATCATCCAGTCATATGGTGGTCACGGCCGCCAAGCCCTGTATGTTCTCCGGTGGCCTTATGGCCACGTGTTCTCCAATGCCCACTCTGGTGCAGTCAATGCTCCCATCAGTGCCCACAGCCCCTGGCACAGTCTCCAGCGCTCCTGGTGATGCCGATGCCCACCACCCTCGGGCTGCGGCAGGACCTGGTCGGCTGCACGTGCCCTGCCAAGTGCGGAGCTGTCCCTCCAGCTCAGCTGCCTCCTTCCTGTCCCAGCAGAATGGCCAGGCAGAGAAACGTACAGCTCTGCTGCGCAACCTCCTTTCCTCCCAGGAGGAGCGGGCCCAACTAGAAGAGGAGCGACTACGGAAGGTAGAAGCCCGCGACAGGAGGAGGGAGAAGAGGGAGAGTCACATGGCTGACGCCTTGAGCCGCATGGCCTCGGCTCTGGAACTGGTCTCTTCCAAGCAGGACACCATCATAGCTCTGCTGAAGAGACTGGCAGACAAGCAGTGATCCTCACGGGCAAGAAGCAACATACAGACTGAGCACCACTGGGCACCTGATCCTTCAGTTCGAAAGTGAATGTGTCTGCCTCTCCAGGTGGCTGCGGGTTGCTATGGTGACACGAGCCCTGTTCTGTGTTACTCCAAACTACCTGTGTTGCATTTGTTAAATGGCCATGCGCCTTCCTGTCCACTACATGTGCACGACAGCCCCGATGATGCAGCTTCATCTGTGTCATGGATGGATTTACCGTGTTAATGTATGGTTTTCCCGTGTATGATGGTGAAATATCTGAGTTCAGTATTTAAAAAAATACCAGTTCTCAAACAAACCTGCTGCTTGGTTTTTCTCTCCATTTGTCATCTTTTTTGCATAATTAATATGTAAAATATTATTAATTAAAAAGTACTCCATAATGAAGTGCACTGTGCTACAGCTGCATTCCAGTTTGTGTAAATACTCTGTAGCAATGAAAGTACTGTCTGATCAATGTACCTAGAGAGTGGAGATCACAGGTAAGCAGAGGAACAGATTAGAGAATGCTGAATGTGTAAAGTGCCCCCCCACACTGCTCAGTCCCTGCCTCTCTTTCCATCACTCATATTTACACTAAGGGTGCTTCATCAGTTTTATTAACATCACATATGTATTCTGTATTAAATAAACTATATATGTAAACCTATGTGAATTCAGGCTAAAAACAGAGGGTTCAGATAGACACCTGGTCGCACGGCCACACAGGGTACTTCTGTGGACCTCCGGGAACAGCGACATCTGAGCTTCATTGTCACATTAAGATCTCTTTTTCATCAGCTGCCAACGTGTGTGTGTGTGTGTGTGTGTGTGTGTGTGTGTGTGTGTGTGTGTGTGTGTGTGTGTGTGTGTGTGTGTGAGAGAGAGAGAGAGAGAGAGAGAGAGAGATTATGGTAGCCTTAAGCACAGATGAATATGTAGGCATTTGTGAGAAAATGAGCTGTTATTACTTCCATATAGTTCATACTGTAAAGAACATGTAGCTCTGGATGGGTGAGATGGAGCCAGTCTGCTAAAATAAACACCTTGAATTGCAGATTTTGGCAAAACATGCTTTCTATTAGACAATTCTTGAAAAGATGGCTATTGCACCATTTGTGTTTACAGCTCTCCAGGTGTTTCCATGTCTGTGGAGATGAATAAAATATTTTACGGTAGCGTGCCTTCATATTAAAATGTCTGTATTTGTCTTTTGTCATGATGTTCTTGGTTTGAAAAAATAGTATTCAGTCTGAAACTTTGTCATCCTGGATTGTTTGCATCTCCTTTTCATTTTATGATCTTATTAATTATTATTACTAGTAATTAGTTTTAAACAGAGCAAAAACAGACATCTAAATGTGAATTCAAGCTACAACAACAACAACAATAACAATAATCATAATAATAATCATCATCATCATCTTGGTTTTATTACTAGTAATACGGCACTTTGGATACGATTCCTCTAGGGGGCGCTCCAATCATTGGTGCCGCATTAAACCAGGTTACGTAAGATGCTGATTGTTATTCAGGCATCCACACCGGTTGCTCCTGAAATCCCTTCCTAATGGCTGCTTTCCGGTATGCGACGCTTCATGGATTTTATATACTTTTATTCGGACTCGTAATTTTCATATGTTTCATGACAAATAGTTTATCTAATATACTATTTAGCAGTAATTGGGTATAATTTCGCAATACTGTGACTTAGTTGTATCGAACTATCTTGACACTGCCTTATAATCGGAGTTTATTCGTCCTTTTAGCCTAATGTTTTGTTTACAAGATCGCTTCCCAATTCGAGGACATCATTTTCGTGCAGCGGACGACAGTAAGTGATGCGGGCGAAAAAACTTGCGTTGACATGCTCTATTCTCATTGGATTGATGTAGTAGCAGGAAGAAGTATCGCATTGGTGAAAAGCCGCGTCAGTCAAACGGGAGCCAATTGCACCGGAGAACCTTTCACCCGGAACAACTCGGAAAAGAATGGAATTGGGCGGGTGTTGGAGCTGAAGTTTTTTTGGGGAGCTGTCTGAGCACGAAGATGCCGGCCACTTAACGCGTCAACGGCGTCTGCTTGACTTCACGATTCAGCGGGACCCGCGGGTCTGAGCGCGGCGAGATGACGGGGACACACCCGTAGACGTGCCGCCTGCATCAGCACCGCCGGTTGGACTGCGTATCTTTTCCGCCGGAGAGGCGGAGCGCTCGAGGTGCGTGAAACGGGGGGAATTCTGCAGTCTGTCTTGTGTGTGTGTGTGTTTTAAAGAACAGGGCAGTGGGCATCCGTGTGCTCGAGTGTTTAGTTATCAATTTCTTGAAATGTTCAGGTACTCGGGTATCTATCGCCCCTGGTTTCCATTGCTTCAGGTGTTCAAGTGTCAGTATATTGTCAGGTGTTGTCCATCTACCAACTGTTTTGGTAGTCGGTGTTGAGTTAGTCAAAGTGTTCAGTCTGTCAGTGTGTCCAGACAGGACGGAGAGAGCATGCTGGGAAGAGCCTGGGGTGGTGCACAGGGACTGTGGGTGTAGGAGAGCATCCAGAATGAGCAGCAGGGCTGTGAACCCTCAGGGTGGTCAGCTGGCCTTTGTTGTGTGACCTGGAATGTGGGTTATGGCCCCTCTTGCTGATCTAGTCCTTTTTTATCTGCCAGAGTGGCTGTCTGATCCTCACATGCAAAGAACCAGGTGCTGGATGCAGCAGGTGACAGGTTAAAAATATTTGTAACCTTACAGTTATTAGTTCAAGCCCCATTGTCTCCTGCTGCCATGCCACTCTTGTACAAGGTACTTAGTATACATTGGTAGAGTAAAAACGACAGCTGTCTAAATAAGTTAAATGCTCTTACTTTGGCTAGAAGTGTCAGCTGTTTTTGTTAATATTTATAATTGTTAATCCTTATTTGACACTTGTGTCAAGTGCGATTTACATGTCACACAATCGAATTTACAGTGATTTACCTTCCACTATTTGTATTGTTACCATAACCAATTCAGGGCAAGTATCTTGATCAAGGGAAGAGAATCTTAATGAAGAACCTTCAGACTGTAAAACTATAGCTCTAAGGAGGTAACTGCTTATTGCATGATAATAATAATAATAATGATAATAATAGTGACCTTGTTAAAATCACAAGATCTTGTAGTTCTGTGTTGCTGCAAATGTATTTTAATGTTCCTCACTGCAGTTGATGACATTAAATCATTTTTGAGGTTACAGTTCAACCAGAATGTTTTTTTTTTTTTTTGTCTTTCCTCCTCCCCCCCCCCCTCAAAAAAATATGAAAACCAGATAGTTGCTCTAATAGCTTTTAGTTTTTAAGCTTTTTGTATGTCCGCACCGATCCAGCCACTGGATGAAATGAGTCATATACTGAGTGGAGATAATTTGAGAGTCGTGTAATGTGCAGAATTGGTGCTGCACAGGAAAGAGGAAGCTGTGGTCATTTGCTGTAAAGGATGAGTGTTTCATACTGATGCTGTGTGAAAGCCCTGAAAATAACATACATTTAGACATCTGAGTGCAGCAATTTGTGTGTGTGTGTGTGTGTGTGTGTGTGTGTGTGAGAGAGAGAGAGAGAGAAAGAAGCTCTCAGTGTATTTTTGTTGAAAAGTTGTCCAACCACTTGTCCAGTGTAGGATCATGGTCACCTGGAAGTCTGAAGTCTATCCCGGAAGCACAGGGTACACAAATGCCAGGCCAGCACAGGTTTCTCTCTCTTTCTCTTTTTGCCCATACATACACACTACAGACACTATAGTGTCATCTTTCGATTATGGGAGTGTTACGGCCCGGCTTGTTGGCTAGGGGACCAGTAGTAAGGACCATAGCATTTTAAATAATAAAAAAAAAAAAAAAACGTGGGTGGTAGAAGAAAACCCCTTTACCTGGAGAATCCCAATATACGGCACAGTTTTCCAGTTTTAACAGTGACAAAGTGCAATTTATTTACAGGAGGAGTTGTGAAACCAAATAAGGATTAATATACAGAACACACACAAAAAAAACAAACGAACCAACCAAGCACCGAACAGTTTGACATAAAATAGGCGGTTCCCACTCACAGAATAAAATAAAACAAAACAGACATCCCGACCTGGGTCATCAAAAGAAAAAACAGAGAACAGGCTAAGGCCCTGTTGACCTCCACTATAGAACTCTCCAACCAATACCGGGGTGGGAGACCGCCACTTTACCTGGTGGTTCTAATATGTGTGTACAAGGATTGCGGCGTGTTGGCACAAGGCACACCGAGGGGGTTGGATGCTTGCCAGTGCCAACACTTTAGAATAAGGGCAAACGGCAAAATCCCCACTATTTTCAACGTCATAGAATGCAAAAGCACGACCAAGACAAAGCTGCTGCCGCTGCCTCCATGACAGTCCGCGCAGATAAGCGCTTGCAGGGATGACATTATCCGCCAGCGGTCCTATCACGTAGGGGTCTGACAGACCGGTCGAATGCCATACTCCTATGGAGAGACTGCAAAAACAGGACAAGGAGCAACCACAGTTCCCCGCCAAAAAAAAACAGTAACCGTAACAGGGAGGAAACCCCCATAGACACAGAGAGCATGCCAACTCCACATGCACTGAGCTCACAACCCAGGAGTTGTAAGACACCACCACTACCTGCTGTCTCTCTGAAAAGTTACATTTGTCACATTTTTAAATTCTGTGTTCTTGCATCAATGCCAAGGGAAGTGTCAGTTTGTGAGAAGAAAGCGTTCTCATTGCTATTCATGCGTGTGTGTTGTTACTTAACGGTTTATGAACGTGAACAAGGACTCTGTTTTTACTTGAACATTTCCCACACCTCTTGTGTGCTTTTGAAGTATAACTACTGTTGAGTTGAAGACCCTGCAAGACAGACATGGTTTGTTCTTCTCAGTTGACTGGAGTCTTGTACCTAGTTTCTTGGCTTTATGTCACCGTGTTTGTACTCCCTTGCTCAGAATCTGGTCCCATGCTCTTTGTTTATGAGCAAAACGTGTGTCTGCTGTGCTTATCCATAAACACAAAATCGCCCCAGCAAAGATGTATGAATGCAAAAGAATTGAAGCATTTGTTAAATCCTTGTGCCTTGAAGTGTAGCCAGCAGCAGGATTTGATGAAGGTCTAATAGCTGGAGCCTTTATGTCTAAAAGGTACTTTATTGCCTGGTGGCATACTGTAAGGTCTGTTTCCTTGCTGCCTTTGGTTTAAAGAGCACTCCTGCTGTTGATCAGACCACTTGCTCAGATTTGACACGCTGAAAATTATTGCCCTCCTTACCCTTAATCGTTGTAAAGCTGATTCTGTTTGACTGTACAGTAAGTTGTTCTGAACAAAGGCATCTGCAAAATAAAGGTTAATGATTGTTATTGCACCCCTCCTTTCATTAAGGAAGTGGTTTGCTCAAGTTCATGTACTATGTTTAGTTTACTGGCCCTTGTTGACTGTAGTGTTTGAACTATGGAAAAACCATACCAAAATCATCAGTTTACTTCTAAACATTTAGTTAAAATTAGTTTTTGGTTGTTTAGAGTGCTTTTGACTCGGTTTGTCCTAAAGTCTGTTTTTTTTCCCTCCTCTTTCAGCACAATTATTTATTTTCCTGTTTTGTCTCCTGGAATGGACACAACAGGCAGCTCATCATTGAGGCACTAATCCAGGTACAGTCGTGCTCTCTCTATCTCCATTATCTTACCATCTCAAGCAGTCTCTTGTCTTGGGTCAGTCTCTGCTGGGCTCACCTTCCAAATTCTCATGTTTCAGCCATGCTTGTCCACCCTTATGTAAACACTTTGTGATACTTCCCCATACTTGTTTGGAACCACGTTCCGTTCTACAGTGTGACCGTGTGGGGCACAGTTGCCTGTGAGTTTTTTGGATGGTGATTTCCAAGATGTACAAGCACGTAGAGGCATGTTCAGAAGAATACCAAGAACCTCTTTGCCTCTTTTCCTAGAACTGTATCTCACCTCCTTCCACAAAACATCTTTCAAGGAAACATTTCTTTCTTTTTTTCAAAGATGTCTCTCACTGTCTGCACTGCATGATGGGTTTGGACAGACACACCTGGCTCAGAGGCGCAGGGGTAGCGTTATGCAGTTGCATGCTGGTCCATGTAGGTAAAAACAGTTCATTTGATTTAGGCTTCATCTTTTTGTGTGCAGAGTGGCACAGTGGAACTGACAGAGGCTAAATAGCCTCATGGTGGGGTACTTCTGCCACTTTGTGCCATTGCTTTCACTTGAAATCACTCGTCTCTAAATTCTTAATGGCCCAAGGATGTACCTACTGGGGATCTGATGACACAGTAGAGGTTGCACCCTTCCTATTTCCACACCGGCTTCCATAGTCCAAGGAAATGCATCATATTTGGGCGTTCAGAGAGGCGAGCAGAGAAAGATGGTTACTCTGCCTGACTTTTTGACCAAATGGCATCCCAAAAGGTTTAGCTGGGGAGGTCATTAATTGAGGAGGGGATGGAAGTAGTAATCTCTCCTCTTAGTCGGTCCTCCTGCTTTCCACTTGACCTCCCTGGTGATGTAATGCCCTCGAAGAGTTGAGGCACTGACTCATCCTCTTTATTAGTCACTCAGTGGTGGCTTTCCCTTTGCAGCCATTGTTTATATGAACACAGCAAATATGTGGTCAGAGATAAAGGTCAGAACAAATAAGTATAAAAATGTGTGAAATATGCAGTGTTGAGCTTTGAGGAATTTGAAGAAGGGATGTGTGCTCTGTTGTATTGTCAGCAATATATTTCTAAAAGTGTGAGCTGGATTAACATTTTGTGCCCCAAGATTTGCACAGTGGTTTCAATGTTGCAGAACCTCATTCTGGAAATGATAGTCCTTGGACCAAGGGGTCCTGCTCCATGCAGTCAGGGTTATGTCAGTTTTGCAGCTCCACCCATGCTCTACTGTCCTGTGCCAAACTCCTCCCCCTTCTTGCTCCCCACCTCATTCCTTTAGTTGCCAATCAGGTGATGTCAGTGAAGGTGAAGTTGTGCTAGTGGTACCTTTTAGCCCTCTAGATGTTCCTTCCCTTCTATCACTTGCGTCATCACTGTTGGATCCACCATTGATGTTTGTCAGTGGTCAGCTTCTCCAGGTTGTACAGTAAGGACCCTAGAGATAGGGAGTCATCTCAGTAGCTACGTACAGTAATGCTCTGGTGATCACTTCTGCTGTGGGAGCGTTGGGGTGACGGCGCAGGAGGAAAGAGACCTGAATTCCTGCAGTTAATTTTGCTTCTGCAGGTGTTTGCTATTCCCCTCCAGTCATGGCTCTGGATCTGCACCAATAATGAAGGTAGCACGTGTTGCATAACCTTGACGCAGCCCATTCGGACAAGTTTGAACACGACTGCATTTCCTCACTCTTCACCCGGCAGACCGTGAGCTGCAGGTAGAGAAGAGATTTTGTTTTATGGTTAAAGATGGTGGCTGTCATCCGTAACACACTGGTGCAGTAGGTAGTGCTGGTGGCTCACAGTGCCTGAGCTGTGGGTGGGAATCCTGCTCAGCCTGTAGTTTGCATGTTCTCATCATGTTCATGTGCGTTTCCTCCCCCAGTCCATAGCGCGTTTCAAGTGAATATGTGAATAATGGATGGATGGTGATACTGTGTCGTCACCATGATGGCACATTTGCGCTTTTTGTTGGACTCTGGTTGTGATGGAGTTTGGCATTTTGCTGCTGTGTGGCTTCTCCACACATGGCAGTCTGGTTAGTTTATTATAAAGTCAATATAATGGTGCATAGCGTGGTTTGGTGGTGTTCATCATGAGGAGCTTCTGCCTGCTTGTGGTTGCAACTCCGTTACCGTGGAATCAGTCTGGTCGCCTAGCACCCACATGTCCCCATTACCCCGTTAAGAGCTCCTGGAATGCAGTGAGTTTTTGTGTGGGTCGGGGTGGGTGGAGGAGTGTGGGTGTCAGTTTGTAGCTGATAGGCCTGGCGAGCTGCAGCATGTGTGTGTGCACAGGGGCCTGCTGGGAATGTGTTAGGGCAGGGTGCTCAGCTTGACCCCGAGAGCCCTCCTCCACCCCCTCCAACTGCATGCACTCCCCTACAGACCATAGCCTCTTGAACCATCCACGTTCATAACGGAGGAGGATGTTGAAGGTGCCGAAACTCATCAATCTCAAATTTGTGAAATCGTATTCATCAGCAGCCGGATGGGCCTAATTCTAAATTATAATTACTGTTGAATATTATTAATCTTTTTATGTGATGCTGTTCGCGGCATTTCTTATGTCTTGGTTGCTCCTTATGCAGGTGTGACTGTCGCCTCCTCCCTCTCACCCTGGCGGCGCCAGAGCCTCAAAAAGGGGAGGAGCCAAGCACCGTCAATACCATGGCTCCCACAGCCCCCGGCTCTGCCCCCAGCCCACAAAGCGATGCTGTGACCAATGAACTACAGGAGCTGTCGCTGCAGCCTGGCCCCACATTGCTGCCTCTGCACGAGAGGAAGAATGGTGAGTGGGTGCCTGGGCATTGCTTACCAGACTGACCACCCCCGTACCTCGTGCGCCGCTCAGGACTGATGTCCACCATGTGATCTTCAGAGCCCTGAGTGCCAGCTCTTTTAGGTGGTTGTTAGGGCTACACCCATCACCTTACACTCAAAAAAATAAATAAATAAATAAATAAATAAATCTGAGTTTTCATTCCACCTCTTGTTGTAGTGCCCTTGAATCAATGCGGTAAAAATTTTCCAGTTGTAAAAACAATTACTTATCAGGGTGTCCGCATACAAAGCCAATATTTATGTTGTTTTACTATGGAAAAGTTTAGATGTCTGTACATTTATCTTCTTTTGTCATACTGATTGATAACATTTAAATGTTATCAAATTATGTGGATTGAAAATTGAAAACCTAATTTATTTGCTACCAGTGGCTGTGTTTATGTGACAGCATTTGTGAAAATGCTAGGGGTGTGACTGATATGTGGTGTGACACTTGCAGTTCAAAACAAAATCTCAGCCTTGGGGCACCAGAGCACTTTGGCACATGTGGTTCTTTTGTCAGAGCCACCTACATGAGTGTGGTGGATTCAAGATGAAAATATGTCCTGGCTTTTTGGAGGATTTTTCTCAGGAGCCATGATGGATATGTGGAAATTTAAATTGCGGCGAGTTAAATGTAAATGTTTCAGCCGTAAGTGCGTCCAATGTAAATAAATAGCAGAAAGTAGACCAGAGTTGCGGTTCCTATGTTGTGATGTGCAGTTAGGTGTGCTCGTGTCTTTCTGATGACCACTAGCTCTTGGGTTAACATGGCGCCGTCTTGTTCTGTTCCAGGGTGGGGCTTTGTTTACTTGGCGGTTAATGACCCGGGAAGGCTGGGTGCTCATGAGCAAGCCAGACATTGTGATAAATTACAAAGGACCTATGCGTCTCTTTCTTCCAGATAGTTTAGTAATTTAATGACATAAGTTTAGTCTGATCTCAGAAATTCTCAAGTATTTCAACATTTCTCAAATATTTGAATTTTTGCCCGAGGACTTTGGCTTTTGTGGTTTATTATACCAAATTGTTGCATGTTATTAATATGTTCAAGTCTGTGTGGTCAGTACGTGTATTAGGGCATAGGGACTAGTGCCCCTACTATGTTCTGGGTTCCAATCTGTTTGCAGTGTCACATGGGTTTCCTCCAGGTTCTCTGCTTTCTTCCCACAGTCCAAAGACATGTAGGCACTGCCAGCATAGTAATTTCCTTTCGGTGGAAAGCTGTGAATTCTCCCTGATTAGAATCCTGCTCCTGCTGCTGCACCAAGGTAGTTGCCCAAAATTGATGCAGTAAGAATACCGTACTGTATAAATAGATAAATTAATATAAAGTTGGTTACCCAACATTTTAATCACGTTGGATGAACATGTCAGATAATTAAAGGTCAACATTAGTTTGATATTGCTTCTGGTGCATGTGGGTATTTGCACTGGGTATGTAGTTGACCGTGTGTGTATGTTTGGGGCGGGGGGGTCTTATTCTGACTCTGATCCAAGCTGAGTAGGCGTGTCTCTTGCACACAGACCTGGAGTGTCAAGCTGATATATTTTCTTTTGTGTGTGAGTGTGTTTTCTTCGTTGTCTTCTCTTCTTTGTAATGCTTGTTTAGCATTAAGTGACAAATCACAAACACTTTTCCTGGCTGCCTTCTCACAACAAGGAATATAGCAAGTAGCAATTAGAAAAACAATTGTAACAGTGATTCATTTAAAGTATGCTTCAGGTAACTTAGCTTGATTCGCAATGGAGCTCTCCAGCAGGTTTTACCCGTTTTGGTTTAAAAAATTATAGGTAGGGTGCTCAACAGTATTGTGGAAGTGAACTGCGTTGTAGCCCTGTCTCAGGCCTAAAGGACACAAACTGGTCTGTCCTGTCTTGAGAGTGAGGTTAGAGTTTCATTCATATCTCCACAGGGCTGCAAGTGAGATGTGGATGTTTCATATTAAGAAATACAACAAATGGCCACAACAGAACTGAAGTGTGTTGTTTTGCAGTTGAATGACCCAGGATTGAGTCTTACTCCTGTTGTAGTACCCTTCATCAAGGTTTCTACCTTGAATTGATGCACTGAAAATGATCCAGCTGTACAAATGGGTAATTCACTAAGTAGCTTAATTGGACATCTTAACATTGCAAATTGTTTTGGAAGAAACTATCAGCTAAACAAATAAATGTTTTAAAAAAAAAAAAAAAAAAACAGGAACGGTAAACACTTTAGAGGGGAAAATTATCGTAAAGGAGAAGTGAACGCAGCCTGGGAGATGAATAAAAGCCAAGTTAAGGCCGATCATCTGCAAAAGTGCCTCTGAGTGCATCGTGTTGGTGGTGATGTGGTGCTTCGGTGCTGATCAGGCCACCATGTGTGAGTAAAGCAATGATCTCAGCCTGGGAGGGAAAGGAGAGAGATTAGGAGGAATAATTCAGTGGTCTATGGTTGAGAACAAATAAGTTAGTGTAAGACTCTTCTTGGGTGGCAGGAGTTGCAACCGTTCTGTCTTTGGTGCATAGCTGAGCTGGTGCTTTATCTATCTGGGTATTATTTACATGTATGTACTGTATTTGGCAAACTTATTTCTCCAAATCTGTATACTTCAGGGTAAACAACAACTGCATTTTACAACAGACCAGACCTTTAGATATGCACCTGATTGTCAACACGCAGATAACTTCTCTGATTCCCGTTTTTGTCTGATACCACACATTACACATGTAGCTGCTTATAGAATTTATAGTTAAATCAGAAATACCAGGATGGTGTGATGCACATTTATCAAGTAGACTAAAATCATGGGAGAAGTGGGTATAAAAGTTGTGTTTTTGAGATTCTTGTTTAATGCTCAGAGGGATTCAGCAACCCTGAAGGAGAGGGGGAACTCATTCTAAAATGTCGGGGCCAGAATGCAGAAGTTGAGAACTTTTCACTTTGGGTTTCTTTTTGAGTGGGGCCATCAAGTGGCTGCAAAAAGTGGAGGAGTACAGTGCTCTTATTGTGGTTTGGGGAGTGAACAGTTGTTTTTTTTTTTTTTTTTTTTTTTTTGTTTAGCCCCCTGATCCTTTGACCAAGAGACATAGATGGGGATGCCTTGGTAGGACGAGCACAACTCATGTCAGAGCGAATTTAATTTAACTGCACCAGAATTGTACTTTTCTGCTGGAGATGGTTAAGGAGCTGGGACATAAACTGGCGACCTTCAGATTGCAAAGCTGTGTCCTTTAATCACACACAAAGAACAGAGGTGTCCCCATCTCCCCCCCCCCCCCCCCCCATCTGCCTGTCCTGGTTCCAGTCTTTCCCACTTTCCCTCTGGCACTATGTGAGTTGTCACAGGTCTTTGTTGGTGGAACGAGGAACAAACTAACATTTGTCCCCTGACCTGCAAGAGCTGTGAGTACCTAAACTCATGTACCTAATCTCATGCATCCATTTTCATGTAGTGCTTTAGAAATGTCCATACCCCTCCTGTCTGCATCCCTTCCACTTAGAGATGTACCCTGTCACTTTGGCAGCTTCAGGGCTGGGTGTAGATGACTCCCCATGAGGTGCCCAGCAAAGTGAATCTGGTTTTAAAGGAAGTGTGTTGAAACTTCAGCAGTAGAAGCTGGTGGCACTGGCAGCAGGGGCATGTCTGAAAGATGGTGTTGCATAACTGCAGGAAGGAGGCAGGGGAGGGGCTGGTAGCGCTCAGGGGCCAAAGGTGACCTGGAATGCAGTGCAGAGTCTGTGATTTACCATGCAGATGTACTCTAATAGGGTATGAGAAAGAGAGAGAGATGTCCTGGGCCGATATGAAAGATAATTTCTAAATTTTTATGGAGCAGGAAAAGAGTAGGTGTTGCCAGAACTAAACAAAAGGCAGAACTGGATTCTTGTCCAAAGAGCAATAAAGAAGAAACGCACACACAGGGAGACGGGCGTGTACACACAGGCAGGCATGCTTCTTTGGGACGGCAGGACTTGGGAGGGACTGTAGCACTCTGTTTGCGCTGTCGGCCTGCAAGGGAGTTGTCATCTTCCTGCCATACGGTCGGAGTGGTTACTTTCCACAGCTGGACCAGGTGCGCTTCTCTGCTTGCTTCTGTGACCACAGACTTCGGTCTCTTCATTTCTCCTGTTTGGAACATGGACTGTTGAGCTTGCATGGGGATCCCTTTGCTGTCTTTGCAGCGAGGAGGACATGGCCATTCATTCAGGTACTGTCTACTGCAGTGTAGTCACTCCTGGGGTGTGTGCGCACGTGTGCAGTGACTGTGTGTGGAGGTTGTATAGACTCTGAACCACAGTTACCCTGTACTGAACAAGCAGTTAATGATAATAGTTGAAATGCATGTAAATATGTGTATATTTCTTCTGTGTTGAGCTTTACTGGAGGTTTCTCTTAGCCCATTGAGTTTAGCTGACCCATCAGGGAAACAAACACACACTTTGGTCACGTTGTGGTCATGCTACTAGACTGTTTATCCGGGATGTGTTCTGTTCTGTTCCTTCTGCACCAGGAGCAGATTAATTTGAGGTGAGTAATTTGGTTTGGAGCCTAATGCACACACTGTGTGTGTGTGTGTGTGTGTGTGTGTGTGTGTGTGTGTGTGTGTGTGTGTGTGTGTGTGTGTGTGTGTTTCAGTTTATAATTATAGAAACCAACAGGGTCTGAGAGGTTAGGGTGCTCTCAGGAAGAATGTCAGCACAAGGAGGGCTGTTAGAGGAATGGGGGGATGCCTCCTTATCCACATAGGGGGAAGGGAGATTGAGCGAGTAGGGTCATTGTAGGAATGGGGGGGGGGGTTATTTTACACTCTCTAGAGACTCACATTAGTTTTGTTTGTTGCATTGCTCAGTTACAGTACCATTCATGTCCAATACATCATGGGAATGCCCTGGGTCTGAATTTCTGTTCCTGCTCTAGTATCCTAGGGCAGCAGTACCCTGGACTTCTCTGTTAAAAATTATCATGTTGTAGAAAGGACTTAGTAATTGTAATTTACTCAGCTTAGCAAGTAAATAATAACAAAGCTGTCATTTGATGATGAAATGGAAGGTCTGTTCACAAATGAACAGGACATTATGTGAAATGCAGTGCTGATGCTCTCATAGCTGTACTGTTTCCAGGGGGATTGCTCAATGGTGCTCTTATATAGTGGAATTTCTTCTCTGGCCTCTGTTGGGTTTAACCTCATAACAATGAGCAAAAATGGGGTTTATTTTGTTTTTGTTTGCTTTAAGAAAGGGACAGACCCCCCTGTACACAGAACATGATTCTGACTGGAAACTTGGGACTAATTTAAAGTCATCTTACCTTCCCTTTGACACCAGCATGCTGCAACACCTGGGCTTTCAGTACAGGATCGTGCATGTAGGATTGCATTCCACTCCTATTACATACACAGCTGACAAACACAACACACTCTCAACAGACACGTACAGATATACAGAAATAGCATTAAGGAAAGAGACCTTGCAAACATAAAACCCAAAAAAGCAAGAAATATGCCAAAGGTAGTGTCAAATGAATAGAGGTGTGTGTGTGTGTGTGTGTGTGTGTGTGTGTGTGTGTGTGTTTGTTTGTTTGTTTGTTTGTGTGCGGGGGAAGGGAGTGCTTGTTATGTAACAGTGCAGAGGTGGGAGGGGATCCCCAGCGCAGGCTCACACAGGCCTGCCACAGGGGCCCCCCTCTCTGAGCAGATAAGACACAGTAAAGGAACTCTGTGGCAGCCCCTCCAGCAACCCCACGCAGCAGCTCAGAAGGGGGGCAGCTAAATGCTTGAGTACACTTGTGTGTGTACTATGGAAGCCAGACATGGTTTTACTGCAATAACTAGCACATACTCGCCAGTATCTCCTTGGCCCCAGAGAGTCAGCAGTCCACATGCAGCTATGCCAGCCAGAGGGTTGAGTAGGCCTTGCATCACCTTCCTGCTACACTCTGTGGGCTCAAACCTCATCCCTGCTGACCTCACCAGCTTTGATTAAGCTCCATGGAACTTATGGTGACTCACTCAAAGTCCAAGAGTTCATCTGTAAGAGCTGTGTGTTTCTCTTTGTTCGCTGCTTCCGGAAGAAACAGCAATTAGCAGAATAGCCATAAGGTTTTTTTTTTATTTTTTTTTATTGTGGAGTCTGAAGGAGAGGCTGTTAGACAGTAGGATCAGGAGTTTAGCTTCCAAGTGTTTACTTTTGGTCGGCCAAGGACCAAGGTGTGCTACAGAGTCTTCCTGGAGCACAGTCTGCTATACAGACACTGATAGCATCCAGCTCAGTTCTCACCAGGGAAGCAGCTATACACGCACAGACACATAGACGCGACTCCGCTCGGAACACTGCTTCAGGCATCTCAGTTGAGTCAGAGTAGAATTTTCACAGGAATACAGGACTAATCCTCTCACTTGCCAGGATGTCTGTCCATAATCTTACACTGGTAACTGCTTCCCCAGCCATTGTGGGCAGGAAGGGCAGAGTGGGCACAAGTGAGGGGAAGTGTGTACGGAATCAGATGGGAAATGGTAGAGATGTGTATAAACAGTGCAGACTGAGTTCCTGCTTTGGTGGACAGCTCTGCCTCCTGCACTGAGGAATGCTAACATCTGACCATCTGAGAGGAGAAGTCCGTAAATGTACATATTGAGTTCTTCCTTCTTATCCACCATTCTCCCAAATTGTTGCCATGACACCCTGAGAGTCCTGATGCTCCAGCCATCTCCCTGCTGAGCGGTCTGTCAGACTGGCATGTGGAGATGGTGAACAGCTGGGTATCTTACTGGTCCAGTTCAGGGTGGAGACCTTTCTCAAGGTAATATCAGTAGGTCCCCTTCCAAGACTTGAACTTGCAGGTCCTGTTCATTAGGCGCCTCTCCTTTTCTAAACTATTCTACAGTCTTCCTCTGGTTGTCATGCCTGTAAGGCAGTGGGCTCTGCCGCCTACAGTTTGGCTTTCGTCTCCATGGAAATGGGTCATTGCCTGAGTACTTTGGGCCTGCAGCTGCATGCTTCCTTCTTTCTAGCTTTCAGAGCTGTTTTGCATGTGGCAGTGATGAAGGGAAGAAAAAGAGTGCTTCAACTGTCGGTGCAGCTTATAAAAAATAATGCACGTGTCTCACAGGGGGACATCAGAGGTGTGGACTTTGGTTCCATATTACTACGTTATTGCCTTTAACAAAGGAGTGCCTGTGCCCATGGAGAGGCTGTACTTGTGGGGTTCAACACTTCCTGTCTTACACCCTGTCCATGTGGTGAGGTCCAATTTAAGAATAATTCACGTATCAGCTGACTCAGAGTTTGTCACCAGCGTCCATCGCTGAAGAGTTTGTGCAGCAGCAACTGACATGGTAGGTGAGAGACGGGGACGAAAGGGGAGAGCTTGTCTGTTTGGTGGGATGCAGAGCCATTCACGCTACATCAAGGCCACAAAAGAGTTTTCCTGCTTGAAATGACCATTCTTTTTCTGTGCAGTAACTCGGTTAGAGCTAATTTGTATCATCATTTGTAGCCTTTAATTCCGTTTGTTGATTTTTGTTTAAATTTACTCAATGCTAAATACAGATGTGGCAAAATGACAGTTGGTGCACAAGTGGAGCAGAGCTCAGTCAACACTGGAGTATCATGGGGAGAAATCTGACATTTCTCTCCATGGAGCCAAACCACCACACACAGCCAAGGATTATGGGATATTTGGTGTTTCCAGTGACACAAGGCAGTTGCTCTTGCTCTCTGTCTATTTATAAGTGTGTGTATAACTTGGAGGAATGTAAGCTTTGCTTCACCACTTCTGCACCAGTTGCACCAGACTCTGAGTTCCTCACTTATCCAGAAAAGCACCTGTGTCTCTTACTTTATTAAAACACTTGCATTATGATAGAATTAACATTTTCTTCCTGCTTTTTTCTAGTTACTGTAAAATATGCAATAAGGGAATGGGACTGAATGTTGCTTTTACACAGCCTCACATGCTGATTCCTCCAAACTAAAGGGCAGCTCTGGAAGATATTTATGGATTAATCACAGTGAAACAAGAATTACTACAACTAGTAACTGGTTCCTTGTTTAATGATTTACTGAAAATGCAAACGTTTCCCCTTTTATTTTATTTTTAATCACGTTTTCGTCACGTCAATTTTGTTACGTTTTTGTTTGTTGCAGCACAAAAGTGACCTGTGTTTACCTTCCCAGCTGATAGATGACAATAAAGAGGAGCCAGGAGGTGGCATAGTAGTTACAGCTTCAGCCCAGCATTCTAATGACTCAGGATTGAATCCCTGATCTTGCTGTACTGTGCTTGAGCAAGGTACTTAGCCTGTTGTTTCAGTAAAACTTAAATAGCTATATATAAAAAAATAAATCATTATAAGTCACTTTGGGGAAAAGCATAAACTCTGTGGATGCATGTGAATAGTATGTCCAGCAGAATAGTAGTCAGGGACAGTCTAACTTGACTCATTTCCACATTGTTCACAGTTGCTGTTCGTGTCAGTGATCAGGAAACAAATGAGGAATATTGCATGTTTAAAGGTTGAATCAGGCATCAGTGAACACTGAAATTTTTTTTCTTAAAACAGCTCCAATTTGAATAGTTTAACTGCATTTTTCATCTATTTACATAGCAGTATTAATGTAGCATTATGCTGCTGCTTTGCTCACTTCTTCATGCCAGTTGACTGTGCATACCCACTTCCTGTGATTGGGCATTGAACTGCAGGGCAGTGTATGTTTTTTGACTGAATTGTCAGGAACAGAATGCAGAATGGATTACCTTTGTGACATTACCCCTTGTGCTTACATACTCTGAATGACAGGGAGCCTTGAGGTGTTGATCCTTCATCCTCACTGTTCACAATTGGGTCTGTTTTTTGCTTTTTAATGACCACGGTAGTGCGCAGCTGGTGATGCAGAATCATCTACACACGTACACATGGCTTTTTTTTTTTTTTTTTTTTGGACATGATGGTGGAAGTTCACAGAACAAGTTTGAACTGCAGCAGTCCATTCATAGCTCTGAGCTGCCCCAGAATTTTACCTGAGCCATGTTTTTACGCGTTAGCATACAGTGATAGACAGGCCAGTGTGCGGTACCGGTAACCCCAATGGGTCTGAGAAATCCCCACCAAAAGCCACTGTGAGATGCGACAGCAGAGCCGGAGTGGAACTACTGCTTTCTGCCGCTGCAGCAAGCAGCACACATTCACACGAAATTTTAAGAAAGTTAAGAAACAGGAAGAGTGTGACAAAAACACCCCGCCCCCATGTGCCACATACCATACAATCTCACAGCCCATACATATTCTGACCATTTCCTCCAACAGGCTTGCGCAGGGGTCAGAACTGTCAGGAGGAAAGGCCATGTCAGAGAGGGCGCCGTCTTGCCATTGAGCTGCTCCTTTCTGCTGTGCTCACCTTCATCGGGGGCCAATCTCTGCCGTGCCCCATTGCACTGCCTTGTTCTGATCATGTCCCCCCTCTCTTTCCCTCTCGTACAGTCCTCCAGCTCAAACTCCAGCAAAGACGAACTCGGGAGGAGCTGGTCAGCCAAGGGATCATGCCACGTAAGTTTTTTTTTTTTTTTTTTGTTTTTTTTTTTTTTTTTCCCCCCCCCTGCTTCATCTACACACTGATGACAAGTTCACGGTAAAGACCATCAATCTATCTGGTCTATGCTTGTCTTCATGTACTCCTATAGTTCATGTTAATGCGTGTGTACGAGTGTATCTGCTCCTTGCTGTGTTGTAACCAGCATTGCAGTTTTGCAACGGGATGCCGGTGTTGCTGCAATCCACCAACAGTGTTAGTGGTGTGTTCGCACGGGATTTATCACTGCACCTCCAGCAGGTGAATGACGGCACCTCTGCCTCTTGGAAACTGATGCAGCTGGTCTTGGACCAGGCCCAGCCTTTCATTTGTCATCAGTGGGTTTTATTCAGTGCTGACTTTGTCACCCTGCTTATTCGCAGCAACACCGGGAGAAACGAGAGAACTTGGCATCTGCCCTCTATGTGCCATGGGTACCAGCAACGGAACTTGAAAGCATCACTCTGTTACCCCTAATGCTCATATCTCCTGGGCCCAATGTGTGGCATCTTGATTAGAGGTGTTGCTTTGCTGTTAAAAGTCCTGGGACTGAAGGTTTGCCACTCCTGAAATGATACTGTAGAAATTACTCAGCTGTATAAATGGACAAATCACTAAGTAGCTTAGCGTAAAAGGTGTTAAGTCTTTGGATAAAAGTGTCAAATGAATAAATAGTACTAGTAATTCCATTTGCTGTAAGCCTATTCCAGATTCTTTCTTCATGCCGCTCTTCACCTGCACACTTTCCCTCCACCTGCTAGGCTCATTGTACTGGCAATGTCCTCATTTTCCTTGTCGTGTCCTTAACTGTTATGCTGTCGACTGCGCTTCCATTCCCCAAGTGTTTTACTGAGAGACTGAAGTGAGGTAAAACACTGGCGCAGCTAGTTTTGTGTTTTTGGTTTCACAATTCGGTTTGGCGCTGTGCAGCCGGGTGCCCATCTTGCACACGCAGCGGTGTAAGTGCCACTGGATTTGTTACCAGCTCAACTGGCGCGCACACACACAGTGCTTTTCTCACTTTGCATTGGTTTTAGCTGTAGCAACTGAACTGGCACTGAGGGGAAAACAGCCTTGCACTGTTCATCTCGGATGCAAATGTCAGCAGCAGCAGTAGAAATCCGACAACAGCCAGACGCAGCCTGTCTTGGCCCCATCCCTGCACTCCTGATAGGACCCTGTGTCCACTGTGGTCCCTGTCAGGTTGGGCGGCTTCCTATTTTCTCACCACTTTCTATTATTTTTTCTGCTAAAGATCACGCTGTGTTGAGCATTGAGCTTGGGGGTGATTGAAACTTCTTCTCAGCTGGGTTGTGTACTAGTCTAGGATCCCTTTCCCTGTTGCGCCGTGTCGGTCTTCCTCTGCCTCTCTGTACAGTTTTCAAGCGTGTTCCAGTTTTCTTTTCTTTTTGCCTCTGCTTGTTGTCTGTGGAAATAGGTTCATCTGTTTGTGTGGAAATTGACAGGTTCTATGGCCGTCCCTTGTAAGTTGGAACCTAATTCAAGCAGCGCATTGTGGAGGAAACGGGAAAGGCATGGCACCTACCGCTTGATGTATTATCATAACTCCATGATGGGATTTGCGCCTTACAGTGACTTTGTTTGCATGGATGATGCTGATACCAGTTCCATGCACCAAGGTAGGCTGTGAGGCCAGAAAGTGTGTTCTGCAGACACTGCATTTTATCCTTCAAGACCCCTTACAAATAGCTCAGCTGGGGATTCCTTTGTGTTCAGCTTGATCACCATGCAACTTGACAGGGCTTTCTCTGTACAGCCTGTCTGTAATTTTAGATCTGGTCAGGTGCTGCCCTGGTCACCTTGAGACTCAGCTGTGACAGGGATGTCAGTCATAAAGGCAGTTGGTGTGACAGCCTTGATCTCATCCTCCCTTTGATGGCCAGTGGTTACAACACCCATTTGTTCACTAGTCAAATGGCTGCATTCGATGGCTCAGTTACAGCATGTGTTTGCAAGAGGCTAAGGTACCACAGAGCAACATATTCTTAGCAGGGGACTAACAGGTGGATGACAAAAACACCTGAAGTGTGGGATGCATTTTTTCCCCCCAAAACACAAGAAGGTTTAGGTAAGTTTTTAAGGTTGCGCAGATGTCGCCTTGATCTGTCCTACACGTATTTCCATCCTGTCGTTTAGTTGAACCTCATTTCTAATGGCATACTTTATGTTTATGAGGTATTCCTGCCAATGCATCCTCAGCAAGTTGCCATTCAGTGTGCAGTGCTTTGGGTCTGGGATGGGCTATTCAGGCCCTGCTGTAGATGTGGTTGCCATGGGAGCAAGAGATGCCTCTGATTCCCAGTGGGCAGCTACAAGCTCAAGGCATTCATGCATAACAGTGGACCCCAAAAGCTGGGTTCTACAGACTTCCAAAGTGTGATGCATTTCTGGCACCCATGACCACGGCAAGCTCCTACTCAGGAGTCTGTGGGCTTGGTAGAGAAGGGATGAACCTCTAGGTTTTGTTCATGATCAATCCATGATTCATATGGGGGCAAAAGTGAGCAGAGAAGCCTCCCTATGCTCGCTAGGTGGAGTAGTTGTCCTCACCACTGCAGAGACCACTTCCTTGTGGGCATCTCCTCTGACAGCTTCCACTTTCACATTTAGCACAGGGAAGGTAATTGGAGAAGTGACTGTGTGATGGCAGATGCTGCATTGGTTCCTGGCCCCCACCAGGCCACCTCCACACTCTTCACTTCCACAACCTGTAAGGTCAAGCAGCTCCACCCTACTGTCATGAAGGTCAGCATCTGGGCTCATGCATGTGACAACCTTTTTTTTTTTTACCTTTATGAGCCCACAGTTTATTATTAATCATATATTAATTACTTTATTATATGGTTTTGATGAAGTTTGGGTGCCGTTAAAATAATTTCCATATTTGTGGCTTAATAGGATCATTACAAAGTTGTTTTGCAGTTTAAAATATTTATGATTTTAGCCTTTGGCAACCTTGCCATTGCAAAATTTGATCATTATGAGTACAAAGCATAATGCGATTTCGAAGTTCCCCAAACGCCCTCCTCATTTACAACTGAGCTTCCAGTTTATGTTTGATTGCTAATGCAACCTGTTTATTTAAACTTTTCATCCGGGTTGTATGCATTTCTGTACGGTACCTCCTAATAATGAGATGTAAAACCAGTATACACATTTTCCTTTCTCGCCTATTAAAGGCATTCACCGCAGCATAGGGCACGTTGTCTGGAAGAATAGAATGAAAAGGCCAGAGTAAATTGAATTACTTTTCCGAAGCTTTAAAGATTCTTTTCGTGTCCTGTACAATAGAATTTATTCATATTTTAAGCTGTGCAAGTACTTTATAATGACCTTGTATGTTTATGCCTTTAAAATTATATAATTTATAAGACCACAAACAGTGCTTCAGTAATCATGTGTTTAAAGATCTTGGCTGTGACATGACCTTTTGTTTATGCTGGGTTGTGCATTGATTGATTCAGTGCAAAGTGTGAATGTGTATCTGCTGCCTGATCTGGAGATGCTGCAGTGACAGCAATGAGGTATCCCACTCGCTGTTCTGTGGCACTTTATTCACATATGTCCGTTATTGTGTGTGTGTTTGCCTGTGTGAATGCAATCCTCCGTCGAGCCCCTACCTGTAATTTTGGTTCACAGCCAAGCCCACTGGTCCACACTCACTGGCCTGTAACCTCCATTCCCTGTGTAGTTTCTTCATCTCTCGCCCAACTTTTGCATCTCAGGATGAGGCCGGGTTTGAGGTTTTGCACTGAACAATGATATCGAGTGAGGCTGAGCAGATGAGGCTGTAGACCATCAACAACCCCTGGTCTTCAAGGTTCCTCTTGTGGCTGAACAAATCCATATCTCTGTAAAGCAGCCCTACGCATCCAGTGTGAAGGAACTGTTGGTATCTGTCGTGCAACATGTTTTCCATGGGTGCCGTCCCTCTTTGTTACATAACCGTCGGCCTTTGCAAGCTTTTGCGCTAAAGAAGGAAGTCGAGGCTCTTAACAAAAACGAGAATGCTGTGTGATATCATCCTGGTCCCAAAAGCTTGGTTCTGCTTTCTGCATTCTGCATTTGTCTGCCTCTTATCTGACCGACTGTGTACTGAAGCTGTGAAGCCGCACCGTACTTCTCACCAGTTCTCCTTCCTCACCCCAGCGCTGAAGAGCCCAGCCGCCTTTCACGAGCAGCGCAGAAGTCTGGAGCGAGCACGGGTAAGCCAGCACGCAGCAAGCCTCCACCTTCTCTTGCCCATGTCATTGCACCACCCTTCTGGTCTGGTCTTTATTCCCTAACTTCACCGCACACGCGCTCTCCTCCTAGACGGAGGACTACCTGAAGAGGAAGATCCGAAGTCGTCCAGAGAGGTCCGAGTTGGTCAGGATGCACATACTGGAGGGTGAGTCTCAAGTTCACTTGTTTCTGCAAAATGTCTGTGGTTTGGACAGTTTCCCTGTTTGTGAGTCATCGACATGGAGCTGCTGCTGACCTGTGTTTGTGGTTGCACAGAGACGTCGGTTGAGCCCTCTCTACAGGCTAAGCAGCTGCGGCTGAAGCGGGCTCGCCTTGCCGATGACCTCAACGACAAGATCTCCCACAGGCCCGGCCCCATGGAGCTCATCCACAAGAACATCCTACCCGTCCACTGCACCCTCAAGCACACGCTACTAGGTACTGAGAGCAATAAACTCTTGAAGTTTTTAGAGCATCATCCATAGCAAAGTCTGACATTACATGTATGTCACATTAAATATTACTTTGAGTGCCACAGTAGGGTGCATCAGCAAAGCAAAATTCACATTAAAATCCCACACAGTTAAATTTTAATGAAATTTAATATCCAGTGCTTGTAAGTGTGGTCTCCTTTTATAGGCAGTCCCATGCTAACTCACATCTGCCGATTCTGCATTCTTGCAGCGGAGACAGATTGTCTACGGGGGGTGGGGGAGAGCTCTTCTCTGGATGAGGACAGCAGTGATGCACTGTCTCCGGAGCAGTCCACTGGCCAGTATTCACCCGTGGGGCTTGGGGCCCTAAACTCGTCCCCAGAGGCTCTGGGCCACAGTAGCAGCGAGTCTTCCCCCTCACAGGTAGGAGGTGCTTTCAGTGTCCACATATCAGACCCCATGTGGTGCTCAGTACATATGCTGGAGTTGCTCCTTTCTGTCAGACCCACTTAACCATTTGGTCGTGTGCAGTTCCTATGTCAGGCCCCTGCTCTACCACCCCACACCACCACAGAACCCTCCCCACCGCAAAAGCTGACCAACGGCATGGTGACTGCAGGGGCATCGCGCTCCACAACAAGCCTCATCAAGGTCAGTGACCATTCCAGTCTAAGCTTTGTAATGTCTTGTGGCCTTCCCCCAATTGCTTCAGCTTCTTGTCTAACTCCCTAGCAGTCACAGGCCAAGTATGGCACAGAGCGGCCACCCCAGCGCTCCAAGAAGCTCAAGGACAGCAAGCCCAAGGTGAAGAAGCTCAAGTACCACCAGTATATCCCCCCTGATCAGAAGGTTGACCGTGAACCACCCCCACAACTGGACTCGGCCTACGCCAAGATTCTACATCAGCAACAGCTCTTCCTGCAGCTTCAAATCCTCAGTCAGCAGCAGCAACAGCAGCACTACAACTACCACACGATCCTGCCTGCTCCACCAAAGTAAGTGTGTATCTGTGGCTGTAATCCATCCTTAACTACCTCCTTATCAATTGACATTGATTTACAATCTTTACCCACCAGACCTCCATCGGAGGAGCAGGCCCCTTGCACCACTGCACCTTCCCAGACACGCAACAGCACTGCATCTGCTCCAGTTTCATCCACTCAGAATGGGCTAAACCGCCAGAGTCAGCTACCTGGGGCTGGGGTCAAACCTGGAGTTTTGCCACCTAACCTGGATGATCTTAAGGTGGGTCAGAGCTACGAAGTATTCCAGTTCAGAGCATACAGTTAAAATATCAGTTGAATCTTTTTTTATAATAAAAGCAGGGATGAGATTTCTGTATTCAAATGGCTGAGTAATGATTATACTCCTCTTAACACCCTTATTTTGCCCCGCCAGGTTCCAGAACTGAAACATGAGCTCAAATTACGTGGCTTGCCAGTGTCAGGCACAAAGAACGACCTCATTGAGAGACTGAAAAACCACCAGGAGCAAGGGACATTGAGGAACAATCCTGCCCAGCAGCTCAGCCCTTCTTCAAGCTCAACCACTGGCCTCCATCAACCAGGAGATACCGGCATGATGCCCACATCAATCCCATTAACTGGAACCAAAGGGGCCCTGCCTTCTACAGTGCACTTTAGTAGCACCAGTTCCTCTCCGCCCATGTCTCCTTCACCCTCTGAGCGCTCCCTGGCTACCATGAGCCCGGATGAGACTAGTTGTAATGGTGACGTGTTCAGCGATGCGGTACGTCTCCCTCTCCTTGCTGACAATCTTCTTCTAGAATGCATACAAACATGGCCCATTGTCACTGCTAGAACAGATGATCAGGGGAACAGTGAGGAGGCCTCCTGTGGGACCTGAATCTAAACTCTGGTTTAGGGTGAAGTTCTTTGGAACTGAATTCTAAAATGAAATGTAAAATTTCTGCTGCCCCTTCTGGTTACTGCTGGTGCTACACACTGAAGGATTTTAATGAAATGGTCCTTTTATTTAGTGGGCCATTTTATTTAATGCCATTTCTCTTTGTTGACGCTCACATTTGTGTTCAACTAGGCTAATCCCTCTTTTGTACTGTGTATAAATGCTGTGTGTTGAAACATGTTTGTCAGGGAGCACAGTATAGTAACCATTTCCCTGGGGGCCTGTGGTGCCCCTGTCCTGCTGCCGATGTAACATTGCGTGAAGCATCCAATTGAATGAATGAATAAGATCAATCTATGCCTTCAGAGTGGATTATGAAGGGTGCATGATGGCAATCTAGCCTCACAATGGATTCTGGGAAGGAGTGCAAAAAGAACCTGAGTTGAAGCATCTGTGTGTGTGTGTGTCCATCTCTCTTCCTTGAGTAGGTGAGCACTCCTCTCACCCAGCTCAGCCTGCAAACCTCACCCCAGCACCCCACCTCAATCAAGGAGGAGAACCAGGGGTCTGGGACAGGGACCTGTCGCTTTTCCCAGCTCATCTCCCAGCAGGATTCGGGGTCCTTGGACAAGGACCAGATGCTGCAAGAGAAGGACAAGCAAATCGAGGAGCTGACGCGCATGTTACGCCAGAAGCAGCAGTTGGTGGAGAGCCTACGCTCTCAGCTGGAGCAGGGTAAACGAGGATTTGATGCCATCTCCGTCAAAGAGGAGCCAACTGAGACTGCCCCTCAGAATGGCCGAGACGGCACAGTCAAGGGCCATTTGGTCAACATGAAGGAAAAAGAGACCGCAATGGAGCTGCAGCAGAACTGCCTGTCCCCAACTCAGCAGCAAGAAGAGCAGCAGGAAAAGCAGCAGATGGCAGCACCTGGGACACTGCAGGTCAGTGTCAGAACACTGCCCCCTGCTGGCTGTCTCCAAGCAACCAAAATATACACACAGGCATGAAGTGCAGAACTGTGTCCCATATTAATCCTGATGGCGGCACAATTTACTTCCTTCAAGTGAAAATAGATGTTTCACTGCATGTTTAATATTTTCACTTCACTTTCCATGTTTCCAGTAAAAGCATTGACATTTTGATACTTATTTCAGTCCCTCCAGTTTGAATTGGCACATGTACCATGAAGTTGGAAAGGTGCTTCCTGTTGTTCAGGTGTGGCTGTTGATGCACACTGGGTTTCCGCCATCACTGTTTAAGTTTCAAACAATAAGCACAGCTTTGTTTAATTTTGACACCTCCTAAAGCCTTCTGTGTACTTGAAAAGGAGGTTGTTTTTCAGCGGAACTGTAAAAATGTTGTTTATTTGATTAGCAATGCAAAGCACAATATGTGCTGATTGAGCAGTCTGCAGGCAGACAAACCTCACCACTCATGTGACTGGCTTTTTTCGCCTCTCAGATGCCGCCAGTGTTGGTAAAGCAGCAGTGCAGCACCCCAGCCACTGCCCCCTCTTTCTCGCTGGACCTCCTTAAATTGAACCCTCCTCCGACCCTGTTGACCGATGGCAATGGGAATCATTACCTGATCGCTCTGACAAGTCGCACCACACCTTCGAGTAAAGGGAACAGCTGCATCACACTGCAGGTAACGCATTTCCGGTAAAGGCTTCTTGGTTTTGCTTCTGATGTGGTCGAATGAGTGCCCTCGGTCCTTCAGAACTGCTGAATCCATTCAAGCACTCAAGAAAGGTCTCAAGTCCCTCTCCACTTCTTCCATCATCCTCTGATAGCTACACAGATTTGTCCAGAATGTATTTATTTATTGTTTGAATCACTCTTATTAGTGTGAGGTGGGGTGGCAGTTGTTCTGTTAACTGCTTTAGTAGATGTTTGTCAAGAATCTGCTAAATGCATACAGTGCTCCTAGAAAGTATGTGTACCCTACAGGAATAGTCATTAGTCCTATATAAAATATTAAAATAGATTTATCAAATGGTTATTTAATCCCCAGTTCATAAGACATCCCAAATAAAGGACACAATAAGAAAATTATATATTGTTTAACAAAAATTGGTAATGGGGGAACCTCAGATTTACAAAATATGTGAATCGGTAGCTTGTGGCACCTCCATTAGCATCTTCAACAGCCACTAATCAGTCTCTGACCTCTGTCTTCAGGGATTTTTGTCCAATTCTTCTCACAGTACTCTGTCAGTTGGGTAAGGTTTGACAGGTGTCTGGTATGAACTGTCCGCTTCAGGTCCTGCTACACCATCTCAATTGGTTATGGATCAGGACTTTTACGTTGCCAATCCAAAACGCAAATCATTTTTGGTCGATTTGCTTAAATGGGTCATTTTCATGCTGGAGGACCAACTTTCAGCCCAGCTTTAGCTTCTTGATTGATGGCATGATGTCCTGTCCAAGAGTCCCCTGGTACGTCTCAGAATTTATGGTTCCTTTAATGATGTGGACTCATCTTGGTCCAGAGGAAGAAAAGCAGCCCCAAATCTTGACATTTCCACCACCATGCTTGATTGTTGGGATAAGGTTCTTTGGTGGTTGGCTGTTTTGGGTTTTCTCCAAACATTGTGGTTTTAACTGTGTCCAAAAAGGTAAATTTTTGACTCATCTGTCCAGAAAATTAACTTCCAGAAAACTCTCCAGGTGCTCTTTGGCAAACTTAAGATAGACAGTTTGGTTCTTTTTTGACAGCAGAAGCTTCTTCCTGCAAACTCTTCTACGAATGTCATTTTGAATTGATGTGTTTTTATTGTTGATGCACAGTTACCTAAGATACCACAAGGGAGGTCTGTAATTCTCTAGACGTTATGTTAATGTTGGCTTTTACCCGATTTGTTTTTCCATACGGATCTTGGTGATATTTTGGAAGGGCGTTCACTTCTTCTAGCCCGGGTTGTTGTCATGTTAAACGCTCTCATTTGTAAATTATTTGCCTCACAGTGAGCTGAAGGATCCCAGATCTTTTTGAGATGATTTTTATAGACTGATGTGCCATCACTAACCTCCTCCTGAAGTTCTGTGAGCCTCCTTTGCTCTTGGCATGGTGTGTTTTCATTCACCTGTGTGGGTAACACTAAACTGACCAGCAAGTCCTGCCCAACCTTATTCCATGAGGCCTTTGGTTAATTTGTTTCCCAGTGGTTTACCTACCTGATTCTACTCACCTACTTGGTTTAACCAGTGCACCTTGGGAGTTCTTACTTTTGCACCTGCACCTTAAATTCTTCTTTAATTCTGTTTTTCTACTACACGCATGATTTCCTCTAAACCCACATATAGAATTGGTAATTACATGCCTGTTACGTGAGATGAGAAAGACTGGTTCTGATTAAATAACTATTTCAAGAGAATATGTAAGTTGCTAAAAATATACAATTTTTATAAATTAAAAGGGGTTCACATGTATTGAAGTAGCACTGTAAATGCAAGCCCTGAATGTTTTTGTGTGTCTGTTCTCTCTGTGTATAGGAACAAAAATGTTTTTCATATTTTTTGATTTATTCAACTTTTTTGTTTCCTCCCTTTGTCAAGAGAGTGCAGTCTATGCCCTGCAAGACCTCCAGTCAGCCGCCTCCTCCTCTGGGCACAGATATCCACTCAGAAGAGCCAGTGAAACAGCGGGGCTGCCAGCCTGTCAGAAAGGTGTGCCACAGAGCCTGATTTTTCTACAAAAATAACAGTAATGACAGCAATACTAATAGACATCTCTCTTGCTTGCTTGCTCGCTCGCAGGACCAGAAGGTAGGTGTGCAGCTACTGACCAGGCCACATGCAGGGAGCTCGTCGTCCACCACCCCATCCAAACCGCAGGCTTTCTTTGCCAACAGCACCTTCTCCACTTCTGAAAGTCCTGCCTCTTTGTCACCTTCCAAAAAGGCAAGGGTGAATCATTAGTGTTTGCGCATACCCCCCACTTAACCCTGTTTTAATTTGTTCATGAGAATAGACCTAATATCAGAAACCATGAGAATGAAATTATTTACTTTGTTGTTTCTTATGGTGAAAACACCAGTTTGATTCAAGCCCCTCCCAGGTTCACACTGAAATCACTAAATGATGCTTAATATTTTAAGGAAAAATCTTAACACGTGAAAACAAAATGTATACAAAATTTGATTTGGAAAACAATAAATATTGCACGCAAGACATTTTTTTTTAAGTAATTTCACAAAGGAAATTCATCGTGGTAGTGTTACTTGCTTGAGGAAAACAAAGACTGTATGTCATATTTAAACGAATTAACATTTAGAGTATTGAAGCACAATGCTGAAAAGGGGAGGGCGGATGTGAACATAAATGTGTGAGCAAGAGTGCAGAGTGCCAGGTCACAGCTGAGAGCCTGGGTGCAGGACTCCCACAAGGCAGTGCATCTCAGTCTCTCGCATAGCTGCTTGGTGCAATTTTCAGATGCAGTCTGAGTTTATTACAAACATTTTTTTCTTTTCTTTTTAGGGCAACATGTGTTCAGGTTTCAGTCAAAACACTTTGAGTTCCTCCTCCTTAGTTGCCAAACAGAGCAACCACTCTACTGGGCAGGAAAAGGTTTGTCCCAACACCCCAAATATCTCTCCCTCTCTCTTTCATGTGTCTGATTTTACGTCTGATTTTAGTCATTATTGCACCGAGTATATCAAGTGCGGATGTGCACGTGGTTCCACGTGTGTCTCTTTGGGATTTGACTGTGACACGGCCCATCTGCAGCGTTTCCATGTACGCTGCAGTCCCCTGCAATGTGTGTTTAGCTGTACCTGTTTACAGACAATTAACCCATAGTCTGTGCCTGCAGGAGACCAGTTCAAGCAGCCAGCAGATGGATGACCTGTTTGACGTCCTCATCCAGAGTGGAGGTAAAAAGGAGGAAATGGGCTGAAACTCATCTCCTGCTGTCATACCGTTCTGCCTCTCTGCAGTTTTTTTTTTTAACCATAAATGTGCCACTGTTAATTGTTAATGTGCCATTTTCTGTTTTTCTTCGTTTCCCAGAACTGTCAGCTGGCCTCAGGGGAGATCAAAACACCCCTCCTCCATCGCCTCCTACCTCCCCCTTACGCCTCTCACCCCCTGATCTTCCTGAATCCGCAGCCTCCAAGCTGCCTGCTGGCATCCCACGCAGCAGTTTAGGCACAGAAGGGGCCGGGACATGTGCAGGAAGTGGGTGCCTCGAGGACTTCCTGGACAGCACCACGGGAACAGCGCTGCTCACCACTGAGCCGGATGCCCCACTCACTCTGATCGATGACCTCCACAGCCAAATGCTCAGCACGTCCAGCATCCTGGATCACCCACTATCCCCCATGGACACCTGCGATCTCACCTTCAGCCCCCACCCCACGGGCCTGGACTTTGTGGACCCTGCTTTGGATACCATGGACTGGCTGGACATCCCTGTGGATGGAGCAGGCAGCGGGGTGGGGCTGGCACTGGCACCCCTCAGCTCACACACCCCCTCCAGTGTCTTCTCGGCAGACTTCCTGGATAGTTCAGACCTGCAGCTCCAATGGGACTCTTGCTTGTAGCCTGAGGAGCTGTGGCATGGATCCCCACACACAGCTGTACCCGGGACACAGCACTGCGGTGTCCACAACACACTGAGACGGACACTAAGCTCTATTTCCGCCTCCTGCACTGTACTGTATCAGTACCCTCCCAACGGGAGACCAGAATGTCCCCTAGTGAGACACTGTGTTCATTTGTCCACCAGAACCACACAGCAGGACACTTGTCTCCTCTGCGCTCTTGAGTATTCTGGCAGGGCGCTGCTGACGTCTCCAGGTGATCGTGGTGACTCCAAGTGATGCCTGTCAGCTTGGATAGCTTCTTTATAAGGGGAAGGGACATGGCTGTGTTAAAACACACACACACACACACACACACACACACACACACACGTACGTGCCTGTTAGTTATTTTATTGCCCGAGTGTGTCCAGCTTTCATGTCCAGGGTTGTTTGCTAAGAACATGATCAACACACACTCTTCATTAGGGCTACCATCAAACATATCGCTTTCACTCCTCCCTCCCTCCCCAGCTGAATGAAGACTTTTTTTTCCACTCTATGGCGCAGCCCAGTGGCTCAGCTGAGTAACTTCAGCTAACATATAGTAGAGCCCCCTCCCCTGCACTTATTCTGGCTTTTACAGCATTTCAGGAGGAACTAAACTCCTCACCTGGGGGCTGTGTCAGTCATGCTGTATGGAATTACTGTATTTGGGGACATAAACAATTTTCTTGATTGTATCATTGGCTTGGATAGTTCCTGGCTTTTTTTTTTTTTTTTTTTTTTAAAGTATACACTTTTAAAAGAAAAATGTTTCTGTTGCAATTTGTCACGTTGCTGGTTAGTGTGTTGTGTAAATGTAGAATTCAGAGCATGGAATGGCCACTGGAGTGGCCACACACACATACACACACAGGAATTACACTTCTTGGTTACTGACACAAATGTACTGAAAGACCCAGGACCAAATGCAACAGATTGTTGTGTGTGGGCAGGGCTGCATGTGATTGACAGTTCCAGAGACCAGAAGGTGTTCAGTAGAACAGGGAAGGGAAGTGGAGCCCAAAGAACTGCTCTTTATCCCACCTGGTTTGTCAAACTCCTGTCCTCACATGTCTCTTCCATGTGGGGGAGTGTGCAGTCCCACTGACACAGTGATGCCTCGATCACATCAGGGCATCACTGTGTGGGCCCTCTAGTCATGCGCTTGCGTTCTAGCAGATCAACTGCAGCTGTGATGTCCAGCAAATCCACCAGCTCATCTCAACTTCATTACCTGTGGCATCAGGGCCACTGCCATCCACCCTTCCTGTCTTCACAGATGCAGCTTGTATTCATTTCAGACCTACTATGGCTCTCAGGATCTCTGTTTTTTCTCATCTTCCTTGTCTGACTTTAACTTCCCAGTCCTGCATCTCTTTTCCCTTTTTGACTGGTCCCTTGGTTCTCCTTTGGTCTAGACATTTTGCTCTGTTGTGTCCAGTCAACACCCCCACCCCATCTCCAGCCTAACCAGCAGAACCTATTTGTATACAGCAATGTGCTTCTGCTTAGGAACACAGCAAGTTTCTGCCATTCTAAATTTTTATTTCCATTACTGCAAAGAACACAATCAAATCTCTCTTACAATCAGGTTCTCGAAAGACATGCAGTAGCTGTGTGGTAAGTTTACAGCCTGCAGGTATTTATTTAAATAGCAGTGAATAACAAGTGACTTAGCAGCACATAGAAGAAAGGGCAAAATTTTCATTACCTGCAGTCAGGCAAACTGTAAGAACAGCTAAGAAAAGCCCTTGTGTTCCTGCCAAAGACCTGCAGAATGACCTGTTGTAAGCTGGATGCTGAAGAACCAAAGTCTTCATGGCTGGACACCTCATCGTGCTCCCCTTCTAAACAAGAAGCAGATGAAAAATACGTTTGCATACCCAAGATGTTATTCGGAGTGAGGAGACAAAACTGGAAGGGTTTGGGCCCATGGATCTGTCTGGTGCAAGAAAGGTGATGCTCACAACAAAAAGAACTCCATCCCCACAGTCAAGCGTGGGGTCAGGTCTATTTTGGGGGTGTTTTGCTGCTGGAACTGCCATCATGGATTTGTTGAAATAGCAGGCCATTCTGGAGAAGAATGTGATGTCCTCAGTGCATAAGTTGAAGCTGGACTGCGTGACAATGATCCCAAACATACATTATATGGACAAAAGTATTGGGACACACCTCTTAGTTATTGAATTCAGGTGTTTCCATCAGACCCATTGCCACAGGTGTATAAAATCAAGCACCTAGCCATACAGTCTCCATTTACAAACATCTGTGAAACAAAATGGGTCGTTTTGAAGAGCTCAGTGACTTCAAGCGTGGTACTGTGATAGGATGCCACCTTTGTAATAAGAGGATTTGTGACATATCATCCCTGCTGGATATTCCACGGTCAGCTGTAAGTGGTATTATTGGAAAGTGGAAGCATTTAGGAACAGCAGCAACTCGGCCACAAAGCAGAAGACCAACTGCGGGGTCAACAACTGCTAAGGTGCACGGTGCGTAAAAGTCGCCAACGCTCTGCTGATTCCATAGCTGAGGAGTTCCAAACTTCCACTGGCATTAACGTAAGTACAAAAACTGTGCGGCGAGAGCTTCACGGAATGGGTTTCCATGGCCGAGCAGCTGCATGCAAGCCTCACATCGCCAAGTGTTGGATGGAGTGGCGTAAAGCACACCGCCACTGGACTGTGGAGCAGTGGAAACGTTCTATGGAGTGACAAATCACGCTTCTCTGTTTGGCAGTCAGATGGGCGAGTCTGGGTTTGGCGGATGCCGAGAGAACGTTATCCGTGAAGTTTGGTTGAGGAGGGATAATGGTGCGGGGCTGTTTTTCAGGGTTTGGGCTAGGCCCCTTACTTCCAGTGAAGGGCAATCTTAATACTTCAGCATACAAGACATTTTGGACAACGCTATGCTTCCATCCTTATGGAAACAGTTTGGGGAAGGCCCTTTTATATTCCAGCATGACCGTGCCCCAGTACACAAAGCAAGGTCCATAAAGACATGGTTGGATGAGTTCGGTGTGGAAGAATTTGACTGGCCCGCACAGAGCCCTGACCTCAACCCCATCGAACACCTTTGGGATGAACTGGAACGGAGATTGCGAGCCAGGCCTTCTTGTCCCACATCAGTGCCTGACCTCATAAATGCTCTACAGAATGAATGGGCACAAATTCCCACAGAAACACTCCAAAATCTTGGGGAAAGCCTTCCAAGAAGAGTGGAAGCTGTTATAGCTGCAAAGGTGGGGACCAACTCCATATTAAAGTCTATGTATTCGAATGCAATGTCATTAAAGTTCCTGGTGGTGTAATGGTCATGGGTCCCAATACTTTTGTCCATATAGTGTACATCCAAGTGAACCAAAGCTTGGTTCAGGGATCAGCCCTGGGACAACCTCAAGTGGCCTTCTCAGTCCCCAGATTCAAACCCCAAGGAGAATCTTGGGTGGGATTTGAAGAAAGCAGTGGCGGCACAGAAGACCAAAGCACATTAGCAAATCAAACAATTTTGTACGTAAGGAATGGGTCGAAATCCCAGCAGTGAAATATCAGAAGCTTTTGAACACTTACAAGAAATGTAAGTTATAAAAGGTAAAGGGTATGCTGCAAAATATTGACATTGGGGGTTCAATAATTTTGCACATAAACATCTTCTTGGAGATAATTTTCTTTTTAACCAATAGAAAACGCAGTTGAGTGCTTTCAAAACACCTCACATGCATACAAATAAACTTTTTTTTCCCCACTGTTAACACTACAGCTGATATATTTTTCTAGACTTTGTTCATGTCACATTGATGTCTCATGTTACTGGGGGTTGAATATTTTTGAGTGCACTCTAATATTTGGACAGTTGGCCAGATCTACCAGTAAAGAAAGTGAATTTTTGGCCTGAATAAATAATTTGTGCATTGGCTTAAATTGTTGCAGTGCATCACATGACACTTTGTTCTACTCCAGAAAATGGTTTATTTTAACTAAACACTTTCAGAAAGCCCTTATCTAAATACTCAACAGTGTTTTATACAATTGACCAGCAATCACATACGAGACGACCGAAAGCTTCTCAACACATGATTTGCAGACGGACTTATTTTGAAGTCCTCCTAAAACAAGAATACTGGGTCTCATCTGTAATTCATGTGTTGACTGCACAGTTAAATACAAGACATTTATGCACGTTTGCACACCTCATGTGCTGTGATAAAAAGGATTCAAGGCCGGTATGGGGTGGACACAGTCGGGATGGGGGGCACCTGATGAAGTTTCTAAGCACTTCATGGGTTGGTGCACGACACCAAGTGTTTTTAGAGGTGCGGAACGGTTACGGGTGGAGGAACCGGCTGCTGGGTCACCGCACCCCTTCTTTTACTTCTCACCGCCTGTGTTCTGGAGACGTGAAGACTCATCGCCTGGGAACGTGGGTGATGATTGCATGCTGAGGACCAGATTGGAGGTCCATTACCATGCTCATCCCTGTCCCTGTCCCAGAATCTGGTAAACGCTCCACCACCATTGAACTGCAGTCGACGAGTGTGTTTGTAATGTCCAGAAATAAAGCAATCGGCCCTCCTTTCTGGATAAGAATTGGTCAGGATTATGTAGCTCCTCACTGTAGGCCTTTGAGGGCTGGCTGACTTGATCCAGCTAGGACTGCAGTGTTCCTTCTGTTGGAACACTTGATCCTCCACTAGACTGAGGACCAGAATTTCAAGAAAGGTCAAATAACCATATGTGATGCTGAAGTGGGGCTAACCTTAACCTTAACCTTAACTGCCTTCTCCTAAATTTTAAACCCCATTTGAGCTGCTTGTTGCAATACCACGTTAGGCTGAAAGAGGGTGCCCACGAGCAAAGTGTCTTCTGCAGCTGAATCTGTCAAACAAGCATCCTAGGCAACAGCAATGCTGTTGTGCTGTGCGTGTTGCTAACAGTGCACGTTCCCCAGTGGGCCATTATTACTTTTGTTATGTCGGTAAGAGTTATTTTTGTCCTATTAGGGCTTATCGGTAAGCTGTGGCACTCCACTTCTCAGACGTTCCAGCAAGCGGGTTGAGGGCCTCCCTGCCGATGGTTCAGTTATCAGGGAATTCTCTCAGTCTCCTGGGTGACTGTGCAGAATCACTGTGTCTCGTGGGCAGCAGGTAGCACTGGTGCCTCACGAGTCCTGGATTCATACTTGCATGGATTAGCGGTGGACTGATGACTCTGAATTGCCGAAAGTGTTAGTAAGCACGCATGAGGTTGTGTTGCTGCTCTACTGTGACCGTGACCAGGTGCTCAACGAAGGTTCAGTATAGATGGCGGTCTGTAAGGAGGCACACGCTGCTCAAGACTGGGTGCTTGGGCAGCTGCACTGTTATCACCTCCTGCAGGCCTGTCCATCATGTACAGGTGGTGCAGAGCCAGCAGGGGGCGCTGTGATCCCGGTTTATGGGCACAGAACTGCATGGCCTGCAGTGTGTAAAGATAGAAATGGGCTCCTGTAACAAACCGATTGTGTGGTGCCCTCATGGATGAATGAACCAGGCGAGGAGTAATTTCCAGAACATATTTTCAAAAACATAGAAAACGAAATAATTTTTAAAGTTTTGTCTCAGTTCCGAAGCACTAAATCTCATGCTGCAGGCTTCATACAAAAAGATAAAATGAATTACCTGCACTCGCCAACCATTTTATTAGGCATGCATGGCCGTGTGCTCACACAGCTGTCCCTTATTATTCTATCTGTTCATGAAAATGTCCGATAGCGAATTCCCAGGCAGCAGAACTTTATACTCGATTACCTTCGGTGAGCAAAGAAGTGGAAGCAATTGATCCGCTGTGGCGACCCCTAACAGGAGCAGCCGAAAGAAGAACAAGAAGACCTTCGGTGAGCAAAACGATAGTGTGTCCATGCTCATCCCAAAACCCCGAAATATTTTCCGTAAATCCCTTTCCCATCTACTCCCTTAAATATCTATATAACAGTCCGTTAAGGATTCCTTCACAAGCTTTTCCTCACTCTTAGAAGACATGTTTGCTTAAAGCGGGGAAGATGACAGTAATCCTTTGCAAAATACTATTTACACAACAAAAGCACGAGATGTGTGGGAGAACAGCTAAGGTACGGCTGCAGTGCGCTCTTTTTATTTTTCATGGCTGCTTCTGTCCTTCTTCTGCATGGAGTTTCATGCTGAAAACTCCAGGGCCAGAGTTTCTGTTCCAGGGAACGGTCACTGAGCACCCTGAGCAAAACCATGTATTTAAGTTTTATCTCTTACTTCTGTACTGTCTCCTATTTTTTCAATTTAGTAACAAACCCAAAATGGCCATCAGACACTACTATGGAATTAAATCTACTTCCCACGATGTCCCACTCTGCAAGCAATACTTTTGTATTCGATACACATGCAACGCAGACACTTTCCTAGTGTGCACCTTGACATTTTTTCAGATGCAGGTTTAGATTTGGGTTGTAAATTTTGGGCACAAATTTTCTAGAGTCATGAAAATGCAGTTTTTGGACATAAAAACTGTATACTGATAGAGAGGAATAGCTGAATAGTTCCCACTGCACAGTGGCTCTGCACATGGTTGCGACTCGGGATATGAAGCACACAGACGAGGCCTAGAGGTCCGAACATTAGCGTGGACGGACCAGACTTGTGGTCGAAGTGACTTTGAACGCGGCTTGGTCATTGGTGCCAGTCGCTCCGGTTTCAGGAACAGCCGACCTTGTGGGATTTTTGCACTCGAGTTCCACCAGCCTGACTGTGGCCTTGCTGTACTACAGCGGCCCGCACTGTCCCACCTCTCAAGCCAGCGGAGCATCTTTGGGAGGAGATGGAACGCGATGTCAACAGAGTAAATGTGTCATCTAAACATCTGCAGAAACGGCAAAGCTGGGAAGCCACCGTGGACAGAGAACCGTGTGGAAACAAGTTCAGTGTCTTTTACCTGCATCCATGCTGTTCTGGAGTGGAAGGAGGACCCTGCTAAACAGGTGTACCTAATAAAGTGGTTGGTGAGTACAGGTGAAAACCATGGGCACAAACATGTACAGTAGAGAGGTCCAGCAGCAGGACAGAACATGGACACGGAGGACAGAATGAAGCTGCTGAAAGAAGAGGGTGGCGATGGGTTCATTTTCAAAGCACACAGCAACCACAGTGATGTCCTCACAGCTTCTCCAATCCCATGCAAGTCTCCTTATGGCTGTGGATCCAACATCCACCAGGTCTGGGAACTGTTGTGCTTGCTGTCCTGTCAAAGTTCTACTTCTGAGCAGGAACTCTTCTGTGGTTTCCTGCCAGAATGGGGCTCAGCGCTGGCGTCATAGGAGGCTGATCAGAGCTGACAGGGTAGTGACACTGTTCCCATCCTCAGTGCTATCGTGGTGCCCGGGGGTCTGCTCCCTTACGTCACATGGACACACCTGCAAGTGCCTGGGGTGGGGATGGGGTTGAGGATGATGAGGATAACAAAGCCAACGGAAGATCTCAAGGAGGGTAGGCATGACAATGGGTGGCAATCCAGCTGAAAAAGTGGAACAAGAGTCTTGTTCCCGGGGTGGACAAGTCCTACTCAGACAGGAAGTAGAAACACTCAAATAGGAAGTATCGCAGACGTGTGAGTGGTCCGCCCGCCCACCTGCTTGCCTGGTTCACACCGTGACCTCCGTCTTGCTGCCGGTGAGCCCCTCTTTGTGGCGGTGGTGGCCGTACACATCCGGCACCACGTCCACACTGAAGCGCCCATCGCTAGCGTACGCGTGCCGCCGGCTGGAGGAGTGCGGTGGGTGCGAGCTCTGCCGGTGGATGTGGGATCTGCTGGGGTCCCAGGCTGTGAAGGCAGTGCTCGAGAGGAGGGGGTGCGTGGTGGTCTTGGTGAGTTTGTGCCGCATGGGCAGCGCCGCCGCCGGGATCGAGATGCTCAGAGGGGAGGTGACGTCGGACGCATGCAGGAAGGACTTTTCTTTGGGGTGCAGCGGGATCGGATGGAAAGTTTGGGGCGGGGCTTCATACTGGGAAAAGTCCATGAGAGGATAACTCTTGTAGTAGCCCCTGGTCGCAGCATCACCTAGAGGCAAGAGAACGAACGACATCAGAGCGAAACAAACAAACCTGGGAACTTGTTGAAAAATGAAGCAGATGCATGTGGGCTGTGTATTCGGAGCTCAGTTGCAGCTCAGTGTGTGTGAGAGTGTGACAGTTTGCATGTTCTCCCTGATGGAGGGCACCTGAGTTGATATGAGGCTAAGCTAAGCAAACACCTCACAGAGGGCAGCAAACCAGGTCAGTGTGGCAATGTTGTTTTTGTAGTTAGTGAATGAGAGGGGATGGGGTCAGTGGCATCGTCCTGGGGCGCTTATGTGCATCAGTGACCGCTGTCACCTCCCATCTCAACCACTCCAGCCAAATCCCTCCTCTTTATTCCAGTGACCGTATCCAGCAGCTGTGGAGTACGGTCAGGGCAACGTACCAGTACTCTCTCACAACACATCTGTGGAGACCTGGAGCTTGAAATCTGCTTCAGCACTCAAAGTTATCCTGAAAGTTAGCGGTTCAGGTTTCTGCTGGAACCCTGAAAGTTTGCAAGTGAAGTTTTTAGCTGTAATTTGCTTTTGATAAATGGACTGCCTCCTGTTCTGCGCGTCTGACATGTGTTCAAGTTCAGGTCAGGATGTGCACGGCTTGGATGTTCTGCCTGATTCTCAGCCCAAACACATTTGTTTCTGATGAAGTTCTGACTCCAAATTGACTGAAGTGTGTGTGTGTGTGTGTGTGTGTGTGTGTGTGTGTGTGTGTGTGTGTGTGTGTGTGTGTGTGTGTGTGTGTGAGAGAGATATTGCCCTGTGATGGACCTGCCTCACACCCTAGGCTTCCAGGATAGAGTCTGGACCGCCACAACCTTTCCTTGGAAAAGCAGTTGAAGAAAAGGAGAGAAAATGTGTGTGCAGGTCAAGATGCAGGTTTAATGCAGACAGGGTTGCCCCCCCACCTCACTAACACCCTCTGCACCATAGCGGAAATGGGGTGGCCATCAGGATTTAATGAAGACAAAATTAGGTTCAGCCAGATCCAGGGCCCTGCTGGCGCTCCTGTGGACCTTGGCCCGGAATCCCTGCCTCCCCCTCTTCATCCTCCTCAAAGTCACCGTGTCCTTTCAATGACTTTGTCCACTCGGCAAGCACCCCCCCGTGGCGTGGTTTATTGGTCTCCAGAGGGGTTCGGTCCAGGACCGGATGCCAGAAAAAGAATAAGAGGAAGATGGGCTGGTACCCACGATAGCTTCCACACGGACGTAGGGTCTGCCTGCCAGCGCCACCACCCTGCGCCATTCTGGTGTCTGCAGGTGTTCCCACTCATTAGTGAGATAGGTGGGACCTGCGGGGTTGTGACCCTACAGGTAATGAGCGGAAAAGGTGTCCTGGGGCGACAATGAAGAGAGGAAAGAGTGTGACCTGTCAGCTCTGTGTGGAACCGGGAACGGGAAAAGAAAAGTGCATAATGAGCTTGGCTGGTTTTGAGTGGAAGATCACGTCTGGTCCAAGACTCCAGAGTTACCACTGGAAGATGACCTCTGGCTTTATTCTGCCCACCTGCTGTACACAAGTAACCCGCGTGTCAGTAGATATCTGGTAATGAATAAACATAAAAACGTACTTCACACTTTGTCAGAGGGGCATTAAGTTGAGAAGCTTCATTCACGAGTGACTCTTGTGATGTAATGTGGTCTTCAGGTAAGCAGAGCTGGCGCTGGCTGGTCTGCACCAGAGGTTCTCAACACGCAGGTAGAAATCAGGTACTGGACTGTAAGCATTGCAATTCTTTCCAGTGACTCAGTGAAGCTGTCAGTGCTACAGTATACAGCATAGTGAAAAATTGTAGAAAAAATATTGTAAATATTTTAAATCTGAGTCAGAATTGTTGATGTGGTCTTATGTGCCCTATCGCGGTGCGCAAGGAGATTTGCATATTGCTGTCTCCTGCCGTTGCCGAAATATGTTGTACCACCCAATGCATGGCAAAGGTTGTGTTTAGTCTAGTACAGCTACTGGGTAAAAACTGATTCCGATGGTCAACGAAAAAAACATTTCGACGTAAGTTCCAGTTTGCAGTACAAAAGAGGTTAGGAACCAGTGTGTCTTAGAAAGGAGAGGAGGATCTCCATTAGGGTTTTGGCACATTTGTGGACTTGTCCTGGTGCCTACAAGGTATTGGGAGAAGATACAGTATCGGAGGACCTATAGTGGTATCACTGAGGTCTGGTTAAGGATGTCTTTGGATCCATTTTGGTTTCCTTGAGTTCTCTGTGAAGATGACTCTTGGCATGTTGTGGCGTCTATGAGATGTGGCAGGAGATAGCTGCAAATCTGCTCAGGAGCCTGTAAGGTGTAGGAGACGTCCACCAGAAAGTGCAATGAATGCAGACTGAACACACTTACCCACAGCCTTGCTGTAGCTGAATCCAGGCACATTGTGGGGCTGAGAGAGCGCCGCCACCGGGCCAAACGGGGAGTAGGACACGTTGTTCAGGTGGTACTGCTCTGTGGGCAGGAGAGAGAAACACACAGGGACAGGTTGGCACAATCTCACAAGACTTCAGGGACCTTCCCTCCAGGTTGCCACACAACACCAGAGAATGAATGCAATGTTGCAAATCCCAAGAAGTACTTTCCACAGTGATGGACTTAGCTCCATGGTACATCAGTTTGCTGCAGTAAATGGAACTGCAGTAACAATCGATGCTTATGTGGGTTTCCTACAGTCCAAAGAGATGTGTTTCCAACGTACCGGTGACCCTTAATTGTCTATAGCGTGTGAATTTGTTGGCAAGCAAGTGTGTGCGGTTTCCGTATGATGGACTGGCATGCTGTACCCTGCCTTACTCTGCCTGAATTAATGGCATGATGGATGGATTCACCTTAAGCAAATGAATGACTCAGCACCAGAAACAGCCAAATAAATAGATAAATAAATACATACTTCTTCCACAGGTATTGATCTACAGAGTTTCTGAGACAGTTTAATAGCTGTGCCTTGCTGTCATGCTCTTTTTGGAGACCCAGCTTTGAATAAGTATTTTGCTTTACTTCCACTTGTGCCCGGAGACCAGCAAGATGCCAGAAACATAGCTTTGGTGCAAATCTAAGGCGATGCATTGCTATTTGTTTCTACCCTAAATTGGCTCTTTTTCCATCTAACCATGTGCTGCGTGAGGGTTCAGGTACAATTTAAGGCCTCGTCCACATGAATGCGGATATTTTTGAAAACGCAGCTTTTTCTCTACGTTTTCACCTCTCGTCCACATGAAAACGGCATTTCAGGGTACTGAAAACTGAACTTTTTTTTGAAAATGCCTTCCAAAATGGAGATTTTTCAGAACTCCAGTTAGAGTGTAATCGTGCGGACGGGTAAAACTGAGACCTTGGGCAACTGTGATGCCATTGCTCCACCTCTCACAAAGCACTGTTGTTTTGTGTGTACACTGTGCACGTGCCAGACACTACAATCAAAGCAAGGGCAAACTGCCTGTTTTTATCATGTGTGGTCAGTGTTATAGTTTGTATTTGATGTTATTGTTAAATAAAAAAGTAATTTTGGTCATTTACTTTCAGGTTTACATGCAAACTTTAATTTACTATAATGCCACCGTGAGGGGGCCTATGAATATATTTTGTTTTGCCAGGACTCCCAGTCTATACTCTCCTGACTTTTGCTAAGTTTATACCAAAGGGTAACATTTAGCAGCGGCCCCACCTCATCATGAGTCCGGATGAACGAGTCTGTCTTTGCTTGCTTTTTTGCCATGTTTGTGTGTATCGTTTCTTTCCCCCGCTCTTATATTCAAGTCAGCCTCACTGCGCATGCTAGTAATGTTCTTCTTTGGCATTTTGACCTAAAGTTTCAGCACCACCTACTGGCATGGCACAATTTTGTTTTTTTATGTGATATTTTAAATCGTTTTTCCATTTCCGTGTGGACAGACAAGTTTTGTACAACACTAATCATGTGGATGTGGTTGTTTTTTTTTTTTTTTTTTTTAAACAAACGTGGGAAAACGGCATTTTCAAAAATATCCGCATCCGTGCGGACGAGGCCTACGACTGCGAGAGAAATCAAGCCGGCCAGGGTGGTTTTAACCAAAGCTCAGAAAAGGACAAGCCTGTGCATAAATCTGCTGTGCTTATAGCTTAACTAAATGCTACCAACAATGACTTGTGCCCCTGTACTTGGCAAGTCGATCTGCCCCCTGCAGACTCGCACCCCCTACCAGCCCACCCTCTTCTTCCCTTTACCTCCATGTCTCTGCTTCTGTCTGCTCTGACTCAAGCTTTCAGGCGATTATCAACTCATGGGGATTTATTAAGATGATAAACAAACTGTGTTGCCAAAGCTCTGTCAAAAATGTGTCACGTCAGATAGAAAAGGCTCCCGCTCTGATCGCAGAAGAAAGTGCCCCCTGGTTACGGCATTCAGCGGTACCAGTTCATCTCTAGGGTCGACTGCGGGTGTCCAGAATGTTTGTAACTGGGGTCAGGCTTTCAGTAGGAGCTCAGTTTTATTGTGCCTGCGTTTGTTACATGTCACTCTCTTGCTTGCTCTCCATGTGTGTTGCCAGGGTCAATGATATATGGGTGGGCTCTGTGAGCCCTGGGGGGCATGTCAGCCACAGCTTGGATAGAACACCCACAGCACCCAGTAGCAGGACTGTTTAAAGCTCATATGCACTGAAGTAGGCCACCGCACTCGTGCACAACGCACACGTACAAACACACTGCCACGCACAGCGGCACGTGGTCACTTGCTCTGGGGAGAAGAGGAACATACGGAAGCAGCAGAAACTAGCCAAAACATACATGAGAAGCGGCGGTATCTTCATGTCGCAGGAGTTCATGGAAGCACATAAGCCGGTTATACACCTGTGTGTGTCAACATGAACCAGCATGCAGGCAGTTTTGTGCCAAGAGGACTCAGGGAAGGTCGTGGTACCACTGGAGTGCTTCGCTGCTCAGACGCCTCCCACCCAACACACCACGCACCGCCCACCCTTACTGCCCTATTTACTCCCATTGGAATGAGGACACAGGTCACACACTTGACCCAATCCAAATGCCACACTTATAGCCCCACTGCTGCGAGGTTTGGGTCAATTCCAATTAGTGGCTATTGGCTTCTTTTTTTCCATTGGACTTTGGTCATGGCCCATTCAGCCACACTGACTTTGGTTCCTGGGAGATCCAGACTGGTCCTCACAAAGGCAGTGTGCTGATCTTCTCTGCCTACAGTCTGGGGCCTTTAGACCTTTTCACTCCATTTAACAACCCAGTAATATAAATCCCATTCCTGTGACCAGTTATTCTCCTAGCAGAGTGTCAGGAACTCACTTTGGTTTTCCCCAGATAAAAGTCTTTCACGCAAAAATGTTGAGGTTTTTTTTTTTTTTTTAACTTTGATCTCAAACTCCTTACTCAGCGTTCATTAACTCTCTTAACTTTACTTAGATGTTTACTACACAGTTCAGCATAGTTATATTACCCACGGGTACAAAGGGGTTTCAAACAACAGCAACTTTTTCCTCCTCGATCTCCACTCATCGTCTCTCTCCATCAGCTTCCTGTAGCTTCTCGTATCGAGTTAAGTCCTACAAGACGGTGAAAGGATCTGCACCCTGATATCTTCAGGACTCAGTAATGCTCTACACCCCAGCAAGAGCTTTACATTCCTCCCACTTACAAGGGGTTCAAAACTGAACGTTTTTTGGTCCTCAGATTTGGCTCCTGTGTGGTGTAAAGAGCTCCCTTCTCTCCCTTGGAACTGTTGACTCAATCCCACCGTTCAAGAAGGATCTCAAAACCCATCTCTTTTAGACACATTTCTCCTAATCTCCTGACAGCCACAATAAGTTGATATCACACCATCTCCCATGTTCATGTCTCCAGTCTTTCTTTCACCTCAGTAGGCAGTTGCTTGAGCCACACGCACCCCCAAAATGATGGCATCAGACAAACTGGGCTTTGATGGCCATGTGCCTACAGCTAAACCTTTTGATTTTCTTGATGAAGACATTTTTGTTTGTCTAGAGTTATACATGACTTTGGAGAAAAATGCCTGATAAATTAACAAATGTGAACACAAGTTGAGAATCTACTTTACAAAAGGCCACCACCCTGCTTCTCTGAGACCAGCATTTCATGGAATTTCCATCACTTTGGGACATACACCCAGTGTGCAGCCCTGTTACCCGCTAACCAAGTAAAGGTTGGACCCATCCTACCCTTCACCACTTAATTGTAAGGGATGGCTCCTCACTGAGCATTTTCCTCATCTCCAGGGGCCGCTCCACCAGAGCACGACACGGTGGGGTAAGTGCGCGCGTTCTTCATGAAAGCAGAATAGCTCTCATTACTGTGCATTTTAATAGTCTGTAAAATATCACTGGCTAGACTTTGAAGTCAAGAACCACTTGTGAGGAAGAGCCAAGAGTGTCTTAGGATGGAGTAAGTAACTTCCCAGGTTGTGTTGGCTGTAAAAGTATGTATAGGTGCAAGGGGGTGGCACCTCCAGGGAAAGGTGGAGCGCCACCTCACACAGCGGCTGTCTGTTCAGCTCTTCTCCAAGGTGCGCACTCTGTCTCGTTGTGGAGGCATCACTGAGGTTTGCCATGATGTGGCTAAGAGGAAGCGGCAGTGACCTACTGAGCCGCAGCAGCACCGCCAGGATTTGACCAGCCGGAGCTGAGCGCTTCTTCTTTCCAGCATACCGGCATGCCAGCATTCCAGCCTGCGTTGTGCTAATCCTCTCAGCTGTGATGGTGACATCACAGCCCAAGTTTCTGAAACAGCATTGCAGGAGGCCAATTCTGAGCAACATGCAGACAGTGAAGAATTTGTTTAAGGTGCCATTGGCATTAAAGCATCACATACTAAATAGGTGTTGATATGACTGGCTCCTTCAATCCAGTTGAAGTTACCAGATGGTCTAACATTCCTGGTTTCAACGTTTAACAGTTTTAAAACTGAGCATCCTGTCTTCAGAAGTGTGGCGTTCTTGGATGTAGAGTTGGAAGATCGCAGGTCACCTTCTACGACTGCCATTTATCATTTCCCCTGTGGGGTCTGGAGCACAGAGGAGAACCAGACTTTAAGTCTAAGACACAATGAAGCCTTCACAGCACGTATGCTTCCTTCCATTTAGATATTTTTCAACCCCTTCAGAGTGTTTTCCTTTTCCAGGCTGTCGGCACAGATGATGGATGCCGGTTGCATGTGATGTTTGCATCATGCGAACGTTGCTCTTGCTATGGAAGCAGAACAATTGTTGCTGGGACAAAACCTTTGTGCTGCACCTCATGCAGGTCAGTGAGCGAGTCATCGCACTGAAGAACTGACCTGTTTCGTTGAGTCGCCAAATAAAGAACCATCCTTTCCATCTGTATGTATTGCATGTACAGTACCAGTGTGAAGATCCAGTGCACATCGTGAACCTGGGCGACACCTGTAACTAGACGGAAGAGTAAAGGCAAAGCAGCACACAAGCGTCCTACATCTCAGAGGACTGCTGGGAAGACAGGACTTCATTTACTGTCAAAAAGTGCTGACACTCCTCGCAATCCCACTTTTTGTTTTCCTGAAACATTGATGGTGTTGTTTTTGCTCTGGAGTATCAGGGCAGAAGCTCAGGGTACAGCACCAACATGAAAGCTCTTCGGTCCATGTCACAATGAATATGGCCTAGTAGCACCAAACCCCACCTGCTTCCTCTCTGGGGGCTGTGTGTGTGTGTGTGTGTGTGTGTGTGTGTGTGTGTGTGGTTGGTCAGTAGCCTGCAGACCAATACCTTGAGCGACACCCATGATGCTCATGGCACATTGCTCTGCTGCCTGTACAACACACACCTTTACTGTCATGGAGGCTCACTTGTTAAAACATCTCTGACCTTCAGTCTGAACTGGCAGCTTCCACCTCCTTGGCTGCCACCTTCTGGCACACGATAATGTGGGGTGGTATGTGGGACTCGGTCAGGTGCAGGGAACGTGCCAGCCAGAGGGATGGGGATGTGTGAATACACATCTTTTCTGCTTTGTATTTCGTTGCGTATATGATACAAGGAGACACTACATGATTCAGAGAGTGAAAGGGTGGAAGCCCATTTTTTGGAACGCAAGAGAGGAGGTCAAGAAGATGTCAAAGAGGGGAGAGAAATGCTGGAATGGGAAAGAATCAAGGGACAAGACAGATGCACAGTTTAGAAGAGAAAGGAGCCAGTAGACAGGAGGACCTTGCAGCAGGGACCACATACACGCGCATGCACACACACACACACAAACACACAAAGCGCAAGAAATACAAATGCAAGCATTAATATGCTTGACATTTCCACCATCCTGCAACCTCCATATGTAAGCAGACCAATGACATTTAAATCAGGCAAAAGAAGAGGGAGACAGAGACAAGCATGATGATGGGGGGGGGGTTTGTGTGTGTGTGTGTGTGAGAGAGAGCGAGAGAGAGAGACACCTCAGCACAAACTTCTCAGGAATTTGGTGAACCCATTTCTCTGGTATGGACAACATGTGACCATTAATGTATTTGTCTGGTGGTTCAGCAGCTTTTTTGGGGACTTGAACAAATATCACGTTTATTTCTTTGATCCTGTTACCTCCCAGTGATACATTTGTCCAAAGCACTTTATGACATTTGATACTCAGCTTTACAGTGATTTACCTATTTTGGCGGTGAAGTTTTCTTATAAAATGTGACCATTAAAGTGATGTTGCTGTAGCCACTAAATCTGGGAGCTGCTGTAAAGTACAGGGTGCCATAATAACACCGAACCAGTCGTGCGTCTTACATTTCAACATGTTCATTGAGACTTGAACACTAGTATTATTGTAGCTGCAGCGCTGTGGCTAAAAGATAATCCTGGTAATTTAATGTACATCTGTACACATCTTAAGCTGTCAGACAGGACCATACAACCGACACAAGATGGAAGTGATGAGAAATTATTAAAATCGGAGCCGAGAAAGCAACTCCTTAAATCTGCTTGACGGCAGTCCATAATCCGTGAACCCAGTGCAGTTTAAATCAAACTGCGCCGTTCAAACCAAATGTTTAGGCGGCCGTGAGCCGTCTGCGCAAATGCTTAAAGGCTGCAGCTGCAGTACATCGGCGTCGATGCAAATCCTTCCATCTGCGGCAGGGCAGGGCGCTTCCCCCACAAATCCTCCGCATCGGAAAGCGACGTTTCACGTCGACGCTTCAACCTTTTGCGTTTGTAGCTGTCACTCGGCCGTCTGGACCGACGGAGAACCTGCACGATTGTAATTCATCAGAGCTACCCATCCACGCTTTGTCGGTGTGACAGTCACACACCTGTTCAAGCCACTGAGCCCAGGTAATCTATACCGTAGTAATTCCTGGCTTTTGAGGGTTGGTAAAGCCACTCTGCTGTTGTGCCTTTGTCTTTCCAAGTTTTTCCAAGTGAAGCTTCATGTGTGTCAGCACCCTGGTGTAAATCCATTTAATGTAATGGTGTGTGTGATACCGCAGGCTCACGGTTTTCACACCACGGTCCCTGCGAGGGGGCATTAAACACATGCGGTACGGTCACTTTCTCACACATTTCACTCATATACACACAAACGCCCCCGCAACGGTGGCCGCACACTGATTCATACACAGGTGTAGGCCTTCCCCTTACACTGTACACGGATGCGCGCGCACGCTCAGTTACTCGCACCCTCTGCTCCTTCTCCCGGGATCAAGAACCCAAGTGCATGTCTCACGCTGTGCTTGAACAGCGCTCGCCCTTGGGAGTGCCGTGCGTCGTGCGTCTGTGGTGCGGGAGTCAGTTTCCCCCAAATAAACAGTCTCTCCGAGGGGGGTGTTAAGTCTGCAGTGTTTTTTAATGTTCGTTGCAATGCAGCTCGCGGTTGCAGCCGAGGTTCATTTGCCAGCTGTGCTGGGCACATTAATTATGATAAAAGCTATAATAACACAGCAGGACATGCCAGGCAGATGGACTACAGGTGGTCCCGGGCGCTTTTTTATCACAGCACCCCTAGTAATGGAAGGGAGCGAGAAGGGGAACGGAGGCCGGTGGCGTGGGAACCGGGGGCCAGAAAGGAGGGTGGCAGCAGAGTTCGCACACAGCAGATCAGCAAGAAACAGGCGAGAAGCCAACTGGGTCTCCGACAGCATAATTAAACCCAAATGATTTGAGGGCTGCGGGCGACGTGCGCCGGGTGGGGGGGTCAGGAACCCGATGACGGCCCGAGTCAGGTGCGAGGGGGACACGCTACTGGCACACACCAGCGAGCAAGACGACTGACTCAGCCGAGAGGCTTCGGCAAAAAAACTGAAGTTGCAGGGTCTGAAAGCATCCGCTTGGCCTATCATTACTTTCAAAATATATCATTTGCGCACCTCTAATTGTTTTGTAATGATAAGTACGCGGATTTATCGCTATCTGTGCTGAAACGATAATAGATGCACTGTCGCAGAGACGCGCGGGCCTCCAGCAGCGCTGAAGGAGACGGCTTTGCGCTCGGGATGCTGGTCTGTGTTACAGAGCTGAGAGAAAGAAGGACGGTTAAGGCCTTTTCAGGTGGAGGCGTAAGGCAGATCTTGTTTTTAGCAGACGAGACTTCGCTTACCGCTCCTGCTGCGCAGCATCCGGGCGGAAATCCCGTTGGCGCCGGCAGGGTGCGATCCCATGGCACCATCCGTGCTGCCCGCGTCTCCCCCAGGCTGTTTCAGCAACTCTGTCAGCGTCCTAGGCGAGTGTGTGGGGTGGAGAGAGGGACAGGTTAACTCCACCATGTGGGAAGACCTTCAGACAAGCAGTGATCGTCTCCGCTGTCTTTTCCCCGAAGATCAGCCACATATCCGTTCCCATCTACAGTCCTCAGTAGTTGGCACTGTGCTTCTAGGAGCTCAGGGAACTGCGCAGAAACCTCCATGGTCAGAAACTTGTTTTGGTTTACTGGACTTCTTTATAATCAACCAACAGTACAAAGGAGATTCACAGAATCTTTGCATCGTTCACACACACACACGCACACACACACACACACTCTGCAAGTCGGCTTGCTTTTGGTGTCCTTGAAGCCCCCCAACATTTTCTTTACAGCAACACTGGAACAGGATGGGATCTGGTTTATCCTTTATTATGGAGTGACAGGAGACCCAAGAAACTCTGGGAAGCTGGTGGTCACTGATGAGCAGTCCTGGTGGGAGAGCTGATGTCTTGCAACAGTATAAGCACAGGCATGATGAGATCTTTCCTCCTGCCTTCCCCATGCCTGCCTGAGCTGGATGTCCTCTCTTGGACACCTAAGGATTCCTTTATCGCTTGCTCAGCCTCACCTGTCTCTATTTGCAATTCATTTGCAATTCAATGTCTTCAAATATTACTTGCATGTAAAAAGTGTGAATTTATTACTTAATAAATCATGATTGGGAACGGACAAAAGCTGCAGAACTGTGTCAGCAGAAAATGATAGGGAGGAATAGTGGCAGAAAGGGGAGAGGGGTAGCATGGGTAGATGGAACCACTGTATTATGGGATATATTCAAGTGGGTCAGCGTTTTTTCCCTGTGCTGCAGTTGTGGCTGTATCACGTGTTTGTGTCACGGTGGTACATTAGCAGACATCATCTGCCTATCTGCCCTTCAGAATGGCTTCGCTTAGAACCTAAGACCACACTTCCTGACCCTGAGCTGGGGCCCACAAGGCAGCAAGATCCATCTGTGTGTGTGTTCTAAAATGTTCACCAGGTACCACATGCAGGTTGGTCTACACGCACCTGTGGACGTAGCTGATGGCACCCTTTTCTAAATAGCGGTGGGACAACACTTAGTGGCATGTAGGGGCGACAGAAACTCCACCCCCTCAGAGAACATAGAACACAGAGGGATGGTCATTTGGCACCTGACCATCTCATAGACTGCTGTCCATCACCCCACTACACGGCCCCCCCATCAACGCCTAAACCGCCAAAAACCCCAACTTCCTCTGCTGGGCGTCAAGTAGGAACTGAACATTTGCTCTACAGGGAAGGCGGCTGGGACTCCACTTACAAAAGGAAGCAAAGATAATCATCAGCCCCCCCCCCCCCCCCGTCCAGAAAAACAGAAGAAAAGTTCATCCTGCTCTCGTCAAGTTAGCTCCCGATTTCCTCTGTATTTCCCTAAGGTAGGAGATATAAGCTCATAATCCAGCCACAAGGGGATGCACAAACCAGTGTATTTCTTTGTGCTGGTCCCAAGCCCGGATAAATGGGGATGGTTGCGTCAGGAAGGGCATCCGGCATAAAAATTTGCCAAACCTAATATGCGGACAAAAATACAAATTATTTTTAAGAATAAGGATGATGTGCAAAGCTGTAGTAACTACAGAGGGATAGAATTGATCAGCCACAGCATGAAGTTATGAGAAAGAGTAGTGGAAGCTAGGTTAAGAAGGAAGGTGACCATTAGTGAGCAGCGGTATGGCTTCATGCCGAGAAGGAGTACTACAGATGCGATGTTTGCTCTGAGGGTGTTGATGGAGAAGTACCGAGAAGGTAAGAAAGAGTTGCATTGTGTCTTCGTGGACTTAGAGAAAGCATATGACAGGGTACCTAGAGAGGAGCTGCAGTATTGTATGAGGAAGTCGGGTGTGCCAGAGAAGTATGCAAGAGTGGTACAGGATATGTACAAAGACAGCGTGACAGTGGTGAGGTCTGCGGTAGGAGTGACGGATGCTTTCAAGGTGGCGGTAGGATCTTGTTTGCAATGGAAATGGACAGGTTGACAGATGAGATCAGACAGGAGTCACCATGGACTATGATGTTTACGGATGACATTGTGATCTGTAGTGAGAGTAGGGAGCAGATTGAGGAGACCCTGGAGAGGTGGAGATATGCTCTAGAGAGAAGAGGAATGAAGGTCAGTAGGACTAAGACAGAATACATGTGCATAAATGAGAGGGAGGACAGAGGAATGGTGAGGATGCAGGGAATAGAGTTGGTGAAGGTGGGGGAATTTAAATACTTAGGATCAACAGTCCAGAGTAATGGGGAGTGTGGAAGAGAGGTGAAGAAGAGAGTGCAGGCAGGGTGGAGTGGGTGGAGAAGAGTGTCAGGAGTGATCTGCGACAGAAGGGTACCAGCAAGAGTGAAAGGGAAGGTCTATAAGATGGTAGTGAGACCAGCTATGCTTTATGGGTTGGAGACGGTGGCACTGACCAAAAGACAGGAGGCAGAGCTGGAGGTGGCAGAGGTAAAGATGTTAAGATTTGCCTTGGGTGTGATGAGGATGGACAGGATTAGGAATGAGTATGTAAGAGGGGCAGCACAGGTTAGACGGTTTGGAGACAAAGTCAGAGAGGCTAGATTGCTTTGGTTTGGACATGTGCAGAGGAGAGATTTGGGATATATCGGGAGAAGGATGCTAGGGATGGAGCTGCCAGGCAAGAGGAAGAGAGGAAGGCCTAAGAGGAGATTTATGGACGTAGTGAAGGAGGACATGCAAGTGGTGGGTGCGACGGAGAAAGATGCAGAGGACAGGAAGAAGTGGAAACGGTTGATCCGCCGTGGCAACCCCTGACGGGAGCGGCCGAAAGATAAAGAAGAAAAAGAAGGAGGAGATATAAGCTCATCTTTGTGTAGGGCAGTAATTATTTTTCACAAATGTGTATTTTTTACGTCCAGAGATCTGTCTCAGCTTCTCATCCTCGATCAGTCATTCACACTGTTTCACCGCTGGTTCTGCTCATAAGACATTGTGAAGAATGGGACGGAAAGGAGAGACGGTGCAAGAGGCAGAACCCCAGTAGAGTGTGATGGTCTGGGAGGGTCAAACACACATCTTACAGTTATCATTGCACACTGCATTCCACTAACAGACATGTTTGCTCAGCGGGATTCCCCTCATTTTCACTGACAAAATAAAAGCATATTAGCTGATTCAGGCATACAGATTTGATACTCGAGGACAGAATATTGCAGAGGAGAAACTGTCCTCAGCTCAGTTTCCAACTCCAAAAAATATTTTAAAAGCTCAGTTCCGCCTGGCTGCCGCAGAAGACAGTGCTGCTGGCTCACAGCCCCCTGCATCTTTGTGGAGACTGCAAGCTCTCCTGCACTCTATTGGGTTTCCATTCACAGTCCAAAGATGTGTGTTTAAGGTGGATTTGTCACACTTAGTTGCTCTTTGATTGTGTGATTTCTATGCGGTGGACTGGAATCCCATCCGGGGTGTAGCCTATGTTTTTGGGATAGCCTCTGGACCATGGATGGATGGATGAATGCAGTAAGAGGAAGACCAGGCATTGGGTGGACAACAACACAGGCTACTCAATCTCAGACTGTAGGATGAAGGTAAATTCCACTCAGAGGGGAAGCTCTGAGTCAGTCCCCATCTGAAAAACATAAACCGTGCCCATTGTTATTCTTCCACATCTTCCAACAGAAATATTCCGCTCTCTTTTATCAGTCAAGATGCAGAATAAATCACAGCCATTAAAAACATTGCTGCTCCCCAACTGCTTCTTCTTAACTCGACACCGTCGTTTCCCTGCTTATTTACTTCGGCCGGGTTATCACTTATTCAGCATCTTGTCAAAAAGAAGCTATTAAACAACTGGCTTTGGCTAATATCACGTTGTCCCCAATAACAGCGTGAAAGAGGGATCTTCTGATCCACAAAGATGCTTTCGTTTCATCCCGCACTCCTGTTTATCTGCTCTTCGCAAGCCTGCCTCTATTCTGGGGGAGCGATTATGGCCGACCATTGCGGCAACCCCTCGCTCCTCGCTCGCGCGTGCGACTGGCGGCCTCACCGTCTGCAGGCGTTTCATCCTGACGGTGAATCACCTGATTAAACTAATCGGTGTCCTAACTGTGCCGCTTTAGCCCCCCCCCCCGTACGCCGGTCAGCCGAGAGACCGGTCGAGCCGAGGCTCTAAACCCTGCGATCCTCTTGGCATTTCGGGGCCTCGGCGCATCGTGGACTTGGGCGACCGCTGGCTTGGGGTTTTGTTTTTGAACCGATCGCTCGCACTGACGCTGAACATAACCGCCTGGTTTGTGTTCCCGAGGGCTAAATATTAGCATCGTTTCTCCGGCGTTTACCCCGAATTTGAAGCCCCTCCGGCATCCCTGCGGCCGTACCCTCGAGCAAGGTCCTTGCCCTGAATTGCTCCTCTGCTCTGCCGTACAGACGCATCCGGTGCAGTAAGTGGCTTTGAATAACAGCATCAGCCAGCCAAGGGAATAATAACATCTTAACATATAAGTTGAAAAATATGGGGGGAACAATTAATCTGCACTTAAAACGGGAATCTGGGCTTTATCGTAACAGCAAAGTTCTCGCCGTTTAATCTGATGGGCAATTTCGAGCGTTATTGTGCCGAAAAGCCTGGTGACTGCGCTCCAATAATAACAACCGTCCTCCGCCGAGTCCGGTCTACTTCTAATTTATCTTCCTTTCTCCTGGTTTCCAGCAAGTGTCGGAACAAGATGCATGCCGTTGGCCGCACCGCGCTCGGCACGTTTTCGGCCTCGGTGTAAAAAGGCTGCCGAGACGCAGGCCCCAGAAAGGAGGACGGGGGCAAGCTGGCTGCCGCTTTCGTCGACTGCTGCTATTCTGCTCATTGCCGCGGGGGACAGGAGGACATTGTTGGCACTGTGGGAACTCTTACGGCGCCCTTTGTCTCTCGATTACTCTAACCCGAGTGCCTTTTCACTTTGCCGCAGAAACCAGAAACGAATCATATTCCGGCAACAAAGACACATGCCATGTAAATAGGCGGCGCTTTCTTCAAAGCGCTGCTGCACAATATAGGCTCGTGCCGCTGAAATGGCAATTGCTCTTTATTTTATCGGGGTATTACTTCTTCAACCTCATACATATTTTTGCAGCAACGTGAATGTAAATTGCCATGTTGAGCTGGGTCACGAATTAACACCTTTTCTATGCAGAAGGGAATGAAATCACAAAGTACATAAGGGAATTCTGCAATATTTGTTATTAAATTATAGTATTTTTAAGGATATTCTCTTCACTGCTTTTAAATATTTATGATATTACTGTGTTAAGAGCTTCTTTTCATCCCGTGCATGATTCTAAGTGAATAAAATAATAGGAATCAGTTCTCCCGGGAGGAATTTGGATGGTGCCACAGTCGTAGATGGAAGTGATCCACTGGTGATCAGGGTCATGCGTAACAAAAAAGCTTTGCCTTTGGCGTCATCTACCATTGTCTGCACTGTTCTGCATCAGGTAAAGAGTAAATTTCAGACCTCTTGTTGTAAGCTGTAGCAGCCAGTTACCATCCCGGAACTTTCTATAAGCTTCCACCACGGTTTCGCATCATCTCCAAACCTCTGCTTGTGCTGAGCGTACAACCTCGGAACACCGCGCATGTCACCCTGCCATTCCATTACACCACATTATTCCCTAGGTCCAACGCAGCTTACCCAGATTCAATTTTTTTCATTTATGCATCAGAAAAAACTACTGATGCAGGTTGGATTAAGGGTGCATTGGCATTCTGTGTGTGTGTGTGTGTGTGTGTGTGTGTGTGTGTGTGTGTGTGTGTGTGTTCATGCTCTTCACATGTCTTTATGCATTTGTTTTGCATCCTCTTTAATGTATTTATATGCCATCCTCAAACATTATATATCCATATATTGTGCACTAATATTCTTTGTTCCTAAACTACATAAATTTTTTATGTCCATTTCATTTAATATAAGTACTGTATGTGCATCTGTATTTTAGATTAACTAAGAATCAATATCCACACATACGTGCATATGTACTTGCATTTTATCTGTATGGCTTGTGTATTAAACCTCCGTGCATCTATTGTACCTGTGTTCTACCTGCAAGTTTTGCGCATCTATACTTTTTTAATTTGATTTTTGTGCCCGTACCTTTCCCATTACTCATATCGATCTGCACTCCATCCACTTGTTGTACAAGTGTGCTCTGCGTCTAGCCGCTGTCTGCATCTATTCTCGAGCCGCCTCACCAAGGGAGCGCGCACATCACACACTCCTTTGTCGGATTCTGATGGACAGCAAGTATAAATTCGGAAGTCTAAAATAAATTTGAAGATGGCAGTCACTATTTCTGGAATCTATAAAGCCTGAATGACAAAGCAGGATCAGTAGGCTGCGGTGGGTGGGTGGGGGGGTTTGCAGAATGAGTCAGTGGGCCTTTGCTGAACATCTTGTATATCTGTCTGGGTACCACTGAGCCTTCAGGGTAGGAGAGCAGGGGTGCAAAAAAAGTCACTGAATCCTCCTTGGTTCACTGTTCACCACAAAGACTTAGGATCATTTATTTAAAGTAAGAGTCATCATTAATTCCCCCAAAATCCTAGGTAAACAAATATGTGTGTGTGTGAGGGCGAGAGAGAGAGAGAGAGAGAGAGAAAGAGAGCATCTCTGCAAATAAAAAACCTCAATGGTTGGGGGTTAGCGATCCCAAAATAAAATTCCTGTTCTGTGTGTTCTCCAGTCCCGCTTTATGTGTCGCATTATTATTCCATATTCTTGATCTGCTTTGGTGCCTTGCAGACAAAGTCACACCGAGGCCCTGCAGCGAAGGGCAGGAGGTGCAGGACGCTCAACGAAGCAGAAGGAACGCAAGGAGGGTGTTAAATGTTCCTCTGGTTTTACTATGTAAGTCGAACCGCCATGTCCACATCGGGCTGTGTAAACATCTCTGCGGTGTCTAAATGAGGTCGAGCCATCCCATCGTCTAAAGCCCCACGCTGGGTGACAAAGCATCTCTGAAGCTTTCCTTCCTTGAGGGAAACAACAACAGCTGTGGGATCGGTTGGTTCCGGTCTTGCTTTCATTTATTTAGAAATAAGTATGTTGTTACCGGGTCCACTTAACAACTTGGGCACCGCTGTGTGCTCACGAAATGAACCTACAGTAAGAACCTCACCAAAGGATATCATAGCAGCGCCTGACTGATCCATTCGCAGCCCTTTGATCAGAAACCCAGCGGCTGATCGCAGCTCTAGTATTTGCCAGCAGTGTGCCACTGTGTCATTCGCATAGCTGCCGTGTCGCCGCTAAGCTGTGACCCTTTTCCTGATCCCTTTCCCCATGTGCCAGCTGTCATTGTCGCAAGTGACGTAGCCACGCACGCACTGCCATTAGCTGCAAGTGATGTAACTAAAGCTTCGGTAGATGCAATTCAGCTCCGTTTCGTATCTCAACCTTCCGAGTTGCGTCCGAGTGTTCACTTTCAGCAGCGCAAAGAGTGCAAATGGTAGTCTGGCGCGCAACAGGTAAACACAGAAATGATGCACGGCTGGAAATTCGTGCGTTCGCATTCGCAAAAAGGGACGCACTCCTTTTGATAGTAAGGACATAGGGTTTGTGGCCAAAAATATGCGGACCCCCCCTTCTAACAACTGAGCTGTTTTAGCTTCACCCACCCAGCATACAAACACAATCTAGACAATTGTGTTTCCGGTTTCGTGGCCGCAGTTTAAGAAGAAGCTTCTTTCCTGCTCCACCATGACTGTGCCCCCCTCCCTCCCCACATGCACAAAGTGAGCCCCATAAACACACGGTTTGCCCAGGTTGGTGTGGATGAACTTGAGCAGCTGCACAAAGCCCTGACCTCAAGCCTGCTGAACACCTTTGGCATGAACTGGAATGCCAACTGCAAGCCAGACCTTCTCGCCCAACCTCGCTGATGCTCTCGTGGCCAAATAGCCAGAAATTCCCACAGCCGTGCTCCAAAACCTTGTGGAAGCCATCCCCAAAGGGGTGGAGTAGCAGTAAAAGGGGGGGGAACAACTCCATATCAATGACCATGTGTTTGGGATGGGAGGTTCAACAAGCACGTATGGGGGGGGGGGGCTATGCTCCGTGTCCACATACTTTTGGCCAAGTAGTGTAATCAGAGGATAGAATTTTCAGGAGACGCCCTGTTCGTGAGGTCACCGACAGTCGGCATTGACTCAACAGCTGCAGATACAGCAGAAGTGGCTAACAAAAATAGATGACAGGTGCTTTCATTTCTGCTGTAAGTGATGGATGTTTGCCCCATGTAAGCCAGCACGTTCCCCTTGGACCTTTTACTCCTATGAAGGGGTTGCACACAAACAGGGAGAACTCCCACAGAACATTCATTACAGATGTGGCAAACACTGTGCGGTGTGAAACGTGGGGAAACAGATACCCTCCACCCTGACCCTAGTCTACTACATTCTCCAGATTGACTTTTTCATGTCCTTGATACGATCCTGTCATCAATATACAGTGGGGCTAGAACATTTGTAAACCCTTCAGAAATTTCTGACTTTCTGCATAAATTTACCCAAAATGTAATCAGATCCAAGTCATAAAAATGTATAAAAAAGAACCCAATAAAACAAGTTATGCAGCATTTATTTGTTGATCAAAACAGGCAAAATTAAATGCCTTTATTGGAAAAAAAAAATATGAACCTTTAAGAGTATCAGTTCAGTGAAGGACCTAAGGTGTGAATGTTTGGGTGGCCCTGCTGTACTAAACAAACATTAACTTGAGTCTTTACTACCAAAGTCTGGTCTTCATCACATAGGTTTTTGAATGCAAACCCTTGGTCCTTGGAACAGAGCTGTTCAGTCTCATCAGGCTGGAAAAGGTGACAAAGCAGTTTCCAAAGATCTCGGTGTTCACCAGTCTTCTGTCAGGCAGACAATGGATGGATGGAGCTGTCTCCCCAGGAGGGGTCATCCAACAAAAATCACTCAAAGCGCACGGTGTGTGAAATTCTAGGAGATCACTGAGACCCCAGGGAAATGTCCAAGGATCTGCAGGCCTCCCTTTGCAATGAGTAATGTTAGTGCTCACGAATCCATCATCAGGCAAACACTGAACAAGAACGGTGGAAGGAGCAGAATTTTTGCGTTTGGATCAACCAAGTCAAAGTCCGGACCTTAATCCTATAAAAATATTATGGCAGGACCTGAAGCAGGGAGCTCATGCGGGAAAGACTACCAGCATCACTGAGCTGAAGCCGTTCTGTAAGGAGGAACGGGGCAGAATTTCTCCAAGCCAACATTCTGGAACCAATGACATTTTTTTGAAGCCATTGCTGCAATGGGGGGCACACTGGGTGGGGGCACAAGGGGGTTACCGAATGCATAGTTTTACATACTTTTTCAAACAAAGACATGTTGGAGCAATTTGTCAGACCAAATGTCGAATATTGAATTCTTTTGATCAAAAGCTACTTGTCTTACTGGGTTCTCTTTGTTTATGTGATGGAAGACCTGTTCCCATTTTAGGTCGAATTTATGCAGAAAATTGTTAAGGGTTCACAAACGTTCTCTTTCACCGCACAATGTCGTGGCTACTGAGCGTCTGTTGAACCCGGTCCAGTGGGCAGGCCGGCGCTGTCAGGCTGTTGTCCACCAGCGCTCTGGCAGAGGGGAGTTAACCGGCAACTGGCAACCGGCAACCGGCAACCGGCAACTGGCAGCGGATCTCGCGAACAAGCTGATAATTGAATGGCTACCATGCGGCTTTGCTAGCCGGGCTCCGCCGTTTGCTGGCACGGGGGATAATCCGAGGCGCGGTGCTAAACTTACCGCCGTCTCAATCTTTTTTGAACTTTCACTCTCCCGCAAGGAGATAATTTCATGGAGTTTAAGGTAAATCTTGCGAGATATTTTATACGTATACAGGACTAGCGCTTATTAATTTCCATTTTTTCTGTATTATCCCATGAGGTGACCGATTTTTTTAACTGGAAAAACAGTCCCAGTAGCAAACACAAAGCAACACGTGTGTAGCTGAGAACTTGTATTTAATGTTGTCGGTTTAATGTGGTTTGCCCTGCGAGCCATAAATAAAACAATGCTTCGCTAATGTGTCCTCCACTACGGCATGCAATGTGAGACCCACATGGCCTTGCTGTGCTGTAGCACCACGTGTGAAAGGAGCATCTGGCGATTAATGGACGACGCTGACCAACAGGACCCCAGGGAGCAGCTCTGCGGTCATTCATTTCCTCCAGACCAGAGGCAGTGGCACCGTCCACAGACATCATGGGGACTTTTCTCATCATGCAAAGACAGGCAGAGGTCTTACAAAGTGACTGGGCAAAGAGGCTCTGCATCCTGCAGGAGGTGGGAGGCGGGGATGCGATGACAGAAATACATTTTGGAGCTCCAGAAGGAGGAATGATATCATTGGCGAAAGCTGCATTTACAGTCGGAGGCGAGCGGAGCGCTTGTGCCGCACCGGCAGCTATCGGGATGATTTAGACCGAGCGGCTACAAGTCAGTGCTCTTTCGCAGCATGAAGCTCCAGGTTTAGCAGCCAAGTATTCGGACGCTCGTAACAGTGCTTTTCGGCAAGCCGTATCGATCCGGATTCACTACACCTACTTTGCCGACACGTACAGCTTATAATATTCAAGGTCCGAGGTTTGCCTTACTGCTTTCGCAACGTGAAGACACGGGGAAACGCATAAGAACACGCACGAGCAGGGTATTGATATGTCTAAAGGTGTGTATCTGATCGATTGAAACGTATTTTTGTTTGCAAATTTCCAAGTTGTGTTATTCCCCATGTAATCGTTGCCCGTATTTATGGTTCAATAATAGAGAAATAGTAGAGAAATGGACGTGCACGGAGGCTGCCATTTACGGACCGAATTAAGTTAAGATCCCTAAACCAATCCACAGTTAATCCTTAACTAATTCCTCTCGCTTCATTATCGGCCTTGTGATGGCTCCTCAAAAGAAGCTATCGGAAGCTGAGGCTCGGTTTGGTTTTATGGTTTTATATTTAACGCACTCTGCGGACAGCGATGAAGCCGACTAATCTGCAGATTCCAAATCTGCTCATTCTGCTCAGCCCTTCCCCGTCCTTTCGAAACGACCGACGTGGCGAGCAGGGCTGCGTTGACAGCGTCCTTCGTGTCGCACAGTAACAAATAATCCGCAAAGGTCTGCGGACCGCTGTTTGGCTGGACATTTTTTTACGACGCCGACTTTGAGTCAATCCCTTAACTTCTCGGATGCCTCCATGAGCCAGGGAGTTCACTATTAGAATGAATTGTTTGTGCCTCATTTGTATCGCATGGAACTTGCTAGAAACACGTTTATGGACGTGTGCTTCTTATTCATAAATAATCCCATAGCCCTTAATACATTTTTCCAGTAACAGCAAGTGAGTCCAAGAACTTGAAAGCTGTGTGTTTCAACCTAGGCGAAGTTTCCTTACACATTAATCCAATTAGAAGCAGGAATGTCCTTCATGCCTCAGCCTGAAGATGAGCAGGCAACTCCTCGCATTCGCATGGGAGGAGATGTGTTCTCACCTTCTGAGGAGATATGGGTGCAGCGTTTCAAGGAAATGGACTAGGATTAAACTGTAAGGGGGAAAAGGAAAATGCGCCAAAAAAAGCTTGGAGTTCCACGTGTGCGTTCTGACAATGCAACGATGAGCTTTACTATTAGAGAACTTCTCTGACAGCAGCAGGTCTTCCACAGAGCCAATCCAACCTTGCAGTCCTACCCAAAGATATTGACCCTCAGATTTATCCTAGCACAAACGCAATGGAGATCCCTCAAGATTTTGCTACAAGATCAGTTTGGCGCAACTGAACCTTAAAAGTGGAGAAATGTGACCTGGCCGAGAAAAATCAGACATCTCGGGATTTTGCTCCTGAACTTTTGACATCATCTGCTGCGAAGCCTGCTTTCCTAAAAAAAAGGGAAATCTATCTGTTGGTTTTTTGTGAACATATTTGTACGTGATTCATACACACACACACACACACACACACTCACAACACGTAATATTTGCAGACTGAATTATGCAACAGTAGTACATTATTTGCGCAACTGGCTGATAGCAAAAAACTCTCTGCTATTCTTTTGTGAAATGCACATCACATCCCTCTTTATTCTCTTGTGGAGGATTTCATCACATAAAAAACAGTGCCTATCTAATGGTATAAAGGACCGTGTTAGCTTCACTCTGAGCTGGGTGGCAACGGCACAACCTTGGAATGAGGGCAGATGCTAGTTTATGGCACTCACAAAGCCTTGCACAGCCACGGTTTACAAACTGATGGATGCGTCCAGTCGTTGCCGGCTGTAGTAACCCAGTATACAGCACCAGGCGTCTGATAGTCAGGGCTTCATAGTACAATCCTTGCTGCTCTTCGCTGGGTCATGGGTTCAAAGAGTATGGAATAGACTCCCGTTACAAGCCTTTCCATTCAGAGGTTCTGCTCTGTTATCAACACAAATTCCCTTTGTTGTGCCGCTCCCCACATTTCCTGTTCTCTCCACAGCCTCTCTCACCTCAGCAACTGAAATGTAACCCCTGTTCCACATAGTCTTAAGACCTCATCTTCATTTGGATTTTTCCCCTCTTAGAGGTACTGTAATCTGTGGTATTGGTCATCCTTTCCGCCACATGCTGTCTCTCACATACGCACACACACACACACACAAATAGATGTAAACATGCTCCCCCTTGACCTTCAGCAGTCTGTGACAGTTATATAGGCAATAATCCACCCCATTGTCCTACCCTTTCTGGCACGCGCCCTTAGGGGGTCTTGGTGGTGTCATGGCCGCAGTCCCACCCACCTGGAACTGTTCACCTCATTCTGTCCACCACGGCTCTTCTCCAGGCCCAGCTTGGTGAAGATGCCCACCAGCACCATGACGGCCACCACGCCGCAGATGATGTAGACGATCATGTGAGTCTTGTCGCGGTCGTGCTGGTCCTGAAACTCGGTGACAGATGCCACAGGCCGGCCCGTGTTAGCCCAGATGGGTGTGTCATAATTGGAGCAGGATGTCTGATCCAGCCTGTGCTGCTTGAACTGGCAGCAGAAGCGGTAGAAGCAGGTGCCGCAACAGTAGAGGTAGATGCCAGCATTGCAGTTGAAAGGTGGGTCCCATTGGCCCATCACATCGTAGTAGCCACGACAACGGCTACCTGTGGGCGGCACAGTCTCCTCCTCAATTTCCACCGTGGGTGTGGATACGGTGACATCCGGAGGCATGAAGGCCTCGGCCGTCTGATTTGCCACCAGCGGGTCTACTTCTGCCTGTTTGTCAGTCTGGGCCAGAAAGATCCTCCCCAGCAGTAGGGCGAGGAGCAGCTGTAATGCAACTGCTTGGACAGCCATGTCTCATAAATCCAAGTGCCACAGATACACAAAGACCGAGAAAAATTTGTATAGTTTCAGCAGGAGAAACAAGAACCTATGCTTTGAGTAGTATCTAAAGTCCAGAAAAACCTCCGGATTCCGTTCAGTTAAGTTTACGTTTCAAAAAGAATTCAGAGAATATAATATGAATATAAATTCATTGATGTTACAGCAGACAAAAGTAGAATCTGCGCTGCACTGTTTATACATTAATTCAATCTATTAAATAAAGATCAATTATTCCTTAATATCAGCTGTGAATTTAACTGTGTCCTTCAGACCCAAAACTCACCACTGTCTGAAGGTGGTTAAAATCCACTGCCCCTGATTTTGGGAAGCTGTTGCATGAAGATTAACTGGAATCCTTACTGAAAAATTTAGAAATACTTGCCTACATTTTTCATAATGACCTCTTCATTTTTTGCCGTCGCTTTTCCTTTATGGCTTTAGTCAGAACAATTTGATGCCGACTTGGTTTGATCTACGCCGCCTTTGCCAGCCGTTCCCTTGCAGCAGGTTTAGTGCACTGAGAGCTTCCTTTCTCCTCCACTGGCTGGGATGGAGGTGCTGGCAGAACTTCTGAAGGGATGAAATTCCAAATCCCACAAGGAACCACAATCCAGCATTGGCCTGTGATCTCAGCGCTTCATCTCGGAGCTGAGATGGCTGACGCCAAAGCTGACAGTAACAGTTCCGGTTCCAGAAGGAGATGGCCTGCTTGGGTTTGTCTGGAAGCTCACGTCGTGCTGGTTCTGAGGGACAGCGAGAGTAGGATCGCACCTCAAAAGCAATGCATGACAATAAAATGTGTCCAAGACCCCGATGCAACAAAAGCTTTGAAAGGAATATTTTCGGAAAAAACAATTTAGGTTTGGCCCATGTCTCTATATGTTCATGTGCCAATCCTGGGTTGCCTTTCCGGTTTGCTACCTGAAAAAGTAATTCGGTCCTCCTTCTCAGCTTCCTCTTGATTCTCTTCCACCTTCCTCCTCTTCTTCAACCTCAATCCTCACTCCCTGAACCCAGCTGAAGGCAACCACAGGGAAAAATCAGCATCTCTGTGGGTCCCACGGTTTGTCACCAGAATCATGTCCCTTCTCGAACAAACTCCAAAAAAAGACCCAAAAGGAGAACAAAAATAATCCCAAACTGCAGCCGAAACAGAGCAGCCGTACTGGTGCTGCTGTATTGTTTACTCATGAGAGTCTTTGATGCCCGGCATTATTTTCCATTTGAGGCAAACAACTCAATCATGAGAAGATCCAGATGAAACAACCTGCAGTGTTACTGTGGAGCATCTGAAAACTTTCCAAGTCCTCTGCAAGCAGCTTCATAAGAAGCGAGCGTATATTTACATAAACATATGACACAATATGAAGTATTATACTTTATATAAATAAGTCTGTGTGCAATTTTCCTTTTTCTGCTTAATTTTTCTCCACTGCAGCTGCCCAGCCAGGAGAAGGAGTCAGTTTCTTCTTTCCTTCCTTTGCAGAGGTGTGTTGCCTTCTGCTCGGATCCCAATCTCGTACCCTTCTGAAGCCGCGTTACAGTAAACAGGGAGGACCCAGTGCCGATGTCTCACACGGTCTCCCTCTCCCGCTCCCCATCTCTCTCTCACTCCCTCACTCTAGCGCTCCCTCGCTCTCTTCCATGAACGAATGAGCACACCTCATGCATCGGCAGACCCTTCGTTTCTTCTTGCCCCTCTCCTCCTTCTGCCTTTGTCTGCCCTTCTATCCAACTCTCTTCAGCTTTTCTCTGCCTTCATTTCTTTATCAGTCCTCTCTCCATCCACATCTCTACAAGTCCCTAGGTCAGTTCGCTCTCCTTTGATCCCAGTTTTCCCACATCCATAACCTCTCCTCTCATCCTTTGTTTCTCCGAGCTGCCTTCCCCATCTTCTTTTCCCGCTCTTTCTCTTTGTCTCCTTGCGCAGCCTGCTTCCTTCCCTCTCTGCTTCTAAGCCCCTTCAGCTCAACAGATGAGCGTGGCAGTGCTGGCTGCAGTAGGGGGTGGGGAAAGGCACGGTATGTGGTTGTGTGTGTGTGCGCGCGCGCATACATGTCTGCAAAGGGGAGGTCATACAACTTCCACATTTGTGTCAGCCTCTCCCTGCTTGTAGGTCTTTTTTTGGGGTGGAAGCTGATGGCAATGACACCAGCTGTCCCATGTGTGGTTCTTCTTAAAATCTGCTAGCATGGATCAAGGGCGCAATGAGATAAGCGTCCATGAAGAAGGTGTGAGGAACAGGAAGTGTGTGGGAAACAGAGACCAACAAAGAGATGAAAAGAGATAGAGAGAAAATCTGAGATGGGGGCAAAAAGAGAGGTGAAGGCCAGGACAAAGTTCGTAGGCACCCCCAGGGTCTGACTCAGATTCGGGCAAAGTGTGAAATCCGGCTAAAAAGAGAAAGCGAGGAGTCGTACATGTTGTGCATTTTGAGGAACGGCCCGATTTAGCGTTCAACACTATCTGGAATTTGTAAATGAACTGCCTCCGGGCCTCAGATTCGCAGATGAATGTGGCCTCTCGCTGGCTGCCGGCGGTGCACGCCTGTAAGGATGCTGCGAAATGATTTATTCCGTTTCTTAATCATCCACTTTACACTCCCTTTGAATCTTCATTTTAGCTCATTTTTCCCCTCCAGACAGCGATTGCATCAAATGAGCTCCATCGCGTCACCTGCGCTCCCTTACTTGCCCACGCCGCGACCCTCCAGCTACCGCTTTTCCTGCTGACGGTTATACCCGGCTGCATAACTCATAGGAGCAGCTCAGGTTAAGTACCTTTCTGTGACATCATAAACCGCCCTGAAACTTAAACAAGCAGTCTTCAGGTCACTGCTTAATGTGTTCAAGCACTAAGCTACCTGCTGCCACCTCTACATGCAGGGAATGATGGTACGGAGTGAGTGCTTTGTGTGGTCAGCCCTACACCGCGGTAAAACACAGTAAACCGCCCTTAAATTCCCGCCCTCAAGTTGAAACGTTAAATTTTACAACCTTTTTCTCATAGTTAAGATTTAGACAATTACCCGGTTCACACATCTCACCCTCAGTGTGTGACACACACACCAGTCCAGGAGGGAGTGACAGCAGACACACACATCTCCATCGATGTGTGTTTTATAGGCCAGCTGCTTCTTTTTACTCTGCAAACCACAGACTTCCCTGTGTGAGGCAGCATGCATGTAGGAGAGCCACTTAACCGCAGCGCGCACAAGGATTTTGGTGCCCAGGCAACCAGAAGACGCTCCCCATCAAAAAGGGACAGCAGATGAGGTAGTGGTTAGAGATGTTTCCTTTGGACTCAAAGGACCCAGGTTTGAATCCCTGCTCCTGTACGCTTGAGGAGCATTGTTAAAATAAATTTTCCCAGAGTAAAAATTTTCCAGATCTATGAATGGGTAAAATGTTCTGAAACGGGAACAGTTTAAGACCCTCCGGGTCTGTACACCCGTCATGGCTTGCGTGTTCCTGCCGTATGACTCCCGACCATTTCATTTCTTTTACAATTTTTCAACATGTTATGTTTATGTTTGTTGAACCATGTATCTGACATTTGAACCGTCATCACGTCATCATGCATCATTCTTCCTTCATCTTCCGTCATCTGTTCATTTGTCTTTTGCCCCATTCTCCTTCTCTCTATCTCTGTCTCCTTGTGTCAGCTCCTCAGTCTTGGTCCAGCGCAGAAGAGCACACACAGCAGACTCTGACCTTCACAAAGTGTTTCGACTGCCGATCCCAGACACCCTGAGTGAGCCGCGTCGTGCGAAAGGTGCAGTTCACCGAGCTACTGCTCATAGGAAATAGTCACGCTGGATGGAGGGATGAAGGAGAAAAAAGAGCCAAAGGTGCATGGTGTCACTGGAAGAAGAAGGTGAGCACAGGTATACAGAACGTTCAGCGCAGCTTTAGGTTTCATTTAGATGCGGCAGACATGGCGCATGTTGGGCTACATTTCGGCTATGCATTTGGGGCTTAACGTGGAAGGCGAAGGCCACAAATAGGCTATAATAATATAAAAAGCCTAACTGTCGCTCCAGAAATCTTGTATATTGAGCCAATGTACATTTACCAGCATTAAAAGCTCACTGTAAGGTTTATGAGCGAACAAGCAGGGGAGCATTCAGAAACACAAAAACCAGGAGTTTAAATCCCAGATGCAGCTTTGTTCTCCGTGTCAAAAACACTTGTTTTACCCAGGGCACAAATAGATGTTTAGTTCCCTTTTCAGTACAGTCATTGTTCTCAAAACTACATCGAGGGGTTAAGGTAAATATTGGGCAAAAAAGGAAAGAATGCACTTCCTTTATGAAAATGAGTTCATGTAAGTGGAAATGAATGTGAAAAACAGCTTGAAAAACCTTGACCCGTGCCTTACACTTCAGCTTCCCCCCGACATGTCTAAAGCACTGGAGGGTGCTGCATCAGCGAGCCCTGGGACCACGGGGACATCTTCCCTGCCTCAAGCCTGCGGCTCAGACTGACTTTCACCGTTCACCGGTTTGGACATGAGCAGGACAGAGGCCTGGGCCAAATAAACAGTGCAGAACCAGTGTCCTACTGGTAAACACTTGGATGAGTGCCAGGTAATCCTGACTGACACAGGCGCTGTGCTCTTTACACCGGTACGGTACAGCTGGGCCAGCGTGATGCTGAGAGTATGCTGTCATTTAGTCACAGGAATATGTAGCATCACCATGGTAAAAGACAGGTAAAAGGCATTGTGGGTAATGGGAGAATCAAGTGTCAGTGGTCACAGAAGGTCAAAAGCTACAGAAACACTGGTAAATTTTACTCAAGTTTACGAGGCCGGTTGGAAAAGTGTGGCATTTGTGTCCTCGTGTGATGTTTGACCTTTTTTCCTGTCTGAAATCCTACTCGGGTGATTTTAAGCTTTCAAGGTCAGCTGCCTCTTTACAGCCCCCTAAAGTCAAGCCTTTGCTGCCCCCAAATTAGTGCTGTTAAAGTGTAACTTCAAATAGAGAATAGATGGATATTATATTAATGAAATTCTACACAGGGTTGTGATGTCTGTGCACAGTAATACGTGTAAGGTGATTTAAGCAGAATTTTACAGTAAAAGTACAGTTTCCATCATCGTCCTTAACTGATTTATCCTGGTCAGAGGTTCAGCCGGTCTGGTGCCTCTCCTGGAATCACTGTGCGCAAGGCCTCCCACGAGGTCTTCACATGGTGGCCACACACAAGTACATGCACCTTGGGCGATTTTGGGTGACCTGAAACACACATCTTTGGACTGTGAGAGGACACTCACACAAAGAGGGAACATGTCCCACACTGACTAAGCTGGACTCACACCTGCACCACCAACCCACCCAGTGTCAATAATCCTTCACATTTAACTTAATTTAAAATTGAGTTATTTTATCTCAAAATGACTCTGCCATCTTATTGTGTCTGAGAATGTTGCCCAAAGCACGCTGTCGTTTCCAATATTCGCTGGATGTTATGCTGGAGCAGTTCGCGCTCCACACCTTGCGCTGACGGGACTACAACAGCAGGGGGCATAGTGGTTAGAGCCATCACCTTGTAATTAAAGGACCACAGTTTGAATCCTGCTACTTTCTGGCACACTCGATCAAGGTACTCACCTTGCAATGATGTAGTAAAATTTACCCAGCCGTGCAAAATAGGTAAATCAGTGTTAGCAGCATAGTGCAGGAAACTAACATTGTAAGATGATTTAGAGAAAATTAAGAACAATTTTACACCTTTTAGGGTAGTCATTTGTTATATTTGGTGTGTGTGTGCATATTTATGGTTTTTGTACTGACTGTGGTGTCATATTTTCTATTTGTGTGTTTTGCTAGGTGGTTTAGATCTGTGTGGTCAGTTGTGCACGGAAGACTTTGTTTTGGCTTTGCCGCTTTTTCTTTCCAGGCTTAAAGCAGATGGTTGATCTTTGGTTCACACAGTAGAATAGTTAGTTTATTTTCACCTTGACACTTTTGGGCACATCACTATTTTACCCAAATATTCACTATAAATCACAAATCCAGCCACTAGGGGGTGCACAAACTAGTGCAGTTCTCTGTGCCGGTCCCAAGCCTGGACAAATGGTGAGGGTTGCGTCAGGAAGGACATCCGGCGTAAAAATCTGCCAAACCAAATATGCGGACGACCCCTAACGGGAGCAGCCGAAAGTCGGTTTATTCACTATAAATCACTAACCTTTATCATAATAAAACCCTTCCACAAATATCCCTTGGCTCGGTTCCTGGTGAACAAACCCTTTAAACTCCTTTTTCCCCCTAGACTGTACTGAGCCCAACTGAAGGGGTCGTAACATAATTGGTGGCTCGTCCTTTAGTTTTTCTTCCGAATGTTGAAATGATTAAATTTATAATCTGTGCTACACTAAAAAATGTTTGGAAAAATAAAGATAAACAGTGTATGCATTTCTAGACAGAAACGTGCTTAGCTTTTAACGTGAAGCGACTCTATTTCAGAAATTTGTTTTTCTCTACGGGCCGTAGTGCTTTTGCAGAAGACGCACGTGTAAGCTGTGTGGCAGAGAAAAGGCGTGTTTATGGTGTGGTGATCCTGGCTGTAGGTTGAGAAGAAACAGAGATGAAGTGCAGTCAACATGGCAGTGGGATCAGGATGTTGCTATCCAGAAACTGGGGGGCCAACAAAGCAGTGGGGGCAGCGGTTAACGCTTTCACCTCACAAGCTCAAGAACCCGGCTTCAAATTCTTGCTTCAGCTGAGGGACTCTTTGCCAGGGTTCCAACCCTCTGTTCTGGTAAAAATTACCCAACAATAAATGAGTAAATTGTAAGCAGCTTACTGTACGCTTCAAACACTGTAAGCTGCTTTGGAGAAAGATCTCAGCCAGGTGAAAAAAATATGACAACTGGGCTGACTTCTGTATTATGGCCAGCAGATTTTGTGGCTCAGCAGGGACAACACCTGACTTTGCCTCCAGTGAGAAGTAAATTTACCGCGTTCAGCTTTTTTGTTGCCATTTTGCCTGTTACTTCCTTCCATTCGGCTTTACGTTCTCTATTGTGGCCCTAGCTGTCACTTCACAGAGGGTTTTTGAATGCAGTTCTCATTTTTGTGCTGAGATGCTGTTAGGAGATGCGAAAAAGGGGCAACTTGTGCATTGTTTCACTGGCTGTTGCTCATGCTGAAAGGTTTCTGCTGCAGTGTTTGTTTGCGTTTGCTTTGTTTTGTGCGTCTGGGTCATTGGTTCTGTTTGTTGTGGCATGAATCTATTAGAATAGTGTTTAGCCTACCTTAGCTGGAAGGGACCAGATGTCTGGCCACCAAGAGCCATGCATGGAGAGAGGCTTCATATCCATCTGGCCACTCAGTGTAAATATGGTACGTTCAGTAGTCACTGCCAAATGCAGAGTCATTAGCCTGTGGTCACACACACGAGGGCGGTGGAACTACTGCGTTTTTGCTAAAATGCTTGCGAAAGAAGCTGTTTTTGGCTTTAACACGGCTGCTGTGCTCGCACTTTAATATGCAGCCTTGTGGGAAAAAAAAAGCGGATCTCACGGCAGTTGAGGAGCCGTAGTTTGGATGCCTCTAGACTGAAACCCAAGAGGGGGGAATGCTGTTGTGGCCTTGAGGAAATTACACAGGCTGCCAGGAAACATCCAGAGGTATAAATGAATAAAAGTTGTTGAATAAGGTATGAATTTCACACTGTACAAACACAAAGAAGAGTAATGGTTGAAGCTCTCAGCTTTCAGTCAAAGGGAATGGGCTCAAACTCCCGACAGTTAAAATTGTTCTATAAATGGATAAATCACTGTAAGTCGGTTTAGACGGAGGTGTCAGATAAATAAATCATGTGCAAAATTGGCAAACTATCAAGACAAAAGAAAGCGCGCTTCCTACCAGAGTTGTCATGTCAAGACCAACAAGGGAAACAAAGGTGTGATGCCACATGAAAGTGTTTGTGCCATTGTTTTTCCTCCTCTATCATCTGCATCTGCCTTTCAAGTAGCAACGCATGCTACCGTCACTCCGGCACACCTTTTTTACCAGCGACTCCTGATACAGAGCTGACAATGAGCGGATGAAGGCAGCGCAAACATTGTTTGTTATGGATTTGTTATGGATATTTGTTCTTGGCATTTTCCTCGCCGCCCTTTGTTCCCCAGGCCTCCTTATTTCAGTCAGCGTTTCTGTTTATCTCATCAGTGCCGGTCGCTCAGTCATTTTCACCCTCTCTCTTTTGTGCCTGATGTGTTAATACTTCCTACCTGTGTCACATCCTTGGTGTGGTGGGGCGAGTCGATTGCGATTTTAATGTAATAAAGGTTTAAGCTATCTTTCGTCCCCTCCCCCAATCCCCAATTTCATCTTTCATTCTTACATCCATCGAATATCAGTAACAGTCTGTCCCGTGCAGGGCATGCGGTGGTCCTGAGTCCATCCTGGAAACATAGCCCAAGAGGCAGGGTACAGCAACCTTGGACCACCAGGGTCTAGAGAACGACTTTGTTCTCACACTCAAATGAGAGAGAGAGATAAAATTACGCCGTAAGAAGGAAGACAGGGAGCAAGAGACAGACAGTAAAGGCCAGTAATGGAGAGGGAAATATTATTATGTGAATATTATTATCCTGATAAGTTCATGGTTTTTACCCAAGCAAAAAAAAACAGCCTGAAGTCAAACCGCACAGTCACTGTTAGATATTCTAGAGTCTGCTAGAAAGTTTCAGAACCCAGTCACAGTCCTGCAAGTGCTTGCGCTTCCCATTATGTATCTGGAGCCAACAGGCCGTAACTCCGGGCCACGGGAATTCTTCATTGATTCAGCTTTACTATGCTCCATTCCTTGTGGTTTTTAATTTAAACATCCAGATGTTCGGGTCTGGATCAACCCTCCGAAAATGTTTCATTTGTTTATTTCAGTATTAATTTAAAACCTTTTGAGACTTTTGAAAAGTTCACCACTGTCCTTTGGTCTTTCCCTATCATATATTATTTCTTTTTCCTCCACCATAATAGCAACCATTCCTTTTAGAGTGGAAAAAAGCCACTACATCTAGAACAACTATGAAGCCTTCAGATATTTTAATCAAATGTGTTTCAGTGGGAGGAAGAAAGGGAATCTGTCCTACCGAATTATAAATATGTCCTTCCGCCCAACATGTACACAGATACGTCACCCAGTTACACAGTTATCCTATAAAATGAGCAAAAATTGCATCATTAACATTCAAACTGCATTTGCTTGTGCACATTTGTTGCAACGGTTACATGGCCACTTTTGTTTTCCACCAAGGCGCATGGAAGCCGATCTCTCGAGCACAGCGCTGGCGCGTCCACGGCCGCGGCCGCTTGTCCGCACTGCGCTGTCATTGAGGCGGTGCGTGTCCGTCGGGGGTCTGGGACATGTAGGGGTGGCATCTGCATCAAATGGCCTCCTGCTCTCCTGTCAGAGCGGGCAGGAAGCAAGAGCGTGGTTCTGGGAAAGCCGCCATCTGGAGATGTTGGGGAGGACGTGCTGAAGCCTGCACACTGTGGCATGAAAAAATGAAGCTTCCGTGTGCTACAAACAGCATCTCCTCCGAACGGTACTTCCACACTTATTAGCAAAACACATCATTCAAAAGCGCCAGCATTTGCAGTGAAGCATGAGGATGGAGCTGCTGCCGTTCAGAAATGAGTTGCAAATGAATGTCTAAGGAAAAGGAAAATCTATCACAAAATGTTTGATTCTGAGTGAAACTCATGATCTGTTCTGCTGATGCAAATGATGTGGACCCACGCAGCTCTGGCCCTGTGCCGGTGATCAGAGGGAAGAGGAGGAGAAGGCCTTTTGGGGGTTGTCTAAATGTCACACCCCTCCAGCACCTCCTCAGCATCTCTTCCTTCACCTCAGAGTGTCCTTGGTCATTCTGACAGCTGCTCCCCTCCTGCGGACCCCAAGCACCTGTGAGCGGGGCGACGAGCTGCCAGGTGGAGGCGTCAAGACTAAAGCATCGAGGAGCCAAAATGCGAGGAGGCATCCCTTGGCGTGGCAGAGCAGGCCAGCAGTTTAGAGTAGGTTGTGAGTTCAGTTCTCAGTTGAGTTGAGATGCTGCAGTTGTACTCCTGAGCAGCTTTAGTGAGAACCTCACTGAGGAGCAGAGGGAATGCAAACTGCTTTTACTAGTCAAATCAAAAATGCAGACAGACACAACAGACTGAAGTGTGAAACAAAAAAATTGCAATTCGATTTTTAAAAGCCAGGAACAGAGATTGCAGACCGTCTGAACTTCCCTTCGCTGTCAGGAAATCGACCAGGATCCAGTTTCGAGATGTTCGTCTCGGCTGCTCGGCTCGGCTTGTCTGTTCCCTCATTCCACAGAGTAACTGCTTTAAAAATACTTTTTAAAATGTAGTTTCAAACGGCTTTTAGACTTTTAACCTTTGACCTCAGATGGAGGCGATAAAAGGTGGTATTTAATTTGAATCAGTGATGAATATTTTGAGTGTTTTAGAAAAACTGCTTCTTGGCTCTTGGGAGCTGCTGGGTGCAAAAATAAGCTTTGTGCTTTGACAGGCAAAACACAGTTGGGCGTCTTGGTGACGGCCTTCTGGGATGTTACTGAAGTTGAACTACTCCAGGCAGAACTACTCAGAACACATCAGCGTTCGTTCAAAAGTGCAGTGAAACAGCTGTTGGACAGCAGGAGTCAAGAGGGGTGCTGGACAGCACAGGAGTCCATTCCATACCACAGACTGCAGCCTGTCTCACTGAGGCATCCCACACTCAGGTCCACCATTTTCGCTTCCGTTCCTGCTCTTCACTGAACTCTACAGCAGCCTGAAGAGCGTCTGACTACCGTCTGTGGCAGTGTCTGTCCGACTGCCCGCTCGTGCAGTTAGGGCTGATCTGTGTCCCTCTTTCCATCTTACGGTCATGATGTGCCTTCAAAGTCGATCCTGGGCAGAGATGCCAGCCGAGGAACAGAGGCTAACGGATCACAGGTTTGAGAGTCCCAACCGATTCTGCTTTTTTAAGTTCACAATCTTTTAACTCTGCCTTGCAATAGACCCTACTTCATACCCTATACCTCCAAAATAGGCTCTGAAGCAGTGCACAGCTGGTTATTGAAAATGGATGAATAGATGGGCAGATTTTTTCACCACTTTGTACATAACTGGGGGAAAAAAAACACTGTTTTGTTTTTAAAACATTTTCGGTAAGACGGGTGTCTGTGTGGTAGGCAATGGCAGAGGACAAGTGCGCAGAATGAAAAGCCCTGGAAAAGAAGGGAACCCCGCGTGTTTATTAGCGGCACCCAACAAGTGAGCAGCAATGCGGTGGAATATGAATGAATTAACTGCACAACTTGTAAGCGGAGCGATGCCAGGCGGAGTGGAAATCCCTTAAGACAGCATGTTTGCAGCGCAGGGATCGATCCCATTCGGTTCTAACGAAATATTTCCCTTTTTATAGCACATGTCGCTATTTAAATAGTACAACAAATGGCCCAGAACTGTTGAGAAGCTGCTTCTCGGCCGTCACACAAGACAACCAAATGAACGCCTTCTAGAGAAGATGAGCTCTATTCCTCACTTGCGATTGTACATCCAAATGGCCGCCGCCTTTGTGTAAACATGCTGTGAGCCGCAAATGGCTTTTTTGCGGGACAAGAATACTCTTGGACTCCACAAATATGGGGGTTTGAACCCCAAGGATGGTGCTGGCACGGAACCAGAATGACTCGGTTTACCCCCCCATCACAGTGTGTACAAGCTCCACCGTGTGTGACTTCATCTGGGTCAGAACCCAAAAGACGAAAAAAAACACAAGACTGAGAAAAAGAGTAAAAGATTGTCTGATGGTTTGTGATTGGCTACCGGATAGGTGAATGGTAACCATGGCAACCAGCGCAGAAACGGATTAATTGGGTAAGCGTCGACTCGGAAACAAGAGTTGGTGACACAGATTGCAAACTTTTGGCAGCTACGGTTGTGCAAAAGCTGTCGATGTGATCGACTTGCCGCACAGCCGTTGGGCAATTATCTCCCAAACATGAGCCGCAGTTTGAGATGTGCGACAATACCGTGTGTAAAATTTTACTCTAGTAATTCGCAAGAGAAAGGGACAGCAGGTGGTGTAGTAGCGAGACCTGGCAGTCGAAAGTTTTACCTCCCACTGCTCGTACTGTAGCGTCCTTGATCGCAGTATTAATCCTGAATTGTGCCAGCAAAAATTACTGGATAAACTTTTGGACTTTAATATAAAAACTTGACATTTTAAGTTCCCTTGGAAAAAAAAGTCACTTTGAGACACACAAAACTGAGACTGTGCCTATAGGTTATAAGTTCATAGCTGCTGTGTGTGTGTGTGTGTGTGTGTGTGGTCAGTAGCAGCTGTTTACTTGAGGAGGCCATGTCCCCTTGAAAATGAGGAATGAACTACTGTGCGTGTGTGTGTCTGGGAGACTCTCCTTTCCCAAGAAAGGGGCAACAGGCCATTGTGGAGGGGCGTATTTAGGTACATTGCAATGAGTAAAGCTTAACAAACTCCATTGTTGTTAACCTGGGGAGGGGGAGAAGTCCCATGGGCCAAACTGAGGTTCAAAAGTGACTTTCACTTCACGATGGAGGATGTGTAGAATAACTCATAATGGGGTTTTGTTTAGTTCTATTTCCTTCAGCAGAGTTTGAGTCAACTCTGACAGCATATCTGGGTACAGTTGCTCAAGTCACCAGGGCGTTCTGTGGATGTGTTTCTGCGACTGGGGTGCTTCGTAAGGACAGCTCCTTGGCCCCGGCAGATGCACAGTTGCTTTCAGCCTAGGAGCCTGAGCCAAACCAAGACAGGCAATCCGCCATTAAATGACTGTGATTTCACCAAACCTGAGAACAATGGATTTGTCTCTTTCTAAATTTAGAGATCCCTTGTGTGTGTGTGTGTGTGTGTGTGTGCGTCTCTGTCTTTTCTCTCTCCTCACCCTCCCTCTGTTTCACTAGTATTTCTCCCCCTCTTGCAGGTCATGCATGATATGATTATTATTATCATTAATTGGCTTTCAAATATTTTCCTTCTCGTGGAACCCCCCCCCCCCCCCATGGTGGGTTTGTTTTTTTTGGTTTGCTTCTGTGAAATCCTCTGTGTATGCACGTGTGCGTCCTTCCGCATATCCGAGCGTGTGTTTGTGAGTAGGTCTGAGTACAGGAACAAAAAATAGCACACAAATGTGTTATTTATAAATTGTTTTTCAACTCGAAAGTTTAAACCCCGATTTTAAGTTGCTCCAAAGTAGTTCTGATATTCTGGAGATGAGATTTTCACCATGTTTAGAAGATAAGGCAGGGAATGTTGAGGTTTGGAAGAAAAATAGACACATTATTGTTACCATTTAAATGAATCGCCATGAGTTCTTTACATGAGAATTCACTTTTCAAGCAGATCTTTTGAAGCTATGCCCATAATGTGAGAGAAACCTGTATTTATGAAAATAAATATATTTTTCGGAAGGTGGACCGGCGTCATTCTTTTGTTCGCTGCTTCCCTTTACTCCAACTTTCAATAGTTAAAAATCACACAAGCTTCTCAAATCTAAATCCACATTCTGTAACAACCCCTCCTTCGCCCTCTATTTCCTTCTAAAAATACTAAAGCTGCAGTTTTATTTCCGTTGTTTTGATGCCTTAGGACAAATCAGTGTAACAAGCATGGAAGCGATATCTGGAGCCTGGTTGGTGACATCAAAATGGGCTTTGAGGAAGTTGCTCCCCACATGTGAGGGAGAGCAACCGCGCCCTGCGCTCCTCACACTCGCATCTCAAACGCCATCTTCACAGACGCAGGTTTTTGGGTTAAGGAGCCCAGCGTGACTCAGTGCAGAGCGGAACATCGCAAACATCTATGTGTGTCATCGCATACAACAGAGATAAGCAAATTCTCACCTTCTGTTTACTGAAGGCCAAACACTCCTGTGTCTCCTGCCAGCATGGAAACATATTGTACGCACTATATGCCAGTTGTTACCACAGGCAAAATCACGTTCAAAAATAAAATAATTTAAGGCCACAATAATTTGCTCGTGTACAGTGTGTCTTATTCAATATTCATTTTTTTTATTATTTTTCTTTTCTTTTTCATGTTCATCCAATCTTGGAGGGATCTCCAAGCAGGCAGATATGCTGTGAATTGCAAGGTGGTTGTTGTTGTTGTTGGTGGTGGTGGTGGTGGTGATGGTGATGTTGAGTAAATTTTGACTGTCGGTGACCACATATGCAGAGGGACTCTTGAATGTTCTGTCCTCAACTTCACTCCACTGGGCTCAGATAGGTGTCCACTGGAGCAGTGATTGTGTCCACCCCTCTGGTCATCCTCTAGTTTTTCCTCTAACATTTCAGAATCAGAATTAGGTTTACCGACCAAATATGCTCACATATACAAGAAATTTGGTTTTGGTTTCCAATGGCTCTTTATGCACATATGACCACACAACATACATACTGTACATACATACATACACACGTACATGTGCAGGTACAAACATTCAAACATACAACATGTGCAAAAGATGTATTGGCAGGAGAATAAGAATAAAAGTTATAAAGAAAGGATAAATATTATAAGGGAAATTTCCAATCATCATTGTCTTTTTAAGACAATCCAGTGTTCTCATGATGTGTCCAAAGTATGTAGTACAGAGCTGGAGGACTAAAGGATAAGCAGAATGGGAGAGAACAAGAAAACACAGAGGTGCACTGTGTGGAAAAGGGGAACATTAATGAAGGTCATCCCTTTCGGAGGGAACGGAAACAGTGAGTCAGATAAAAAGATTTGCTCATAATGATTCATTAAAACACATAACGTCCGTCCAGCTTTATTCTTCCGTGGCTTCAGCTGCATAAACAGATTAAGGAGAGGTCTGCATGTGGAATGGGGTGGAGAGAGAAGGTAAAGGTGTGAAAGGAGGTGGGCTGCCATGTATAGAGGGAGGGTGTGAAAAGGGGGTACAGGACAAACAAAAGTCAGACACTGCGGTGCAAACCTCATGAGGAGGTTTAAAAAGCTGCAGCAGGTACCACGTCAGGCTGACCTGATTCTCGTGTTTCAGATTAGTCCCACAGAGATGGAAACACAGAAAAAAGACTCGAGTGAAGCACCGTATACCTGAAATCTACCTTATCTATTTCACACACACACTTCCACTTTGTAGAGGAGGCTAGACCAGAGCAAAAGCATAATTGTTAAGATGGATATGAAAACACTGAATGTGTCCATATTTTGACTTGTGCCAAGGTGAGGGCTGTTTTGTGTGCCCCCTGAGCCCGGTGGATGGAGCGGCGAGGGGGTCAGGTTGCAGGTGAACTCCAGCACACAGGCAGCCCTTCAACTGACAGCAGCATTTTCCTCGGGCGCTGGCATGCCTAGATGCATAACCTGTCCTGAGTTGTGAAGGAATTGTGCTGGTCGGGGGGGGGACTTGGGGTATGGATTGGGATTTCGACTTGCATATCTGTTGTCTGAAATTACAGCAAATAAATATGCCCTGAGATTCTCCCTTCATCACATAGATACCTGAAACAATTTTTTCTACGGAAAGGTTGATTTGGTCCCAAGTGCGGAGCTGACTTAGATATATTTGGGCAACTGTGGGCTGAAGTCACAGCTGGATATGTTCTTGCTGGTATTCTGTCTTGGCTACCCACCACTCTGGATCAAACAGATTCTCTATGTAATTGATGCATACAGCAGCGAAATGCCACATTCAGGCACTCTGTGAAATGAATTTTTTTCGGAAAAGTAAATGAAGCCGCAAGAGGACTGGTAGGTGTGTAGCAGGGCTAAAGCTATTATAAAGTAGAACTGCTTTAATTTCCTCTTGCTGCATGTATTGCCTTCCGTCAAGCTTGACTCACCTCCCCCGTGAAGCAGGTTTAGATTTCTTGTGTGAGCGTGTGTCTCCTGAGGTGTGTGAACTCTCTGTAGTCTCCACAATGGGAGGTGGAGGAGGAGCACGGCATCCAAAGGGGCAGAGATTAGAGCAGGAACTTCAGCAGAAAGAAGGAGGAGTGATAGAACCCGAGCAGTGGATGAAAGCACCGTGACAAAATATTCAATCTAATTTGTTTCTCAACAAAGTAACGCAGACTGCTGAATAAGAAAGCATGAACGACGGACACGTAACAAAGAAGACATAGAAGACAGCCTGCTAGTCTGCTGTTCTGAAATAAGCCATCCGGCAACCGAGGAGAGGAAAGCAAAAAAGTCCCACACCAAGTTAATATGAGAAAAACAAACCTCTCGGGGTCCAACAACAAACGAATGATCATTTCTCGTGACGTGTATGATATTGATCAGTCAAAACATCTGCTGAACCATTGTCTCGCTCTTCTTTATGCACTTTGAAGAGCCAGTGTTGTCCAGGTGTTGGTTTGAGCCATCAACCATCTGGCAAAAAGTCCAACAGGCCCAGTAGATGTGGTATTTTACCTCTATTAGCCCACGCGTAAATGGAAGACTGACAAAGGGATTTGTCCATAAGGGAGACACTAATGTATGCGGCGCAGCGGAAGGAGGTTCTCGCTGTTTCACATGTCACCCCATGCCAGCTCTGCCTCCCGGGGGACTTATGCGAGCAGCACGACAGCCGGGATTTAGCTCGCAGCGTTAACCGTACCTTAAACAGATACTGTGTTTCTCTAACGTTTGCGCTAGACTTCAGCATGCCTCAGGAACCGTGGTCGGGGGTGGCATGGAGGGTTTACTCAATGTCTGCCCCTTGGGGACCTCCATGGATGTAGGAAGCGCTTATTCTGAATCTGGTAATGGTTACCAGAGGGTGCTGATCCGTGTCAGGGGAACTGTCAGTCATCCTGAGCACTTCTTCGGGGATCTGCTGTACATTCATTCCGCACCCTGGTCACGACGGTCTATGATCGGTGATGCTCTGGCGGTTCCTATCAATTAGCAATCGGTAATCGCGATAATTTGCAAAATTTGCGACTTCATTGCTGTCACATCAGCGAACTCGGGCTCGACGACAAGAACTAAGGTCGGGGTCGACAAGTGACCACACAAATCCGCGGATTCGATTCCCCTCTGTGACAGCAGTCATCGAGTAGATTACTCGCTTTGGGGGTCAGAGTCGGGAGGCATCGATATTCTGTTCCAAGGGCATTAAATCTTATCCCTCTTTATTGACCTGTTTATATTCATTCATTCATACATTCATCCGTTTGTTCGTTCATTATCTTTTACTCCTTGTTCGAAACAGGGCCGTGGTGGTTCCGAGCTGACCTCGGAAGCACAGGCGAAAAGTAAGGTTCATCCTTGATGTCTCAGGGCATTCGCACACTCGTTCACATCCGCTCATTCTCTCACCCTCACACGCTCACAACTTAGAGTCGCCAGTTCAGCTGAAACACGTGCCTTTGGATTGTAGGAGGTGCACAAGAAAATCCACTCCACCTGCTCACATGCGTTTTGCAAACTGCCCGCTTGCACATCACGGTGTCACCTCCCCGACTCCTGTCTTTCCATGAACCTTCATGATCTCGTTTTTCTGCCACAGCTGTGTACCATGCTGTACCTTAACTTTAATGTACACTGCACAGTGCTCTTATCTAAATCCCTTAAAGCAGAATGGATTTGTGTCCTTTCTCCGTGCTGAACAGCCTCATCGTCCTTTTGTCCTCGCATACATTCTGTTCCCTTCCCATTGAATGGAGCCACAAAACCAGCGAACTGAACATTAAGTAATATTGGCGTAACCTCCACGCGCACCCCTACTGTAAAGTGTACCCTTACGCAACACGCCACTTACTGTGCTCAGCCCCTTACCAGGCCTGTTTCGAACCTGACGACAAAGATGCTTTCTAGTTTACAGCCGTGGGGCTCGCAGATCCGTTTGTGTTCTGCCACTGAGCGGAAAATTGCCAATCGCCATCCTGAGCTCCCATTTCTGGCACGCCGTGTGTATCCTAAATAGTGTGGTGGAGCAGCAGATAGTGCAGATCTTTCACAGTTCCTGGGCTGTGCATTTAGACGCAGGTTCAGTGTTGGATCATTCTGTGTGCAGCTGACATGGTTTCCTCCCACGGTCCAAACACATGTGTTCCAGGTTAAAAGGTGATTGTTTTGCCAGTGGTGCGTACCTCTGAGCAAATGAGTGACTGAAGTATGTACACATAAGCAGTGAGATGCGAGTCCACCTGGGCAACACCTGTAAGGGAGGAACTGCACAGGAAAGTGACATCAAAGCAACTCACTAATGTTCCAAACCTCTGGGAGCTGCTGCAGGAGAGCTGGGAAGACGTGATGCTCTTTCCATCACAAAGGAGTTCATCATCTGTCAGATACATTCAAGAATTAGCTTCCCTTTACTGTCTTTAGTAGAGGCCACTTTTTGGGACAACAAAGGTGCTGCTCATCATACAAGAAACTTTTATTTTGATTGCTTCGTGCAGTATTTTATCCTCTTATACAGCATTTTAGAAAATCAGAACAATAAATGAACAACGCGCATCCAATAATATTTTGTTTGTTATATCTCCCACTAGTTTCACACATTATTTATCACGCATTAAAACACTAATTTAGAATAAAAATAATATAAATGCAGCACAGTGCGATAACTATATTTTAATGTTACACTAATATTTTCACCTTTATTACTAAATCAATTTTCTTTTGCTTTCTTTCACCACTACCAGAACACTCACTTTTCACTTTCTATTGCAAATGAAAATTTATTTGAACAAGATAACAAATAAAAACTTTTTGCAAATAAAACCTGATGGCTCACAGACACCCAAACACTATCTGGCACCAAGTATTACTTCTAAACGTTGGGAGTAGAAAATAAGTTAATGTTAATGGAACGACCATCACGAGTCCTTGTTGTTAAGAGTCTCATATGTACGCAGCTTGAGGTATGATTCGGTGTGTCTCCAACCATTAAAATGTCACCAAAATGTCACCTGCGCACTTCTTGCCTGCTGGGTTTACCTGTGAACTGAGTGATCAACGTGCCGCCTTATTTAATAACAGAATGTCTTGCCTCCCTCTGTTTCGCTTTCATCATGCATCCACATTTACGTTTAGGATGGTGGCCGACATATTTATGGCCCTCGAAGGGCAAGTCAAAAAGGAAGAGAAAAGATACGTAAAGGTCCTGGATCCCTGCGCAGTGCAGTTTCCGCACATTTACAGTCTTTGCCTCCACCTTTGCAGGGTGCCATTAACTCCCGCTGTCTTCTTCAGTGGATCCACAGAATTATTAAGTCTGCTTTACAGATCTCTCTGTGCCAGTTAGAACTGTGGGTCCAAAGTAAAAATGAACAATATAAACTCTGCAAAGAGTTTGCTGAATTTACTTTAACCACTAACTCGTTCATTTTCCGACGTACTTTTTCGGCCACACTGTTCTTTTATCCTATTACCTCATCTGCCATATTTTACTTTCCCATCTGTAAACATGAGGGGGAAATCTGAAAGACTGTGATTCGCGATTTAATTTAGGACACACACACACACACACATATAAAATCAGGTCTATAATGGGTCACAGCTGGGCCCATACCCAAGCTGTTTATCCACATGTGGCTGTCACACTTGCATTTAGGGTCCAGAAAACGTCCCCCCAGACTAAGGCTTCATAACGGCAAAAAGTTAAATTAAGGTCAGGACCCCAGGAATAATCTTACCCAACAGCCTTTGTGTGAAGACTGCCAGGACCCAAGGTGGTGGCAACAGGACATGAGGACTGATCTGATGCAAGCAGCAATTCCACATTCATGTCCTGGTCCAGCTTTCCTCCAACTGCCTAGGACCAAGGACTGAAGCAAGGCATGGATTTGGTTCAAAATGGGGGCAAAGAAAAAACGTACAGAGAACCAGGGTGTCATTTTAATGAAGGAATGATATAAGGAAAGAAACATCTAAGGCTGCAAAGGCAACGTGGCAGTAATTTAAAGATTGAATTCTATACGTGAAGGAAATGTTCCTTTTCAGTAAAGTAGCTTCAGGACACACACTTGCAAAAAATAATTTCATAGACCTGAGGTTCTTAACATTTCTGGACCACAGACTTCTTTAAGAACCTGATGAAAGCTAAAGGCTCCTGCTGGAAAAATATTCAGGAAATAAATTTTCTGAAATTACTGCCCTGTATTTCACAGATACTTGACTGCTTTCACGCAGATTTATGTCAGATATAAGTCGCATGCTAACATTTATTTTATTTTGACACCGTTATTTCAAAATCAACCCTGCGCTTCACAGAACCAGAACCGAAGCATATCCACGGACCCCCCCCCCCCCAAGGGGGTTAATTGACATCAGTTTAAGAAGTCCTACTCAAGACAATGAGATTTCAGAACACAATGTGGTGAAAATGAACTGACCACCTGGTGGGACCCTGAGGCACTTGGTTTGTCCCTAAAACGCAGTGAGTGGCAGAAATCCTGAGGGTGTGTGTTGGATTGCAACCATTCCTCCTGGTCTTCTCATGTTTTTGTGCACATTTTGTACATTTTTGTCATGGCAAATTTGCAAGGATTAGTTTTTACCTGTGTGTGACGGGTTTGCATCCGCGTGTCTTGAGGCTGCTTAAAATCTCCTCCCCCGATGAGCATTCTGCCTGTCAGTATTAGAGCACCAAAAAATTCTGTTCAAAAGAGGTAAGTAGATACGTGATCCCGATTACTTTTCAGTTCTACGCACAATTTCTGTGGTACGGGAATGAAAACTGGCTGGAGCGTAGTCAAAGTCAAACAACGCACCGTCTTCCTGGAGCGATCAGGTAGGCGTCTGGATGTGGCCGTGCCATTTTGAAGCAATCTGTGAACAATGTATTTGCAAATACAGTAGCGGTCAGAAGTGCGTGGACACTGCACCTGCTTCTAACCAGACTTGGCTGCACCAAAAAACAATCAAATTCAAGAAGTGAAAGTCTTATGGACCAGTGAGGCAAAGTTTGAAATATTTGAGTCCAACCAAGTACACTTGTCCCTTATATGAGCGCTTCCTGTACCCTGAAAAACTGCTACAATGACAAGTGAAAATGTATATCCTTTTCCACACAGCAAACCATTTCTTCAATAAAATGGCTTTTCACTTCATTTTACTTCCACAGCAGCTATTATATTCTGTACAAGAGCCTGTATCAAGCATTTTCACACACCTGGTGTCTGAAAGCCAAAAGATGTTTGCCCTTAAGTATTAGCATTTTGTTTTTTTGTGGTAAATCTAATGTATTAACCTTTACATTAGCATGGAAACAGCTACTGCAACTGTAAATAAAGACTTAAATAAAGACTCTAGTGAGTAGGCTTCCCACAGCAGTGTTCACCCTTCTTTGCAGAGTGAAATATGTAGGCAGTGATCTTCTGGGCTTTATTTCTTTATATAATAAATATCTGTGATCCATACGATGTCTCCAAAAAGTGTTGTGCAAAAGTCATGGGGAAATGCAGCAAAAACTGGAAAAAGAAATTGTGGTAATTTGATGTCCGCACAATATAAATTCACTTAACAGGGTGACTTCATGTACCATATTAACCTTTGGTCGTAACACAGAGAGACTGAGCACATGCATTGTGCCTGTCTGGTTCCTGTTGTCCCCATGAAAGTGGCAGCATCATGGTGTGGGTTTGGTTTACTGGCCACAGAGATGGTGATTTTTACAAAGCCCATGGCAGTCTCAGCCAACGTGAGAATCATAGCACACTTCAGAGGTCTTTCTCTTAGGTTTATGGGTAGTTGGTCAGTCCTTTATTCTTCAGAACCAGCCAGAAATACTCTTCAAAGTTGTATAAGAACTATCTGGCCAAGATGGAAAGAAACATACAACTGAAACTAAAGACCTAGACATAAAATGTTTTTCAATTGTGGAAAAAAACAAACTAGTTTTCAACAAATATTTTCAGACTTTTGCCATGTATTCTAATAACTTAAGGATTTCTAAAGAGTTCATGTAAAATATAAAACAACACTAAGTATAACCATATTATTACTGTATGAGTAAAACTTAACTGAGCACCCATTTAAGTTGTCAATTCAGGGCAAACAGATGATAACTGGAGACCCAGCGAGGAGGGATGAAGGTTCGAGGGGAAAGAACGGTCAGCAACGCTGGAAAAAGGACAAGAAGGAAAGTGATGCTCATGCAACCTGACTTTTCTTCCCAAAACGAAAAAGCAACATTTGACATGCAACGAGATTCAATGAGGAGAAAAAACTCGATGGAGGCTTAAGTAGGACAAAAAGTCACAGTAAGAATGAGAAATGAAGTAAAGGGGAGTACTCTAAAGTAGGAGACATTACGCAAAAAGCAAGACATCAAAGGAAATTGCTGCTATAAGTACTACATTAATATTCAATAAATATTCACTGCCTGCGATGACACCACGACACCAGATAGGCTTTTTAAAAATGTTCAAAGTGACTTTGCTCAACCAAAAGAAAGGAAGTGGAACAATTTACTGCACTCGGTGTCGTTTACTACAGTCGTCTGTTTGTTTTGTCTTGTTTTGCTTCTCAAAGGATAGCTGCAAAATATTCAGAGCATTATGTACCGCTTAAGAATTTAGACACTTAAGAAGTGGAACGCTGGTACAGCCGGCCGAGGGACAAAAGACACATGTAAAAGTTTAATTTCCACTCACTTATTAATGCAGAAGATGTAGGTCTTCAGCGCAACGCAACTCAGCACTAATAAAACTCACTGGGTGATGCTGTTGCCACCATCTGACAACATGTTTCATGCTTATCGATGTTCCTTAGGAACCCCCGGAGATGATTTATTTAAATCAGATGCTCTGAAAGCGGGACCCTTGCCCCCCTGGGGGGTGTGCACAGCCCTTCAGGTGGAACATGGCACATTTTGAAAACCTATTTTCAATATAAATTTTACCCACTGTTTTACCAAAGGCCAAAGGGTGGTGCTGGGGCCTCACAGCACCCGGACTGGGAAGTCAGATGTCGGTTTCCACCCCCAGTCCAAAGAGGTATGTTTCAGGTGGATTGGTGACATAGCTGTCTATAGTGTGTGCATTTATCTGTGTGATTCCTTTCTAATGCCCTGCCATCCTGCCCAAATGTACCCTACCTCATGCCCTGTGCTTCCTGGATAGGCTGTAGACCACGAGATCCCAACATTGGTGACTCATTAAGCAGAACGTTCGATGCAATTGCACGTGTTGCAAATGAGAAATGAAATTCAATACACCAAGTTGAGAAATGAGGTTCCTCTGTCAAGAATTACAAAATAACTGTTTGAACAGCTTTATTGAAAACATGAACATTTTGACTGCTCAGTTATAACTGCCTTGTTTGCAAATTAAATATTCAAATTGAAAAATATGTGAAATTTTTGCACAAAATTTAACTATTCTTTTGTCTACTGAGCTGCATAAACGTTGGCTAAATATCCGAACTCTGTGCACATCTCAGCTCTACCTCAAAAGTGAGGCAACGGGTCAAGATCTAAATTTTGACTTGGTGAATTTCATCTTTGATCACACTCACTGGGACGCACACAATTATTTGGCAGTCAGAATACGGCAAACTAAAATTTATCTGAATTTCATGGCCAATTTTCCTCTGGTGGAGATTAACATGAAGTTTGCCCACCCGTGTTCTGGATCTACTTTGCCACCAAGACTCAGTGGAAACTCAGTGGCACTTGACAGCAAAAAGCCAAAGAACACCACGATCAGTGCACCCTTTCATTCTGAGTCCTGACCACCATGAGGAGGTCTGGCAAAGCTCAGATGAACTACACCCTCCAGGGTCAGAGCTGAAGAACCAGATAAACTGGTTATATTCACAACACCTGTAAGAAGTTTGAAGACCACAAAATGAGACCAAAAGCCTCAGATCCACTGGACTGAGTCCAAACCCAAGACCTCAGGAAAAGACGAACATGCGTGTCACATGGTCATCTCAACCGTTCAAGTAAGCATATCGCTCTTTGGAGGTTTACCAACAAAGTGACAGAATTACAGTTACCTTCAGTAGAAAGATGAGGGTCTCTCTGGAGACACAGGCCTTGGAGTGTGCAGATGTAGGCCACCTGTCAGAACTCCTGGACAGAGTCTGATGATAACCACCCCAGGCCCTGTTTCTTGTGCGTAACCATCTGGGACAACTCTCCCCCACAAGCAGATGACCTTACCTGGGTCACAGATTGACAACACACAGCTGTGACATAAAGGTGACTCATTTGTAGTTTGGGGCTTAGTGCTTTTTGTCATCACTGAAGCACTGCTGACAGAAACGTTATTACACTTTGTATATGAAACTGGAAATGTACTGTATTATGAGGCTACATATCTAAAAGTAGGCCCCATATGCTGCCCTCTTCGCTCCATTGCCTATGTGGCCTGTTTCTGGATCATCAGCAGACTCGGGTCAGCTACCAACTCCAAGAACTCCTGCTTCACACCCATCCCTCACAGCTTTTCTCATGCACTGCGCCTGGTTTCCTGGGGTAGAGACGCCCCCTTGTGGTCCAAAGGTGGCACTCATTCTCTCCCACAGCACCACCGCTACAGGCAGATAGTCAATGCTTTTCTGCAAAGCAGCCACACTGTTAAGATTTTATAACAACCTGCTCACAGTGATTTACCCCTTTAAATAAGTACCTCGATCAAGCAGTAGCTGGATTTGATACACCAATGCTAAATGCAAGAAAACAGCCCTAACCACTACGACACCTGCTGCACACTTGAGGGAACTGCCTGATCTGTTCACATGAAATCAGAGCGATCAGCACAGTGAAAAATGCATCAGCGAAGTCATTTTTAAAAAGTGGGACCGACAGGGTCCTCTGAACACTTTTCTCCTGCTGCTATGTGTGCAATTAAAAAAACAAACACATCAAAGGCCAGTTTGACAAGGTTTATTTTTGTCAAGCTTAAGCTGATTTTAATAAACAATCTGTTAGTCAATAAAAATACAGAAACAGATAAAATGCAGAAGGGCAGGTAAAACCCATGGGAGCTCGGCTCTTTGCTATAGCAACTAGAAGTAACGTTTAATCTTTATAACATATCCATTGTTGATTATCCAAACACAATAAATATTTATTCCAATGACATAATGATGCCAGAAAGATATGAAAAAAATCATGCTACACAAACAAAGCAAAATGAATGAATATGAATGTATTATGATCGTGAAAAATATGGCAACATAACAATGAGCATCAACAGAGATGCAGACAGAAGGTGATCATGAAGTTGATTTACTCCAGGAAACACAAAGCTAAGGGGCGCTCTGCTGTGCCACCCTGGGTTCCATCAGCATTCCTCTCTCCAAATCTGCAGGGAGCAAAGTCAACCCTGGACAATGTGCTGAGCTTATCGCCTCCATAGTCAACCAAGTCCAAATCCTTCAGTTAATGTTCACTAAATACACACAGTAATTTCAATTTAAGTGCTTATATTAACTGGATTACAAACGTATACATCATATAACAAACTGGCCAGCAGCATCTGTTCCATTTCCACAATCCGTAAAATGGGGGGCGTGGACCACCGCACACCTGCGACTTACTACAAATAAGGCCACAAGACCCTGTGATCCAGCCATACCTATAGCTACATGTCTGACAGCACAGTCAATACTCATTTTGTCCTACACTGGAACCAGGCTGTTTGTGACACTGGAAATACTGATTTCCAAACAAAACCAATCCATTCCAACTGTTATTTCCTGGAGTAATAATGAACTTTGTAGGAGCCTCCTGACCCTTACCCATTCATTTTTGCCCACTATAGAGAACATATTTTCAGTTTACCTCCCAAACTGTGCTTATTACAATGCGAAGTCATAATACACCTTTTAAAGGACATTCTGCGCTTTAAAATGTACTATTTGTTTGGGTGGGTAGTTTGGACTACTTCCTGTACATCCAAGAAATACATCGAAAAAGCTTTTCTTGCTGACTATCATGAGGATGCAAATGCTCCTGAGGAGGACTGCAAAATTCTGGACTGGCTGGTTCACTGTCATCTTTGAATACGTAAACTCTTTCATCCTGTACAAAAACATCAGACAGAATGGTTTCGTATCGGAAGGATGACAAGCCATCAGAAAGAAGCGGCCGAATGAAACCAGCACATCTGGTTTCACTCGTGTGCTGGAGTTGACCATCCGTGCACTAAAAATTAGCCAGTTTTTGCAGTTCAAAAACACATTTTAAACAACTATTTATTACGCGCACGTCTGTTTGCGAAACCAAGACCCAATTCTATTGGGTTTTACACCTGAAAGTGTGCCCATATTCCTGTCCAGTTCTTGGCAGAGTATAAAAGTGACATGTGCCCACTAGGATGCCCCCTCCATCCCTTTTCCACTTACAAAAGTGGAATAAACAGTGTCAAACTATTCAGTCTACTACAAACGTGCACAACAGTAAAGTAATAAGCTTAGCTAGTAAACCACAGGCTTATCCTGGGCTGGTCCATCGTAACCCCATTAGGAATACATTCAGTTTTCCACTGGACCTCTCTAAAATGAACATTTTATAGCGCTATCAGGCTTTTATTACACTTTTTTAATCTTGTCAATGATAGAAGGCAATTTAGGACTAAGTGCATGTGTCTTAATTTTCCCATGTAAAACCAGGAAAGTAGTCTACAGCTTCGAGGTAAACTTTTTTAAAAAGTCAAAATTCAGCGATTTGACTTGCTTAAAACATTTATTAAATGTTCTTATTGCTCAGTAGACATGAGGTGGTTGACAAGTTTTAGCTAGAATTGAAGCAGTGTTGGGCTACCACTACTTTTTCCTGCACTCCTGCACTGTAAATGGTCATTTTTCAGTGCACGGCCAATAATAAAGTTCGGCAACAGTCCCAGGCTAACATATGTTTATACCTCTGCTCATGTGGCAGCAAATAAATAACTGGGTACGAAAGAGAACGCGCGTTTAAAAACAAGGAGGCATAAACACCATCTGTGTACAACAGACATTTTGGATGTTTGATTAAAAACAGAGAACATAAGTATGAGAGGTTATGGTAATTATGAGGTAATATGTTGTGACGTTTGTTATGGTTTGCAAGGTCTAACATTTTTCAGACTGCTGTCCACCACCCAATCTTCATCCATACTTCGGAGACCTCTACTCAAATGATTAAACACAAGGTAATGGATAACACAACTTAAAATGGCTTCCCACCCAACCCGCCCCCTGAAAAGACACAAGGAAGATCTGCAGCTCTGGTCCTACAGCAACCCATCTTGCTCCATGAGTTAAAATTTGATCTAAAATCTAAGTTTGAATATTGGGTTAAGGAAAGAGCAAAAGGAACATTCAGCAGGTCTCTGGGGTGTAAAGAGGCAATGGTGTGACGAACACATCTTCAGCCTTGGACCTGGAGAGAGCACCTATGCAGCTGGTGTGTAAATCTATACAACGCACCTTTACCAACAACCTTGTGAATAACCGAAGACTAAGTCACACTAGCAGCAGCTAATAACCAGGCACATGTGTCTAAAATGTAAAGTTCTGATAAGTAAAAATGTTTCGTGCTCTCGGAAAGTAGCGGATATGAGGCAGTGTTGAGGCCTGTCCATGATACACTTGATGTGAAAAAGAGACTGTGAAGATGTTAAATATGGTGCATTCTTAATAAACCAAAGCTGAAGACGGCTGGTTACAGGAAGAGGGCACAATGGCAAGGGGACACCTCCTGAGGGTCACTAGGCACACAGCTGCAGACCTCCAAGGAATCGCAGACATATCTGGGCTTTAATAAATTATCCAGGGTATGAAAGTGGGCCTATCTCTGGCTGAAGTTTCCTCCAGGAGGCGTGATGCTGATGGAGTCCAGCAAAGGTCGCAGAGTCTGACCGAAGGGCCTGGAGGTTTTTGACAAGCACGTTGCAAGTCAAGAAAAAAGTATCGCTCTTATTGCAAGACATATTATATTTTTTTGTTTTGATTATACCTTGGGTGTAATAATCAAACATCAGTTTGTGTCCTTGACATTTCTGAAGACATACAATCTATAAGTTAATTTTTGTAGTTAATTTTTCAGTGTTATGGCTCACAGGATCTGTATTTTCAGCAGATGGAGATCTAGGATAAAGAGGCCAAGACTCACGTGGAGAGAACCTCCGAGGGCAGGTCTGTAATGTAGGAGGGAATTTTGCGACCCGTCAGGAACTGGGCCACTTCATTTGAAAAGGTGTTACAGTTGTGCTCAAAGAGACGGTAGGAGTCAGCTCTTAAGAGGAAATACACTGGTTAATAGATTTCCGGCATACAAATGTACAAGCAAATGTTTTTGGCGGGCATCAGCAATTATTTATAGAATTAGCTTTTGTGATCTTGTACTGGATATAAAATGACAATGGTACACTTCAGCAGAATGAACCTTACCTGTAAGTGGATTCTCCCAGTGAGCACTTGTAGTCCATAAAGATGTCCTCAGTCACCTCTGTGGTGCCCAAATCCACAACAGTGTCTGGTTCTCCCAGCAGGGTCCCACCCTAAAGCAAAGACCACCACTAACACACTACTTTCCCATAAAACATACCCTTAGCTATAATGAATTTCTTACATTTTTTGATCTTATGAGCTAAGCGGAACAACTGATAGATTCAGCGATTGCTTGGTTCACTAACTGGTTGGATAACTGAGGAATCGGTCATGCATTTAATAGCTCTACCACTGAACGAACAAATCTGAAATTAAAAATGTTGCTCTGTGTGAATCTTGAGCTTGGTTAAAAAAAAACAACAACTAAAATGAGTGCAGTCCTGGGTTACGGATGAGAACATTGTACCGGAGGACAGTTGGATATTCCTTCTCCTCCGTAGAAGAACTCTTTTCCATAAACCACAATGGAGGTGTGCCTGAAAGACACCAGGGTAAAGCTGACTGAAGCGTACCTGTCTCAGGTACCACCACAATGGGTGAACACAAGAAAAAGATGTGCGCTGATGCACAAGCACTGTTCAAAATCTGCAGTCACTAAGTATATTCTTACCATATTCCATCCAGCTGCTTTCCTGTAATGCAAATAAGGGGAAGGGTTCAGAATGAGCTCATCTCAGCCGCACAAGCCAAATTCTGGGTTTTGTCTTCAACCATCAAAATTACGCTGTCAGATATAACAGCAAAAATGGAGGAGAAAAAAAACACATTCTATAAACATTTTACTATCACTCCCAAGAAATCTGGATACAAAGAACTACTCTCCTGAAGACAGAGAAAATGCCTCTTCAATGATTTTGAAGCGAAATTCGACAATTTCACACAATATTCATTTTGACATGTATACAGTTTCGGAAATGTTCAAATTAAAAATGCATATAATTTGACGAATGCTGTCCGGCCTGGCGGACACCGCGGTCGGTGTAGCCTCGGTCTTTCCTAGCGTCCTATCCCACAGCCGGTGAGTCCACACTGGCCAAGACGGAGATACACAGGCAGTCAGTCGCTCCTTACCCAGCATGATGGGACTCAGCTGACGGGCCATCCCTCTAGACAGGTCGTAGATGTAGAGCTTCACCTGGAAAGTGGCGCAGTGCTCCATGATGCTCAGACGGCGGCTCTTTCCGTGCCAAAAGATTTGAGTCGATTTTATATCGCACCCTTCACTGTGCCGGCTGGTTCGTACTGTCCTAAACTGTGGACGTAAACACCAGACGGAAGGACATGTAAGTTAAAAACAAAAAATAGTAACTTGTTAGCAGTTAAATAAATGAGAACAAAAATCACTAGGAGAGCTCACTGAGCGCTGGAATCACGGCACCTGCCGAAATAGCTATGAAGCTACAGCATTAGCCGCTGAGCTAGCTTAGCTAAAAGGCTGCGGTGCTGTGTCACTGTACCACTTTAGCAACGGAGCTACGTTAGCTGTGTATGTTGTATTACAGTAGCTGTGGCATTAAGTTGGCTACGAGGCTCTGCAGATATTGCTGTACCACGTTAGCTAAGAAGCTAAGTTAGCTGTAAGGCTGCGGTGTTTTGCCGTTACATTAACCAGGTAGCTGCTGTATCACATTAGCAGCGAAGCTAACAGCTGTAGGAGCGCTGCTCTGTTGCTGTGTCACTGTAACTGCAGATTACGGTCGTTCGCAGGGCTTCAAGGGAGGGTCAGCGCTGCAACAGGTATAAATACTGTATCTTGTTTAAAAAAAAACAAGAAAAAAGGCCTTCAAAATTCAATTTGAGGAAAAGTTTTAAAAAGTACTGGAAAAATAATAAAATTGCTGTATTCAGTTGATCCTTTTGCGTGTTCTGATCAGCTAGCAATGCTAACAGTTTGGAGGTATTGTTTTAACTTTTAAGGGAAATATAAATATTTTGCAAATATAACTCCTGAATCCTGGTCAGTGTTGTAGTGGTCTTGTAATCACTGGATACCAGGATATGAAACAACACACAGAATGAGACAAATATGTCCTTTCAGTAATTTAATTTAAATGCAGTATTTGTCCATAAGAGTAAACAGACTGAAAACCAAAAGGACAGCAGTGTGCCAGGCAACCAGCTTGTCAGGTCACGTTCTGTGAACTTGTTCACTTTGTCAGTTTTGCTGGTTTGGTAGGTAGTTGAGCAGCAGATTATTTACAAATAAAGTCGGAAAGGAACGAGTACTATTGTTGGTTGTGTAGCCAGCATCTCCTTTAGGTCTAGGGTGAATGTGCAGCTAGCATCCATTTACCTTAACTGTTAGCATGCACAAATTTAAAAAATCTCATTTCGGTCAACACAGACCTTGTGTTTAAACTATTAACATAATGGCAACTCTCCAACTACAATGAGTTTGTTCAATTTAGATCATTTTTTGTAAAATTCAGTGCACAGACTATGAGGTTAGAGCTTATTCTCCTACTAAAATTACTTAAATTCATGCTTTGAGTTCCATCCACAGATGCCTTGGCCCTGAATGAACTAAGCTGTCAGTGAAGACTGGATAAAACTCAGCAATAAACCCCCTCTGATCTCACTGCAAAGAGAATGTTAATCCTGGGTGATATTACCACATTGCTTATATATGGATTACATGTGTGTGATATTTTTTTCACCATCTGACAGTAAGTAGTACAGCAGATAGGAATGACCACTGGTAACCTGATGGTTGCTGGTATGAATCCATGTCTCTCTACTGCTCGAGTGCCCTGTGTGCTCCAGTATATGTACTTGGGTAAATAAATGAGTATCACTTGCTTTGCATAAGGGTGTCAGATACATGACAAATACATTACATTATTTTATGCATTTTCATGAACATAGACTGAATTTCTGTTTGGATTTTTAGGTCAGCCCAAAGCTTCCAGGCAACTCCTCCATTGTACTTAAGCTTTCCACTTGAACGGGTATAATATTGCAGTCCATTCTACATCCTACTCACACATAAGCATGGCTGTGGACAATAGACACACTATGCGCACTCACATATGCTAACGTATTTGCTCACACAAAGACACACATTCTAGTGTACTAAATGCAACAAGTGTAAGGGTAGTAAAATTTGGTGATGTATATATAATTTATTATTACTGTCTGCTCATTGCTGTGCATAATATAACTATGGTGCTGTATAGCATTGTAGTATGTACTAAAGTAACACTTTTATAACAATGTGATATGCAATGAAATAATGTGTCTCGTAAAATCAAATAACATTGTAACTAAAACATACGGGGCTTTGCAAAAGTATTCAGGCCTTATGAAAGTTATCGGCATTACCTGGATTATAAATTGCACTTATACATATTATTGAAACCAGTACTTATACTGTGAACTTATATGCTCAAACACTGAACTACCACAGCCAAAATAAATAGTTTGCAGATATTTTAAAGGAAAAACTTAAATATACTGTAATAATATTAATAATGATTAGTGGTAATGATATATAAAGAGTAAATACAGCATAATTAGATTGCACAGCAAATGTAATTTATTTTTATATGCTATAAAATGTTATTTTCAGAATTTGTTGAAAAGATTAGCAAATTAAACAAGTTCACTGATACCACTGGCAATGTATGAATCTGGAGAGAAGTGTGATAACCTGGAAATAAGCAGAAGCTAAAATGTGTTCTGCTTAAAGCTTTTCACATGGATATAAAAAAAAATGGATTATGCTGTAAATAATGTGAGTTTTGCACTTGTTATTATTGGGAAGGCCTCACACCTGGATTTGTGAGTGTTTGGGAATCTCTTATGTTTGTTTGTAGCCTCTCTTGGAGTCCTTTTATACAATTTGTTCTCGAGTGTTTTTAATTATTTTGAAAGGTTCTTTAAACAGAAAACGAACCTGTCTGCAATAAGTATATAAAATAATTGATCTATAATTTATTTATATATTTATACATTACCAGTGTAGTCTATTAAGGTCAGGAAATAATAATAATAATAATAATAATAATAATAGAAACGAAAGACGATAACTTAAAACATCTGCAATTGTCTGCAGCCAATCAGCGTGATCATAGCGACGCAGCGTTCGTGACGTTAGTCTGAGGCTTGCGTGCGTGCGTGCGTGCCCGCCCGCCAGTTCCAGCGGGAAGCACGGGTATGTTTAGACTTTTTCTGTTAAGCTAGTTGGCCTCTGGTAAGTTGGAAACTGCTGCTTCAGTGGACTTTAACGCTGAATGTGTGCATAATTTAAGTGCTTGCTGTGATAACGTCAAACATCGTAAATATCGACTTTTCTGATACACGGAACTTTGTGTTTTCATTTAAAGCCGATGGAAGCTATTTCATGAAGAATGAAGTTGACATAATACATAGCTGATGTTAGGAAACAAAGACAAGGGGAGCTCACTAAGGAAAAAGCCCTCAGCGTGCAGCTATTTTACATCAATAATGATGCGTGCATTACTGAAGGAGTGTGTTTATTGCTTTCTAACAGTGTTTAGTTGTGTGTGTGTGTGTGTGTGTGTGTGTGTGTGTGTGTTGTGGTGTAGCTGTGGATGTGAAGCAGGTTTTTTGCATGCCCTTTATTTTAGTGTCAATTACAGTCACATTAAGCATTCATCCAAATAATGTTTCAAAAGAATCACATTGGACCTGCTGTATGCTAGAGACACAAGTCTAAAGTTTTTATGCTTAAAGTTTCTCTCAGTATTATTACTATCTTGAAAATGTTAAATAAGTGGCTTAGCAATTATTTAACTTTTTGTACAGCAGGTTATTCCCAGTTAGCAATTTGGGATAAGTATCTTTATCAGAAGAGTGGGATTCGAACTTGGGAATGTGCAGGTTGCAATGTCATGGCTCAGACCACAATCCCACCTGCTGCCTCAGCTACAGACAATATCAATGAGAACGTGACCCTGAATTTGACCTGCAGGAGTGACTGGTGAAGGAAGCTGTGGACCATGGCTGCATGGAATGCTTACTACCAGGACAAGGAGGGAGATGTGGAGCAAGAGGAAGCAGAAGAGTCAGCAGGTGAGTGGGAACAGTTCACCCAAATTGCTGAAAAGCGGTTACATTATCCAATGTATGAGTTACGATGGGGTTACGTTCCGATAAACCCGTCGTAAGTCGAAAATGCATTGTCACTTAACGATGGGGATACTTTCTGAGAAATGCATTGTTAGGTAATTTCATCATTGTGTGAACATCATAAAGTGTACACGTGCCGCAGTCTCTCCACCCCATCTTCAGACTGAGCGTTGGTTAGCACAGGAACCAGTTGTGGATGGGATTTACTAGTTTCTACTTGGACTTCCTGTCAGTGCTCAGTCCCCCTTATGAACTTTCCTGAAACCACTGTCTTGCTAAGACCTCGTATTTTGTTTATTTTGAATTGTGACATCCGTTTTTGTTTACTGCCAGTCGCTAATGTTTAGTCCTAACTTCCAGCTAATGGTAACACTCTTTGTCGGAAAGAAATCAGTAAAGAGTTTAGTGGAACTTAAACTTATTACTGTGGTGTCTCACAATTGCTTCCACCAACCCATTCCATAACACCTTTCAAATGTCATAGCCTAACCTACCTTAAAAGACATTATGGGCTTTCTGCTTTCATGCCGCTTTCAGAAGACGCAGGCACAGATGGGCTTTTTGTAAAAATGATGGATGGACAAAACACAACGTAGATAGGGGGGAGGGTGTAAATCCAAAAAAATGCTGGCAACACAGAACACTGTAGAGTATTGGTTGTATACACTAGCAACTGTGTGACATTCTGGGAGAGGCAGTTTGCTACCACTGCCTAGCATCAACAGAGTATCATAAGATAAGTTAAAACTTTATTGATCCCTAGGGAAAAGCTTATGTCATCAACAGTCTCGTGCCACAGTACAAGAAAGAGATAGTCAATAAATAATTAAATTAGAAGTACAGGGAAAAAAAATTAAATAAGTAAGTACAGGAGCATGTTGAAGTAGAAAAAATTCAAAGTATGGTTTCTACTAAATGTGCATCACTATCTCACCGTTGTAAAATCGGAAAATCGTAAGTCGGACTGCTGTAAGTTGAGGGTCATCTGTATTTGGAAGACAGCACTTCAGGTTGGGTCATGTTTTTCAATTTTTGGGTTTTGCTTCACTTTTTAACTGCTTGAAGTAATTTTACATAAGAGAGCACCTCTGTCGGGAGTAAAGCATGTGTCACTGTTGTTGTGACTCCAGGAGACTACAAATACAGCGGGCGTGACAGCCTGGTGTTCCTGGTGGATGCCTCCAAGGAGATGTTTATAAAGGGGGAGAATGGAGAGCCTACCAATTTTGACATTACCATGCAGGTAGGCCTATGTTACTCGTTCTCAAATGTGTCTTTAAGGTTGGCGCTCTGTCTCACCAATTTCAAATGCACTTTTCTGCCGGAAAGTGTGTGCGCAGTGTGTACACCAGCAAGATCATCAGCAGCGATAGGGACCTGGTGGCACTGGTGTTCTACGCAACAGAACACTCCAAGAACCCTCAGAATTCATTCAAGAATGTCTACGTATTCCATGACCTGGACACTCCTGGTAGGTAAAGCACAGCATTGTATGTAGGCAAAGGGACACACTGGGTACAAACAGGAGATAACTGTGCAAAAGGTACATACACAAACACGTATATACTTCACAGAAATGATATGATGGCACCAAGCTGAAGTGTGGCTGCCAGGGATTTTTTTATGCTTTCTTTAATATGCTTGGTGTTTCTTTCCCTTTTTTATATGTATAGTGTGCACTTTTTTTGTTGTTAGTATTAAACATTTTTGTTTCATTTAGTTTTCATGTGGCTGCTGCAGATTTTTATTGTGACTGTTTTGGGACAGTACTCTGTACCATATTCTGTCTCTGCAGTGAACACAAGCAGTAGTGTACCACTTGTAGTTCTGTTTTTACTCGCTTTTCCCACACGGCATAATCTGGCCTTTTTTACCACCGGCCCTGAGGAGGTGTCCTAGTACTTCAACGCTCCGATGAGATAGATGAGATCTATCAGAACCCTTGCACCAAGCATTTACATAGTGTATGGTGAACCATGGACATGTCACCAGTGGGGTGGGGAGGGGGGGGTAGCCTGAACATAGTACTGACTGTGTTCTGATCACAGTTGATGTGACCTGTGATCATTACCACAGCATCAAGCTGCTTGTATAACTGATGTGTGATACACCCACATTGCCCTTGTAAGTCCCCTGTGGAATGACTCTTTCGTGTCCCAGGCACCTTTTTAATGGCAAACTTGTCTGCTTGACCTCTCAGACACTGCTTTATTTTATTTTGTCTACAGGCTTGCTGTGAGTTTGCAAACTCCTTTGATGGTGTCATTATGTGACTTATTTCATTATTGTTTTGTGCGATACTGTTACCTTGTATAATTTCCTTTCAGGATAAATAAAGCATTTTCAATTCAATATGACAATTCAACCAGCTTTATGCTTATGGCTTTTTTATAGAACAAGCAGCAGAAGCTTTTAAGTGTCTTAATTCAGATTTAACTGTATGAATATGTAATGTGTTCCCCCTCACCAGGTGCAAAGCGCATTCAAGAAGTGGAAAACCTGTGTGGGGAAAAGGGAGCACAGCTAGCTGCACAGATGCTGGGCAGTGGGCCTACTTCACTGGGAGACGCACTGTGGTGCTGCTCCAACCTGTACAGCGATATCCGATTGCGCCTCTCCCATAAGCGCCTCATGATCTTCACATGTCGGGACAACCCTCATGCCGGTGACAGTGCCTGCGACCTTAGTGCCCGCACCAAAGCCAGCGACTTAAAGGGAACAGGTGGGTCTCCAGCACATAGGTGGGACAGTATAGCTGAATATAGCAGTGAGCTCAAGGGGTGTGACAGGTCCTGCATTGAACTCCAGTCTATTATGCCATAGAGAATGTTAATACACACCCAACAAACCTGCTTTATTTGTTTAACATGGTGTTTTGGTTGTTAATTGTGTTCTAATTAAAATATTGTAAACTCTTGGACAGGCACTGGGACATATAAGCTGAAGAACTTGCTGTAGAGATTGGCAGGGTGTTGCTATGGAAACTGCTGGGTTGGAAAAAATCTTTTCTTTTATTGCCAGTGCTGTTGCCATGTGCAGTGTTTTCAGCAGGGCAGTAGTAGAGGTTGATGACAACTCCTCTGCTAAACGGTGCCCTTGAAATGTTTTATAAAAAAAATATGCTGGTCTTAAGGAGTTGGAAAAAAAAGTGTTTTATAAATACAGTATTCGTCCTCTAGGTGTGGTCATAGACCTGATGCATCTAGTCAAACTGGGTGGCTTCGACGTATCCCTTTTCTTCTGTGACATCATCAGCCTCCCCGATGGTGAGGAGGAGCTAGGGCTGCAGGTGGGACCATGTGCTAAGCTGGAGGACCTGCAGAAGAGGGTCCGTGCCAAGGAGATGAAGAAGAGGGCACAGAGCAGGTGAGCTGAGCCAAAGCACAAGGCAGAGCTGACCTCTTCAGTGCTGTAACTACCTTCTTTAGGTGGTTGGTGGAAACAGTATTCAAAGGTGTGTCCTACAGCTCTCTGTATTGTTAGGCTGTAAACCTCTGTATTATATTTACACTTATTTATTTGCAACTCAGAGTAAAGCAAAGCATCTTCACTAAGAAAGACAATGTAATGATATTAATAACTTTAGCTAAGCCTCTGTGAGCACAGGACCAATTTTTGGCCAACAGTTCAACCTATGTCCTCGGCCCCCTGTACACCCCTCCAGGCTGCACCTGTCCCTGGGAGATGGTGTGAATGTGGCGGTGGGTGTGTATGTGCTGTTGCGCAAAGCCACCAAGCAACCACCCATCCGTCTTTACAGGGAGACCAATGAGCCCGTGAACACCAAGACTCGTCTCTTCCACACCCAGACAGGCAGCCTGTTGCTGCCCAGCGACACTAAGAGGTCCCAGGTGACAAAAACACACTGCTTTTGGGCTGATACTGTAAAGCAAGAAGGGAGCATAATGGCTGTGGAAAGCACTTGTATCCCTGTGCATTTCTGTCACATCCTTGAGCCAAGATGCATAGCTTGAATGCATAAGTGCATAAGTTGCGACCTGTAAGTCAGTAATAATTATTATCCAAGTCGCATAAAAAGCCATCTGCTGATCAAGTAATAAAAATAAATCTTCCCACGCCAGCAGATGCCGGTCTGTGGTTCAGGCTCTGCTTCTGGTTTCTATGAGATCTTGAGCTATGTTTCTCTGTCTCCATGGCAGGTCTATGGCAAAAAACAGATTGTGCTGGAGAAGGATGAAGTAGACCAGCTGAAGAAGTTTGACGAGCCGGGTTTGGTCCTCTTTGGGTTCAAGCCCATGAGCCGGCTGAAGATGCACCACCACGTCCGGCCCTCACTTTTCATCTTCCCCGAGGAGGAAATGGTCTCAGGTGAGCTGTGCCCATTCTGGAACTCAGGGGTGCATCACAAGTTGCTGCTGACCCTCATCTCTCTCTCCATCTCTCACAGGCAGCTCCTGTCTATTCACAGCTCTGTTGCGCAAATGTAGCGAGAGAGGAGTGTTTGCCGTGTGCAAATACACCCCCCGGCGCAACACGCCACCTCGCTTTGTGGCCCTCGTGCCCCAAAGAGAGGAGCTGGACCAAAATCAGACACAGGTCACACCTGCAGGTATACTGCTGAGTGTCATGGTAGTGGTGATCACTCAGCACCACGACAACCTCAACCAAACACCATTTGTCATCAACATCTGCAATGTTAGAGTCACAAAATCCCCAAGTGGAGCAGAGTGAGATGTCAGTGAAACAACTGACTATATGTTTAGAATGTTTGTTTGTCTCAGGGTTCCACATGATCTTCCTGCCCTATGCTGATGACATTCGAACCCTGGATATCCACCAGAGCCCCACCGCTGACCACATGCAGATCGAAAAGATGAAGGAGATTGTGCAGAAGCTCAAGTTTAAATACAGGTACCTGCTAACTCAAAGATTAAAGAGTGTGTATATGTCACATTGCTCCTTTCTGTGGCCTCATCAGATCTTTTCAGTAGAACAAAATGCAATAAAAACGTACCATATTTCCCCAACTGTAAGTCCCTGGAAGGAGGTGTATCGGTGCCTCCTACATCTCAACGTCACCCTCCGTATTGCTGTCAAATGTTTCTCTATCTATTATGTAATCAGCTAACAAAACTACTGTTATAGGCAAAATGTTATACGGTAGATTGTAAGCAGTTTTTTTTTTTTTAAATTTTATAACTTGCACCAGCCTGTGAAGTGACAAGAAAACATGATTTGACATGCAGAAAGGCAGTTGATACAAACACCTTTCATTTTGCTCAGTGGAACTCAAAACACATAAATGTTGTCTTTTTCTATATTCATCATAACATAAAAGCATAGTCCATATAAATTGTGTTGCAAAAGCCAGTGGGGCTGAGGCCAAAGGGACTGTTCTGTGCCACACAGTAAGCTCTGAGCATTTCAGCATTTGTTCTGGTCTTCATCTTGTCTTGGAAAGGGTTGTGGTGAAAGCCAAGTGAGCAGGAGGTCTACACCTCCCTTTCCCATCAGAGTCCAGCTCCTCCATTGTATTCCCAGATCAGCTCCACATGTGGTCTGTCCACCGTGTCCTCCCAATTGGACCATTATAGCAGGAACAGGACCCAGAGGCATTCCTGTCCCTACCTCTTAGAATTGATTGTTGTCACGCTTGGTTCCCCCAGCTCTGAGACAGCAAGATTGTCTTTCTTAACAGCCCCTGGCAACATTATGGCTAAGAATGAGATTGTGTGTGTGTGTGTGTGTGTGTGTGTGTGTTTCAGGAGTGATGCTTTTGAGAACCCTGTTCTACAGCAGCACTACAGAAACCTTGAAGCACTGGCCCTTGACATGCTGGAGCCTGAGCCCATTGAGGACCTGACAAGTTAGTCCTCTTTTTTTATACACACACATACACAGAGGCTTGTTATAAAGTCAGGAACCCCATTTATTTATTTGGAACTGGCAAATACTATTGAGTTATGTCTGACTCCTGGTGTGGTTTTCAAGGCAAGGAGGAGCAGAAGTGGTTGGCCATTGCCTTCTTCCAGCTTATTTTTTCCTTGAGGGGTGGAAACATGGAGGAGAACATCCAAACTGCACACACCCCTCAGCAGGGCTTGAACCCCACATGAGGCAAGCAGCCCAGGAACTGTGGGGCATCAGCTTACGTCACTGTGCTACCACATCTGTCATTGTGCATTTATTAACTTTTGTGTACAGATGATCCTCGACATGATTTTTTGACTTTTCAATGGTGCGATAGCGATATGCATTCAGTAGAAACCATACTTCGAATTTGGAATTTTTCCTGGGCAAGCAATATGCAGTATGATACTTTCACGTAATGCTGGACAGCGGTAGCAAACTGCATTTCCCAAACTTCCATGTGGTGGCTAGTGTATACAACTGATACTGTGCAATGCTGATAGCATTTTATGAATTTACACCCTCCCCCTGTATCTTTGTTGTGTTTTGTGCATTCATCATTTCTACAAAAAGCCCATCTCTGTCTCCTGAAAGTAGCATGTAAGTGCCAAGCCTGTAATGACTTTTAAGGTAGGCTAGGCTATGATGTTCTGTAGGTGTGATGGAGTGGGTTGGTGGAAGCAACTGCGAGACACCACGGTAATAAGTTTAAGTTCCATTAAGCTCTTTACTGAGTTGTTTGTGACAAAGAGCTTTACCGTTAGCCGAGAGCTAGCACTAAACATCAACGATTGGCAGTAAACAAAAACGGAAAACAATTGCCACAATTCAAAATAAACAAAATACAAGGTCTTAGCAAGACAGTGGTTGCAAGAGAGTTCACAAGGGGGACTGAGCACTGACAGGAAGTCCAGGTAGAAACTAAATAAATATAACTAAGTAAACATGTCCACGGTTGGTTCCTATGCCAAGCAGCCAGCCAAACAACGCTCAGTCTGAAGATGGGACTGGAGAGACCACATACATTCTGTTGCTGAAGTGGCCACAGGTGTGACAGTAGGACAGGTATATTAAATGCATTTTCAACTTAACATATTTTCAACTTACGAACAAATTAAAACATCAGGTTTGTACATTATTCCACACTGATTTACTCATTTATTCAGTCATTTTTAGAGTCAATTTAGGGTAAGTACTTTGAGGGTAAGGCTTAAACTTGAGTTTCTCAAGTGTGAGACAGCAGCTCTAACCACTACGCCTCATGTGGCATTAATGAGTTGAGTCATTCATAAGTCTGCTTCTCCTCCAGTGCCCAAAGTGACCCAGATAGATCAACGTATGGGTCCCCTGGCACAGGAGTTCAAGGACCTGGTCTACCCTGCTGACTACAACCCCGAGGGCAAGACGGCAACCAAACGCAAACCTGGTAAGGGCAGAATCAACAGGCTGTATAGAAGGATGATGCCGATACAGGACATGATGGGTGCGTAGGTTCAGAGACAGTCTGAGTGGTTGCCAGCTCATCACCTGTTTATGTGTGCTCAGCAGAGGCAGGGGGTGGAGCGGAGAAGAAGCCTAAGATGGAGATGTCAGAGGCTGAACTGCAGGACCATGTGGAAAACGGCACCCTGGGAAAGCTGACCGTTCCAATGCTGAAGGAGGCTTGCAAGCAGTTTGGGGTGCGCACCACTGGCACCAAGAAGCAGGAGCTCATTGATGCCCTCACCCAAAAATTGTCAAAATAAGCTGCTGGGAAAGGAGGGGAGGAGCTTGGGTGTTGGGTCGGGGCTAATTGACGGAGGAGATGAGGGGTAAAAATGCTTCATATACTGACAGCATTTATAATTTTTGACAAACTATACAGCTTACTGCAGAAATTCATATTGTTTTCCTCAACTGTACAAGAACCATAGCACTCCTAGGGTTTGAATTTAAAAGACCCTACCGTAATTTAACAGTAATGTAAAAAGACCGATAGAGAATGAAAGCATACAAGTAAATATGAGTGCAGTTTTTACAAGTCACATTACTGCCATTATTTGACACCATAAGTCAAAGGAACCATGTTTTCTCTATAAAAAGGTATAAAAAAAATTTTGTATGATGACTTGAAATTTCATGTTTGGTTTATTAAAATAAGGAAATGTACTGGTGTGCTTGCTTTGTTTTGTTCGTAAAAAGGTTCCTGAAGAGTTAATGCCCGACCGACTTGCCTTGCCTTGCCAGTTTGACACACCTCCAGGGCTCCTCTTCCTCATTCCACATTTCTACCGTCTACGGTGACCTGAGGAGTGGTAAACTTTATACTCGTGCTTTGCAGCTCGTAAATGTTAAAGGTGTAAGAGAAACTGTGGGAGAGGTGCAAACCCATCCCCTGTCGGCCTGATCATGGAAGGATGTGACTGCAAAGCGGAGAGTCAGTGTAGCAAAACGTACCCCTGTGAGGACAGGATGCAACTAGAAGGTTCTGTGACAGGTAGGACTTGGTTAAGTTCACACTGAAATACTGTATGTGAACATGCAGGTAGAAGCAGTGGTTGTTACCTCTGTTAGCAAAGTAATGGATAAGAAAGTAGGTTTGTCGCTTGACAGTTGTTGGTTCAAATCCTACTCTTACACAGCCCTGAAGCAAGTACTACTTGCTAATGATCTGATTTATAAAGCCACTTGTGTGAGAATTTTAAAAGTAAAGGTTTGAATGCTTTGTTTTATTTTCAGATCTGGGGCTGAGCTTCAATAGCATGTTCACTGCTGCAGTGACAGTGCTTGGCTGGCTGCTCTACAGGTTCTCACAAGGTCTGCACCTTGCAAATGTTCATTTCCCCTCAATATTTTTTCAGAAGTTGTTGACTCTTAAAACGCTTTAGGTTATATTATTTGTATTGCCTTAAAATTCAAATTTACCTTTAGAAATGCCCTAAGAATTGTGCTCGTTTTCTATCTGAGATGAAGCTCAGTAGTCTTACACATCTCTTTGTCCAGGTCTCCCCGCTGCGATAAGGTGGCCCATCCGTGTTATATGTTCTGTCACAGGTAAGAGGTCTGTGGTTTCAGCCCCATCGCAACACGCAGTTTCTCACAACACGCCACTCATTCCACCTTGAAGTGTAGACATGATACTGTATGTTGCTTGGTTACCGTTGCCGCAGTAAGACTAAAGAGTTTAATGGAGATACACAAATATAAAGATGCAGGTGTTTGTATAAAGCAACTGTAAATGAAGTCAACATCATGATGTCACACACACAAGGAAGCAGAGAGGAAGATACAGGTTGTTGCACACCTGATGCTGTCACCTGTCAGTCTGAATATCTTCTGATGTTCCCTCCTCTCTTAAACTTAGTTTCTTTGGAAGAGCTTGACTTGTTCAGTCACACTCAAGGCTGATCGTAGGTCAAAGCTAAAACTCAGTTTCTCATCTTGAGTCACCCCGTTTTTTCACCATGTGACCTAGTAAGCGCTTGCTTTGTATAAACCTAACATTGCAGTTTGCGTTGGAGAAATCAATCAGTGATAAAGAATACAGTGACAGTAGTAAAATCAGATGTAGGTACAAATTTTGCACCACGAAATGCATATTGTCATGCGACAAAGATCCACAGAGCTAATAAAAACCCGCAGCTGTTCTCTCCCGTGCAGGCCTGACATCTCTCTGGAGCTGGGTGTCTCGCCTCCTGCAGACTCTTCTGAGTAAGAACTCAGGATTCGTGAATCTGTCTGCTTAAGTAATTAAAGTCAAACTGTGGAAGTTGCCTTGGACAAAAGTTTCTGTGATGCAAATGAGAAACTAATCCTGTTTTTTTCCAATGGAAATGCGGCTGCATGGCTTGCGTTTGACGCTGTGTGTTTGTCTCTCAGGGTTACAGTCCCTATTCAAGTGGTTGTCAAAGCTGTGGAAGATCATAATCCGTGAGGAATGCTTTTTTTTTTTACACAATGTAATTTTCTTAATTACAGAATTACATAATTTTTATACTATGTCCTATTGTGGACAACTTTGGAAAAATGTTCAGCAGTTGTGTTTTATTTAAGCCTTTAATGGAATCACATTACAGATGAACATCCTCCTGAGGACCCCATCATTCGGTTGCAGTCAGTAGAGGATAAGTTTTTATACACCTTATCCTGTGCCCTAATGCACGTTGAAGAGTGTGTTGTTTTTTTGTTTTTTGTTTTTTTTTTAACATGTTAAATGTTTGTGGGCAGGGCTTGGGAAGTCTTCTTAGAGATACATCCAAAAATGTTTTTTTTTTTTTTTGCTGGGTCTCGAGAGGGTGTACAGTAATGTGTGTTGTGCAGCCAGTAAGTTGTAAGTAAGCCCAACTGCCACATCATCCTCCTGTGGTTGTAACAGAGCTGCTGTGTTGTTGCATGCGGCACACACGTGCCAGTAACCTGCAACCACAGCAGCGATACAGTGCAGCTATTTTATTCCTGATGTTGAAGTAGGAATCTTGTTTTTCTGGTCCAGGTACAATTACCATTGCAATGAAGTGTGTGGTGGCAGTGACCAACCTCCTGACATCTTTCAGTGGTGAACTGCTTTCCCTGTTGTACTGTGCCATTCTGCATGATCGCTTACCTCGCATAACCCCACCCATCCATGGCTAACCCCCACCTCACCCAGCTGCCGCACACCAGCTTGGCACTTTGTGCAGTTTTATTGTTAGTCATTCATGTATGTTATTGCAAATGACAAAGTACATTTTTGCTGGGCACAACTTCAAGGTGAGATACACAACTCACAGTACTACACATTGTACACTGTATGGAAAAAAGGATGTGGATCCCCCCCTCCCCCTTCTTCTGATGACTGAACTGTTTCAGCTGCACCCATACAGCATACAAACACATTGTAGACAGTTGTCCTGCACAGAGCCCTGACCTCAACCCCACTGAACACCTTTGACATTAGCTGGAAAGCCAACTGAGAGCCAGGCCTTCTCACCTGACATCATTGCCTGACCTCACTGATACTCCCGCAGCTCGATTCCAAAATCTGGTGAAAAGCCTTCCCAGAAGAGTGGAGGCTGTTACAGCATCAAAGGGGGGAACAACTCCATATTAATGCCCATGGGTTTGAAATGGGATGTTCAGCCAGCACTTATGGGGGGGTGATGCTCAGGTGTCCACATACTTTTGGCCATATAGTGTGTGTGTGGTTATATTCTAATGGTTCTAATTATGTTCTTCATAATGCAAATAAAGCATATACTAGATTTCAAAAGTCTACACACCCTTATTAAAAGTTCAGATTTTGTTGATGTAAAGACCTTTTTCACTTTTATTAAGATCTTGAAGTACTTAAGTGATAAATGAAAGCAAGACTTTTAGGAAAATAATTGAAAAGGCCTTAGGTATATACTGTGTGTCTGATGAGGTCTCTATGAACTTAGCATACCAGGATTTTCCAATTTTACCCCGTTCTTTTTCCAAATCAGCTCAAGTTCAGTTAAGTTGCAAGGTAATCTCTTGTGAACAGCCTTCTTGGGTCAGTCTGCAGGATTTCAGGAGGATTGAGTTCTGGGTTCTTGCTCAGCCATTCCAGCACATTGATCATCTTTTTCCAAATCCATTTCTTGACTGACTTATTTTTGTGTTTTGGACCATTGATTTCAGCTTTCTGCCACAAGCCAACACATTTTGCAGCTAAAAATCTTGGTGTTTGAAGCTGTTTGTTTTCTTGTTTATCTTAACCAGAACCTTTGTCCCATCTGATGGAAGGTAGCCCCATACCAAGTTGCTGCCACCAACATGCCACTGTGTTCTTTGGCCGAGGACATGTCTTGACTTTGTGCCAAACATACATTTTGGAACTGCAGCCAAACAGTTTCACTTTGGTCTCATCAGACCATAAAATATTTTCGCACATGGTTTTGGGACATCGAATAAGTTTCAAGTTTGAAATTTGGATGATCTATTTGGTGAGCAGCAGTTTTCATCTTGCTATACTATCCCACAGCTCAGAGTTGTGGAGATTATGAGAAATAGTCATAATATGCAGGGAGTGACCAATTGGTGCCATAAATTCCTGCTGCTCCTTCAAGGTTGCCATTGGCATTTTGGTAGCCTCCTTCATGAGCTTTCTCTTCACTTGGTCATCAACTTTGGAGGGATCTCTGGATCTTTCCAACTTCATCTGGTCCCATATTTCCTCTATTTCTTAATGATAGACTCGACAGTATTCCATGATTTATTGAATGACTTCAAAAAAATTTTTTAGACCTATATGCTGCTTTATAGCTTCCAAAAATAAGATCCTTAAGAGCTTTTGGTATTTCTTTATAGACCATTATATTCCTGCAATGCTCAATGAAAAAGCCTTCAGCAGCAACTGATTTTATTTCAGACAAATCCGAATAATTGTAATTGATGTCAGATGAGTTAAAATTACCTTTGTAATGAGAGTGCTTCAGTGTGAAAACAGTTGCAGCACCCATTGTAAAAGGTGAGCACATGTATTCAAGTTAAGGTATTTAAAGGTTTTATTAAAATTTATTTTTCCTAAAAGTCACCCCTTTATTTTTCACTTATAGTTTTCTTCAATGTCATATTAAAGATGAAAAAAGGTCTGACATGATTGGTCTCAATTTCAGTCTTTACATCAACAAAATCTAACATTTTAAAAAGTACGTTGGTGGTATCGAATATATTTTGCATATTTGATGCAATATATGTACATCTTGTTTGTTCTTTTTTCAGGGCTCTTTAAAGGCAGCTCCCACCAAAGAGGACAATTTCAAAGCACATCCCAAGTCATTGGGAACCCCTGGGACTCTGGGCTACGGGTGGTCTTGGTGGGTCCGGTGGGTGTTGGGCGGAGCTTGGTACTGGACGCTCTGCTGGGCTGCGGCAGGCGGTCAGGAGGAGGGACCAGGTGTGTTTCAATGGAGAGCGTAAGCTGGACGGCTGTGGTGGATAGGAGGCAGGTAACAGTGGTAGACACCCCAGATCTGCTGGGGACTTCGCTAGGGATGCGTGAAAGGGTGCAAGAGTCCTTGAGGAGCCTCCACCTGGCCAGTCCAGGACCTCACGCCTTCCTCCTGGTGATACAGATCCCTGCTCCTAGCAGCTGGGTGGGTGCCGATGCAACTAAAACACTGAGAACTCTGCTGAACCTGGTCGGGGAGGGGGCGCTCAGTTACGTGCTGCCAGTCCTCACCTATACAGGGTCCATCAAGAGCTCCATTGTGTCCAATCAGCTGCTGGAAGGGGTACCTGGAGAGCTCAAAGCCATGCTCTCCCTGTGCTGTCACAGTCCTACTGTTCTCTACTACCACTGCCCTCAAGCCAAAAGGAGGGTGCTTGAGAGCGAGCTGTTTAAGCGGGTGGAGCAAATGGCAATGCTGGGGGGATTCTATCTGCATGAGCTGCAAAGGAAAAAGGAGTGCTTTCAAGAGATGCTGTTGAAGGACATGGCAGCGACCCTGGAGCAGAAGCTAGTGGAGAAGGAGAAGCAGGAAGAGAGCTGTATGTGACCAATGGATTGCAGAGTCAGGAACATGATGGTCTAGTCACTGCAGTAGGTCTCCTGCACAACAATTACTCATTCAGGAAGACAAAGTTTCACGGGAAGAGGTTCTGTGACAAAGTTTTAAATTAACTGCTTTTCACTGGAGTTTAGTTAAAATACCTCCAGCAAATTCAGGGTATAATAGAAGGCGTTTAGTTCTCATGTTTACAAATTTCTTTGGACCATACATGGGCCTAACAGTGTGAATCTGTTTTGTTCTGTCTTTACTTACAGTATTTATTGTGTTTATGCAGTGAATCCATTTGAAAAACTTTGTTTTCAAATCATTGTACTATCACATATACATTTAGTTTTTACCCATACCCAGTCTGTTCCAGATTAAATCGGGAAATAAGGACATAAACATTAAAAACACTATTTTAGGCTTCTTCTTCTTCTCGGCTCAGTTCTATCAAGTTAAGGTTGTATGTGATACAGTTCAGGTGAGCGTGTGTGCGTGTGCGCATGCGTGCACTGTTCTATGCGAAACCTAAGAAGTGAGTCAAGTGTACGGTGAGCATCTGTGGGAAGGAGAATGCCGGTGCCGTACTAGATGCCTGGCAGAGTGACACATGCGCCCAAATCTTTTGCTGATGGACACTTACCAATGTCACAAGGAGTTCAACTGCAGCGGAAATGTGAACATAGCCATGGCTTTGACCTACTGACCCACTCTGCCGAGTGCGGTGGCAGCAGTGAGTGACACGTCTGCCTTTTGGAGCTCACTGATCCATCTGGCCAAGAGTCCTGGATAAGCTTCAGAGAGCAGCTTCTGTCTGCAGCTGGTCTCTGATTACTTACTGCTTCTATGTTGGCTAATGCTAAAATAATTTTTAAGTATATACTTGTGTTTCATGTCGCAGTTGATCCGCTGTGGCGACCCCTAACGGGAGCAGCCAACAGAACAAGAAGAAGAAGAAGACTTGTGTTTCTTGTCGAATGTCATTCGGAACTAAACATTTCTTGCTAAAAAAAAAAAAAAAATGTGTCCAGCTTTTTATGTGGGGTACAAAGGGGCAAAAATTAAGAAAGACTGTAAATGAAAGGAATAACAAAGGAATTTTATATAATGTTTAACATGAATTTTTGTAAAGGTATGGACACTATGAGTCACCGCGAGCTAGGACGTAAAGGAGGAGTTGTGTAACATCTTACTTTGTGTGCGGATCCATTCAGGAAGCGAGGTCGGCTGCGCTGAAACATGACGTAAGCGCTCGGGCTGATGCACCTCGGTTTCCATAGGGACCGAGGTGCGTGACGTGGACTGGCACAAGCCAGCCAAGGGCCAAGCGGTCCTTGTCGCTCTGCGCATGCGCGGCAAGAGTTGAGACGCGAAGGTTCGGTTCTGGAAAGAGATGGGAAGAAAGCAGCGGCCGATGGTATGCTTAGAAAAATGGACATTTTGCGGAAATATGCAGCGCGCTGAACTCGTGGCTGTATAGCTAAGCGCTGTACACGTATATGATCGGCTGTATTAGAAATTCTCGATAAATCAAAGTTATACACATGATATTTCGAGCAGTCTTTCTCCTGTTCGGTGCTACGCTGCAGTAAATCCTTGTTGACATTGACTTTCACGCGTATTAAATATCAATGACACACTACTAGATATACTGCTTACGAATGTATCCGGAGAATATTTTATAGGATTGTTCAAATTATAGTTTGACAGCGGTTCACTTTTATTTCTCCTCTGTGTTTGTGTGTATATTGGCAGCAAAGTAGACGAGCGACTGTATTGTGACTATTAAGAATTTACTAGGCATCAATAAAATGTTGCTGAGAAGCTGGTGGTTAAAAAGTCATCTAACACGTTCTTGCTATGCGTCTACAGGACTTTCCCTGCAGTTTCGATTTCTACGTCTCTTAAGAAATTGGACATTGTGAAATGTGGCACGAGACGTTTTAATACTTTGCTGGGATTATTGTCTATTATTGCCAGGAGTAGTTTTCATTCTCCGGGGCAGTTCCGCTGGCAACAAGGTGAGAAGTTTAGTATTTTCCCAAACTTTAGCTTTAGGCTCGTATGGTTGGCCACAACAAAACACCTCAGAGCTTCCCTCCGCCACCGACTGCACTGTGGAAACTCCCAACGGCGTTAACACAAAAGTTAAGACGTTTCTCTACGAATGTGTAAGATTACACACTTTCCCCGTCTGCGTCCCAGAGAAATGCTCGCTTTATTTTGTATGCAGCGGTTATCGTTCTCTTTCATACGGTCTTCACGTTGCCCATGTGAAATAGTAGCGTAGGGCTGCTTCATCGCAACACTTCATGTTGACGTTATTAACATTAGCGCGACGCACGATGTGTACGTGAACGTTTGGCCGCTGCAAAACCTCCGTCGTCCGCCTTCATATTTGTAGTTCGTCTTCCATAACCCGCTTGGCGCTGGTTGTTGGCGCCACTGGGACGCTGCAGCGCCGAGCGCGAGCTGCCGTCGGGGCGGGCGGCCGAGAGGACGACGTCGCGCGAGCTGGGAGGGCGGGAGAGGAGAGGAGAGGAGGGGAGGGGAGGGGAGGGGAGCGACGCGGGAGCGCGCCGAGCGGTGCAGATGTGTCGCAGATTTGAAAAGTCGCCACACACGGAGCGCAAAGCGAAGGAAAGCATGGGAAGGGACTGAAAGTGAAAGAGAAAGAGCTGCGCGCTGCACGCCGGAGCGATGCGAGGCTGAGCGAGGGCGCTGAGCGAGGGCGCTGCGCGGCGAGCACACCCGTGGACCAGCGAGCGCCACTTTCTCGCACGGAAACGGGAGCATCGGGGCCAAACCAGAGGGCGACATCGCATCCCGCGCGCGCGCGCCACCCCGGCCCGGGCACCCATGGAGCTGTCAGCCATCGGCGAGCAAGTGTTCGCCGTGGAGTCCATCATCAAGAAGAGGGTCCGCAAGGTAAGCCGCGGGGGGGGGGGCGTCACCAGTAGGGTATGGGGTCTGAGCGTGCAACCTTACATAATGGCCCTTGTCACGTCTCCCGATTTGGAAGCTTCTAAAAGCCACACGAGGCTGCACTTTGGGGAGTTGCCTCCCCAACTTTAACGCGCGAGCGCGTGGCCACCGTAGGGCGCCCCGCGCTGTCACGCCGCCGCGCTTCGTATCCGTGCAACCGCGCGGGAGGAAACTTTGCGACACTCGGCTCACTTGCGCTGCGCACGCCTGGGGAAATAAGCACGACGCGGGGACGCAGAACGTAACCGCTGCAGTTCAGTCGCGTCGAGCGCCAACTGGGACGAGCGTTTGGACGTAAACAAGAGCCCGCACCGCCGCGTCACGCACCGCCGTCGTATGTCGCACGTTGCGCAATGTCGCTCTCTATTTACTCGCCACGCTGCCGTGGCCCCACCCCCCTACGGCGTAGCACAACATTCTAGAACGTTTCCACGGTCCTGGAGGGAGGAGGAGGAGGAGGAGGAGGAGGATCTGAGACGCCGCTCGCCGAGTGACGTCACCGCAGCGCGTCACCGATGGAGCCCAGCTGAGTTCCTGTGTAAAAAAACGCGGGGAAACCTGCGCGCCGACCCCCGGTCCCCTGGATGTTCCCGCTTGACGTCATGCGCTTAGCCTCCAGCTGCTTTTTGCAAACGCTTTTTTCGCATTTCAGCAAAGGTTTACGGTGTTTTTGGTTTCTCACAGCGGTGTTCTGTCTGTGTCTGTCGCAGGGCAACGTGGAGTACTTGCTGAAGTGGAAAGGATGGCCGCCGAAGTAAGTTGTGCCGGCGCAAAGTTTCCACCGCAGCTCAGCTGAAAGCGGTGGGAAAGTCAAGAGCTTTGCAGAGACCTCACACCCACACGCACTTTTACACCTGACATAGCAGATGTTATTAGCAAAGAGGACAGCTACGGAATGCCGGTTTGGAGATCCCTCGCAGCTCCTCGGCTCCATCTGTCTGGAGTTTGCACGCGGGTTTCCATCCCACAATCCAAACGCATGTTTTCTATGCGAATTGGCCACGCACCGCTCCGTTCGTACTCTTCAGCCGTGTGACAGTTCTCTTCATCCCACCCGGCAGGTACAGCACGTGGGAACCTGAGGAGCACATCCTGGACCCGCGCCTGGTCCTTGCCTACGAGGAGAAGTGAGTGACGACGAGCTGCGATTGGAGCAGATGCCACCGTCGCCCTCGTGCTCCTCCAACGCACCCTCTCACCCTGTGTTTCTCTCCACACCAGGGAGCAGAAGGACAGAGCCCTGGGGTACAGAAAAAGAGGACCCAAGCCCAAGAGGCTCCTCCTACAGGTGCGGGCCATGCCCTCTGTGTCCTCCAAATCAGGACAGTGACATGGTGGGGGGGGTGTCTTTGACCCAAGTGGTGTTTTGCAGTTTTATTTTAAAAGGTGACAATGCAGACACATCATCAAAGTCTTCAGCTTGCTGATAATTTGTGCAAAGTTCCTTAAACCGCAGAGTTTTCTGATGTTTGTGTTGGCTGTGTACAAACAGAGCGAGGAAATTACCTTGTGGTCCAGCAACACGAGGGCTGGTGTGTAATGAGAGCGACTGCCTAGTTTTTGCAAAATTTCCGCCGTTCACGTGATCGTTTTACTCCATCGTAAATATTGTACTGCTTTGTCCGGCGGCACGTTGAGTAGTGCATCTGCCTCGAGTGACCGTGTTGTTTGTCTGTATTCATTTCCTTCGGGTGTGCCGGTTTTCTCCCACAGTCCAAAGACGTGTGTTTCGGATTATTCGGTTATTCTGGAATGCCTGTAGCGAGCGAAGGTGTGTCTGTGACCACCCTGCAATGGACTGGCGTCCCATCCAGCGGCGGTTTCATAGCCCGACGCTCAGTGATTCCAGGATAGGCTCCATCCAGGCTTCTGCGACCCTGACCAGGATGAAACGGTTAAGGACAATGGACGGATGCTAACGAATGAGGCTGCACCGGATGTTGCACTTGAAGTGTGAGTGTTGGTGATAAAAAGCAGCAGCATGCTGTGGAAACGCGTGCAGCAGCATATTTAATTCGAACACAACATTGATTTTAAAAAAAGGGGTGCCACCAGTAGTCCAGTGAGCCTTTTCTTCTACCACTTAATGTTTTTTTGTTTTTCCATCTTTGTCTTGTGTTTAATTTTTCTCTTTCCGATGGCCTCCGAACTCTCACGCGCCGTTTAGCTTCGCTCAGCCAACTTTGCGGCTCTGATGTGCCGCCACCCTGTGTGGGCAGCAGTATCTCCCGTGGTTACTAGGTAACGGTCACTGTCCAACAGGCTGATTCACTGGGAAATGTGAGTGTTGAAAAATGGGATTTTGGAAAGTTTGGGAAAGCCCAACTGTTGTGTTGTCAAGGTGTTTCTCACCGCTCTGGCTGCATGCCAACAGAGGTCTCGGAAATTTACCGGAATTTACCAGCATTAGCAGGTGTCCGATTTCCAACAGGGAAACCGTCAGCAGCGTGAGATAATGAATCACGCAAGCACGTTGTTGCTAAGAGTCAGGGTTGTGGCAACGTGTGAACTTGATTCGGTTACAGATTCTGGTCTTTTCAGTTATTTGATATTATAGTGATGATGCATTGATGTATGTACTGATCGTGTCACGATCTCATGTTTTGCTCTCTGTTGCCATGCAGAACATCTACACCATGGATCTGCGCAGCGCTCACAAGAGTCAGGAGAAGCCCCCTGCTCGCCTCCGCCTCTCCCTCACCCGCTCCCTGACCCCGGAGGCAGGAACCGGGGGGCCGCCGTGCCGCGCCGGTGGGGACCTGTACCGCCGCCTTGCCCAGCGAAGGAACAAGCAAAGGGCAAAGTTGCTGCACCTCGGTCCCCAGCCCCGGCCAGCTATGTCCACTCCTGAGAACCTGGATGGAGACTGGGGGGACCGAGAGGATGAGGAAGAGGAGGATGAGGATGCGGCAAGACAGGACGCAGAGCAAGAGAGCCACCATGACATGCTAAATGGTGAGCGTGACAGAAGTTGCTTCGGTAGTTTGTTTGGTCAGAGCCCATCGGTGCTCCGGTACTCCGGTAACTGCAGTGTTGTGAGGTAAGGTGTGCGATCCTTATTCTTGGTTCGTAAGCATTTAACTGGTCATACAGTTTACAGTTTCTTATAGGAAACAGATGCATTGCTGTTGCTGCAATAGTGACAGGGGTCATTTCAATTTTAAGAGCAGAGGACTTTTTTACATTAACGTTCACCGTTAGTACTTCAGTTTGACTGACAAATTTGGGACGCAAATCATAGCAGGATCGACACGTGCACGTTTGACAGTTCGTGGCTTAAAGCATTTGAAAGTCACACAGTGGTACATCGTCATTTCTGAAGGGTACAATAGCAGTCTGTGTCCTTTACCGCTGTGCCATGTGCTGCTGACACTCGGTCCTGTCACTCTGCCAGGGTCCGACCGGACGGAGTGCTGGAGCTCTTCGGTGGGGGCAGAGACAGTGACCGTGACCGATCAGTCAGAGGGCTGGAGTCCAGTCACCAGCCCGGAGGAGCCGGCTGTGACCGAGCGGTCGGAAGGCTGGAGTCCGGTCGTTGGCCCGGGGGAGGTGACCGTGACAGATGTCACCATCAACTCGGTGACAGTGACTTTCCGAGAGGCCCTGGTGGCCAAGGGGTTCTTTAGAAGTTGGGAGCTGGAGGTGTGATACCCAGATAAGTGGGGGGAAGGGATGGGAAAGGGGGGGGGGGGTTGAGACTGAAAAGCGAGGCCAAGAATGGAGACCACTGGGTACCTGAATTCCCCTCCTGTATTCCCCTGAACCACCTCCTCTCTTCTGTGTCCTGTGTCGCTGTGTGTCCTCCATCTCCTCCCCACTGTGTCTCAAGAAGTAGAGTTGGTTTTCTGTCAACTTGTGCACAGACATTCACACGCATCTGTAGTATCCGTAGTGATACACACACACGCCACGTGCACTGCATCAGCTCAGGTCATCTGTGTTCAGTCATGAGAAACAGATTTAGGGCCCGTTTTCATTGTGAAAAGGAAAGAAGAATCACTGTAGTGTCTTCTGTTTCTAAGGTTTGAGTGCAAAAGGTCACTCTAAATATTGACAACATTAGCAAATATCATTGTATAGCATAACCAATATTTAAATTTCCTACCAAACAAAGAAATAGCACCATGCTTTTACATTACATGGAAGCTAACAAATGCGTGGATACTGTACTGTGTTTTACTGTATTAACATCGCAGTGTGACAATGCGTCTTGGTGGCGGTGATTTGTCACGTCCCACTTGTCCTGCATCGTCGCTTCTTCCACTGCATGCTGGCACTCGGTCGTTGTGGCCACTCCAATGCCGAGACGGGGCTTCCTCGGTTCGCCTGCACAAACTCGACTTCCACAGCGCACGGCGGAGGACAACTGCATGTTTGTCTTTTTTAATTTTTTTGCAGGTTAAGCCATTCGATGCCTCCGCTGCAGCCTGCAAACCGTATCCACGGGAATAGGAAGCACCAATGGGGCATGTTTAAGCGTAATCCCAATCTCTCTTGCATCTTCTAGTAATCGGCTGTCCGCTGTCACCGTGGCAGTCGTGCCAAACAAAATATATAAACTTTTAATTGGCGCAGATATTATTGACAGGCCAATAATTTAAGGAGATTGAGTCTCGTGTTTTGCTTGTTCAGCTTTACACATTCAGCACATAGCCGCCACTTTATTTTTATAATTATTACAAATACATCTAAATCGAATTAAAGAGATGGATTTAAATCTATGCATGTTAGGTCTGCATAGCGAGATCGCACAGGGTTCTGTTTTCGGCATCTCCGTTACTTACCTGCAGCTAAACTGTTTAGCGACCCACTAGTCTGTTAGCATGTGAGACAACCTTTGCACCTTTGCGCGTACCTGCGTGGCCGCCCATCCATGCTCACTGTTCTGCACACGCGTCCCTCCTTAACCCAACCCGATCCGACCCTCAGCCGACCCGGAAAAATGCAAAGGACTTACACCCCCCTGACTTGGTTCGGGGTGAAAAGTAAAGACGACTCCAAGCTCAATCCTGCAGTTCAAAGCAGAGAAGGAACACACAGTGAAACTCTCGGTCTGTGGCCCAGGGGAACAAATGGGGGGGGGGGGGGGTGTTTTGTCGTAATTTATTTTTCAAACAGAAAAACAGCCTGCCATTATTTTTGCAGTTTGGACTGAATGTAATTATTTATTTTGCATACAGTTTTGTGTGGTTATAAGGAGGTACTCATTTTTTTACTCTAATTTTGATTGACAGTGCCGACGCTTTAGCGATGACAAATAGGAGACGTGTACATGTTTGACGCTGGCGTACGTGATCGCTTCGCTGCATTGTGTTCACCGTTGAGTAAAATTGCACTTTACAATTTGTTTTAAGTTTTAAAAAAGTCTATTGTGAAGCTACAACTACAATTTCTCAGTCTTTGTATATTTAGACATCTATATCTTTTAGCTTTTTTATTGTACTAAAAATAAATGTGGCCAATATTTTATACTTTAACTATGCTGGATTTCTTGGTTTTAATGGAAGATTTTTACCGGGTCCTTGTTTACTACAGCCAGCATCATACAGCCATTACCACAGCGCTTTCCTTTCAGCCGTCTCTTTCACTCCGATACCCCAACCCCCCCGGCCCACGTGCCTTCTGCCTCCCCCAGCGCTCTGAAGACTCCACCATCTAAGATTAAGTTACGTTTATCAGCACTCTGTTAAGTAAAGACACACATGAGTTGGGGGTTGAAAAGCAGGACGACTTGTCATGACCCATCTGTTGCTACTGGCTACCAACCATACAGCCAGTTGTGTCTGCCTAAATTTGGAACTGCTTTGCTGGGCCACCCCACCTCTGTTGTTATTCAGGATGCTGGAGCTGCGTCTTCTGCCCTTCCTGCTGTAGACTACCCCCCACCCCAGAATGGCCTACTGTCCAGTCCTTACAGTCCTATGAGAAGAACTGAGGAGATCAAAGAGAGGAGGATACCTAGAAGAAGATGAGAAACGCCTAACGTTGCTTCATTGATGATATTTCCAGTTGCGTTGCAAGAGGTGTGAAATAAATGCGGGCATAACCTCCCTCACCATTACTCTTGTTGCCCAAGCCCAGCTTCACCTTAGCAATTTCAAGCATGTGCTCTCCAGTGTTGGGCTAGCAATGCTAGCCCATCATCAGTTGGTGCTTTCCTTCATGAGGTTGTAGACATACATGATGGACAGAGGAAAGCTGGACCCTGGGCCCAAGTTAGCCAGATCACAAAGAAGTGTAGAACCTCTAGGGTATGGATCACAAGGGGAGACGCCACTAACTGCCATTTACGCACCCTCTTTTACCCTCCAGACATTTACTGCCATTCCCTTATCTGCACTTCAATAGTGTGACCTCTCTGCTGCATTTCCAGCATTTCATACTTTTAAGTCATTTATTTGCTAGGGTTCAGTCTGTGTAGCTATATGCTCCCCACCCCACCCCCCGGCCAGCATCACACCAGACCCCCTTTGGGTTTGTGTGCCCTCATGGGGGTATTTACTGACCTTTTTTTGTTTCGACTCGCCCGTCACACCTGTTCGCTAAGGGAAGGCCCTATGAGGAGCTCGAGCTTCCAGAAAACATAGATCTGAGGTTTGTTGACACACACAACTGTGGCCACCATGACAAGACGATTGATATGAGTCAGCTGAGGAGGTTCAGGCTTATTATAAGCATGCCCCCTGGTTGACCCCTGCTGGGGCTGTTCCAAGTGCATCCCATTGGGAGGAATCCCCAGGGTGAACTCAAGTCACGGCGGAGGGATTATACCTTTTAGCTGAGTACCAGGTGGGAAGGAACAGGGACGTCCCAAGAGGAGCTGCAGACCAGTGCTGGACAGGAAGGTTTGTTCATCCCTGCTCGGCGGGCTTCAACTGTGAATCACCCTAGACTAAGCAGACCTTGAGTTCAACTGAACTGTTTGAATCGCACACATATAAATTAAAAATAGCCTTCAACTCAAAATGTATTAATTTTATTTTACAATTTGTCTGTAAATACAACTGCCCATTTAAATAATGCAGAATCTTCATCTAACAAAGTGCACTGAGCCCACAGACAACAGGGTTCAGTGCAACAAAAAAATTACCACAATGACTTGGAAAATAAAGGCACCCCTCCCTATCAGAACTCTCAGCACCTGCGCAAAGTGCAAAAATGTCTGCCCAAAATTAACTGAACGGAAAACCAACATACAATGAATCTGCAGCTGCAAAAATTTCAGCGGGTACGCTAGCGAAAACGTTTTGACACATGCAAGTCTGGACCAGAGGATGCAGAGTGACAGAAATAGGAAAAAACTGCTTTGAGAGAGTAGAGCATCATAGGAAGCAAGTAAACAGCAGAAACTTGGCTGTTGGCCATTTTGGGTGTTGCCTAACTGAATAGATGGGAGGCACCTCAGCAAGTAGTAGTAAAAGTTACACAGGTGGGTTCTCTGAACAGGGAGAAAGGAAGACAACATGAGAGATGCAAGGAGATGTGCCTGAGGTAAGGGAAAACATTTGCATGGATGAAGGTGTGAGATCTTCATGGAGCTGTTAGACCTTGAGCAGCATCCACTATACAGGTGCTGGTCATAAAATTAGAATATCATGAAAAAGTTGATTTATTTCAGTAATTCCATTCAAAAAGTGAAACTTGTATATTAGATTCATTCATTACACACAGACTGATCTATTTCAAATGTTTATTTCTTTTAATTTTGATTATAACTGACAACTAATGAAAGTCCCAAATTCAGTATCTCGGAAAATTAGAATATCAATTAAGACCAACGCAAAAAAAGGATTTTTAGAAATGTTGGCCAACTGAAAGGTATGAACATGAAAAGTATGAGCATGTACAGCACTCAATATTTAGCTGGGGCTCCTTTGGCCTGGATTACTGCAGCAATGCGGCGTGGCATGGAGTCGATCAGTCTGTGGCACTGCTCAGGTGTTATGGGAGCCCACGTTGCTCTGATAGTGGCCTTCAACTCTTCTGAATTGTTGGGTCTGGCGTATTGCATCTTCCTCTTCACAATGTGGTAGAAAAAAGTGTACAAGCAATAGGGATAACTGCACCCTGGAGGGGATTGTGAAACAAAACCCATTCAAAACTGTGGGGGAGATTCACAAAGAGTGGCCTGCAGCTGGAGTCAGTGCTTCAAGAACCACCACGCACAGACGTATGCAAGACATGGGTTTCAGCTGTCTCATTCCTTGTGTCAAGCCACTCTTGAACAAGGGACGGCGTCAGAAGCGTCTCGCAACAAAAAGGACTGGACTGCTGCTGAGTGGTCAAAAGTTATGTTCTCTGATGAAAGTAAATTTTGCATTTCCTTTGGAAATCTGTGGATTCTCTGCCTCTCCTCTCTTCCTCCAGACTCTGGGACCTTGATTTCCAAAGGAAATGCAAAATTTACTTTCAATGAATCTAATATACAAGTTTCACTTTTTGAATGGAATTACTGAAATGAATCAACTTTTTCATGATATTCTAATTTTATGACCAGCACCTGTACAGGTAGTCCTGGAGTTACGATGGTTCGACTTGGGATTTTTCAACTTTACAATGGTACAATAGCAATACGCATTCAGTAGAAACTGTACTTTGAACCGATGATCCACAGTGTTCTGTGTTGCCAGCGTTTTTTTGATACTCCCTGCCCCGTATCCACATTTTCTTCTGTGCACCTATCATGTCTACGAAAGCCCCAACTGCTACTGGTAAGAAGAAGAGGAAGGCAATTACTCTCTGCTGAGTTGTTTCCAACAGTGTTACCATTAGCCGGGAGCTAGCGATAAACATTAAGCGATTGGCAGTAAACAAAAACGGAAAATAAACAAAATACAAGGTCTTAGCAAGACAGTGGTTGCAGGAGAGTTCGCAAGGGGCAGAGGAAACCGAGCACTGACAGGAAGTCCGGGTAGGAACTAAATCCCTCCCACGATTGGTTCCTACGCCAATCAACCAACCAATCAGTGTGAAGACGGGGCGGAGAGACCGACTGCATTCTGTTGCTTGACAGTAGGTTAGGTGTATTAAATGCATTTTCTACTTTCGATGGGTTTATCGGAACAGAACCCCATTGTAAGTTGGGAACTGTGTATTTGCAGATCCCATTTACCTGGGTTACCTATAAATAATGTGACCGATGGAATGGTCTGACTACAGCATCGACCCCATTTAAAATTGTTTCTATAAATTTGTACGATTGTTTGCACCACCCGGATCTACTGCGCTGGCTTGACCTTCATGATGGTACTGTTGGCTCGGCTATATGTCTACCAGCTACAGATAATTTTGAAAGTTGATGTTTGTTCTCTGCATCTTCATTTTACTAATGTTTTTAGAGAATGAGCACATCGGCATTGTCCCGTTCTGTTATCTGCAGCTATGATAACTTTTTTCTAAATTTCAAGTATCAACAGTTTTAATCTGTGTGAGGGTATGAATGTGTGTGACATTCTTGTGATGGACCAAGTTTATTAAATTTCAATCTTAGAAACCAAGATCAAATATGTTTTTGTCACTTGTTTTGGGTTCCTTTGGTTATTTAGGCCAAAAACACCCTAAGAACTGTGCAACAATGTGGCCAAAATTGCAGTTATGTACCAGAGGTCCTTCATTGTTGTGGGTTTTTTTTGGGGTTTTTTTTTTATGTGGGTGGGGATACATTTTAACAGTTAAATTGGAATTGTTGAGCTGAGGGACTCAGACAGTACAGCTGCTACCATGATGCCTCCACCAAAACCTGGACAACTTTAGCTGAGGTGCATTAACCCAAAGATTGCATGTTTTTGCTTTACCTCCAGTTTGGTTGTTGGGTCGTCACGCAACCCTTTTGTGTTCCCTTCTTCTCGGACCGAGAGGAGTTGGAGATCGGAGTCAGAGATCTCCAGATCTTTTTTCCTCAATTTCAGCCAGCTTCTCCCCTACTGGGCTACATGTAGTCACTTTATCTTTATTCTATCTCCATAATTTATCTTTGTGTCTTCTTTCCTTGCTCAAGGCTGATAATGAAACTCGTACTTAACATCCAAAGCTTACGATCCATGATTGTTCAGTTAAATTTTGCTTCAGTCCAATCCTCCATCCTTTGCACTACATTTCCTCTTGCATCCAGCAGTTTCAAAAAAGCATCAGTTGAGTGACACTTCAGAAGCTTGGTGTTGTAGTGGTTCAGGCTGTTTTCTTCCCATCCAATGTTTTCTGGCTTGAATCCTGCTGTCATTCTTGATCAAAATGTTTGCCCAGAATTGTTCTAACAACCACCCCTGGCTGTATAAATGGGTAAATATTCTTTTTTAAAGCTGCGTAGTGTACAAACCTAAAATTGTAACAAATCTTGGACAATTTTTCTTTCTCCTCTAAATAGAGAATAATAATCAGCCCAAGACCAAATCCAACTGCAGCCACCCACACACTATTAAGCTTGTTTATGACCACAAGTTCTGCTCTATTTCCACTCTTTTCTGTGGCCCCTAGCAACTGCTGTGAACTGCCGTTCCTTAGAGCTCAATATGCATACACGCCTCATCTCTAGTTCAAGCATCGCTGCCTTGAATGCAGTTGGCAGTCACCTTCTGTTTGTCTGCATCAAGATGTGTACATCCTCAAAATAGGCAGAATTATATTTGCTCCAATCCCTGCAAATGTATGCCTGCAAAAGTTAGTTTTGTTTTAATTTGGATCTTAAGATTGTTATTTAGCTGGCAATGTGGAAAGCCTGTTTGTAGTAAACAAGCAGCAAACATTACCTGTTTTTATAAATTGCCAGCAACCTGGCATAAGTGGTAGACTCCTGATTTACTGTACTGGCCTGAATGTAAGACTTTTTTCTGGTAATAAAAAATGATGGGGTTATCCTGTATTCAAAGACAAGACATATAAAGAGCAGAACGTATAACATCAGTAGGTGGTGTCACTTATCCGCTAGCATCAAATATCCACGGAAATGATCAACCGGAGTTTGAGTGTGAAAGATGGCAAAACCTCGAGATGGACTGGAAAAAAGGAGCTCAGAATTTGGCCAAATTAACTAAGGAGTGAGGAGGAGTTGTGATGCCAATTTTAAGATAACGGTGCTCAACCAGGCGGAGGTGTCGAACAACTCTCAAGCAGCCAAGAAATAAAGTGTTAACAGAATGTCGAGGTCGAAGGTGGTGAGCCCAAGAAGACCATCTTAAATACGCAAGACACGGTAAATATCATTTTCCTTTTTTAAAGATACTATATTCCAAAAATGAGTGTGGAGTAAGTCAGGATCATCTTATATCCAGTCCACTACAGTATTTTGTATTAGTTTTTCCAAGTTTGTAAAACAGTAATACAAAGGACACTTTGAATAAACATAGAATGTCATATTTATAACTCTTAAAGTTATCGTTTCAGTGAATTTAATGTAAAACAAACTTTCTAGCTGGTTCTCCTTAGACTTGTAAAAGCAGCGAAATGAACCAAGGCAACACAATATTCCACTTTGTGACATCCAGTCACAGATCAGACATGCAACCGAGAATGTGGCTACTTGTGAGGGTTTCTTCTTAAACTTAGATTTTAACTATTTAATTGGAAAAAAACGAACAAATAAGCTACAAATGCTGCCGCTTGCTGTAAGTGTGGCTTGTTTTTGAATAAACGTAGAGTCACTGGCCACTTTATTAGGTACACATAGCAAACCCTGGGCAAGATAGTCTTCTTCGGATGAGCATGAATTGAGCAATGAGGTGCTCCACGCTGTTGCATCCCCACCATCGGTCTGTAGCAGCCTGGTGTGCCTAATAAAATGGCCAGTCTCTGTTTAAACAAAGTTTTCCTGAATGCTTTACTTTTCCTGAATGCTGAAGCTCTAAAAATTGCTGTCCACGAGGCACCATTACAGCATCTGAGTAGTCAATATGTGGAAATGCACCACAGAATAATGTATTTCACACTGAAAACCATTTCCAAATATATTAATTTTTTGCAGGGTACAGTCTACCTTGCTTGGTGCTGCTTCCTCAGCTGGTGGCAGAGCTCTTTTCAAAGTGGCACATCAATCATTGGGAGGCCTCGTGACCGCTTCCTTAAGTGTGAGGGCAGATCAGGCCATTGCAGAGGAGCTGAGTGGTGACCTGGGGTGAGCGAACATCTTCTTTCTAGGGGTGACAAAGGTTACTCAGCTCTGCAGTGAAGAAAGCCCAGCCTCTCACTCCGCTATGAACGCACGCATGCACACAAATTGTTTAGGACTGAAAGGTGTCATAGAGATGTGGTGGGTAGAGCTGGTGGCTCCATGCTGTTGGGCTGAGAGTTCAGCCGTTGCATCATCATGTTTTTCTGGGTGTTTCTAGCTGTTCCACAGTCCAAAGACATGTCCTAGGGGAACTGCTAATCCTAAATAGCTTTGTGCGTGTGTGCCCTGTAATGGATGATGTCCCACCCTGTCTTATACCCTCTGGCTGATTGGGACAAGCACGTTGTGCAGAATGGAGTATCCGGTGAGGTGATTCAGATCGGAGTAAAATAATCCTCACGACCACAAAGGTTACTTTTCCAATGGTACAAACATACTTTAATATACAATTAAATAGTTGGCAAAAAACGACCACCAAAATAATAATTTAAAAATTAAAATAAAACTGAGCAACTGTTCACTTTTTTGCTTCCTTTCAGCAAGCACCAGAATGTCCACAGAAGACGTGGCCGAGACGAACTTTCAAAAACACACAAAAAGTTTTTTTTCCTCATTCCAGTCGGAGTCCATTGCTCTCTTTAGGGAAAGAAAAAAACATTTTGAATCGCCACAGTCTGTACAGTGATTCAGCATTTATATACTCGTATGTGCATGTACACCACCTGCATCTTCGGATTACCAACATTTACTCGGCGGTCCCGTGCGGAACCTGAACAAATGCAGCGTCGCTTTGCATCACCATTACATCTTCAGTTAAATTAAAAAAATTGTTCAATTGCTGTAGTTTCAAGTTTTATTTTCAAAAATAAAATTAAATAATATATCTATATATAAAAGTTTTTTGTTTATAAAATAAGTCTCAAGCCATATTGCCACTGTTTTCGTTGTGTGGTGCTGGCCACCCCAAGCCATAGGCTGAACCTGTAGTGTGCGCCTGCTCCTCCTGTGTGTGAGCCCGGAACCTTCCCCCAGCGCCTTGCCTGTGTCCGTTTGCCCCACTCTGGAACTCAAGCGCCTTAAACCCCCCCTTTTACATTAATGTACGAATTCCACAGAAGAGAGTTCAACCAAAATAATCCATCTTTCAATGTCTCTTAAAGCCTCTACAATTTAAGATATTTTGTATTCATTTTATTACAATAAAAAGTCTTTTTTTTTTTTTTTTTTAAAACAGTAAACAGTAACAGTTTCAATATTATGGGCTTTTGAGGAACCAAGTCGGGGTTTGAGGGAGCTGCATCTTCATATTGGATTCAGTTTTTCAGGGTTTTGCTGAAGCCCCATGCGTAGGGAGGGCTTGGGACCTGGACGGGGGGCTGGGCTGACCTTTATTATAGCGTCCTGTTTTCTCCCCTGGGGGGTGGGGGGTAAATCCAGCATGGCCCATTCCATTCCGCAGCTCCAACTAGAGATGTACAGGCGCCAACAGCCGGCTGACCTGCCAAGAACTCCCAGAATGCAACAGGAGGAGCCTGGTCCTGCAAGTCCAGTTACATGACAGAAGCAGACATTCACGGGGGCGCCATCCACTATGGGGGAGTGCCCAGGGAAAATGAATTCATTCCAATTATCTACCAATGCCACTTTAGCTGAACCTGCCAGTATAGGAAAACTCTAAAAGTAAAATAAATTGCCCTCCCCTTTTCCAAGTAACCCTCCCATTCCACTTTAACAGTAATTTAAAAATATATATAATCTTTTGTGAATCATAGCAGTCTAAAATGAAGCATGCCAACAAACCACTGGAAAAAGCAAACTAATGTTTAAAGGAAGATATGCTGTGATGTTCAAAATTAAAAATCCAGCTAATAATCAACTGCACTCTTTAAAACTGATACAACTCTGACTGGTTCATGGATGAAAAAAGAAAATATAATTAAGTTCATTGTGTTAAGTTTGACCTTTAATTTATTTGCCACATTTAAAATCTTAAAAATATCTATGAAAAAGGTAAATACCCACCCCAAAATACAACCTGTGATTCTATGAAGGTCTCATACTCTGCCCTGTACTCCCTGCCCACCTCTGTACAGTTTGCAAAAAATATATTAACAGCAATAACTTACCATTCATGTACTTTATTCATTCATTCATTCACTGACTTGTATTATGTATTGGTGCATCTCCCACAGGAAGTGGAGTTCTTATGTTGAAAACAGTATTAAATGTGAAGAAGAGATCAGAACTGTGCTACATCATGTCTAAGGTACTGTGATTCATGTTGGGCCGGAGCTCCTCTGAGCTTCCTGACAGGAGGTCTGCTCCTCCGGGTCCATGCAGCCCCCCCATCCCGCTCAGCTGGGACAGCATGGCACTCGCATCAGCGCTGAACGTGCCCGGGTCCATGGAGTTCTGTTGCTGGGGTGGGGGCACCGTCAGGCCCGGGTGGTGCTGCGCGAGGTGCCCTGGGTGTGGAGAACCTGTCTGGGTCTGTGGCGAGATATGGTGGGGCGAAGGCTGAGGTTGCATGCGAGGCGAGGGGCTGGAGTGGGGCGGCTGCGACTGTGGGCGGGGTGATGGCTGGGGGGAGCGAACCTGGCTGCTCAGCGAGGCAAGCGGGGGGCCCTGCAGGAGGGGTGAGGGTGCCATCGGCTGTTGTTGCTGTTGCGTCTGGGGCTGCTGGGGGCTCATGGGGCTACTGTGCTGGGCTGGTGATGCTCCACCCAGATGCTGTTGCTGCTGCTGGAGAATGCGCTGGTGCAGGGCCTGCTGGAACAGAGCTTGAGACTGTGTTGGTTGTGGGCCGCTCTGCGGAGGGGGTTGCTGCTGCTCCTGCTGGAGAGGACCTGTGGTGCCACCTGTTGGAACTACAGCGTCAACCCCAGGGAGGCCAGGCATGGCATTCTGCGGCTGCTGTTGCTGTTGCTGCTGCATCTGGAGGTGGTGCTGGTGGAGCCTCTGGTGGAGGGCTGCTGCCACCTGCTGATGGGACACAGGCCCTTGGTAGAGCTGCTGCTGCTGCCCCGGCTGACCTCCCTGCTGCTGTGGTGAAGGACCTCCAGGCGGAGGCTGGCCCAGGTAGCCTTGCTGCTGAGAGGGTGGGGGCTGCTGGAACTGGCCATGCTGTTGCTGTTGCTGCTGCAGCTGCCTCCTCAGCAGAATCTCTCTGAACTGGCTACCGATGTTGGGTTGCTGCTGCTGCTGCTGCTGCTGCTGTTGTTGTTGTTGTTGTTGTTGTAAGGCAGCCATCTGCTGCTGCTGAGTCATGGAAGGCATGGCTCCTCCTTGGCCTACCTGCATGCCAACCGCAGGTGCTGTCCCTGGGTTGGAGGTGACCGTCTGACCATCTGCACCCGCCAGGGGCGCACCCATGGCTCCGCCTGCGGCAGCTCCCTGGTACTTAGCAGCCCGCTGCTTGATGAAGGCAGCCATGAGCTGGGGGTTGAGACGTAGAATGTTTAACACCTGCTGCTGTTGCATCTGTGAGGTGGGGGAGCGCAGGGTGCGGAGCAGCTCCTGAAGCGCAGCCTGATGCAGGTTGCCACCGCCTGTAGGTGCTGTCGGGCCACCGGGCATGCCCATTACCCCGCCGCGGCCCACTTGCTGCTGCTGCTGCTGCTGTTGTTGTTGCTGGCCACCAACCATCCCTGGGTGGCCCATCTGACCCATCATGCCTGGCCTAGGCTGGGGCTGCATAGCTGGGCTGCCCCAACCTTGCTGCTGCTGAGGATGCTGAAGCTGGGGCATCTGGGGTGGCTGCTGCAAGCCTGGCCCTCCCATCATGCCCTGCTGTGGCTGTTCCAGGTGTGCGCAGGCACCCGCTGCCTGGGGTGGAAGCCCTTGGGCATTCATAATTCCACCAACAGGGTGACTCATGCCCAGCCCCTGGGGTGGTTGGGACTGATGATGGGAGTTGGGGGGCATCATGCCGGCTGTTGGCACAGCTTGGCGCTGTAGCATCTGTGGGTGTGCCATCTGCCTCTGTGATTCTGCCACTCGCTGGATCTTCATGGCAATTTCCAAAGCTGCTGGCGGGGGTCCTGGAGTTAACTGTTGTTGGGGCTGCTGGGGGGGCGTTGCCGAAAAGAGGCTCGGTTTCCCCTGTAAGTAAGGACGAGGGGAGGAACCTGGGGGTCGAGGGGTGTACTGGTGTAAGCCGTTGCCATGTGGGGGGTGCTGTTCGGGAGGAAGTTGTTGCTGCAGCGGCTGCTGGACTTGGGGGATCATCTGTTGCTGCTGCTGTTGTTGCTGCTGCTGATGCTGGGGTGAGCTCATCATGCCCCCTCCTGACATCGACTGGAGGTGGGGATGCAGCTGCTGAGGTGGGATGCTCCCCGTCCCAGGCTGGGGCCCTGGCGGCAGGCTACTTTGGGTGGGCGTCTGTGGCGTTGGAGGCTGGGTGCCTCCAGATGTAGGTGTGCTAGGAGCAGTGTTGCTGTTGTTACCCGGGGAGGGCAGGCTCCCACCAGCTCCACCGCCGACAGCAGGCTGGCCCGTCCGCTGCATACTAGCCACACGGCGCCGTAGCAAATGCGCCTGTTGCAGGCGGTGCTGCAGTTGCTGCTGTCGCAGCTTGTGCTTGATGTTGAGGCAGAAGGGCACAGGGCACTTGTTCTCCTGGCAGTGCTTGGCATGGTAGCAGCACAATGCAATAAGCTGCTTGCATATGGGGCAGCCACCATTGGTCTTGCGCTTGCAGCCCTTGGTGTGCTGCACCACACGTTTCATCTTCTGGCATGAAGGCAGTGAGCAGTTGGCGTTGCGGCACTGACATGCATGTACAAGCGACTGGATGCAGCGCTGGATGCTCAGACGCCGTGAGTCTCCTGGGCTCTGGGTAGCTGCTCCTCCCTGGCTGTTGCTCTCATCATCCAAGCCCAGGCCCAGCTTCTCCATCTTGTGCTCATGGCCCTTGGAGTTGTAGCAAGTGATGCACAGATCATAGTCCTGTGGATGCCAAATCAAAGGCAAAACAGAATATCCGTAGCTCAGGAAGATGAGTATGACTATTAAACACCAACCCCAATCGTAGAGACAAAAATCACTTTCTGCACACTAATATCATCACCTATATTGGCAAAAAATTAAAGAACATGAATTGAAGTACCCTGAACTGGATCAGATCTTACCTCGCAAACAGTGCAGTGCCAACGCGTCTCCACATGGTGCTTACACTCGTTGCAAGTGTAGACAAAGCGGTCCTGGCTCTGGTTGTGAAGCTCCACTAGCATGCACATGGAGCTCCATTTAGAGCGCCGCAGTGAAGAGAACTCCCAGTGTTTGTCACGTGCCAGCGTCAGGAAGGCATCCCGTCCATCCATCAGATCACAGGCCATTAGGGGATCTGGATCCACGATGGGTGGGAGAGAGTTGGCTGCGGGGCCCGCAATGAGTCGGATCACAAAAAATACCTGCAGAACCCCAAAGGACAAACCATAAAAGAGAGGTTGGCAATGATCTCACCCAGACTTGAACTGATTGCAGGATTACTGATCCTTTTCAACATCTCCTGTACCACAAAACCTGATAAACACTTAATTAATTTTTGTTTACTTGGGTTGGTTCCAACTCGGGTTACATCACCGAAAGATCAATAGTAAAATTTGACGAAAGTTGAAACTCTTCTGTCAGGAAAAAAATCACTTAATCGTAACTGAACAGTTCAAGATTAAAGGCTAACAGATCTCTTCAGTGCATAGGGCACTTTTTACAGAATATCACACCACTACACAAAGTATATGGATGCCCAGCTCTACTACATTAGACACATAATCGCACACACTGTAGACTTTGGGGGGGGGGGGGGGGGGACGTTTGCATTTACAAGGTCCCCAACCTGAAGACAGGGGTAGAAAACTGCAGGGTAAATAGTGGATTCTGACCTCCTTGTGCTTCTCCATGGTGGCGTATAGCTTCTGTGACAGATCATTGGACACACTGGGCATCCCTGGTTTCTTCTTGTTGGCTCGGCTCAGGCTGCTCTTGTTCTTACTCGTCTTCTTGTTGTTCTTCTTCTTGGCATTCTTGCTGTCACCCTTCGAGGCCTGGGGGGCAGGGTTAGAGCATGTTGCTTGTGCGGCCACTAGCTTATTGATGAAACCATTAACCTGTTTAGCCACAGTCTGAATTGGGTAACTGCCTATGGGTTTACCATCTTTCAGTGTCCCCCAGTTTCTCCTGAGACTCACATCAATGCTCTCGCTGGAGGTGTTGTTCTCCTCCCGCTTGCGTTCTTCTTCTTCCTGCTCCAGCTCTTTGATGCTCTCCTCCAGCACATTGGGCCAGAAGTCACCTTCAAAGTAGGGCAGCTCTTTGGCACTGGTCAGCCGGTCCTCTGTTGCCTGCTTGAAGATGTCCTGTGATGTGGTGGATAAAAACATTAATACTCTAAAAGCAAAAGTGGACAATCACATCTTCAAACATAACAACTTAGTAACCCTATAAAACTGAATCTCCTTCGTTCTGGGATCACAATGGATGTTGAATCCCACCTTGTAGTCATGCACAATGCGCTCTGCCAATGCCTTGTCTAGCATCTTCTTGTACCACTCCTGCAGTCTCTTGGGCTTAGGGATCTTCTGGTCTGCTGGGTGGCAGTGAAAAATGTAGTCATCCCCCTCACTGGGAGGACAGGCCCAAATGTGGCCAGTTGTAAACCTGGAGTATAACAGCACAGGCATGAAAGAGGGGGAGCACACAGATTTTGGTCAGGAGCAGAAGTGGGGGAAATAAACACAAATCCAATCTTTGAACAGAGGGATGGCCATATAAATTTAAGAACCTGATAGAGTTCACACTACATATCCCAGTAATAATATTTAAACTGTAAGTATATTATGTCCTTCATTTGCTCGTTTGTTAGCCATCTCCCTCCATGGATCACAGCAAGAAAATGAACTATCTTAAGAGTATCAAGCCTCTCTGGACACAGTCAACATGAAGTTAGTACCAATTCCCATTAAAAAATATGCCCCAGAAGATAATGGATATGTCTGAGCCTATAGTCAGTATGCTGAAGCACTGTGCAGTGTGGCAGCAGACCTTACCCCAGTTTCTTAACATACTCCAGGTAGCCAATGAGGATTTCATGGTACACAGCTGTCCTGAGGGATCGTGGCTGGAAAAAGTGAACACTGTCCAGGTAGGAGATGTAAACTCGTCTGGATTGAGAAACAAGAGAAGTAAATCGGAAGTAGGCAAAAGTATAATGCTAAAGGAACATCAGAGGCATCGCTGCCTAGGAGTTTGGTCATATGACAGTTTCCAACCCTTGGACCCAAAAGGGGTTGTATTATCAAGAAAAGTTAACAAGTATTTAAACTGTAATCATTTTGGATAGATCAGTTAGTAGGTACAAGCTAGTTCCATTCAAAAAAGGAGCACTGCAAATATGTAATAATAAAATAAGACCTTGTACTTAACAGTAAATGGGTTACTAAGAAAAAGGAATATGTAGGTCCTTTTCCTCACCTCTGATTGGGTGGTGGGCAGTCAGAGCCATACTCCTGCACGTGCATTCCAAAGAAGCAGACATCAGCCCCATCAATGTCTTCAAAAGCAAAGAGAGCCTTGGTTCGATAGGGAAAGGACTCCGCCATCTCACCACTGTCCACAAACCTGTAGGCCCACAACAGTGAACATTCTTATCCAGCAGACACAAATAACATACAGCATTAGGGAATCCTGAGCTTCTCAAAGCAAAAATGTTCTGAACCACCACCACCACCACAATTTGAAAGAATGCAGAAACAAAACTTTGGTTTGTTGGTGGTTACTCTCACTAGTATGAGTTTGTCTTGCTTTTACCCTCCACATTGCTAAACCTGAATCCCACCTTCTCCACTCCCCACATCAAATTCCTTTCACACAGAGTCTCACCTAGCCTTCATGCCTGGCTTGACTTCCACCACTTTGTCAGAGACATGGACCACACGTATGGTGACCTCGCCAGACTCTGGGTGGTCCTGTCGCCTCAAGAAGTCGTTGACCCTTACCTCCAGGAAGTTGCCCAGCTTTGTCTGGGGCAGCCCTATGAAGGCAGCAGATGGGTGTTACATGAGGTACATGACAGGCGTAAATGGCCAGAACACCTTGCAGAACATTGTGCAAACAGCAGAAAACCGATTAGAGCTATAGGTTGGTGTCTTAAGTCTTCTCCCAAAAAAATGATGGAACAGAAGACATCACTTTGTGAAGATTGTCATATTTTGTGACTAATAAATGGTAACTGCAGAAGTGTGCTGATGTTGCACTTGTTATGTCACCAACAATATCCAACTACGTCACTTCAGCCTCAGTCTCCACTTCCTATAGTAAACCAAAATGAATTTGTCTACACCAAACAGTTGAGAGGTGTGACTAGCAGGGGTAAATGGGGATGAAATCAATCTAATCATAAAAGGACATCTCCAAGAAAGAGCTCTTCTTCAGCATAGTTCATTACACTGCCTTAAATATTCCCAAAACCCAGGCATCATTGGGAGGGAGAAAAATGGAGAGAGAAAAAATTCTTTGCCCCTCAGCAATTGTGCAATTGTTGGGTAAAATGAAGACAATGATGTAAATAGAGGTGATTAAACATATTGAAATCTATACAAATTACTCACCTGTTTAAGAGCCAATTCATTTATCAGTACATATGCACTCTATCTGAAAGTTAGAGTGAAGTTGTGTCTCCTGTTCCATTACTTACTTTTGGCTGCATATTTGTTCTCCTTGCGTGACTTGTTGGCTTTCTTTAGGCAGCTATCGCAGACAAACCTGTTGTGGAAGCAGGTGGGGAAGGAATGGCAGAAATGCAAATTACCAAAAAAAAAAATATGTTTCAGAGGTTCAGATCAGAGACTGGTTTCCCTCCATATATGGAATAAACAAATGTAAAAACAAGTAATCTGTCACAAAGCAAAAACTCTACTGACAGAGATTTGAGAAAGATGTCTGTTGGGTAGGATAGAAGAGGACAGAGAATAAAAACAGACTGACTCACCCTGATGGCCATATCGTTTCGTTGTGCAGAACACAGATCTGATGCATCTTTCGACCACAGTCGATACATTCCATAAACCTGCAGGATGGATGGGAATCAGGCAGTCTATTTTCATATTCTTACATTGAATTTTCTCTCTTAGCACCTATTTCATACTGTGTTCAGTTAACTAATTCCTTTGTCTCCCTTTTGAAGCACAAGTGTCACCTTAGAAGGGGTAAATACATCATGCCCCATGTGAACAGGTTTACATGGTTCTTCTCGCTCTACAAGCCTTGGATGATTATGGGACTATAACAGACTTTGTTGGGAGCATAATATAAATCCACTAGAGCCCTGTAGGCACCCAATCAACTCTAAATGTTACTGTGAGCAACAAAAGGGAGAGAATCCCAGCCAAAATAACACATGCAAGGAACCATGTGTTACATTTGTATTTCTGTTCCATGGACTTACATTCTGAAAATGGTACTGTGATTCAGCAAGGACTTGTGTATTATATGTATGAGGTTTTCAGATTTAAATAAGCAGTCTACCACATTAGATAAAAGACAACATTTTGCTATATTCTGAAACTGTAGATAAAACATGAATGATCTATAGTGAAACATTGGCTTGTAGTGGTTCAGACCACTTTGCACAAGCAGTATTAACCTTGGTTCTCCAAGCATGTTGTGACAATACCATCATACATATGACTTTACAATCCTCTCTATGGAACCCCAAGTAGTGAGAGTGTAAAGAAAGCCAAAAGGATAACGTACAGCTCAGGGTCCAGTGTGTCGTTCTTTTTCTTCTCAAACTGATCTTTACTAATGGACCTGAAATGAAACAAAATGGGCTCAGTGGAAACAGCCAAGATGTTCTGATCATCACCCCACCCTCACAGTCAATGAACATCGTTTGGTATGACAGCAGTCTCAAATTAGCCTTCCAAAGGCAAGCATTTTGTTGACAAACTAATAGCCCAGTGATTTTCTTCAAGCCAAAAATCAGTCTAGCCTCCTTCATGATTATGTGCAAAAACTGTTTTCTCCTCTTTCAAACCAAAATTTCATGGCTGGAAGTCCAATAAGCTTTAATCATAAACAGTATAGAGGTTGACAATTCAAGACTAAACCAAGAAAAGAACATTTATCTCACCAGTCAACAGAAAGCCAGAATACAGAGGCAAAAGTGAAGAAGCTTAAATGAAATTCTTGAAATAAGCAAATTAGACAAATGGATAATAATGAAGCATAAATTTATCCACAACAGAAATTGAAAGTAAAGAGTAGGAAAAGGCAAGTAGAAGGAAAGCATATAAACAGACGGATCAAAAGGATTTTTTTTTTCTTTTTTTCTAAACTCTTCCCACTGCCATAAGCATCACAGAGATCTAACTGACAGGAAAAGACATCCAGACATACGTAAGAGAGAGAGGAATGGGCCTCAGGCGTGCCAGAACCAGCATATACTTACGTCTGTGGCTGGGAGGGATCATCCCCCAGGGACACACTCTCGCCCTGGATTTCGTTGAAACACTTCTCACAGAAGTGGTACCTGTCAGCAAGAAGCCCATATTGTGGTGAACTACACCGTTCCGTACAGCACAGCCAATCACAGAGAGGGCAGGATGGAGCAGCCACCAATCAGGGCAGGCCAAGGGAGGGAGCAGGCACACAGGAGGAGCAGAGGGCGGGGTCGTCGTCGTGCAGCCAATCGTGATGCAGCATTATTTTGGTTTGGGGATTTTTGGATTGGTCAGGCGAAAGCAGGCCAATGCAGACACCACAAGCGTTAAAAAAGGGAGAGAGAGGGAGAAGGGGTAATGGGAAGCAGGGATAAATTAATATTAAAAAAGTGCAAAAATAAATTGTACAGACAAGACAAGCACGAGTCAGATGGCAGAGACTGAGGGTTACAAAGAAAATGACCAAAGCACAAAGCAAAGCACAGATTATCCTCCAGCAAATCACTCAACAGCTACATAATGGGAGGCTTAGCAATTAGGAGACATGGAGAGGGGTGTCCAGTTCAAAGATGATCCATTCTTATTTTCTGCATCCAGTCAATGTAAGACACACTTAATGTGGAGAAAAAGACTAGCCTATTGAAGTATTATAGTTCCAATGAAAAGTTTGAATACCTACTGGTAGGTGGAAACTAGTCTTTTCCCCATGAGGCATCCAGGTAGTAAGTTTGACCAGGAAATGTGATGCTATGTATTCCCAAGTCTTCTGCAGCAGCTCCCAGAGTGTAGGGACACTTACGGGTTGCTTTGCTTTCACCTGTCTGTCTACTTCATCCCATACAGTTGTTTCCCAGGTGGAATGAGTGCACTCAAACTTCACCAGGACTGATCATACTGCCAGTGAAGCTACATAAACTATTTTGTGACTTGACATGAGGCCAAACACCATCTATCACCAGCAAGATTATAAGGTGCAAAAAGGTATGCCCGGTAACATTATTGCTACTGGGCACAGCATATTGTTACATTCAGAATGTAAAAATGGACCAACTTTTAAGCTTTTGACAAACATTTACTATAACATATCTATAATTCCTAATTTCAGTGTTTAATTCTCATTCTCAGAAGTCTCAGTCCTTACATTTTGTCTTATACATATTAGCTATTAGTTTAAAGTTCAAAGCTACAAACAAGTCTTGCCATACACAAGCTGAGTGATGTCTTCCAAATTACCCATGCCAAGGAACAAAAACACACACAGGTGTGGACGAGCATTCCCTAGTTTGTTTGAGGCAGAAACCATTTGGTGTTTGTTTTTATATTTATTTCTGCACACACTTCAGTGTGTGCATATACAAGGATTGATGGATGGCTAAACACTACAGTAGTAGTAGATCAATTCCCACCAAACAGACAGAGAAACCAGAAACTGAGTGGTTCCTCTCAGCCAAACACACTAGATTCACTACTGCTTTAGACCAACAACCTCTGGATTCCTGGGGTTAAATGTTCAATCAAGACACTTTAGACAAAAAGGTTAGTAAAGCAATACTATATATTCAAGAGCATGTGGCCCCCAAATACAGCCCCTGTCCCATATCATGTCATGGGGCACGTTCTGGAGCCTCAGCTTCAGTCCAGTGGATCCCCGGTGAGCTGCGTGGCCCTGTTCCTCACCTGTTCTGGTAGCTGAAGTAGGCAGCATCGCGAGGTATTGTGCAGAGCTGCTTCCCATAGCAGCAAAGCGTTTGTGGGGAGAATTCCAGCTGTTGGACAAAATGCACACAAATTACATTTTCTAGAAAAGACAGAAAACAAATGTTGAAAGCACAGACAAACATGCATGTGAACCTCTGAAAGCAAAGTTTCACTGAAGTAAACAGTTCTCTTTACAGCTGTTTTCACATTAATGAACCTCATCAATGTAAGAGTTCCTCTCTAACAGAAGGACCTTCATACCACAAGAACTTTCTGATTGAAACAGATATCAATCTTTTGGCATGCCAGTGGTCCTTTTTTCTGGGGTGCACCGCTTAAAGGCTGGTTTGATGCAGATGGTCTACTGTACACAACATAAGCAGCATCTTTGGGCCGCAGTCACCTACCTTCCTGCCACAGCAATAGCCCAAAGTTCGCATGACTGGATCAATCTCCAGCTCAAACACCTCGGCCAGCTTGGAGCAGTACTTGTAGACGCGTGAGGTCTTGCGGTTGTAAAGCCAGGCATTGTTGAACATGAGCCAGATGTCATCCACGTACTGCCAAGGCTCTTGGTACTGGCCTGTGTCCAGCTTCCGTTTGATGGTGGACAGGTCCATGGGATTTTTCACAATGTCAAAATAGTCCTGGGAAAGGAGAAATTGTTTTGAAAGAGAATATTGAGAACAGCATTTTATTTCATTTTCCCCGTTTTTACAGAAGTTCAAGTTCAAAGATAATGCAGACCGAATGAGCAGTAGCAGCAACTATTGGTGACAGACTGCACTGATTTTAGACTAATGGATAAACAACAAACTATAACAGCTATCAGTATTTTAAGCTTGAAGGCAAGTTTAACGGTTTTCACTTAATTGCAGTGAATACAGTTAAAATATTCCCTGTGTACTGTGAACTGCAAACCTTAAATTAAGTGGTTATCATTGCCCACCAAGTTAACTGTGAGGGCTCAGTTATTACCACTAAAAAAAAAGCCAGCATAGAGATAGACTTGCACAATGACAACAGGTGAAAGCACTGTACATATCTGATCCCCCAAAAAGTAGTAAAATTATTCAGTTCTACCAGAGAAAGGATATTTCAAAGCAAATCTATCTGGACTGTGACCTCAAATACGTACAGGTATTCCCAAGAGCTGTGGGTCCACCGGCTGCCGAAAAGGAAGGGACTCAGGATCCTGGCGGTATAGTGCCTCCAGGGTGGGCATCAGGGCCTGTCGAAGCTCCTCGGGCTTGAAGACTGGAATAGAAAGGTGTGGGTTAGGGCAGGATTTGAGCACCACTCTAGTCATCCTCAAGTGTGGACAATACCATTTCTCTCCAGATCCTCGTTTCAAAAGCTGTTGTGACTTCTTTAACAATATATACTTTGCCTTTAGAAGCTCATTAACCAAAGTAGTAAACACAGAGGGTACTTTACAGACCAGCTACAAACCTCAACAGCATCCATTTTCCTCAGATTGTGCAGTTTGGATGTTTTAAGAGCGTTGTTTCTCCAACCCTCATTTTAGAAAGCCTTAAGTGATTCCTATGTTCTAGTTCAGAAAGAAAGTAAAAGCCCTCTTACTCTTCCTCTTGTTCTGGGCATTTGCAGGAGAGCTGTGTGTTCCTGTAGAGGCTGAGACCCTGTCCTCCTCCTTCACCTCTGTCTTTACTTCCACTTTGCAATCTTCACTTGTCACCCCAACTGTTGTTTCCATTGGTTCAGTTTTATACCCGTCATCTGTAGGCTCCTCCTTCTGTATGTTTGATAGGACAAAGGGAGGACAAAAACGGCAGCTATTAAAAAAAAAAATTATCTACAGACCACAATAGCAGCCTTTTTTTTTTTTTACTGCTGTATAATCATTTAAAACAGACTTTTAGGTGCACCTTAATTTTGTGGAAATTAAACTCATAAAACCCTTTTCTAGTGCCCACCTCCCCCATGTCGGGCTTGTCCTCAGTCTTGATGCCCGATTGCTTCCCACAGACACTTCCTCCTCCTGCTGCCAACCCGCCAACCTCTGCATCCTCCTCTTCCTGCTGCTTCACCTCTGATCGGAAATCTGAAGGAGCGGGAGCATCAGAGGGAGCCAGCTGTGGGCCCACATCTGCACTGCCTGTGGAAGCTGGGGTGGAGGCCTGGCCATCTGGACCAAGCGAGGATTTCTGGGACAACTGTCGGACAGAGAAAAGAAACATTTGACAGTTACTGAGTAGTTCACAATGGTTAAAGAAGAGAAGGGACCATAGTGGATAAAACGTGGAAAGAGATGCATATGAATAAAGACACACATAAAAAGACAACAGAAGACAAGGGAGATCAAAAGCATTCTACTGGAAGAAGGATGAGCAAGCCACAAAACACTTTCTTCCCTAACTTATAAAATGAGAAAGTAAAGGCACCACAGGAGAAAAGCTGTCTAGTTCCCCTTCTCATGTACTTACAGGTGTACGAGGATGTTGGAGTGCCAACTGAGCATTTGTTGTGGGCCCCGAGGACCCCAGTCCAGACTGGATGGACAGCGTAGACTTGTCCAAGCTCAGGCCCTGCCCCACTGATGAAGCCAACTGCTGCTGTGTCTGGGGGGCTGGTGGGGCCGGGTGGGGTGGGGTGGGGGTGTGGGGTTGGTGGGGTGTCTGGGAGCCCAACACCGCTGGGGGTGTGGGGTGCGGTGTGGGGGTACGACTGCGGGCAGGCGATGGGGAGCTTTGACGGCGGGCAGGTGATGGGGAGCTTTGACGGATGGGAGGACAGTGTGGGTGGGAGTTAGGCTGCGGTGGGGCAGAAGGCTGGGGTAGGCTGGAGGGGGGGCCTCCAGCAACACTGCTGGGTGCCATGGAGCTCCCTGGGGCAATAGCTCCTGGTCCTCCTACCGATACAGGGGGTGCTGCAGGACTGCTGACTGGAAGAGAGGGAGGCGTGGGCATCTGGGCCTGCCATGAGGAAAGGGTGCAAACAAGAAGGGGAGAATTCCACACACATTATCAGACATCAATAATTCAGGCTCTCACATGAATAGCACATGACCTGCTTGAATACACTGGATTTGGGCTTTAAACCTTAAACCAACCATCAGACTGCTCACATTCAAAAACACACTAACACCTTTCCTGCCATCCTGGACCCAATCTTAAGTAATTCAATTTAAGCCTTCTGCATAGCAGTGATTCCCTCCTCCATCCACAACAGCAGTCCCTCTTCACTGAGGCAATGAAAAAAGTCAGCCCCTACCTGTGTCATGCTGCTTTGTGTCATGGGCTGCGTCATTGCAACAGGGCCACTCCCATGCACTGGAGCTGATCCAGGGAACTGGTTAGGAGTCAGATACTGATTCTGAAGCTGAGAGACATTGGGTTGGCCCATCCTCGCTGGCCCCATGCCCATCTAAGTAGAAACATGTAGAATGATGTCAAGATACAGTTGGGTTAGGTATCCAGCATTATGGGTAGAGCGCTTTTATTAAGATCACACAGACTGCAAGTTGGTAATTGGTTGGTAATTTCAAACAAACAAACAAACAATGTAGGGAAACCACCTACCTGGTTCATGGGTAAACCCATTTGGACTCCAGGGGCTGGTTTCTGCCCCAAGGACTGCATCGCCCCCATCTGGTTAAATGGGGTCATACCTGCCAACACAGATTTATGGCAAATATGTAAAACAATCAAGGCTGCAGCACAAAGCAAGAACCACCTGCTTAGGTCAACATCAGCGTTCCTACGTCCTAATCAATTTCTGAACAAACTGGAGCTCACCTGAAGCATTCATCATCCTGTTTGCCATCTGACTGGGAACAGCTTGCCGAAGGGATGGGTCTGAAGGGGGGCCATCTACATAACAGCAGGATGGGAGAACAAGAAATAAGCAAATGCCATGAAAAATTCTGAATTGTCAATTCTACCTTCGCTAGGTGGACAGGACACCTGTACCACTCCTCAGCAGAACTACACTAGTAGACTTACTGGGGGGCATTGCAGATGGGGGTGGGGTCTGTCCCATGCCAGGAGGGCCCTGTGTCAGTGCTGAGGTGGGCATCATGCCTTGCTTCTGTAGTCGTGTCCGCCGTTTCTCTTCAAGCTCTTTCTGAATTTTGTAGATCTTCTCTGCCAGGAGATGATAGTACTCCGGCTAAATGAAGTACAAAGAGATACAAGATCAATGAAGCAGAGAACACATTACAATGAAATGTCCATTTGCTATCTTTTGAAATTAAATGAGTAGTGGTGGCATCAGTACAAGGACAGTGGTGTCTTACTCTGCTGTTGGCCGATTCGTACATATCTCCCTCCACCTTGCGGGCATAGGCCACCAGGTTCTCCATCCGCCGGTCCTTCAGCGCTGCCGGGTCAGGAGTTGGAAAGATGGCTTGCACACTGTTGAGAAAGGGGAACAGAATGTTGCAGCAACATGAAGGACACAACAGCTAAGGTATGCTTCAGTCATTTGTAATTGATAAGAGGGTCTGAAAATGCATCTTTTTCAGACATTTCTCTCCTAATCTTCTAACATCTCACTACCATCCTGTTTCCAACTAAATTCAGTTTGATAAGCAGCTCCCCATGTAATGGGCACCAGCATTAGGCAAACTATGCTTCAACAATAACTTATGCATCAAAATCTGTTTGTTGTGAAATGTACTTTTGTTTGCTCCTAGTTAAATGTCACCGAAGATGAGCATCTGCTAAATTAACACAAGATAATTGGACAGCGGCTGGTATGACCATCCCCACTGTCTCAAAAAGGTTTTGTGGTCAGATCTTGCAACCATTTCTGCCTGAACTTTCTCCTTGAACAATACAAAGTAATCCTGAACACCGGCAGGTAGACTACATGCTTACAGCTTGTGCACCAGGTGGTTACGCAGGTCCTGAGTGATGTCCTCATGCCAGCTTTTCCGCAAGCCAGTGGCAGTAGGTGGGGCGGCTGTGGGAATGGACCCCAGGCTGCCCATGGTGCTGTTGTCATTCATCAGGCTGAGGAAACCAGGAGCAGAGGAGACAAAAATGCAGACCATCTGACCAACAATTATTCACGAGTGTCATCAAAAAATTAAATGGGAATAAAGACGTTTAACCATACATTAAATAGCAAAAGTCTGTAAACAATAGGGTGACAGAGAAATCACAAAGGTGATGCTGTGGGGCCAACCTAAAACACTACTGCTGTGTACATACCTCTGTGGGTTCATGTTGGGGTGCAACATGGCATCCTGCAGCAGGTTAGACTGTTGGCTGGGGGGCTGGACACCAACACCTCCGTTCACACCCACAGGGTTCCCTCCTGCAGTTGCCACGGGAAAAAGAAAATCAATGGATTACCGAAAAACACATCTTTTAACAATCTCACATCTCCTGACTACCCTTCACTCCACATGCATGTACTAACACTGAAAATTACAGTCCTTGTTATCATGACATTATTCATTTAATTTTAATGAAGTACAGGGGAGAACTGGATCACAATAGCAATAAGTCAGTATTCTGAGAAAATACAAAGTAGCTACAAGTAATATACCATAATGGCAGAAGTTTACAATATTTGGGAGAATTGCCATGAAGTACCAACTAGTTCTAAAAAGGTGACTAAATCTCACAAAATTCTTTTTAATTACAACAAAATTCAAATGTGGACTTCCCAAGGAGCCAGTATTTATGCCAAGGACTTGAATTTAATAAATAAATAATAATAATAATAAAAAAAACCCAATGTCTAGTGCCCAACAGAACATATTCCTGCGGTCTCCACTCGTGGGCCATTTGCCTAGCACTCACATATTGTTTAGCAACAGGTAGTCTAATGATCAAAGAACTGTATTTTTTTTTTTTTTTATATAAGAAGTTGCAGCAGCATGTCTATATATAGTAAAACAAAGTACAAGTATCCCCCTACCTACCAGCATAATGTGTGGACAGAAATCAGATAGTAAGGTGAAAATTTGTAAGTGGGAGACATAATTACATTATAGCACAAACAGCTCTTGTTACTTGTAAACGGGGGGGTCTGCCTCGTAACTGGTTGTAACTTGAAGGGTATTAAATAATTTTACTTGTATACACAAGAACTTGTAAGTATAAGGCTTATATTTCAAGGTATACCTGTACTTGCTACTTGAACTGCTTTGTTAAATTGTAATGCCGAAAAATTTTATTTAAAAACTGGGCAAATGCGCCTGGGTCCATCTTACAGTTTTCCAACAGGTGCATGATATATCGCTTTTGTCTGAAAATAATCTCATCAGAAGTGGCACATGACTGAATGAATGATGCACCTGACTGCCTCCACATTTCAACTCACCCATGTTGCCTAGAGGTCGCATTGCAGGCTGGCCCTGCATCCCCGGAGTGGGCAGCTGTGGCTGGGGAGGTTGAGGCTGGATCTGGGTGCCCTGGTATGTAAGGCCCAGGGCAGCATAGGCTCGCTCAATGGAGCTGGGGTCAATCTGGCTGGGAGGGTTCATATTGGGCGCAGTTGGCTGTCCACCCTGCACAGCCCCGAGAGAACCACCCAGTCCCACACCAGTAGTGCCAAGCAGAGCTGCAGGGAGTGAGAAGGGAGACAAGTTATAAGAATTAACACAATTTAACAGCTTTGGCAACATTATTATTTGACATTCATTCATTTATTTTTTTTTAACCCATTATCAATAACCATTTACTTAATGGAGGATCCCTATGGTCCTGAGCCAGAAGCTTAGGGCCGGAAGCATAATACAACTTGGGTACGGACCCACTGAACTGCAGGGCAATCACTCACACATCTTCTTCTTCTTTCGGCCGCTCCCGTTAGGGGTCGCCACAGCGGATCAAAAGCTTCCACTTCTTCCTGTCCTCTGCATCTCTCTCCGTCACCCCCACCACTTGCATGTCCTCCTTCACCACATCCATAAATCTCCTCTTAGGCCTTCCTCTCTTCCTCTTGCCTGGCAGCTCCATCCCTAGCATCCTTCTCCCGATATATCCCGAATCTCTCCTCTGCACACGTCCAAACCAACGCAATCTCGCTTCTCTGACTTTGTCTCCAAACCGTCTAACCTGTGCTGCCCATCTAATATACTCATTTCTAATCCTGTCCATCCTCGTCACACCCAATGCAAACCTTAACATCTTTAACTCTGCCACCTCTAGCTCTGCCTCCTGGCAATCACTCACACATACACATAATAAAAACAAATAGAGTGAAAATTTTACCCTGAAATGTCTTTTGAATGAGTGAGGAAACAGGAGCACCCATAGGAAACCCACTCAAACACAGAAAGCTATGTAATCTCCACACAGACTAAGGCAAATTTGAACCCACATCTGAATCCATAGCTCAGAAGCTGTGAGGCATCAATACTACCCACTGTAGTGATATGTCTCTCCCTCTTTATGACTGCATTTATTATACCTGAATCAAATACTGGAACCAAAAAAAAAAAAAAAAAAAAAATCACTAGCACATTTAACAAAATACAAAGCCCCTTCACACAGAAACATGACTGACACTCACTTTGCTGGCTCCTCTTGTCTCCAGCATTCTTCAGTGGAAGGCAGACAGGGCAGTCGTGCCGCGTGCAGTTCTTCCAGTGTGAGATGATCTGTCGTGATGAGGCACAGTGTGCAACTGGAAAGGAGAGTTAAGAGAGCTAGTGTTACTACGCTGGATGAGAAAGTGTGTCAAACATCATGAAAGACTCCAGAAACAGGTTTCTCCCCCAACTTCTCACCTTGGCAGGACTTGCCAGCCTGGCAGTGGGTCATATGGTTGAGGACGTTCTTCATAGTGCGGCAGTGGGGCAGGTTGCACTGGCGTACCTCGCCATTGGCCTGCTCACGCCGCTGGCACTTGTGAGCATGCAGCAGGAGCACCAGCTGCTGCTGGATCAGCTTGCGCTTTTCCGGGTCGGCTGTTGGGGTCGTCGGTGTTGATGCTCCCATTGAGGCAGATGCCAGGCTCCCCTGGGTACCAGACACCATTCCACCAGCGCCTGAGGCTCCTGGTGCTCCTGTGACAACAGCAGAGGACTGGGGAGAGGGCTAGTAAGAGAAAGGGAGACGGCATAAGCAAAATCTTTGACTATGACTCAATGGATCATATTCTCTTCCACACAGTACATTATTATCAAGTTCCAAAGTGCTTGAGGGGAAACATACAAAGAAAACTTTACAAAGCTGGACGAAAAACATGTACTTATGAATAAAATTACTTTGCGTGTTAACACTTTAACGTAACTATTCTAACACCCCTATTAGATAATAGCAATTCAGTAGATACCACTTCTACATATACAAAGTTACAAAATTATTTAAAATAAATATTTAATTAAAAAAAAAAAAAAACAATAATTTACCATGTTGGACATTCCCTGTACAGACTGGATTTTCTTGTCTTGGGGGAACTGGGCCAAGCTGTTAGGAAGAGCTGCCTTGTTCTGGAGCTGTGGGCCCAGCCCTGCACCTCCCAGACCCTGGCTGGCTGACTGACTGTAGGGACTGCCATAGGGACTTTGGTTTCCCATCAGATTAATCTGAAAGCAAAGAGAAGAAGAGATGTGAACATGATAAAAATTGGGAAAAGAAGAAATGGGGAAAGAAGCAAGAAAGCAGTCATGAACTTGCTGATGAAATAAAGTTTCTGAACTGCACTAGAAGTCATGCATACATTATATGCCACAGCAGACCCGTCAACAAATAAGACGACTAAGAAAAAGAACGAAAAACAGTCAGGGGAGTCAAACACAAAACTGGTTTCATATATCACTACTACTGACATGAGGTTGGCAGACACACAGGCATTTGACTAACAATTACAATCTAATAAGTACATTAGTGTTGCACAGATCCTGTGATCCTGCTTACATGCTGGAGCCCGTTCCACATATTGGATCAGCAGGCACTAGCTGCCTGACAGGACGACTCCCTATGAGCAAAAGGATCCTTGGCTGATACATGAATTACTGTAGGCCACAGTAGAGAAGACTGGGCTTAGGAGCAGACACCAAGTGCCATACCCATATGATCATATATGTGTTGCACATCACCTCTGTGCAGAAATGCTTTTTAATGTCAAAAGTTAGTGTTGCAATGGACCCCTTTTGTCACACGTCTTATCTGTAAATTACAACAATGGGACATATACCAACAGATAATTATTGTGAGGCTCAGATGTTACACTTTCTCTCATGTGTTGCAGTTTTGTCAATATTACAAACTTGATTGCTCTAAAAGATGACTATTTGGATAAAAAGGCCAAAAATCAGAGATGCCTCTTATCATAGATCAGAAATTCAAAACTCACTCCCCATAAAGCTGTACATATGCCTCTTCTTATATCTATCCACTCCCCAAAGGACCAAGAACACCCTAAGCCAAAGTACTGTTTGTCCAAATACACTGTGTTCATATGCAAAAAACTGAATGAAGCTAAATAATTCCACAAAAGGCTTTTGTCAATTAAAGCTCAAGTAATTATAGATGTACAAAGACAGTTGCACAGGGGAATATGAATCAGACAAAATTACAATTTGTACCAACTCAGGTCACAGTCACCCAGTATGTTTAGTCACAGCACAACTCTTCCAAAGGTTTCCATCTCTGCGCCTTTCTGCCACACTCAGAGCATTGTTTCAGGTTTTGATGCTGACATCAGCTGATAACAGGAAATATTAGACACATAATTAAGAAGGAAAAGGTAGCAAACATCAGTGTTCACCCAAATATGCTTTCATAAATTCTGCGACTGGCCATTAACCATGAGCATTGATACCCAACTTTCCGTGATCAGTACAAGTAAACTTCCCAAACAAGTTATCAAATAGTCACACAAAATGACAAAAGAATGTATGATTTTCACACGTATAACTTAAGATGCTCTCATTCCATCAGTGAATTTAAAACAAGGCAAAAATAATTACTGGAAGGAAACAAACTATTCTTTTAAGATTTTTCAGTTTAAAAAAAAAAAAAAAAAAAAAAAACACACACACACAAATATCCCCCTACTCATAAGCGTAATACGTTCTTGGATATCAGCTCAAACGGTGAAACCTCATAAGTTAGAGACGTCACATCATGGCACGAACGGCTCGTGTAACTTGTAAATTTAAAAATTCTGTAAAGGATATTAATTTCACTTGTACATCAAAGACTTACATCTCAAGGTATACCTATATCATCATTAACCAATCTTAATAAATCAAAAATTTGTATTTGTGGAATATAATTTTTGGAATTGATTTGTCAAAAATTTAGTTCACAAGATTCAAGAAGTAAAATCATGTCAATTTCCCAATGCAAAACTCCCATAGGATGGATGTAAGAATACAGAGACTTTGTGTTTTGAACCAGAGTGTAATTTGTTCACAATTACTCAGGGTGGCTGCAGAGTTTACCTTGTTTGATGCTCCAGGCTGCTGTGACGCCCTCATTCCAGCCTGTGCACCAGCACCAAGCTGCTGCTGCTGTTGTTGTTGTTGCTGCTGCTGCTGCTGCGGCTGCTGCAGCAGAGTTTCTGCCAGAAGGTTACTATTACTCCCCATTGCAGGGTTTGAATAAGCCATCCTGGGAGAGCCATTCATGGCCTGACCTGCCATCATGGCCTGCTGCTGCTGGGACATTGGTGCCTGTGGCTGTCCGCTGACCTTCTGAGATCCCATCATGCCCCTGTTCATGCTACTCATCATTCCCTGCTGTTGCTGCTGCATCATGCTGGCATGCTGGGGTGAGACATGCTGCTGCTGCCCCATTCCCGGGGTGCCTGGAGATGGCTTCATACTGCCCAGAAGTCCTAAGGAACCCCCACTAGGGCTGCCAGCCAATGCTTGTGGCTGGCCTGTAGCAGGGGGCCCCCCTGAGCGCAGGAGTTCCGAGAGTTGTTTGTGCTTGGCGGCCGCATCCTGGCCCCCGGCTGGTCCAGACCCCACGCCTAGACCAGAGTGCAGCTGGCTGAGGTCCCCGCCGTTGGCCAGGCTCACCTCCGAGGAATTGATCAGTTCATCCGGAAGGTCGTGCTCCAAGTCAAACAGCGAGCCAAAATCTGAGAATTGCAGAAGATGAAACAGGTTGGAGAAAGAAGTTAGAGATTTGTCTTGATATTGCGATGTGAGGAGATGTGAAGATATAAGATACAGCAGAGCACCAGCTGTACATAAATGTCTCTCTGTAGGGGCACCATATCATCAGGGCACAGAACCACAAAAAGCAATTTGACAAGTGAAATCGAAGCTTAACCGTAAAGGAAGTGTAGCATTTTCCAAAACACCTGGAGTTAAATATCTTTACTGCATCTAAGAAGACAAAACACATTTAGCTCAACAATTCATTTCAGGACACTGGTAATACTGTCCACTAACTGCAAAACAAGGAACTCAAATATGACAAGAAACAGTCCAACGGCTGTATGAATTAATTAGATTGCATGGTGCCATTTATTTGAAAGGAAGATCTACTGACAATCAAAGAATCAGAACCTGGTTCAACTCACATTCGCAGGTTAGTGTAACACTATACTGAAGTCCCTGACAGGTCCCAGGTAATGCAACAACAGATCAGCGACACCGCGTTGTGAGACACTGGCACAAACCAGCAAGCTTACAGTCAGCGCCCAATCGTGTATCTTTGCAATAAGGTATTTTTCATGAAGCCACAACACTAAGTTAAAATCTCACACACAAACACCAATCCATACAAATCAGTAATTACATCTGCTAAGCTCTACCATCAGTTTAACTGCCCCCCCCCCAAAAAAAAAAAAAAAAACTAGTTTTAAACAAAATGGACAAGGCCATTTTAGTTGTGGAAGTGCATGCTTTCTGCTGTATTCTTGACTAGATCATTTCCCAAAGTAAAATAAATAAAAAATAGAAAGTAGATGTCCAAGAAAGCAGGTGTAATAGCTGCTGATGGGCTGGATCTTCAAGTGAACTCATGTCAGAATCCTCATGCTAAGCAATATTGTTTTTAACATTTACTTTTTCATCAGTGCTACTGAAACATACCTCCACAAAATACTAAGTTCACCTCAATTCACCAATGTTCTGTTGAACAGAAAACTTGTCAAGCTAAACTTTTCAATATTTAATACTGATAACAGAGACCGTTTTTCCACTTACCCCCAAGGCCTGCAAACAATGGATACTAGAAGTAGAATTGTTGCAAATCTTGTATGTTGTGATCAACTGGAGCCCAGTACAACCATTTCAGAACAAAAAAATAATAATAATTTCCAAGACAGAGTTTTGAAGCAGCAGCAATTTCACAACATGACATCAAAGCCTTAATGGTGAAATGTCCAACTTTTTACAGATATTGAATGACTGGCAGGTGTCATTGGTGCACCTGCCAAAGAAAATTCAAGTGTAAGCATAACAAAACTCATCTGACTATAGACTAAATTCAGCTAGCAGATCAAATTTTAAAGGTGTACAACAAGATTTCTTACCTGGGTATTACCAGACTTGTACACCAAATCCACTATATGGTAAAAATAACTAAATTAATCACTGATAATACTATAACAGTAACCTGAATTCCCCTGAGACATTGCTAAAAGCCATCGGGAGCACAAACCTGTTGAAACCCAAGAAATGCTAATTCTCCTACTACATTATACAAAAGATGCAGAACAAAGATTAATATTACGAGGGAAAAAAAGTCATCACTGACATGCTGACTTTGAGAGGCATGCTTTATAACAACTTCTCATGCAAATGTAATCCAACTATAAAATTCCCAAAAACAGGAAGAACCCCTTGTTGCCACTGCGTGTATTTACCAGATACAACATGTCTAACCCAGTAATAGTAGCATGCATCTCACTGACCTTAAAATTAGGCAGATTCATAAAAAGGTAGGATATTTTGGAACTGCTAAGCAACGCTAATTTGTTGCGAAGTAATTTCAGCACACTTAAATACTGACGGCACTATGATGTGTGATGTGCAACTTGACTTCCCCCTAAAAAATCCAAAGTGGCCCTGTAGGGGGTGTACAGATCTGCAACAGTAAGCCACCACACTTTGACTGACAGGTTTCAACCACGTCCAAGAATTCTCACCTCATAAGAGTTTTCACCTCGCTCTTTGTGAAAGTTAAATGTTTCAGGCAATTTCTAACAACTACAATGAAACGAAGGCCCAGATCACAGACTGAGAGCCATGCGACAATATGGATGTAACTGAATGCTAAACATTAAAATTAGTAGCATATTTACTGCAAAACATCTGTCCACTTAATTTCCAACAAAATAATTTACGAGTTAGTTTATTCAACAATGATTTCCGTATGATTACTTGGCTGTAGAATTAACAGCCTTAAAAAATGACTTTTAGAAGGGTGCATGTCAACATCTCTAACAGTTGGCCTTGTGCTTCAGGAGTCCCACAAAAACTCATTTCACTGTACTGTCCATTTCGTTCCACAAATAAAACACCCCTGCTTTACCAACTGCCACACAAACTTCACTGAGCTGTGGACTTCAGCATATACATTTGGGGGTCTACTGTTGTTGGGATTTAAAAATGCATACAGCACATGAGAAAGCAGTCACTCGTTCCCTGTTCAGCACATTTTAGCTCTATTGATAGTGCAAAAATTGTCTGCACTTGAAATTGATCCCATTTGGAAATAGTTTATGTTCCTGCCTTGAAATAGGTTTACTACCACTAAAATTCCTTTGTTGCTTGTGTATGATTCCAAACAGGATACACATTCAAAGTCCAAAAGCAGACATTTAAAACTTTAAAATATGACTATAGAGTTCAACAAGTCTTTTTAGGTTTATTCTTAATTGGGCTATTTGCTACATGATCTGTTTCTAATCTTAAAATATTCAAACACAAATTAGAAACTAAGATACCCAGTACAAACCTTTTTAAAATAAAACATATACATACCATACCACATGAACTACCAGCCATGCAGAAAATATAAGCTAAGCACATTGGCAGGAATCTGTTTTTACGATAACTCCCCTAAGAAAACAAAAGATAAATGATATTCTGCAAGACGGCTGGGCATTTTCATGGGCGGTGTTCACCAGTGCAACAATCGCACAGACCGTTTAAGGACACATTTAAGGAATTTGACATTAACTGAGTGGGCAAAATCCATAATAAGACACATGACACTGGAGGATAAGCAACAAAAGCGAAAGGGAAAAGCCAGGGATTTCATATGCACGTACGCTTGCAGAAGCCTCGGCAAGAACATATTTGTTCGAACACGGTCTGCGTTTTGAATTTCTGTTTTGCTGACAAGTTTACCATCATGTTATCTTAAGAAGCTTAAGCGGAATCAGACTGCATCAAAATCACATATACATTTCACCTGTTGCAAAAATCAACCATCCATCAACAATGACCATTTGACGAATCCAGGGTTAAAGTAGTCCAGAGTGCATCCTGGAAGCAAAGGATGTGAGGCAGGGTGAACCTAGGATGGGATGGGATACCAGTGTACGAAAGCATTAACGCCCAATGGACAGTTTAGAGTGATCCGTTCACCTGAAACGCATCTCTAGACTTTGGAAGGAAACCCACACGACAGAAAATATTAACAGCTCGCTGTATGGCGAGTACCGTCAGTGGCATAGATGGACAATCCAACAAGTACCCTCAAAAAGCACAGCTGTTCACACTCTGCTTTGTGCGCAAAAATTGCAATGAGGTGGACACTAAGATAAGTTGTAGGGCACTGGCTGGAAGGTTTTCAGACGTAAAGGGCTGGTCAGCAGGCCGCCGATGGTGAACAATGGAAAGGGGCTACAATGGGGAAGGGGGAAGATGTCCGAAGCCCTCCAGACTCACAGCCCACCATAATGACCGGCAGCTCTGAGGGGGGCTGCAGGAGCCTCGCACAGCAGGGCACAGGCACAGCTCACCAGCACCCAAACTCGGCACAGCCCGTTGTAATGGTGCAGAAAACCACACGGAGAAAGAAGTGCAGAAACAAAGTATAAGAAGAAGCAGCGAGAAGGGCCAGCGCTGCGCACCATTACACACCATTAATACAGCAAAGCCACGACCGCGGCCTCCTCTCCGGCGGAGCCCTGCGAACACACACCTACAGCGGGCTTTCGGCAGCACAGCGTGAGCACAAACATACGTAACACAACACAACACACACACTTTTACACGCCGGCGAGAGTGATTTTAATGCTTTCGTGCATCGAAATGCGGGGTATCCACACATCACTGTTTCGCTTCCATTTTTTTCTGCCGACTTCTTCGGGCGCTCAGCGTTATTTACTGCCCGTAAAGGCCATACCCCTTGGGATACACGTTACAGGAAAAAAAATATGGCGTGTGCATGCTGTTAGACGTTTAAAAGGTGGAACCGAGGGGCGAGCGGAACGGCTAGCACGACAAAAGGCGAGCGGCCGAACTGGTACTGCTTCCCCACACGGAACACCGACACGGCGCTCGCCATTAGCCCCAACTCACCGCAAGCGTAGCCATCCGCCACTGTTCGTCAGAAATAACGCTACCGTCGTGAAACAAACACTAAATAATATTTATAAACCCAAGCAAATGTAAACGAAGGAGTAAAAGTGGCGCAAGACGGCGGGGCTCGAAGACTCCGTTAGCAAGTCCGTAACGACGAACAGAAAGGCGCCTGGCGCTATCCTTCGGCCTCAAAACCTCAAAAATAACATTTTAAACGGCTGAAACACACCGGACTGTATATTAAAACACACAAAGGCGCATATTTACCGTTTCCATCGCTGGCGGAGACCGAGAGTGCCGGAGAGGATAGTTTAGGCCTCTTCGCTGAAGGCGGGCCGGAGTCCAGAACGTTCTCGGCCATATTCTTCGCCGATAAATACGAATATATCCAGGAAAAGAGGGACTCGTCCCCGTCGCCGGCTCCTTCCCGAGCGTCGCTGCGCCTTCGCCTCGCTCGAAGCGCCGACTGTTCCCCCTCCTTGGTCAGCGAGCGAGAGGGGGAAAGTCCCGCGACACGGAGCGCTGCTCGGCTCGGCTGCGGCGCTCAGCCCCGGCGTGCGGACCCCCCTCCCCGGGCCGATTTTTTGTTCTTCACGGGCTTCTGGGAGCGGAGGGGGTCGCCGAGTGATGAGAAAAGGCTCGCGCAACACACACTCGTTCAACACACACTCGACACACACACGAAAACGGGCCCGCGACGAACGCTCACGGAGCTTCTTCGGAGACGGGGCCGGAGACACCGTCCCGGGGGGCGCCGTCCTGCTCGACCGCGGCCGTCCTGTCCGCCATTGTGGACGGGGGATATGCGCGACAGGCTCGGAGGCGCCGCGATGGTGGATAGATCGAATTTTTTTTTAAAAAATCACCTAACCAAGTGTTGTTGTTGTTATTATTATTATTATTATTCCACAAATTATTCAAGAAATGTCACAAGTGATACAGTCCACGTTACCGATGAGTTTCCATTACAATTACAATTGGAGCTCATTTCCAAATACTGTACTACATGAAATACTAGGCATTAAATGCCAAATACTGCAGCAAAATGCTCTCCTGTTGGGTTTAAACGCTACATTCTCATTCATATTTGCTGGAATACAGCTTATGCGCAATATTTCACTTTCCCTTAAGGCGACTACGCAGAATGGAAAAAAAAGAGTTGAAAGTTCGGTGTTAAAAGTTGAGCAGGTAGCGGACGGGGCCACCCATCAGTGATAGCACGTAGACGCGGCAAAATCAAATTAAATCGCGCTATTTTGCAAAAAAAAAAAAAAAGTTTAAGAGGATGCGATACGTGACTTGGATACATTTCGATTCCACATCAGGGTAGCAGGACAACAACGTAGTTCACAGAAATGAAACTGCATTAAATTTTGATCACTTCTACCCGCTGGCAACAAATAAGGGTTATACGTAGCTTTAAATGTCATAAAAACGTGAAACTGTTGCTTTGAGAGCCTCTATTTCTTTCTTTAAAAACTAGTGTCACTAAAATAAGGAGCAGATATTATTTTGTCTAGAATTATTTCTATTAGTTGCTAATAATTTATAACGGTTGGAAGTGAGTGGACTAAAACTGAAGTTGAAACCTCATCGGAGTGTAATGTTAATAAATTGTATATATTGCTTATATGTTATTATTATTAACTATTATCAAGTGTCATTAAATTAAACTTAAGAGCACGGCGGTGAGAATGAGCAAAAATTGGAATAGATGTTCAAAGTTGAGGGACATTGAAAGGTTGGGGTCGTCGCATCCCCCCAAATATTTCTGGATCTTTAAATCGTGCGGTTGTCGATAATCCCCGCTCAACTTATCTCTTATTTGGGTTTCAATAATTCGTTTTGTGACACTTTTCCTTCCTTCCTTCCTTCGGTCGTTCGTTCGTTCTCAACTTCGCCAGTTGTCTTTTCCCCACATCGCTAAGTGTCCTAACGGGTGCGAATACATCTTTCTTTTGCCGCTTTAAACTGCTCTCTTGCTCGCATGTTCGGGAGCGGACTGTTGGCATCCATCCCCGTTCGGACGACATGCCGCCTGGCTACAGGTGAAGGCTGCGAGGAACCCGGAGCTCCGGTCCGGCGTGAGCGCAACGGTAATAAATAAAAACAAACAAAATGGCGGCCTGTTGTTGCCACTTCCCAGCGGGTCGGTGCGTCGAGGGCCGAGGAGCAGCCGCTGCGGCGGGGATCGCATTCGTGGCCGCTTCTGCACTTGGCTTCTCGGCAGTTTACTGTACGTATCCAAACCAAAATGGGCAGCCTTTCATATTTATCGGTAGTTTTGCTGCGTTGTAAAATGTAAAAAGCCTGCATCGCGCATGAAAATGAAAGACAACCGTTTTACAGTTGCAAAAGTGAGTGTAAAATATTGAATCCTGTAAATACCAAAATGTAGTTGTTACGTCAGTGTAATGCGTTAAGGACGAAACTACAATTCTGTGTACAATACCAGTGGCCACACTGACGTGGATTGGCATCCCACGTTGGATGCAGCTTTGTCCCGTGATTCTGGGATCGGCTACAGGCCACTGCAACCCTGACTAGGTTCAAGCAGTTAGTGATGATGGATGGATGGATGGATAGACGGTACAGTAGTACAGCAGGTAGCGCCGGTGCCTCTCAGATTCTGGGCTGTAGGTTTTGATATGGCTTCCAATCCAGCTTAGTCTGTGAGAAAGACTTCCCAGCGATGGACTGGAATTCCATGGTGTATTTCACCTCATGGCTTATGCTGCTGACATAGGCTCTTATATCTCAAGCAAGACACCCAAGCACTAAAAAACTGCCTCTCTGGCCATGACCTGTCAACCTCCATCAGTATCCTTTCAAATGCCTTTGCTATCTTAATCCTTTTGCTTCTTCTTTTTTATATCAAATCTCTTACAATGCACCTGGATGCATTAGCAGTGATGTAACCTGGGGTCACTGGGTGTTTCAGGCCTTCCAGCATCACACAGCCCTCACTGGGGTAACCAAACCAGTTGTTCAGACCTCAGTTACATCCAAGTATATCTATCTTGAACCCACACCTCATCTCTCCTGACCTACAGCCATTTAGATGCCCTTTTTGGCCTTAGCAACAGTTCTTATTTCTTTCCTCCACTGAATGCAAGTGATATCCTACCTTGTCCTGTAGCCTTTTAAGTGTCACTGCTCTACCATAGCCTTCCTCATAACTCACCATCCTCCTTTCATTATCTTTTTCCATTTGTTCATCCCAAGCACCTTAGGACCTGGTAAGCACCAGCAATAGAACTTTCTTTAGAGTATTTAGCCTCAGTGATGTCTCGGTGAATTTGGCTGGAAACCCAGACTTCGTTCCTAAGTCAAGAATCAGCTCCCAATAACCAGAAATCCTCTACTGGTGTTAGGTGCTGATTCTACTTTTTTAAGTACCTTCATAAATGCTATGGCTTGCTTATCCAGCTGAGAGGTCCTGGTTTGTCTTATCCCCTTGTTGATAGACTTTGCTATTGCCTTGAGCACCCGGTCATGGCACACTTTGGACTTAGCAATCTTGTACAGCTGCTGTAGATGTGGCGGTACCATGCTACCTCTCTATCGGCACAAATCAAACTTTCCCCAGCTGAACAGGTTGGGTGGCCTAAGCAACATGTGGTAAATTGCCTCGATGAAGAACTTAATACAATGGGGTTTTGCCCACAAGGCCAGTGGTTGTTTCTGCCTAATTCATGCTCTCTGCTTTTGCGGCCCTCTGTTCTTCTGTGTATCTCTTTTAGAATCGGCTTGTGCTTTCCTTTCACTAAGCCTTGTTATGCCTCCATGTTGGAACACAAACCAATCATTCCAAACAACACCATGCTCTCCAACATGCTGTGCTAAAGCCAGGACTCTTCATTGCACTGCAGCTAGTGTTTTCCTTTTCCACCCCTTAATACCTTCTCCAGTATCCCTAGGATCTTTTGAGATCAGGTTGTTTACAGCAAGACTGTGCAGCCATCCAATTTGCAACAACTGTACAATGCAGTCATTTCCACCTGGTGCAACACTCCTGCGCAACATATGTAGCAGCTTGTAAAATTCAAACCCAGATGAATTCATGCTGTTTTAAAGGTCAAAGGAGAGACAACATGCTACTAGATAGGTGTACCTAATAAACTGGCAACTCAGTGTAAACACTTTTTATTTTATACTTTATATTTTATCTTGTTTTACAGCTCACACTGTGCTTAAACTGTACTGTAATTGTTTATGACTTTACAGATGTTTATAAAACAACTGTATATAAAATCATTGTGTATTACTGCTAGTTTGCCTTTTGTATTTTTGTTATTTATTGTTATTGCACTGTGATGTCATTTTATGGACTTTATGTTGTCCTTTGTCTGAATGTAGCATCATGGGCCCAAGAGAAACGGTATTTCAACCCTAGTTTATACTTGTATATGGATGGGTTGACAATAAAGGTCTCCAGTCTTACATTGCCACTCCTGTCTCCATTTTCCCTTTCCAACCACCACTTATTTGTGCAAGACCATGTCCCATATTTCTCATATTCTTCAGCTTTTATCACAAATCAATGCAGGCTCAAACAGAGCATTTAAATTAACACCTGCAGTGCACACTCAGAGGAATGCGTAGAAGGAAAGGGATGCTATAGAACCCTAACCCTGAAATGACAATACATCAAGTGTTATCCTTGTTCTACTTTTAAAAAAAAAATCATTTATTGGAATGTCCCATCTGACTCCTAGGCAACCACTGGTATGGTTTTCAAGACAAGGAGAAACAGAAGTGGTTTGCCATTGCCTTCTTCCAGCATATTTTGTCCTTAGTGGCGTGCAAACACAGAGAACGTGTAGACTCCGCACACACCCCTGAGCTGGGCTCGAACCCCAAATCAGACAAGCAGCCTAGGAGCTGAAAGGGACCAGCTTGCCCCACTGTGCCACTTCCCCTTGGAAGTCACTTATACAGTAGTACAAGTCAAAGTACAAGTTGTTTATTCATAAATCAATCCATTATACTTAACCGCTTGTCCTACTCAGAGTCACAGTGGTCCAGAGCCCATCCCAGACGGAGTGGGCACTAGGCTAGGGGACTGTACCCTGGATGGGCTGTCAGACCATTGGAAGGGAGCCACACATGCACACAGTATGGGTAATTTACAGTGACCATTTCATGTGAAATGCATATCTTTAGATTGTGGGAGGGAACCAGAGCACAAAGTGGAAACTCATGCAGATACAGAACATTAAAACTCCACACAGACTGAGCTGGATTCAAAGCCAAATGTAGACAACTCAGGTGCTGTGAGGTAACAGCACCACTCATGGCTTTATTTGCCTTTTCATTAAAAATGTAAATCATCAGCGTGGGCTTACAAAATGAGAAGAGGCATAGCTATTTGTTTGTATTTAAAACATTTTTATACATTTGAGTGCAACCATTACACTAATTTGTATTGGCACAGTAGGATTTCGTCTAGTAAGTTAATGATTAAAGTGAGTAAAACATCTTAATGGAATACAAGCTACAGATGAAATGATTGTAAAGCCCTTATCGGAAAAACACCTTTGCTGTTAAGATTTCATAAAACGACATTCTTCCAGTGAAAGGTGGATAAAGCAAAGTATAGAATTAAAATAAAATATTTAATTAAGTAATTAATTTAGAACATTCATTGCATAAACTTTACACTTTATAAGAAAATAATCATTTACTTTTTAACTTTGTGTACAGCTTTGTACACTACCCAGCCAAAAAAAAGTCACACACTCTAATATTTCGTTGGACCAGCTTTAAAAGTAATAAAGTGATTGTTTTGATGAACCATTCAAGCTTCATGCCGGCATGTCTCCCTGGCAGCATTTTGGATGTAAATATGATGAATCATATTTGCTCTGTGATTGCTGCCAACCACTGGAAGACAAGCACTCAAAATCATCATGGCCGTACAGGTCCCCGTATTTACGAGTACAATGTGATCTTGGAAACTGGCTTGCAAGGTGAAATCTCATAAATCAGAAATGTACTTACAATCATTATGGCGCAAATTCTGAAAGTTCATGTTCGACCATTTACTTGTAAGTGCAAAAAATCAGTCCCTTGTTTGGTTATAATGTGGCAAAGGGAGCGGAATAATTCCACTCGTATATGCGAAAACTTGTAAGTCAAAGTCCTGCGTCAGAGCTCCAAAATATTATAATTCTGAAATTCATCTCATTTCCCAGCTAGGCATGTTTGGAACAATGCTCTTAATAAGAAAGTTTCATCGCTTTGACATTTTAACCAATTCAGTAAAGTCATAATGCAGGCCTGAAAAGTTGTTCTTTAAATCTTAAATGTACAAATTTATTACAAAATCATAAAAAAGAACAGCCATATCAGTGTTTATGCTGGTCATAACACATCCTCACAAAGCTCGCAGTTACTACTTTAAGTATGATTTGCAATGGTTATTGCTAAGATCTTTACCAAAATCCAGAAGTGCGTTGTGCTCTTGGATGTTTCATAAAAAGAAATGTATATGAAAAAGAAAACACACAAGGTAAATCTCTTATTGAGCAGTCCTCTCAGAAGTGGAGATGTGCAACAAGAGAAAGAGATTTGTGTGGTGACTCTGATGTGGCTGCTGCGTTTTTTTCAGAATTACGAAGACACTTGGTGTGGTTGCGTGTTTTTTCTGTAGAGAAGGTCCTTTGTAAATCCGGTTTTGAATTAAATGTGCGATACGAAATTCATGAAAAAAAACAATGAATTTTCGCGAATAACTTTTTATCATACAATAAAATTGGGCTTAGCACATCTCTGACCTAACTCCGCAATTTTGAATGGGCCATAGCATTAGAACACTGTACGTCAAACATATCTATGCTGCTGTTAGCTATATTTAAGAATACATGCGGAAAAGAAATCTTTCCAGTACACTGCACGAAAAAATTAAAAACTTCTACAGTTAATAATTAATAAGACAGCCGAACTTTTATCCCTAGTACGTGCCTGCCACCTTGTCTCTCTGCGACTTCCACTTTAAGATCGTAAACCACCGAAACGGAGCGCTACGTTCTGATTGGCTATGCCTATCTCTGACGACATTATTCAGCGACTACACCCGTAGAAAAGTGTCTAGGCCAGGCGTGTGTCGTCAGACTTTCGCCGTCTATCCGTGTGCCTGACTGAAATAGTCTTCGGCGTGCAGCCGGACGAGGCTTCGCTGGTGTTGAAACGCTGCTGGGAATCGCAGCTCAGGATCTGGTTCCTGTTTGGTTTGAGGCAGCCGCGAGGTATTTGTTGCTTGTGCGTTCTTAAACCCGTGAAGTTGTGACCCGCAAAAGACGCGTGAGGCGCCACCGACTTGGATCTTTTTGTTCTAGAACGTTCCACTGGGTTTGCGCCGGTTGAAAAGCGGCTCACATGCTCGGTTTATCAAACCTGTGCGCGCTGCAGCTCCCCGGACGGCGAATCTGATTGGGCGATTTTATGTTCAATTGTAAAATAATCTTGATTTCACCGTGGATGGACTTTTTCGATGGTGTTCTGGGACTGGTGAGAAGTGTGTGTGTGTGTAGTGTCAGTGCATGCTGATGGCACTATCCTTTCTGTGTGTGTGCAGCCCAGTGATTCGGAAATGGACCCCCGCAAAGTGGCAGAACTGAAGGCTTTCGTGCATCTGTGCTGTGACAACCCCAATGTGCTGCACCTGCCTGAGTTGACCTTCTTTCGCACCTGGCTGCAAGGGTGTGTGCGTGTGAGAAAGAGAGCCTCTTTTCACCTGGGATAGTGTGTATTTTTGTGCATCTGAGGAATAACACCTGTTAGATCTTCATGTTTCACTCACCTGCCTATAATGAACCCTGATTCTACTCTAGAGACACATCTATGTCATCTCATAACCACCATATCAACTTCTGTCACTTTATCACAGTATATGACCATGTGTTTACGTGTATTTATATATATATATATATATATGTGTGTGTGTGTGTGTGTGTGTGAGAAACATATATGGAACTTTGTAGATTCACCTGCTTCTTTATTGTCACTTATAGGATGGGAGCTACTATCCCCCCACTGTCCAAGACTGAAGAAGCACCATCATCACCTAAAGTAGAAAACTGTCTTTTCCTTGTTATTAGTTATTTGCCATATTAAAGGTTTGAAGACTAAATGTGCATGTTTGGATTCAGTGCATTTGTAAAATATGCATTATTAAAATGTGACGATTCAGTTTTCAGTAGTGCTATCACAGATCTTTGGTGCCAATGTGGTGATCTGTTCTCTTGTTTAGAAGGAGGCCTCATCTTCAGCAGCCTCAGAGCCCCTGTTGTCAGAAAGTGAGGAGAGCGAGCTAGGTAGGTCTGTCTGCGTGTGAGAGGCAGCAGGTCCAGGGTCAGCTTTGACAGCACGGCTTAAAACCGGGTCTAGATCAGAGCTTATAGACATCATGGAGCTGGAGCATTTTTTGATGTGTTTGGGTAGCATTTTGAAGGGCTTCATGATGTATGTAATAGCCACATACAGGGCTGGGCAATGTTTTTGCCCTTTTTTTTCCTCATAATTTTAATGCATTTAGTCTGATACAGATACATTGCCTGAACTTTTTACTTATGTTAACAGTTCATAAATATAAATAAATATCAATATTAGTAGTTTAAAACTTAACAAAAATTTAATCTAATGAAAAACTGGCCTTGTTTGTTTTATGTTATGGGTTATGTTTATTTTTCCTTTACAAATATGCAGTATTTCTGTTTTGGCTTTTAATGTAGTGCCATAAATGACATACCTGTTAGAAGGTTTGAAAAAACTATTTTCCACCCCATAAATACTCCAACAAAAAACATCTTATGTGTTTCACTTGTACAGTAACTCAAATGTTTCTAACATTAATATTTTGGCTTAAATGGGGTTGGTCCCACATTTCTACGTAAATGTCCACTTGTGTTGTTGGTTTGTGGGTTGCCCTCTGCTGGTAATAAGTTTCCATACGAATGACTGTGTGATTGAGTGAGATTCAGTTCCACATGTGTTGTGAGCATGTTGGCCTCATAAGAGGTGTGGAGCTGACCATTTCTTCCTTCCCCCTCTTTCCTGTTACAGAAATTGACAAGGATGGTGTGATCGAGCCTGACAGTGATGAGTCTCAGGAGATGGGAGACTTTGAGAACATGGAGGTGAATTCATGTTTTTGTTTATTTTATATAAACATACAGGTATTACTTGAGATGTAGTCTTTTACTTATGAGTTTGAGCATGAAATGAATCAATACCCTGTACTGATCAGGACTAAATATTAAGCTGATTGGTTCCCCCACTTCCTTGTCTTTACAAGTAACAAGAGCCAGTTGTGGGGGGGGGGTTGTTCATGTTTGTGCTGTGATGGTAATTACATCTCTGAACCAGTTTCTAGGAGGGCACTATGCTTCTAAGTAGAGGGATACCTGTAGCAGCTGATTTTAATCCCATTTCTGTGTTTTTGTCTTTTTTTCTTTTTTTTTCCTTTTCTTTTCTTCTCTAGGTGACTGAAGAGATGATGGACAAGGCTAATGAAAAGAAAATGGAGGCCATCAATGCTTTTGGGGAGGGTGAGTGCTGGGTGAAGGATTGAGGCCATTGGTGGCATTAGTTCAAAAGATCAAAAGAATTTATTTGTCACATACATGGTTACTGAGTATACCATGTAGTGAAATGTGCCCTGATTCAACAGGAGACTGTGTGTGTGGTGTAGTTGTGACTTATGTTTTCCTCAGATTTGCCAGACTGTTCTTCAAAATAGCAATTCCTGTACATAAAATTCTTTGGATTTTACTCAATAAAAATTGCACATTCATAATCACCAGTAGCATCTGTTCTGGTCATGGTCATGACAAGGACAAAGTGTTTTACTGGCATGTGTTTACATAGTTGGTTGTGTGTGTCTTTTTTTTTTTCCCCTTTCTCCTGCTATTTGATGTACCTGGTACAATCTTCTCTATTTCATGTTGTGCAGGAGATCTGGAAAAAGCCTTGGGTCTGTTCACAGAAGCCATTAAGCTGAACCCACGACTGGCCATTCTGTATGCCAAAAGAGCCAGGTGAAGAGAGAAGTGACCATGTACTCTGTCGGTCCTAAAGGTTCAGCCTGCTGACTAAACCTTGTGTCATCCTCCAGCGTGTATATCCAGATGCAAAAGCCCAATGCGGCCATCAGGGACTGTGACAGGGCCATCTCCATCAACCCTGACTCAGCACAGCCATACAAGTGGAGAGGAAAAGCACACAGGTGTGAAGCCCCCCCCCCCCTCAAATGCATTCATGGTCAAAAGGGAGTATGTAAAATGGTAGCAAGTATCAGTATGCGTGCATTAAAGTTCAGGATGATTTTTAAATACTTGCAACCCATGTGCTCCTGTCAGGTTGCTTGGACACTGGGAAGAGGCCTCAAAGGATCTTGCCATGGCCTGCAAGCTGGATTATGATGAAGATGCTAGCGCTATGCTTAAAGAAGTCCAGCCCAAGGTACTTGCACCATTTCACCACAGACTTCTCTCAATTTTTCATCTAAAGTCTCATGCACATACACTTTGTAGTACTGATGGTATGTGACATCCATATGGATCATTGTTCCTACAGGCCAACAAGATTATAGAGCATCGGCGGAAGTATGAGAGGAAGAGAGAGGAGCGGGAGATCCAAGAGAAGAAGGAGCGGGTGAAGAAGGCCAGGGAGGAACATGAGAGGGCACGGAGGGTGAGCGATGGGGAGGAGTTCTGGGAAGGGCAGCCTTAGGGCTAGAACGAGCGAGCAGCAGCACAGGAAATGTTCAAGATTCACATTTTTATCATTCTGCCATATACTGATGTACGAGAGAATGAAATATAGTTTCTACAGGATCATAATAAATTGAAAAGATGAGTAGAATTGATAATGCATAAAATGATAAATATGTAGATAATGAGTAAAGTAAGAATACAATGATCAGTACAAATGCTTAGTAGTGTTGATACATTGGGGGGGGTCGGTGGTAGTAGTAGTAGTGGTAGTCCTTATGTTGTGGCTCTACCTCAGGCAATCTATTCTGTACATTTACAGGAGGAAGAAGCCCGACAGCAGACTAGCGGTGCCCAAGGAGGATTCCCAGGTGAGAGGGAGTGTTTCTCTGCACGCATCTCGGTGGTGTCACAGGTGCATGGTGCCATGAAAATACATTACAGGCAAGCAGGCTGATGTCATTTGCCACACTCCAGGTTTTCCTGAGGGAGCACCACCGTTTGGCATGCCTGGTCTGGGAGACCTTCTGAATGATCCTGAAGTGCTTACGGCCATGAAGGTATGGCAGTTTATATTCCCGTCTGCTCCATCCCCAGGAGCCCACCTCACACTTTAAGCCACACAATGAGTGTTGGTGGTGAAACCATACTAGGTGTGCCAATGCAATTTTGTCTTCATCTTTTGCCCTCCATCTCCTGTTTTTCTCAGGACCCAGAGGTGATGGCTGCTTTCCAGGATGTGGCCCAGAATCCTGCCAATATGGTCAAATACCAGAACAACCCCAAGATCATGGCTCTCATCAACAAACTGAGCTCCAAATTTGGGCAGCCTCAGGCTTAGGTGGTGAGGAAGGTGGCATTGTTGCTTGGAGTTCATAGGTAGGGGCTCTAAAACATAGGTGTGAGTGTGTGGGCTTTGGGCAGACAGTGTGATGAATGCTTTGGGATTATATCAGCAGTATAACTGGGAGCAGGATTAAAGTGGGTTTTTTTTTTTTTTGTTTGTTTTTTTTTACAAGGAGGTGTAAAGCTAAGATCTACTGAGAATTTGGGAGGGCATTTGTGGGTGGGTCTTTGATCTTAGCATTTAATTTGGGGCCAGGAGACAGGCACACTGTGAAGTCAGTTACTGATGTGACATTAGGCCTAGCTGTCTTGATAATTCTCTTATCTCGCACCCCAGTTACCCTTTAATGGTGAATGTTGAATACAGGTGTGCACAGGTAAAGGCCAGCTGGGCCACCTTCCTGCTTCGCTCCCCACCAGCACAGCACTAATAAACAGGGCTCTTGGTCTTGGCGGGTCACTGCCTTTTCATACATGAGGTGGCAGTTACATTTGTCAGAGGCAGCATTGTTTTGCTAGGATGTTTCCAGCAGCTTTCTTTGGGAACTGTAATGCTCATTTCACGGTAACCTCTATCTTTTTCTTATAAATGCTAAATGGCATTAACTGTGTATTTTTTTAACTTGGTGTTTTCCATTTGCAGTGGAGCATTGTGAATTAAACTGCAATTCTTTGATCGACCTGTTCTTGCTTTTTTTTTTAATTGACTTATTTTTCCACCTGTGTTAAATGTTTAATTGTGTAGTATGTATAACACTGATTTCTTAAACTTTGTTTCCAGAGCTACGACCAGTGTCCTAGTACGGTTATGCTGGGTAGGTTCTGGATGTTTGTGTGTATGTAATTGTTTTAAGAATGGGGTAGCCTTTATTATGCATATTGAAACACGCTGGTGAGCCAGGGTGGGGTGTGGTATTGTTTGTTTTATATTGTGTCATTTCATAGGCTCATTTGAATGCATGAAATTATTTAACACCAGATCTATTTTCCTCTATAAACTGACTTCATTGAATTTAACTGATATTTGGATTAAATTCTTTCCATTCTCTGTTCTTATTACTACTAAGTTATAGTCAGCAGTGGCTTTTCATAACCCACTATCTTACAATTTGGAACCCCTTTACGATTTTAACAGGTACAAATGTTTCGGTTAGTAAATGAAGGCTGAGGTATTCATTTTAACTTTAACTGATGGTTATTAATCCCTTGCTTTGACACTTTCAAAACCATGCATGTTATGTGTCATCTAGGTAATTCTACCACAACACCTTGCTTAAGGGTACCACAGCACAGGTGTGGCTAAAACCATCACCCTTTCAAGTTAAGTGCAGATGTTTCTAATAACTGTTGCTCAACCAGCCAAGATCCATAATCTTATCCTGCTGCATAAATGTAACCAAGTGACTTGCCATCAGGATTTTGCTCAAAATGGTATTGTTTCATGTAGCTAAAACATACTGTTGACAATAGATAAGTTTGCATGTTTCAACTACTGCAATGCATTTTGCAACATTCACCTTTCTCACAATTATGAATACAAAACCAATTCATTGAATCTACTTAATTGCTCTTTATAGGACGTGTCTAAGTGGACATGCTGTCCACTTTATTGGTCAGCTCTGCTCTACATTTCCATTCACCCACCTATTACCATTAACCACTGTATCTTTGTTAGGGTCATGGTGGTCTAGAGCCTCTTGTGGAATTGCTGGCTGCCCTGCTATAAAACTACATGCTGGATGGGACACCAGTCCATTTTGGTCAGGGGGGTGGGGGTAGCTGTCTGTGTTTTGCCAGTTAAACTCCCATAAACTGAGTTGTAATGCCTGGAGTTTGCTATATCGCACAATAAGCTCTTCTACGTGAAAACGTGAGGTTGATTGCTTTCTAAGAATTTCGCTAAAATGCAAGCTCTTAAAACTTGTGTGCAATGAAATATTGTGCGATTCCTCAACAGCATACCTTGAAAGGTTGTTTTAGTGCATCAGTGTTCCCGAAAAACTGAAGTCTGTATTATAGTAGTGTCCATTTTTAATGCAAGAAATATTGAAAATGTACAGTTCCCTGGCATACGTTTTTCCTCTGCTAGCGGAAGGCTGTTAGATTTTGCTTTGTTCAATACAGGGAAAGTAGTGTTAAACAAGAACACTAAGGATCTTCAGTGGTCAGCAGTAATGGACCACAATGATTCATACTGCTTTGATGTTTGCACTCACAAGAAAATATATTTCCAAGTATCACAGAATCCACACCTAACCTTTGCATCATTCTTCAATTCATGAATTTCTCTTGTAAATTATGGGAGCAAAGTAACATTTATTCATATATTACAGTGACTGCAAATATTACACTTTCAAAGTAAAGCAATGGAATGCAAACTGTATATGCCATCAAATAAACAAGGTTCCCCTCAAAAGTGTGAAAAATATCTTCTGTACATAAACAAGCTGCAGGAAGGTTCCCAACTTATTGAATCCAGTCTGTCACGCCTAGTGTCCGTACCTGTGCAAAGCAATAAAAGACATTTTTAGGCCAAAAACCAAGAATAATGGCCATGACTTTTACACATGCAGAGTTTTACAAAGCACATGGATATAAAACAAACTATTCTTAGGATATAACTACCAAAACTCATTTACAGTGGTATTTGGCTTATGCTTTTACACTATGGTAGCACTTAAACCTATTTGCTGGTCAGTTTGTTCAATAAAGACCATTAATGTTACTTTGCCACACAACTGGAGACACAGATCACTGAACTGGAAAGGAAGAGATTATATGTTTTTTTTTTAATACACTTTTGAGCTTTCACAGTTTTTACTATGAAACCCAGGTAAAAATGCTCAGATTTACATGTTGTCTATCTGGATCTTTGCTAAACACCTCTAATACAGGGGACTCCTTGGTGCTACTACACTGCATCCATGATTCTTATTACGCTGACCTGCAAAGTGTTTCACCCAATTTATGAGGTGTCAGCAAAAAGATCTAACTATACACCTCATTTTCATTTTTGGGAACAGAAAAAAAAACCCCACATGGTGCAAGACCCGATGAACGTAGATGACGTGGTATTGCAGGAATTTAGATCACTAAATCTATATAAAAATGAAGTAGATACTGCACAAGTCTCTGAGCTTTGAGATAAAACCCTCATACAGAGGTTTGTAGCCCGTTTAATTTTAGCTTAAACAGTTTCAGTCAAACACCCTGCCCTACACACTGATTTTCTAGTACCTTCATGCATTTCACCTCTTCCTCACGCCTTCAAAACTCACAGCCTGTGGACCATCCCACACAGTCATACAGGGAAGGGAGATACTCACTTCTGAAACTCCCACTCTCTGTTGTCCAGTGGACACACCTGCCTGGTCTTCAGCCAGCGAGAGATGCAGTGGAAATGAAAAGCATGCTGAAGACAGAGAAAATGCATTCCAGTTACAAATTTTATCCAAATGCATGCATGTTCTCCAGAATTCTTAAAAGGATCACTAGAAAGCCTGAACAGTTCAATAGATTCAACTGAATTACTTTCATTTTTATAAGGTCCCAACAAATTAATGATGCCAGCTGGGAAAAAAAAAACATACAGCTGACACAAGTAACAAAAACGCAGAGATAACAGACCCATAGGGCTATAATACTGATAAGTCATTAGGCAAGTGAGAAGAGGAAAACAAAACTGCCAGGACAACAAAATGGGACAAAAATAAACCTCCTTAAGTCCAACTACCACCGTTTTGGGACTGATGGATGTCATCATGTACCAAGACTTTTTTAAATATACAATTTGGGAATGTCTCCGAAATGCTACTTTCATTGCTTCATTTCAATTTTTTGAGGCTTTTCCAAAAGTTTCCAATTGGAAAAAATAAATTCGTTGTTAATATATACTGTACTTTATAACTGCTTTAACTACAGAGAACGCTGTGTATTTTCTCTGGCTTAAAACATTTCTGTATTTCAGGAGTTTGAGAACATACAGTAAAAATACAGTAACCAAGTTTCTGACAAACTATAGCTAGTCAGATTAATGTAGTAATGCAATGTCTCACATTTTGGTGCAATTCCTTTATGCTGAAACACCAAAAATTTAGGCAGCTTTGGATAAATGAGTCAGCTAAATACACAATAACAGACACAAGTAAGTTATGTGGTGTACCAGAAGACTCAAACAAGCTGTGCTTTATTAGTTATATTTTTTGTATGTAAAGCTTATTTTGGATTCATTTTTTGTTCATTCTGATGTGTGCTTTTCTTTGGAAAAAAGCATCTGCTAAATAGTTACGTTTAAACATGAACCCCACACAACACCATGAGAAGCTGGACGACACCGGGCAGGCACGTGACACACCGTGTGGTCGCACTCACATTGCACACTCCCCACGCAACGGTGCATTCTTCGCTTGTGGCCGAAGCTTGGTTGGCTTGACACTCGATACCTGTGGAGACACACCGGTATTTTACTTGCACGCACCACGTTGGCACCTCACGGACACACGCGCGTGAAAACGCGCGGTCCCAAAGCGGGCAGAAAAAGTTGCTCCCAGCACTCACAGAGGTCCATGATGTGGTTCCTGCAAATGGCACAGTTGTCAACCACGATGTCCCAGGCCCAGAGCGCCACGGCATTCCACTGTGTCACAACAGACAATAGCACACAATACATTACACACAACACACAAGTCACTGTGCCAATGCAGCCACACATTCTGGTGGCACAAGGCCATCTTGCCACTTCTGATCTCAATGTTTCCTCCATTGCATCAGGGCCACATTGTTTAATATGAGAGCATTATTACTGCAACTTGTACAGTATTTTACAGTACATCCCTACATACAGGGTCGATTTTTTAATAACGGGGTGCAATATTTCTACTCTAAATACCAAAAAACGTTCATTTTACGCATTATATTTTACATGGCATTCACATTCTCTTGCCTTCAAAACGTCAGCTTACATATTTTGATCTGCCCAATTTCTCGATTCTTCATTATTCTTGATTCTCAAATGTATTACACTATTAACCTGTAGAGTTACGGCTTTAATACTACCGTCACCAATACGTAAACTTGACGGCAGGGAATATTTCATTTAAATTTGAAGTGGCCACACCAGAGCACGAATTGCTTTGCGTTGTACGACCGCTGTTAGCCTAACGCAGCTACACTGTACCGTCAATGTGTAGAAACACAATGCTAACAGCTAAGCACGGCGCACAGGCGAACTCGTCAGAAGCCATAAAAACATCTGGATGAAAAAGTACAACGAACAGTTACCTTTTTCACTTCGAAGCGCTTTTTACTTGAGCCACTGTTCGCTCCACTCGGAGCGTCCACATCCATCGCCGCCGCCATCTTTTCTGAATGCCGGTTTGCGTAGTCTGTCTGTCAGCACGCAGCAAATTACTGCGGCGCGTAACCTCTTCAACACCACATGAACCTTTCGCGAGGGGAAGGGGGCGTTGTCGCAGGGTCAAGCGTCACTTAAAATTGTGTTTAAAGCATCATCAGGCGCATTGAGCTTGCTGCTGGTATCCTGGCCCGGTTCCCTCTTCGAACTTTACAATTTATCACATTAGGAATTTTTTCGCTATTATGATGCCTTCGTGTTTCTGTTGTTTAATTTTTATCCGTGTCGCCACATCAATCTGACTCTAACGCCAAATAAAAGTTACTGAATACAGGAGAAGTAGCTGTACTGAATTCCAAACCAGGTTAAAGTCACAGCAAAATGTCAGTTAACTTTATGTTAAAACTCCTGAAACAGAGTCGTATTTTGTGCATGAGCGTTACATGCACGCACACTGCCGAAGAGGAAATGCTCCTTCATTTTGTCAGTCGATAGCATCCATGCACCCTGTAAGTGAGCTTTGTACTTACTGAGCTTTCGCTTAAACAAATCTTTTAATGTAGCAACACCTGCTGAGCGGTTACTTTCTTATGACATTGAAATGGAATTTCCCTGTTGGTTTTTCCAAAAATTAGAAGTCTGAAGAAAGCACGTGTTTCGCGTATAAAAGCACAATTGTAACTGAAATGCTTGCAAAACTGCTTTTCCTTTTTGCAAGTCAAGTATACTCTTGACATTTAAAAAACAAAAGACTAACATCAATAGTGTCAGAACAGAGTGTAAAGGTAGTTTGCAAACAATAGAAAATCCATTACCTGGGCTTACCTTACCGGTTTAAAGATAAATCCAAAGATGCGCTGGGACGTATCATCAGTGATGTTTCCTGGGGTCATCGGGTGTTTCGGGTCTCGCAACATCAGACACCCTCGCTTAGGTGACCCAGCCAGGGCTGATCAGGCCCTGGCTTGTGTCCCAGCGGCACTAACCCATGGTTTGGACCTCCTAATCCAAAGTCACCTAGAGGCACTCTCTGCAGCCTCAACAATGGACTTTATGGCTCTTCTTTTAGCAGCTCCTGTGATGCCAAGCAAGGTGTAGACCTTGCATAGCGAACGGCCAGCAAAGCCTCTACACCCCATCTCAATAGGCTCACAGCGAGCGTTCCAGCCGTTCCTCCGGCACTGCTCCACCAGCTCCTGGTACTTGGACCGCTTGTGCTCATTAACCTCTTCCGTTCGGTCCTCCCAAGGGAATGTCAGCTCGACTATGAGCACCTGCCTTGAGGAGGTAGATGTTAACACCACGTCTGGCCTCAAGGAAGTTGATGTCACATGTTTCGGGAACTTGAGCTGCCTGCCCAAGTTTACCCGTATCTCCCAGTCCAACGCCGAGGCGAGTAAGCCGGCTCCTGCTCTAGGCTGTGGCTGAGGGTGCTCTGCCACCCTGACAAAGGTGATGTTCCGCTGGCTACGAATGACCCTGTTGTTAGCCGTGGCTTTAGAGATGCCCTCTGCCATTGCCTTGAGCACCTGATCGTGTCACCAGTGGTAGTGGCCCTCACTCAGGGCTCTTGTGCAGCTACTGAGAATGTGCTCCAGTGAGCCCTTACCAGTGCAGAGAGGACATGCTGGAGAGTCACTCTTGCCCCAGATGTGCAGATTTGCTGGGCTAGGTAGGACATCATACATGGCTTGAACCATGAACTTAATATGCTGTGGTTCTGCTTGCCAGATGTCACCCCAGGATATCTTCCTCTCCATCACCCCCCCCCCACACACACACACACCTTGTCCAGGCTCCCTGCTGCCGCATGCCCATCATCCTGCTGAATTGCTCCTCCTCCACACCTGCCCACACCTAGATGGCGTCTATTCTTGCTATAGGCCTTGTCGTAACGAGGTTGAGGGATTAATCCCAACCCTGTCTGCCCTGTTGCCACCAGAGCCTTGTGTTTCAGCTGAGCCTAGCTCCAACCCTTCCTGAGCTCTCCACTTCCTACCTGTCCATAGCCTAATGCCTGCTGATGCCACTCTGGAGTCACTGGAGTCCCGATAAAGCAGTGCCTCTTTTGTATGCAACATTTTAAACTCCTCCTCAAGACTACTTATGGGGAGCTGGACCTTATTGCTCGTCCTATATTGCGCTACACTGCTTAAACTACGTGGCAGATCTAGCCACCTGCGAAGGTAACCACTGATCTTCCTCTCCAGGATCTCCACAGTTGACATAGTCACCTCATACACCAGCAAAGGCTAAAGGACACGGGGCAAGATGCCGTGTTGGTATAACCAAACCTTAAACCTTCCAGGTAAGCCAGATTTGTGTACTGTGGTGAGCCAAGTCTCAAGCTTCTTGGTCATTGCTTGTATGGCTGCTACATCAAAGTAAAGTAAAAAGAGTTTATTTGTCAAGCACAGGGTTGTGTACCATGTGTTGAAATGTGCACCGATCTGAACCAGGATGACTGTGCGAACAATCTATAATGGAAAATGAAGTAAACACGTATCTAAACACTAAGAAGAATAGAAACAGAAACAAGCAGTAAATAGGTAAATAAGTAAGTAAATCAATAAATAAATAAATAAATAAATAAATAGGCAAAATGGTACGGAAGAGTTAAGGTGCCCTGGAAGGGCAGTGACAGTGGGGGGGGGGGGGGGGGTTGGAGCGGAGTGGTCAGAGATTATGTGAGGGTAGTGATGTCATGTCCGGGTTCAGAAGTCTTATGGCCTGTGGGTAGAAGCTCCTCCTTAGCCTCTCCGTTCTGGCCATAATGCTTCTGTAGCGTTTGCCTGATTTCATCAAGATGAATAGATGGTTGCTGGGATGAGACAGGTCACCGACGATCCTACTCGCTCTGGTCCTGCATCTCCTGGTATAGATGTCATGTAGGGACGGTAGATCAGATCTGGTGCAGCGTTTCGCTGCCCGGATCACTCTCTGCAGTGTCTTGATGTCCCGAGCACAGCTGTTCCCAAACCAGGAGATGATGTTCTGAGTCAGAACAGTTTGTACAGCACCAGAGTAAAAGGTCTTAAGGATAGCTGGAGAGACCTGTAGCTTCCTCAGCTGCCGGAGGTGGTAGAGCCGCTGCTTTGCTCTACTGGCTTGAGCTCGGATGTGTACAGTCCATGTCAAGTCCTCAGTGACATGAACGCCCAGGTATTTGTAACTGCTCACCCTCTCCACTGCAGTCCCGTTGATTTTAAGGGGGGTGTAGGACCGCTGCTGGCGCCTACCAAAGTCCACCACCATCTCTTTCGTTTTGCCGACATTCAGTTGGAGGCAGTTCTCCTGGCACCATGATGCCAAGTTTTCCACCTCCTCTAAGTATGCTGTCTCATCGTTGTTGGAGATGAGGCCCAGCACCACCGTGTCGTCAGCAAATTTGATGATGGAGTTGGAGGCGTGTGTGGCCACACAGTCGTGAGTGTAGAGGGCATAGAGCAGAGGGCTAAGTACACAACCTTGCGGAGCTCCTGTGTTGAGTGTGATGATGCCTGAGGTGCAACTACCCACTCTCACCACCTGTGGTCTGCCTGTGAGGAAACTGAGAACCCAGGCACACAGGTGGCGGTTCAATCCCAAGTCATTCAGTTTAGTGAACAGTCTACGGGGGACAATGGTGTTGAAAGCTGAACTGTAATCGATGAACAGCAGTCGCACATAGTTCCCCTGTTTCCTGTCCACATGACTGAGGGTGGTGTGCAGGACGTGGGATATGGCATCGTCCGTGGATCTGTTGGGGCGGTAGGCAAACTGAAGTGGGTCTACAAAGTTGGAGATGGATGCTGTGATGATGGCTTTGATGAGTCTCTCAAAGACCTTCATGACTACCGAGGTCAGTGCAACGGGCCGGTAATCATTTGGGCATGAGGGCTTATTGTTCTTTGGTACCGGGACAATGGTGGATGTTTTAAAGCACTGAGGGACTGTGGACTGAGCCAGAGACTCATTGAAGATGGAGTCAAATACCTGAAGCTACAATCAAAGACCTTGCCTAGGCTTGTGACTGGCTTCTCTGCGATGGATGGTATTGCAATGCCCTCCACAAAAAACTGAAACTTGTCCACCACCTTTCCCTTCTTCAGTACCATGGCCCTAAATATTGCTGGCGTGAAGCTCATTCTTGCCCAAGAAAGGATCTTCTCCAGGCCCTGGAGGATCCACCTGCCACCAGGCACTGATGTACCCATTCACAGAAAATAAGCGTGAAAAGTTTCAGACGGGAGGCTTCCAATGTGAAAACTTAAGACTTGTCTCAAAATGAAGAATTTACCCTTTAGGTGCTGCACTTGCAATTTCAGCATAACGCCACTGAATGTAGTAACTGTAAGATAGGGGAGACGGGGCACAGACCAGTTATATGAGTTAAAAATACATTTAAAGCTTAAAGAAACATTATTTCGCTCGGTCTTATTTCAAGAAGGTATTGCACTTTGATGTTGCGCAAAAGAGAAAAATATGAACTACAGGTTCCACCGAGATTTGAACTCGGATCGCTGGATTCAGAGTCCAGAGTGCTAACCATTACACCATGGAACCACATATGCGCCCGTAAGATGTTTTTGTATAAAATCATAAAATCTTCAGCCTAATTTTATATATTTTTAAGAAAAAACAGTCTATGTTCTTTTTAATCTGTTTTGTACTGTTTATTTTTTTTTTTAAGAATAGTAACAACTGTCCCATTCTTTAGACGTCATTATAATAACTAAACAGGTTCCAGAATCCTTTGCATGTGCGGATTGTGATTGGAGAGTTTCCACGACGGGTGCCACCAATGACAACACACAAATGAGGCACGCGTGACCCCAGCATGGAGTCGGTGAGTTTTGTGTATCTTTTTCTCATTGAATTTTAGCTTTTTAATCCTTAATTTAACAGTTTATGCATTTTTCACAAGTAAGTAATCGAGTGACAAAAAAAGATCAGCTAAAGTCTTAACAACAGACGCGTATAACCGCACGGATACAGGCTAGTTCGCCAAAAGCTACTTGGAATTGTTAGGTCTGTCTGTAGTTTGTAGGAACCGTCGAATTGGTTGTGCGAGGATATTTGTTTCAAAGTTAATGTGAAGGAGCACTGATGAATTTTAGAAAATGTACGCCAATATAGCCGTCAATAATGTGACTACAGTGTAAAGGAAAGTTCATTTGGGCAGGCGTGGATTGTGTGGAGAAATACAGTCGTTTAACTGAGTTCGAGTTTAGTGTGCTGTGTACAGTAGAGAGCTCATCTTTTGTTTGATCCCCTTAAAGTTCACCAGCCTGGATCGGAGCTCCTTAACTGTGTGTGCATCCGTGGTTGCCCTGCAGAGGCTTGCAGTCATGTTTGCACATAGACGCTCATTTTATAATCTGGCCCGATTAGGAATAAATTCAACATCATATTCAGATTCACAGTAAGATTCTCCTCACTTACGGAGTTTCTGTTCCATGAATGCAATTGCTGTAAAAGCACATCGTGAACAAAAGCCTTGCTGTTAGCCATTTTTTCCGCTGCACCTGTTGTCATTCTGACATTCTAGTATCGAGGGTGTCAGTTTATGTGGCGCTAGCATTTTGTTTCCCAGTAATCTAGATGATATGTTAACAGGAGTCTTTGTAAAGGTGTAGACCTGAAATTCATGGTATTTATAACCTTAAAATCAATATCTTATTGAATGCAAGCTCCTGCTCCAGACTAAAATTGTATTTTTACTTTTGCACTTGGGTTCACAGCATATTCTCTTAAGAAAGTGGACATGACAAGCATCAGAGGCACCAGAAAGCTGGGTTTAAGGCACTCTTGAACCTGCCCAGGTGGTCTTGTTTTAAATAAATTAGGAGGGAAGAAATGCCAAATCGGTGTGTGGCATATGGGTGCGCAAAGACGCACGAAGACAATGTCACCCTATTCCGATTCCCCAAAGACCCAGCAGAGCACCGACTGTGGGAGAAGCAGGTCCAGCGGACTCGTAGCAACTGGACAGCCAAGCCTTCTTCTCACCTGTGCAGTGACCACTTTGGCAAGGACTGTTTTGAACCAAGGCCTTTTCTCGTAGCAAAGTTATCATGTAAAACATCCCTGAAACTGAAGGAAGGAGCTGTTCCCACAGTTTTCATACGTCCCCCTTGCCCTAACTGCCCTGATGATGGTCCTCGCTGTAGCAAGTGTTTACCCAAAGTTAAGCGGCGTGGTGTGATGGTCGAACCGAGGAGTGTGGATGAGGTAAGTAGCAGCACAGCTGTCACTTCAGTTGCAGAGGCCATTGCTGCATGGAATCGCCTCATCATTAGGTGTCTGGGAATACATTCTCTTATTCAGAAATAAGAGGGGAAAAATGTGACCTTTTTATGATCTTTGTGGGGGGGCTCTGGATCCCACCTTTTCCCACTTGCATGTTGCATGTACTAGTACAGCATCTAGTTCAACAGGATAAGTGTTGCATGTGCTGCAAGTGCAGGTTTGTCGTGCTCCTTCCCTGAGGTTTAGAAGACTTGAAGGCTGGGGAACCAGAATGGAGCTGGGTCACAGCACCAGGCCTGTGTTATGAATCCCTCGGCAAGTGGTACCCATGTGTTCCATCTGAAATGTGTAATACCCTCTTTTACAGTCCAGCTGGCCTCTAAATTAGTGCTCACCTTTTTCTGCTAGTAAAAATGGTAGAAACTTGAGTAACGCATAAAGCAGTGCAAATTAATGAAAGTCATGCAATAAGCCTTGGTTAAGCATATGATTTTATCATGGGAAAAAATGTACCTCACAACAGGCATAGACTCAGAAAATAGGCTGAAAACTTCTGTTTTCAGGAAATCGGGGTCTCATAAATTGTAGGATTTTACGTGTTGAGTTAGGCGCTGTATCAAATCATTGGCGATGTATTGACTTTTTTTGGAGAGGGGGTGATTACTTTGGTTCAACTCGGTTCCTTCTCCTTTCTTTTGCCCAGGTGAATTAACTCTTAAAATTATGTCATGATAATGTTTAAATGTTTCTTTTTTTTTTATTTAATTAGCTCACCGCTTTGGTTTAATAAGAATTTTACAGGAACCATCAAACTTCCCATAGTAATATTTTTCCTTGCTGCAGAAGAGCTGGGAAGACAGCTGGGCACCTCATGTGCTGTCTAGGCTTGTTCACCAAAATTCTTCTGAACTGAAACTAGTTTATAGAAGTTTTCTCTTGCACTTATCACCAGTTCTGCATCTCTACACCTATAAAACTTTTGTGTTCTATGTGCGAAGCTCTTTTTCAAGCAAAAGACTTGAGATTTAGCTCATGGGTATTTCTCACCATAAGTTAAGTTTCTGACATCTTTGGGACAACAAACACGGTAACACAGCTTCACTTCAGCCCTTTTGGCACAAGCATGACACTGACACACCTGGTTCAGAGAAGAATATGGCTACCTGTACAGCAAGTGAGGATAGCAGCAGCTCAGCAGGATACATGCAGACCAAGCACAAAAGGCAATTCTATGGCAGAGACTATTTCACATTCACAATGCAGCAACAAAATAGATGTTTCACATCACAAAGCTGTTGAAATCTGATCTTTTGTTCTTCTGTTTTGATACCATCATAATGTCATCATTTATGTCTGTTGACTGTATATGTGAACACATTGTTGGTCACATCATGAATATGGTAACTACACTTGACTGTACTCTGCCTTCCATCCAAAGGAGAGAGACAGCACATGCACTGATGCTTCCCAAGCAGTAGAAATGGAGGGTGAGGCAGATGATGTTGAGGAGGAGGTTGACTATGAAGACCAAGTGGAATGGCCAGATGAAGCTGGGGTGCTTCCCTTGCTGTCTTCCAGTTCTTCTTCCACAGACCACACTCCCAGGGAAGATGGACCAGGTGAGAGAGCCCAAAACTTTGTCATTTCAATTTGTAGATATTTTTGTATGGCAGTGCTAACACAAAGAACTAAATAGAGTCCATTGCATGTTCTGCCTAAATTTGATTTACCAAACTCTTTACTAAAGCAACTTTTAAGAAAGCTCAAAATATATTAATCATGTTTCTACCAAACTTCTCATACACCCAGGTTTTTGAAAGGTTAATGCAGTATGAGCTAGAAAGACATGCTGGCCTGAAGTTAGGAGGTGCTTAGGCTGTTGCTGAAAATTCAAAAAAATAAAAGATGGATGGATGGGCAGGGAACTGGATAACTTAATACATTCAGAATGATGGTAACTATTCTTATTTTAATCCTGTAAGAGTCCCTTATTGATTCAGATTGCATGTTGGAGGGGATATTCAGACAAGTTTAAGGGATCTGAAGCGCACAGGTGCTTATTCTTAACCATGAGCCCTCTATATCTCCTGCTCGTGGCTATGTTTTCCTGTCTACTGGGTATCTCACAGCTTTGTGCTATCATCTACTTGGTCTGCTCCCTGCAGCAGTGTGTGAGATGTGTGGAATAGTGGGCACCAAGGACAACTTCTTTTCCAAGACCAAGCGCTTTTGTAGTGTCTCCTGCTCCCGGTCGTATTCATCCAACTCCAAGAAGGCATCCATACTGGCACGGCTACAGGTGCGGGACCACTGGATAGCTCCACATATGTTGTCTGCACGTACTGTTCCAATGTGTTTATCCACAATGGGTAATGCCAAAGGTCCCACTGACAGAAGATAAGTGTTAAACTTTAAAATTTGTAGACATTTTAGTATATAGAGTATGGTATATTTAGTACATTGAGTTCTGTGTTCCTACCTTAGGCTTCAGCTTTACGATGGATCAGGGATCAAAGATAGTCAGGGAAAGAGATCAGGAAGCCTTTCTGATAATACATCATTGAAAATGTTAATGGCTAACTGATACTCCACATTACATTGTAAGAAGGTGTTCAGAGATATGTGGCGTCATGTGTTTCTGTTCAGTTGAAACCAGGGCCCCCCCCTTCCTCTCTTCGTGGGGTGTATCAATTGATGTCATGCACCACATTTTCGCCCCAGGGGAAACCACCCACCAAGAAAGCCAAGGTGCTGCACAAGGCTGCCTGGTCCACCAAGATTGGGACACTACTTTATTCTCAGGGAGTTGGACAGCTGCTGGATGGCACGGTGACGGGACAGGATGGTGAGTGATCCTTGCCTACACAGAGAGTAAAACACAAACTCGTACCCTGTTTGGACATAATACTCTGCGTTGCCCCATGCTTTTCATTGGACAGGAAGTTATCTGGTACATGTTGATACCAGGCCAATGGGTACTGACCTGTTATTCTTCCTTGTCAGCTGTGGCCACTGGCTTTGACTGGGGTGTCTACCTCACAGAGAATGGCTTTGACGCTGCCCCAGTTACTTGCTTCAGACATGTGAGTGCTAGCTCTGTTCTCTTGCTTGGATTAGATTGATGCCATTTGTACAAAGAATACTTGGCTGTGGTATTGTAGCCCTCCATGGAACCATGGTACACAAACACGTACTTTGGTTCCATCTTTATAAACTGGTCATCTCCTTCCCTGTTCCCAAACTCGTAAATTTTATGTAGTCACTTAGGTGTTTTCAATGCGTTTTTGAAGGAACCCCTTGTTTTAGTAGTGTATCATTTGAAGCACTAGGTGGCATAATGGTTAGAGGCATTGCTGTGTGTTCTCAGGATTTAGGTTTGAATGCCACTTCTGCTTTAGTACCCAGAACTGATCTTGTAAAAATTACCCTGCTGGATAAATGAGTGTAATAAAAATCTAAACTAAATAAATTCTGTAAATACCTAAATAAATATATAGTGTTGTCCTCCCAGGTACCCCTGTACTCTCAATGGGAAGATGTCGTGGTGGGGCTAAAAGTGGAGGTGCTGAACAGTGATGCTGTGCTGCCCAGCAAAGTCTACTGGATTGCCTCCATCATCCGTCTCGCAGGTTTGCCATTGGTGGCTGCCGTTGGGCAGAACCAGACTGTTCTCACATAGTACAATCTGGTCATGTTTATGAATTAAAATGATGTTGAACGCTATTTTGTATAACCTCCCCATCTGCCTTTCTCCCAGGGTACAAGGCCCTCCTGCGCTACGAGGGCTTTGAGAATGACGCCAGCCACGACTTCTGGTGCAACCTGGGTACTGTGGACATCCACCCCATTGGCTGGTGTGCCGTCAACGGAAAGCTACTTGTGCCTCCACAGTGTGAGTCTCTGGGCCCCTGCACAGTAGGACTGGGATGTCAAGTTGACTGAACCCTTGTACACCAGCAGGGTATGTGTTGTCATCGCACTCCTTGGTGTTGGAGTCGAAAGCAGGATATCCATCCGTCAGTTCCTCCATTATCAACGGTCTTGAACCTGAAAGCAGGACGTGCGCTCTAATATCACTACTCACACTGCAATGCAGCAGCATACATCTGCAGAGACTCAGGTAGTCTGGTGGGGGATTACCCAGCAGCCTCTGGAAGTCAACATGTCTCTCTGTCCTCCAGCCGTCCACCAGCGCATCAAAAACTGGAAGAAGTACCTGATGAACCGGCTAGTGGGAGCGCGCACGTTGCCTGTTGACTTTTACATCAAGGTTTGGATTAAATCTGTTACCTTTTGACTGTGCTTTACAACAATCTAAACCAAATGGAAACTAGTCAAAGTAGCCTCTGAGTCTACAATCTATTAGGTGCACCTGTCTGGTACTACTCAGGTATATGCAATAAATTTGCCATAGTGTATATATTGACAAAGTGGTTAGTTTCAGGTAGAGTGGTGTCAGGGTCTTATGCTGTACAGTCAGTGCGTTGTGCATTGTTGATCCTGCTGTTGTGTTGATATGTAGGACTGTTTAGTCAGTCACCCATTGATAAGATACACCCCCTACCTTCACACAGATGGTACATTCTGACAAGTAACATGATCTCTGACTGTGATGTGGTTTAAATCACACAGACCAGCATTTCTAGCATCAGTTAGTGTTGTCCCAGCTGTGTGTTGGAATGGATAAAATGATTGACCTTAGTGGCTTTGCACCTAGCTTGATAGTTGGAACTTGGAGTGCTGGTCCTAAAATCTCCCAAATGGCTGTTTTCCTAGGCTTTTCGTGCATAAATGATGAAAGGGTTTACCAAGTATGGTGAGAAAAGCAGTAAAGTACCAGTGATCAGGGATCCCATAGGAGAAAACAGCTTGTGGATCAGAGGGGTCAAAGGAGAAGACTAAGAATCATGCACCAAACAGACAGCCATCCCAGCAAATCACATCTGAATTCAACATTTGTGTGCAGAATGGTGTTTCAGAATGTACTGCTTATCAGATTGTGTTTTAAATGGGATACAACAGCCAAAAACCATGATGGGTGTTGATGCTGTCGGCAAAGAACATGAAAGAGCACCTCCAGTAGATGCAAGAGTGTCAAAGTGGCACCACTGAGGAGTAGAAAACAGTTGCTTGATCAGAATGTCTCATTTACCTTTTGCAAGATGCTTATACAAGGATCCCAATTTGGCATCAACAGCATGAGTTTATTAACTTGTCTTGTTCAATGCCATCAGTATCGTTGTGGAGGTATGATATGTGGGGGATGATTCCAGGAACAAGACAGTGAGTTTTCATTGCTTTAGTTATGCACAGTCCCTCAATCTTAACCCTATTGAGCATTGTTAGCATGATATGGAAATGAATGGCACCAGTATGACTCAAACAGAATGGCGCTACAGGGGGACTAGGGGTCCTGCACTGTGTTTGTGAAACTAACTAGATGTATGGCTAGATCTTTTTTTCAGATCCAGTATCAAAATTGCTTTAAATATCTTATATGTAAATTAAGCTATTTTCTTCAGAACAACACTGAAAATTAAATATATTCCCCTTTAATATGCTTGAAATACCTACTTCAATATTTACGACTTTTCTGTCTTTTTTTTCTGGATTATTTTTGCAACGGTCTGCAAAATTCGAAAGCAGTAAAATTGAAGTCTGTTAAATTGAGGATATACTACATCATTGTACGTAGTATAGTGCTGTGTTGCTTTAGAGGAAAGTGTTATATAGATTGGCATCTAAATAAATGTGCTGTACTGTGTGGTCTGTATGTGTCGGCTGTATTCCTACATTTATGCATAGCAGCGTAGTGTCCTGTACGATTTCTGTTTGTCTTTGTGATGTTTACTTCCTCTACTGTCGCTTACTTGCAGATGGCAGAAGGCATGAAGTACCCATTCCGGCAGGGCATGAGGGTAGAGGTGGTGGACCGCACACAGGTGAGCCGCACACGCACTGCTGTGGTGGACACTGTGATTGGTGGGCGTCTGCGGCTGCTCTATGAGGACGCAGGGCTGGAGGTTGGAGGGGAGCCACTGTCTGACTTCTGGTGCCACATATGGAGTCCTTTGCTGCATCCCGTGGGCTGGTCCCGCAAGGTGGGACACCCCATCAAGAATAGTGGTAAGAGAGGGACGGTGGGGTGGCTTTAGCTGGAGCTTTTTATTGTTCAAGGTGGAGGAGGAGACGAGAAGAAAAAAATGTTTGCTTTCTCCTGCAGACAAACGCGTGGACATGAGCAGCCACCCAACATTCCGCAAGATCTACTGCGACAGTGTCCCTCATCTCTTTAAAAAGGTCAGGCTGTTTCCATTTAAACCCCGTCTGTGTTCTTTTGTGTCTGCACACACAGGTTTTTTATTTTTTTATTTTTTAAAAGCAACAGTGTCTACAATAGTCTATACCAGTCATCACTAAATGGTGGACTGCGGTCTGGACCCAGACCGAGTGACAGCACTATCCGGACCATGATGCATTTCTGATAAATGAATGAGAATGAGTGATAATATTCATGCAGCACTTTTTTTTCCCGTTCTTGAGGTGGGTGCGTCTATACATGTCATTCAGCGGAGAGCGAATCCGATTGTTGCAGTGCATGGGTAAAATGTGCAGATGTCGCGGAAGGAAATAACAGAAACAAAAGAGCAACAGGGAGCATGGCTTGTTTGAATGGATGGACCAATATATGTTAATTCTTCCTGTAGGTAGTTCAAAATCAGTTTGTCTCATATGTTCTGAAACCGTGGCTTTGCTACTTTTTACTAATGTGAAGCGTCGCTATGAGACAAAACACAGATTGTTTGCGCAGACATATCCACGGCAGTCTGAAGCGAGGGCACGTAAAATAACCAAACTGAGAGCCTACTATGACAGATCCACCAGAGTCACAGTCCAGCAGTCTGCAAATGAATGTTCGCTTAAAGTAGCGTGAATTTTGGGGCAACATTTAAAAAAAAAAAAAAAAAAAAAAAAACATTTACTGATGGGACCGTTGTAAAGGAGTGCTTGAAGGCTGTTGCTGAGACTTTACTTGAGGGTAAACAAAAAGACGAATTGTGTGGGGGGAAAAAATCAAGCAAATCCCAATGTCAGCTTCAACAGCAACAAAAAAGACTCAAATACTTATGCGGTGGAACAGGAGATTCGCATGATGGACCTGCAGCCAGTAATTCTGCAGCAACTGCGTGATGCTATTATGTCAATATGCACCAAAATCCCCGAGGAATGTTTCCAGCACCTTGTTGAATCTATGCTACAAAAGAATTATGGCAGTTCTGAAGGCAAAAGGGAGTCCAACATAATACTAGCAAGGTGTACCTAATAAAGTGGCCGGTGAGTGTATATAGGGATCCGAATCATAGCACAAACGTGAGCTTCAGACCTTTGATAGGAGAAAATCTTGTTGGTCCCTCTTTAAATTTTAACTCAATACCCCTGGTCCGTACCATGCTATTACATGCGGAGCTGTTAGCGAAGTGGTTACTGCTGCTGCCTTGGATTCACATTACAGGTTTGAGTCCCACCTCCTTTAATAATCTTGATGATGGTACTTACCCTGAATTGGTCCACTAAAATTAGCCTGCTGTCTGAATGGGTAAATAACATGAAATGGTTTATCATTTTAAGTTGCTTTGGAGAAAAGCTTTAGCCAAATGAATAAATGTAAATTATTTTCCATGTTTAAGGTGTCAGTCTCAAATATCTGATGTTGTTAGTCATCACCCTGTGAGGCTTTTAGTCAGAAGGGGCATGTGTGTTCTAGGTTGTGATACACTTGCTTTAGGTTGTGTGTATTTTTCCATTTTGTGTATTTTCATTGGCAGTAACTATGTTTCAGGTGCGGACAGTGTATATGGAGGGGGGATTCTTTCAGGAGGGGATGAAGTTGGAGGCCATAGACCCTCTCAACCTGGGAAACATCTGTGTGGCAACTGTGCACAAGGTGCTCCAATTCTCATTTTCCATGTAATTGAGCATGAGTGTGAATGGAGATTTTGGGGATTTTATTGCACACTGAGTGTCCTCCACATTACCCATCTCACAGTCTCACCAACTGCCACGTTTGTCTCCCAGGTGTTGCTGGATGGCTACCTGATGGTGGGCATCGATGGGGTGGAGATAGGTGACGGCTCTGACTGGTTCTGCTACCACGCGTCCTCCCACGCCATACTGCCGGTGGGGTTCTGTGAGAAGAACCAGATCCCCCTCACGCTACCCCCCGGTACATGCGTTACACCTTTAAGAACACTATTTAACCTGAGTTGAACATGTATTCTTAAACATTGCTTTGGTTTCCATATTCCCATCATGCCATGGGACCAGTTTTGCCATCACCGGCCTTGGTACAAGCAGATTTGCATGTGCCGTCCATGTGTTTCTCCAACAGGTTACGACCGGCTGACCTTCACCTGGCCGAAATACCTGGAGGAGACAGAGTCCATTGCTGCACCGGCAAGACTCTTCAACACGGTAAAAGTCCACTGTAACCCTCCATTTGTCTTCAAAGGGAACCACTGGCCTACTCTGTACAGTGCAGGTGGAAGTCATACTGTAGAATTGGAATAGGAGAGGACCAAAGACCTCTTTATGATTTTGCTTTTTGGTAGGACTGGCCTGGCCATGGCTTTGTCCCTCAGATGAAGCTGGAGGCGGTGGATCTGATGGAGCCACGGCTCGTGTGTGTAGCCACCGTGCAGCGCTGCGCAGGCCGCCTACTGCTGTTGCACTTTGATGGCTGGGAGCCCAAGTTTGACCAGTGGGTGGACTGCCAGTCGCCCGACATATACCCTGTGGGCTGGTGTGAGATCACAGGATATCAGCTACAGCCCCCAATTGCCCCTGGTAAGGGCATGGCAGACAAGGGAATAGAAGCATGACAATGGAAGGAGAATTTTTAGCTTTTCCAGTTACATCTTTATAAATGTCTGTGTGTTAGTGTGCTTGAATGCCTTTTTTATTAATAAATCAGACTTATAAATATTAAATGCAGTAAATGATATACTGTATACATACTTTAATTTTATGATTCAGATTCACATCAAACTCATAGTGCTAACAAAAGGACCAGCGCTATAAAGGCGATCCCACAACCTACCTAACCATCATCCTAAGCCCCATTTTACCTTATACTAGCACGCAAACACCATGGCAACCCCACAGTTATGTACTTATAGTGTAAACTCTATACATCACAGACATACAAAACTCAAAATAACCAAATGACCAAATAATAAGTGAGCTGCATTATTTAAAATTACATGAGGAGGCAGTCTGCCATAAACCAAAGTGAGATTTTAGTGACTGGGCTTTGAGTGGTTGTGTATGGCATCGTGTCCATAGTCTTCGCTGGATAACAACCTGTCATTTCTTCAATTTTTTTTTCTCCTCCAATTCATATTATATATTAATTTGGTTTTAGCTTGTAAAAATACTCATCTGGTTGACCAGAATTGCAACAGAATTGGCATGTTCCTTTTCTTCCAACTGCAGAACCTGCACAAGGAGATGAAACAACCAAGAACCACAAACCCCTGGGTAAAAAAAGTAAGCCTCTGTTTTGAGTTCAGCTCCTCCCATTCATCCACACTCTTCTCCCAACTTCATGTATTATGTCTTCTTCTACACTCTCATTCTACCCCAGAGAAGAAAATGGTGAAGAAGAAACTGGCTAACTTCATTTCCAAGAACCTACCCCCGCCTCGAGCTGGGCAGCCTTCCCCTGGCAGTGACCCATCTCTTAAAACAGAGGAATTGGATGATGACAGTGAGTTTCCTTTTTTTTCCACCTTTTGACTGCTATCCCCCCACCCCTTTTATAATTACAAGTACATGAACAGTAATGTTACAGATTTTTTGGGATACGTTCTCTGTTGTATAAATTGCACTTTTCCCACACTTATCCATTTTATGAATATCCGCTTGCTGTGGGGAAAACGACACAAACTGTGTTCATCTACCCAATCAATAGGGTAGTTGAACCACCTGAAGTTGAAGTCCCTTCCACAGTGTTTACAACTCATGTTTGTTACTGTAATCAATATCAAAATGAGGACCACTGGATGTTTATGGCTCAACCTAGTCAACAGCTGAGGAATTTCATTGTCTTTTATTGACTATAACTTAGTGATAAAAGTCAATGTGTTATGAATAAATATGGACAGATTTGAAAAACCACTGTAAATGACAGCATTCATTTGTAAATAATTTTGTTTGTACTGTTTGTGTTGCCAGTTATTGCAGTGAAGGTGAAAGTGGAGGAGATAGAGGAGGAGATTCCCATCGGGCCTGAGATGACCATCATAGAAACAGAGGGCCTGCAGCCATCTGTGGAGAACGTCAAAAAGGAAGAAGCAGATTGAACCTCTCCTTGCCGCACTGACTCTTCCTGGAGAGCACGCAGAATGGAGATCCCCAAGGAGACAGCACCCCCAGGTGTTACTGCTGCACTCTGGGTCTTGAGCATTTCTGCTGAACTCCTAAGCATGAAAACTTAGGCTCTCAAGCACTGTGTGACTTTAGACAAGCCAACGTGGACATGACACTTGCTGGGACAACACTGAAAAAGCTCATTGTATACAGTGTTAGGATGTGTATATATACTAAAACATATTGCATCAACTTTATCATGCTGTATTATGATTATCTATGAAAATTTTACAACTGTTTTCCTTGATGTATAATTTTATGTATATTTTGAACAGTTTTTCTGTGATATCAATTTTCTCAACCTCCAATTGCAATCATGGATTCAGATGGCAAACTATAAAAACACTCGTGCTGTTTTATCTTGTCTTCCATTTTTAAATGAATTTTAAAAACTGAAGCTGTTTTAATTCGTAGCTGAAATGAATTACACTGAAAAATTCTTTTACGTCACATGGCGCTGATGTCACCATTCTGTTCTTGCCCCAATGGCCACATCATCTGAAAGTGAGTTGCCTTCACCATCAATGATTTCTATATACTGTAAACCCACTCTACTACCTGAGCTGTAAGAGTGTAAACAGTGTGCTCAATATCGCTAAACGCTGTATGTATTTATGAAAACTGTATTAGGTCACATCTTAGTGGAGCAAAAGCAAATGCAACATCCCTTGAGAGTGCTGCAGAAGTTGTGGGAAGACATGGCATCTCATGACAACTGCACTTGTTCACTGTATGTCTTGTGAACAATTTCCAGCAGTGGGCTCTCGCTGTTTTCACTGGTTTTGTGTCTCTGTGTCTATAAATCTGAGTATGTTTGCTGTTTGTTCTCCAGCTGTTTATATCATGATATTTGATAAATGTAAAGATTGATTACATAAATACTCCAATTGAACATCTAATATCTTGTTAGAGTTGTCCCTGTTTTAAATATCAAAATCAATTTAATTGTAGCAACTATAAGGCTACAGCTACATGCAGGAGTCTGTAGAAAGTCTTGCTCATCTTTACTGTGATGCACTTTAAGCCTCAAAAATCACTTTGGCTCACTGGGTTGATGATGCGACTACACCACCTACTGCAGGTCGGAATGGCCGAAATGCCCGCCCCCCAATTGCTAACCGGGTCCGGGACAGTCTGTTATACGTTGTAATCGGAGCAAATGGCAGCTACGAAGATGCGATCCCCCTGTTTAACAATGAGCGAAAATGGTTAGCACTTTTATTTTAAGGCTTTCTCTCCTGCTATCACCCACATTAAAACACTAGTAAATGATAGCTAGATTTAAACCCTACTGTTGCATCCCAGGCAGTCAGGATGAAGAACAAGTGCATAAATGTAACAAGTTATAGTGGTTTGTATTTGTCCTTGTAAATCATGCTTCACAAATGAGCATACAATTCTTTTTCTGATCGATTACCATACATATGCAGCATTGCCCTTTGCTGTAGCTATCCTGTTAAACGGTGTTACCGCATTTTTGCAGGTCTAGTACCTGCTTCCTTAAACTAATAAGTATAGAAAAAGGTGAGAACTGAGATTGATGAGGGCTCCCAAACCATTCTCTCCACCCTTATTGGGATACTGCAAATACTGGAGGACTCACAGTCTTTTATTGCAGTTAAGTTTGCATGCATTTATTAAGATCTATTCTTGATACCCTGGAGAAACTCTTAATATTTATACCAAAGGGACCTCGGTCCCTATTTTGTCAGAATGCCAGCTAAGTGACTGATGTTAATGCTCCATAGTTACTGAGATTCAGATCTCTCCTCTCAAAATCCAGTAAGAGCTCAGGAACAGGAAGGTGAAAGGGGGCAAACGTGCCTAATTCCTCTTTATACATTTAAATCTGGGAGTTGCACCACATTTAGGTTAAGTTGAGCTTTTGGGTGTTACTGCATTATAAAAAGTAAAGCCCCAAAGCCAGATTTTTCCAGAAAATATATTTGCGTGCAACGACGTCAAAGACTTGATGAAAACACAGACAAAATAAAACGATTTTCTCCGAGTCGAGTAATCAAGGACATCCAGGATCATTCTTACATTGCTTGAGATGTACCTGTTCTTGACGGAACGAGATTTGGTCCCAAAACAGCTTTGATCGTTTAGTCTTTTGTAAAAGTCGGAACAAACACCTCGCAAGTTTTCGCTCAGAAGAAATAAGGGTTGGAGACGCGAGCGTAGTTACGTCACAGGGAGCGCGCACGTCGCGCTGAGCGTAAGGCGCGAGCGAGACGTTTGACGCGCCGTCAGAGCGCGGCCGCGAGCGCCGTGGGTGCGCGTCGTCGTCCCTTTGCGTTTGCCTCAGGTGGGTACAATAATGTACGACACTAACAGTATTTATGATTTATGTGCTAAATGCGATACAGTTTAAGGCTAAATAAGTTTGGTGATATAATTTATTGCTTTTTACCTTTTCGCCGTTCCACTTTATGACCCGGTTACAAAGCTCAACTCATATGCACAGTTTTTGAAGCCACAGACTTGAAATCTGACATGCAGGTATTTTTTTTCATAATAGCAGTAAACAAATAAGTTCATAGGGAAATTCTGCATTGATATGTTTTAACTGAAAAAAATGATATATGTACACACACGATGGGGAATCAGCTGACGAGAAAAACAGGTGGATCAAACGCCACAATAGCAGCAAAGTGTGAGTGCAGTCGTACCTCAGCCCTCTTTTTATGGCAGGCGTAACCTGAATGAGCTGCTAGTTCTGCGCTTGCTCCTCTCCATCGGTAGGTGAGGCAGTACCTTGCTGTCTCCGAGGGTCTGGAACCCGGGGTCAATACTTGTAAATGTGGAGAAGCAATTGTTTGGTTTGGTTCCATTTGTACGTTTGGTCTTCTGTCTCGGCCCGGTCGCAGGGAGAGCGCAGCCGCTGCTCCTGGGGTTAACCAGGTCTGCCTGTGTCAGCCGGTCTCTATGACTTGCATTTTTGTAAAGGTTCTCCTCGGTTTGTCATCAGTTACCACAGTCAGGTACTCTGCCATGTTGTACTGTCTGTTTAGGGACAAATAGCGCTCCAGTTTACTTGGGGTGCTTCTGTTCTCCTGCTCTGTGCTGGGAGGACTTTGGTGAGTCACGCTGCTGCTGTTTGGTTGAGGGGATGATGGTGTGTCCTGCTGAAGCTCTTGTGAGTCTGAGATGGTGGATGGTGGTGCTTGTCGTGTGGTGAATGCTGCTAATGGTGGGGCACTGACTGTTGATAAGTGTTGTTTTCCTCTAAGGCTGTGAGGTGTCTTGTTGGCATCCTTAAGGGAGTAGGATGAATAGATCGAGTGTTATGGGCAGATGTTCACTACTCCTTGGACTGGAAGAATTTAGGCCTAAAGCAACATCCTTTAGCTTTTGCACAAAGGTGCTGACCCGGTGTTTGTGGAGGTAGACACGGTCATTGAGGCTGTGAGGTTGAGCATCGGGTGGTGCGCTAGCTGGATATTTGGTATCGGTACATGGGCAGAAAACTTTAATTCTTTTGGATGGCATAAGGATGAATGTCAGTGCTTGGTAGGATGGCAGAGTTGTTGACTTTCAGGGGTGGGAAGGTCTCCATTGCTTTCAGCACCAGGCCTCTTGGTTGACTGTGCAAGGTGGTTTTGCTGTGCCCTCTGGCTGTTTGTTCCTTTGTGAATGATAATGTGGTTGAGTTGTCCAAAGATTGATTTGTTGAGGAGCTCTGTCTCTCTCTCTCTCACACACATACACTAGTCAGTATGTACTAAATGCAATGAATGTGTGATATATAATGAAGTGTACAGATGGCTGGAAATGTAAAATTAACCGCCAGTCTGTTTGTTTTTATGCGCAGATTTATTTTTCAAGATACAAACCTGAAATTCATCATCTTTGAAATGATGCTGGAGAAACCACACATTTATTGCTCACTTACTCAACCTCATTTAAGGACAAAAAATCTAGTTACTATTGTGAAAATTTAAAGTTCTCAGAGGACTTTGAAAGAGGAAATACAAAATATTTTTTTTCTATAAGACAGTCGTGCCCCCTAAGAGGAAACTATCATTGGGTAGGTCCACCCATTCTGCTTTAAAAGCAAAAGCAGCTCGCCAGGCTGAAACAGAAGAAATTCACAAATGAGCCACTTGGACTTTATGGTAGTGGAAAGGTAAGTGCTTTGCCAGTTAATGCTAGGCAACTCAGCAGGTAGAGTAATAAAGTTCTGTTCTGATTTAGTACTGTAATAATGTTTTGAGTCATCTCTGCATGCATGTTGGCTGTGTGTCTCTCCAAGACCAAGCACTTTTGCAGCCTCTCCTGTTCCTGTTGCTACTCATTCAACTCCAGGAAGACATCTGTGCTGGCACAGCTACAGGTAAGAGAGCCTGCTGAGCTAGGGAAGAGGTGTAATATGATCAGTGCTAGACATGGAACTGCTGGGTATCTGCCCATAGGTTTTTCATTGTGTTCATCCACAACAGGTTGCACTGAAGGTCTTACTGAAAATAAATGTTGGATATTGTTTACACTGAAATCTTTAGACCTTTCAGGTAGGGCTATGACTTAATTGTTCATTTTTTCTAATTGAGTCCAGTGTTCTGTTGTTGCAGCCTTGGGCCTTAGCTTTAGAGATGGATCAGGAGCAAAAGACAGCCAGGGAAACACACTAGGACATCAAAATATTACTTACTGTTGTTATAACCAAAAGTCCACATTTCCAGTCAAACAAACTGACCAGAGATGAGTGTGGCATCAGATGTTTCTACTCTGTTGAAGCCAGTAAGTGCCCCCCCCATGGAGAGTGTCAATTGATGTTGGTGACCAGACAGGATGGTGAGTGATCCTCCCCTACACAGAGAACTAAGGACAACGTTGCCTTCCAGCACGCTAACAAAGCTGAGCACTTCAGCAAACTCGCTGACGTCATCCGAACTTGTCCTGAACATGTTCCAGTCGACGTCATCGAGCGCGTCCTGTAGCGCAGCTTCCGATTGGGCAGACCAGCACTTTACCTCCCTCGTGGCCGGAACCTCAAGGCGAGACTTCTGTTTGTAAGCCGGCACGAGGAAAACAGCGTTGTGGTCCGACTTCCCAAATGCCGGCTGTGGAACAGCTTTGTAGCCCTGCTCATACGGCACGTAGCAGTGGTCCAGCATGTTGTCCCCTCTAGTCGTGCACATGACACGTTGGTAGAAGTCCGGCATGACTTGTCTGAGGTTCGCTTTATTAAAGTCCCCCACCACTATGGTTGCTGCGTCCGGGTGCTTGTGTTGAGTTGCGCCGAGTGCCTCGTGCAGTTCAGACGAGGCGGAATATAAACCACCGTGGCGATAACCGAGCTGAACTCCTGAGGCAGGTAAAAAGGACGGCACTTGATGGTCACATGTTCCAGATGAGGTGAACAGGACCGAGAGAGAACAGAGATGCTCTTCACTTCGCACCACTTAGTGTTCACCATGAAACAGACTCCCCCACCTTTGGATTTGTCGGCCTTTGCCGTTCATTCCCCGCGAAACACGGAGTCCGACGGAGTCACTGCCTGGTCCAGCACTGGGGGGGTCAGCCATGTCTCGGTGAAACACAGGGTATTACAGTCCCTCACATCCCGTTGGAAAGTCACCCTTGCTCTCAGAGCATCCAGCTTGTTTTCCAACGACTGGATGTTCGCAAGCAGAATGCTGGGCAGTGGAGGGCGATGAGCTCGTTTCCTCAGTCTGTTCCGAACTCCGGCGCGGGTTCCCCGATGTTTCTTTGTGCGTCGCCGCGGGGTCTCTCGGTCGCGTCCTTTATCGCCGTCCGAAGTATCTCAGCCGGCCACAACGAATCGGGTTTGAAGAGTTCAGAAACCACCTAAGGAATCTGATTCCCAATTTCCCAAAGTGTCGCACTGTCATACAGTACCAGTCCCGTTGATGTATGAGGGAACGGTAGTAATAGGTAGAAAATTAAAGAAAAAAAACGCACACTCTTCCTGGAGCGAGCAGGTAGGCGTCTGGACTTAGCTCCGCCACTGTGATCTGGTTGGTATTGGAATGCAACAAAGGAGGAGAAAGGGTGTGAAAGACATTTCAAGCAATGGAAGAGGAAATGGATGAATGCTGAAGGTGTACAAAATGCACAGCTGACAGAAAGAACAGATGTACACGCCTCCCATACCTCGGCGATCTTGGGGGAAATTTGTCAGATTTTTTGCAACACAGGCCACGGTGAGATTGACATCATTGCAGATGCACAGTTTGGGACATTTCCTGAGATGTACCATATGGGTGAGGAGAAGCAGCACGATCAAGTTGGAAGGAACCCCATAATCTACATCGGGCAAACAGGAAATGGAAGCAGCTTATCTGCAAAAATGCAAGGAAACAATTTCATGCATCTCCAGCAAATGGGTCAAGAGAACAGTGGGCTACTATGTGCGTGAACCCTTCAGAGTTCGACGAGCTTTGCACGTTTGTGTGAAGGACTTTGGAGCAGAGGGTGGGCACTCCAGTGTTTCATTTACAGCTCAGTTAAGGCAGTTCCTCACCGAGTTTCAAACAAACACCCGTAGACCCTCTAAAACAGACTGCAGAAATGTAGCTGTGCAAACTCCAATGATATAAACATCATAGATGCACAGATCACAGCAGCGTCTTCTTGGGACAAAACGGAGAATGAATAAAGTGGTTAGATGAGAACACATGAACAACACTAAACGCAAGCAAGAGTGGACTGCAGCGTAACTAATAACAGCCCTGGTGGATGCTGAATCTTGTACACTGTTCCAGCAATTTTTTAAAAAATTATCTCCTTAAAATATTACATTTTCTTAAAGAATTGACAGTTATTGCAACATTCAACTTTACTGTAAAATTATACCTATGCTGTGACACAAATCCAACAACGTGTACATAAGGTATTAGACAATTTAGTATACATGCACAAGCCATTTTCAGTCTCCTGTCAAAGGTGAGCGTAAATGCAAATGCAAATTAAATCCAACTTACATGCTCATATCAATCTTCAGGAGAGTCAGTCATCTTACTGTACAGCTGTGGCCAAACACAGCAGGCTTGACAAGAAGCCAGCTGAGGAGCCTCCGGCTATTGAGCTGTCGGTCGGTCCACCATATAAGTTTTGTGGTTGTGCACAGATACCAGGCTCCCAGCCTCAACAAATAACCGATGGAGAAACCACCCTCAAAGTCTCCCTCTTCATCTCACACCACACTGTGAGATTCTCAAGTCCCCACCTTCAGCTTCTTGAAACCAAACATCGCAGCAGACCTGAAACTTCTCGACAGTAAATTCCCAGAAGAAACGTGCAACGTGGGCGCGAGAAAGCACCCTTGCTGCCCATCGGTCTCCAGAATCCATTGCATCCCTAAATAAATCCCACAGAACACCCCCCCCCCCCCCCAATAGCCCCATGTCCATCTAACAGGTTGAGCAACAGCTCCGAGTACATAAAAACACAATCCTGAAGTGGCTACAAGGACCGAAAAGGAATAAATCGGCGCTGACCATGGCACATGTTCCATACCTAACCGGGTGTTGGATACACGGAAGTGGTGATGTGTGAAAGGACCACGCACAAGCAGAACACCACTCGGGCACCACGTGGTCAGCATCAGACACAATGGGGGAGGGACTGGTACTGTAGAAAAAGCATGAAGTAAATCAGAGCAAATGCTTGCCTTTCAGCAGCAGTTTGAGAGTTTGTGGCTATGACGGTCAGTGAGGCCTCTGAAGTGTGGCCCTATTGTCTTGGTTGAGCATGAGAACATGGGAAATACACATATGGTACCATTACACGAGTGTTGGACTGCGTTTCATCTTGTTCTTGGTTAAGGAGCGACAACATCCAGCTTGAGATCTCACTTTAAATGCGAGTGGAACAGAAGCCCTTATTGTTCACACAAGGAATGAACCGAACCCACTAGCCGCAAACACAAAAATCGATTTTCAACAAGATGTATTTCAGATCAATTCAATTCAGTAGTCAAAAACATAAAAAAATATAATATACAACACCTAAGTGGAGGCCAAGAGTACATTGAAAATAAGAGAAATCAGTCTAACATTGAGCTAGCCCTCAACCCACCTTCCCTTTGTATCCTGAGGTGTCACATGTGCTACAGCAGGAAAACATCTCTCCCTCAATGAGAAACCAAGACTTCCACAGAAGGTTAAATGAGTAACACCTGAAAACACACTACTTGGTCCATTCTTGTTTTCAAGAAATAATTTGCTAAGACAGTGTCAACCACAGCCTGTGCAGTCATAGAAAACAGGAGAGTCCTGGGAAGTGAGCAAATCTCACTTCCACAATTGCTCATGAGCTTACATGTGTGAAGTTTACTACAGACCTGTGTATACATTTCATGCTACATCATCCACACGCAGAAGAAACGTATAAGTAAAGCATTTAGAAATCAATTAGATTTTAAGACACAGAATCCATCGTTTCAGTCCCTTTTTAAAGGGCGGGGGGTCTCATGCACTCCCATTAGGTGCCAATACAGACTAGTGAGTGTCAGAGAATCAGCAAGCAAGGAACTGTTTGGGTCAAACTGTGCACACGATGCAGTAAAATGGCATGAGTGTGTTTCCGTCCATCCTGAGAGATTTAAACAGTGTAAGGCATGTCATTGACTGGGTTTCACAGAGCCCAGGTGTGTTGAGCAGGTGAGCAGTCCCAGAGCTCGGACACATTACTGTTGGCTGATCCGTCTTTGCAGTGTGGTCTGCAGGTTGTTCCTAGCGCTGGCACAGGATTCAAAAGCCTGGCTGTGCCTGAAAGACACACGCACGCATGTATAGTCAGTAATGTTTTGCTCTTCACAGCTGGGCTGAGAGAGGCAGTGAGGAAAAAGATCCAGAAAGCCCTTACCGGGACATGAGGAGAGCCAGCATATCAATGTGCTCCTGGGGGAAGTAAGCCTGCCGTACTGCATGTTCTAGGGCTAGAAGATGACCCGGGACCACAGGAACACTCTTCTCACCATCCTCATTCTGGCGGGGGTGCAGACACGAGGACCAAGGTGCAATAGGAAAGTGGGAGAACGGTCATGGTGGTAACAGCGTAGCCTGCATTAAGCTCATCACAGCATGGTTAAGCAAGGGCAGGAAGAAGCGTGGGACTGACATATTGGTGAGAGACACAGACAGCGAGGTGTCAAACACAAGATTTGAAAATTAAAGTCTATGTTTGTGCCTGCACATGTGTGGACTTATTATACCTTGTGGAGGCCCAACATCACCATCAGAGTGGAGATAAAACTGTAGGTCTGGAAGGAGGAACTGGCAAAGGCATTCCCCAGAAGGGCATCTAGACAGAAGAGAGAAGACGCTGGCTACTTGTACACAGATACGGACTGATATGGAGAGTGAACAGTGCATCCAAGTGGAATCTGATTTATTTTGTTACTGCCTTTCTATAAAATGACTTACAATGTCCAGTTTGTATAGTAACATACTTTAGCTACCCATTTATCTGCCCACCAAACTGGATCATTTTCATGATATCAACTCAATTACTTAGCTGAAAGTTACTACAAGAGAAGAAGGATTCAACCCTGGGTCCTTTCACTGCAAGGCAGTGGATGTGGCTGCTACACCACACGATGTACCATGTGCGGCTGCTCTAATGTGCCACCAGGGTAACGTAACTAATTCACTTTAGTACACATTCCTCTGAAAGCAAAAGGAGGAGAAACACCTGGAGATGCATAGGTCACTCACCAATAGTCTCTAGCACAGCCCTCCTGATCTCTGGTTCTTCTCTGTATACAGATGAGATCTTGAGGAAGGCCACAGCAGTCTTAGTGGCATCTGACACATCCACCTGGTGATAAGAGGAGAGCCATGAACCAAAGAAAGGCAAATTTCCTGTGCCCTGTGCAACCCCTTTCCAGGTTTGCTAGCTCTGACATATTTATGTCAAAATCTGATCTCACCTGCTCTTCAATAAGTTGCATCCTCTTGGCCCCGAGGTTGAGCAATCTCTCAGGGGATGGAGCATTCAAGAAGGAAGCCATATCCAGGGTGCATGGGGAGCATGGGGGGCTGGACACCTGCCAGAGAGAGAAGATGATACTTAAATACACATCACTCTGTTCTCAAAAAAACCGACTTTCGGTTGCTCCCGTCAGGGGTCGCCACAGCAGATCGATTCGTCCACATATTTGGTTTGGCAGGTTTTTACGCCGGATGCCCTTCCTGACGCAACCCTCCATTTTGCCCGCGCTTGGGACCGGCACAGAGGTACGCCCCCTTGTGGCTGGATTCGCAGCAACGCCCAATGTGGGGCTCAAACCCACAACCCTGAGATTACGAGTCACATGCTCTACCGACTGAGCTAGACAAAACCCTTGGAATGACATGGACAGTTCATTTAATTTCTAATCAAATTCTAAGCATGCAGATACAACAGAAAACAAGTTCCATATTCACAGCCAACCATTCTGAAATGGTTTTCACTGGGGCTCAAAACTATTTGTTTCACTACCTAACAAAGCTACAAAATTTAAAGTACATCAGTGCAAAAAATTTTAATATGGTCCTGTAGCTTTTGTCTTCATCTTTCTCACCCCATTCTCCGTCACCTCCTCTGGTTCTCCAGTCTCTTCCTCCTCTGTTTCCTCATTCTCCTCTTCTGAGTCAACACTGTCCTCCTCCTCCTCATCATCTTCTAGGTCTCCTTCATCATCACTGTAGATGGAACAATTCTCATTGTGAGTGCTACCACTCTGCTATGCTGGATATTTCTACACTTTCTCTGTTGACAGGGTTGGAAGCTCTGCAAGCCACACTTTTGGTTTTCGAAACGGACAGGAAATTGTTTTGACTGCCCTCTGGGCAGCAATGTTCCTCAACTACAAGCCAATGTGCTGGATCACTTCTGATAAATCATTTCAGTTCAGTTTCAGTTAACTGTTCCATTACAAACAAACTAAATGCAAGGAATAATTACAACTACATCACAACAGAACAATCATATAGCTGCTTACATTTGCCTTCAACAACCATAAAAATATGAAAATATGCACCATACACTAAGCCTGACTGGCACACAGAATGAAAGGTGATGGGTACCTGAGAGAGCCCAGCATGTCACCCATGTTCATGGTTTCCATGACCTCTTTTAGAGCCAAGCAGCCGTCCTCACCTAGACAGTTACCTAAACACACCAACACCCAGAAAGACATATTAAACATGCCACTACAGAAAATAAATGATCGATTTTTACAAGTGTTTACACTGTTATTAATCTATTCTGTAGTCAGTAAATTCAGTAAAAATGTCTGTAGAGTGAGTGTACCATTGAGATCCAGTTTTTCCAGCTGGGCCTTGTCCTGCACAGCACGAGCCACTGCCAGAGCTGCCTCCTCTGTAATTTCCCCAAATGACAGATTCAACTCCTGCATCGAGAGCAAAAATGGGGGAGATCTCAGGCCCACACAAAAACACCTGGATTCTTACATTACTGCTATTATTTCTTTTTATTTATTCAGTCAAACTAGCAGATGCATTCATCCAAAGCAGCTCAGTTTTAGCAGCTCATAGTTCAGTCTTTTAAACTCTGCTAAGCTGCAGCTGTAAAATGGGTCACAGGAACTACTCATTTCTACAATAATGCTGTCCTGTACTTTACCAACAGCAAGGTCAGACAGGGGTGGAAAAACACACACACACACACACACACACACACACACACACACACACACACGTGGGAAAAGTGCATGTGCATGTGTGTGTATACACACACACAATACCTTAAGGATAGGAAGCCCTTCCCTCAAGATTCCAGCAATAGCCAAAGCCCCCTGAGAGCGCACCAAGCAGTCTCCAAAGTTGATCACCTGGATGTTGCGCAAGTGCTTTAGGGCCTAAAGGTGAGAGAGCATGAAAGCTAAAATGGTACAATATTTACATGAACAACTGCTAACTATATGTGCACTCTGTTCAACTTGCCAATACAGTAAGGAACTAAGTTTGAGGACAACAGACTAAATGTACATTTTCATTTACTCATTAAACTAACCTTTTCCTCTAAAGTGATTTACAGTGATACTGAGGCAATTTAGGGTACGCATGACAAGGGTACTACAGCAGGAGACAGAATGCAAATGTTCAATGTCTGGCTCTAACTACTACTACACCTGTTGCCCGAGGGGGTTCCGTATACAGAGAACACATGTATTGAAATATTTTAACCCTATATCCTTATATACTCAAGGCTATTTCTACAGATCCACCTTGCACCCATGTATGAACCCTAACTTTGGTGTCCTTTTTTGTCAATGTACTACTTTACCTTGGCCATGGCTACAGCACCTTTCTTGGTGAAGGTGTTGTCGTTGAGGTTTAGGACCCGAAGCTGGGGGTTGTGCTGCATGGCACCGGCCAATGCTGTCACCCCAGGATGGTTGATTCCATTCTGAGGCATGTGGACCTCCTCCAGACTGCGAATGAGCTGCATATACAGGAGAATAAAAAAATGCATTTATACATTTTGCATTTAAACCAACAAAATATGCAGTTGAAGTTACTAAAAAGAGGGATGCAATGACCATGATGGGCCCTCGGTACCTTGAAAGCGTGGGCCAGGGCCACAGCCCCCTCATTCTCCAGTCGGTTTCGGCCAGCAACAAAAACTTTCAGCTGGAGAGGTGAGCCCAGGTGCTTTGTCTGCCTGTGGCACTCAGTCAAGGCTGCAGCAAGGATCTGTTGGGACACTCCAGTTACACACATAGGGACAGCCTACCCACTCAAATTATTGGTAACTGAATGATCAATTAATCTTTTTTTTTTTTTTTAATAAACTTGTGAAAAGGGGGCACAGGAAACAGTCCCTCACCTTGCCTCCTCCAATCCCCATGCCACAATTGTTCAACCTCAGTTCCCGCAGGTTGTGACATGCTGTGCTCTTGAGCAGAGCTTCGATGCCCCTCACGCCATCAGGTCCGAAGGCATTATCACTCAGGTCCAACTCTACCAGCTGGGCCCCTGCCATCATCAGTGCCCCCCCCATGGACATCTGAAATAAAGAGAGGAAAGAACCAGGCTCATGACACTACCATTATGGGAATGTCTAGAAATTAATGCTACCGATAACTCCTTATTGGATAAAAAGCTAACAAAAAGAACTCACCAAAGCTGGAGGGATTTCAGAGCGCAGCCGTCCAGTGAATATATCACTCCAGTAGCAGCGCTGGACAGATTGGAGAAGCAAAAAAACATTATATTTATATAAGTTATTTATAATTATTCACATTGCAGCTGTCAGATTTGGTCCTGATTTGCATGACAAACTGAAATAAATATAAATGTTTTGAAGCTCTAAATACTTTAGCACACTTACATCCTAAGATGATAATCAGAATTTTGTATTCCTTTCAGAATGTTACTTATTTATTATGCTTTTTAAAAATATGTTCTGTATTGTAACTGAAAGAGAAAATATTTAATAGCAAGATTTTGTACATATTTGAAACAGAAAAAAAAAAAAATCAGCAGTTCCACAGCCCCTAAGAAAAGCAATCGCTAAAGTCACTCAACTATTACACCAATTTTTTAGTCATTTTGATAGACTAGAACAAACCAAAAAAAAAAAAAATCATATATAAATATTTGAAAAAGCTGACATTAAATTCTCCCATAGAGGACAAAAAAAACACTACATACATGTGTAATTTCAATTAACCTTCCACTTTTTTCCATCTCTGAAAACTGCTCCTACCACAATCTGTGTAACAGAGAACTAGCATCCCTTCCCCACTGATGTTATATGGGTGTCCATTGCATGGTAGATCACTACCTGCAGCTGGTTCTTGTCCTCAAGGGCCCTGGCAATGGCCTGTGCTGCTTCCACTCCAATTGTGTTCCCCTCCAACCTCAGAGCCCTCAATCCCTGGAACTCTTTAATCTCCTGCACTAGCTCCTTTGCTGAAAACACACAAACAAGGAGTTTATTCACAGAGCACAGGAATCTGAAACGGCAATAAACATTGACAAAATCACAGCAACGGTCAAAATTAAAAATCAGAGTGAGTTGGTGCATTTCTTCAAAAACCCCAAATAGTTCAAGTTCAATATGATAAAGAAGCTATAGGATACAGAATGGAGCGGAGCAAACGGGAGCAATGATAGGCAAAAGAAAAGTGCTGCCAACAACTTACAGTGCAAATCACAGCGCTCCAAAACATGTTTATCTGTGGCGATACAATGCTGTAGTTCGTCTTGTAAAAGTGTGAGTGTTTTTTTCAACCATATACCATGACTAGAGTTCTATATTGGAAGAAGTCACTCTTACCAGACTGGGCAGTATCCAGCTTGAGTCCTCGGCCTTTGTAACTCAGCTCGCCATCTCCCACCTGGGTCCTGGCCAGCGATTCAGCCAGCTGGGCAATGTCAGCTGAAGCCATGGGACCACCTGAAAAACGCCAAGTTCACGCCAGTGTATGGCTTGCTTTGGTGGATGTGGCAGAAGCAACAGAATATAGTTTCACATTTTTATGATCACATTTCTGGGACACATCAAAATCTCTCTATTAACCCTAAATAAGACTTTATCTGAATCTAACTACAAACTTCCACCACTAAAAGCAACTCTGAAATAGGTAATTTAATAGACAGGATAAACAGCTACGGCGTCGCATGTGTCTGCTAACTGATATGTGGATTACTTACTTTATTTTATCACCTAATTCAAATATATTTTCTCGTGTAGGTAAAAGGAACACAAAAATAAGCAAAGTCCCTGATGGTTCAGGCACCATAAGCCAGCATTCTAGTTTCCTCTATATTGCCGGTCTGACAGCAGTTTGGCATCTCTGGCACAAATAATGCAGTACTGATACGAAGTTTGAATATTATATAAAATGTAAAGAGTCGTGTAGCTCATGCCGACCCAGGAAATCCGGCCAGCTCCCAGCTGGGTGAATAATGCATAAAACCTACCGGAACTTGCAGAAAACTGTATGTTATCCACCAAAAATGCCCAAACAGACCATATTTTTACACAGAACTAAAATAAAACAGAGGTTCTTCGGCGTAAATAAGGCAATAAATCAAACCGCTTCAGCACCACCGAGCTGACGGAACTTTTAAAGCGCGGTTAAAACACAGCTCGTGGCCGCCTCGGCCTCAGGCTACTGCGCTGATATAACTGACTGAGCCAGCGATATAAACGTCTTTTCTCAAAAATGTATAAAAACTCCCGACTGAGCCAACATATGGACGTAGTTACTGATACAATAGTTCTTGAAAAGTCCGACGTTTTAAACAAACCTTTTCCTTCTTCTGTCTCGTTATGACGTTCAGAGATTTGAACCCGGCAAAAGCAAGCTCCCAGAGGCTCACGGGAGTTGATGTTCTATTGTAATGTTAGATTGGACTAGAGCTCATGGGCGCTGATAGGTCATGGGAGATGTAGTTCGACATGTAAAGCTGCTACGTTAGTTTTTTCTCAATCGCTTTGGTGCATTTCTTGAAACATAATTTACGTTTGCACAACAATATGTGCATTTCTCAGAACAATATGTGCAAACCGCAAAACACAGTGTATTGCCTGTAAAAGCAAGTAACGTGCTCAAAATGCTTAATTTATTCCCCAAAAGCAAGTATTTGTGTCAGTGAAACTGTCAGTGCCACGAGAATGACAAATCCTTGCACCATTGCCTATGAATAAGATGGTCAAAATGCGTGAACATGTTTTCAATATAAATGTTTGATCTGTATTGAAAATTTTGACAAGGATTTTGGTCATACTGTCTGAAAATCCATAAGGCAACATATTTCATCAAATAGATGCAAACCTGTTCAGATTTTACTTACTTTATTGTACTATGCAGAAATATAACTAAAGTTGTACTGTTTACTGTAGATTACAGCATGCAAATAAATATTTTACCTGAACATACGCAGCTCCTTTACTCTGTTATCATTTCTGTCATACAGAACCTGGTAGATTTGTTTCATGCTCATTTTGTGTCTTTTCAGCACTTACAAATGGGACGTTCTCAGATACATTGTTGTCTTCAATCACAGCTCTCTGTATCCCCTGTAGTCGAATGGGATTATTTGCAACCACCATAGCACAAATGGCCTCCTCTTGTCGAATAGTAAAAAGATGCCTTTGACCACCCCTGTGAGGTAGTCTTGCAGTCCTATTTGGACAGTATTGTAAAATGGAGAAAATACATACAGTAAATATACTAGTGTACAATACAGCATCAACCACATACTGAAAATATACAGAAAAGCAAGTTACTGCAAGCTCTGTACTTTGAAGCTTTACAATATACATATTTTTACATTACAGTACCTGCCTGTTCTCCTGACAAAATGTTTGCATGACTGAGGACACAGTAGTTCACCCAATATTTGGCTGTACCCTTCGACCAGCCTCAGCCATTGTGAGACCATGATTGACAACGCGGTCCACAATGGTGGCCCTTATTTCATCAAGAACAACCCTGTGTAGTCGGCCTCCTCTTCCTCTACCTCTATTTTGTCTCCTTACTCTTCCGACCTGCATCCCAACTCGCCTTCTTCCAGGCTGTTGTGCCTGTTCATTAGCTTGTGGTTGGTCCATTACCATGTAGGAAAATGTTTCAGTAATCTGTTAGCTTGGTATATATATGATCATCATTTTTCAGAATGACTAAAGCAATGAAACAATGAGTAGATGTTTTGAGTGGAAGGACTACTAAACAGAGAATGAGCATAACGCATTTTGACTGAGATGACAAAAGCAAATGAGAATGTAAAAAACAGCAGACAACTGTACACAATCAGTTGCATGGATGTACAAAGCATCTGCTATTCGTTCAAAACAATGGGAATTTGCTGTTATGATGTGCACAGCTAATAAGCAGATACAGAGTTTGAACAAGTAGTTTGGAGAATTTCAATTCTGATCTGAGAAATGCACCAAAACGATTGAGAAAAACTAAGTTACACACAACAATTTTGGCTTCGAATCAGTACTGCCATAATAGCTTTTGCTGAGACACTATTAACTCGAACTTTCTTAAACTTTTTTTTTTTTACATTTTTTATAACTTCAAATAATTCATACATCTAACAAAATCTGGCAAATACCAAAAAAGTTGGTGTTGAAATATTGTTCAATTACAAATTCACCATTTTAATTCACTTCTGCTGTAACCATTTGCACCCATCCGATATTAAGTGTCTGTGCATATTTACAGCTTTGCAGTTTTGCATGCCATTTCTATTTTTTTTTTCAAAATTTCATTTCTATTAATTTCAAAAAGTAGATCATCTATGTAACTGCTTATTGTGTAGTAACTTTAACAACTGACTGACAAATGGTTTCACATTCAAAGATCAAGATCTTTATAATCTAGCATGTGCTGTTTTGTTCCTTTGTCTACATTTTATTTCTGTGTTTCTGCCAGTATTATGATAAAGCAATGGTGCAGGAGTCTAAGAGATATTAGCACAGTCTGGAGAGTAGCACACAGGGCAGAAGGTGAGCAGTATACTGTATCTGTAGCTTTTAATAGAATATATTTATAAAATCCATAGCTACAATAGACACTTTTAATGTCACTTGTACTTACACTCGCATTATATATATATATATATATCATTGGGGTGGCATGATGGCACAGCAAGTGGCGATGGTGCCACACAGTTCCTGGCTTGTGCAGTGGGATTCCTGTGTCTCACATACACACAAAAGTAGGAACATATTGTCTGGCACAGGAAGAGAAAATTCTATCTCAAAGGTGGCCTTGAAGTGCTCTCTGTAAACAGACAAGCCCTGCAGTCCTTCCACAGCCCAGTCAAGACACACAAGCACAGCAACTGAAAACAAGGAAAGTAGCAAACATTAATAATAACAATACGATTAGACATAAAAATGAACACAAGTTTGTGTGCAAATAATTAATGTACATAAGGAAGAATAGTAATATCTCCCAGAGGCATGGTGTCACCATGACACTACCACTACACAGCGCCAGCTCAATTTGTGTGGAGTTTACATGTTCTTGTGTCTACAAGGGTTCCTCACTCAGTCCAAAAACAAACATTTTAGGTTCCCTGGTCACTCTAAATTTCCCATAGTTTGTGCATGTATGTGGCCGCTCTGCAGCAGACTGGTGTCCCATCCAGAGAGTAATTTCATAGCCTGGTGCTCAGCAATTCCAAGACAGGGTGTGGACCACTGCGACCCTGACCAGGATAAAGTAGTTAATGTTAATAGATGAATGAATAGTATTTCTCCTACAGAAGTGTTTAACAATAACCGGATTTGATTTGAGGAAATTTGTGAGAGTTTGATTTGTGCCCCATAGTTGTATTATGTTTATTGACCTCAACCAATGATGGAAAAAAGTTGGGGATGTAAGACCAGTTTGCATAATAAAAAAATATGATTTGTTAATTCAGAGTGAGATGTTGACATACGAAACCTAGGACCGAGTAACTTAGAAATGTTCTGGTAAAAAATATAAACAAATAAATGTAGCCACTTTGGGAGCTTCTTTTACATAAGGAAGCTAGGGAGAATGATCTTGTGTCATAAACTGAGGTCTGCTGCAGAGGTTTACCTGGCATGCCATGTACAGTGCTTTGAATTTCACTGTAATTTTCACCTAACTTTGAGGATGTGTGGAGCAGTAGGTTGCACATTCAGTAAATCTATTAGTCAAAAATGACCTGGGTTTGAATCCTTGCACCTGCTGTCGCACCATTGATCATGGCACTTTGTGTGAACTCCTCAAATAAAAATTACCAAGCTTCATGAATGGACAAATGTTTACAAGTAGCTTACTATCCCAACTAAATGTTAAGCTGCTTTAGATAAAACTGTCAGTTAAATGTTCAAATAATTTTTTGAGTATGTTTAAATGTTGCCACACTTTCTGGAACTGTATAAATAAAGCTGACTGCTACAGATATTTTTTTATTGTTACAACTTTTTTTATGAGCACTGCTCATGCTATCCCTTTCAACAGTCTCTGTTCGTGCTAGTTTTATTTTTCTTAGGTATTTTATTACTTTGCTTTATTAACTGATCCTTTATGAGGGGATCTCACTATAAGCAGGACTGACTGAAATCATATGAGGGAAACTGACTTTAATATGTAAAAAAAAAAAACCCTGGGGGATCTTAACAGTACAATAATGGTCTGCAGACATAGCGTGGCTTTGGTGTTTGATCATCAGGTATTTGGAAGGATGCTCCCTCTTTTGCAATTTCACCCTTCAAACTCACAGTCAACCTTGATTTGGCCTCTTAGTTACACTCCCCTCATAAAATGATGTTTCTGCAGACACTTGGACTTTGTACATGTGAGCCTGAAGGTCTTCTTGCCGGGTAAATAGGTGAGGTGTAGTGCAGTTCATGTGTTTTACACCCATCTATGACGGCCCATGCAAGTTATTTATGCAACAAAAGAAAACTTGTGTTTAATTATTCATGCAAAAATATATTTCAAGAAAGGTTTTAGATATTCATACCTGCATGTATTACTTGTTGCATTAATGTTCCAAACAGCCTTCAAGTCAGGTTATTCAAGTACAAAAAATCAGCTACCATTAACTCACACATTTAAGCAGCACAAAGCATCTGAATTCTTAGCAGAATTACAGGTACATTTCTAATGTTAAGTAAAACATCATTTTAAAATGCAATTGGTAGCTCATGAATACTCAAATTTGTAAGCCAAAACCTTGGCCTTTCTCAGTAGATTTTAAGGACATTTTAAAATTCTGTACAGAAATGCCATCAATAAAGCGACAAGAAACTGCAAACAAATTTTTCTCTTTTTTTCTGGTGGGTTGGCTTGCTTTACTTTGTTATTTTTATTATATATGTACCTGATGCCATGGTAACTTAGAAAGGCATTTCATTTCTAGCCTTGCAGAAGAACAGAGTGTTAACCCAAATGTGCAGGTCCATCAGGAGCATCTGTGGTCAAAAGTACAGTTTGCAGTCCGTAAGTGGAACTGATTTTAAACAAATATAATAGATGAGAAGAGAAAGCAGTGAAATAAAACAATAGGCGGTGCATAAATAAACGATGACCGCTTATTATGATGAAATATTTTCATGTTCCGCCCGAGGTGGAACAAAGTTTGCGTACGGTTGTGAACTAATCCAGTGAGCAGAATGTTAATGCTTCGGGTCTTAAAGACGCATATAGGACGCTTCTGAAACGTGAAAAGCGGCAGCGCATTGGAACGCTGCCACAATTTCATAACGACGGACGCAAGATCGGTAACTGATCACGTGACATCGCATCGCTTCCCGGTTGGCTCCCGTTCTCCTGTCTGACAGCTATTTTAACCAACAGGAAGTGCAGCCTACCTGGCTTCTACGAACGTCGCGCGTTCTAAGACCTGCGATTGGTGAAGGTTCCAAGCAAGGGGCGTGGCTAGTTAAGTAACTGATTTGGAGCGAACCTTGTGACTGGCAAGCTTCGGTCTCCGAGAGAAATTGCGCCTTAAACGTGGAGAAGTGACGCGAAGAGGCGACCTCAGCACGACTTGTGGTGAAGTTTGCTTGGCCTCACTCGAGTTAGAAGTTTTCTCATAGTTTTTCATTTTGTATTTTTCGGAGATGTCATCGGTAGAGAGCGAGGTTCCCTTTGGAGTCGCAGGCGACATCCCGGAGCTGTTCAAAGCTCTGCTCGACTACTCGCTCGCCGTGCCGCCCGTGGGGGATACCGGTAAGGTGCCGAGTGCTGGGATGCTCGCCTCCTCAGAGCAGGGCCTCTTCTGCCCATCTTTTCTTACCAACAACAGCAAACAAATCCACTCAAAAGTGAATCTGCAGTTCTCTCATCCAGTGCGTCTTACAATGTAAGCAAATCACAAACCACCATTGATTTATTTTACGCAATGTTTGCTCATGCAGCCCTAAAGCGGGGTTTTTATGTAGGAATTTTTTTTACTGTTGCTTTCCAGAGTCTACTTGCCAGTCGGGGTAAATTAGTTATTTGTACTTATGAAGGAACTCCGAAGAAAAAGCCAGCCTTTTTGTGGAAAGGGAGTCGATTTTGGAACTGTATGCAGTAAAATGAGCATCAGTACGTTGTGGCTGTGTTATTGCTGTTATTCAGACTTCATTGCTTAAAAAAGTGACACATATTCTCAAGCCACATGCCTGTCATTTATACAGCAGCATGTATGGACTTGTGTCCATCTTCCTTGCAGGCTGTAGGTTGTCGGTGTTTTAAGGCCCATGCCTGATACTTAACCTGTTCCTCACTGACGCTGAGCAGCTGCTATAATCCATGTGGCCTTTGAAATATTTGAAATGTTTTTTGATATTTGAAATACTTGATGCTCTGTTTATTGTGCCGTGGTTAAGGAAATTGATTTTTAACCTCAAGGTTGTCAGTTCACAACCCCATTCGCGGCTGCTGCTCTCATACCCTTTACTCTTGATTTATTATTCAACTGTATAAATGGTTGAATACTCTGTGGTGCTTTGGATTGGAATTTCTTTCCACTGACTTCACTCTACATCTGTGTTGCTGCTTGTTTGCAAACGTACAATGTTTACCCCGCTCACCCAGTGACATTTCAAATGCAACACGTTTCCTCCACATTGAAAAATAAAGATCCAGACTGAAAGGCCCCGAAGTGATGCACGGTTCAAACTTCCGCTTAGTATTAATAATTTTCACATTCATCCCTTCTTACTTAAAAGCTCTTGCTAGGTGGTCATGCCATATCCTCTTTAAACCAACCATGCCCAAATTTCGGGGGAAAAGACAGCAAATCTGAGAAATAAAGGTTTTTAAACACTCCATGGTATCCTGTGATAGTTTCTCAAAACCTGCAGAGTAATTCCTGTGATTTCATTAATATTACAATATTCATTCATCACCTTCAAAATCCAGCCGCAAGGGGATGCACAAACTAGTGCATGTCTTTGTGCCGGTCCCAAGCCCGGAAATGGAGAGGGTTGCGTCAGGAAGGGCATCCGGCGTAAAAAATTTTGCCAAACTAAATATGCGGACAAAAATAGAAATTTCCAAACCGGATCGGTCGAGGCCCGGGTTAACAACGACCGCCACCAGCACTGCTAGCCGACAGGGTGCTGGCGGAAATTGGGCTACTGCTGGCCAAGGAAGGAGGAAGAGAGGAGGAAGGCATGTCTGGAGGAAGGAGGAGAGGAGGAAGGTTAAGAGAGTGGACGTGAGGATAGGAACTTTGAATGTTGGTAGTATGACTGGTAAAGAGAGAGCTTGCTGATATGATGGAGAGAAGGAAGGTTGATATATTGTGTGTGCAAGAGACCAAATGGAAGGGGAGTAAGGCTAGGTGCATCGGAGGGGGGTTTAAACTGTTTTACCATGGTGTGGATGGGAGGAGAAACGGGGTAGGGATTATCCTGAAGGAACAGTATGTAAAGAGTGTCTTGGAGGTGAAGCGAGTGTCTGACAGAGTGATGGTTATGAAACTGGAAATTGATGGTGTGATGCTGAATGTTGTTAGTGCATATGCCCCGCAAGTTGGGTGTGAGATGGATGAGAAAGAAGAATTCTGGAGTGATATGGATGAAGTGGCGAGGAGTGTACCTGAGGGGGAGAGAGTGGTGATTGGAGCGGATTTCAATGGACATGTTGGGGAAGGAAACAGGAGATGAGGAGGTGATGGGTAGGTATGGTGTCAAGGAGAGGAACGCAGAAGGTCAGATGATAGTGGATTTTGCAAAAAGGATGGACATGGCTGTGGTAAACACGTATTTTAAGAAGAGGGAGGAACACAGGGTGACGTACAAGAGTGGAGGAAGATGCACACAGGTGGACTATATCTTATGCAGGAGGGCCAGACTGAAGGAGACTGTAGACTGTAAAGTGGTAGCAGGGGAAAGCGTAGTTAGGCAGCATAGGATGGTGGTTTGTAGGATGACATTGGAGATCAAAAAGAGAAGGAGAGTGAGGGCAGAACCAAGGATCAAATGGTGGAAGTTGGAAAAGGAAAACTATAAGGTGGAGTTCAGGGAGGAATTAAGACAGGCACTGGGTGGCAGTGAAAAGTTACCAGTGAGCTGGACATCTACAGCAGAAGTGGTAAGGGAGCCAGCTAGAAAGGTGCTTGGTGTGACATCTGGACAGAGGAAGGAGGACAAGGAAACCTGGTGGTGGAATGAGGAAGTACAGGAGAGTATACAGAGGAAGAGGCTGGCGAAGAAGAAGTGGGATAGACAGAGAGATGAAGAATGTAGACAGGAGTACAAGGAGATGAGGCGTAGGGCGAAGAGAGAGGTGGCAAAGGCTAAAGAGAAGGCTTAGGGTGAATTGTATGAGAGGTTGGACACTAAGGAGGGAGAAAAGAACCTGTACCGATTAGCTAGGCAGAGGGACCGAGCTGGGAAAGATGTGCAGCAGGTTAGGGTGATAAAGGATAGCAATGGAAATGTAATCACAAGCGAGGAGAGTGTGTTGAGCAGATGGAAAGAGTACTTTGAGGGGTTGATGAATGAAGAGAACGAGAGAGAGAGAAGACTGGATGATGTAGGGACTACGAATAGGGGAGTGCAATGGATTAGCAAGGAGGAAGTTAGGACAGCTATGAAGAGGATGAAGAATGGAAAGGCTGTTGGCCCAGATGACATACCTGTGGAAGCATGGAAGTGTTTAGGAGAGATGGCAGTGGAGTTTTCAACCAGATTGTTTAATGGAATCTTGGAAAGTGAGACGATGCCTGAGGAGTGGAGAAGTGTACTGGTACCTATTTTTAAGAATAAAGGTGATGTGCAGAGCTGTAGTAACTACAGAGGGATAAAACTGATCAGCCATAGCATGAAGTTATGGGAAAGAGTAGTGGAAGCTAGGTTAAGAAGGGAGGTGACCATTAGTGAGCAGCAGTATGGCTTCATGCCGAGAAGGAGTACTACAGATGCGTTGTTTGCTCTGAGGGTGTTGATGGAGAAGTACCGAGAAGGTAAGAAGGAGTTGCATTGTGTCTTCGTGGACTTGGAGAAAGCATATGACAGGGTACCTAGAGAGGAGCTGTGGTATTGTATGAGGAAGTCGGGGGTGCCAGAAAAGTATGTAAGAGTGGTACAGAATATGTACAAGGACAGTGTGACAGTGGTGAGGTCTGCGGTAGGAGTGACGGATGCTTTCAGGGTGGGGGTAGGATTACATCAAGGATCAGCTTTGAGTCCTTTCTTGTTTGCAATGGTAATGGACAGGTTGACAGATGAGATCAGACAGGAGTCACCGTGGACTATGATGTTTGCAGATGACATTGTGATCTGTAGTGAGAGTAGGGAGCAGGTTGAAGAGACCCTGGAGAGGTGGCGATATGCTCTAGAGAGAAGAGGAATGAAGGTCAGTAGGACTAAGACAGAATACATGTGCATAAATGAGAGGGAGGACAGAGGAATGGTGAGGATGCAGGGAATAGAGTTGGCGAAGGTGGGGGAATTTAAATACTTAGGATCAACAGTGGAGTGTGGAAGAGAGGTGAAGAAGAGAGTGCAGGCAGGGTGGAGTGGGTGGAGAAGAGTGTCAGGAGTGATCTGCGACAGAAGGGTACCAGCAAGAGTGAAGGGGAAGGTCTACAAGACGGTAGTGAGACCAGCTATGCTATATGGGTTGGAGAAGGTGGCACTGACCAAAAGACAGGAGGCAGAGCTGGAGGTGGCAGAGTTAAAGATGTTAAGGTTTGCATTGGGTGTGACGAGGATGGACAGGATTAGAAATGAGTATATTAGAGGGTCAGCACAGGTTGGACGGTTTGGAGACAAAGTCAGAGAGGCGAGATTGCGTTGGTTTGGACATGTGCAGAGGAGAGATCCTGGATATATCGGGAGAAGGATGCTAGGGATGGAGCTGCCAGGCAAGAGGAAGAGAGGAAGGCCCAAGAGGAGATTTATGGATGTGGTGAAGGAGGACATGCAGGTGGTGGGGGTGACGGAGAAAGATGCAGAGGACAGGAGGAAGTGGAAGCTTTTGATCCGCTGTGGCGACCCCTAACGGGAGCGGCCGAAAGAAGAAGATTCATCACCTTCAAATTTCAGAGTGATCGAATATTCCAGTATTATTGAATTTATACTCGATAATACATTATTTTTTTAGATGAGTCATATTGATGCTAAAGTTAACAACATAAAACAACACAGGAAATGGATAGGATGTAACAGGGTAAAGAATTTAACAGTGATGCTGTAGCAAAAAAGAAAAAAATTCTCATTGAATCAAATTGAGTTTACCTGCAGGAATAAGCGAAGTTGTTCATTATCCAACATTTTAAGGTGGCGGTGACTTGACTGACCTTTGACCTTGCTCTTTGACAGTGACCACCAGGTGGTGCTGTTCCAGGAAGCATGCACTTGCGTGTTAGGTGGAGACCGCAGGCCAGACCATGTTTGTCTGTGCCAGTGTTTAATTCACGTTGAAGTGTTGCATAAACCTGTAGGTGTACGCAAGTAAAATCAGGTTCCAAGAAAAAGTCCATAAAGACCGATTTACACCTAAAAATTGCCTGCTACACTGATTCATAGATAGGCGTAATAGGGAGACCCTTCCCTCACTGTTGACTTCCCCCTGGGGCAGTGACATGGCCTTGGTTCAGAAGAATATACTTGACATTTTCCCCTAATACATCTTACTATTTAAGATTTGGACATCAGGCTGGTGTCTTTTATTTATTCATTTGTCTGGAAAATGGCAGCAGTTCTAACCACTATCCAGTCTTACCTAATTATGTCACATTTTGTATATATTTCAAAAATGCTGTCTACTGAGCACCAGCCAACAGTCTGACTAAAATGCCACATAAGTTCTTACACAGTTTCTTTCTGTGTTTGTGAAGAGTTATTGATATAACCCAGATGCATACATCTCTTTTTTGTTCAGCGCTCACACCAAACAACTTTTGTTTGTCAGACATTTTACTAAAAAAATCATAGGAAAGAAGGTAGAAACAGAACTGCACTTAATGCTGCAGACATTAAACAGCAGAACTGAGCATGACTTGAGCAGCAGTGTGTGGAGGTGGACATGGCAGAAGACATCAGCCTACATCAAATGGGTTACTGTGGAATCAGATGCCATTGTTAGCTGCAAGTGGCAGTGTAATGAGGAAGAATAGTACAGCTGGTGACACATTCTATAAATGGTGAGGACCAGAGGTGAGATTGGCAGCTTTTCAGGGTAAATAACATGGGTAGAATTATGCTCTGACACAGTATGTTACAAGATAAATTATATGGCCACAAGTTTGTGGACCCCCCCCCCTTCTAATGGCTGAGTTGAGCTGTCAGCTCCACCCATGCATCATACAAACGCATTCTGAACAACAGTGTGCTTCCAACTTTATAGCCACAATTTTGAGGAAGCTCCCTTCTTGCTCCAGCATGACTGCTCCCCTGCCCATGCACAAAACAAACCCCACAAACAAATGGTTTGCCCAGGTTGGTGTGGAAGAACTTGAGTGGCTGCACAGAGCCCTGACCTCGACACTGAATACCTTTGAGATAAGTTGGAACGACGACAGTGACCCTGGCCTTTTCACTTGACCTCACTGATGCTCTTGTGGCTGAATGGGCACAAATTCTCTCAGCCACACTCCAAAATCTGGTGGAAAGCCTTCCCAGGAGAGTTGGGCAGCTCCATATTAATGGCCATGGGTTTGGAATGGGAGGTTAAGCACTAATGGGTGTGATGCTCAGGTGACTGTATACTTTGGCCATATAGTGTACAAGGTTAGTGAGATAACAGGATAAGAGCGTACTACCTACTACCCCATGCATGTTAATATTCAAGTGAACTCATGCATAACTACTAAGTACTTCTGCTAAAGAACTATTGTTGCCTCTAATAACTTATATTTGTATGGTATGGAGTAATTGATCCTGTTTCTAGGAATATGAACACACCTTGCTTTACACACAGACTTAGATAAGCATTCTATCTCTGCATTGGTGTTGGAACGCTTTTATCGAATCTTACAATCTAAAGTGTAGACTGCTTCACACTGTGCACACTGACCTACTTCAGCAGTCACGCAATTTTTCCCAAACTACACACTGACACATCTTTTTATCAGTGTTCACTATTACCTATCAAGCCAAACTTTCGATTTTTTGATAGGGCATAAGGATCAACCAGGCTGTCAAATTTGGATTGGATCATGTGGTGACTTTTGAATTTGAGCCACTGGTTGCAGAATATTTGCACCAACCCGCACCGAGTGAGGGAACGAGTTGGCTCACGGCTTAGTTAAAACCTTTTGGCTGCCTCAGCGGCGCCTGCTTTTTGGGCAGCGCAGGCCGAGGGAGGATCCGGCCCAGAGTATCACAGCAGGCCATGTCATCTGCACTCTTGTCTCCTGGCACACAGCCCTTCTGTGCAGCAAAGTCAGATCCATCCAACGCTGGGCTTAGAACTGGTGATAAAGCCAGGGAATAACAAACTTCTAAATAACAATTTCAGGTCAAGAGTTTATTGTCTGCTATTTAAAAATGTGAAGCTAGCCTTTGACTTTTATTAGACACATATTAGAAGTACTGATAAAGTAAATGAAAAAATGTGTACAACATAAAAGTGCACGCAAAAAACTTAAAAATGCAAAATAAACAAATCGGCAATGAACTTCACAGGATTTTTTTTCAGCCAAGGATACAAAGTAAAAACATGTAATAAGTGTACAACCCAAATCTCCCTGCTGTAAGTATCTGTGAGATAACAATTTGGAATTTGGAGGAGAAGCCAATGAAAAGTGACAAACACGGAAATGCAGGATAAAGGGTGAAAGCTCTGGTGTATGACAGAGAAAAGTAAAAGTCTACAAGTGTGGATATGAAATCAGATTTAATCTCCAGCTGCTGTTTTGATGCAATATTAAGGTCAATCCCCTATAAATCAGAAGACTGACCCATTTTGTTGCTTTTGTCGGACTGTTTTTGTCAGTCTCGAGGGGAAAGAAATAAGGGTGGATTTTTCTCCTTCATTTTCTCTTATCTATTTGTTGATTATGTATTGCTTAGCGCAACCCAAATTTGTACGTTTCCCTACGTAAAAGCATTGGCAGCGCTTCGATATTTTCCCCATTGTATTCGTTTTAACGGAAACAACCTTTGTTTTGGAATCTGGGGTTGCGTTTTGCTGCTTTTGTTTTCTGCACCAGTTTGTCTCCAGGATGAATGCGCAGGGCTTGGAATGCAGTCCGGTACACAATGTTCTCATGCGCTTCCTGCAGAAAACCACACTGGCGTCTCTGGCCCCAAGTGTCCTCCCACTGTGCCACCCTGCATCTACAGCTGTCTTGCCACTCCTTTTGTGCACATGAATTGTGTCCCTGCCCGGTGCACAAGGGAGTGGCAAGGGTGCTGTGCCATATTTTGGTGCAGGATTCATATTTATATGTTGCCACTCCTGCTGTATTTAGTCGTTCGTTTCAGTGCAATGTTCAGTGGTTGCATGCAAGCGCACAATAAAAAAGAAAGCTGAACAGGAAGCTCAAAGTGCGCCGTGTGCGTTTCACAGGTCTAAACCTGCATCGGTCGCGGCGTCAAGACGACGAGCGACGGCGGCCGCGGCACCTGCTAGGCGCAACACGTGACGCCGCTCGGTTCATGCGCCGTAGCCCCGCCCCGCACGTGCGCGGCGCGTAGCGGCCCCCGTCCGTGCCGCCGCCTCATTGGCCGAGGCGTGCCCGCCGGTGCATGCGCGTCACCACGTGAACGCGGCGAGGGGGCGGGGCCTCGGGTTGCGTGTGACGACCGCCAGAAGCGTTTCCCGAAAACCGGTCCGACGAGAGCGGCGCACGGTGGCGTGAAATGCGTTTGGTGATGCGGTGACCGTGCGCAGGTGTCTTTCTCCCAAAAGAAACAAACAAAAAAAAAAACTGGTGGAATGTGCGCCATTTCAAGTCGACCCTCTCTAAACTCGAACTCAGTAACGCGATTCACGACTCGTGTGTGGGTCCACTGTGCATTAGATTTGCTTTAAAGTAGCTTGACAGTCCCTAACCTCCGTAAGCCCTAATTGGACGACACGTTTTGCTGCTCGATACGCGACTCCGGGTCTGCGTTACTTAACGACACTTTTGCACGCGCGCCAGCTTGTGACAGCGACGAGACACGCGTCGTCCCCATTGGTTCCCCAACGCGTCCGCGATGCATAATAATGAGGCGCCCACCAATCGCCGTCGGGAGTGGGGAGGCGATCGCCTTTAGCGCGGCTGCACGCGTTTAATATTCATGATAAGTTTGGCACATGCGTCCAATCGCCGGGACGCGGGGGAGTGGCGTGTTATGAATATTGAGTTTGTGGCTACAATCCGGGGAATCGGGTCAAGCGCAGGAGCGGCTGGTGCGGTGTCGGTGTCGCTGTCGCTGTCCGTGTTTTGAGAGATCCGTTCGGGCCCGTCGGGCTTCCCAAGGACACGCTGAACTCGGCCCCCGCGGCAGCCCTTCGCGCACGTAACAGCAGAACCCGGGCGGTTCGGAGGTTGCCGTGAAGCCGCGATGTCTGGAGACGCGGCCGTCGCCGTGGCGCTCGATTCCGGCTCAGGGCCGCCGAGCTCCTTCCCCGTCGTTCTCAAGAAGATCATGGAGATCCCGCCGCCCAACATCCTGGAAGAGGGCGACGACGGTGAGAGGTGGCGGGGCGCATGGCCGTCACAGGGCCGGGTTCGTTCGGAGGAGCTTGGGGCCGAGGGCAGCCGACATTTTGGAGAGCACGAACAAGTACACAACACTGCAGCACAGTCCGGACGTGTTGGGAGGCAATTTTTTCACTCGTTTCCTATAAACAATTCGTGTCGCTAAAACAGTGTTTGGGTTCAAACCAGGAAATGGACGCAAATCGTCCTCGCACCACGGCGCCCCGATATACGTAGTTTCGCAGATACGTCGCTCCCTACTTGTGTCCCAAGTGTTTTTATAGGACAGTTTAACCCCACAAAGGCGCTGCCAGGGACGCAAAATGTCTCAGTGGGCCGCATTTTGCTCCGAAAGTTATGGGGGGGGGGAAGCTGTTTTTTAGTCCAAGGCGGTCTCTATTATGCAGAAATTATGGTAGGTGTTTGTGTTTTATTCTTGTTACAGGAAGCCCGGGTTGTCCCTTGCTAGTTTTCTTAGATGTGCAGGTGCTGCTGTTGTACCCTTAAGGAAGAACTGACTATGATTTGCTTGCGGGTAAAAAATGAAATCGTCCTGCTTTGTGAATGGGGAAAATGATCAGTTTTGTGCACAAATGCAATTCAGTCATTTTGGGAAAAGTTAAATGCATGAAAATACATTTTTTCTCAATCTGCGACTCTGCTTCTCCCTGTAGAGAAGGAGAAAGAGCTGTTATGCTCGGGGGATGGCGCAGACTGTGCAGGAGGGGGCAGTGGTGGAATGGGGCCCTCGGCCTCTCTGACCCCTGCCATTTGGGACAAAACCATCCCGTATGATGGGGAGACCTTCCACCTGGAGTACATGGACCTGGATGAGTTCCTGCTGGAGAACGGTATCTCTGCTCCTTTGGAGGAGGAACTGTCCGTGGGTGCGAGCAAGGAAGTGGCCCAGGAGCCAGCAGAGGTGCCTGCCACCACCAAACCAGCCCCTGCTTCCACTGTAGCCCTCCTGCCAGTTGTGGAGTTGGACCAGAGTGAGGAGGAGGTGGTGACCGTCACGGTGTCAGAGACCGACAGTGTATCTGCAGCCAAGAAAAGCGCAGGTAAGGAGCGAACGTCTGGAGACGCTTCTCGGCTGCAGGCGCAAAGGTGTAAATGTGCACGCAGTCCTCAGAATGCAAAGCTGGACGCCTGCTTGTTCATAAACAAGCAGAATGCACGTCTTCATGGCTAGGAGGGAGGTTTTCTAAACTGCGGTACGCAATGGTGATTCTGACAATGCTGAATGGAGTGGAAGCTCAGGCCATTGTTGCTTTTGCAGAGGCGGAGACAAATCCAGACCAAGTGACCCCCAGCCCAGTCGACCCAGAAGACATTGAGGTGGAAGTGAACTTCAATCCAGACCCGACTGACCTGGTCCTGTCTAGCGTGCCTGGTGGGGAGTTGTTCAACCCACGCAAGCACCGTTTTAGTGAGGAGGAGCTCAAACCACAACCCATGATTAAGAAAGCCAAGAAGGTGTTTGTGCCTGAAGACCAGAAGGTAATTTGTGGGAACTGGAGACCAGATGGGAAGGCTGGGGTCTCTGTACACAGATAATAGATAGACTGCTCTTTCATAAAGCATGTTAATATCACAAGAATTTGCATTTAAGAACATTTTTAATTTGTACCCCAGAATTCACATGATGAGCTATCATCAGAAAAACATTTTAGCTTGGCAATCTTCTCCTGCACGCTATAGTTATCCAGTAACTGTGTCCCCTCTCACAGGCATCTCAGAAATCTTAAAAAATTGTATCATGGCGTAAAACCATTATTTATCAAATAAAAGCGGAAAGCATAATATTCAGAATGCAAACCTTTTGTAGGTCACAAATGCAGCATTTATGTTTCTCTTTAAATGAGATTTTTTTTTTCAGGTTCTTGCCTTACTAGCTGATTCCTAGGAATTATGCTTTTTTATTATTATTATTATTATTATTATTATTATAGAGGAAGCTCTGTATTGTTCTTGAGCTAACTGAATACCGTCTTCCTCCACGCCCCAACCCGGCCATTCCAGGACGAGAAATATTGGCAGCGGCGGAAGAAGAATAACGTGGCGGCCAAGCGGTCGCGTGATGCCCGGCGGTTGAAGGAGAACCAAATCACGGTGCGGGCAGCCTTCCTGGAGCGGGAGAATGCGGCGCTGCGGCAGGAGGTGGCTGAGCTGCGCAAGGATTTTGGCCGCTGCAAGAACATTTTGGCTCGCTACGAGGCCAAATACGGACTGCTGTAAGGGATAAATTGATCTGACGGTCACACACACACTGCAGGCTGTTGAGGAGCTGACATATAGACTATCGCAGGCACAGGTACTCTGGATCACTGTCACCCAGCTGTAGGATGACTGCAAGTTGTTGCGTCGGTTGCAGGAAGAGCAGTGGCACCGAAAGCGGGTGAATTGGTCACAGTGCCACTTCCTGTGGCAGCAGAGAGTCGGTGCATGGGTGTAATGTACATAGGCACACCGTGTATGCAAACACATGCCTAATGTACGATATGAAATGTCCACTTGCGCAGTTACATTTCATATTGTACACTCCACATACTTCTAAAACAGATTGTTACTCGTTCACTCTAGTGTTAATGAAAGTTAATATTTTTAGCGATTTGACAAATGTTACATTCCATCACTGTTTCCCTGACTCTCCCCCACCGCCCTGCATCCCTCTGTTTCCGATGACTGACACTCTTCTTTCTCTCCTGTTTCAAGTGCTCCAGTGGAGGCAGAGGTGGAGGACCTGTGAGAATGTGTTTATTTATTGATTTATTGATTCATTTGTGACGGGGGCGAAGTCAATGAATGAATGAATGAATAAATAAAGACGTGGATTTTAAAAGCCTTGAATGGAAGGTGGAATCAGGGAAAAGAAGAGGAAGAAAACAGCAAGTGTGTGTGTGTGTGTGTGTGTGTGTGTGTGTGTGTGTGTGTGTGTGTGTGTCAGAGAGAAACTGGAAGTTTTGTTTTTTTTTTTTGCCTTTGTATTTTTAAAATGTTTTCCTTTGCCATCAGTGGAGCGCTTGCTGGATGAATTAAATTTTATTATTTTTTTTGTATTGTGTAAAATAACACTTACCAGACAGCATAAGGGGAAGCAATGCCTTTAACTCTCTAAGTCTATTGTTTATCATCTGAGAGTACAGTAGTAAAATATGGTGGGGAAAAAATTTAGAAAAGTGCATTTTGACTTAGACATGTGGGTAGAAGTTAAAAACTGCAGGACCCACAAAGGCAATTATTTTTAACTGCAATAATTTTCCTTCCAAACTTACACTTTTGAAATTATTTTTTTTTGGGTGCAGGTGGGAAACCAGTCTAAAAATATGTATTTTTGCATATTCTGTAGCAATTGAAATGAAATTTTAGGCAATTTCTCACATTTGTTTGTACATGAGACAGAATTGGTCAGATATTTTAAATTAGGAAATGTTGTTTAACTGCTTCTTTAAAACTACATAGAACCGTCTGCTACGAAAACTGTAAATATGTAATTGTGTATTTTTTATTTTTATCTTTTTCGACCGTGGTTGTCCATTTGCACTACACTATGTGTGCAGTGGATAATTGTGTTTTATAGGCCTTTGACTCCTATGTTTGTACAGTTTGTTCCTCCTTTCTGTCACCACTAGTGCAGTTGAGCACTAATCTGATATGTGTGTATGAACTAAGTTGCTCAAATGTTTTTAGACAGTTCTCTGTTAAAAGGAGAGAAAACAGATGATAGAGCATGCTTTTGAATGCTACTTCTGCAAACATTGGCTCTTAACTAGACTTTTGATCCAGCTAGACTTTAGGATACCTCAGCAGGCCTCTGGGCTTACCCTTAATTCTTAAGATGTCTCAATCTCAAGCTGCACAGATGCACTGACTCCTTGGACTGCAATTTGATGTAATTTTTAAAGATATGTTTCCCATTTATTATTTAATTTTCTTTTTATTTTCTTAGCTTTTTTAAAGTAATGTCAAAACTGTTGCACAGCAAAAGTGACTTATTTATGTGACCAGCTAGTAGATGTCAGTAAAGAGCTCAAAACAAGAAGAATGGTGTCGTACTGTCTCAATTCCAGTCACTTCCACGGTCTTTACAGGCGGTGTCTAGTTTTTCCCGAGTGTCTGTGATGGGTAACAAAGTGAAGAGAAAATATTTTCAGCCATTTTAATTTAGTTTTCATGCAGCTAGTATTTAAATGTATTTTTTATTCAATATTTTTTTTATTATCATTATTATTATTATTCCTATAGGTCCTTGCCAATAAATAAAGAGTTGGCCTTATTGTTCAGCTTGTATTGATTGTGACTTTGCAGTTAATATGATTTTAGATTTGCAGAAAAATCAGATGACAAGCCTTCTGGTCCCAGCTTTGTTGGCACTGTGAGGAGCCAGTATACTTCGAAGCAGATAAATTTGCTGTAGCTGCAATTTTTCGTCCTTGAGTGTAGAACAGGGCATAAGGCCAGTTTAGTTGGATCAAAAGGAGAGAAGCGAGATGCTCCGGTTTGTAGCTGAACAGGAAGTTGCTCATTTGGATGTTTGTGGGAACTGGATGTTTTTTATTTTTGCAAGGATCCCCTAAGGACTCAAACCTTCAAGTGTCTTCAGCCGACATGGCGCAAGCTCCGTCTGCCCGTCGACAAGGGCGAGAAACACATATCAGAAACCAAACGAAAGTTGATATCAGGGCCCCTGTTTTGCTGTGCACCCCTGTTTTGTGTTTGTTACTACACATCTTCCTAGTTCTTGGCCTTTGTGCTCAAACTGTGTCGTGGGTCTCCAGGTGAACGTTTTGGTAGAATCCTGCAGTGCTTCCACCTCAGATCATCGATGTACGAAGTGCGCTCAGTCGTTTGACTCAATCGTTTGACTTTTATATGTACGAATATTAATATAATAGGTTGTGGAGCGCAAGTTTGTAATGTAAAATATTTCTCAATGACTTTTTAACAGAATTATAATTTTGAATATTTGAAATTAAATTTCTTTTGCCACAGGGTCGACGAAAGGGCAGCAGGTGGCATAGTTGAAGTTTAGCGGCTCAGGGGAAACGGTGCTGTTGTACCCTTGAGTGAGGCATTTAGCCACTTTTTTTTTGCTTCAGTAGATATTCAGCTGTAAAAATGAATAAAATTGTAAATGTAAGTCGCTTTGGATAAAACATGTCTGGTAGGCAACTATACAATAGAAAATCCAATAAGCAAAAAAGCATTAATAATTGTATTCTTATTAGTAATGTATATGAACAGCTCTTACGGCAAAGATGTTATTTGGGAATTCTTTGGGACACGAATGACAATGCTGACCAAAGCCTGTACCAAATTAAAATGCGAACTTGACCCAGTGACTGATAATATATTTTTTCTGCAAAATATTGTGTTTACTATGTAAGTAAAAGCTGCATGTTTGATCTTGCCATTTTTATACTGTCATTGTCTTGTCCTCATTTCATGTTAAAAGTTGTCTGCAGTTTGTAGTGTAGTTTACTTTCGGTACTTTGTGTTAAGGTAGTTGCGCTCTCTTGAGTGACGTGCAGGCAAGGTCAAAGAGCGTAAAATTTGCCTGTAATGCCATCTAACCCAAATGATTGTTGATCACCTTGGTATCCACAGGTATGTAATGTGATCGACAATTCACACAGCTGTCAGAATCCTCTTGGCCAAACCCAGATAACCAATCCCAGGGTTTCCCTATTAACGTGATGCTTTCCAGCATGTAGTTTTTGGCATTCTATTATTTTTTTGTGACAGTTGTATGTTCACTTAAAACATTCACATTTCTTATTCACTGGTTTTTAAAATGTCTTTTTTCCTCTGTACAATTCCTCTTCGATACTGGAGTGTGACAGTGATATGTACTGACTTGTCTATTATACTTAATAAAGATTTAACCGGAACTGATCACAGTACGCTTTGTGGGTTTTTCCTTTTTACCCTTGCTTAGTATAGTGTTGGGCCAAATATAAGATGATCCTAAGACCCCCCCCCCCCCCCCACACTTTTAACACTCATTTTGGGAAAGAGGTTTTTTAAAAAGTCGATCTATTCATGTTTACCATATTTGCGTTTTAATACGATATTTTTGGCCTTGACATTCTGCAACTTTGTATTTCTTGGCTGCTTGAGTTATCTTAAAATGACCATTTCAAGCCCTCCTCGATCCTTGGTTAATTTGGTCTTCGAGCGCCTCTTTTTACTGTCTTTCGCCCTTGCTAACTCCAGTTGATCGTTTCTGTGGATATTTGACGCGTGACGCCACCTACTGGTGTTACACAGGGTACATCTTTTTATTAGATGTAATTCCCAGAAAAAAAATAGCGTCTTGTATTCGGGCCAGCGTGGTTATTGTCTCCTCTGTTATCGTAATTTTCATTAAAACATGAGTGACCTGTTGACCTCAACTGTATGATGTTACATACAGATGCATGGCACACTTTGATAACTGAACAAAGAATGTATGCAGACACAAGAAATTTCCTTTCTCAGAGTGTAAAACTGTTTAACCAATCGTTTTTTATGGAGAATTATATGAAAGTAAAAAATGGATACTAAACTGCACTGGAAAACATGGACTCCTTTGAACATGTGGTGCTGGAAAACTTTTTAAGACAGCATAGACATCCAGAAAAATACACCAATGTCATGAACAGGACTCTTGGAAAAAGTGTATATACATAAAACCCAATAATTTGAGTTTTTGTGAAAATTGTGACAAGGTTGTCTGACTTCGTATTAAGGGAAACGCCGCAGAGCTCCTCTACTGAGGATTTGAAGAAAAACTCAGTTTAGTCAAACAAATCCAGCTTTTAGGTTTCCCCCAGGGGTTCTGATCTCCTCACAGTCCAAATTTGTGTTTCAAAAGAAATGGTGGCCATTTCATGTTTACTAGAAAACAAAAATGTTACTGTCCTGCAATAGATTGATGTCTGTCTAGCTTGTATCCTGCCTCAAGCTGTACAAAGCCAGCACAGGCTCTGAACCTCCAGGACCCGGCGCTGGACAACCGGCTACTGATAATGTACAAATGGTTTTGGTCTGCAGGTTGGGGCTGGTTGTCGCACTGCTAATTACTGCCAAACTAAATGGCACTTTCAATACTTGACACCAGCATGTTAAGAGTGTTTGAAGAAGTTCAAACAAACTTTGTTTAAATTGTATTTTTGTAGTTATTTGAGGAAGACGCCACACTTTTTTCAGTGGTGAATGTAAAATCTGTTTTGTAGGTCATAGTAAATTTTTAATGTCTGTTTTTAGAAACTGATCATACTCGATATGTAAATATAGTACATGAAAAACTAGCAAGGGGCTATTTTATTTTAAGCTTATTTTAGACTAGAAAATTATATACCCTAGTGACTTAGTGTGAAGGTTATCTTGAGAGGTCAAGTAGGGTAGTTGCCTGTGTTTAAGAGCTTAGTTGTCATAAGCTGATCATTTGAATGCATCCATCCATCCAGTATGAGCCATGCTGCAGCATGCCAGAGGCCAGTTATTTGACTATAGGAACTTTTAAAATGGTGCTCTCCTGGATTGACCTTAGTGGGAGAAAAATGTTAAAACAGACTGGAGAAATAAACATGGCCTTCATGAAATACATTAGCAACCTTCTATGCTATTGGTGACAGGTCTCAGCCTACTATAGATGTGACCACTGCTTATAGACCAAAAAAAAAACAAACAAATTATTTTCATATAGATGCAATATTGATGTTATAAGTATTATAATTGTTAGAAATAAAATCCCACATTTATTGAAAACTGTTGTCACAAGTTGTGTGTATGAAAGGCAACAATATTTCACCAATCAACTTTAATAAAAAGGGTGACAAGTTTCATGCTAGTCCTTAAGCATTTCTCTAATGCAGGAATGAGTCTCTGAAAGGGGCTCAAAAAGCAAAACTCATGAAACTTAAACACAAGATATGTAGCCCCAGTTGGCCCTAGATTTACATTGAGAGCTTTTTCCTCCTGCAAACCCTTCAGATTTATAACCACAAAAAGACAATCCCATTTCTGTTGATAATGGAAACTCACAACCCAAGTATTGGGTTGGTTTGTAACAAAAGTGCCTGCTGTTGGAAGAAGAATTCAATTATCTGTTGGGTGTCAAAGCCTCTGCTCAGGAATAGCTGATACCTGGGTAGCTATGGTCACCAACAGTACACTATACAGTTCCACTGAAGGTGAATTGTGATACAATCACTTCTGAATCTGCCAACGGCAATACTGTAAACCCAAAACACACAAGATGATATCAAAACAATTTAAAAAAGTTTAATCAAAATCAAGAGACAGGTCAGCCAAAAATCAATCCTGATGTTCACCTCTTCTTGAAACCATATTTCTTTCTTTCATAGAAGAGGTCTGTTTTAGAGCTCCCCAGGTTCACAATTTTAGGACAGCCATCTCTCTGTGCAGCAAAAGACAAAGAAAACGTCAAGTAAGCAACCAAATACAAAACCCAGATGTATGAAATTGCATTAAAATGTTTAGAGTTCACTGACATCTTTCTCCTGGATGGTACACTCCTTGCAGTAGTAGGCATCTGAGACTCCAGGGCCTCCGCAGATCACACAGCGCCCCTGGTATGAGCCGTAGTTACACTCGTCGCAAATACGAACCAGGGTGCAGGGCCGCACGTAAGAGTCACAGATGACACACTTTCCGTCACCTTTGATAAGGGGAAGCCATGGTTAACTCAAACATATGGGCAGATTTATCATGAAAGATATACATGCATGGGTCTCCTGCTCAGGTTAGTTAACCAAGGGAGGGGGCTCACTTTGGATAAAACCATAGTTGACAAAAACATTCAGACCATTTCTGCTTGAAATTATGACAAATACAGGTACCCCTGCACCTAGGCAAGAGCATTACAAAGCAATATGTGTGGCCATTTCAATAAAGGCAGTAATCCACCAGTATTCAAGTTCAATTAATGGTTCTATAGTGTTGGATACCGAGTGGCTGTTTCACATCATATTAAATGGGGAACAACAATCAAAACTGTACCAGACCATCCGAAAACACCCATATAAATATCAAGCTATGATTTCATTGTGATTAAACACCAGTTACCCAATTGGGAAAAAATACTTAGTGTCATTAATTTGCATGTTTACTAGGCATGGTACAGGACACTGTGCGTCACCATGGGTTTTATTAGGTAAGAGAGCATATATGGGGGTTTGGAGCATGAATTTAGCGTTACAAGATGCTGAATAGAGGCAAATGATCAAAAGTAACACTGCATCTTGTTTGGCAACAATCAGCATGTAAATAAGATTCTAAAATATGAGATGCACAATGTGATGATATCATGCAAACATGTTCAGAAAAAGCAAAACAGAAATGAAGAAGGGAAACCATGATGAAAGCATCCAAGCATACACTTCTGACTTCAAAAACAACAAAAATGTCCTACTGGATACCAATATATAGATAGTAACTTAACAGTCCTAAAAATTTGGACATGGGAGAGTTTGGATTGTGAGGGATAACTTCAAACTCCTCCCCTCAACCCTCTCCTTGGTTACTTATAAACACACCATACCAAGTTGTGTGAGTTATGACCAAATAAGGAGGTTAAGGACGTTAAATATTTAATTTCACTCACATATGCAAAAACCTATGAGCCAAAGAATCAGGGAATTACCTAGAATAGCTATTCAGAGAAAAACTAAAGATGCAACTAAATATTAAGTCACCTTTATTTGCACAAATTGGTCTTACTTACATTTTTCACAGAGTCTTCCAATGGCTGCAGAAACAAACAAGATGCCATTACAATATTAGCACCCAACTTTCAAACAATTCTGCAAAAGTGATGTTGGCATCATTTTCAGATAACATAACTAACCGAATAATAGCAAAGCAACACATTGGATTTTAAATTCGAACATCAGAAAAAAAATGTTTTATTAGCAAGACAAAATGGCTCACAAATGGTCAACACTACCATCCATTTTCACAACCCCTCTTTGTAAAACTGGTCAATTGTAAATAAATTTGATGGATTACATTAAGAGCATAAACTCCTAGCAAATATTTCATATATACATAAGTTTAATGGAAACATTTCACCTCTGTGCTTACTTTGTGCCGCTAAAGACTAACGTTTCTGTACACATTCTACGTACTTCTGTGAGAAAACTGCTGCAGCTCTTTTCCTCATTCTCTATCACCTTAATGTTTGTTTATAATCTCTGTAAAAACATAAAAGTTTAACTGAAAAAGGACACTTAGACCATAACAAAAAAAAAACCGGTGAGAGAAGCACTGGGTTGTTTACTGTGTTTTCACACCGGCACGCTTTTTTAACCCTAAAAAAATTAGAGTATTATTTAACAAACAAGGTACGCAGTAGTTAACTAACCACAGGCCTAAAAAAACTCACCGACACCAGCTTGTTTCCTGCAAAAAATCAAATCTGGGTGATGCTTCGCCATTTTGAAATCAACGGAAACAAGACGCTGCTCGTGGCTACCGTGACCCTTGCCCTTTAAACGTTCGGTGAAACTTTGACCTCGATGTGTTTTTGCATTAAAAGTTTGACTTTCCTCAAATTCTACTCTAAAAAAATTAAATATATTTAGTTTTTATATATACTTCCGATAACTTTGTGGAATTTAAACATTAGCTAGCGTTACTTGGGTCTGACCCCCGAATGCGCATGCGTCAAATCCGTTTCGATATTTTTCTTCTGTGGATTTTGTGGAGTTCTCGCCCACCAGCGATCTTAATACTGCCCCCTACTGTTCAGTGTCATAGAAAAAACTGCAAAAAATCATAAATATGATAAGAGGAGATAACAAATTTTACTTAATCAAATTTTGTTTTTGTCTTATCTATGAACACAAATTTGGTAATAAGGAACCTAACTTTGCGGGACTTTCAAATAAAATCAAACTGTGCATCATTAAAATATAAATTAAAAAGCGATACAAATATTACATTTAGGCAATCGTTTATGATTTTCATTTAGACTGTAATCTGTAATTATAGTTCCCTGGCATTTAAAAAAAAATGTTTTTCTATCTATCTATCTATCTATCTATCTAGTTACACTTGCAAGCAACCATTCATTAAGACGGAGCACAGCAAAAAAATAAAACATTATGTGAGTCCTTCTCTATAAGTAAAACATTTAGAAGCTTTAAGCTCTCTTTGTTCAGCTTGTGTGATTCTAGTACTACAATGATATCTTTATGAATGTTTTCTCTCCGCACGCTGTTACATTCTTTATAATATTTATTCTTATTCTTGTTCTCCTGCACTGTCATGCATCTTCTGCACATGTTGCATGTTTGCATGTTATGTTCTTATTGGAAACTGAAGCCAGATTCCCTGTATGTGTAAGCATACTTGGGTCTTCTGACTGTCATTCTGGTTTTTATGTTTAAAGATAAGAAAGATATCTTAATCTGTGAAATTCACTTTAACTTTCAAGTGAACATATATCAATTTTCCACATCAACCAAGAATAATTTACTGCAAATTTACTGCATAAAATAGATGTACAGTGTCATAATTACAAAATGTCATAATTAATTTATTTCCCTTTTTAAATTTGCATAGCACTAATGCCAATGCTAATAGAAATATCAGATGTATAATTTTCAAGAAAAACTGCTTTTCTTTTATCAGTCATACAACTTTTTCTTTCATAATGCAAACATTATTGACCCCTCAAATTTAGCCCCGGTAACCGCGTATCACGGGAACAAAACAAACCCGGATGTGACGTAAAATTGCTTTAAATACTTTGGTGTCGTCATCTTACTGTAGCAAATCTTTGTCAGTGCACAAAATGGCGACGTATTGTCTTACTGTCAGCCGGCTTCAGGTAAGTGAGACTTTTATTTTTTTGCTGACAGATGCCTCGGACAGCGCTATTAAATAAAGATGTAGTATTTTATGGTCACAGTGTGTATGTTCAGTGAAATGTTTGTTGGAAGGTTCAGCAGAATCACATCAGCAACTGTGTGAAGACCAGGTCACCGCGTCCTGGGTTTGTCTGCGCGCCGTCAAGCCTGAGCGCTTTCTATTTGCATTTATCGTGGGAATTCCGAAATAAAACAACGTGTGTGCCTGCTTAGTGGGACAAAAGGACTCCTGAAATGCTGCGCTGTGGCTGAACTAAGCGTGTTTAAGGAGAAGCTGGTCCCTCAAGGTGAAGACAAGGTTATTGCCCAGCTCTGCTCTTTTCTCCCCGCTGTCTGCTTTAAACACCGTTTCACCCGTCAGCAGACAATCTTGACATCAGTTGTGACATAAAAGCAAATTTGACACATTTTTACAAACGTCACAAAGAGAGGCGTTTAAATCAAGATTCTTTCATTCATACGGTTGCTAACAGCTATGTTACTGTGATGGGAACTGCAAACAAACCATGCGACACTGATGGACTTAATAATAATAATAATAATAATAATAATAAAATTAGTTGTACAGTGACACCTGTGTACAGTGCAGGGCTCCAATTAAATCTGACAGATAAAGGGGTTTCCTTAAAGGACATACATGCTGCTGCTTTTCTAAATTTCTTTGGGCTGTAGAATATTGTTTTTATTAGAATAAATGTTATTAAGGAGTATTCATCCTACAGTTTTGTTCAGGGTGACGTAATACTGATAAATGAACTGGTTTTGCTATTTGCTCATTTATATAAAAGCGAATTATTTCTTTATCAATTCAGGGTAAGTACCGGTGATGGCAGCTTGCAGAGTGGCGGTTAGAATTGCTGACTGTGGATCCAGTGGTTGCAGGTTTAAATCCTCTGTCCTGCTGTTTTACCCTTAAGGAAGGTACTTTCCCAGAATTGTTAGTAGAACTTATTCATCTGTGGAACAGGTCATTATATAGAGTTTAGGTTTGCAAATATCTTTAGAATAAAATATAAATGTGAAATGAGGGGCTGATATCATAGTTTAATTGAATATGAATTTGCAGCAAAAATAACGTTTTACTTAAGTAAACTTTTTATTATCTCCTCATAGCATGTTACACAGCATGTACTACCCACTCAGACCAAGGTGAGAACAAGGTGATATTAAGGTGGATGGGTGCTCTATCGCTGTATAGTTTTTTTACTTATCGCTTCCGCTAGTAGTCGAAACGAACATATTCTGCTTTTGGGTTGTGCGCTCAAAATTTTTTATACACATTGTGTTAAATCTGGATTTTTATTGTTTGCTTAGTTGGATGCTGTTCAGTTTCATGAAATGTTTACTGTTTGCTTGTACTTTGTATCATTTTGGGTGAACTCAGTTATGCAATTTAGTTTCTGCAGTTTGTTGAACATCTTTTCTTTTAAAATAATGTTTCAATGTAATTAAAAACAAATTTCTTATATTGACACTTTACCTTCATGATAAAGTTATGACTGTTGCACATTTTAAAAGATCGTTGAACGCATTTATAAGGATGTCAGATATAAAGAATTAAAGATATCAAACCTGCTTTGGTATTATAAATGTGCCTTATTCTTGAAATTTTTAGGATGCATTTGTGACACATTTGGATCTGTGTTTTCTTTCTCCCCTAGCTTGCCCTGGGGCATAGGGTACGGCAGCTACATGTGTCGACGGCCCTCTCTGCCAAGGCCAAGGTGGCAATGAGCCGCTTTGAGCCCAACACTTGCGTCAACTATGGGAAACTCCGCACAAACATTGACATTGTCCAGAAGAGGTCAGCCTCCTTGTCGATGAAGACTTAGTCAGATTGTGTGTGTGTGTGTGTGTGTGTGTGTGTGTGTGTGTGTGTGTGTGTGTGTGTGTGTGTGTGTGTGTCGGGGGTGAGATTGATGTTCAGCCATGCCGTGCTCTTATTTCTACTTAATGACAGGTCTCTGTGTGCATCAGCTGTTCATGTGTACATTATCTTATTTACATTATGTTTATTTACTCTTCAAGATGTCTTTTTGTGTTTAGATGATTCGCTGTGGCTCTGTTAGAGAATTAGTTGCTGAAATAGTAAATTATTGGAACTTGTTTTTCGGTGACTGCTACTTTGTCAGCTTGTTGCCCAAAATAATGCAACAAGCTTGCTTTTTATTTTTTATTTTTTAAAGTCAAGACTCAGGTTTGCTGTTGGTCACATGCTATAGAAGCATGTAAAAGGGATATTTAAGGGGAAGCACACATTTTTCCTCTTCTTGTTCTGCTGTTTATGAATTACCTGAATTGAAGTCACTTACGTAAGCCTTGCCAGGCTTATTTAGCTGTTTTTAACAGTTGTTGTGGGATATTTATAACCCCTTGTCCCAGAGTTACTTTTTCAAAACATTTTTTTAAAATTTAAATTTAAGGTAAAGGATGGGTAAACCCAAAACACAGAAAATTTGTGTTTGCGGGAAGTTAAGGCTCAAACCCACCCCAGATTGTGATGGAGACAGACAGGTGGATGGTCCAGGGCATTGTGGATTCTAGAGAAGTGTTGTTGGGAGTGAGTGTAGATTTATGGTTTGCTCTGCTGAGGACAGTACAGCAGCAGTTCTAATTATTGACTTTGATTCCCAAATCATCCAAATGTTAATAACAGCTAATCCCCTCCCTACACACCTACTCCAGGCTGAACCGGCCACTCACTCTGTCTGAGAAGATTGTGTATGGGCACTTGGACGATGCAGCGGGGCAAGAGATTGTTCGGGGGCGCACGTACCTTCGGCTGCGGCCGGACCGTGTTGCCATGCAGGACGCCACAGCTCAGATGGCCATGCTGCAGTTTATCAGTAGCGGGCTGCCCCGTGTTGCTGTGCCTTCCACCATTCACTGCGACCATCTGATCGAGGCGCAGACTGGGGGTGCTCAAGACCTCCAGCGGGCCAAGGTCAGGAGCCCGTGGGATGGCCTAGAGATCATGGATGGAGGGACAAATGGGTTTTCTGATAGATTTAGCACCACTGAGCAATGTGATCATAAGAAATTAAGCCAACAGAGAGGTTCTTTAAGTGTATTGATGTCATGTTCATATGGAACTTGTGACACATTGGACTCTATTTTTAAATTTTTTCCCCTCCTTCCCACTCTTCTTTGTGTGACCTAGGAAGTGAATCAAGAGGTCTATAACTTCCTGGCCACTGCTGCAGCCAAGTATGGAGTGGGATTTTGGAAACCTGGCTCTGGAATTATCCATCAGGTACTAAAAGTAGATTACTTATTTCATGCCAGCTTATAAGGAAAGAGGGAGGGGAGATGCCAAAACTTCACCCACTCAAGGAAACACGGACAGGTTTGTCTTCCTGGATGTTCTTGGTTCAGGAGGTGTTTGTTCCAGGAAGGTAGTGAACTACCTGCTTCAGAATTCTATCCTGACTGAATGCATTTTTCAGCCTTCCTTGGGATTTAGTGGGTTAAATTGGAGACAGCAGATGGCATTCTTGTTTGCAGTCCAAGCATCTGGGTTCAAATCCCTGCTCCTGCCAAAGTAAACATGAATAAGGTACTTTTCCAAAAGGCTCCAGTAAATTAAAAAAAAAGAAAAAAAAATCCAGCTGTGTAAATTAGCAAATTAATTATTGATTAAATAATAGTTATTAATATTATGAACTTTACAACCTAAAGTACTTGGCTATCCAGGAGCATGAGGTGAATAACCTTCTTAAACAGAATATTTAGCTCTTGGTTTGGATTCTGTTTAATCTGTAAACAAGTACATTCTAAAGTGTATATATGAGTGCTGAGATTATCTTTCTGAAAGTGACCTCAGATTAGAGCACCTTTGTATTGCTGAGAAAAGTATAACTTGTTATTGGAACTTTCCAAAGTATGGGTTTTGTGGATATACCATATTGATATTAAATTCAAATTCTGTATACAGCAATAATAAATTCAACAGTTTGGTAAACTTTTATTACATTCTATCACACTCCTTTCCAGATCATCCTGGAGAACTATGCCTACCCTGGGGTTATGCTTATTGGCACAGACTCACACACACCCAATGGGGGTGGCCTGGGCTGCATCAGCATTGGAGTGGGAGGGGCTGATGCCGTGGATGTCATGGCTGGAATCCCGTGGGAGCTCAAGTGCCCTAATGTAAGTTTCCCCTTATAGCTGGTCCTTGAATACACCAACCACTCTTGCTGCTCTCAAACATTTCTTTCTTTTGTTTCCCGCTCTCCTTGTGTCACATGACATGTCACATATTTTATTCCTGTCTGTGACACTGTCACCATATTATTTCTGAGTATGATCTACTTCATGTTTCACAATAATTAAACACAGTGAGACCCTCTGCACTGACTGCACACTCTGACCCTTCCCCTCAGGTGATTGGCGTAAAGCTGACAGGTTCTCTCTCAGGCTGGACATCTCCAAAGGACGTCATCCTGAAGGTTGCTGGGATCTTGACGGTAAAGGGAGGAACGGGAGCCATTGTGGAGTACCATGGGCCTGGGGTAGATTCCATCTCCTGCACAGGTGAGATGCAGCATAACTTAGGGCTCCCTCTTCCATCGTAAAGGAGACAGCACCTGTCTTCCTGCTGTACAAATGGGGAATTACTCCTGGTCTTTCGTTTGCATATAGACAGGCTTATGTGCAGGAAAGAATGTGAAAAATGTGTCATTGCTGTCAATTCTTAGCTGAAACTGTCAATGCATCATGATTAATAATGAGGTTTTGTACCGGCAAGATGTGTTAATGGAAACTTGCTTTTAAATAATTATGAAAGTTTGCATTAATTTATTGCAGAAGATGTAAGAAAGTTCTGGTGTGTTTTCATTGTTCCCCTTCCCCCCGTGTATTTAGGTATGGCCACCATCTGCAACATGGGAGCTGAGATTGGGGCCACCACATCTGTTTTCCCCTACAATCACCGCATGAAGACCTACCTGGAGAAGACTGATCGCAGTGGTCAGTGCTGTTTCTTCTGCACGTGTCCCACCTGACCTTTAGTCAGCATTAGATATGTTTACTCCCTGTTATAGTACTTATACAAATTGACTTTATGCCTGATCCTTCCTTCACTTCTCCAGAAATTGCTGCCTTGGCAGAGGAAAACAAAGACATTTTAGTACCGGATCCTGGGTGCCACTATGACCAGCTCATTGAGATCAACCTCAGTGAGGTAAGGATTGACTGCGAAAGGTGAAAAGCCAGATACTCATTACACACGTGGTTTACTGTTTTGGGCTCTGCTCCATTTAAGCAAACGTGGAAGTGCTGCAACCTCTGACCTAAAATCTCCCTCTGTCACATTTTGTTTCACAGCTGAAGCCCCACATTAACGGACCCTTCACCCCTGACCTGGCCCACCCTGTGGAGGAGATCGGGGCTGTGGCTGAGAAGAGTGGCTGGCCCCTTGAGGTCAAAGTTGGTCAGTACATGCTGGACCAATAAGGCAGTTATTCAGCACTAGTATGATGGTGCACTAGTGCTTATTACTTCAAAGAGTCAAAAGAGTCAAAAGAGTTTATTTGTCAAGCACATGGTTGTGTACCATGTGTTGAAATGTGCACCGATCTGAACCAGGATGACTGTGCGAACAATCTATAATGGAAAATGAAGCAAACACATATCCAAACACTAAGAAGAATAGAGACAGAAACAAGCAGTAAATAGATAAATAAGTAAGTAAATAAGTAAATAAATAAATAAATAAATAAATAGGCAAAATGGTACGGAACAGTTAAGGTGCCCTGGAAGGGCAGTGACAGTGGGGGGGGGTTGGAGCGGAGTGGTCAGAGATTACGTGAGGGTAGTCATGTCATGTCCGGGTTCAGAAGTCTTATGGCCTGTGGGTAGAAGCTCCTCCTTAGCCTCTCCGTTCTGGCCATAATGCTTCTGTAGCGTTTGCCTGATTTCATCAAGATGAATAGATGGTTGCTGGGATGAGACAGGTCACCGACGATCCTACTCGCTCTGGTCCTGCATCTCCTGGTATAGATGTCATGTAGGGACGGTAGATCAGATCTGGCGCAGCGTTTCGCTGCCCGGATCACTCTCTGCAGTGCCTTGATGTCCCGAGCACAGCTGTTCCCAAACCAGGAGATGATGTTCTGAGTCAGAACAGTTTGTACAGTACCAGAGTAAAAGGTCTTAAGGATAGCTGGAGAGACCTGTAGCTTCCTCAGCTGCCGGAGGTGGTAGAGCCGCTGCTTTGCTCTACTGGCTTGAGCTCGGATGTGTACAGTCCATGTCAAGTCCTCAGTGACATGAACGCCCAGGTATTTGTAACTGCTCACCCTCTCCACTGCAGTCCCGTTGATTTTAAGGGGGGTGTAGGACCGCTGCTGGCGCCTACCAAAGTCCACCACCATCTCTTTCGTTTTGCCGACATTCAGTTGGAGGCAGTTCTCCTGGCACCATGATGCCAAGTTTTCCACCTCCTCTAAGTATGCTGTCTCATCGTTGTTGGAGATGAGGCCCAGCACCACCGTGTCGTCAGCAAATTTGATGATGGAGTTGGAGGCGTGTGTGGCCACACAGTCGTGAGTGTAGAGGGCATAGAGCAGAGGGCTAAGTACACAACCTTGCGGAGCTCCTGTGTTGAGTGTGATGATGCCTGAGGTGCAACTACCCACTCTCACCACCTGTGGTCTGCCTGTGAGGAAACTGAGAACCCAGGCACACAGGTGGCGGTTCAATCCCAAGTCATTCAGTTTAGTGAACAGTCTACGGGGGACAATGGTGTTGAAAGCTGAACTGTAATCGATGAACAGCAGTCGCACATAGTTCCCCTGTTTCCTGTCCACATGACTGAGGGTGGTGTGCAGGACGTGGGATATGGCATCGTCCGTGGATCTGTTGGGGCGGTAGGCAAACTGAAGTGGGTCTACAAAGTTGGAGATGGATGCTGTGATGATGGCTTTGATGAGTCTCTCAAAGACCTTCATGACTACCGAGGTCAGTGCAACGGGCCGGTAGTCATTTGGGCATGAGGGCTTATTGTTCTTTGGTACCGGGACAATGGTGGATGTTTTAAAGCACTGAGGGACTGTGGACTGAGCCAGAGACTCGTTGAAGATGGCTGTGAGAACTCCGGTCAGCTGGTCGGCGCAGCAGCGCAACAGGCGCCCGGAGATGCCGTCCGGCCCCGGCGCTTTCCTGATGTTGACGCGCTTCAGCTCCCTCCGCACATCGGACTCAGCGACGGTGATGAAGTCACCACATTCCTTCGCCAGGCTGCGGGTCTCGCTGCGGTCGTGGGTGACTTTAGCGCAATCGGACTCGAAGCGGGCATAGAATGCGTTGAGTTCGTTAGCGAACCCAGAATCGGCACTCATAGCCACGCTAGATTTCCTTCCGAAATCTGTGATGGTACGCAGTCCTTGCCACAATTTGCGCGCGTCACCCTGGAGGAAAAGCGACTCAACCCGCTCCCGGTATCGGCGCTTCGCGTCCTTCACTGCACGCCGTACGCCGTATTTAGCCGTATTACTTCTTCTTCTTCTTCTTTGTGTTGTTAAATCTAAATGTAAGCCATCAACTCGTAAAGTGTACCATGGTTAAGAGCCTCCCGACTTTGCACCAGAACTGTGATGTCCCATTAATCATAGGACAAGTAGTTAACTCTTTAGCGTGATAATAATTTTAAAAAAAAACTTTGAAAATGGTCTTAATTATGAGCCATGTGACTTCTTCCCATCACCCAGGTCTGATTGGCAGCTGCACCAATTCCAGCTATGAGGACATGGGGCGAGCCGCATCACTGGCCAAGCAGGCCCTAGACCGTGGGCTCAAGTGCAAGGCACAGTTCACTGTGACACCTGGCTCAGAGCAGATCCGCGCCACCATCGAGAGGGATGGATATGTGAGTATGGCGTAGCCAGGGTGGGGTGTGGGGCAGAACTGGCAATGTATTGTGATGTGGATATGAAGATCTACGGTTTTTGTATGTCCGTCTGCAGGCGAAAGTATTGAGGGATGTGGGAGGACTGGTCCTTGCCAATGCCTGTGGACCCTGTATTGGACAGTGGGACAGGTAAAGTTTCCCCCTAACCTGCAAGTCAGACATGTGTTCACAGTTCACATACATGACTTCATAAACTAGGTGTTCACAACACTTGTTTCTCTGTTCCTTAGGCGGGATGTGAAGAAGGGAGAGAAGAATACCATTGTTACATCCTTCAACAGGAACTTCACAGCCAGGAATGATGCCAACCCAGCTACCCACGCCTTTGTCACCTCCCCTGAGGTGCTGTGTTCAGCCATACATTAACTGTCCTGTGCTACAGTTCAGCCAAACACATTGGACCCCTGTTTTAATGTCCTTCATCTTCCTTTCCCTGATGCAGATTGTCACAGCGCTAGCTATTGCTGGCACTCTGAAGTTCAACCCTGAGAAGGACTACCTGACCGCACCCAATGGGGAAAAATTCAAGCTGGTGCCTCCAACAGGTGATGAGCTGCCAGCTCGTGACTTTGACCCAGGCCAGGACACCTACCAGCAGCCGCCAGCTGATGGCAATTCAGTGCGGGTGGACGTGAACCCCCAGAGCAACCGGCTGCAGCTGCTGGAGCCTTTTGAAAAGTGGGATGGCCGTGACCTGGAGGACATGCTTGTCCTCATCAAGGTGGAGGGTTGGGCTGGGACGCCTGTAGACATAGCTAGAACATGCTGGCATGTACCAACAACATACTAGATACTAAGTTATGGGCAATTCCACTCCTTTAGAGCCATTGACCTACAAATTAGTTACCTTGATTTCTCTATAACACCAGGTGAGACGGTTAATAATAATAAACACTTTAATTGCAACTGACTGCTCACAAGTCCAGGACCCACTTTGGCTCTTGAGAAATGGAATTGGCTAGTCCTGCTCTGGACTGCTTGAACAATGGATCCTCAACTCAGATATTTAATAAATATATCATTTTGTATTTTTATTATATTTTTATCAGTATCAAGATAAATTTAAAACAAATTACTACTAAACAGTTGCAACAAACTGTTACTTGGTCAGACGTGATCCCATAAATGTATGAGTACATAAGTATTGTTTACACTTTATAATGGGGGGGGGGGGTGTAGAAAATACAAAAGTGGAAGAAATTCTCAAGAAATGTGGAAATGTTTGTGCCTTAAATTGTAACTGTACCATTAGTAACAAGAGGAGCCAGTGTAGTCTGACCTGCAGTATCTGCACAGTCTACCAGATTAGCGGTCCATCTACTTATTGAAGTAATACTGTAAATAGCTGCCTATTTAGATGATTAAATGTATTCTAAAATCTGAAAGACAGCCCTAGTTTACACACAAGTTCTGTTATGCAGCAGGACACCCAAGGAAAACAGAAACACAATGTGACTAATGGCTGATGATTTTGTTTCCCTCTCCTCCACACCCCCACCTACCAGGTGAAAGGCAAGTGCACCACTGACCACATCAGTGCTGCTGGACCCTGGCTCAAGTTTCGTGGACACCTGGACAACATCTCTAACAACCTGCTGATCGGCGCAGTCAACTTTGAGAATGATGCTGTTAATAAGATCCGCAACCAGCTGACCAGCGAGTACAATGGAGTTCCTGATGTAGCTCGTTATTACAAAGTAGGTGGTTTTTATGTGCTTGTTACTACATAGCTGAGACACAAATTTTAAGGTGATAAGGATGAGCATAAAGATTTTAATAGTGATGCGTGGCATCATCTCTTTCCTCTCAGTGTGAGGTTTTGGATTTCTGATAAGATGTGATGGTTGAAACTTGCAGAACCTTTTGTCATGGCCCCTTTGTGTGATTGAAGATATGCTTAAGATGTGAGGGTGGCACCAGAGTTTTGTGGAGTGCTAACTTGTTGCTCCCCACCCTCCCTTCCTGTAGAAGAACAAAGTGCAGTGGGTGGTGGTTGGAGATGAGAACTATGGTGAAGGCTCCAGTAGGGAACATGCTGCCCTAGAGCCCCGGCACCTTGGTGGAAGAGCCATCATTGTCAAGAGCTTTGCCAGGATCCATGGTAGGATGGATGACTGAGTGTGGCAGGGTGGGATGACTTACTCATGCTAAACCAGAAAACAGATCATGGCTGTGTGGTGGAGACCTGTTCATGGAAAGGGAAATATTTGTTGTTAATATTTGTCCATTGATGGTGAGGTTACATATCAACACTTAATTGTATACATGTGACTTGACATAACTTGCTGTAGCTCCCAAAGCTTAATTTGTTCAACAGAAGTTGTTTTAAATCCATGAGGTATGCTATTTGGATCCTGTAGAAATTGGATCCTGTAGAAACGTGCTTCAAGATTTTGTTTCCAAATAAGTGTTGAACTGTTTCTGCAGAGACTAATCTGAAGAAGCAAGGCCTGCTGCCCTTGACCTTTGCTGACCCTCACGATTATGACAAAATCCGCCCTGATGACAAGATTTCTATTACTGGTCTAAAGAAGTTTGCCCCCGGAAAGGTAAGAGATGTCTTGCTGTGATCAGTGGCAATTTCTGCTGTCGAACTTCTCCACTCGGGATTGACCTCTGTCTCCTTGCAGCCACTGAAGGCTGTGATCAAGCACAGTGATGGCAGCCAAGACACCATCACACTCAACCACACCTTCAATGAGACACAGATCGAATGGTTCCAGGCTGGCAGCGCCCTCAACAGGATGAAGGCACTTCAGCAATGAGCGGGAGGGATTTGGGGAGGAAATTAGGATTCAGAGGAGGAGCCGCCACAAAAGGAGGAAGAGCTATAAGAATGTGGATACATAAGTAACTGCATACATACACAGGTACATCAGCGGAAATTCATACAGATGTTTATGATTACTGTATAGACAAGGACTCGCACACATTTATTCAGTTATACCATGGACTTGACGCACACACAGAGGACAGGCTATTGTGCAGTTGTAAAAATTATTTTAAGTGGAGCGTATGATTTAAGCAGATGTAACATAGCATAAGGATGTGTAGGGAAGGCCTAGACGAGCACAGAAAGAATGTCGGACTGCTTGAGGCCAAACTGGACCCAATTTGTCACATGTTCCAACTTACCTTAACCTCCCGGGGTTTTCATCCCAGCTGTGTCATAGCCTGTCTGAGCCGAGAGCAGACGCTTTCCCCAAATGCTCTTGCACATTAGCTAGGGAGGAGACTTATTTCAGCATCACAGCCCCCCAGTTGCCCTCCTCTAGTTTGTCAGTTGGTACTGAAAATGTTCAGGGTTGTTGTTCATAGTTTGAGTTGTGGACATTGCATCAAGTATCCAATCTGTCCCGGCCCTTTCTATTCAACTGATGAGAAATTTTCAGAGGAAACACTCCTTAAGATGAAGTCTGCCTCCCCATATCAACTGAACCAAACCTTGTAGGTTTCGCATTGTGTCTGTTATTCCACCAAACAAAATAATAAACATTTAATGAAATGTGTTTAAAAAAAAAGGAAAAAAAGAAAATCTTGTACATGTTCATAAGTGCATTTGACAGCTTGTTAGCGATTGTGCCCAGACAGGCAGTTGGGGATGCTCTTGAGTCTCTCGCACTCCTATGTGATGATGACTTTGCTGTCATTTTTTGCTTTGCACACGCAAAAAATGTCCCCCCCCCCCCCCCCCGACAACCTTTGACCTTCTGCAGGGATTGACATTGTTCTCTTCCTTGTATGTCAGTGTTGCTTGTTTGGGCTTTTTTTTCCCCCTTTTTTTTTTTTTCTTTTTTGAAATTGCTATTCATGAATCGCGACATAAAAGGATACATGGACTAGTGACATCTGTCTCTGTACGGATTTATCTTCGCATCTGCGTGAGCACACACACACACACACACACACACACACACACACACACACACATACACCTTTTGTACATTTTCAGTTAGCATAAGCTATGCCAAAATGGATTCTTATTCATTGAGTCTATTGATTTCCACATAATGTTCTTTCGACTGATTTAAATTTTTAAAACAACTGAAAGGTCAGTTTAGCTCTTGGAATGAAATTTGCTGTGGCTAGACTTGGTGACTTGCTTCTGTTGCCAGTATAAATGTTTTTAGACAAAAAAATGTTCTATTAAATATTTGTCATCCAGAACATGAGTTTAAAACACCCATGTTTTGTGCAGCTGGATGTGTGCAGAGTGAGTTTGGCTGTGGCTTAACAGCTTCTTGGTTTGGGGTTTAATTTGACCCCTGCCATCCTTGTTGATGTTGGTATTTTCTTTTCTGTAATCCTGTTTCTATATCATTTGCGTTAAAGAAATTTAAGAAATGGTTACAACACTGAATTTGGTATGGATTTCTTTTATTTATTTTGTACTGAGTGAAAGTATTGGTCTTCCCTTGTCTGTAGGAATGCCTGCTTTTTTGTTTTTGAAGCTTGTCAGGCAAAATTACACACTGAAAGAATAAGGTAAATTGGTATGAGACATTAAAATAAAAAGTACATGGACAGTTGTTGATACGGTTAATAAGAATGTCTTATATTTAATAAGAATTGCCCCTTCGATGAGTCCACACTGACAACAAAAGAACAAATGCATCGAAATGTCTTGAAGTGGCTGAAAACAATTGACCTGACTTCAGTTCCTGATCCAATTAAAATGTTTTTCAGCCACGTAATAAAAAGTTACCTTGAAAAATTCTATTTTCTTTCTAAAATAGATTATATGTATGAATATATTACCCATTCCCTGCTTCCAGTGTGTGCAAACTGCTTAAACAAGAACAGTGGTGCAACTGGATGTGCCTTGTGCAGAATCTCCATCTGCAACGTGCAGTTTGTTCTTTAGACAGGGCTTTATTTTTTCAAGCTGCGAATAAGAAGTGAGTTAATAATGCAATGTATTACTGTTTGTACATGCTAATAGTTTCTCACACACTTTTTATCTTTGCAACACTGTGCTTTTTGGCCCAGGCTGCATCAAGTAATGTTCAAACCAGAACCAAGAACATGTTGTCCTCCATAATGAGCAGTCAGCACAGTTTGCTAGTTTATTAAATTCTTTTCAATATAAATTTTTTCAGAGGTACGTCACCTGTAGATATGTAGGCAACATCTAGCAGTAACACCTAATGGTACAATTTGCAGTTGTGACTTCCCTAATACTGTTGACAACATGGAGCGGAAACGTGGATGGAGTTTTCCAGAAAGATCAAACTATCAGCACCAAACAAAAATGTTTAAGTAACTTACTTGCTTAGGTAGTCAAGCAATTTAGTCACCAGTTCACCTGAAACATGTTTTTGGACCATAGGAGGTGACCTGCACACACTGATCCAGACTCAAAAGTCTTAATGTACAAAACCACAACCCAGGAGACCTGCTGGGTCTCATAACTGAGGGAAGAAACCTTTGGGGAAAAAAGTGCCGCTACTTCCAGGAGGCCCTGTTTGAACCAAATCTGATGAGATCAAATAAACTTTGGGCTGTTTAAACGTAAATTGTTGCGCTCACCCGTTGCCATGGTTACCTGCTGGCCCTGGATCTTTCAGTTTAGCTTCAAAACTCTTTACTTTAATCAGTAAAGATTTTCACAAGTTAGACTGAATGCTAAATGTGAGTTCCTGTCAGAACCAAATATGGGACAAAAATGAAAACCAGTTTATGCATTCCAAAAATTGTTTGGTTTAAATATAATCTAGTGCTGGGTCAGTATGATGGGAGAACACGTGTTACATTCTTTCCACCCATTATCAAAATGTTTTAAAATGTTTCCCTGTACTGATATTTACGCAACTATTTGCAAGCACTTGAATTATACCTATACAGTATGGCCCCCGTGTTTCGATTTAGTATGTTTAAAACAAATCATTTCTGCAGTGTCATTTTTATAACCAAATGAATGAACTGCCAGAGTTGTAATAAAAAGTGTGTTCTGCCCCATATTCACAAGAAAGGATTACTTTATGCCTTTTTTAAAGTTAATTTCATTTCTAGTATCAACCTAATTTAAGGGACAGTATCCAGGATTAGCAGTTACTGGTGGGCTTATAGTTTTAATTCAGACAGGATGACTTATTTGACAGATGTCAATTTATAAATGCATACATAATATGTACAATCATTTTAATCTATTTGGAAAGGAAAAAAAACATCATTTTGAAGCATCTTGTGTTAGTCTTGAACACCTTGAGAAACTCCAGTGAAGCACTTCACATACAGTAACAAGCCTTTGTAGACCAACCCCTGCAATAAAAGAAACCAATGTAAATAACAGGGAATATGAACCAACAACCTACTGTCTGGCAGTCCAGTCCCATGCCTTCTGCGCTGCCTTCTTCCCTGTATCATCAGCATACGAGCTGCCTGAGGTCAGCACGGAACAGCACCTATGACACGTCACATGCAAGTTTCCATAGCAACAGTTTCAGACCACCTGCCACCTGTCTGCTAATGAACTTCAGGGACCAAGTGGTCCAGCCAGCTGCGGAAATGAGGCATCGCTGTCAGGACGGTAGCTGTGGTGAGAGAGGTGCCGCTTCTCTCCGCTCTCATCACTTGTACCCATAATAAATAGGACTTCAGAATATCTGCAGACTTCTGTTCTCCTGCTCACATCTCCGGTATGAAGTTCTTTCAGATTCCCCTCATGTCCTTTGCCGTGTGATCCCGTGTGCTTTTCCTTTCTGCTGTCTACCTACTGCCTGCTGTCACTGACAGCTGTACCACAAAATTCTTCATTTAGCCAAGATGACTTACAGTGCCACTTTCTCACAAATACAGTTGAGTCCATTTTAGTGTAGTCCTGGGATGAGGCCTACACAGATAGTTATGTAGAACATTCACTTCACTGTATTTGTGTTTTACCTGCTAGAAGTTAAAAGCTAAAACAAAGAACAGCACCTATACTGTACATACAGTCACATGACGGCTTATTATGTACAAAAATGTAGCTGTGCTTGTCTTCAAACGTTCTTACTTTATTTCTTTTAAAAAATAGTCTGTTATACAGCTCCGTGTAGCATTTTTACATCCAAGTTCAAATTTATGTTATGTTTTGTTGGATTTTGGCTATTAATTATGATTGCAAAGACACACAATCCTGGTCTTGGCTACATGCACATTTATTCATCACAGCTATTTTACAGCAGCTTTTTGCTCTTTGCTCTCCATTCATTCTGCTCATTTACATAAATACAGTATATACCATGTACTACTGTGCTCTAAGGCAACCTGTAAGGAACATACATTGCTAATATTCTTACATGAGGAGCAGATGTATTTGTCAATAGTGCAAAAGTGAAAAGGCATGCTGGCGGTGGTGGGTCGGTTTAACTTATTTAGGATTTTCAAAGGCACAAATAACGTGTATCCACTTAAATTATGTCGCTGGCATAGGAATATGGGCTACGGGACTGGAAAACTTTATCAATTAAAGTGATTTATCCACTTTGACTCACTTATCTGAACTTGGGTCCCTTTGAAGTGAATAGAACCAAAACAGGGTCCTGGAAATAATGTCCACTTAAGAATCCACTTGTCAGGTATTCACTTAAGCAGACTGCATAGTATTTAGACCAAGGAAGAAAATCATGCAAACTCCATCCAGACTGAGTGAGGCTCAAAGCTACATCCGGTCTCACAGTTCAGGGAGTGTGAGGCACCATCATTACCCACCGGGGAAAAAAATAGGCTAAAATGAGGACCAGGTGCAGCCAACTGGGTTGAAGTCGTGTACATAAATATACAAACATGTAAAGAAGAAATTAAAAATACTGTATATGAAAAGGAAAACTAACATATGAAAGCAGGAACACATAGTTTACAGCTGAACAGTCTTTTTTACATTCAGACACACACACACACACACACACACACTTCCTCTGTCTTTCAGTCACACACAATAGGCTCTCTGTGTGGGAAACAGTTTGGCTCCCTGGTTTAGTGGCTCAAGGAGAATGTTGATCATCCCAGATCCTTATGCAGCAAAATAAGAGAACAACTTACGAAAATACATTGCAGGACAAAGATACACACAGCTGTACCAACACTACCAATACCGTATGTGTATTAATGTACAGAATAACAATAATTGTGAGGATGAGAGGTGAATGTATGGCCTCATAAATGAATAGCGGTGGAAGTAACCAGAGCGCTTGGAGAAAACTGGAGGTCTTCATATACAGTAGACATCCATCTTTTTGGATCCCATCCTGGAAGCATAATGTATGAGGCAGGCTCACACCCTCAATGGAATGGCAACTCCTCGCAGGTCAGTCTCCCACACACAGGGTGGAAGTGGTTTCGAGTCACTGATCTGGCTTAAAGACATGTTTGGACTGTCAGAGGAACGCCAAGCCAGCTCAAGGAGAACATACAAACTCCAGGTCTAGACCTGCATTCCAGCAGGACTGCCACCCTACAAACAAATGAGCACAGAGACACCGGACCAGAGAGGACCGGTCAGTCACACAGTCGAGTGTTTGTGAACTAGGCTAGCAACACGGAACTAGCGAAGGCTACTGAGTTAGTCGGTGTCTTTATCACCTCGACCCTGAGCCGAAATGGCCTGTTGCGCGACAGTAAACGATGTCCTTGTCTTCCAGGCCTGGGTGGGGTCCGCACTTTGTGTGCACATATGTAACAAAAACGCACGTAACGGTCAAACTTCACCGTAACCGTGATCTTTTGACCAGGCGGAACGGCAGCTCCTATTGTGTGACTAAAGCCCCCCCCCCTTTTGTCTTCGGATGCTGGGTCTCGCGGCACAGCGTGTATGCGCGCGCGCGGCGAGGGTCTCGAGCGGCGTCGGCACGCGCACGCCTCACGCCAGCTGCGGGGTTTTGAGAGCGGAGCCGAGCCGCCGGAGAGGGAAGGGCGGACCGCGGCTGTGGCGGACGGTAAGGCGGTGGGGCACGCCGTTACCGCGGAGTTTTTTGCGCTAAATTGCGTGTCGCTGTAAACCCGCGCGGGGCAGCTGTGTTTGGACAGTCCGAAAACCGACTGCCGGAGTACAAACACAGTGCAAAACACGGTGAACGGAGTGCGAGCGGCTGCACCGGGAATGTTCTGGAAAGAAGCGCCGCTGACTAAGAGGCATACAAATCCGAACAAAAGCAGACAGGCCGACGAAAGTGAAGTGGAACGCGGCGGATCCGCGGAACAGAGACCCCTCGCAAAGGGCAACACCCGTTTGGTGTTCGCTTTAAAGATTATTCTTCAAATCACGCTTTGTTTGTGGCGAGGACCCTGTCGTTTGTCCCGTCTTCCTGGTGGTGCGCTTTGCTGTTGATCCCTTTGACCTGTCTGACCCGCTCATCCTCACTCTTTCAGCGTTCATTATTTTTTATTTGTTTAGCTAAGCCTGTTCTACGAAGCGATTTATAATCCTTTACACGTTTGTGTAGCTGGGTAGATTTTGCTGCATCAGTTCATGGTAAGTATCTGTACCAAGAAATGGGATTTGAACCCAGGTTCTTCAGTTGTAACCACTGCGCCCTCTGCTGCACTGCTGTTTTATTTTGCTCGGTTAATGCCAGGGGGTGGTGTTTCAAAGCTGCCAAGTGCCGGAGTGGAGTCTTTGGCTGGAGATTCGTCCCCGGGCAGGTCCAGGTGGCTGTTTACGCTGTGTGTAAATGATTCCCAAACACAGTGTGTGAGCCACCTTGCTGATCAGGAGGAAGATGTCGAGACACCATCTTTCTCTTCAAATCTTTAGATGTCATTTTCTTTACCCAATGGACAGCTGGATAATTTTTTGCGGTATCAGTTCAGTGCTTTGTTCGAGGAGACTACAGCAGGAGGTGGGATTCAGACCCAAGTCATTTGAGTACAAGGCTACAGTTTTAACCACTGGTGCCCCTCCTCCCCTTGAGTAAGGTACTGACCTAGAGCTGCTATTCTAAGAATTTCCTGTTGTATAAAACTGCAAGTCAATGTTTAGTTGATCTGATATTGAAGTTGCCTCATACAGACAGATGTCAGATAAATATTAGACGATACTGATCATCTCAGAACTGTGCTGCCTGCACCACAGATTTAAATATTTTAAATGTATGGCAGTGTGTCTTGTAGACTGACCTCATTAGTCAGTAGAGGACAGTGCCCCACAATGGTGGGCTCTATATTTAGATTGCTCTTGTCTTATTCAGTTCCAAGGGCTACGCTGATCTTATACACACACACCTACTTGCCTACCTGTGGGAAGAGCTACTGGCCTCACTGCCACTCTCAAGGACAGAGGAAAACATCTGTACGTATGAATTATGTAGAACAGAGAATGAATTTGAGGGACGAGACAAAAGAAGGTCACCTGGTTGGTGCACCTGGAGATCTACTGCGTGCCTGATGTCTTCCAGTTATTAGACCTGGTGGCCCCACAAGCTGGAGCTACGCTCAGTCATACCTGCAGCCAGAAGAGCCATCGTGTGCCTTTCAATCATGTCTGTTAGCTCAAAGTACACCTCTTTTGTCTAGAGTTTTTCATCTCCATTTTTTTCAGTTTTACCTTATTTATATTTTATTTAGTTTTGTTAAGGTTGGCACAATAGGTGGCCCTAGTGCATTAGCGGGCCTGGACTGTTGAGTTTGGGTACAAGTTCAGATGAGAGAGAGAGAACCCTGTGCTTCCAGGAGAGACTCTGGACCACTATGACTTGGCACTGGACTGGTAGTTATTGATAAAGGGTTAAAAAATGTTTTTACTAATTAGTCATGTTTATACATGTGATAGCATGAAATAATCTTTCATATTCTGTTACCATAATGCTGTAAAGCTCTTATTCTTTATTTCCTTCTGTCATTCTTTGTCTTTATTTTTTTCCCAGAATTTTGACCACATTTAACACCACTGAGACAGAAACGGTGTTCCCTGCAGCATCTCTCTCGCTCACTCAGACACGCACACAGGCTGAGCCCAGTGGATATGCAGGACATCTGAAGGGGTTGAAGTTGAGTTACATAGTTGAAGTTGGCTCCCTTCTGAACCCTCGACTAACGTGTGCTGTCCTGACTGCCATGGCAAATCCCAACCCAACGTGCCCCTCTGCCCCAAAGGCCCCGCTGCGATCCCCTGGTACTCCACTCTCCCTGTCCTTCCCCTTCCTGAGGGAGGGCAGCCGAGTGTGGGAGCGGAAGCCTCCCCAGCCTGGGGTGCTGCCCAGCCCGCTGCCCACCAAGCGTACCCGCACCTACTCAGCGTGAGTCGCCCATTCTGTACTCACACCAGTGGAGAGCTCTGTTATTCGCTAGCAGGATCTATCTAGGGTGTTTTTTTTTTTTTTTTTTTAAATCAAAACATCATGAATCTGTGATTTCCCTGAATTCTAGATCTCTATGGTTTTTTTTTGTTTGTTTTTTTTTTGCATTTGTTTCTCTGCTGATCATGCAGTGGCACATAGCTTACCAATACCAGAAAGTCTAATGAATCCCATTGTATGAATTTTGTTGGCCAGAAACCCTTTTCAGTCGATAGTTTAACGGTGTAAAATGAAGGCTTCTGTTGGAGGAAAAAGGTCATACATTGATGTATTATTCAGAGATGAAGATGAAAAGCCTTGCGGTGGTGTCACTTTTTATTTTTTTAGCTGATTATACAACAAATGTAGATTTTCAGAGACAAAAACTGGGTTCATGGGGAGTTATTTTTTAAAAATATTTTAATATAGTGGTGTAGTCTGTCCCTCCATTTTGTGCTGTTTTCATAAATATCTGTATTGCACCCTAACTCTTCCCTCTGGCTGTGTTGACAGCACGGTCCGGGCCACATCAGGGCCAGTTTTCAAGGGGGTTTGCAAAAACTTCTCCAGGTCACAAGGTCATGGCTTCATACGGCCATCGGATGGCGGTGAAGACATTTTCGTCCACATCTCAGAGTAAGTGACTGGTACTCCCGTCTCTCTTTTTGCTCAGTGTAAATTAAATGTGATTCCTATCAGAGCAGCTAGGAGCATTCCTATCTTTTCGCACACATGCACTTTTTAACCCCCCCCCCCCCCCCGCCGCCCAGTTTGGCAAACCATGATTTAAGCTACATTGTGTGGCTCACAGGTAAAGTGGTGGTACTGGTCAAATCATGCACCGTGTGTATTTCAGGACTGGAGAAAATAGTTTACACTCTGAATGGTGCAACTGGCTGTAAAGGTGCCACGTGGAGGCAACACTCTCCATTCTTGTGTATACTAAGTCCTGTGCCTAGCATTGCAGTTTATATCTCAGCTGTTCAGTGGATGTGTTGTACCTGGGATCTAGACGTAGAGAATTGGAACAGACTCATTTCCGCTTGCAAATGGCATTACTGAGGCCAAGAGTCCAGACTGTCTGCAGCTGAGTGGCTCCATTGATCTATCAGGTGCCTGAAGGCTGTGTTGATTTTCTTTGTGTGTGTGTGTGTGTGTGTGTGTGTGTGTGTGTGTGTGTGTGTGTGCGTGCGTGCGTATGCATGCATCACCTCACACTCGTAAGGATACTGGGCATTGGACAGTGTGGCACAAACAAGAGGAATGCCCCCTTTACTGTGACATTGGGAAGACAGGTCAGATGAGTGAATGAATGAACACTGTCAATCCTGGAAGGAAACTGCACAAGCAGCAATCAACATACAAGAGAGGGATGACAGAAAAAAGTGGCAAGACTGAACTCACACATACGGGATGTGGATAAGCATTTTTAGACCAAGGAAAAAGCAGAGAGGAAGCTGAGCACCAGTCTGTCAGCATGAGAACTCATTATAGAGTCTTATGGCTGCTAGCAGTAATGATGTGGAGGTAGGGCTCCTTGGAGTGGCGTTTATGGACCAGTGTGCCAAAGAAGCTCCATAGCTTCTGGTCCTACAGGACTTGCAGGTTTACTTAGCTCATTGCTGGTGGGGACCACTGTTTTCTTTCACACCATTTGAATTTGGGATGGGATGAGAATGTCTGAGTTTTGAGTACAGTAGATCAGAAAACTTTCATGGTTGGAAAGCATGCAGAGGGAAGGCCTATGACCTGAAAGGGAAGAAATGGAAGTGAGTAAACTGAAGTGGAAGAACACTAGGGTTTTTTTCTTTTTTTGCACACTGCTAGTCTGTGGTTTGTGGATTCCATTGGCACCCTTGACGTTGATTTCCTTTCTTTTAGCATTGAGGGGGAATACGTACCCATGGAGGGGGACGAGGTGACCTACAAAGTGTGCCCCATCCCCCCGAAGAACCTGAAGAACCAGGCTGTGGAGGTGGTCATCACTCATCTGGTCCCTGGAACGAAACACGAAACGTGGTCAGGTCACATAATCAGCTCCTAGGCTCTGCTGTCTGCCATGTGGTACTTATGGGAGCTGGTGGCTGGTGGTTTGAAGAGGGTGGTTGGGTGTCTACAGCAAGGTGGGCGGAAGTGCTGAGGGGAATGTCGAAGGAAACAGGACTGAAAGTGACAGTTTGGCAGGCAGGGACGAGATGGAAGAGAATGTTCCAGTTGTTTGGTTTTTGGTCACGTTAGGGGAGTGTTGAGAAGGACGGTCTACCAATGTGTGCTCTGGGGAGATGGGTAACCACATGAGGGGTAGGGTTACTGGGACCCAGGAATCATGGCAGGGAGGGTGGGGGCAACAAAAAAGCAAGAGTTTGCAAATTCCCAGAATGTGTCCCCGTCTGGAAAGTGTTCCATTCTTATTTATTCATTCAGCTATTTATTTTTGTAATTTTTGGATTACAGGGATTTATTCAGATGCCACAGACTTAAGCTCTCCTTTCTTTAGTACTGCATCAAAATCTTAAGACTAACTATAAATTAATGTTTGCAGGAGGAGATCAGCACGCATAATCCTTCCTCACAGAGTCTAGGTGATTTACTTTTTCCCAAATGCAGCGCAACTGTTGGCCACTTGTATGTTTCAGAATGTTAGACTTTAAAAGTTAATATCTGTTGAACCTGTAAGGAATTAGATGTACAGAACTGAATAGGTGACTTGCAGTATGAGTTAACCAAGTTAAAAGGGTGTTCCAGTTTATATTTTGCTAAAAATGTTCTGGGATCAAGAGAAGTGAAATAGTCCAGTGAAATGCTTCTTCTGTGAAATTCTTTGTGTAGCTTGAACGCAGCATGCGATGCCTGAGCGGGCTTTTCTGTGGGAGGCGTGTAGCATTTTGCTGTCGTTTTTACTCTACACTCGGGTGTCCGGGCTTTAGGGTGGAAAGGTCACTGGCAGCTATGTGCTGTAATGAACGCAACCCGCATCTCTTCATCGTTGATCACAGAACTGCCGTTTCACTGTCTTCCATGTTACTTGTGAAAAAGAATTAACGGTAAACATTTTCATAGTACGAGTGCTTCAGTATTTTAAAAGATTTGTTTGAATGGAGTACTCAGTCTCTAACTTTTAATCTGATCATTTCATTCAAATATGATTTTTTTTTTCTGTGTACATCCTTTTTCCCAGTTTTGTATACAACTAAAATGGAACTTTTAGGTCAAACCACTTCAATTGCTATTAAAGGAGAATAAATAGTTTTTGAATTGCATGTCGTATTTCTTTTCTGATCCTGCTGGGTTGTGTTGACATGGTGTTTGTCACAAAGGTGGAAGGGAGGTCTTCGCACCCTTGGTGGTTTAAATATGAACATCGGAACTCAGGACTGAGTGTGACGTGAACATTTTAGTGGATTCTTTTCTCAAACACAGCCCAGTGACCATTAGGGATTTATCCTTTTTGTGCAACTGAGTAGCTTCTAGGAGAGCATTCAGGATAGTACAGCAGGAAGTTAAGTTTGAACCTAGGGTTCTGGTGGGTGTACAAAGACCTTTCACCATCAGAGGGTTAAGTCACTGAAGCTTGAGTGCTAGACTGGTGTGGTACATGTATATTAATGGAGACTTTAAAGCATTACTGAAACATGGTGGAGAAGAGCAAAGATAAAGCAAGTGTATACGAAGCAATTATTAAAACTTTTATTATACACCGTTAGTTGCCATCTTTTTACTGAAGAACCCAGTTCATCCAGTCCTCCCCCAGACAAAGGAACATGCATGAGCTGAATGTTAGAGCCATTTAGTCACAATGGTCTTTTGACTGTGGAAGTTCAGCTCTGAACTTTATCTGGAGACACAGCAGCAGAGTCCATAGTGGGACCACAGTTAAGTCCGTTGCTTTCCAGTCAGTACAGCATAGTCTCTCCTGATGAGGATGGTAATCGATACCAGGCAGGATGGGGACAATGGCGTGGGCCATACGTCTGTGGCACCATGAGCGCTCGTTGGTCACAGGGCGCCAGATGTGCAAAATGTCCTTATACATGACACAGCTTGATGCCATAGTCTTGGTACTGTACAGGTATGAACAATACATCTTAAAAACCAGTCTTTTTTTATACATTACTTTTATATCACAAGTACAACATGCAAAATTTTGTGATTTCCAGTTGCATGATCCATGCACCGCCAGATTTCATTGCATCAAATCGCATGTGTGCTACCATGGTAACGTAAACATCGGTGGCAGTGCTGGGTCCATAGTCCCAATCCTGTGGAGCTCTGCACTCCTACCAACACCATGTGCAAAAGATGTATGCGATGCATTTTTAAACACAAGTTCTCCTAAAATCAAAGTGTTAAAAAAGCAGTTAAAAAAAAAAAAAATCACAGTGATGTTTGTGGTTCTCTTTATCCATTTTGTTTAAAAACTATTTTAAAAACATTTGGGGTCATTTGACATATTAACACTTCCTACATTCTCCTATCTTTTTTTTTAAAATCCTTGAACTTGTTTTGATTTTGCTAAGGCAGTGCTATCAACAATTCAGTTAAATTGATAGGTCAGTAGCTGCTCTGTGTCCAATGAATGCCACAACCCTGGGGGGGGAGGGGGGTAAGCAGAAACTCCCCCCCACTGCAGTGGTCAAGACTCATTAAGGTGAGTGTTGAAGAAAAGTTCTCTGCACAGCCTAGCCGTGTCACTCGGGGAGCACACTGTGAAGCCTATGGTCCGGGGGTCGTTGAAGATCTCGTAGTCATTGCCACCCTGAAAAGGACAGTTTATTGTATTGATATTCTTTTTGGCAACAGTTTTATCCAGAATCATTTATATTGACAGGTTTGTAACCTCAGATACTTACAAATATTTTCCCCATTTTCACACGTGGGTGATTTTACTGAGTCATGCAGGGTAAGTGCTTTGTTCAGGGGTGGGTGCTGTAGTACAGAGGGCTGTAACTGCTGTCACGTACACAGCCCACATGGCTTACAAGTTTGCTTCTAAGTGAGTATTTTATAGTAGCAATTACACTCCGGTGTGTGCCGGATGCTTCCACGATCACCTTGACTGGGCTCCCTTCGTTGCCTCTCATATACCTTTTCTCCAGTTCCATGTTATTTATGCAAACTGATTCCGTTCCTGTTGGCATCCAGTTCGGCTCCACCCATTCTCAAACCCAGCCTTTGACTGGTTGCATTCTGACCTTTTCCCCGTTCTCCCCCAAAACAGTGTCAGCATGCCCCTTTCGTCTCAACTCACTTTGACATTTTATGGTCACCCCTTCCTCAGCAACTTACAGGCGACGTTTCATTGCCAAAGAAGTAGATGGTGTCCAGTCCCTCCCCCTCGAGGACGTCCAGGCAGAGGCGCTTGTCCCAACCCTCAGGGAACACGTCGAAGCTGATCACACCCCCTAGATGGCACAACAGCAAGGGAGAGCATAGAGGGTTTACCAAACAAGTCAGGTTGGAGTCACTGCCTTCCCAGGACACTCCATAATACTATTTTCAAACACTCACGTCACACTATGTACACAAATTACACAATGAAGGCCTTCTCTCGTATCTAACGTAAAACCCACTGTTACCCACAGTTTCCCTTTTCACCACCTTGATAGAAGACCCCCCCCACACACCAATTCCCCTCTCCCTGCCTGATTGCAGCAGCATTTCAGTGTTTAAAGTGTCAAAGGAAGGGGACAGCAAAAGCCAGAGTATAGGGGTCAGCATGAAAAGAGCATGGTCTGATCACCCCACCCCCATGCTGACTTCTCAAGCCTGACATGCAGAGGCATGAACCTGCCTCACATGGAAACAACAAAGTGTTCAAACTTTAGCTGTAAACTTACACACACACACACTTTATAACGTCTGGCTCAGACTGCACGGTTTCTCTCCCCCTGCTCGGCTCCATCTTTCTTGCCTTGCTACTTTACAGAACAGACGACACAAAGGGCAGGAGCTGCTGCCAAGTGTGTCCCCCGCTGGCAGAAGCTGAATGCAAGGCAGCCAGTGGGAGTGACAAATTCCCACAGAAACGTAGGAGGGGAGGGGCTTCAGAGTGATCAGCAATGGCAGGCCAACACGCAGCTCCCCATCCCCACACCCCAGGAAAAGATAACCAGGAGATTATGAAATTACAAAGACAAAAGCCAGGCAGAACAGGCCGAAGAGGAGGGGGGGGGACAGCAGACTGTTAGGACTACACAGGCGCATCTGCAGGACGTCTGTTTAAGATAAAGCTCAGATCTGAATTAGATATTGGAACAGAATCCTCCGCATGGCCCTGTCGCCCCTCAGCCAACCAGCGTGTGCACAATGACGCAGCCACCCAAGACAAACAGCCGTGTTTGTGTACACTGCTCTCGATTGTGCTGCAGTTATCTGGCTGACCTTATGACTGGACCCACTGGGGCATGATAGCGCTCCACCTGAGCATGCCAATCTGCTCTGATCATTAACCTCAAGTGCAAAACATCAACACGTGGTACCACGCAGCAAGTACGCCACCTTGGACCTGTTCTATAATCTGGCACATGTGTTGTCAACACAACCTGTGAAATTAGACTCGCCCACGACCCCAGCGCTTTCCAAGCGATCATTAACCGAAGCTGCGCTCCCTTCAGCCACCCAACTGGGTGAGCCTCTCTGATCAGCGGAGACAAACAGATGGACCCAGGGAGCTGAGCAACAAACCATTAGCAAGCTGGACATGCGGGACATCAGTAAACATCCACTGGCATGACTGTTGGCCATGTACACATAGTGCATAAATGAAACAGGCAGTCTACCATCTACTGGATACCACATGAACAGACTTAAATGAATAAAAATAAATCACTGCCATAAAGACTTATGCAGGTAAGTTGGAGACATCAGTCTCATAACTCTTCCTATGCTTTATCCCACCATTTTTAATTGTTAAACATGGTAATGCCATCTACAGAGATCAAGGGATTGCGCTTCATGCTCGTATGACAGACGAAAAAACTGCACTGGTCTGACTATAAGGCAATACTTTTTTCTGGTAATTGCATAAAACAAAAGATGGGATCGTCTTTTATTGGAAGACGAGACCTATAAAGGTCGTACACTGTATAACACCAGTATATGGCATTACTTATCCACTGGTGTCAAATATCCACAGAAATGATCAACTTGAGTTTGTGAGGGTGAAAGATGGCCTGAGAAAAAAAGAAGCTCAAAGTTTGGCCAAGTTAACCAAGAATGGAAGAGAAGTTATGATGCCAATTTTAGGATAACGGTATTCAACAAGACAGAGGTGTCAAACAACTCTCAAGCAGCAAAGAAATAAAATGTTAACAGAAGTCGTGGTCGAAGATGGCGAGCCTAAAAAGACTGTCTTAAAAACGAAAATGTATCCAAAACTCCTGAGGTTCAACTTTAACTCACTGTCACCTTAAACACTATGATGGAAGCAGGTTCTGAGATGTCATCTTTTCAACCTACGGACAAGGGGACTCAGTGGTTCCTTTAGATTGAAAGTGATCATTCGAGCATGTTTGTGACTTCCAAGGTGAAGTTGTGAGTTTCACTCTGCCCGAACATTCTCCTTCATCTGCCTACCCTTGGTGAACTGCAAACCCTTCCCAGCAAACTCCTTCTGAAGGGCCTCCACAAACTTCTCACGTATCTTCTCTTTCTAAGGACAGAGAAAAACAACAGTTACCTGGGACACTGTGTGGCACAGCCCAGAGCAACCATGAGGAAAAGCTATTTGTGGAAGATGAGTGCATCCTTCATCAGCCACTTCACTTTAACAACCTCAAGTGCTAGAGATGTTCCCATACCTTGTCAATTTCTGAGAACTCGATCCGCTCTTCCTGTGTACAGCTCCGGCCAATGGGAGAGATGTTTATGGTGCCGTTGCGGAATTCAATAAAGGTACCCCTAAAAATTAACAAAAAAAACAAAAAAAGACTGTAATCACTGTGGAAGACTGATCCAAAACAGTCAAGGTGTTCTTGAACAGCAGAGGTTGTGGGCTCACTGTGAGGAAGGAGAGGAATGGGGTAGAAATTTCTCAGATTGAGAACCAAAAGCCAGATTCGTGAGGGATGGAACACAATCTTGTTGAACGCGATGTGCCTGCATGCGGTAAAGTGAGGAACTGTGGGTAAAATATATAATCTGTATTTAAAAGAGCCTAGTACACAAAAGACAAAACACACTGTAGGCCATTTCTCCAAGGAGGATGCTGCTCTAGTAATGATAACCTCCAGTCTCCTTCAACTTCAGACAAGACTATGAAGGTTTCATTTTGCAAGGCCTGTCAAGAGTTCAGAAGATGACATTTTGAGGAAGATGAGTCTCTTAAAGGAATCTTTCAAGCAGTACTGTGAGACAGCAATCTGGTCAGGAGATGAACCTCACCGTTTCTTTGGCAGTTTGATGAGGCCCATGTACCGCAGACAGAAGTTGATGAGCTCCTGCAGCAACTCCTCTCCCAGATGATTCTGAATGGCCTGAAGCCAGATGACAGGATGACAAATCACAAGCAAAAACACATTGAAAACATCAAACCGAGAAAATAAGAACCTGAGCAGAGCGCTGCTGTTCTGGTCTTGTCGTCAGTAACGCCTGTACACAACAGTCACATCAATCTTAACTGGGAAAGCCTGGAAAGGAGGAGGCTGAATTGGAGGGAATTGTGGGAAATGGAGTCTGGGAGGGTGAAGTTCCTTATTGGAGCAATTTATGATGTACTCCCATCTCCAAAAAACATGGTGGTGTGGACAGGGGCTGACCCAAAATGTGTGCTGTGTGCAGACGTTGCTTCACTACAGCACATCCTGTCAGGCTGTAAAGTTAGTCTGAGCCAAGACAGATATACGTGGAGGCATAACAAAGTGCTAGTATGTGTTGCCACTGCTTTGGAAGAAAAAAAGGAGCGGAGCAAATTCAGTAAAGCAGGCAAGTGTGATTAGGCAGGTGTTTGTTAAGGAGGGGAGAATAAAGCCGCTGTAGGTCCTGCAAAACAAAATGGGGGTCAGTTAAGTGTGGCAAACGATTGGAAGCTTAGTGTAGACCTGAATGCAAGGCTAGCAGTCCCAAAAGAAATAGTTGCGAGCAACTTGAAGCCAGACATGCTTATGTGGTCAGAAAGTAAGCGTATAGTGTACTTCATTGAATTAACGGCTCCGTGGAAAGGGTCAGTTGAGGAAGCGCATAAAAGAAAAAGAGCAAAACATGCAGATTTGGCAGCTGACGCTACCCGGAGAGGTTGGGCTGCACACGCGTGGGCAATTGAAGCAAGTTGCCGCGGCTTTATAGCTAGATCGGTAACATCCCTTCTGACAGAGTTTGATTTTTCAGCAAGTCAGCTCAAGCAAGCTGGGGAAAAAAAATGACTAGCGTGGCTGAGGAAGCAAGTCGGTGGATATGGCTAAGGCGGCAGAATATGGAATGGGGAAAAGACGGCTAGGTTTTTTATCTAAATGCGAGGTATGGTTTTTTTTTCATGGCATTCATATGCATATTTTAGATTTTTATAGTTTATTAATTTTAGGTTAAAATTCTGCGAGGTTGGCAGAAGAGGCTCGAATAGGGAAGAAAGTGGGGTCTCATTAATGGTTTTAGTAATAATAGTGGTTAGAGTTGGCTGAGTCTCTGTCACCAAGAAAGGAGGGGGGTGCGTGTAAGACGCACAGTTGAAACCTCCTCGGTGTTATGGGCCTTAAATTCAACAAAACACTATCTGAGAGAAGGGGCCCCACCTGATGACCTCTGTGATTCTCCTGTGTGACTGACGTACAACCAAGTCATGATGATGTAATTTACAGCAGTTTGGAAAGCACAGCATACATATTTTTGTTAGATAAGGCAGGGAGGGTCTCCTTTGTCTCAGCTTTTCAGTGCAATGCACTATGTAATGAAATGATCAGTGTCTTAAGATCATACGTGCCAAGATAGCCACATTAAATGACAAGACTGGGGAGGAGAAACCCAAACCACCACCAAAAATCAGCCCCAAAGCAACCCTCTCTTTACATACCACCCGGTCTTACCTGCTTGAAGATGAGCCTCCCATCTTTGTACTGCACTGTACCATTCTCAGCAAACACGTAGTCGAACTTTTGCACCACTGAAAAGGATTACAACCACATTCATTGTGTGATTTTAGTACCTCGGAACATTGATCACTTCATAATGAAAGATTTTTAAAAAGATGGAAAAAAAAAACTACATTCCATCTTATATTATCTAAGATTGGGTTAACTAGTTATGGTGAAACTGTGGAATAAAACCAGATTACACTTGCATAAGGTTAGGCCCAAAAGTTGGTGATTAGTTCTTAATATCCTGAATGCTCATTACTTTTACAGACAAAATAGTGTGTTCCTCATTCTCCAAACATCCTCTTGTATCTTGGTGCTTTGGGCACGAATGTGAAGATAAAACTACTTTAAAAAGATGCATCACAAATTTCAGGCATCTATCTGAGCCAACTAAGCTAATTCTTAATGTATGTAAGGTTGACCTGTTATTATGGATACCCACCATTTCCCTCCCCATCTGCATTGTGACTCCCGCTGCAAACGTCTGTGATAAAGTAGTGGGAAAGGGGCTGTGTGTATTTGAAGTCCAGAAGAAGAAATGTAGTTAAAGAATGAGAAGAAAACTTGCTTTTGTGCCCTTTCAGGAATGTTCTTAACTGATCCCAAGATCACATGAAAAAAACTTGTTGCATAGCTTTGAAGTGTCTGTTCTGCAAATAAATAATGCAAATCCCTCTGGGTAAAAGGGGCAGCTAAGTGAATGCAAAAAGGCACACATGCAGTAAATGCAGCAGTCACACAGTATAACCGTGCTCACTGTGGGGCAACAAACAGTGGAGATACTGGAGAGCGTACAAGGCTTTTAGCAGACATTTAGTAAATGAGCTGGAAAACAAGGTAAAAAGGTCCCTGTCCTGAAATGTCACCCTGAGCGTAAAAACAACTAAAGTAAATTACTGTAACACTGGCTACCAGAGCTGGGGAGAGGACCACTAGATGGTTGTCACATGGGGTCCTTCATGGCATCGCCAATGTGTTAGGGACAGATGTAGAGTAAACAAGGGCATTCACAACAGTACACACACACACACACACACACACACACAACTTAATCATTGTCTACCCCGGGCTTCAATGTGTCTCATTTTATGTGCAGTGTAACTCATTAAGTTGAGCAACACACTGAAGCAACCACAGTGGAGCCAAGTGGGAGGCACAGTCTGCAACAGCTGCTCCTCTCAGAAAGGAGGGACCAGAGCGTCCGGGGGAGGATGAGCAAGACCAGTAGCCCACCTTCATCGCCATCCCCTAGTTGCTCAGCAATCTTGGAGTAGTCAGAACCGCCCACCACCCCGATCTTGACCGTTTTCCGCAGGGCCTGAAGGAAGCAGTCCAGCTCAGGGTCGATCTTCTGCGGGGTGGAAACAAGTCAGGTGATCATCTGAGCTATGTGACATATACGTGACACAAGCTGATGTGACTCGACCTCAGGTGTTTTCAGTTAAGTCACATTTTGCAGCCTGTTTACAAGCAAGCGTTTTAATTTATTTGGGTTTATTCGTTTAATCTACACATTAGCACAGAATGTGCCACGGGGAATTATTTATGTGGCCATATGGGAATTACACAGGGTGCGAAGAGTATTGCAGATGGACTAGGGGTTGAGATCTGGAAACGGTGTCAGAGATGATTAAAATCAGGTGTTCGCTGGTTTGAAAATGTGTAGTTTTGCCCCCCACAACCGTCAGCTGTATCGTAACACAAATTCTCAAGTATTCCGCCAAACAGAAACATGAGCACAAACTACACTACCATTCAAAAGTTTAGGGTCATTTAGAAATGTCCTTGTTTTCCATGAAGAAGAAGAAAAAAAACATGAAATAAGTTTGAACAGAAAATATTACAAAATGAATAAGAAATAGTCATTGACAAAGTTAGACAATGATTTTTATTCAAAATAATTGTTTCTATCAAATTTTACTTTCGTCAAAGAATCCTCCATTACAGCTTGGCAGACCTTGGGCATTCTAGATGTCAACTTGCTGAGGTAATCTGAGGAGATTTCAGCCCATGCTTCCTGGAGAACCTCCCACAAGTTGGATTGGCTTGACGGGCACTTCTTACTATTCGGTCAAGCTGCTCCCATAACAGCTCAATAGGGTTGAGATCCGGTGACTATGCTGGCCACTCCGTTATAGACAGAATACCAGCTGTCTGCTTCTTTTCTAAATAGTTCTTGCATGGTTTGGAGGTGTGCTTTGGGTCATTGTCCTGTTGCACAACAAAATCAAGTGCTGTCCACAGGGTATGGCATGATGTTGCAAAATGGAGTGATAGCCTTCCTTCTTTGAAGTCCCTTTCACCCCGTGCAAATCTCCCACTTTACCACCACCAAAGCAGCCCCAGACCATCACATTGCCTCCCCCGTGCTTGACAGATGGTGTGAAGCACTCCTCCAGCATCTTTTCATTCGGCCTGCGTCTCACAAATGTTCTTCTCTGTGATCCGAACACCTCAAACTTGGATTTGTCTGTCCATAACACTTTTTTCCCAATCTTCCTGTGTCCAGTGTCTCCATTGTTTGCCCATCTCAATCTTTTCTTTTTATTGGCCATTCATTAATCGGCATAGGGTTTTTTCTTTGCAATTCTCCCTAGAAGGCCAGCTTCCCAGCCTCTTCACTGTAGATGTTGAGACTGGACTTTTGCGGGTCCTATTTAATGAAGCTGCCAGTTGAGAACCTGTGAGGCATCTGTTTCTCAAACTACACGCTCTAATGTATTTATCCTCTTGCACAGTTGTGCAACAGGGCCTGCCACTCCCCTTTCTATGGCAGTTAGAGCCAGTTTGTGCTGCTCTGTGAACGGAGTAGTACACAGCATTGTAGGAGATATTCAGTTTCTTGGCAATTTCTCGCATGGAATAGCCTTCATTTCTCAGAACAAGAATAGGCTGACGAGTTTCAGGAGAAAGTTCTTTGTTTCTGGCCATTTTGAGTCAGTAGTCGAACCCACATTTGCTGCTGCACCAAATACTCAACTAGTCTGAAGAAGGCCAGTTTTATTGCTTCTTTAATCGGTGCAACTGTTTTCAGCCTGTGCTAAAATAATGCAAAAGGGTTTTCTAATAAATCGGTTAACCTTTTAAAGTGAAAGACTTGCATTAGCGAACACAGGATTCCATTGGAACTCAAGACTATTTGTTGCTGACAATGGGTCTCTACATTTATCCAGATATGCCACTCACCGACAGCCATTGCCAGCTACCATAGTCATTTACAACGTTAACAACGTCTGGACAGTATTTTTGATCAATTCGATGTTATTTTAATGGGCAAAAAAAATTGCTTTCCATCAAAACCAAGGGAATTTCTGAATGACCCTAAACTTTTGAACCGTAGTGTACATGTCAACAAACATCCACCCAGTAAGTTATCTACACATTATATTCTGAGCCAATTTACTACAGCGGAGATAAAGGCTGTACTGTACTCTGACAGGCCATCAACAAGGTCTAGACCCAGGCACCATGCCAAGACCAACACTGTTAGGTTTGTTTGTCACAGCGGATCGATGCTCGGGCAGCATTCGTGTAGTGGATCCACGCTACCTGAAATCGGTCCCCGCTCCACTTTGGAACCAAAACAAATACGTACTGCAGAGACTGAGCTGAAGAAACCAGTGTGGTGTCCAGGATGTGGTTAAAGCAGCGGTAGTCTGGTCAACCACGGATTCCAGTAAAGCTGGACTGCAGAATCACAGCCCTGACCGACTAGGCTGAGGCCCGTTTCCTTCCAAATGACTTTCAGAAACCCTTAACATGGCTCTTGGCCATCACCGCAGGGCAGCCGGTTCCCCGTGGCCCGGCAGAAAATCCTCTGCAGCTACCAGAAGAACGGAGCTGCACACAGCGCTCTGTGCCGTGCCAGCAAGGGCAGAAGGGTGCCTCTTATAACGGGAAACAGCCGTAATGCGGGACAAGGAAGTGCGCTCTTCATGCCCGATAAATGGCTTCACATGCAAAGCGGACACAAGAGCGCAGTCAGCCTGGACTCCTGCACATTCGAGCGTCTGTCGGCAAGAGTAGCGGAACAGAAGATATTCCAACTGGCTTACAGCGAGAACGTTTTCATTGTAAACGCAGCGGAAACGACCGAAGGAACACGAAGTCCCGCCTGAACAGCGGGCTGTGCACGTACTTGGCGTTCTCGTCACCGGGGGCGGGCCGGGGCACAGGCTGCATGCAAACGAAACAAAACATAGAGAGAGAAACGGGCCAAACAGCGAGACCCCAAAATGTGGCGTGAAACGGGAACAAATGCGCCAAGAGCGACGGTGAAAACAGAAACAGCGGCGCCGGCGCCCCCGGCGGGGGGGGAAAAAAAAAAAAAAAAAAAAAAAAGGCGACGGCGAGCGGGGCGGCTCTTACCTGTCGCGCAGGCGTCAGCGTGCCGTCCACGTCAAACAAACACAGGACGTTTCTGTCCATCGCGCAAAATCTGCTGAAGGGGCCTTCGAAAGGAGGAGAGTTTAAGCGGGAGCTGAGGTGCTGCAGGGCGGCGGCGGCTCTCGCGTCCGGCCGGAGGTCATAACGCCTCACACGGATCATCGCAGGGAAACGGAGCGACGAGGCCGGTCGCCATTCCCCACCCCCCCGGGGGGGGGCGTTACCCCAAGGCGGCCAATAGCGGCGCTCGATCCACGTCATGTGCGCGAGGGGGCGGGGACTGTGCGACATGTGCAGCGACGTCTGCGATCGGGCTGCTTCGCGACGGACGGCGAGGATCCCGGCCCTTGACGCTTACCATAAATTACTGTGAAATACCCTGTTGTCTAAAGGGCTACCGCATGCTGTAAACGACCTTGCTTAATAAGGATATGGACATCAGAGGTGAACGGTCTAAGCGACCCCTTCGACCACGAGAGGGCACAATGATAAACGATCCTGAGGCCAAACAGAATGACTGCCAGGTCCAAGGTTTCCTTGTGCTACAGATCACGAAATGTCGTTTCTCCTGGGCCACGGTGCACAATGCTGACAGACATCGTAACAACACAGGACAATGCAAACAAGTTGATGTAGAACACGGACATATAGATAAAGAGAGAGAGAGATAAGGTAATAAACAGATAGATGAATAGATAAGAAAGGAGCAGTATTGTGGTGCCAGCTGCTCCAAACTGATCACATGGCTCCCGCAGGGCATACAGTCTGATGCCATAACAGAAGATCTAAACAACTGTAGCACATGGCCTTGGGGTGAGTTGAGTCTACAAGCCATATAATGTTATTCCTTCATTCTCTTGAAGTGTTTCTGAACTTTAAAATGCAATGTTTGTGGCCAGAGTTGAGGAACAGGGCAAACTTGTTTACTGTGATTTTGGGAAAATGTGGAATGCTGAAGAGATTTTGGATCTTTTTTTTTTTCTCTCACAGCAAACCTCCACCATTTGGAATATATGCCCCATTTTTGGAAGATAATCCGAAATAAAAAAATATATCCCTATACTTACTTACTATACTGTAACGTAAAGAATTTTAAAACTTGCAGAACTCTACAGACAGATATTTAAAGTAAGAACTTTATTCATCCTATAGGAAAGAACTGGAGTTCAGAAAGTGCTGCAACATAGCAATCGCTGGCCAGTCTGTGAAAATGCGTCTGGGTTAGATATACTTTTTCTCCATATTAAAAAAAAAATCAGAAATGTTGTTTTTCCCTTGCAAAAAAAGCGAAGCTGCTAAGGGCAGGAGTATTTTGCAAACATCAAATACACGATGACACACAAGGATGACCTTTGCCTTCGACAAACAATATGACTAGAGTCGAGGCATCACATGATGTCTTCAGAAGGTTGCGTGGTCAGTTCAAGCCTTGAAATACAGACCACTAGTTAGTCCGGGGCAGGTCATCAACTTACAACACTGAGCTATTGTGCCCCCATGTGGTGTCTTAGATGGGACCGGTTTTGCTTTGTGTCAGACGGAGGATAGGAAGAAAAAAAGAGACCTGATCACGTGGTTGAGGGTTCATATCTGTGGAAGGTTTGCTGTAAGTTCAGACTGTCACTAAGTGCAACAGGACCAGGTCCAGGACTGGCGCTAGGTTACAGATTCTCGGTTAATTGATATTACAACGTAGTTTTCTACTTTTGTCCAAGTTTATATCTCAATCTAACGTTTAAGGATGTTAAACATTCGGGTTCCTGTACTAGGTTTTTATTTGCAGCAGAAATAAGCGCACCCCCTCTGAAAGCTAACAAATTCAGCTATCTCTCTTTAACTAATAAATATTTGATGTTCCTATATGATGGTAGTGTGCCGGCAACACTGGTTTATCAGTTATCATAGAAACGTGTTAATACTAAACACAAAAGTATGTTTTTGTAACAAAATGACAAAAGGTAGTGTTGCAAAAATGAGTAGACCCTCATAAACTGCAGAGTAAAACTCCAAAATGACTTTGCTGAGGCTAAATGATCAGCAGATGAGTCTGTTGGGCCATCACGCTCAAACGGATGTGACAAGTTAGCCTTCAAATAAGAGCGATACTTAACTCATTGTATGTCTCCCACACTTAATGCTGACAACGGGCACCACGTGGGAGCGAACTGTCCGGATTTCATTTTTTTCACAAGGGTACAAGAAGATTAGCAAATAGCTGTTGATAACCCAAAATAGAGTCACAAAAGTGATGCAGAAATGCAAGAAGTATGGAGTTGTGACAAGGTCCTTGAAATGCTCGTGCTGTCGTCATAAGCTTTTTTTTTGCTGACAAAAATGGAGGAAAATCGCAACGCGAGTGCCTCAGAGCTGGCAAAAGCTGTGGAAAGTCAAATTGGAATGACCGTTTCAGTCTCATACAGTAAGATGCATTCTGAACAGAAGTGGAATGCCGAAGTGGTCGTCATCCATGAAGGAAGCCACTGCAGAAGCAAAATCGCAAGAAGGTCTATTTAGCCTTTCCCAAGACCCATATTAACAAAGGTGAAGACTTTTGGGAATCTGTTCTCTGGCCTGATGAGACCAATATCAATCTTTTTGGACCTGACGGTGCCCACAGTGTATGGTATTGGAAGGGGGAGGAGTAGAGTGAGAAGTGCATGGTTTCCCCAATGAAGCATGGCTGTGGTAGAGTTTTGGTGTATGCGAGTGCCAAAGGTGTGGGAGAGCTGTACTTAATGGCATCATGAATTCACAAATGTACTGCAAAATCTTTAAAGAAAAGATGTTTCCTCCTCTCCACACCCTGGATCGTTGGACTATTTTTTTTTTTTTTTTTTTTAAACAAGAGAATGACCCCAAACATTCTTTCAAGGCCACTTCTGCATTCCTAAGGAGCAACAAAGTGAAAATGCTGGAGCGGCCAAGTCTGTCTCCTGTTTCGAAGTCACAAGTTGTGCAACTTCCCCATCAAACATCAAGGCACTCGAGGAGGCCACCGTCCACAAGTGGAACAAGACAGACGTGGCATTGTGCTGTGAACTTGTATACTCGATGCCAAGAAGAATCAGCGCAGTGCTAAAAAGTAAAGGTTTACATCTTAATTTCTGGTATATTACATATTTATAGAATTTAATCACAGATGTGCTCATTTTTGCAACCCTCGATTTAAGTAATGTTGCTAAATTTACTTATTTTACAGATATTGACATATCTTTCTAGGTTGTTGTTAAGTGCATGTTTAATGACTTTATATTTGTTATCTTTATGTAAAAGGTAATGGTCATACTTTAGAAACAGAAATATATCTATGTTTGGAGAGGGTGTGCTCATTTATGCTGTATACTGTATATAGGATGAGAGGGTAGCCTGCAGTTTGTAACCTGGGTTAAGATGGTTGTCAGCGTTAAATGCCTTTGCAGGCACAGGTCATTTAGAGACTGACGCATGAGGACTTTGAATGCTCTTCCATATTGTACCTTAGATGAATAAATCATTACCGAATGACTATGATGGTATGGTTATTTTGTGACGCAGAGTTATATTTATCGCTGTATCCCATTAGTCAGGCTACAAGAATTTCCCCAGGCGAGAGAAATGCCAGAAATGAACACCGTATATCTTAGCCCATGAAAGAGCGGGATTAACAATTACACAGCAGTATAATTTAAAGCAGCAAATGTTCTGGGCTGACTTTTCCTTTACAAAATATCATATAACCCAATACAGCATATTTGCCTCCAGCTCACCAAAGTGATGTGAGCTCACAAGGGATTGTGTTAAAAAAATGCTTTAGTAGCCTCACATTTTTATGCAATCTTTTTGTTCATCCCACTGAATTAAAGCTGAAAGTCTGCACTTCAACTGCATCTGAGTTGTTTCATTTAAAATTCATTGTGGTGATGTACAGAACCAGAATTAGAAAAAAGTTGTCTCTGTCCAAATATTTATGGACCTAACTGTATGTAGCCCACGTTCTGGTGGAAGCACATTAAAATGGATGAAAATTACAGAAATTACAGAAAATCTAGTACAGAATGATTAATATGATATTCAGCCTTGATGGCTATGGTGGTAAGTGAAGCAGTGAGGATCCAGTGATCCAGTGGCGTGCAGGGCTTTCTGAAGGTTGGGGTGATGCTTCCTACCACTGCCTTCACAACCTCCGTGCTGCTTGCAAGGCACCGCAGCTGTGAAATGAAAATATGTTTAAAATGAAGAAATGTAAAAAGAAATCAAATATTCTTTTAAAAACTCTTTCCTTTCATTGCAGCAAGTAATATTTAGCGTTGTGTATAATGAAATGCTGAGATTTTTTTTTACTTTGTATGTTAAAACTGGTAATCCTTATGAGAAAATTAGCGGAGATACTAGTAAAGGTACTAAATATTAAAAAGTGAGATACGGTGGAGTTTTCTGCTATGTTTTTGAAAAAACAGGTCTGCAGTACTTAAAGCTGTACTCCACTTGCATCACTTTAGAGGCGTTGCTTTCGAGTTGGCCCCTGACAGGTTGACGGATTGCCTTTGCCGCAGCCGTGGGAAAACGCACTGCAGTCACAGACGGTGTTTGATGTGAACGAAGCACAAAAGAGCGGCTCGGTGATCTGCAGGCTGGGCAGCAGCGCTAGGCTACTGGCCCTACAGGAGGCCTAACAAGTAACAGCAGCGGTGTCACGCAGCCGCTTAGTTGTGGTGTGTTTGAATGTGGGCTTGTGGATACTTTGTGTGTGATTTTCTGAGTGGGAATTAACCATATGTGTGTGTTCAGTCAGCATGTGTGTGTGTTTACTGCGTGCTGACTTCCTGTGTGTGTGTGACTTCAATAAAAATATTAAAATCCTCCCATCTCTTTAAAGACCGTAAATCTAGTCCAAATTTCAAGCTTTCCCCCCTATTTTTCAGCAGTGTTATCTTTAATAATAAACATGTCCAGAACCTCAGTATTAGGATTCATTTTGGCTAAATTTGGCTCATTTTAAGAATAAAACCACATTTTCAACAATGGAAAAAAGCAACATTACTAAAAAGTTATCAAAGTGGTAAATACAACACACTGAAGTGCTCCATTAAAGATATGGTCAGCTGTATAAATGAGTAAAAAAATTACTAGCTTAGTATAAAATCCTAAGATTGAGTGTTACCTTGGAGAAAAGTGTCAGCTAAATTGAAAAGTAATAGTAATGCTTTTAATGGAAAGATGTATACTGCATGCAGATTATAAATCGTAGTTATATTGGTTCCTTGTGTTGAGTTCTGAGTTATGAGTCTTCAAAGATACAAAAATTCCCCTTTTTATTCATTTATTTTTATTTTTTCACCAATTTTTAAAAAAAAATTTGTCTGTAGCGGTGTGCACCTGATCTGCGTTTTTGCACCCAGTAGTAAGCTGGCAGCAAAGGACATCCAAACAGAAAAGGAGTTTAACGGAGGGGACAAATGACCAAAAACGGACAAAACTGAATTGGAGGTTGTGGAAATGGACTGTTGTTGCTTTTTAATGAGCTTTGAAGTTATTTGAAGCCAATATAAAATAATGAAATGAGTTTTGCACTGCAATGGACTGATGGTAGGGTTGTTTCCATACTGTGGTAACTTATGATAGCGAGAAGCGGAGTGAATAGCGATTTGGAGGATTACAGGGGGAATTTCCTACACGGCCATGGGCAGGAGCATCTCAGCAGTTGAATTTCTGGTCATCCACCTGTGTCCGTGGTTGGTCACAGCGCTTCCGTTCTGAGTACACAGAGAAGGTACTGAGCAAACACCTTTACTGGAAACTCACTATCGCACAGTTTTTACAACAGTAGACATTTATCTCTCCCATGGAGGCTTTAGTTTTACAGCCTTGGCAACCTTTGTTCACACGTTCTTTCCTGTCCCTCCACCCAGTGTGCCCGTCTTTGTGTCACTCTCTCTACCAGTGTGTGCTGTCTACCCCCGTCCTCCTTTGCCTTTGTTTTAAACACCAATACGGGTCCCAGTCTCTGCCTCCCTGCTTCTCACGCTTACTCCATTCTGTCCCTTGCTGTACCCTTGCCTTTTCCCTGCTGCGCCATACCCGTCTCTTTCTGTTTGTGTTTGATCAGAACAGAGCAAACATGTTTAAACAGCTCACATATTTATATGTTTATGCCCTGGTCATAAATCTTCATCAGTTTTGGGCTCAGTTGTGAAACTGACATTTTTAGAAGCTGCAGATGCAATAATAATGCACTTCTTCCCACCAGCAGGTGTAGGAGTTCCTCGCAGCAGTCCAGTTGTTTCCATTCCAGGGTGGGTTCAGTGTTCATAAACATGCCTGAATTCTCACGGTGTCCTTTATTTTGTCAGGTAGCCTGTAGTTGTTTCAGTCACCAGTTTCAGTCACCAGTTATACCAGTTACCAGTTTATAAAAAAACAGTCACGACTGCATTATTTGCACTGATTTATTTATTGGCTCTGTGGAAAAGATAATGCGCCAGACTCTTGGACATATATTTGAAGTGCACAAGGACATTTGCGGACTAAAAAAGCTATAAATATGTTTTGAGAAAGCTTGAGCTTTCTAAAGTAAGATTTATTTATCTACGAGTTAAGACTTATCTTCCGTTGTAAGAATCTGCACTCCCCCATTCAGGCTCATGAACACAAAGGTTTTTATTCACATTGATGCCGTCTCCCAAAACAGGTTAAAAAGTGGTGTAAATGTGGGCATGAGTAGAAGGACACGAAAATGTGCCACTGCAGCCAGAGTGTTTTTCTTCTCCCAGAATCCCTTGAAAGGCTTGTGAGATAGAAGTGAGACAGCCCCCTGCCTCGGCCTTCCTGCGCCTTGGTTGTTCATTAACGCGCTGCGAACAGGTGAAAGGAACAGGTGGGCAGAGTCAAAGGAGAAAGGGAACAGAACGGGTGAAAAGAACAGGGGAAAGGAGAAAAGAACGCACGAAAAGAGGAGGAGAAAAGATGTGGGAGCAAACAGCTGGAGAAGAACGCAGGGGTGCAGCAAACTGAGAGGGAACCAGACTGCAGAAACTGCTCGCTTCTACACCTGTTTCACACTGTTTTTGAGGGCTGCTCTGCAATTTAAAGTAGCCCTGGGTTTTTTTCAAAAAGTGTTTTTGGTCTACTTTGGAGACCATCTTTGAAGAATACAGCTTGGATCAATGTGCAACCTGGATTCCTACGTCTGTAGCAGGTGACCTTCATTTCAAACTTAATCTGCTAAAGCCGATTGTTATAAACCCCTCTGAGGGACTCTTCTAGTCGGCGAATCTGAAGAAAAGTGTGGGAAACATTACTGGAAGCATGTATCTCGGCAGCATTGCTCGGAAACATTAGACAATGTAACTGTGAAATCTGCTGCGTGTCCTTCTACACGGGGTAAATTATTAATATAAACCAAAAGGAGTCATCGGTGGGATTTATGAGGCAGTAAAGCAGCAGCCGATGCGGTGAACATGTGGTGGCTGAGTGCCTGCGCTCTTCTGGTCATTGCGGCCCGGTGTCCACCTGTTAGCCCCTGTCTGGGTGGGAAATACCTGCTCAATGTGATCCTTATGGAGGATGAGGTGTCGCCCTGGAGCCTGACCTACGTGAAAGAGCCGGTGCTCCGTGCGGTGGAAACAGATGCCCAGCTTAACCGGGAAGCAGGTACCACTCTGTCCCTTCAGGTTCACTGTGTCTGATGTTTTCCCTGGAGAAAATCACCCGCATTGTGTAAGGATTCGTGTACGGTATGTGATTGTAGATGACAGCCCGTAAATATCTATTTGAATTTCGTCGTATGTGCATGCGTATGTATGTATTTGTGTGTAGTTGTGTATCCATGTACGTACACATGTTTATAAGTGAGTGTATCCCCTACTTACCAGCGCGATGGCCTCCTGGATGAAATCTCATAAGTCGGAGGCAAAATTGCCATTGTGCCATGGTCGGCTTGTGCTACTCGTGAGCGAAAAGAAAATCAGTCTCGCATGTAGTCATAACTCGGTTAACGGTATGAAATAATGAAATGATTTCACTTCTGTACTTGAAAATTCATAAGTCAAAGATGCGTATCCGGAGGGATTCCAGTACATTTGCACATATGCATACGCACGTTTCTGAAAAATTCTGCAGTGTAGAAGTGGGGATGGTTTTACACACCCAACAAAATGTATTGCCGTAAACTTGTTGTCCAGTTCCTTTCTAACACTTGCAACTATAAACTTGTTGTAAGGACATGCTGAGTAAATCCAGGGGATGAAAACACACAGAAAGCAACAAACAGTTACATGAATGTGTTCAAAAGCAGAAATTTTCAAGCACTCATTTGTAATACCTGCAAGCACTATGTTTTCAAAATACCGCTGGTTAACTTTGCCTACCTTTGCAACCTTTTACTGCATTCAGGAGTAGACCGCAACCTGACCATTAATTTCAATGGGTTTAAAACCAATCTTTACCGGCGCAAGGGCTGTGCCAGCAGTACTTGCGAAGGAGTGGAAAAGCTTAAGGAACTGACTGTGAGTACAGCTGAGACCTCGACTTGGAGTCTTATAGCGTAACAAGACATCATAAATGAAATAGAAAAATCTTCAGACCCATCTGTTCCTGTGTTTGTCTTTACCCCCCATTGCCCATGTTTCAGAGTAAAGGGGAAGTAGGCTGTGCCCTGTTAGGACCAACCTGCACGTACGCCACCTTCCAGATGGTTGAGTGAGTACAGCACTATCATCCGTTCTTTTACTTTTGCTCATTCCATCACTGTCTCTGGAACCTAACCTGTCTCCACGCCCTTACGCTGTTCCCAGCTTCCCCTACCTTCCTCTCGTCAGATCCCATCCTTTTCGTTCTCACCCTGCTTCTGCCCCTCACCTTGCTTTTACTTGTAGAGGACTGTGCAGTTTTTAAAATATCATCATCTGTAAATTCTTAGCACAACCATTCCTCACATAACAGGGTTGATTTGTTCTGTCAAATTATTAATATTTCTTGCAGCAAAATATTTTCTCAGGTAAATAAAGGGAAATATATATTGAATTAAAATACTGAAATAAAAGGTCTTTTGCATGACAGCAATATCATTAGCATGCCTCATAATATTTGTAACAAAAATATTTCTAGTTAGGTTTATTTCGGTTAGATATTATTTACCTTAATTCATACATCCCAGTGGTGTAGACTCATTGTGATAAGAAGTAGGAAGCATGTAGAGGATTTTGTCATGGAAGAACTCTAACTGTGGTGATAAACTGGAGGAAAAATAGCCAAGCTGACACCGCTGCACCTACAAACGTTTGTGTATCTGTTCCCGATGCAAGCTGTTGTGTGGAATAAAGTGCCTGCTGTATGGAAAATGTGTCATCGCATTAGGGATGAGCGTATTTTTCTCTGTGGTCTGCCTATGGGTAATGGCGACAAGGACACAGGAGAGCGAGCCTTTTGTCAGGAAAATCAAAATAATTTGAATTAGTAGGCAGCAGTTCAGTAAGACTACGACACTGTAGCTGCGATGCTGTTTAACTGAGACAGAGCTGTGGTTCAGTGCAGTTTTGGATACGTGGTTTAGACTACGGTGTTGCCGTGTCTTTGTGTCTCTCTCAGTCTGGAGATCGGACTAACCCTCAGTATGCCCATCATCTCAGCGGGGAGCTTTGGCCTCTCCTGTGACTATAAGGAGAACTTGACTCGCCTTCTGCCTCCGGCACGGAAGGTGTCCCTCTTCTTTGTTGACTTCTGGTCTTTTTCGAGCGGACTGAAGCCCTTGTGGAAATCAGCCTATGTCTACAAGAAGCCTGAAAACACAGAGGATTGTTTCTGGTGAGCCTTTGTATCTGGGGTTCTCTGGCCAGGCTATAGCCACTCTGGGGTGTACGAGGTGGAAAGCAGAGGTTTGGGGTGGGTAGTGCTTTAGAAAAGTAGCTGCATGATATGATTTCTGAGCTTTGTAATAATAATAATAATAATAATAATAATAATAATAATAATAATAATAATAATAATAATAATACAGCAGCTAGGGTCATGTCCAGGCTGTATCCTAAATCCCTTCTCGAATTTGAACCACCACCCTATAATGGAGGAGTAATCGTTCATGATAGAAGGATAGATGGATGAATGGATGGATGGATTGATTGATTGATTTAATATATTAAAAACTGCTTAATATCAGGCAATTGTAACTTCATGTCCCAGAAGAAACCCTAGTTAACCCGATTTACCGTAGTAAAAATACGCAGCCGAAAAAGTGGTAACTTTGTTAGTTGCTTTGGATGAAGTTGTTAGCCCAGAAACAAAATAAGTTTGTGTCCCAGGTACATCAATGCCCTTGAGGCGCCGTCAGCTCTTTTCGCGTCCAAAATCGACCGAGAAGTACTGCGACAAGAAGACGAAGTACTTGAGAAGCTGAACTCCACCAACAGGAAAAGCAACTGTATGTGCAACTCAGAACAACCGGATCTATGGGATTCCACACGTTCATTGCCCGATCGTCTCAGATGATGCAGTTTGTGAGCTAGCGCATGAGTAGAAGGTGGTATACTGGTTTGAGCTGCTCCGCTTGGGTTTTGAAGGACCCGGGTTCAAATCTGACCTCCTCCTGTTGTGCCCTTGAACAAACTGCAGTAAAAATTGTCCAGCTGAATAAATGGGTAAATGATTTGAAGTAGTTTAAAGCCAAAAGCTGCACTGGAGGAATGCGTTATTTAAACAAATGATTGTACACGGATCCTGGACATTTACGCATTCATTTTGCAGACAAGCAACAAACAACTCAGAGTAAACAAAAGTGCATTTCACAGCAGACAAAGAGCTTTACAGACATGTCTGCCATTTTTGCGGGTGTACATTTACAGTAGCTGAATTCAGGCAACTTGAACAATATTGTTTGGTGGACTTTTTTTGCCTTTATTTAATTGTATATTTACCACCCCAGTTTGGTTTGCTACCCTGTTCATGGCACTCTAGAGGCCTCTTTTGTTGTTTAATCTGATACCATCTGGTCACTGGTTTTCTAGTTAATGATTTCCTATAAATGACCCATGAACAACCAGCGACTACCAGCAAGAGTGATATTTTACCTCTTTATTTCCCATTGCAGTGTTCATCCTCTGTGGGACCCCAGAGGACATCATCCATCTAAAAAACAAATCGGAGGAGAATCCAAACATCGTCTTCATTCTTATCGACCTTTACAAGTCAGTTTGAACCCATTTTCTATCAGCTATCCTTTTTGTGGTGGAAATCCATGCTGACCTTCCGTATTTTGTGCTCAGTATGACCTCAGAGAAGTCTTGCTTCGAGGCTTCTGAGGACTTTGACTAAGTTAATTTGAAGAACTTGGTGCTGAGGTTTAAAATAAAGAGCAGTGTTTAGCAATAGCAGTGATGGCAATCGTAATAAAGACATTTGCTTCTCAACAGTACTGGTTATTATACCAACACATCTTCCGTGCCTGCCATGAGCAATGTGCTGGTGCTCACAATGCCCAACATCAGGAACTACACCCTGGACCCCAGCTTCAACAACAACAGCACGGTGAGACCCTTGCCACAGCTCGGCCTTTCTCCTGTGTACATCGGTGCCACCGTATTTGCCCTTTATCGTGACCGGTGATAAGAAACGATCGTCTGCAGCTCCCGTCCGTGCAACCGTTTTTCAGACCTAGGTATCTCTATGAGGTTTGATAGACTTTCATGTCAGGTACCTTTATCTGCAGCGACAGACCTCACTTCCTCGCTTAAGAGTTTAACACTTTCGTCCATCTGTACAACAAGAGTGTTCAGTGGTGCAATTCATGTTGCGTTGCTCAAAAGGAAAAGAGCATGGCCATTCTGAAGACTTCAGCTCATCTGTCATCTTCCTCTTCCATTTCCTGTCTTTAAGATGCACGAATGAAAATAAATCAGATTTTAATACGGGCTGCCCGCTCATCCGCTCTCTGCCTTAAATTTGTACTCAGAGGCCGATAACAAACGACTATCTGGCCGCGTACCACGACGCAACTCTGCTCTTCGGCCACGTGATGAGGAAGCTGTGGAGCACCGCACCGCTGCAAAACCAGTCTGTGGACATCCAGTACTTCAGGAACATCTACTTCAGCGGTAGGAGCCCATTTGTGAGCATCTATGTGATTTTCCTCAACTTGAGGCACACTGACACAAACATCAGGGAGTCTGAAGAACACTGGCTGCTCCCTGTTATGCATGGGCTGCGATCTTTTGTGCAGATGTTTTTATTTTTTCTTACATTTTCTCCAATGATCTATGTTCTAAAATTTCTGCTGGTCGTGGAGTGAACATGACCCATGTGTGTGGCAGTAAGGAACACCCAAACAGAAGAGAATTGCACGATCAGGTTAACTCACTCTGCTTTTATAGTGTTTACATCTCCTGTGTGCCTGCCTGGTGTTTGTGAGCGTCACTCATCAGCAGGAAGAGAAGGAACGCTGCACAGGTTGATGGGATGAGTCTGTCAAAAACTGGCATTGAATAGGAGTTTGTGGAGACACCCTGTTTTTATTTTATACAATAACAGTTGTGTCCTGTGTTTGACTGGTTTCCCATCCAGGGGTTGTTTCACGGCCTGGCGATCTATGATTCTGGAATATGAGTATGGAGAGCGTGTGAGTGTGTGGTGCGCTGTGTGGGCAGTGTAAGTGGTTTGTTTTCTATACACTGTATGTCTACACAGAGAACACAGCAGGCGGGACATATGTTCTGGACCAGCACGGGGACCGAGACGTGAATTTCTCAGTCATTTATACTACCAAGGATTATCAGGTAGGAGATAACACTGTTAGAGCATAACGCTGTAGACCTGAATGGACATACTGTATCTGTGTGTAATGCTCTGACCACAGAATCTTCTCCGTCTGCAGTACAAAACCCTGTTCAAGTTCAACACATCTAACGGCCAGACATACGTTGCGGACCCCAACCCCACGTGGTTCTGGGCTGGTAGCTGCCTGCCAGAGGACAGTTCCAAAGAGAAGACTTGTAAGGAAGAAACAGGGCTGATTCGCCTCTTATCCATCCCGTCATCGGTGCTATTAACTTGTTAATAATTAGAAACATTCATGGCCGCTGCTGTAGACCTTTGACTCCTTATCAGGAAGTTAGGAAATCGCCCTGAGCAGTTCTTTGCATTTACAGACACAAGTGTTGTTTCAGGAATCAAGTTTAAGAGGTTCTAGCGTAGTTTCAGGGGGGCAAAGTACCTCCAGGTTAAAAGTGGCAAACTGCAAAATCACAGTTTCCCTGACTGTTCATTTATTGCTTAGTTAATACTTTTATCAGAAGTGACCTACAAGGCATTTGTTCAGGGATTTAGTAGAGCAGTAAAGGATCAGTAGTTGGGTCAGGGGTTCTGGACTTACAAGGACAAAGCCTTGAACCAGCAACCTCTAAATATAGGTTGTGGGAGGTATAATGTGGGGCAGTGTGACTGTCTACTGTGTGCATTTTCAGCTCCGATACAGGAAAGTAACATCATCGTCATAATCCTGGGCGTCACAGTGGTTGTGGTGGCCGCCATTGCGCTCATCTTCTACAGGTGAGCACAAAAAAATTGTTTCATAAAATAAACCACAAAATATATAACAGATTTGTTGAAGATAGACTAACTAAAATCAGCTGATTTTCAACAGTGGAACACTTTTAAATGTGAATTTTAAAGTTAATATTTTGTCTCTTTACGAGATGATGCATTTGTTACGGAGTTACACAGCATTCTGTAAAAAAAAGACTTTCGTTGTGCGTCTTCGTCTGAAAGTCGTAAGTTGTTTCGGAAACAATTTGATAGTTCATAATAATTCTAACATTGCTTCAACGCTATGTCAAGGCTCGTATCACTCGTATTTTGTACTTTGGAAAAAATAAGACACGTTTAAAATCCGTCATTTATTTATTATTATTTAATCGTAGTCTGTTTCTTTATCCTCCTCTTTGCATTTTTAGAGCTGAAAATGTACTGTCGCTTTTCCTTCAGTTGGAATAATTGTGCAAAGGCAGTGAATAACACAACTTAAGAGTGAAGTTATGTAATACATTCTAGCTCACTGGGAAGTGGATAACAGTGAGCATAAGGGTGTCCTGATAAACATTCTTCCAACAGACAGAACAGGAAGAGTCGCCAGATCCAGAAGAGGTGGTCCCACATCAGTCCAGATCTCATTTCTCCACTGGACTCTAATGAAAGGAGCCTTGTTTCACTGATGGTAAGTCGGTCTCACTGTTCATGCTGCTTACCTGGAGGGGTCCTGCCGTGGACCACCGATCTAAGTGTTAACCTCAAGTTTTCCGATATCCATCAGTCAGGTCTTTATTGTGCACTACATGAACCGTTATGGCAGTCTGGAACATCCAACAACCCCTGGATAAAACATTGCAAATGGAAATTGAGAAAAAGCTTAAAATAATTTTAAAAATGTAGACATTTGTTTTGACCTGAAGCACCTTTTTTCAAAAAGCCCAGAATTTGTGAGCAGCTGTGATATGCTTTTCCTGAGTGCTGTCTCCAGTATCCAAAGCTCCTGCTTCCATCTCACCGTGTATGTTTATTTGCGTTCCTCAGATCGATGAAGATCACAGGAAGGACAGGAACGATCTGATTCGGCGTGGCCGTTATGACAAAAAGGTGAAAGGCTGTTTATGTTGCTTTCTGTCCTGCTCATGCTGCTCAGGTTGCTCTGCAGCCCTCAGCACTCGCTCGGGTCCACATGGCTGCGACTTTACAGCCCGCGCCGACAACTGCTCTTCTCTGTCAGCCATGCTGCTGCTGCCGTGTTTCAGCCTCCTTTCCTCTGTTCTTAGATCGTGATTCTCAAAGAACTGAAGAACACGGATGGCTACTTCAATGAGAAGCAGAAAATTGAGCTCAATGGGGTAAATCACGCCGTCTTTACCATCTGTCTGTGGATGAGGCACTGCAGAATGCAACACATTGGACAGTTTGACCCTTTCTTCTCTAAGACCCGTTTTTCTGCCTTGCTTTCTCCTCGTGTGTTGCTCTACCCCAAACAGCTCCTGCAGATCGACTATTACAACCTGACCAAGTTTTATGGGACCGTCAAGTTTGACCAGGGTGTGTTTGGGGTGTTTGAATTCTGTGAGAGAGGGTCCCTCAGGGTAAGCTCACAGGCATCGCCTGTTGCCAACATTCACTTGGTGCCGGGGGGCTGACTCTTCCAGACCAAACGTCTTTATCGCTGGCAGACTCTAAACAAGCAACGCTCATTGTCCAAGTCTTGAAGAATCATTGTTCCGAACACACACAAGCACACCAGATCAGCCGCATGTCTCTCCTTCTGCAGTTTGTGCTGAACGATAAGATCTCATACCCCGAGGAAACGTTCATGGACTGGGAGTTCAAGATTTCCGTGATGTACGACATTGCCAAGGTCAGTTCTGCTGTTTCCATTAAAGTTGTTAATGTCAGCATGCGGGGAGTGAAGAGGCGAACAACGAAACATAGAGATGTTGTTTTGTCCCAGTAAGAGGCTGTTTGGCTCAAATATAAACAAATAAAAGAAGGGCACGATATGTTTTCTGGTTGGAACTACATAAAGTCATGTGGAAGGTAACCAGTGGGCCTAAATGTGGTCTTGTGCAGAAATGTAAAGAAATAACTCTGAACCCCCTTTGCAAATGTCCTACAGTATTGAGGAAAGGAGAAGAAAATGCCAAAGGGTTTTTATCGTGTCTGCATTAGGCTGGAATAGTCACGATCTCTTTTGACCCTGTTTTTCTTTTCTTTGAAAGGAAAGTTGGATGCATTTTTGTTCACTCTGAGTTGTGTTGTTTTGGAGAAAAGCAACAGCAAAATGAATGAACGCAAGCGGACCCTTAACCCGACAGTCAGTTGTCGCCCTGCAGCAAGCTAGGCTTAAATCACAGGGAACTGCACGTGCGGCTGCAATTCTGAGAATTTGTTTTGTTCTCAGAACCTGCAAGTGTCATTTCATCCCAAGCAAATGGTGGAAATGACAGTGGGAGGTGGACTGAGACTTTTACAAGTCAAAAGTTAGTTCAGAGGAGCTTGTGCTACATGACTTTAGAGCCAAGAGTGGAGGAATCTGTCATGAGAAACAGCCAGTGTACCATTGATGTATGTGCTGTTTAAAACGGTCCCGCTAAATGCTTCTCTCTCTAGATGTGCCAGCGGCAGTGTGATATCACATGCTGGTCCTTATGTACTGTAGATACACAAGCAGATATAAATTCCTTCTGAGTTATACAGTGATTCCACGGTGATGTGGTTGCGAAATAGCTGTCTCTAAACCTTGCATGTCGTGTTTCTCGTCCTCCTTCAGGGCATGTCCTACCTCCATTCCAGCAACATCGAGGTCCACGGCCGCCTCAAGTCCACCAACTGTGTGGTGGACAACCGCATGGTGGTCAAGATCACCGACTTTGGCTGCAACACCATCCTTATCCCAGGAAAAGGTGGGACCAGATCACTTCCCTCCCTCCGTCTTCCTACTGCTGCATTTCTCCAGCTGTGCCCTCGTTCTTCTATATTCCTCAGCCCAATATTGTTTATACCGTAGGATTGACAGCGGCAGTTTTCAAGATTTGAAATTGTTACACAGGATTATTGAATAGTTAGAGCACAGTGTCTTTTTGATGAAAGTGTTGTTGGATTCTGCACAACCGTGTGTAGCATGTGGAGCAGTGCTCTGTGTTGTTCATCATTCTCCACATTCCTTTCTTCTATTATTACCACAGCCCTCCTTCTGCCCGTTTTCACCCCACCCATCCACCCCCCATTTCTCTGTTTCATTGACCCTTCCAGACCTGTGGACAGCTCCAGAACACCTGCGAAAGGAGGGAATCTCTCAGAAGGGTGACGTCTACAGCTTTGCCATCATCGCCCAAGAGATTGTGCTCCGCAGGTGTCCCTTCTACACGGAGGCCTGCTCAGACCAAGCGGGTGAGAACAACATGGCTCACATCCATGAGATTTTTTCATGAATTTTGTCTGCTTTGGCTCTGTGGGTGCCTTGCACCTCACATTTACGTGTACCTATTTAGTCAGTGCTTCCCACCAAACCAACTTATAATGTAAAACTGCTTACAGCAGTTTACCCATCTTTACTGCATCAATTTAGGGTTAAGTACTGTGCTTAAATATGCTACAGCAGGAGGTAAGATTTGAAACTGTAGGCCCTAAAAGGCTACCTTTTCTCTTCACATTTCTTGGTTTGAAGAGTGAAGGAAACAAGTACATACAAGTGTAAAGTACAGTTTGTTCTGGTCATGATTCTGTGGAAAACTACCAGTCCTGTTCAGAAACAGTGGCTGAGTTGTGCATTTTTTTGTTTTGACTACCCCATGCCAACTGTAAGAAAAAAAATTAGTTCATGGATTTCTACTGCTGTGGTGTTTTATGCATCCATCCATTTGTAGTAACCACTTGTCCAACATAAGAGACACTGTGGTCCACAGCCATCATTTTAGGCAGCGTACACCCCGGATATGATTCCAGTCCGTCACAGGGCAGTTAAACACACACTCACTCAGACTCTGTGGACCTCAATTCACTTGAAACACATGACTTTGGACTGTGGGAGAAATTCTGAGAGTGTGGCATAAGCCATCGTGAACAGCGAGAACATTCAAACTCCACACAGAGTGAGCCTGATTCAAGCCCACGTCTGTACTCACAGCTTATGAGCCTCAAGACACTAATGGTACCCTCTGTGCCACTTTATTACTTTATTACAGGCATTATTTTGTACATGCATCACCATGACCATCCCTTGTCCATGCATGTCTATATTTTACTATCTGTTAGAACTACAACTAACATAACTTTCTTTTTTTGTCTTTACAGAAAAGTTGTACAGAGTACAGTTCCCGAACTGTATTTCAGTCTTCAGACCTGATCTAAACTTTGAGACAGCAACTGAGCAAGAGCTGGAGGTATGAATGTTCCGTTTAGGTACAAGTCTGGAGGGTTTGGTTACAGGTTTATCTGCAGGTCACCACTTGTCTAACTATAACGTGTGTGTAAGCCAGCATGCGCACATAAACAGTTGCCTGCAATGTAAAGTCTCTTTACCCAGCGTATGTCCTGCTTACCTTTGTTTGGCATGTACTGTGCATCCGTTCACTTGATCTACATCTTCTAAGGATGTGCGCGTCACCATCTTGCCCTCATGCAACCAGGTTTACATGCTCATTAAAAGCTGCTGGGAAGAGGACCCAGAAAGAAGGCCCGACTTCAAGAGGATTGAAGCCTCTTTGGGGAAGATATTTAGGTGGGGTCACCTCTTACTGTTGAGGCCTAGGAGAGATCTGTTACCTTTCTGGTGGCGCTGAGCGAAACGTTGAAACCGCTTCATTTACCGTATGCCAGTAACCTGCACAACCAAGCCAACGAGAGCTACATGGACAACCTGATCCGCCGGCTGCAGATGTACTCGCGCAACCTGGAATACCTGGTGGAGGAGAGGACGGCACTGTACAAGGCAGAGAGGGATCGCGCTGACCGCCTCAATTTCATGCTGCTGCCTGGGTCAGTGTTGCTTGTGTGTGCGCATTGGGATGTTGATGAAAGCGTGGAAGACCGGTAGCTTCAGGCTAGCTTCGCAGTGCGTGACATTATAATGGTGTAAGCGTCTGTGTGTATGAAGTAAATAACACTCCATAGCCTGGTAAGAAATGACCTCCTCAAATCTTCCTCCTTTCTACTCGGCAGTCCTGTGGTGCGCTCCCTGAAGGAAACGGGTCGTGTGGAGCCTGAGCTTTTTGAAGAGGTCACCATCTACTTCAGCGACATCGTGGGCTTCACCACACTCTGCCAGTACAGCACACCAATGGAGGTGGTGGACATGCTCAACGACATCTACAAGAACTTTGATAGCATTCTGGACAACCACGATGTGTATAAGGTAAGCAACGGTGCTGTGCGTGGCCAAGACACCAACCAGAGAGATAATCTCAACCCACGCAGATGATCCTCTATGTAAAGTTAATAACTTGGCAGAGACTTGTCCCCAGTCCCATTGCAGGGAAGTTCATGCCAGAATCATGTGACCAACTCTGCTATTCAAGACATTGCTTTGAAGATGCGGACAGACGAATGACCATTGGTTAGTCTAGTTTTTGATAAATGTGCTCTTGCGTGTTCTGGTAGGTTGAAACGATCGGCGATGCCTACATGGTGGTGTCAGGGCTACCGCGGAGGAACGGGAACCGGCACGCAGTTGATATCTGCCGAATGGCACTCGATATCTTGGCATTCATGGGCACCTTCCAGCTGCGCCACATGCCAGGCTTGCCAGTCTGGATACGAATTGGGGTCCACTCAGGTGCTTGACTCCCCCATATCCAACCCTCTTCCACTTGGTGTTAGCGAACGCTTGTGTTCACTGTGCATGTGTATCGTTTGCGTAGGGCCATGTGCAGCAGGCGTGGTGGGGATCAAGATGCCCCGGTACTGTCTTTTTGGGGACACTGTAAATACAGCTTCTCGCATGGAGTCCACAGGACTGCGTAAGCATCTTTAATGCTCACCCATAAGCTTAATAATGAATCTCTACATCCATTCCACAACAAGGCACCACACTGAGATGTTCCAGGTAACACATTGTTCACACGTCCACAGCTCTGTGAGACATAAGATAACACATATTACTCTATCCCCAGCCCTTCGTATCCATGTGAGTCAGCCAACCATCGAAATCCTTCAGAGAACCGACTGCAAATTTGAGTACGAGAAGAGAGGGGAGACCTATTTGAAGGTGAGCGATCTGACCAACAACCAGAGCCACACACATCATGTTGAGCTGTTTGGAACCGATGCTTCTTTTTTCAGGGTAAAGGCACAGAGATGACATACTGGTTAACAGGTGTAACCGGGAAGAAATACAACCTGCCTACTCCCCCGACAGCGTGAGTTCTTATACTTCTCAAATTGTGTGCACATACGACTGTGTGTAGTTCAAATCGCCTAGTTAAGACATTCATGAAAAACTTGGCAGTCATAACATAGACTATATGGCCAGAAGTATGTGGACCCCCTTTCTAATATTTGAGTTGAGCTGTCTGAGCCGCACCCACACAGCATACAAATACATTCTAGACAACTGTGTGCTTCCAGCTTTGTGACCACAGTTTGGGGAAGAAGCTCCTTTCCTGCTCTAGCATGACTGTACCACCCCCATGCACAAAGTGAGCTCCATACACACATGGTTTGCCCAGGTTGGTGTGGATGAACTTAAGTGGCTGCACATAGCCCTGACCTCAACCGCACTGAATACCTTTGGGATGAACTAGAACAGCGACCATGAGCTAGGCCTTCTCGCCCAACCTCACTGATGCGCTTGTGACCAAATGGACACAAATTCCCACAGCCACACTCCAAAATCTGGTGAAAAGCCTTCCCAGAAGAGTGGAGGTTCTTATAGCAGCAAAAGGGGGAACAACTCCATATCGATGCCCATGGGTTTAGGATGGGATGTCCAAGAAGCACATTATGGGGGTGATGCCCAGGTGTCCGCACACTGTATGCTTTAACACAGTTGTATTTAGCTGACACATTTTTCCATGGCAAAGGATCTACTCATCTACTCACACAGTCGCTCACCAAGGGCCATTCGCACGTGACCAGTCCACGCAAACATAGGTCTAAACATGCAAACTCCACAGGCTAAACCCAAGGCCCTGGATCTATGAATCTATACAGTTCTGTTCTTCCATTGCTTACATTTCCTTTGAAAACAGCCTTGATTTTATCACCTTTTCTGCCATTTGTTGTGACAGCCAACCCCTGCCCTTCCTTGTCCCTCTAACTGCCCCTTCGCAGAGAGAACTTCCAGCGACTGCAGCAGGACTTGGCTGAGATGATTCTGTCTTGCCTGGAGAAGCGCTCACCGGAGACAGATGGGATGGAGAAGAGGAAGACCCTATCCACTAGGCAGAAGAACAGGGAGATCGATGACCACCAAGGTGACTACCAGCCTGAGTACTTGCACCTGGCCAATGTGGACATTGACGCAACCTACCTGTAGAGTCCTGCGAGTTCCAAACAGTGGAGGACTCTGGTGGACAATGGACATACACTGCCGATACCTGGATCGAGCAGTTAAACTGCTCTTTGACTTTTCAGAAGCCAAATCACAGCCTACAGTCGTGAAGCGGTGCTAGTCACAGCACTAGTAAAAGTCAGAGTCCACCTGGTCAACACCCATACTGGAGAAACCAGACAGAGGAGTGACAGCAAAGTAACCCCAAGTCCTACATCTCAGCGATCTGTGTGAGAAGACCTAGGAAGTCATGACGCTCCATTTGCTCATCAACCCTCGTAGCGGAATGTCTCCTTAAAAAAAGTTTCCGCCAAGCAGACCCCCACGTTCAACTGAAGCTGTATTTAAATGTTAACCTTTTTTCTTACGGACAACTGCACTTTATAAAGCCTTGAAATCTACATATGTAATATTATCATTTTATAGATACTGATATTCATACTTGTTTTTTTTCTGTAACCTATGCTTGCACTTGATCTTTGCACAGAACATAAGCATTTTGGGCTGTTTGTCTCTGCTGACATCACATGATAGTAGGATTATATTTATTGTTCGTATTCTAATAATTTATTTCTCTTACACCTTTGTGTTTGTGTCATTGTAATCTAAGTGAAAGTGTTGCTTTTCAAAACAGCAAATGTTGGAAGTATTATCGATTCTCTTGAAAAACTCAAATGGATTTTAAAACGCAGTTAAAACTATACACGCACCGGTGTGCCTTTGTGTATGCACTGTATAGATTTTATTTCGTGTATTGAACCATAAACTTTTTTTTAAGCTGAATTTTTGTTTTCTCTGGCTGTTTCATGCACCATAAATCAAGTTGATACCAATAATACTCAGAAGATGGATGAATGTACAAGTGCAACCAACAAGCTGGACATCTATCTATGATGGACTGTATGACACTGACGTTTAAATTATGATATTCAAATGTGTAATATTCAACATATCTGAGCGGCAACTTAACATCTGAAAAATGTATAAATTGATACATTTTTTACGAGATGAAGAAAGAAGCAGGGGACATGATGTTATACATATGACAACACTGTGGGGAAGCAGGATGACAGCTATTGACTGAAAGAACTTTATTTAAACAAAATGTTTGATACACACAAAGAGAAACCAAGAATCAGATCTTTTATCTGAAAACCACACTAAAAAGGAAAAAAAAAACATTGTGATGCACGGAGGTTTCCATAGCAGGCAGGCAGACGAGCAGGAAAGTTTTGCGTTTCCAAATGACGTTTTTGGGCTTTTTCTTGTCCACTACTAACCAGCAAATGGGCACAAGGTGTCATTTAAAACGCAGACATAAATGCTAACAATAATTCTCAATGTTTTACAAAGCGCTCTTCCGAACAAAGTCACAATAAAGGCAAAAATAAATGACAGCATTTTAAAAGAAGTTGGAGCAGTGATTGTCACGCTTGGCTATGATTCTACTAAGCTGACCTAAGGGAAGCTAAGTTCCTTGCTAGCGGCAGGAGTTATTGAACTCAGTTACATCTTTGATCCCTTTTAAACTATCATACAGACTGTGTCTACAATGACAGTACATTTTACAGTCAGTTTCCAGAACTGAATTCTAAATGTCACATTAACAGTTCGCACGTGCAGCAATATGGTGTACAGGTGGCGAATGAGAGAGCGAGGTGCACATCCTCTACGACAGAAGCCTGTTGCCATCTGGGAAACTCACAGACTCTGGATCAAACAAAACCACGCTAAAAAAATTGCAGCGCACCTTGTGCAAACACGAGAATCACGTGTATAGAAAGTGCAAATCTAATGTAATATCTGCTAGAACACACAAGAGCCCTGTCCTCCCGTGAGCTCCAGCTGAACGACTCTGGCCCGCGTTGGAGCTCATTTATGTTACGGCAGCCATGCACTTTTGAACGCGTAACCTTTCCCCAGTCAAAACTAAACCACATACTATTTCTGCCACTGAAATAAATAATTTACACACCGATTGTTCATCATACAGGCTGCCTTTTTTGCATTATTTCAAGGCACCCAATCATTTATATTGCTATTAGAGAAAGCCTCCAAATCTGTGGGGTCGACTGTTTCAAAGCCTTCCTCATACGTTCGTGCGTCACCAGCACAGAAGTGACCGAGACTTCATACGAGTGATATGACAGCAGTCACGTGTCATTATTCCAGAAGAGTATGTACTGTATATTAAAATAGATGTAACTGTCTGCCAAACTGGAAAAGGTCTTAATTAAACAATGGTCTCTTCTAGGCTCAGGACCACTGTAACCTTGCACTGGACAAGATGTTACTGCAAACGGATTGCTGGATGGTTTCTTCTGCATTATTGTCTTGACTTTATTTTCCCCAAATTTTCCAACTGTTTTATTTTGTGCACAGCCATGTGACTGGCATTACCTTCCTGACATTTGAGGAGAACCACACCTCTTCATTCTGCCACCTGCTGGTGCTGCACACACCTATAGGGGGTGCTTATGCAGCCTCCTCCACTCATATTCCAGAGCCCCACAGTATTTTATAACATTATTCCTCATCTTCTAAAAAAAAAAAAAAATTGGAAGTTTTCCTGTCCTTTCAGAAAACAAATCTGAAGTCCAAAATGAAACTCCAAATACACCGGCACCATCTACACAAGGCAATCAGAATTCTCAGCCATCTTTACTGTTGTTTTAATGTAGCTCATTTATGTGGTAAATTGTAATGAAAACCTTTCATTGAACAATAATGTAGGAAGAACAGAAGAGGCTGAGGTGTGGACATAATGATTACATCCATTCCTGAACACAAAAGCACCCAGTTGGACATTTAAGGATGACAGAAGCTATGTCCAGTTCTTACACTTTACAACAAATTCTGGTAAATCCTGAAATATTTAAAAATCCTGATCTATTTAAAAAATGAGGCTTTTGTTGCTGGCGGGAATAGGTTGTGGTTTGAGTTAAAAAAAGAGTAGTTGATATATTTTTTAACAAAACGTGGCAGTAACAATACAAAACGGCAATGACTCCTTAACAAAATACATAATAGTCTAATAACAAAAAATAAACCATAATTCTCTGCACATTCTATATCCGGGATCCGTGGATTTGGAAGAGCTGAAAAACAAGCAGCAGTGTTAAGTGAGCGAGAGGCCGGGAGAGCACTGTCCACACGGACGCACTAGAAAACACAGACACGCGATGCAGGTAATGCAAGCGGCTCTACTCTACAACACAAACACTCCTGCACTCCCATTAAGTTCATTCACGATGGCTGTAACTGAGCTGAAGATAAGATAATGATGACGATGACGATGACGATGATGTCGATGGAGAAAAAGTTATGGACAAAGTGCACTGGGACAAGGAAAACGGGGGGTTCTTACTCTGCACTGGGAATGGTCTTATTACGCTGGCTCCTCAACTTACAAACACACCCGGGCTCACTTTTAGCACAACGTCACAATCGATAAAGGTCCATAACACAGATGTACAAGCTGGACACAAAGCCAGTCACAATTTAATGTACTAATAATTTCAGATGATGTAAACATAAATATATTATCTACACGTCATCCTGTTTGCTGAAAGATTCATTCACCATCTGACTACTTTAAATTGTGTCTACACGATCAAAAAAAGCTCAATGGTCAGACACTTGGAGGTGTCTGTCAAAATCTTGGATGTGGACATAATAAAAGAGTTTTTATTTTAACATCTTTATTAACTTCAGGCTGTATTAAATCCAAATGAAAAATCAGCAAAAATAAAAATATCTACCCTCCACAAACTATTCAGTGATGACCGATGACTGATTTACCCCGTAAACACATGCACTGTCCTTCAACCTTTTTATGGATTATAGACACCAGACTACCAAAGCTGTAAACACCATGGAAGCAAGATGAACTAGAGTGGCCCCATACTGGTGGGGTGCATGTTATTGCCATCCGTCAGCTGGATATGGAAAATCGAGTTGCTTCTGGTCCACAACAGAAACTTTAGACAATGGAATGGTGAAGAAAGCAATTAAAAGTTACAGTTGAAAATTTTTGAATCTTGTTTGTAAAACAAGGAGCCAGTGTAGTAGTAGTAGTAATAATAATAATAATAATAATAATAATAATAATAATATAGCTAATACTTTTTTCTAAAGTGACATACATTCTTTTTTGCACTAAGCTTTTCACAACAACTTACCCTTTTATAAAACTAGATTATTTCTACTGTCAGTTCAGGCTCAATCAAGGCTACTAAAGCAGAAACGGGATTTGAACCTGTAACCTTTAAATGCAAAGGCACTAACTATTACGCCACCTGCTGACCTTCTATTATGTTAGTGGCTATCACCTTACTTTTTAAAATGGGCAAGCTGAAAAAAACTGTGCGTAACTATATTATTTCTCCTTTGTGAGTGAGGAGATGTACATTTTGTGTCTGTTTCTGCCCTTTTTTGTGAACATTTGTCCTGAAATCGCTGTGCTTCATTGGCCGCCCCAAAGGCTAGGTGGCGCTGCTAAGGACAGCTCTTCCAGGAAGCTCTTGTGAGGAGCAGTTTAGGCTCGTGATGACCTAATAGTAGCAGTGAATTCCCAGTGCTGACAAAATGGAGAGCCCACCCCCCCAAATGGCCTTTTTAACCACAGTCAAAGAACATAACCATAGAAATTAGTGTCAAAATAAACACTTTCAGAAGTGGAAACTATACCCTCTTCCATCTGCTGAGGTCGTATTTCCATTTTCTCCTTCCTCAGCTGGGAAGGTCAACGGCCCTCTTGGGTTACAGGCCAGTACCACAGCTTGCCTCTGTGTCCTTTTGCCAAAATGAACCCGAGTATAAAATTCTTTGGGGCGTTGGCTCCCTGCCCTGCCTTCACTCCTACAGCTCCCCCACCAGCTCCTCCACCAGTAACACCACCATCACACGGGTCGCACTCCTCACCCATCAGGGACAACGAAACGCCACCGTTAATCTCTAATCCACTCTCCGGGGTGGGCGTGTCCCTCTCCCTGTGCCTCATCCCGCGAGGCGTCCTCCTCCTGCACTCCCGTGGCCTTGCCCGGTTCAAGGGAGGGAAACAGGGGACACGGACAACAGTGACAATGACAACAAAAAGAACCAACAGGAGTTGAATGAGAATTGCAGCGAAGTGGATGACTTAAAATGCCTTCATGATGCCTGTGCTTTCTTTTTCTTTATGAAATGCCTTGTGTGACTCTGGCATGATGTATCCTGCATGCACACATGAACACACACCAGCAGCACTGCACTGCACTGCTAGCTCTGTGTTTACATACTAGTGTGCTGATACTAAATTATTTTCAATGAACCCATGAAGAATAACATAAGGAGGGCAGCCAAGTGATGGCTGCTGCAAGTGTTAGACACCGGAAGGACCGTAAAATGAGGGAAAATGCAGAAATGAGATGTGATACAAGCCAGCTCTTCAGCTGGCAGCTGCATTCGATTCCCAGAATTCCCCGATGTAGCCCCAGCAGTGCGGTGAGAGCGTGCATGGCGATGCTTGTTGCGGAGCGCTGTCTGACCTTGGTTTTGTGGCTTTGCTCAGTGCCCAAGCCGCCCCCAGACGTGTGCAGCTCCTTGGAGACCACACACAGGAACTCAGCCTGGTCCTCTGTGCCGTAGCTGTAGGACGAGCCGATGTTCACCATCTACCACGATGAGCGAGACAGCAAACATGGATGGAGAGAGGCAGCGCTCTCTGTCACCACACTTAACAAAATGGAGCAAAAGTCCTAACCTCATGGTGTGTAGAACGTCAATGATTTCAACCTGTGTGCCGTGACTGTGCTGCTGCGTGTTCAACGTGGAGTGTCAGCATGTCTTCATCTTGAGGGGTCGCTACGCAGAAGTTACCTACAGTGTTACCTAGAAACTTTCTCTAAGCGCTACCCCTCTAATCTCATGTTCCCTTCACATCTTGTGGAGGTGAACACCTGTCCAGACTGACGGCAGGGTGGACCAACCTGCTCGAACTTCCAGCCGTCAGACATGGTGGAGACCATCTGAGTCAGCTCCTCCTCCTGGCACTGCAGCACCCGGTACACGTGCTTCGGGGGGACCTGCTGAGGGTGTGAGTGAAGAGCGCAGGAACAAGGTGGTGAAGGGAAGCCAGACAGATAAAGATAAGCCAGAGTGGTAGAAAAAAGTGAGAAGCAACGAGTGAGAATAACAGAAGCAATGGAAGACAAACATGAGCATTCATGGCGACTCTGCACTTCCCGGAAAGATGTGCGTGCACAGCCCACGCAGTCCGTAGCGCATTACCTGCGTCGCCTTGCAGTCACGCTCCAAAATCCGCTCCTTAACTAACTTAATCAGCGGCGTGATGTTGTAGAACTCCGCCTCCTCCAGGACACCTAGCCACATGGGAAAAGAAATAAAACCCCGATGAAGAAAAGTACAACCAAACATGGGTCAGTGGCCCCCGGTCAGTTACGGCAGCCACAGATGGTCAACATGCAGTTCTGTTCAGTTCAGTTTGCTGTCCCGATGAGAGCCATGGTGGGAGCAGGCTGAGAAGGTAGCCCAGACCCTCCAGTGTGTCCTGGGTCTACCTTCCTGGTGGGACGTGCTTGGTATAATTCCTGAGGGAGTCGCCTGGGAGACATCCTTACAATATGCAATCGTAGTAAAAATGCCCTTTTGAGCGGCTGTCTAGATTGGGTTTTCGTCCAAGATAAAAAGCCAAAATAAAGATAAGAAGAAGCAAATGAGGAGGAGAAAGGAATGGAGAGACATTGTGCATCTTTGAGGGAAGCTCAGCAGAGAGATGTTTGAGTGAGAATATTTTAATACTGTATATCTACATTGCATTCATTTAGCATAAACCTTTTGCCCAAATAAAATTCAGAGTTTAAGAAAAAAGTGCATTTGACAACAAAGTGATTTATACAATTACTAAAACTCCAATAACACCTTTTTCCTGCACTGAGCTGGGTTAGGGTTATTGTATTGTACAATATCCAGGTCCAGGGAGTGAGAAGGCAGGGCACAAGTGTCAGAAGATTTGCTCCTTTTTCAAATACTGTGGAGTCCAGTTAAGTGGATACTGGATAAGTGGATACGGTCTCTACTGACTCTTCACTTTTTCGGCAACAGGCAGAGATTGTATGCTTGTATCATCATTGTGATTGCTTCATGCTCATGTTTGTACATAGTTCTGCTATTTGTAGGTTTTTGTTGGCCTGAAAAAGTTGGTAGAGTGTCACCCACTGCAGGCTGTGGCTAAAAGGTGAGGGGTGACTTTAGGGGTGGTTCCAGGGGTGCTGCTTAATAAAGTCAATTTCCAGACTTTCTGTCTCCACAGTCTTCTTACAGCAACACTACATTAAATAACTAATAATTATCACCTCGACTGTATGTATACGTTGCTCTTGGATTTTGCTGGCAATTTCCAGAATGTAAAAAAGATACTGCAACTATTCATAAACAGACACTCCACATAACTGGATAGCATACACCCAGTCCCGAGGCTGTCCACTCCAGCTAACTCAACTGCATTCAAAAGCAAACAGTGACAAACACAAGTGAACTATCAACTCAACAGAACCAGCAATGCCTTAAATGAAACCAAAATACTCCGTACAAATCTAAAATAAATTCATATCATGCCAAGGTGATGCTACCCTCCAACTCCACCCAAGTGTGCTAAACTTACCTGAAATCCTTGAATACCGAAAGGAATTCAGCGGTTGTGAGGGACAGCACAGGGGTGGCCAAACGGATGGCATTTTCTTACCTTCTTCAGCAAGCTCCTTGTTGTAGACCAGCTTGCCATGTCGCAGGTAGTTTAGGATCGGGCCAAAATAGGTGGGGTCTCTGTCTATCACATAGGCTCCAGTCTCATCCTGGCAGAGAGAGAGGAATCACAACTAAACACTCACTGACTTATCAGCAGTATTTAGCATTAACGTATACGACGATCATTAAAAATATACACATTTAAAATTACTGGTGTCTTTATGGGTGTAGATGCTTTTCATAGGGAGAGAAAGAAAGAAGCAGGAAGGAAAGGTGTGAGGGAACAATGTACGAAAGAATGCATGTGGGGGTGCAGATGTAGGATCCAGCAGAGAAAGACAGAGGTGGAGGAAAGGAAAGCAAGGAAAGACAGCGGATTTTGAAAAAGAAGGCACAGCCGCCGCCACGGCTCACTCGGAGGAGCTCCGTGCCGCAGTGACCGCATGGCCTGAAAAGCGAGGGGATGGGAGGTTGTCAGAGGCGGCTGTGTTCACATACTTGGACGATAAATGCACATTATGCAACGCGCTCGAGGCATGAGTCGCAAAACAAAGCAGAGAGGGAAGGAGAACATGAGTGGGATGGAGTTAGAGGATGAAGAGAAGGATTCTGGAGAAGTTATTATAAAAGCAGACGTGCGGATTGATGAAGATGAAGAAAAGAAAAACAAGAGACACTGGGCACGGTAGACTGGCAGTAGGGTCACTAGTGGTGTATCTGAATTAGGCAGGGGCAGGTGGGGCTGTGAGGGGTGTGCGTGTGTGTGTACGTGAGTGTGTGCAGCTGTACCGGAACAGCATCCTCTCTGGGGTGCATCCTGCCTTCAGGATGCTGACAATGGATGGACGGATGGATGCAAAAATAGGAAGAGCCAAGTCTCCTCTCAACATGATCACTCACACCATGCGACTCTTCAGCTCTACACACAAGTCTGTTCCAGATCCACTCTGCGACCTTCAGTTTGCCGACACACCACGACTCTCAACAAAGCTCTATTATATTTACTTTATTGTGTGGTTTGTTGACTCATGTCTCATGAGAGCAGGGTTACAGTTATATTTGCAGCTTGCCAGCGGAGCCCACTCATGCTGACAATCTGGCCGAAGAGATAAAATCAGCTCAGTGTTAAAATATGTAAACCCAAAGTAAATGAGGCACTGGGTGTACACAGCATCGTGCCGAACTGATCGGCGCGATAAGACACACCAGCTTCTGCTCTGTACACAAATCCTGCATTTCATCATCTGCAGGAGTCAAATATGTGTGGATGAATTATTCAGGGGACAAGTCGGGACAAGAGCCCAAATCTGGTTTGGAAATATGAGATTCAGATCAAGAGAATGAAGATGTTGCTGGATTTCCATGTCTGTCACATGGCCCTTCCCTTTGTTGGTGGGTAAACAAGTCTGTCCGGGGGTTCTACACACTGGACATGCAGGCTTGGCTAGATATTTCTGATTTCCTTCAACATCAGCCACTACGCTATTCTCTGCAGGTAAGCGTCCGCTCAATAAAGACGACGTGTAGATCGAAATCTGGCAGAAGCGCTGACCTACGAGAAAGACGGTTCAGACCAGGATGAAGGAACTTCACAACGTGTTGCGTCGTGTTTGTGGTCCGAGGCGCCAGAGGCTGTAAACCGGCACGTGTGGCCATCAGTTGTGAGCACAACCCTCCACTGTCCCTCTGACTCACAGACATGCACAGCATGAAAGTCACCCTGGACACAGCATCAGTTGGCCAGCTGCGTACACACGACAGCTCGAAAATTGTTAGAAAAGGTGAATGGTCCGCCTGTGTCCAACCTAGAAGGAAATGCCGGACGAGGAGCGAGCTCCTGCCAGACGCAAAGCCCACAGTGCGGGACCGGGGAAAGGCAAGGGAAGGTGGAAGAGCAGCAGCTGTTTAGAGCGCAGGAGGGGAGGAGGGACGGGGTGCTGGTGACAACGGGAGCGTGGAGAGGGTGTGTGTGGGGCATGCAGGAGGAGGAGGGATGGTGTGACGGCGATTCGAAGAGACGGCTGGTGCCTCTGCGCTGACGCTGGATTGTGTCCTAGGGCAGGGACAACCTCCGTCTGCCTTGGCACTGCTGAAGGTGAAGGTCATTCACTCATGAGCTCCACTACTTATTGACCTGCTGTGTTTGTGCTGCACTGTGCTCTTTCTCTCTCTCTCAAACACACACACACACACACAAACTTTACATCCTTCTCATATATGCTTTCTGAAGACATCAATGCGTGGGCTTCACTGTACAAGCACACGGTGCAAAAAGGAGACGCTGCAGCATTCATAAACTGGTGGAGACATCCATCTTTCCATCATCAGTCATCCATCATCTGTCAACTATCATCCAGGTTCCATCATCCACGGTCGTTCCCTTCATCCATCGCCATTCAACCATCCTCAGTCATCTGACATCCTCACCATCCACCATGAGTCCTCATCCATCCTCAGCAAGCCCTCCTCCACCATCCACCCTCCATTATATTCCGTTCATCATCTATCCTGGCTAAAGATTCGCAAGCTCTCCTGACCACCCATCTCCCCGGGTTTACCACGGTACCGTGTCGGAATGCAGGTCCTGCTGCTGACACAGGCGGTACAGGAAGGAGGTCTGCTCCTTCAGCAGGGTCTGCCGGGTGGTCAGGAACACGGTGCCTCCCACGTTCAGGCGGACCCACTTCCCGCTGTTGCCCCCCGTGGGTCCAATCCCGGAGCTGTCCGCGGTGCTCTGAGGCTCGCACCCCGACTCGCCGGAGGTCGGCGTGGCTGCAGCTGTGCTCTCGCCTGCCTCGCTTTCTTTACTGTTATTATTATTATTATTATTGTTGTTGTTGTTGTTGTTGTTGTTGTTGCTGCTGCTGCTGTAGCTGCGAGTGGCTGAGAGGAAGCTCACTTCCGACATCTCCTCCAGCGCCGCTTTCTGTTTGTCCTGAACCGCCATAAACCGCACAAAAGATGCTAGACGGGCTAAACTGCACCACAGCGGAAAGCACGGGCTTCCACGGCGCGCTTCTCTCCCGCAAGTCCGTCCGTGTCCGCGGCTACGACCCGCGATGCGCCGCTGCCCACCTCCGCCTCCGCCGGACTCCACTCCGCCCCGTTTCCTAGAAACGCCTCCCGGGCGAGCGGCAGCCGTGATGCATTGTGGGGCTTGAAGTCTTCTACGCTGTGTGCCATTCGGAACTCAGGGTCCAGTTTTTTCGCTGATGTCACAATTTCAAAAGCACAGCAAAAAGGATCTCCCTTGTGCAAATGTGACCACTAGTTTAAAGACGGCCCTTCGGTTCAACAGCAACATAAAAAAAAAAACTGAATAAAATACTTAAGCTAAGTTTTGCTGTTTGGAGCGCCAGGACGTGTTTCTTGCATTCCAGCGCATCTCAAAAGCTCATGCTCCTTTCTGCAGGCCGGCCAACCAGACTTTCTTGCTGTGCTGCAGAACATGGCCATTATTCACAACAGCTGTCATGTTACAGCCATCAGCGCCATTTCATTACCTAGGGTGCACTACAAGTTACACTACAAGTTGGCTCACATGCCGCTTTCCTACTGTTATAAATGTTGTGAACATGAGCAATGCGTCCGCTTTTATTCACTGTAAAACTTCAAAATTTTAATACCTAATAATTTGTGGACAAAAACTGAGACACGTGGCAACAAGCCAAAAGGGAGCGTTTCCACTTATTTTTTCCCCTACTTCAACCAATATTCATAATAGATTCACACCATCCGGTGTTAGTGTCACGTGTGCCCTGCAAGGTACTGGTGAATTAAAGAAATGAGTGTTTCCTTCTCCCTGGCGTCTTGTGTCTCCCCTCTGCGCAGAGTCCAAATCTCTCTGAATGCACCACCAACCCAGGGATCTGTTCCACCATAGTCAAGGCCCCCTTTTTGATCCTGCTACCTGGTACCATCTTGCTTAGATCTAGCATCATCGATGCTGGATGCAGCTTTTCTACTCACCTGGAAGAAAGAGGGGAAAAGCATTTTTCTGTCTATTTTGAGCACTGCAGTGTTTGCTCCAAGATCTTCAAACGGAAGACGAGAATCCGTATTCCACTGAGGTCACTGGTGTAATCATGAAGGGAAGTTGACAACATGTTTATTCATACATACTGAGTTTAGACAGGACTCAGATTTCTGAACAAAAGGTTACAAGCTTGAGCAAAGATGGGCTGAAGCAACAGGATGTCAACGAGTGGAGAAGTGAAATAGATCAAAAGAGACCATGGAAAATTTCCAATACCTTGAAGTCAGAACATCCACAGGAGCACAGGAGCTTATCAGCAACCCTTTAACTCCTGCCATCATAAATGCATGCACCATTTGGGCAGGAATGTCCTCTTTGACAAAAGCCAACCTGTCAAACGCAGGGCTGTGGAAGACAGCTAAAGATACCTAAATGGTGAGTCAACTCAGGTGAGGCAAGCCGGAGCAATTTTCCCAGGTAAGATTACTGAAGAAATGTCAGGAGAGATGAGTAATGCATTTTTTTAGAAGAACTGGAATAGCTGGCTGCTGAAAATCCCTGGAAACTTGGTCAAGATTTAACTACCAAGCAGAAGAAGGAATTTAGCTGCCTGTTACAGAACTTGAATAATGTCCAGTAATTTCCAACATTCTAGCCCATGCTCATTTTTTTCTCATTCCTTCTCCATCGCCCTATGGAAGAATTAAGCAGTCCCACAGCTTTGCTGTCCATCATCAAGGGGAGGGTACAGTGGAATTTCAGCCTGGGCATGATGGAGTCACACAGCCCATGAACCAGTCTGCTGTGATCCACAAACACAACAGCTTACGGTGGCTGAATTGTTTGATCAGTTAAATGCAATATTTGATTTTGCTGAATCACAAATGGTGACAAGCTCATCCTCATCGTGTTGTTTGTTACTGATCTTTTTAGAAAAAAGATATTTCTGGATAGACCCTCAGGTGAATTTAAAACAAGCATGGTTTTGTAGGCATAACTGCTCTGAGCCTTTGAGGCTTTTTTCCATGTCTTTCAGTAAACAAAGAAAAAAGCATTATAAATTAAATACCCAGGCGTATATCTCTGCACACACACCTCCTTCTGAAAGTTTTTGGCTCCCACTGTGCTGCTCCTGCATCCATCCTGACCACCATGAGACCAGTATAATGCCAGAAGGGATTGGTGTTCTTATTGAGGCCAACTTGCTGCCTTCTTCAGGAGTCCTGCTGACTGAGAAGGACACACACAGATAATACGGCCATGAAGATACAGGGGGCTGTATTGCGTGGTTGTGCTATTGCAATTTACTTTTACTATCCGTCCGTCCGTCCATCCATTCATTCATTTATCTATGCATGGAGCCAAAAGTCAATAACCGCTTGTCCACTACAAAATCATGATGATTTCCTATTATTAATGTTGTGTTTTTTATGCTTATAAGTTCATTATCCCCAGAATCAGTCTCACGTCATGAATTCTGTCACTTGCTCTAACATCTCCGGGTTCTTTATTGGCGGGGGAATGCAGACTATCAAAGTGACTTGACATCCGGATAGGATGAAAAATAAAAACAAGATCAATAAGGAACTGGCCTGAACAGTAATATAGGGTTAAATGTTTTTTAATATTGAAATTGGTAACTATTGTAACATATCGTGACACCAAAGTGAACTCAGCTTGCTTCTGAGAAACCTCACCAGGTAATGGGTGAGCTCATCCTTGTGGAGGTCAGGCATCACCCAAACTTATGCTGAACAGGTGTCATTCCCAAGCCGATGGGCACCACATCCTTCCGCCCACACAGTCCTGGATGATGAGCAGTAAAATGTGGCCACATCGACTTGTGATGCAGCACAAAATGGCATCATTTTCATAACCAGTAGTCAAAAATGCGCTGTATTATCTAAACAATCAATGGAAAACAAAACTGCAATTCTGTGTTCTTCCAAAAAGGGGCAGATTTGAATAACTTTTTAATGCGGCCATTTGGACTAAATTAATTCTGATTCATTTGACAAATAACTAAAAATACTGTAGTTTTATCAAAGGCTCCTCCTCCGTTCTTACCTCAGATTTCCTCAGAAGACTATTTTGTTTTATAAGGTTTCTGTATTCATTTTAAATCCTCATTTTCTGTGCAAAAATGTTAATTATTTATGGAATGTTATCCCAAAGGTAGGGTATCATCTAAACCGACAAATGAACAACTGTTGCTGGCAAAGAATTTTCGAGTTTTAAGCAGAAATTCGTTCATTTTTTGCATCTTTGTGGGTTTACGCAATGGCTTAGAAAAAGAAAATTCTTTCACCCCAGATGGGACTCGAACCCACAATCCCTGGCTTAGGAGGCCAGTGCCTTATCCATTAGGCCACTGGGGCTGTGTACGGGGTGGGGTTCATAATCCTTTTTTGTACCATTTCGGAGCGGCTATAACAACTTTGGATTAATTTTTCTGCTTTTATTGTTTCAACAAAGATAAAACTTACATTTCATACGATAAAATAAATTCTAAAAAAACAAAGCTGTCCAACTCTAATTCCACAAGTACAAACGGCAACAAATCGCTTATCACTCACAGCTTGTCGTAATGCATTTATTAACAATTCCTCAGACGGATACATTCTTAAAAAATTCTTACATGAATACATTTTGCAGCAATTCGAAAGAAATAAATGCGAAAATGAAATCACCATGGAGACCAAACTTCCTGTGTTCAGGGTCAAAGGACGATTCTACTTCAACTCCATAATGGGGGGTTCTTGTATAACATTTTATTCATCAGAAACTGCTTGCTAAGATATTGCTAATACGAATACTTCCGTGAATATTTCTAGCAACGTGATGTGGGAATAAGTTTATCTATGAGGCGTTAGCCTTATCGGACTTGTTTTATTATAATAAAATCGCGACAACCCCCCCCCGAAAGTGGTACCTCCTCACTGAAGGAAACTGCGTTCCGTTGTTACGGTCCGTGTTACCGCAGACTCTGGTGAGATGTGTAGTTTTTGTCCTTTTTCTTTTAAAAGCGCAATAAATGGCAGAAAAGAAAGCGCGTTAAAGTGCTTCCCTTGCCTTTATCTTTGTGGGATCGTATGGATAAAATTGCGGTAAATAATAATTTCAAATACGTTATATACATTCATCTGTAGAAAATATAGTTTTCTTAATGGATGGCGTCGATGCGTTATTTTTGTGTTCTTTACGCCCTTCTGCGGTTAAAGCTCGTAGTTAAAAATCAGTTGAAATAAATCCGTTTGTGCACCGTTAAATTTCGGGCAGAAAGGGATGCAAAGTTCAGTTTTTTAAGCAAAAACTAAATCGTTTCTAGGGAACGCTCTGAAAATAGCACCTTTGCGGTGCTATGGGGAAGGAAGGAAGTCACAAATCGCAAAATAAATACGTTTACTGTGGCAATGCGACAAGGTGCAAGCTTGTTCATAACACCGTTGAAAAGATCTTTGAACAAAATGTTGTATTTTCTTCCCCCTTTATATTACTGTTGACCCCACAACGGGAATATAAAGGGGGCAAATATAAGTATATAAAACTGAACCTCTGTTTGTTTGTTTTTCCTGCACAACTTTTGTTTTTCGAGCCACAACCTTGAAATTTGGGACATAGCAAGTCTGTAGTTTCCACACACACACACACACACACACACACACACACACACACAGAGAGGTTAGTAAGGGATGCCTCCACAGATAGTTCCTTACAAATTTGTCAAGATGAAAACAAATGGGCCATTTCACACAAAACCTACCCATCCCTACCAACACATAGGGCGGCACACACCACACTCACAACTTGTGACAGAAAATATGTTGAGATGTCTTGCGTCCTACACACACGTTCACGCAGTGGTGAAAATGCTAAATTAAGTTACACATTAGACGCAAAGATGCACTTTTGCACGCGCAAACCGATGGACTCAGACAACCAGATAGCAACGCATTTTCTTGCTTCCCACACACTGACATAAAACATGCCGGCAAATTTTTTTGTGCCCCACAATCGCGCGCACACAAATGAGGTGGACACCAAACATGCTACTTACTGGATAATTTTTTCACCACGCACACAAACAGATGTGCTTTGTACATGTCACTAAATGTAAAAATGAGTCAAAAATTATACATAACACACACGCGTCACTGCACACATTAGTGATGTACGGGTAGTAAATTTTGGTGATATATATTTTGTTTGTCCTTTCTACTTGACTACTACTGTACTAAATACAACCACTTTTATGAGACGACAGTTTGGTGTTAGTTCACTTCAGGTGGAACATAAGGCACCAACAAATCTTCTACAGCCCTCTTAGTCCTGGGCAAGCTGGCTAGCTGGTTACCCATTTGATGACTTTCTAAAGATTTTGCTGACGTTTCTGTAGAAAGATGTTTTTACATGGTAGGTTGCCAGTCTGAGACAAAAACCTCCTCCTTTCACATCCTGGACTTAGGGCCAGGCAACGGCAGTTACAATTTGGTGATATGTGTGTTAGTACTCTTTACCTTTCCACTTCTAAACCATTTTGACCTGAACAGCGTGAGATAACTTGGTTTGTGAACTCTAATCCTTGTCAAGGAAATGTATTTTGCTGTTGTGACTGACAGCACCTAACATGTACGGTTGACTCGGGTGTCTTTGAATAACTGTAAAGGTTAAAAATTGCCCAGATTTAACTATAAAGATATATGAATGATCTGGTCACTTTTTTGTTACATGACTACTACTTCTAAATACTGCAACCTTTTCCCCTTGAGTCATATTATGTACCTGCATGTATTTGCATTTTGTTGGGTAGCAACTAAAGTTCTTCCAGGGTAATGTTATTTTGTCTATTTTCATGCATCAAAATAAAACTTTTCTAAGTAATTTATTCCCTTTTCCCTCCACAGAGGCTCAAGATGCCCCTGTTTGGAAACACGTTCAGCCCAAAGAAGACCCCTCCTCGCAGGTCGGCCTCTTTATCCAACCTTCACACGGTAAGTGGCTTGAGGTCTCCTGCAAGACTGATGCTTAGAAAAGCTGTACTTCTTGAAGCACACGTTTATTCTTGTTGAAAAAAGTTGTAAAATCCTAAGTGGCTTTTAAACATAAGTTACAACAACAGTTCACGTGGATACACTCTCCCTACCATTTTCAACCCAGCTTGATCGCTCCATCAGGGAAATAGAATTAGGTCTTGAGTATGGAGCTCCCGTAATGAACATCGGGGGACAGAGCTTGAAGTTTGAGGATGGACAGTGGATGTCAGGTGAAAGAAGCACTCAAGTTTGTTTTTGAACAGATTTTGTCTAATGTTCATGCCTTAAAGCAGGAAGTCCTGCTTAATAAGTACTGTATTGTCTGCATGTTTGAAATCCATACCTCTGTATAAAATTTTTACATTACTAGTTAGCATATGTATGTTTACCATAAAACAAGACACATTTGAATCACATAGTAATGCAATGTCCTGAAGAAGGCACAGGAAAGTTTACGCCACTACCCTGCGTGCTGTTCAGACTCAGGAGGAAGCGTGTCAGTAAAGGAGGTACATAAGCTAAAGAAGAGGAACCTTCAGCTCGAGGAGGAGAACAATCTCCTGAGGCTAAAGATTGACATCCTTCTGGACATGGTGAGCCCTTGTGTCCTATTCCTCTCCAGTACAGATTTACTTGCATTCACCGATCTTAATTTACCCTGTAAGTAGTACTCTTACCCTCAGTAAAATTCAGTAACACCTCATTTAGTTTTCTTGAAAAATGGAGCTTAGTGAAACAGCACTTTAAGCAGTTATTAATACAGTACATTGCATAAAAGCTTGAAAACTGTACCTATGCAACATAATACAAAGTAGATTTGTTATACCTTTAATAATAGCAAAGAAATACATTCAACAAATATAAAATTGCAAAAAAATATTTTGATATAGTTTAAAATAAATTTCTAATGTAGTAAATTATTATGATAAATTCCATCAAAGCGCTAAATAAAGTAAACAGACTAGGAGGTGGCAAGGTATTACTGTAGTTCATGAAAGTGTGGGACAGGAAATAGTTTAGTTTTTAAAATGGCACCTTTTGTCAGTTGTCAGAAACGACAGCTGAGTCCCATCTAATGGCAAAGGAACTTGAAGAAATGAAGGAAGAGAATCAGATGAGAAGGAAAAAATGAAAGAAGAGTGAAGCAAATAATTGCTGACATCATCACCTACTGACAGTAAGAGTTGCAGCGATTTAGTCTGTATGCTTTATACTTGTAAAATTAATACACACCCATAAATGATAATTTTGCTATTAAAAAGTCTAAAGTAAGGATATGTTTAGCTTTATAATGTTTTTTGGTTTATATGTTCGCACAAGAAAAGAACAGGTTCACGCAAACAAGTGCAATAATTTTATATACAGATGGTCCCTGAGTTACGATGGTCCAAGTTAGGATTTTTTGATTTTACGATGGTGTGATAGCAGTATGCATTCAGTAGAAATTGTACTTCGAATTTTGAATTTTTATTTTTTTCCCCAGGCAAGCCATATGTGGTACGATACTCTCTCATGTTTGCTAGGTACTATGGCATGGGTTGGTGGAAGCAACCGCAAGACACTACGGTAATAATTTTAAGTTCCGTTAAACTCTTTACTGAGTGTTACCATTAGCCGGGAGCTAGCGATAAACATTAAGCGATTGGCAGTAAACAAAAACGGAAAATAAACAAAATACAAGGTCTTAGCAAGACAGTGGTTGCAGGAGAGTTCGCAAGGGGCAGAGGAAACCGAGCACTGACAGGAAGTCCGGGTAGGAACTAAATCCCTCCCACGATTGGTTCTTACGCCAATCAATCAATCAACCAATCAACCAATCAGTGTGAAGACGGGGCGGAGAGACCGCCTACATTCCACTGCTGAAGCGGTCACAGGCGTGACGGTAGGACGGGTGTATTAGATGCATTTTCGACTTACGATATTTTCAATTTATGACGGGTTTAGTGTAAGTCGGGGACCATCTGAGTGTGTGCGTGTGTGTGTATACATGTATTTTTTTCCTTTTTTGTTATGTATGCAAGGTATGTATAATTGATAATTTTGGAGTTGAACATACTATATTGTATTTTATAACCTTATATGATTCCTTTGCCAGTTTTTTACTGTTAAATTCTGTATATTTTCCAAAAATAAACGTGTTTTTGTATGCCATGTCATGTTGTATTTTGGGATTTGTGTCTGGCCACTGGTAGTCCTGGAAAGGATGCTGTCATGCCAGTCATGACAAGGAACACAGTATGAAAAACATGTTGTGGAACCTGGAGTTCATCAGTCCTGCATGGATGAGGATCAGTCTGGACCCAGCCAGCTCAATGTAAGGACCTTGAGCTCTCCTGCTAAGCTGACCGATGGAAAACATACCCCTTGTCCTCCTCTTCCACTCAGTGCACTCGGATTTGTTACGTTTTTCCTTTCCATAAAAGCTGCAAACAATATTTGTTGGGTAACCATGGAAAACCTCACTATGCCGTTTGTTACGTGATGGAGCCTTAGGCTGAAACACAGAGACAAGTGCAAGGAGAGAACAGCCCAGCTTTATTTCCTGTGACAAGAAGGGGCTTACCAAGGACCGACGTGCGGGGTCAGTGGTCCACAAACACAGAATTACAGGGATTACGTATGCAGAGTGGAACACGTACTGGATGTGGGGGAGGCAGGAGTTGCTCAAGATGTTGCCAGAACCTTGCAACTCTTTGATTGCCTGTTCTACAAAACAAGCAAATGCCAGCAGGTAAATAGATAAACAGCAATAATAAAATGTTCCCATTATACATTCAGAATCTCAAAAGCCTTCTTATGTATGCTTAACAGTTGATGGAATTTAGTAAGCTCACATTGCTGTGAAAGTCTATTAGTTATTCAGTTATTATTAGTTATAAGTTATTTAGGATCTTAATTGTTTAAAGGTGATGAGTTTCTGAAACAGCGTGAACGCTGGATGGACTTCAGATTTGCAGATTCACCAACACAGGTGTACAATTTGCTCAGAGAAGCTGATGCAGCATTTCAGCTTTTCTGTCCACGTAAGGGCAGAATTGTGGCAACAGGTAGCACAATGGAGTTCTCACATTCCCATTAAAAGTAACTTGGGGCAAAGCTTTGGACATAATAATAATGAAAAATTTGGTTATTTACTGTAAAAAGTCAACATCCATTATTTAAAAAAATGAATAACAGATAGGTAGTGCTGTCAATATAAATATCAATAAAATTATACATGAGTTACTAAATGTGCATCTGCACCAATTCATTAAGTGTACTGTATAATATACTGTATGCATATATATGCATGCAGTGTGTATATACACCGTATATATATTAAAAAATCTCCCTCTCACCTTCCCCTAACTGGTGGTATGTGTGTGCGCCTTCCTCAACCTCAAGCCCTCTACCAGAGGTCTGGGAATTTGAGGGTTCTGCACAGTATCTTAGCTGTTCCTAGAACTGCACTTTTCTGGACAGAGACCTCAGTTGTTGTACCTGGAATCTGTTGGAGCCACTCTCCAAGTTTGGGAGTCACAGCCCCCAGTGCTCCTATTGCCACGGGAACCACTTTGGCCTTCACCTTCCACATTTGTTCCAGTTGTTCCTTCAGGCCTTGATACTTCTCAACCTTCTCATGCTCCTTCTTCCTGATGTTACTGTCAGCTGGGATTGCCACATCTATCACTAATGCTGTTTTCTGCTCCTTATCAACCACCACTATGTCTGGTTTTTATTTATATATATATGTGCTATATTTTGCTCTATCACCAGCAATAAAAAGCGGACTGCTAATCCTTCTTGCATTAAGATTAACTTTTTGTTAGTCTCTGTGTGTTTCAGCTGCCCAAAAGTGGTACTTGCTGGTAAAAGCTGCAGATTAATGAGATTAAATAGCAACGCCAAGGAAATTTCTTTGTTATTGACTCCTCCTATGAAGTTCACGTTGACTTGGCATCAGTGTATATAAGGACGAGGACTGAGCAACTGCAGCACTGGAAGAGAACAGTTCACTTTGCAGCTGATAGAGCCGTATTTCAGGAGATAACAGGTGTGATTTGTTGAATAAAGAAGACTTGGCTACACACAGGATAAGTGTGAGAATACGGCCAAGGAAGCTGGACTATCACCTTCTGAGACAGTTACGCTAGAGCCCTCAGGGTGTAACATTATGAATATGAGCCCTGTGGAAACATCTGCATGATTTTCAGAAACGGCAGGAATCTGTGGAATCTCCATCCGCATCATAGGTCACCCGTCAACAGGTAAACGAATGGAAATCTTCTCGACTTCCTTCTAAATCCACGAAGATGTGAAATTGTATATTATTTCTGGTCTTTTATTGAAGGATTTGTGATTACTTCTGCTTTTATTTATGCCTTTTTTACATTTTATAAATTATGTTTCAAATTGGATCTGTATCAGTATGTGCTCCGAGCTCATTAAAACATTAAAACAGTTGGAGCTCAATGAAGATGATAACATGGGGGGTCCAGGTATCTATCCAGGAAGAGTAGGACTTGGAGTAAAACAGTGTAATACAAATGAATACTAAAATGTATAAATGTTATGCACAAATAAACCATTGCATATAGGAATGCAAATGTCTATGGGTTGCAAACACAAATTGTTGAATTCTAGCCTTTTTTGTGGAATACAAATGTATGTGGGTTCAGTATAAATTAATTATGACACATGAATTACTTAACATTTCACATCTAGTAATTTTTTGTATGAAGTTGCAGCTGTGTTTATGTCCATTAGGTTTATTAGGCTAGAGGTGTAACTCTGTAGAGATTTATAAATCGACAGATGAGCGGATCTAAATAAATGAGGACGTTATTGGAAAAATTAAAAGTGGGTTGGCGTAAAATATGCCGCTGTCCCAGTTAAGAGCAAATTAATATCACAGAGATAAATAGTAGAGAATTCCTAGGCCTCTGGCCACCATATCCAATTTTTGGCTCAATAAATAAAATAAGAAGTATTAAAAATGTAAAAAAATGGTCTGCACAAATTTTTGCTACTTTCAACACAAGTGTGTATGAGCATGAAGAAAGTATGTTCTGAGCAGATTATAGCTTTAAAATTATTTTAGGAAGATTAGTAAGAATTAAATTTGGAGCTTTTATTTAAGGAAATATTTTTGGGGATTTATAGCTGAGAAAGTTGTAGCAACATTGCCTTTATTAGAGGGGAAAATAGCCAATTAAAAACAACATTTATATTTGGAGTAGAAACAAACCAACTGATAAGCTTGTGAAATGGAAGTGGTGATACTCTGAAGATGTAAAGTGGGCATTTCCTTGGTCAACTTTCCACTTGTAAAAGGAAATGACAGGGCCATAAACTACAAGAAGTCAAAGTGAGACTTTATCTGGGGTGGGTATCATGTGAAGGAATGTTTATAAAATGTTTAAATGGAAATTAAGTTTACAAGTGACAGTGGGTAGCTTCATGGTTTAGGAATTGAGATTGCAGTATACAAGGTTAAAATCCAGGAACAAGGCATCTGTTAGCAATATGAAAAAAAAACAAAATGTTGTCATATGGCTAAGTAATAATTGTTATTGGATGTAGATGTATAGTTGTGATGCCAGCATGTTGAAGCACCCTGAAAGATGTCTTCCATCTTAGCTCACAGTAGATCAGCAGAGCGGAGAAATCACATTGCCAGCCTGTTGTCCACCAGACCCTGAATCCTGAGAGGGCATGGGGGTCCATGTGGAGCAGAGCAGAGGACTGCAAGCCCCCGATGGTGGCTGGGGCTGGGCTGTGCTGATGAGTTGCTTTGTGGTCACCGGATTCTCCTATGCCTTCCCCAAGGCAGTCAGCGTTTATTTCAAGGAGCTGATGCGAGACTTTGGTGTGGGATACAGTGACACAGCATGGATCTCATCCATTATGCTTGCAATGCTCTATGGCAGTGGTGAGTTCCTTGTGTTACAACATGTCTTGTGTTTCATCTAGAGATGTTTATTAATTAAAAACAAATTTATATCCATGGAGCAAACTTTGTAGAACTGACAGCACCCTTCGATTCTGTCTACTTCCTAGGCCCATTGTCCAGTATAATGGTGAACAAGTTTGGCTGTCGGCCAGTGATGCTGTTTGGAGGTTTGCTGGCATCGGCAGGCATGGTGGTTGCTTCCTTCACCACCAACATTGTCCAGCTTTACTTGACTGCTGGCGTTGTCACAGGTTGGTCATCTGATGCTATTCTCAAACTGGCTTAACTGTCTAACCTTGCTAAAAGCTTTAGACTCTTTCTGGTCATTCATTTACATCTTTATAAATCACACAACTACCATCTATGCCTCAGTTTCATGGTATCCATTCATTCATCCATCGATCCAGTAGGTACATTAGGGAAGTGGGTAAAAATTAAAAGTATGGTTGCACTTGTCACAATAGGGACCCTGACACTGTAGCTGAGCAATAGATCTCTAACCTTCATTCTATCTATGGATTATAAATAATCATGCAGGACTGCAGTGGTCAGAAGCCTTTCGTGTAAGCACAGAAAGTGAGGTAGGGTACACCTTAGACAGGATGCTACTTCATCACATGGTGTTACCTTGTTATTTCCCTTTGGAAATAATATTTTAACCCCACTGCCTTCAAAAGCTCAAAACCCTTTCCTGCATTTGCATAGCTGAATGTTTGACCCATTATGCATCATTCTCAGCAACACTTGCACTCAGAGGTTTGAATATGAACCCGACTGATCACAAGGTCCATACCGTATTGCATTATTCACCCTACTGGCCCCCACTTTTATCCTTAGGCTTGTAAAGCTGCATTGCACAAGTTGTCTGTATGCTTATTTCCTGGTGTTAGAATGCAACCCTTGCACTTTCTTTTGTAGTCCAGCTCTTTATGTAGCCTCACCTTCAGTTGACTCATTGAGTTGCACTTCCTAGGCTTCCTTACACAGAGACTATCCTTCCAGGTATGGGCCTGGCGCTGAATTTCCAGCCATCACTCATCATGCTCGGTTGCTACTTTGACCGTCGGAGGCCACTGGCCAATGGACTTGCTGCGGCTGGGAGCCCGGTCTTCTTGTCTGCCCTCTCCCCACTTGGCCAAGTCCTGGTGGACTGCTATGGCTGGAGGGGAGGCTTCCTCATTATGGGGGGGGTGCTGCTAAACTGCTGCACTTGTGGGGCCATCATGAGACCCCTACAACAGAAGGACAGGAAGGAGATGGAAGGACAGGCTAGTGCCCAAGAGCTGAAGGAGATGATACCCTCAAAAACAGGACTGGACAATAGTTGTAAGATTGAGCCCTCTGAGAAAAACAAGGAGAACAAGAACAAAAGAAAGCTTCTGGACTTCAGTGTGCTTCGCAATAAGAGCCTTGCAATCTACATTATTGCCAAGTTTATTGTTGTCCTTGGCCTTTTCATTCCAACCATTTTGCTGGTGAACTATGCCAAGGATCAGGGCATACCAGACCACGAGGCTGCCTTCCTACTCTCCATCATTGGCTTCATCGATATCTTTGCTCGGCCCACATGTGGCTTGGTTGCTGGGCTGAAGTCTGTGCGACCCAGAATGGCTTACTTCTTCAGCCTGGCACTGCTCTTCAACGGCCTAACAGATGTGTGCTCTGCAAGGAGTACAAGCTACACAGGACTTGTGGTCTTTTGTATATTTTTTGGGCTGTCCTATGGTATGGTGGGTGCCCTTCAGTTTGAGGTGCTGATGGGTCTTGTGGGAACAAGTGGTTTCTCTAGTGCCCTGGGGCTGGTGCTACTCATCGAGGCCATGGCTGTGCTCATCGGACCCCCGTCAGCTGGTGAGCGCAGTGGAAATGTTGTACCTGAGGAGCTCCGTAACCTACAAAAGTAGAAAATGTAGCACAAGAGGAAAAGGAGCAGATCATTGCTAGAATTGAAATACAGCGACACAATGCTAAAAAGCATTGTTCATTCTACTTACTCATTTATTGTTATTTATTCATTAATTATGACACAACAAACTGTATCTATTTTATTGTAATGGCGATAAAAGTTTTAAATCTGTTTTCCTTTAAGTGATCCAGTGAAAACTGAAATTGGAAAAAATTTGGTTCAGCAGACACCAGAAGAGAGTAATAAGATTGAACAGGACAGTGCTTGAAAAGGGAATATCTGTCATTACGATCCAGTCGTAATAATTCTGTTCGCATATAATCCCATCTCATTAAAAAGTGACATGTGGCTGTTGTATGCTGAAATTAACCTGTATTTTATCTGTGTTTTATAGGCCGTTTAGTGGACACGTACAAGAACTATGAGCTGATATTCTACATGGCTGGGGGAGAATTAATAGCTGCGGGGGTGTTTCTGTGTGTGGCATCATACTGTTGTGTTGGACGGGCCAAGAAACCCAACACAGCCACGGAGGGAAACCAAGATGTAGAAAAGAATCTCCTGGCAACTGATGGAAGCGATGCAGATCGTGGCAGCAAACAGGCGTGTGAAGTGGCCTGGAAGGAGAACAGATCCAAAGAGGGCACAGTGGACAAAGACTGCTTCTGACCAACCAGTCCTGCAAAATGCCAAAATGTTAGTGACTGGATGTACTCTCAAAAACATATAAAAAAGAAAACACTGCATGGTAGCAAATCTTTAAACTCTTACAAGGGTCTGAATCTTTAGCTCAGGTCAAGGCTAAAATTGTGTCGTAAGTTGTGTCATAATGTAAGTGTGTGTACTGCCACACTTTTCTGGAGTTATAACTGTATTAACCAGTAAGTTCTCAGAATGCTATGCTTTCAACCAAAAACATTCATTCCAAGAACTGCAGGGTCATACCAGGTTGTCTAAATAAAAAATGGCCCTCCAGTCCTCTCTCAGTTGTAAATACTTGTGGTTGCTGTAAAAATTATGGTATCAAATTCTAGTATTTTTTCACGTAATTCTCTTACCCCAAGAAATCAAAAATATATTTAATTGGAAATAATGAATGCATTTGTGTATCTGTAAATGTTACAGATTCTCTTACACTAGAAGTACCTGTGATAAAAATTTGCCAAAATGTATTAAATTAGGTTTGAAGTATTTTTTCTATTTTGTGCTAATATCTTCTTCTTTATCTTTCGGCCGCTCCCGTTAGGGGTTGCCACAGCGGATCAATTGTTTCCACTTCTTCCTGTCCTCTGCATCTCTCTCTCCGTCGCACCCACCACCTGCATGTCCTCCTTCACCACATCCACAAATCTCCTCTTAGGCCTTCCTCTCTTCCTCTTGCCTGGCAGCTCCATCCCTAGCGTCCTTCTCCTGATATATCCAGCATCTCTCCTCTGCACATGTCCAAACCAACGCAATGTCGCCTCTCTGACTTTGTCTCCAAACCGTCCAACCTGTGCTGACCCTCTAGTATACTCATTCCTAATCCTGTCCATCCTCGTCACACCCAATGCAAACCTTAACATCTTTAACTCTGCCACCTCCAGCTCTGCCTCCTGTCTTTTGGTCAGTGCCACCTTCTCCAACCCATATAGCATAGCTGGTCTCACTACCATCTTATAGACCTTCCCTTTCACTCTTGCTGGTACCCTTCTATCACAAATCACTCCTGACACTCTTCTCCACCCACTCCACCCTGCCTGCACTCTCTTCTTCACCTCTCTTCCACAGTCCCCGTTACTCTGAACTGTTGATCCTAAGTATTTAAATTCATCCACCTTCGCCAACTCTGCTCCCTGCATCCTCACCACTCCTCTGTCCTCTCTCTCTCATTTATGTACATGTATTCTGTCTTAGTCCTACTGACCTTCATTCCTCTTCTCTCTAGAGTATATCTCCACCTCTCCAGGGTCTCCTCAACCTGCTCCCTACTCTCACTACAGATCACAATGTCATCTGCAAACATCATAGTCCACGGTGACTCCTGTCTGATCTCACCTGTCAGCCTGTCCATCACCATTGCAAATAAGAAAGGACTCAAAGCTGATCCTTGATGTAATCCTACTGCCACCTTGAAAGCATCCGTCACTCCTACCGCAGACCTCACCACTGTCACATTGTCCTTGTACATATCCTGTACCACTCTTACATACCTATTTTGTGCTAATATATTAAATGATATTCTATTAAATCTTATATTTATTTATCTTTAATTTGTCTGCATGTTATCTTTTTATATTATCTTTTTATTTATTTATTCTCTAAATTGTCTTTCCCTCATATTTGCTGCACTGTGGACCCGAGGAACCCACCGTATAAGGTTGTTGGAAAATAAACAATTCTTGGTTCTTGCTTAAAAAACTGACAAAATATATCAGTGTACATTTATGTATTGTAGCATTATTAAGAAAAAAAGTTTTAAATATTCTTATTACTAATATACACAAATTAATATTTGGCATATTCATTGGATTATAGAGAATTTGTTTATTGCTGAATACAATGAAGAAAGTCAGTAACACATTTGTAGAGTTAACTGTAATACACGAAGGGGGTAAATTTACTGAAATAAAATTAAATCAGAATTTGAATTGGATCAAAATATGTTTTTCCAGGAATGCAGCAGTCAGTGTAATGCTTGCTAAACTTCAGCCAGTTGTCCTTGTGGGACTGTAAAGACTGCTTCAGTTGACTTTGTTTTGGATACCAACGCTGACACCAAAAAGGCCCCGCAGCTTCCAGTTTTCAAAAGGAAATGGATGTAATGGCGACCTGAGCAACTTCTCCATCCCTGTGTCCGCCGAGTGCGGACACCACGTGTTCTGTAACTGGGCTTTGCAAAGTCATTTTTCCCCACAAAAAGCAGAGAGCAATAATATTTTTAATTTTTTTACGTTTTCTGTATTTAAGGTGTACTACTATTTTGTGTAACTATGAATATTAATAGTTTTTTGTTATAAAGGTAGACAGGTCCATATTATACTTACAAGCAAATAATATTTCAAAAAATTTTTCAAGTGAGTCACAGTGTAGTATTTAGCTTCCAATGCGTGCGCACATTTATTAAAAGGATTAATAAAAACAAAACCGAAATGAATTTAGCCAAAAACTACACGGAACTCCTTTACGTCTCAGGCGAAAGCTGATGATGTAATCATGAATAATAACCTCGCGAAACTGCTTCTTGATGGTTCCTATTGGCCAAGTAACAAGCGTCATCTTAACATTTCTATGATTGGTTATTTTTGCTATCAATCTGACTATCGCTGTCTCTATTGGGTGAGAGAGAAGGCGCTGGCTTTTTTTTTAATAGAACGCGCATGCAGGAACAGCACGCGGCTCGAGCGGTGATGTTATAAAAGGGCCTCTGCTGAGGCGAAACGAAACCAACCCGGCTTGAGTCGTGTGAGGGTGTTTTATCGCTTGCGCCTCGTTTTTATTATTTTGTTTAATATTTTAAGCGGAAGTTATTTAAAATGCCAAGAGGCGGTAAGTATTAAGTGAAGTCAGGTGAACTTCTGTCTGCGAGCTAGTTAGCCGGCTTCCGTTGAACTGTCCTTTGTGTGCTGTCAGCTATTAGTTAGCCTTGGCTAAACGCTGCATGTTTAGTAATATTCTTTGTTAAGGTAGTCTGTTTTTGGTGTATTCTCCTCAAAGTGTTCATAACGCTTTAGTCCTTCGCTTTACTTTCTTGGTTTCTTTAAGTTAGAACTGTTGTGGCGACTGGCAATGGAAAACATGGTGACCTCGTTTCATCGGCCACTACGTGCACGACTGGTTAGAAACGTACTAGTTATTGTAGTTAGTTGAGCAGCACTAGTTGTCTGAATCAGCCCCAGTTCAGAAGAAGACATGGAGATACTGACAGTACAGTTGAGGCACATTTTTGTCTATTATTTAAATGTACACTGTTTCCACTGTTCCTTATGGACTTCTAGGAAAGAAGGGCTATAAGGGCAGGGGGAAGCAATTCTCCAACCCGGAGGAGATCGACCGGCAGATGAGAGCCCAGAGAGAGGCGGTAAGAAAGGGCTTGTCTTGGCATATATTTATTCTTCTACCAGAACACCATCCTACTTAGAAGGTTCATCCAGCATCATCTGCAGGCATGGAAAAGCACTGATTCCTTTACAGCGTTTCCTCATGGCCTAGTTGTGCGATGATATGATGGTGAACATCTTTGTGCGCTTTTTTTCAAGGAGGAAAATGGAGAAGCGGAGTCTGACAGCACGTCGGAGTCTGAAGAGAGCAGCGACGAAGGAGTGAGTGCGAGAGATGCTTTCGGGTGGATGGTGTTGGTGCAGGAAGCTTGTCACTATTCCATATTGATCGTCTTTAGTCATGAATCACTTGAGTTGATCTTTACATTTGTGCTTTGCTGGTATTAAGTTCCCTATCACTTGAATAGTTGTTCCAGTGTGTAGTGTACACACAATGGGTGATGTCTGTCGCCCTTCTGTGGCAATGAGTGGTCTCATTCTGTTCTCTGCATTGGAATGCAGCAGCAGAAAAGAAAAGGAGTGGAAGGACTGATTGAGATTGAGAATCCCAACCGTGTATCCCAGAAAAGCAAGAAGGTGGTTGAGTTGGATGTTGGTGCCCCAAAGGAGCTCAGTCGCAGAGAGAGGTGAGACGGCTGTATGTTTGTTGCACAACAAGCCTTCGAAAATTAAGCTGCAGGCTGAGTGGGAACGGGGTAAAATTTACCTTGCTTTGACCACATTTCCTATGATGGTATTAGCTGGGCACTGAGACTTTGTGATGATCATGTGTGCCATCACCTTTGTCAAGGAGGGAAGTGAGATGTATTGAATGAAAGCAACTTCATTGGACGTGCTGTTGCCTCTGAGTTTATCTTATTGCTAATTGTTTTGTCATTTTATCTGTAGTTACCTCAAACTAAGATTAAATGTAACCAGTACATGCAGTGTAATTCAAGGCAAGGTCAACAAAGGTTGTGTTCATAGTGTTCTGCGGCTTGTGCAGGGAGGAGATTGAGAAGCAGCAGGCCAAAGAGCGCTACATGAGGCTGCACATGGAGGGAAAGACGGAGCAGGCACGAGCCGACCTTGCACGGCTAGCCATCATCAAGAAGCAGCGGGAAGATGCTGTCAGGAAGAGGGAGGAGCTCAGGAAAGGTGAGGGGTTGCTGTTTAAGGACACACTTTTGAATGCACTTGCAGTCCATCCTCTGCTTTCTAGGTCTCTGCATTTCATAGACTGTGTCAAAAATAATCCACTAAAAAGAGGAAAATCATGGGGAATGTATGTCTAGAACTAATTTTTAGCATTTTGGAAAAAATGACTTAAATCCATGAAATTTAAGCAATGTTCATACTGTATCTCAAGGAACCATCCAACTGTCCACTGTTGGTTCCATGAGGGTGATGCAGTGCCCCTGGTACCCCTGTAGTTGTGTTCTGATGCCTTATTCACAGTTTTCTTGCTATAATTTGCTGCATTGTATGCTATGATTATCCACATTGCATAGTCATTACACATTAGGTTATAAGTTATTGGTGCATAGTGCAGTACTATACAGTGATATAGTAGAAATATTATATATTTAATTATGCCTCCCATTGCCATATTTGGATGTCCCCTTCTACCTTATAGCCCAGGAAATCAAGGATGGACTGTACATCAAGGATGTCTGTCTGCACAGAACATTCACTAATGCTTATAGAGATGCTGGTTCACACATTTGGAATGCTTGGCCACTGGAGTTAAAGGCAATTTAAGTATGCAAGCACACCTACCTCATAGCTTGGATACCTTCCCAGTTGTCCTTTTGCAGTTTCCTGTGTTGTGGATTGCTTGGCTGTCACTCTTCTGTCCTTTATCATCCATCTTGGCCAGATTAATTCACACTTCACTGAAGCTGCACACTACAGCCAGTTGTCCACCTGTGAAGCAATGTTTATCTCACATCTTGCTCTGAGGTTAAATTCCACTGCATCCTACTGCTTTGAAATGTCTCATTGTTGCTTTTCTTTCTTTCAGAAAAAGAAGCAGAAGCTGCCAAGACTAAACGCTAGGAGCCCCTTCCCATGGGGGGATTGCTGGGGTTGGGTGGCACGAGGGGGGGCAGCTGCAGCAAAGGCAGGGATGTCTGTAGGCCTGTAGCCTGCTTGTTCTGTATTGAGAGTAGGGGACCAGTGGAAGATGAAGTAAGGAGGACTGCCATCTCTTTTCACCCTCCACCCCACATTCTTTTCCTCTTTTCTTCTCTTCACTTCTTTAATTCTGCTGGATTTTTTTCAATCTTTAGACTGAGGGCAAAAACTGTGCTTGGATCTTTGAAATGGCAACCAGAAGGGGACAGGTGATGGGCAGGAAGGCAATACCAAACACACAAATGTTCAGCTCCTTGTCTTCCCATCTTCCTTTTCATTTGTAATTCTATAAATTCAAGAGGGTTGACAGAAAATGGTTTAGACATATTTGGTTTTAGGACAATTATATCTTTGTTTATAACACCACTGGTAAGTCTGGTTATATCCAAACTGCTCAAGCCTGACAAGGATGTTTGTGTCTCCAATGGATGTCAACTCATGTTTTGGAACTGCAGGTTCACTGAAATTCAGTCCAGGACAGTATTTACAGTTGTGACAGAGTAGAAAATAATGCATTTTGTAAAGGTCTTAATTTTCTCTTTTCTGAATTTGTATTCATGCAATAAATGGACATATACAGGTGATTTTTATTTGTATTTTTTAATAAAATTCTGTCACTGCAATAATGCAGCTGCTTTAATGAGCTTTCCAGAACATACACATACATGGTGTCCATGTTTAGTGAGGTTATGTGTATGTTCTGGAAAGCTCCCTAGAACAACATCTCATGAACCCCCCCCCCCCCCCAAGGTGCATGTGATGTTTATCAGCAGATTAAGAAACTGATCGCTTTATGGTGTTAAATAACTTGGCAAGCTCTGTAAGAAAAACCTGCCATAGGCTTTCCAGGGGGCTTTTCTGCTGAAGGGAATGCTGTGGATGTTAGGTTATAACTGGTTTGCTCTGCAACAGGGTGCAGTGTTCAGCTGATGATCAAAATGAACCTGTGCTTTGGGTCTGACCTAACCCACTCCTGTCTGCCCTGGATTAACAGTTTACTTCTCTTCCTAGAAAGGAAACCATCACAGGATGCAAGTGCTAGAGAACATGCTTCATATTTGGTAAATGATCATTAGCAAAACAACTCAGAAGCTTTAATACTGCATTGGCCCAAGTATAAGATTGCATTTTTTTTTCTATTGGGGGGGGTGTCTTGTATTCTAGGACTTCACCTGTCAAAGTTTTACACTGTGTAACACCAGCAGGTGGCATCAAATATCCACAGAAATGATCAACTGGAGTTTGCGTGTGAAAGATGGCGAAACATCCAGATGGACTGGAAAAAAGGAGCTCGAAATTTGGCCAAATTAACCAAAGAGTGAGGAGGAGTTGTGATGCCAGTTTTAAGATAATGGTGATCAATGAGGCAGAGATGTTGAACAGCTCTCAAGCAGCCAAGAAATAAAATGTTAATGTGTTTGAAAATGGACTAAAAAGACTATCTTAAAAACACAAATACAGTCAATATGAAAGAATATTTTTCTAAAGATTAAAAAAAGCTTTTTTCCAAAAATGAGTGTTGGAAAGGGGGGGGGTTGTTTGATAATTAGGTTTGTCATATTTGGGCAAATACAGTATTTTAAATGTTGTACATATCTGTATCTGAGATGCAAATATTTTCTTCCACCGTCCAAAGATGTGTTTCAGGTGGGCTGGGGATTCCAAATTATTTGTGAGTGTCTAGGGTCCCATCCACCATGTACCTGGTCTTGCTGTGTTTTCAGAGCCCTGTGACCCTGCACTGGAGAAGTCATTATTGCTGATGGGGTAGATGGATGCTTACACTTCTCTCCTTCTGGATTTCATGTCATCGTGTGAATTATTTTAGATGTTTTTTGCAAGGTAACATGTTATTTTAGTAGTGAAGAATAACATTTCCATGGGGTGTTGCTGTTGCTCACAAAACGGTGTCCTGCACTTGAACTTAAAGAATCAAAACTATGCTGTTTTGCAGAAGAATCCCAGGGCATCTGCACCTCCCATGATGTCTAACCATCTTTCCAGTTTGCTGATACTTCTGTTGGCCTTGTTGGCACAAACTCCAGTGGCCAACCCTGAGTTTGGTGCCTTCTGGGTTTTTCTCTGAAGAGTAACTGCATGAACTCCTTTTTGCTCAGAGTCCAGCGTATACCCAGCTGAAATCCCCTTTTTTCTTTCGACATTTTAGGTAATTTCCTCACTGCTGTGGTGGCCGTTGCTAGCAGAGGCCGTAGCAAGCCGGTCTATCCCCCTAGTCATGTGGCCTGCGATCGACTTCAGAATCAACCCAGTTGTTCTGGTACTTATTGGCCTTTTGACCAAAGTGAAACATGACCGCAGGATGAAAGTGCCCTCATGACTGCTTGTAAAGCTCAAGGGGAGTAATGTAAAAGTTTGACTTTACCATAGTAAGATAATATTTACTATGTTGGGATGGCCATTATATTGCTAAAAATAACCAAAAATCAAAAATGTACGCAAATGTAACAAAAGTGCATCGCTGCTTCCAATGTCTTGTCCAGCTTCTCAGCTCATCACCCATGTTCGTGTTTGACCACGCGTCATATCAGTTGACTCATACGGTGCTTTAAATATCTTCACTAATCCCCGTTGTGTCTTCATCAGTCGAAAAAACTGGCAGGTGTTGGGGATCAGCCCTATTCCTGAGTCACAGTTCCACCTCCAGCCATTTGGGCGCTCAAGGGTACAACAGCAGACTTGCAGCCTTCATTTTAGAAATCGGTTGCTGTGTTTCTAGCTGATGGTCTGAGCCGCTTCTGTTTCCACAGGGTGTCAGTGTCAGATGGAAGACGGGCGGGCTCACCCCGTGTGAGGTTGTGATTTCTTTATGGGAAGTTACTCAAAGGCTACAACCGGTTCATGTTTTTGCATTTATGTTATTAACAATTCTTTCAGAATGATTTGCAGTAAATTCCAGCTTTTAAAAACCACACAAAAAAGAAAACAGCGATGTAAATAAATGGGAGACGGGGTTGGGAAAAAGGGAGCAGTCAAATGTGTTGTTTATTCAGGGTTTTGAGGAAATCGATTCTAACCTTGTGTTTAAAGGGCCAAGAGCCGGCAAATGTGCTTGGATTCCAACCCAAAGTGCAGCTCAGATTCTATTTGTTGACTTCTCTTTAACATTTAATTTAAAAATGTTTAAAGCAGAACAGACACAAATGGATGATTCCCACTTATGTGTGTGTTACTGGGGTGAACAGAAGTGTCAGCTGAGGGGTAAACGATGTTAAAGAAAATGGGCAAACTGTGAAAAAAGTGTCTTTCAAGCTCAGGTTTGTGCAGTAAAAATTGCAATTGGCTGACAATTGATGTTGTCGAGTTTCGTGCGACAGAAGTGCAAACTACCGGCCTCAGAAGAGCCCCATCCTGCACAAGTAATGCGCCCAGCTGGAAATAAATCGGTGGTCCATGGTTTGGTCATCATGCCAGCCTTCATATCTAATGCAGGTCAGTAGCTTCAAGAGCCTCTTATTGTCAGTTATCCATATCACTGCCTTTGCAACCTCTTGTCGCCATGCAGATGCTGCCTCACAAACTTGTGCGTTTATTTTGCTTGCAGGGAGGACTGTTTTACACAGAACTTGCATCTTATTTTTAGTTTCAGCTACATTCTATTTAGTGGGAGGTTAAGGGCAAAAAGGCAGTCCAGTTGCATGGCAGGGAGCATTGGGGCCTCACAACTTGTAGGCTCCGCTTTCAGACGTGGATTTGAATCCAGCCCAGACTGTGGACTTAGCAGATTCTCTTCATATGGGTGTGAGTTTCCTCTGGGAGCTCTGGTTTCCTCCCACAGTCTAAACATGTAAATTAGGTGAGTTGAAAGCACTTAAACTGCATGTAGTGTGCATTTGTGAGTTGAGTTTGTGAATGCCTTGCAATGAACTGGGAGGAAGTAAATGAACATGTAAGTGGTAACTAGTTTTAACTGAAAGCTGTAAGTGATAGCTAATGATAACCAATAGCAGTCAGTGGTAACTAGTGGTAAATGACAGGTGTAAGTGGTAACTAGCTTTAACCAAAAGCTGTAAGTGGTAGCTAATGGTGACCAATACCAGTAAGTGGTAACCCGTGGCAACTGATAGCTGTAAGTGGTAACCAGCGGTGACTGATAACTAGTAGAAAACAAATGGTAAAGAATAGCTGCATGTGGTAACTACTGTAACCAGCAAACTTAGTGACTACCTACAGTTCACAGCCAGTCCACATTATTTAACTTTTGTATGTTTAGCATCATTTGAATGATTAATGCATCACAAATCAGATGTTTATGCTTCGGAGCCACTTTGTACAGATGAAGTTCCCTTCCTTCTTTCCAGTGTGTGCTTTGCCTCGACAGAAATTTGGCAATTCAAAAGTCAAAACATGTCTTTTCCTCCAATGTATGAGCAGCTTCCTTTTTTCTCACCCACTAGAGCTTTTGTGTTTGCATGCATGCACACTTTGTGTGTGTGTGTGTGTGTGTGTGTGTGTGCGCGCGCGTGCGTGTGTGTGTCTACACGGCTCTTAGAGCGCCACTAAAAACCAGAAGTGAACAACGGGCTTGCTGAACACTCAGGGTGTCTATAACACATCAGGAAAGGAGAAGGCAGCAGTTTGTGTCTGATGAAGCGGCACTCAGCTTGGACCATCCGCACCAGTCTGTGAGTTCCAGGGGGTGGGGACAGGGTCCACGTCCGTGTCCACGGTGACCATGCTGAACCTGTTGAAACAGCTGGGGTCTGCGGGCAGGTAGGCACTTTAATAAATTCACATGTTCATTCATTTATACTTGGGAAAGTATACTTGCTGTAAAAACCAGGTGTGTGTGTGTGTGTGTGTGTGTGTGTGTGTGTGTGTGTGTGTGTGTGTGTGTGTGTGTGAGCGAGAGAGAGAGAGAGATGAAGCTGGTCTGTTATCTACCCTCTGTTTGAAGTGTATTGATCTAAATAGGGTTTTTTTGCCTATGCTTTGCTATGCCTATTTTAAATGACCACATGCTCACAAACACAGGATTTCCTTGTTAAACTTTGACATTTTTACACTCATTTCATTGCTGGCCAGGCTGCCTACAAGGGAAAAAATGGTATTTTGGATTTATTAAGCGCCCGGCAAGGCTGTTTTTTTGTAGACTGTGGTTTCACTGACGGTCAGAGTGGGGAAGATCAGAGCTACTAGCCTAAAAACCCATGACCATAAAAGGGGCAGAAACTACAAAGTGTTAAAGTTTAAAAGTTAACATTACTGTATATTAGAAAATGCAGATTTACAGTGAGTGAAAGTGAGGAACGCCAGTATTACAAAACTATCACATGAAACGGAATGGGAAGTAAGTGCCCAAGTTGACTCAGTCCACCGCAGCACAGTCAGAGCGGCGCGGAACCTAAAGACAAGGCCAAGTCCACAGGGAGATCAGTTCAGCTTTTACCCTGGTAGAAATGAAAGTGTCATAGGCTGGAGACTGTGTTTTTGTTCCTTTGCGCCTCTGTTGAGTGTGTGTTTTCAGGTCATGTGTCACGCTGGGTTTGTACAACATGTTTGCATCAGGCCCGTGGTCTATGAAAAAACATTGCTGCTCTATCAGCCCTCAGCACACCGATCTGCTGCTGCAGCCACTGGTGCTGCCGCTCTGTGCACCTGTGATTTATTAATAAGCAAAACCACAACTCTCACATGCAGAGGCCTTACAAGTACATGGAGGCAAGGCTGTTTGTGAAATATGACCATAACCGGCGCTGCTGACTGCGACCACAGCTTAAGCTGATGGGGCTCAGGCTGACGGTGCTCCCCGTTTCACTGAGAGCTGCTAAAGATGAAAAACCCGCAGTGATAATTTTATGATGTTGTGCAAACGTATCTGCTAAAAGGAGCAAAGCTGGTGCAGTAACAGCGATGTCACAAGGGGAAGCCATGAAACGTACAGTAGCATAGTCACAGTAAAACACAGTATGTTGCTTATATAACACTGTACCTGGACTCTTTTATTACCACTGCACTGTTGCCATTCTAGTTATGCTGTTACATTTCCATGGCTTGCAGTGGACTGGTGTCCCATGCCAGTCCATTTCATAGCCTGGTGCCCACTGATTCCAGGATGGACTGTGGACCACCGTGACCCTGACCAGGATAAATATAAGACTGACAGATGGATAGATGTTTACATTGGTTTGCATGCTTATATTTTACATTTTTTACTATTACTCTGCTACAATGGCAATACTTTGACCCATTCCCTCAACCTGGGAGTTTTTTATTTTTTTTATTTATTTATTTTTAAAATGTTTTCTTCTCCTCAATTGCCAAGCGATTATTTTCAGCGTAGTTTGTTAGCGGCCGTCTTCATTGAATAGCTCTGCTTCTTTTGTCATCACCAAATGCGCCACCTGCATACGCTCTACTGTTCAGTGCTGTGTGCCGCGGTGTTGAGAAGAGCCCTGTAGTGGTGGAAAATGATCATTTATTGAGTTGTACTGAATTAAAGGGGAGAGGAGTGACTTCAATTCCATAATAATGTGACCCCTGTTTATTAAGTTTCCATTGTAATTTCTTATATACATTCATGTAACTGACTGACGCTTTTCACTATGGTATATATATTTGCCAGCAGCTACTTAGAGAAGTGATGTACTGATGATTATTTGTGTCATTAATACTTTTCAAGTTTCCACGGAGGCATTGGCGATGTTCTCTGGTCAAGCCACACTTGGAGCCACTTGAGTGCACTGTAGGAGGTGGCTGCCGACCTGTAGGGTGAGGGGTACAGTACTGTACTGTGTTGTACCTCACTCTGGCGTGGCAGGCACCGCCTGCCTCTTTTTTTTTATTTATTATTATTTATTTATTTATTTTTTTTTTTTAAGGACACACTTTGAGAGTCAGGTGGATTGTGCTGTACACACATCTCCGACTCCTACCTGTGGGTTCATAATTTATGGTGTTCATGTGGCTGATGTTCCTCCGGCAGCGGGAGGGGGTTGTGTTCCCAGGGTGGAGTTGTCACGGACCACAGAACCATAACATTTGATGTGCGTCTTTGCTGGCTGTGTCTTACAGGCCACCTTTCAGTACAGTTGGTGGCTTAACCCTGATGATGACCTCAGGTAGCCTCAGGTGCTGCTGCAGTGGGAGGAGAGTGTGGTGCAGCACAGCACGAAAATGGGGAACGCTAGTCAAACCTAAAAACCTTCACACATTTATTACTTGTTAGGTGCTGTTGTTTTTATCATCTTTACAAATCTATCTTCAACTTTAGGTCACAAGATGCCACTTTCCTTTTATCTGAAGACCTGGTATTGGTGAGTTTTGGTTTTGGCTCCTCTTTGTTACCTGAAAGCTAGAATATGAATTGATGCAGGTGTGTGTGTGTGTGTGTGTGTGTGTGTGTTGCATGCATTGAAATCGAATATCACTGAGATCTGATTTTACTGGTTCACATCAATGTCTTTGCAGCCTTAAAAAGTGAAAGTGCAGCTGTGAAAAATCACGATCTTACCAAAGAAACCAAGACAAAACACAAACAGCGGGCAGCCAGCACCCACACAACGGCCTTAATTTATTCCCTGACTCCATCCCGTTTGGAATATTCCAGATAAGAAGAGGTTCAATTATATCGAACAAAAAAAAAAAAGATATTCTTAGAATAAAAATATAATTTTTAACTTCAGATTTTCTATGGCTGCCTTTTCGGCCTTTCCAAAGGCCCTGTGCTCTTTGTTCCTTTTTAGGACTGTTTTGCTTACTCATGGAATTATGATGTTCTCCATGGTTTTAAGAAATAAACCTGAAATTTCCATGCTGTTCCTGTGACCCTGTGGACATTGCGCTGTTAGAGGTGCTGTGCATGGCTGCTGACAAATGTTCGGTGCAGAAGGAGATTTGCCCGATCGCTCGATTGAGGCTTGGCTTTGTTCTCATTGTTTCCATTTATTTAGTGATTATTACAATATTTTGGCTGGAAAATAACTAGACTGACATTATTGGTAGAAATGTTTACACTAAATGAGAGGGAGCTCTGCCCCCAGAATCTGATACAAGCATTTACTAGACTCCATGGTGGAGAGTGACGTGCCTGTATCATATATCCAGGCAAAAATGCAGCTATAAAGAATTAAACCTTGCTGGAAAAGTAAAGTCAGTTTCAAATTATTCACCACAAAGAGTCGAATGTATGAGACAGATATAGATTATTTTTCAATTTATTGTCCCCCCCCAACTCTACAGACTACGCAGCAGCAGCAACAGTCCTCAAGCTTCCAGATTCCATTAAAGAACATTTTAGGGTTAAGGTTGCTCTCAAATCCACACTTTTCTTGACTGCTTTATGTCTTCCAAGTGGTGATCCTGTAATGTGTCTTATAGTGGACCAAAGACCAGAACCTCAAACATGAGATTTGAAATGGTGTCTAGTGCTGTCTTGGTGCAAGAAAACAGGTTTTGATATCAGTCCTTCCATCTTTGATTGTGACCACCAGGTTTCAGCTGATCTTTAAGCAAACCCACACAAGTTACTTTGTTTACAGGTTATTCGATGTTTCAAAATATCCTTCCATATCCCGGTTTTTTAGCAGTGGGACTACTTTTAAGCTTCTTTTTTCTGAGGAAGAAGGATGTTTCCATGTCATGGTTTGCTTGTTTGGATGGGGCAGTCGGAAGGTGGAGCATCCATGTTCACACCATCACTGCTTCTGACAGACCGGTATTGCTTTCCCCAAGTACCCAATTCAAGAAATGCCTTTGCTTTTTGAAATCCTCTGGTATTTTCATGAGTTGGTTTAAAGGTTTTTAGTTGTTTGTGCTTTATGTTCTATGCATTCTAATATACATTATAAATGCATGTCAATCTGTTTTTAATAATTTCTCTAAACACATGTAATATGTTTTGAAGGTGGAGCAGAGGGTGGAACCCACTAAGAAAGCTGCTCAGATCGTTTCCAAGAAGCTGTCTGCGTGCCTTCAGGGGCAGCTGGGCCTTGACGTGGAGCGACGCTTGGTAACCTCTCTCGTGTGCGCCTGACAACCTCTCACCTGCATGGCTCCCCCAACCCCTCTCATGTTGCCATGACAATCCGTTTCCTGTGACCCTGACAACCCCTCTCGCGTTGCTCCGGCAACCCCGCTCATGCTTTTAACCCTGGCCTGGTCAAGGATGAGATGGTGCAGTAGTGGTGAAGGATCTCCTTTAAAAATGCATCAACTTCAACTTATGCATATTTGTTTAAGTTGGCAAAATAATTATTCAGCCAGGTATATTTGATTTTAACTAAAAATAATTATGAATGTATAAATGTATATATGTGGCTGAACTACTGAAATAGTCACCCGCATTCACAGAAGTGGCCACGTTCTCCATTTTTCTTTATAGAAAAAGCTTCCCTTGATGATGCTCTCCATCAGCATGGCAGACACCCTGAAAGACTTCAATCCGGATTCTTGTATTAAGTGAGCAAGACGGTCGTCCAGCAGGGGGTGTGGTGATGTGACGCCGATGCAGTCCTGTACAGCTGACCTTTCCTGGGTACCCTGCGCTCTTTTCAACAGAAAGGTGCTGGAAATGTGCTGCTTCATGGAGAGCATTCTGGCGAAGACCCTGGCTGACTTCGAAGTGCAGCTGGAAAAGGAGGTTTTGGAGCCCCTCAATAAACTCAGCGAGGTGAGCAAATCACGGTAAAACCAACCCAGAAACTGAGCCCAGGTAATGTCGAACCATCGGTTTTACTCTGGTTTACCACAGCATTGTAAAAGATTTATTATAGCAATTCAGGTAACTTTTTTTTATAGAGAAAAATGACATTTGCAAGACAAACAGGATTAAACTGAGCATTACAAATGACAAATATGTATGTAAATGGGTGCATATTAAACTTTATTTTTCACCAAAAGAGGACAAGAAACTAAACTTAAAATGGATGAACAAACTGTCAAGCGGATCAGTATTGAATTATTGTGTTTATGTATTCACAAACCTATGCTTAACTGCTCGTACAAATGTGTTCGAACCTTTTGTAAGCTATCACTATTGTCTGGACTACAAATTATACCCTTTTTTTCAATAGTTATTTTTATTGTGAACTTCTATGCTCTATCACTAAACTGTTGCAGCCAAAATAAGCTGTTTGTTTATAGACATGGGGAAAATGGAAAGCTTAAACTTTACCAAATATTTCTTTTATTTCCTTTGTAATAATTTCCTTTATTGCAGACAAATTTTTTTGTATAAATCGACTCCGTAATTTGTTTGCCTGAGAAAGCAGAGCAGCTTCAGGGTGGAGAGACGCAGCCGTCTGTGCCCACGGGCATCAAAGTTAGATAACATTCAAACCGAAAATGCAAAAACTTGGTGTGACCAATTTAACCTCTACTTTAAATTTTGGTTAAGGTAACTGCTGTGGCCAAGTGTTTAAATGACCATCATCTTGCTGAAGATTTAACAGTGCATGTATAGAAAAACGATGCCTTTAGTTCACACCTCCCGCTGCAGTTGTTCACACAATGGCTTCCACTTCCTCTTCCCTTTTGCTGTGTTCACATGTATGATTACTTAACTTTAGACTTTTTTCTTCATTGCTGCTCTTTCATTGCTTTGCCATACAGCCTGTGCGTTCGGTGGGGTATTTGGCCTTGGCTTGAATGTGGCCTCTGACCCCGCTTGCGGTTTTATTTCGTTGTAGGAGGACTTGCCGGAGATTCTGAGGAGCAAGAAGCAGTTTGTTAGGCTTACGATGGAGTGGCACAATGCGCGCAGCAGGTCAGCCCCTGCCGCCGTTTTCTTACCTTGACCTCGTCCTCGTTCCTGTGTCTGTCATGGGTGACCTCTCGCTCTCCCTGCATCCATCCACCCAGGGCCCAGACGAGCAATGGACCCCAGGCCAAGCAGGAAGGGCTGAGGGAGGAGGTGGAGGAAGCCTGGAGGAGGCTGGAAAACATCAAGGTTAACCCGGCATCAGAGTGACTCGTAGTTAGAGGAGCCCCTGGACGCTCCCAGACCTGTAACAGTAGTAAAAGTTTAGCGATATTAAAGTAATGCTAGCAAATACTGTACACTGAAATACAACTGGGGATTAGAAACCAGTGCTGAGGCAGCAGTTTTTAAAATTGTTGTTGCAGCTGAAGGACATGGGTTTGAATCCCCCTCCTTCTGTAGAACTCTTGATAAAGTTGCTTACTCGACACTAACCGAGGAAGAATTACTCAGCTACGTGAATGCGTAAATGCAACTTACCATCCAAGTTAGGTAAATAGTGACTGATACAAATATTGCTGTAAACAACCGTTGTCATTGAGTACAAATGGTGGCTGTTGCCTCACGCTGCTTGCAGGATCGGTACTCGGCAGATCTCTACCACTTTGCTACGAAAGAGAACGCCTACGCCAACTACTACATTCGGGTGAGCGTGTTGCCGGCTTCTCGGTTCCTGCTGAGCTCAGCATCGATTCAGAAGGTGTGTTTTGAACTGAGACGTGTGTTTTCTGTGTGACTCTGCCTTCAGCTTTTAGAGTTGCAGGTTGGGTACCACAAAACGGCCCTGAGCTTTCTGGAGACAAATGTACGGGAGCTCAAGGAGAGTCACAGAAAAACAGGTGGGGAAGTCAAGGTGTGGTGCGTGCGTGCGTGTGCGGGTGTGAGAAGCTGTTTCCTTACTCTGTGCTTGCATCCCCAGAGCCCCAGCTGGGTAGTCCTTCAGGGAAGGTGTATGGCGCGCCGCTGGTCTCTCACCTGACGGAGAGCGGAAAAAAGATCGCCGTGCCCATACAGGAGTGTGTCCACATGCTGCTTCACAAGGGAATGAAGGAGGAGGTAAGCGGGCGCCTCTGCTGTGTCCCAATTGAGGAGGCAGGGCACCCTTTTGGGCTATGACACCCCCCCCCCCCCCCTTCCTTTCTCTTGGCTAATAAATCCGATCAGATCAATTGCAGCTCATTTGCACATGACTGGATTTCAGGGCCCCAGGCACAGTCCACTGTATCTCAGTATTAATTTTTAATATTTTGGATGGATGGATCAAGTGCTGGGTTAAGTGACGAAATTGAAACCAAAATCAATAAATTTAAATATTTAAATTAAAACACCCATTATCGATAACATTATTTTTTGCAAATGCAGAATTGGAAGGAACCGGAATATTCTTTGCACCAGCCACTTCGCTCTCATTAGATTCATCAGTAATTTTTCTCTCTACCGGTACGAATGAGGTGAAATGAAACACAGTTCAAGAATGAACTTTATTTCAATGGACGGTGTTTAGAAAATGCACTTTATTAAAGTTTGTTTAACCATTATTTGATATATAATAAGATTACAGCCATGTCACAATGATGTTAAAAACATCACTTGGCCCAGTGGATCCCCTTGTTATTCATGTTATATATTCATTGATTATTAATTGTTATTTAACAATAATAGCAGAGTATAATGTGTTGTTGTTATTACTAATAATAAATAATAATATGGAGGATGAACAGAAAAACACTAATGAATCCATGACAAAATATTATTATTAGCAAATGTTTAAATTTAGAATGTTATGCATCATAGGTTGTTTGCTGTCATGAATGAAGGTGGACCTATGAGGTCTCTTTTACCCTTTTGACCAGGGTCTGTTCCGGCTGGCAGCCGCGGCGTCCGTGGTGAAGAAGCTGAAGAACAGCCTGGACCACGGAAACGTGGACCACAGCGAATTCAGCACGGACCCCCATGCAGTGGCAGGTCAGATGGGTGTGGGGAGTGGGAGCTGGGTCAGGACATGGTGGGCCTGGATGAATGCTTATGTTATGGTGGAGTGTGGGAACTGCCCCTGCACTGGGTAAAGGTGAAGAATTACAAAACAGAGGCACAAAGTTTGACGGTTAAACAGTGGGCCCTGCATTTCGTCCTCCCAGAAAACTGTAGTGTTTCAAACTGTGATCTTGCTTTCTGATCATGTTGATGTGGTTCATAATGTGTGGCTGGCAGGAGCTTTGAAGTCGTACCTCAGGGAGCTTCCAGAACCCCTCATGACCTTTGAGCTCTACAGTGAGTGGTTCACAGCGGCAGGGTAAACCAACTAAATGCTTCCAGTCTTCATTTTTCCCTGTGTGTGCAGTGCATATACGTGGATTTGCCCTCATTGAACTTTCCCTGTCCAGCGAGAAAGAGCTTCCAGAACGGCTGGAGCAGCTGAAAGGTGTGCTGAAGAAACTTCCCAGAGAAAACTACAACAACCTCAGGTCAGCGCCATTCACTGTTGCCTGCTCAGGACAAATAACGTTTTCCCTTCAAAAGTGAGAGCAGAAACTGCCTTACTATTTATCCCACACCAGCTTTCAGTGTAGGGTTGGTGCACACCAGCTTGCGGTAATTTATGCTGCTGGGTAGTTTTTACTGCATTAGATCAGTCCATGACTGCAGCAGGAGGTGGGATGCGAACCTGGGTTATCAGTCTGTACCTGCAGTTTCCCCAGAATAACTGCCGTGAATTAAGCGTGCTGTCCCTCTGTGGCCGTCAGGTACCTCTTGCAGTTCCTTGCACACCTTTCCAAGCAGCAGGCTGTGAACAGGATGACCCCCAGCAACATCGCCATCGTGCTGGGACCCAACCTGCTGTGGCCGAGGACCGAGAGGTGGGTTAGGTGGAACCGGAGGCCGTCGCTCACCCTGGGGGGTGGGCCTTCAACGGACTAACGCCTCCTCCTTTCTTTTCTCCTCCAGCGGTGGTGAGTCGCTGCTTGACATGGCAACTGCCTCCTCCGTGCAGGTGGTCACTGTGATCGAACCCCTCATACAGTACGCGCAGAGCCTCTTCCCTGAAGGTGCGTTGCCCATGTTTACTTGTACGTGTCTTCTTGTTGGAAGGTACTGCTGATGCTCACAAAACAATTTTCTTTAATAAAGGGGGTTTGAGTTTTAAAAGAATGTTTGGAAAGCAGCGTGAGCCCCCTTGCAGCATAACTTGGCGCACCCTGGTTAATGACGCGTAGCTACGAGGCTGTTTTGTTAGGAGAGCAGCTCAGTCAGAGTCTGGTTAGCTGGGACAGAAAAGAAGAGAGAGCCGATGGGAAGAGAAGAATAGGTTGTGTTTATTCAGCCACCGTGGCATCCCTTCCTCTCTCCCGTTAGTCCTTATGTTTAGCAGAACCAGTACGTTTTCTTTTTGCCCTCTACTTCTACACACAAATGTGTGCGATGTGATGAGATGCCAATCTGTTACTTTCTTCTTCTGAACCCCAGCGGAGGATTTTGAGGTTCTGGAGCTTCCAGCTGCTCTTGACATGAAAGAGTCCCCATGCCAGTCACTGAAGCCCAAGACGGAAGACAGCACCACAGCCAGTTTGTCCTCGCCTTCGACATGCTCTGAAGGGTACTGAACTGGACCGAAGCACAGCAGGCAGCCTCTTAAACCTTCAGCTTTAAACTTTTGCACCCTTTTGGAATCAAATTTATCCAAATTAGTACAGGAAATATTAATTTGTATACGTGTTGTCTGCACACAATGTCAGCCGCTTGAGATGTTCTCACTGCTAAGGCAGTAAACGGATAAGGGGCTTCAATTTGTTTCATTTTTCTTTAAACTACTTTGCTAATGGGTTTATCCAAAGAAAATTACATTTTAACTGTTCATACAGATGAATATTTTAGATATTCAGGATATTCCAGAGCAACATTATGAGCCCTTCCTTGCACGTGAATCAGCAACCATCTTCATCATCGAATTCCTGTGGTCTTGCCCATCGTCTCGCTTTGGTGTTGCCACACGTATGTCCTGCTGCTCTTCCCATCATGCTCCATTTCTTTTACTTGAGGTCCACCGCATTCGTAGAGGGAACCAGACAAGCCTTGCCCAAGTCCACATCAGGGGCCAACTGCACCATCTCATGGGAGAATCCATTTGGACCCGCCATCAAGAGTCCTGCCTCGGCCCAGAATTCAGCACCCAACCAGGGCCAGAACCAGAAAATGGAGCCTGGCCAGAGCAAGGATTCCTGCTTGTCAGCGTCCACCTCAGACCAACCCACCAGCCCGAGTGGCATTATCATTTCTATTCACGAAGGTACAGCTGGGTCGTTCTTCTGATCATTTGCTCACCATATTGTACAGGATTGACATGGATACAAAAAAATCTGTCTGAGGAAGACCTGTAAGTGACAAGTTGACATTCCACGAATGTCCCATTAGATGGTTAATGGTAGCTGTGCTTCCGAAGTAGGTTGTGATCTGCCATGACCCTGCTCTTGATGTTAACGCATTTCTATTCCTTTGTTTGTTGGTGACCGCAGACAGGTGTGCGTACCAGCAGCATCATTCATCTTCAGTGAGCTCAGACCAACAAAAGGGGGTCTCTGGCCTTTCCAAACCTTCAACCCCAACCCCTCCACTCGCCCAGCTTGCAGCCCCCAAACTGCAGCCACAACCCAGAAAGTCCCTGAACAGGAAGCCTGTGAGCAAAAAGGGTGCGATCAGACCGCCCAACTTCCCACCCCCGCAGCCGCCGCCGCTGATGAGCAGGCAGGTGCCGCATCCCACTCAGTGAACGGGAACTGAGTCGACGTCTCGTCTGCTGAGCCTCAGCGTTCGACTGCCAGATGACATTATTTAACCCAGGGCCTTTTCGCAAGGAGGCTGCTGCAAGGCCCCTAAACGTAGATTTCCCAGCAGAGACGGTGAGTCCTGGGTGGCAGCAGGTGAAGAAGCTTCTTGCAGAAAAGGAGCGCTGAATAGGAATGGTTTTGGGTGTCAAAGGCGAGTGAGATACATCGGTGAAAGCACATTGTAGGCCTTTATGTGTAAAGAGACATTTCAGGTACATTTCAGTTATCAGGGATCGCATGATTCTGAGTGCTGGCAAACCCAGCTGAAGCGCTGAAGAAACCACCACCAGCTGGTCCCAAACTCAAACTTCATGGATCTCCCACATCAAGCAGCCCCCCCCCCCCCCCCCCATGCACCTGCTTGTGGAATCCAGGTGAAATATTACTGAAAACAATTTTTATTATGCTCACCGTTAAGACTCTTGTTACCTTCTTTTGTGAGAGCTAACATACATTTTGTTTTGTATATACATATACAGAATACACGTTTGTACAGGTCGCATTGCTCATGTGACACGATAGCTGATACAACATTTTACCATAACCTAAAGGAGTTTGGTTTTGATTACTAAAACTTTAGTCACTATTACCAAAATGCTAATTCACAGAAGTGCCTGGAAATTATCCGTAAGCATAAACATAAGCTTTGGTGTTTTTAAGACATAATCACACTCATATGTAATCGTTTGATTAAATGCAAAACGTATTTGAAAGCATACTTTGCTATAATACTTCTATTCAAACCGTATTAGGGTGGTTAAATTGTTCACTTTTAGGTACTGTAGAACAAAGTGTCAGAACATCAGCCTTTTGATTCGGTCACCATGGTAACCGTGTGTCTCACCGTATTGAATTAAACCATTATATGAGAACACCCCGTGTTCCACTGTATCCGTTCTCTGTTTCATGGAATAAAGATTATAGGATATTTTTTGGAACTAATATATGGTACCAGTCAATAGTTCTGTGTAGACCTGCTTGAAATTAGACCTGCCTCCTTCAGAAGAAAACAAATAGAGCTTGGCCATTTGGGGAGAGGAAGTTGATTTTGGCGACTCGAGTCAAATTTGAAATATTTATGTCTAACCAGACAGTAAAGCAGTAAGAGTAAGGACATAGTTTTGTCCGCCTGGTTCCCACTGTTCGGTATGGAGGTGGCAGCATCATGGTGTGGGGCTGCTCTGTTGGGTTAGTGACCAAATCCATGGCGATCTCAACCACTATAGCTAACGCAACACACTTTAGAGGCAAGCCATTCTGTCTGGATTACAACTAGTTTGGCAGTTGTTCATCAAGGGAGCAACCCCAGAAATAATAAGCATTGGGCCAACAAGTACAGCGAAGGCCACCACACACAAATGACCTGGATGTTAAATGGCAATGATGAAGAGGTGGGCGTGCTCAAACTTTTGACTGGAACCTTACATGACTTATAAACTAGGTGAAATCATAATGAAGTCAAACAAGTGTAACACTGACATTTTATGCTTTCAATTTGTAACCTTGAAAAGAAATGAGTAATGAGTTGTGTGAGAGAGTTTAAAATTGAGTATTGCACTTTCCCCAAATGCGTCGTTCTTTACACAAAGATTACAATGTGTGCTTTCGGTTTCCCTTTGGTTTCAGAGCATTTCACACAGTTGGCGTTTGCAGCTTCGTAACAAACAAGGTTTCACAACATCTTGCAGAAATCCTTTCATATGAAAGCGCTTTAACAAACCTTCAGAGGGCCTGAATAACCACAATTGAACTTAACTGGAATAACAATGATAGACAGGCGCTTGCAGCACAGGAGACGGCACTTAAATCGAGCTCAGTCGCTGTTTCCTCGGTTGGTTTGGCCTGATTGTGGTTAAGCTGCGCATCCTCCCACACTCGGTTTGGCCTAGCGTGCCCGGAGGTCGCAGGCCGCATGCTTCTATCGCCAACGTCCATCCCAGCATCCACTTCCCCAACCCCATTCCTTTGACCGGCGTTTCAGCTGCCCTTGTTGAACTCTACGAATCCATCACGGTCCATTTTGGAAGGTTAAGAAACACGAGGATCAGATTTCATTACCAAATGGTTCTTGGTTTCCTGTGTACCTCCCGCACAAGCCTGGCCAGCAGAGCAAATGTGAAAACGTACGTCTTTATGGGGAGAGCAAGACCGATGCGGTTCGGTCGGTGTCTGGTACGAACGACCCCCTCGGCTTATTGCCGGGGTCTCACCGGTGCTTCCTAAACCTCTCTTCAGCTCTGTCGTTGAGGACCCTGCAGTGCAACAAACTTTCAAACAGCGTGGCCCATGCGACAATGAATATGAACTCATTTAATCAGAACAAACCCATTCCGTTTCTGTCCAGCCAACGGTAGTGTAATTGCAGAACCGCTGTGTTTAGTTTCACCATATTATCAAGTCATTTCCTCCCGGGCAAAAACCGAATGAATAAAACCTGAAATGAGAACCAAGCGCTGCTGACTGACGCAGCTGACCTAGCATCAGATAAATAAGTGTTTTATATAACTAGAAAAACATAGCAGGTGCTTTAAGAAGACTTAAGTCTACCATTTTAGTATTTAGACTTTGATTTCGTCCTCCTCCTCAGGGTAGGAGCAAGGTGCTCTCCTCTGGGCACTCTGTGTGCAGCCGTTCATAGGGCTGAGGCACCGCAGTGGGTTGTGACCGTTGGCGTGGCGCTGGCTTTTTAGGGGAGTGCTGCCGCCATAATGTCGCGCAAGCACATTCGCAGCCCTCTGGAAGCGCTCGGCCTCCATTCCGGGATCAATTTCTGTTTTGGACCTCGTTGCCACGTCTGGAGTCGCTGCTTTAAAGACGTGGCCGTTCTCCTGCTCCCACGGGTGATCCGAAGTCATCCGGCCACTTAGACTTTCCTTAAGGGTGGCAGCAGAGGCAGGCGTTGAATGGAGCACAGGGCTGTGTTTGGACAGGCCTTCTTCATCCTCTTCCTCATCCCACACGTGCCTGCTCTCGTGGGTTCCAGCTGAGCAGTCAAACAGCCCAAGAACCTCGCTCATCAGGGAGGGCCCAAGGTCCACGGTAAAGGAGGTCAAGGATTCGGAGCGCACCAGGTAGCTCATGTCCTGCTCAGGAGGGGAGTCGTGTTGTGGCTCCGGGCAGCTGGGGTTAGAGGAGTCCTGCAGCTGCCGCTCGGTGCGCGAGAGGCGTGGAAGGGTGGCGAATCCGGACTCAACTCCTGCACGCGGCGAGAGCCCAACACACATGGTCACCGTGGGGCAGTGAACTGACCTTTTTCATGGCACACATTGTTTCCCACAATAAAGAATTTAACAATACCTATAGCTCCTCTCAAAGAATATCTGTCACTTTATCATAAAAAACTGTAGCAAATTTATGTTGAGCAAATACAAAATACCTGTTGTTATCTCAAAAAAACTTAAAATCTACAGCTGTGGTGCAGGGGGCTGCACTGGTACCTCATAGCAGATGTGGGTTCGAACCCATCTAACCAAACACACCGATTGCTGCTTTGTCTTTTAAACAGTAAATAAATAAATCTAAATGTAAACCAGATAACATAAGAACAACCGTGAACAATTTTAAATGCAGACATAAACCCCAACCTTCAATATTACTTAGATACAATAAAGGTATCTCTGCATTTATTCCTGGAAATTGGCTTGGAAGGTAAAATCTCAGAGACATACAATTTGAGGACAAACCTTGGAAACCCCCTCACAGTCAGGTGTTGTCACTGAATCAGCCTCATACTTGGTCACTACTCAGTAAAGGTTAAGTCATTTCACTTGTACACTCGTAGATCTTTGTGTAAGATAGTGAATATCGTTTTCTGTTACGAATAGGGATATCATCCATGCTCATACTGTGAAATAAAAAAACACATTCTCTCCAGCAGTCCAAGCCCGTACGTTTCAGGGTGACTGGTGACCGAACTGTTCAGCATGTTTGTGACTACCCTTGCAGTGAACTGATGTACCACTGTGTACCCTGCCTCACTCCCTGCGCTTGCTGGCTGGGGTGGGCTGCAGAAAACTGTGACCCTGCGCTGAACAAGGGGGTATTTGTTATGGATGAATGCAATTTATTCTGAAACCTTTAAGCGAGTGGCTTTTGGCTCGTGAGCCCCACGCTCAGATGTTGCCATCGAGTCCCTCGCAACCTTGACCGGTAGGTGGCAGTACGTGCTCACCAGTGGTACTCAGACATGCCCGATCCTTGCCCTCCCCCTTCCTTCCATCGCCCCATGACTTCACCACCTCTCAATGCAGACCTCAGGGGGATCTGGATCTTCAGAGTAACTGGCTGCTGAGGGCTGCAGCTTTGGTGGCACAGAGATAGCAGAGAACGGAGGAGGGGAAAGAAGACCCATGGCAGCTCAGTTAGAACTTTCATCCAACAGTTTTGGGACAGCTCTTTAGGATGCGGTATATATTAATTCCTTAAACCTGATATATAAATATATTAAGAATCCTACATCTTGCTAACACTTTAGAATAAAGACAAGTCGTCAATTCGTCATGTGAATTTTGGTATAGATCACCAAATTCTTTCACGTGATGCTTCCGCCTTCTTTCCTCTATGGTAACACAAGCACAACTTGTATAAGTTATGGCGTGGACAGCTCCGAATCGCCACAGTGAGGGCTTTTTAAGATAAGTACAAGCAAGAATAGTAGGTCTACATCACAAAATGCCACAGAGCCTAATTCCACAGCAGGGTGCAGACAAAGAGCTTTTGGAGTGAACCATCACCAGTCACAGTGGTGGACGATGTACTCGGACAAGGGGTTTTTTTATACAGGTTTGAATAAATGCACAAGAATTTAGAGAAGAAAAAAAAACAGTTAATGAGGGGAAAGAGAAAGGAAATGGGAAGAGGGTTAGGCCTACTATATCTGCTCTGCTGTCTGGCCACAGACCCCACAAATGGTGGGCGTAAGGTTTTTGGATGCCTGTTCAGCATATCTGGACTAAAGCCATTCCAGCTGACCCCGGGTCCCAGACAGCCGAAGGTGTCGCAATGAAGTCACTTCGCTAGGGAGTCTGATAAGAGTCCTTTCACTTAGCGTTTTCAACGTGTCGAGCGAGCACTGCGTTGGCAACTGAAGCCTCTAACAGTCACCATAAATCAGATCTTGGCCTTGGCATCTGAATCATATCACTAGATGATACCATGAGCTGCAGTTCTGGTACTGAAATGTTGCATGAAAAAAGAGGAAGAGCAGTCTGTAATTTCTGTGTACATTAAGATTTGACCGTGTGTGAATAATTCACAGGGCCTCGCAAAAGTATTCACACAGCCTAAAACTTATGAACATTGCCTTCATTACAAACTATACTTACACATACTTTCCCAATCTTTCAATGTCAAGTCATTAAGTTGCAGGTATTTTAAAGAAAATGAAAAAAACTGAATTATCATTCAAACCTCACACATTAATATTTGCTGGAGCCACATTTTGCTGCAGTAACAGCTTTAAGTTGTTTGGGGTAAGCGCGTATCGGCTTTGCGCACCGTTCGGGAGGTATTTTTCCCCTTTCATCTTCGCACATCTGCAGCAGGTTGTTTAGGTTCATTGGCTGATGTTTGTGGACCAAAATTTTCAAATAGATTCCAAATGGGATTGAAATGAGGACTTTAACTGGGCCACTGTAGGGCATTCACCTTTTTTGTTGGCCCTACCAGTCAGCACCGTTGGATCAACAGTCAGAAAGTTGAAGAACCATCACGCCACTCCAGATGCTGACAAAGACACAGCCAAAGCCGTCCCTGTAAACTCAGCACCCGGGCAAGATGTAGACAAATAGCTTGTTTTGGCTCTGACAATTTAATGTTGGCGCGTGACTTCACAATAAAAATACCCTATATCTGAAATATATAGCGTGTGCGTGCAATTTGTAACCCAGGGAATGTTGATAACTTTCAAGGGATTTGAATACGTTTGCATGGCACCGTATCGAAAAACACCCTTGAGGAAAAAAATAATCGAAAACCATCAGATGCTAGTTTTCTCACCGTAAGAGTACGTGGAGGTCTCAGGGCAGCTGGGCGAGTTAGGAAAGAGCGCTCTCTTTGGGCAGCCGTTGGGAGTGTCGAGGTCCAGCCGAGGAAGGGAGATGGCGTTCTTGATGATGGGTGAGACGGCTGGAGGGGGCGGTGACAGCTCGCTGAAGTCAACCCTCGGTAGGGTTGGAGCCTTGCGGACGTGTCGCAGGGTGCGGGAGAAGAACCCCGTTCCCTTCTCGGGGGTGCCGTCGGTGTCCCCGGTCCCACCGTGGTTGCTGAGGAAGGAGGTATCGCCAAAGACATCCCCGCCACGGCCCACGTGCATGGTGTGACGGAAGTCCCCAAGTGGGGGGCTGATCATGTCCGCTGTGAGCTCCCCCTTGAAACGGCGCTTCCCGTGGGAGTTGGATACCAACCCTTTAATCCCTGACAGTTTGCCCAGATTCATGATCGCAGGCAAAAAAAAAGAAAATCAAAACCTTTAATTCCAAACAAAACTGGTCAAAATAAACAGTTAATTCTGGGGTATGCGGGCCAAAAGTTCAATACCCTCCAGGGGGAGAGAGATTATTGCTCCTTGTGTACTCTTGTTTGTTGATTTTGGATGTTCTCCTTTGACAAAAAAGCACTAAGAAATCCTTCAAAATGTGATCATTCTTAGCAAGCAAAAAAATATTCGCACACGGTACACATCCCAAAACACCACTGGTTTCTTTATGATAGAGGTGGAAGAGACTGCGAGTGTTGTTTATTGCAATCCTCTTTTAGCAAATAAGATCCTTTGGTCCCATTTTGTTGCTGCTGTCCAAATCCAGCAGATTTCGCCCGTGACTCTTGAGTATAAATTATACATCCCGGTTCCTGGAAATCTCCGCTTGTGGTTTGAAAACTTAAGTCCCACAGTTGTTTTGGGCTTTGGTTAAAAAAATTCAGAAAATAAATCCTTGTTCAGCTGCGTAGATCTCCATGGCCGTAGATCACAACCATTTATCCTTTATTTAGTAAAAGGAGAAGAGAAGCAAAGTGAAGTTTGCAGTTTGCAATGGCTTAAAATTAAAATGTTTACATGCACAATTCCAACACAGGCTGTGTGTTCGGTATAGTAAAACCTGGTAAAACTGCTGTACTTGTCCTGAAAACAGCTTCAGGATTATTCCCTGCTTGTCATATGACTCCCTCAGGTATAGTATTCAAAAGCTGAAAAAAGCTGTCCATCTGTCTGTGTACATAAATTTATCTGAGCAAAGATTTGTCCCGAAATTAGTCTCTCCTTAAAAAGCACCCTTACTGCATTGCTGTAACATGAGCACAGTTTTAAACATACAGCACTAGTGTAAAGGTGAGTACATGTGGGCGACCCGGTCAGCACCCATACCGGAGGCCCAGCAGCAGAAGTGCAGTAGCAAAGCAAAACCCCCTGTCCTACATCTCTGGTGACTGCAGCAGAAGAGCTGGGAAGAGATGGCGCCTCATCGAACATAACCGCACGACACTTTGTGGAAAAAAACAGCTTCTACAAAATGCATTCGCGCTTTCGCACGGCACCGTGTAGCTCTTGGAGGGCGGACCTAACGTCCGAACATCCGTTATCTTCCGCTGTCCAAATCCGAAGGTGTTTCCACCAGAGGTCTGGGCCCTTGCTTTGTAAACATTCAAAGTCTGCAGCAACTGATAAAACATTGTTTTTATTTTTATCCAAAACTTTGCAAGCTACTTAAAACGTTAAGATAAGGAACCAACTCTGTGTGAAGTCAAGGGAGACATTTTGCAGTTTGACAAATCACGGCCCAATAAAAACATGCGATTTGGCCCGGCCATACCAACGTGTGTCTTTCGCGCTCAGGACTGCGTAAATTTGCACGGAACTCTTATGTTTTCCTGCTTTTTTCTTGTAAAGACACTGCCGTACAGTTTGCCAACAGCTGTAAAATATTTTTTAACAGATCGCCAGACGATTTAAACAGATATTTAATTTACCGTTTCCCCTGGCACGAATCGTTCCTCCCCGTTCGCACAAAATTTTGAAAAGAACAGTCCTCCACCAAAGTCGTGCTTCCTTTTAAACCTACACTTTGGTACACATTTGCACTCAACCATCTCTGGTTACAGATGTTAAATTTATTCTGGCTACCGCTACCGTTGCGGGAGTGTTTTTATTTGCTGAACTGTCTGCTTGTGTCAGGATTCGGTTTTCAGTTACATGGGCATGAGTAAACTGCTGCGTGGACCGAAATGTCGGTGGGCAAAGTGCCGCACCTGGTGCCTCCCCTGCTGCGGCGAACGGGTGGTCTGGACGCCGCAGTCCGGCCCGGCCGTCTGACTGGGCACTCTTTGTAATTCCACTGGGTCCACAGGGTGTTTACGTGGGTCCAGCGGAGGCTAAGCAGGGCTCCGTGAAAGAACTCGGCAGTGCCCGACGGCCGGTTTCCGCGGCAACTTAAGTGCTGCGGACTCTATCGGAGAGCGACCCTGCTGGGTTCCACGACGCCCCACTCCTTTCAGCTCTTCTTTTTACAGCTCACCTGGTCTGGCGGCTTGCAAGCTGGGCGTAAAACCAAACAACAAATTGACCCCAAACAAACCCAGGGGTCTTCGGTGCTTCTGATCAAAAAATTGGAATACTTACTGAAAGAAGTGCTGGATTAATGTTTAATCCTCGGTGTGCTCCCCTCCCCCGGTCCCCCATAGGGCTGTCAGACTCCTAACATCCTGGGGCCATTCAGTCCTCCAAGATGGTGCAGAGAAACAAGAAGGAGACAAATATCAGGCACATAATAACATTTTTTCTCAACATGCAGAGGATAAGCAGATGAATAAGCTAGTATAGGGCAACAGGTGGTGTAGTGGTTCAAGCATCTGCCTTGCCCTCAAAGGACTTGAGTTTGAACCCCACTTCCTGCTGCAATATTGCTTATCAGAGTGCTTATCCTCAACTGCTCCAGCTGTATAAGCAAGCAAATATTTTTAAGCTGTTTAACACTGTAAGCTGCCTTAAAGGAACACCACAGTTAAATGACTATGAATGCATGTAAAACAGAAATAAAAATATAGCAATATAGTAATAACTCGAGGCAAAACCCAATTCAAATCCAACAATTCTTTGAGATGTGACCGGAGTTAAAGCAAAGAATTAACTTGTGAATAAATGTATTGCTTTGTTTTGAAATTTCAGCTCTTACTCACAACAGCAAACACTTTTTAAGACCGAGTAGAATTTTTGGTTACGGTCACTCGCCGCGATCTATGCCGATATCTTGCGGCACGTATACTCTCAATAATGATGGTTCCTATCCCTCTGTATAGGTATCACACAGAAAATATGCAAGCCCCAACATATTTGGGGATTTTCCTGCGATCCAAAACCGAGTTCATGTTTGAGAATCGCTCAGGGTAATGATAGGATGTGTAGCAATAGAAAATGCGGTCGCAGATAAATCGCTTCTCAAGATGTTCCACCGCTGCTGACGTGACCCCTCCAAGTTCAGCGGCTGTGACCGCACCCGTTCGGTCCTCACTGGGCATTTGTGCGATGCCACTGACAGACTGCGGCGATGCCTTTGGACCACGGGAGGCTTCTGGCTGTCGTTGCCCGCAAGACGACTTTCAGCGCCAGCTAATAATAACAATGACAAAAGCAAAACCCACTCGGGGCTCGCGGCTTGTTGAAAACACACATTAGTTAAAGGCCGGTCGGACCTCACGGTGGGAAATGATGGGCACCCTGGGGGGCAGTTGAACATCTCCCTTAATCTGCTCTGGTTATTCATTTTCCATGCACCGGAGGGTGTTTTTGCTACTAAGCTTCACTAGATTTGTTTCCGCCTTCCTTGAATACCAAACCTTTAACAGTCTGTTCTTTTAATATTTAATATCAGGCCCAATTTTTGGGTCCAATGATTCATCTTGGTCATCATTTCAGCTCCTCCTTCAAACACTACCTGATACTCAAACTGACTGAGCAATAATAAAATTTGGCAGATATTGACAGCAAAAGAATAGTCCTGCATGGAACTAGTAGACTGTTGATGTCTGCCCCCCTTTACTATTCAAATTCAGTTAAAATATCATTTCCAAACATGGTCGCCCCAGATCGCTGACAGCCACATACCTCGGAGTTCAGCCTGGTTTATTTCTCTCTTTGCAAATTTCTCCATTTCTTTTCGCTCCACCTTTGTTCTGGCTGCTTTCCAGGCTGTTAATCTGTAACTAAATTAACCACAGGGACAAACACAAGATAAGGCCTCGGTTTTCATTTGTGCACCTGCTTCACTTCAACTAGACTTTTTAAGAAAACACTTGGCAACCTTGTGCCAAGACTTCATGCTCACTTCTCAGAACTACACATTCTTGCCTGTCTTATACCCCCCAGTCTTTTCCCTGTCGTATTTTCTTCCTCCCTCCCTTCCATCTCCATCTTCATCTGTACTTGTGCTCAGGCCACGCCTCGTGTAGGCTGGATCGAGCGGTGACGGGAGACGACACTATCGAGAGTTCCCGCTCCTGCGCTTTACCTTGGTAGTCGGTCACAGCGCTCCGGTCACACAAGTACACAAGGCGACCGGACCAGGCAGTGCACGGCACCAAACTGCCATGCCAGAGTCAACAGAGTACAAGGGCACAAGGTCAAATGAGGCTGAAGCGACACTCGCACGGGAGCCGATTCTGCGACAAAAGCCCTAAACACCTCTTTCATTCATTCTCAGAATGCCTTAAAGGAACTTTTTCGGAAGGGAGCAAATTCGGGTTGCGTGGTCAACGGGTACCCAGGCTAAATTGGCACATATATATATATATATATATACACACACACACACACACACACACATACATACATATATATATTAGTCGATTTGTCTACACGTACATAGTCCGTATGCACGAAACATCATCCGTGTGTACAGCATCTATACAAGCCAACCTTGCTTCATTGCATACGGTGCACAAAGTAAAATGACATAACAATAAAAAGTATGAACATAACAGCTTATTGAAAGGACCGACGTCACAGTGGTGGTGACATTTTTCCAGGCAAAAAGAAATGTGAAATATCCTTCACGACACAGATGTTCAGAAGTCTCCCTGAATCCATTCAAAGAGCCACCGGGCTTTTAGAAGAACTCGCGAAAGGCTCTGCGGCGAATTCAACGGCCAGCGCGCAGGCGCACAGGCGCGCAGGAGCAAAGCCGAAGGTGAAACTCCGGCTCCGGAGACGGAAAACGCGCACCTAAATATACTCCCGTCCTGGGTCGTATTTCCAGCGGAGCAGCGCCTGCTGCTAGAAAGTTCGCTCCTGTCCCGATGTCGGCAAAAAATACTTGCGTGAAACGGACCTGACGCGGACGCATCTGGAAATATTCTGAGGAAAAGTCAGGCTTACCTGCACACTTCGCGGGGGGGTGTGGGGTGGAGACGGTTTTTGGGGAGATTCAGTCCTCAGACGCGCCCCCCCCCAGGTGAGCGCCCGGCCGCAGCGCAGCTCTGGAATGAAGACCGTTATAGAGGGCCGGGCAGTGGGACAAACGCGGGGCGCGGGGGCGGGCGGTGTCCCGGGTCCCACACAGCCCGTCAGTCGCGAACCAAATCCATTCCGAGAAATCCATATTTCTATTTGTGGCTTGCGGTGCATATCGATGTGGAGTTGTGGCGAACAAAGGGCCCGAAACAAGGCTGCAACATTTAGCCCCGACGCGCAACTTATTCGTGGAAAAGAACCCGTTTTTAGTCGCGTCTCCACGCTTCAGGGTCAAATGTCGCCGGGACCGAAGAACGGGTCAAGCAAGCGCAGTTAAACCCCCAAAATCGCCCCCTTTTCATGCATCAGAACTAACATCCATCTGTTCGGACCCGGGGCACAGACGACACCTTTGCTCCTCACCTGTTTTAATCCGTTCTCTTTTTTAACTCGAAACCACCGAAAAGCCGCCCGACCGCGAAAGCGCTGTACTGTGGGGTAGAATGAGATTGAAAACATTTGAAAGGCGTCTCTACTGCCATAAACTCGCAAACTATGAAAAAAAAAAAGATTATTTTCCACATTTTTTGCACAGTCCGCGGACCTCGTTGCTTGCGTGTGCGGACTGCTCGCTGCTCCGGGTTTCTCGTGTGGCTCCGCTCCTCATGGGGCCGCCGAACTGGAGTCCACTTCCAGGGTCAGCAGGTCAGCGCCACGCTTGCTCAAACATTACTTCCAGTTTGCATGTCGTACGAAACACAAGGCAAGGAGGGTTAATGTAGCAGCGATGCTTCATAGATCTCCGCTGTGAAAATGCCGCATCGACAAATTGTTACAGTTACAATACATTTTTGATCTTTTGCCCCCATGAACGCTTCCTGGCCAGTTTTCGGTTTTCGGTCAACCGATCGAATCAACGCTGGCTTTGGAGGCCTTTCGCGCCTCGGCTCTGCTCGCGATTCGCGATGAAAGATCTGCCCTGGTACGGCTGCTGGAGAGGACGACTGGAGTGTGAGTCAATGCAGATGCCCCCCATTCCTCCCGCAGCACCGGTTTAATAAATAGCTGGGGTGCAGAGGCCTGTGAGATACTTAAACTGCCACACAAAGGGTATCTGAGACCAGAATGAAGCAGCCTAATAGTTCGATGAGCAATGAAGATTTAGTGCCACTTCTGAGGTACTTCTGCTCTCTTGCTCATATTTTTCCTTTCTCTTGCCCCAATTTCCTCACACATGTTTTCTCTCTCCCCCCACGTCTGCCCCCTCTATTCCATCCCAAGGTAAACAGTCCCTTACCGAAGCATGCCAGCTATTTAGTTTTTTTTTTTTTTTAAAGAAAGCAAGCAGCTTTTGGATGCTGTTCAGCCGGACCGGGTCGCTCAGAGGAGGCATGCTTCACGTTTACATCCAACCGCTGCGCACCCCCGGACAAACCCCAACCCCTTCGCTCTAATGCGCTGCCCGGCAACTGGAATTCTTCTGCGGTCACCGGCATCTCCGAACACTTCCAGCCTCGAGATTTCTGAGATGCCGGACCCCTCTGCTCCTCCTGCCCACGTTTACGATCATCTTCTTTTGTGGAAATGCCACGGCTCCACTCCAGGCAGGTAACTTTTAAGGAAAATGGCAAAGACGGCATAATTGCTCGAATTTTGGCTAGATTTTCATTTGCGAGAAGACAGTTCCTCCCGATGCTGCGCATAAACAAAACATGGACCTATAAAGCACTTGTGTGCACTTCACCATATGAACTGGCCCCGACCCCACCTTTGGCAACGCTGTGGACCGCTTCCCCAGCACGGCCGCGTTTATCGCGCGAATGTTGAGCAAGCTGGAGATTAATTTCCTCAGGCCGGCTTTCTTCTGAGGACATAACTTGTCGATGAACTGTTTGAAAACCTGAGTGACGTCAGATGCCGCAACCCATCTCGAAAAGCTTAAATTCATTTGCCAGCCCTCAGCGAGGCATTTCCACCGAAATAGGTGACTTTGCCTTAATAAGTTTTATCTAGTAGCATGCACATAAATGTTTGCTGGTCAGCCTGAGCCCTGAGCTGCTGCAAATTATTGCATTTTCAAATTCAAGTTTACACCTAGGAAGAGGAAAGCTGCTTCTGGCCCAGAGTATCTTTGGACTCTGCATTATTTTTTCGCTCAGCTGACCTTTTCTGCGCAGAGACTTACAATCATAGCCTTGCATACAATTTATTTGCACTGCAAAACCATTTGCTGGAAAAATGTAAGGTTAAGCATCTTGCATAAAGGCACTGTTTGGTTCAAGGTTCATTTTATGGCGATTCTGCGCTCATGCAGATCTACCAGGGTGTCCATATTGCACAACACACTAAACAGACAATATGACAGCACAAAAGAACATGCAGTAAACAGATGAACAAACAGACAAGACTGGATAATAAATATTGCAGATAGATAAATAAACAAGCAGATAAATATTCATTTACCCATTTACAGCAAGAGGTCAAAGTGGAGCTTAGGACCTTTGACTTTGAAGTCAAAAGCTCTGTTCTATTGCAACATAAACCCACATCGTAGCAAACTAGAAGCGAGAAACAGCATAACGGAAGAGAACGGAGCTAAAGGGTAAAAACAGTTTTTCCGAAAACGATCAGACGCCTTTGTCCAAGTCCACAGTCCTATAAAGTGTGCTCATTTCCTGTGAGTTATTCTACTGATAAAATATGAACTTCACCTGGCAAGAGAGAATTTATCATTTGGATCATCTATCTACGGAAAAAAGTTTGAAACAAGGAGAAATACAAGGACAACTTGACCCGATACACAATCTGCTATGCTACTGTCCTACTATGCACCTGTGTTCAGGTACGCGGTCAAGCAGCTACACAGCACGTCACTGTCTGTCTGTCGCTGAGGCAGGGACGCAGTCAGACACGTCCGCCCTCGCTCCCCACGTGCCTTTGTTTAGACTGGGCTACCATCACCGCAAAGGGATGCGTACCGGCTTCCCGGCCACGATGAGAGGAAATTGCCATCATCACAGAGGAGCTGATGAGGCCTTTCTGAGGTTTTTGTTTTTTTTTTTTTTTAACATTTCTGACGGTGGTCATTTTTCCTTTTTGTTTTTGTGAGCGGAAGCATAGGCTTTCTTCTGCATTTGAACTGTGTGTGGGGCGATGCAGTGTCGTGCTACAGCACGTGCAGTGTTTTCTGAGAGAGAGGCCATGTCTGATGAAAGCTTGCATCTGGAGGAAATATGAAAAAGTTTTCATAACTCTCAGTGACACAAGGGACACAACATCCCTGGAGTCAATTATGCGAAGCACGATGGAACCCAGGACTGGAGAATTTGTAAGTGACAAGTTGGTGCCAACAAATGAAGAGCCTACAGCATTGTTCGGTTTGGGGAATGGAGGGAAGATCTTTGATGGATCTGGGTACAAAGACACGTAGGGTCCAGGTTGGTGACTGACCGGTGTGTCCAAACAGTCACTGCTGTTCCAAACCCCAGGGCCTTCATTCAAGACACTCCCATCTTTTCTCATTCTTGCCTGAACCTGAACCCTTGCTCTGTTGGATACCAGCATTGGATTTTTTATTCAGCAGGCTGAGAGGACCAAGAATGGAAACGGGTAATGGAGATGGGGGGGGCTGCAACGGAGAGACAGGCTCTTCACACCGAGCAGTGTAGCTCCCGCATGTAAGGCCTGCCAGGAAGAGGTAGTAAACATGGAGCAGAGGGCAGAGAGCTATGGGTCGGTGAGGGGTGGGGTAAAAAGGCACGGAGCAAGAGGAAAGCTAAAAAACAGGGTGAGAATATTTCCCTGACAAATAATGTAGCTTTTGAAGGAAACTACATTTACTCAATATATAAAATATGCCCGAATATGTTTACCCTCCCCCCATCCACACTTCCCACTTTTCTATACATTAAACACTGTGCCTGTGTTTCATCCTCAGAGAAATATTAAATAGGAAGCACAGCCTGGGCTGGGGCTTAGAATGTGACCTGCTGTGTCTCCGCAGTCCATGTCGGAAGCAATAAGTAATATTTAAGGGTCCTTATATATTGTGTTCAGTTCTGGCTCCTCACAGGGCTGTGGGTACAAATTAGGCCTCCCCTCTGACAATTGCTTTACTCCTTAGGTCCTCTTCAGGTTCTTGCCACATTGCAGTAACCTGCTATTCAGGCGAATTAGACAAAATCTGAATGTTAGCCTCTGATTCTGACTCTGTTTGCACATTAATCCATTCACGCATCCATCCAACCAACCTTTGTCAACTGCTTGTTTGGCCAGGGTCAGGGTGGTACAGAATCTATACTGGGAGCACAAGTGCAGGGGACACCAGTCCACTGCAGGACAAGTACACATGCTGAGTGAATAGGTGCGTGTATGAGTGGTCACAAAGGATTGGAGTCCTATCCATTCTGTACCTCGCTGGCCCTGTACCCCCGTTTCCAAATTTATAGCTGTTAATCGTAAAAGGATTTGTAAATCAATGGCCCAACAGGTTTCTCGCGCCACGTTTGCACAAAAGCTGTTCCTGTCTCACACAAAAGTCTTTTAGCTCAGGTCGTATCGTGGAGGTTTTTGTTTGAATCCATTGCTATTACCAAACTAATTCACTTTAAAAATGTACAGCATTATTTGGCCCATTTCTCTGAGCCGGTGGAGGGAACAGTGCGGTATTTCTCACGATGTTCGCGGTTAATGATGCAATAGCTGATGAGGAAAGTCATCTGCTTTCTTTGGATCAGCCCCACATGTGTAAGAAATGAGCAGTGCGATGTCATGTTTAATACACTCCTTTCCAGCTTCATTTGTACCAAACTCCATCCATCCATCCATCATCCTTAATCGCGGTTGGAGTCACAGGGGTCCAGAGTCTATGTTAGAATCCCTGGCAACGGGCTAGGAAACTACACACAGGATGGGTTGCCAGTTCATTACAGAATGGTCTCACACACTCTATGGGGAATTTAATATGACCAGTTAACCTGAAACACATGCCTTTGGACTGTGGGAATAAACCCACACAGACTGAGCAAACCCATGCCCAAGCACCTCAGGTGTTAAGTTATGAGATAGTAGTGGTCACTTGCTGGGCTACCGTGCTCCTCGCTTCTAACAAATTCTGCTGGTTAATATATACATTTTATAAAAGGCGAATAATACCTAGGTATGCAGTTCATTGTCAGTGAGGTATTATGTATTACCCAAGCGCCAGAATTTGCATTAATGTGTCATTTACACATTGTATGTAAGTGTTGCCTTGCACTCAGGCACCCAACTCGACGGGAGCTACTCTTCCTCTCGGCTCTTTGGAGGGAACCTCTGGCACGGTGGCTTTTTCCCCAGGATAAGGGATTTTATAGCTCCAGGCTGGTGCTGAGAGATGTCTGTTGGAATGGTGACAGAGCCGCACGCTACAGAATTTCCTAAAATCCCAGAAGCCTTATTTTTATGGAGTCTGTTTCCTAATAGTTTAGCGCATTGCCGAGATTTGCTCTACCGTTAATTTAGTGTGCGTGTGTGGAACGGAGATCGAGGCAGAGTCTGCAACGATTGTCGGAAATACGCCGCCCAGCCAAAAAAAAAGTGACACTAATATTTAGTTGTACCGCCTTTAACTTTGATTCGCCGCGGCATCGTTTCTGTAAGCTTACGCAATGTCACAGCATTTATTTCCATCCAGAGTGGCATTCATTTTTCACCAAGATCTCGTATCGATGACGGGAGAGTCGGAGCGCCGCGTAAAGTCTTCTCCGGCACATCCCGAAGAGGTCTGGACTCTGTGGTGGCCAAACCGTGTGTGAAAATGATGTCTCTCTTGTGCTCCCTGAAGCACTCTTTCACAATTTGAGCCCCATGAATCCTGGCATTGTCATCTTAGAACATACCCGTGCTATCAGGGAAGACAAAATCCGTTGATGGAAAAACCTGGTCATTCAGTATATTCAGGTAGTCAGCTCACCTCATTTCTTGGGCACGTAACGTTGCTGAACTTGGACCTGACCAACTGAAGCAACCCCACATCATAACACTAAGTTAAATCCAGGTGATGACTTTTTTTTGGCCGGGCAGTGTATGACAGCAATATGATTTTCATACTTTGCAGTTTTTAGTTCAGAACTGAGCCACTTCAGAGAAGTTACTGAATAACTGCATGTACATGCATCCCCCTACTTACAGTTGTAATCCATTCGTAAAGTGAAATCTTACAAGTCAGAGATGAAATAACACAACAAGCAGCAGGTGGAATAGTCTTTGGTGCAAACGCGTTGAATTTCAAGAATCCAGGATTGAATTCCACCATCTACTGCAACGTTTTTACTTTAATTTGCTCTGGTACAAATTATGCTGCTATATAAATGGGCAAATCCTTGTATATCATTTTGGGATGAAAGTATCAGCTCACCGATTTAATATTAACATATTATCTTATCCATTCATATATTATCCATCTTAAATTCTCTAACCAGCTTTTTAGGTACACTTTTCTGTACAAATAAAAAAGTGTATTTATAGCGAAAAAGTTGTTTTTGATTTTTCTACATTTATGTTGGTAGAACATTTTAACAGTTAACATCCAAAGCAATTTATTCTGTTTCTTTCTCTCTCGTTTTTTTCCAAAAAAGAAAATATTTATGTGAATGTGTGGCCAAGGACCAGGCCGAGTCCTGTGGCCAGGCCCGCTGTTTGAAGTCTATTACGGGCTGGAAGGGAGCACAGGGTCCGAGTTATGGAACCCAGATGTTGGCCACTGTGGGCGGGACACCGGGGGCCGGGAGAAGGTTCAAATGCTGGGGCTACGCTGCACAGCTCCAGCCGTCTCAGTTCTGTTTTAAAACCCACGGGATAAAACAAATTAAAGCCTGTGTGTAACACGCTGTCATTATAAGAAAAAAAAATGGAGAAGCAAGTTGGCCCAAAGGAAACATTAACACTGCAGGCACAGAAATGCCTTATATGTCATATTTCTAGACTGTGTCCGGGTTTTGTTGTGTCTTTAACATCACCAGGGAAAGCGGATGATATGTCTTTTAGAAAGGAAGACATCCACATAGTGAAATCTTTCTGCCTGTCCATCCATCCACCGACCCAAGCCAGATGTCCACTGGAGGGTCACGGTGTATGCATACTGGTTGTGAACCAGAACATCCATTCTGCGCACTTCAGTGTTGCTCCCACACTGGGACGCTGACATCCCCACATCCTCTGATCATCGCGTAACCCCTGCAACCTTTGTAGCCTTTAAGGTGCAACGGTAATGAGCTTCCTGTAAGAAGTGGGATCCCATCCGAGCGCCCAGTTCCTCTCGAGGGGTGGGGTACCGAGGACCAGGGGAGACCCCGTCTAGAGTATTTGTTTGGACTCCATCCCTGTTTCCGTGAATTCTGACCTATCAGGAAGTGCAGCTCGGCCCAAAGACAATGGACTATTGTGTAGCCGGGTTTGGCTTCTTGTGTCTTAAACAGGAAACCGGACTTCAGCGCTTCGCCTTCAACGATGCACCGCCACACTGTAATTTACCACAGTGTTTACAAACCAAAACTAAATAAAGCCTCGGGAGCCTGGGGTCGGACTTTTCGATTACTTGACCGGCGGTGTTTTATTTACTCGAATCGATTACTTTCCGCAATCAGTCTTGCTGTTTATTCATCTTTCGTCCTCCTGCTTTGTTGTGCTCCGCCATATGGGGATGCTCTGCAGTTGGAAGCAGCATGCATGGAAAAAGGTGTAGTTCCAAAAGACTCCATGGCACCTGCAGCAAGGAGTTAAAAAGTCACCAAAGAGTCATGGCCATCTAAGGAATATTTTGGTGCGTTTCTGCTCCGAGAGCCAAATAGCAGCCCCGGTCCACTGGTCAGACAGCTGTGTTTAGGAGAGAGGAGAGTGTGTGTGGTAACCCGGTTTGGCTTTTTTGGCCATTTAGCCAAGGAACGCTAAGGCCTGGGAAACCGTGAGACCAGGATAGTGCGGAGTCACAAAGGATTGGAATCCCGATACCTTCACTTAACCATTGAAGCAGCGTGTGTCTGCGTGTCCACCTCATTCCTGGTGTTACTCACACACACAACACCATCCATTCACAGGTTATAACCGGTTGTATGCATGCACACTGTACACTGCAGCTAAAAGTTCACCAAAGAGCATTTAAGACACTAAACCGGCCAATTTTATTCCTTCATTCTGCTTATAGTAAATCCTTGGTTTCCCTGGAATTTTAGTTAACCTTCCTGGAATCCTAATGTCCCGCAAATCGTCCTTTCGCATGAACACAGCCGAAAAGTTCGTGCAGGCGAACAGTTTCATCGAACAAACAGTTCTCTCTGAACTGAACACCAGGAGAAATTATGCGATCTGTTTGTAGTCAGTTGAGAGCTACGGATATCAAGTATTGCCTGAACCGGTGTGGAATCTGCAAGTTATTATGGAGTAGAAACAGTGTGTGTGTGTGTGTGTGTGTGTGTGCATGCAGCACAGCACATTCATGGTGGTGTGCATGTTGTTAAGCATGGGTTTGTGTGCTGAAATAGCAGGTTGCACAGGGTAACTGTGAACAGAAAAGACAAGAGCGTCAGGATAGAGGGATGTCAGAAGAGAATAAGAGACACTGTGAGTAACAGAATGAAATTGCCAAAATGCTGGAAGCACCAACATTATGGGTGGCATTTTCCCCCTGCTTGCTGAATTCTGGTCCACTCTGAATCACACTATGGTAAACCTCAAAAAGTCGGTCCAAGCGGCACTATGTGGCAATATGATGGAGCCATGGAGCCTGGGCCAACTGAGAGCCAGGGACCCAGGGCAGCTGGGACCCCCAGCTTGAAGAGATGGCAATAGCATGTCTGGCTGTGGCTCAGCACCCAGCCTGGAATGCAGAGTTCCATGGTCTGGAGAAGCACTGACATATTCCCAATGCCTTAAAGAGCCATGAGCCAGTGCTCGTAAAGTAGTTGCTTTTCACTGGAACTGCAGCGCTCAAACCTGTGAGTCACCTTGATAGATGCAGCAAGATGACCTGAACATTACCTGGTGAAAATACTGGTGCTGACATGTTTCCCTGTGCGAGGTACCCTGGTCATGAGGTCAGAGAGTATGCTGGAAACTCAAAATCACTGTCCTGGACACACAGTCCCAGACCCCCACCACACACACACACACTCGAAGATTTCAGTGACAGGATGATATATAAGGTCTGCAGCCATGAGGAACAGACAGACAGCAGAGCTGGGACAGCAGCTGGCAGCGCACACTTTCCACTCCCACAATCCAACAGGATACACTCCGTTTTGGATTGTATTTTACCGCGTGCCTATACACCCCGCTGTTGCTTTACTGCTTGTGTGTGTGTGTGTGTGTGTGTGAGATGCCTCACAGAAAGTCTTGCTTTTGAAAAGGAAAGGAGATGCAAGGAGATGCACTGGCTCAAGTCAGAGGGCCTCGGTTTAGAGAAGTCACACATGCAGTTCACACTGAGCAACCCTATGTCTCCGCTGTTCTCCGCAGCTCGAGTTATGTGGGATGGCTGAGCTCTGTGTTCCAGAATGGTCTGCATCAGTGATCTGCTCCTGCTGCTGTACTCGTCTTCGCTGCCAAGCCACTGCTCCTGAATCTGCATAGTGCATCACCGCTCCGGTCTTAAAGATCCCTCCAAACACAGCCACATTGTTCTGTTAATGATAACAGTTACACATTACACAGAAAAGGCCCGTTTCTAACAAATACTTTTAAAAAAAGAAGTAGTTCAAGCCAGCTTGAGTTTTCCAGAATGTTGATTGGAACCAGGTATTCGCCGAGGCACAATGGCAAATTCTCGAGAGGCAAATGCATTAGCCAAGTTTCCATTAAGGATTTCCTTTTTAACTGTAGCTAAGGGCTGTATGCATGTATGGGGGGACCGGGCAAGATCATTCAGGCTGCAGCTCACAAAGGAGCCTGGGGAAAGGGTACAGCTCTAATTGGAAATACATGGGCTCTTTGTGGCTGAAATGACTCCATTTAGCAAAGATCAGATGGTTCCAGCTAGAACCTCTCTGTTGTGGGCTCTTCAGTCAACTGTGGATAAGGATCCTGCCTGTGATGTTACAGTCTAATTCAGATTAAATACTGAGCCAAGCACAGGGCCACAGGGTCCATGACGGTGTAACTGGAATCATGTGGGGAAACTCCATGTTACTGCTGTTTATTAGAGGAGGATACCAGTACTCTAGCTGTGTCTGGAGTTTTTTAAAAAGACATAAACTGTTGGATTGCAGTCATCCATTCCTCCGTCCATCCCTCCATCCATCCAAATTAACTGGTCAGGGTGGTGGTGGTCCAGAACCTAACTTGGAATAACTGAACAAGAAGAATAAACCTTGAACAGCATCACAATGGTTGCAGTCACTTTCCATGATTTAACCCAAATAATAATGTGAAATATTAATATAAATAATATACTTACTGACTTTCGGCTGCTCCCATCAGGGGTCGCCACAGTGGATCGGCTCGTCCGCATATTTGGTTTGGCAGATTTTTACGCCGGATGCCTTCCTGACGCAACCCTCCATTTTGCCTGGGCTTGGGACCGGCACAGAGGCGCACCCCCTTGTGGCTGGATTCGCAGCAATGTGGGGCTCGAACCCACGACCCTGAGATTACGAGTCACATGCTCTACCGACTGAGTTAGCTGGGCAGGGCCTATTAATTAATATAAATAATATATTATCATATAAATACTTTATATCTGTATTTTATTGTATAAAATAGTGATAAATACTTATCACTACTAACACAAATTATATAAAATAATACTTTGGTGCACAGCCAGTTCAGACAATATCCATCAGATCTAATCAATTTCCTCACTATCATTCAACAACATCTTGGACTGTAAGGACCCTCCCGCCCCCAGACAGAAGAGATAAAAAGCAGAATTATTTGGTGGGACAAAAGGTCGATTCTGCAGACACCACCACGTTACCGTGGCAGTGACAGGGACGAGGACACAAAGCTGGTTGGTGAGAGGCTGGAGCTGTTATTGTTGTCGCGAAAAGCGGGATGGGACACTATGGGGGGTCTGCCTCAGGACAGTGGGATGGGGTGCCACTGTCTCAATGCACTCACTGTCATTGTCGCCTCTGGCACAGGATGAATAAGGCTGCGGTGAGCAGTGTAGCCAAACAGAAGGAGAATAAATAAAAGCTGAAGCTAGAAGTGAAGGCCGCTGGCAGAGTTATGACGTTATTATCTTATTTTCTTCACTTATATATTTTCAAAAATTGAAACAAACGTCACATGCTTTTCTGCATCCAACCGTTAGTGAGTCACAAAAGATGAACAGTGTATGAATGCAGGACTGGAACTTAAACTTACGAGTTTGCGTCTCATAACTGCTGCTCGCGAGCGTTGGTGATCCAGCGTTGCACATTCGTATGGGATAAATCAGTCATTAATCTGTACCGAATAAGTTTGTGGACACAACGTGTTTTTAATTTTTACTCACTTTAGTTTTCAGTTTAATGTGGTTCCAAGTTGTTAAAATGTATAAAATATATACGTTATCTTTAGGCGCACAGCGTCGCTCCTCCCGCATCACTGTAACTCACATCCAGCGCATACAGGACCCTTGTGAGATCATTCCCAGAGGGCCAGAAACACACGTACGTCAGACTGGCATTTCCTGTGCGCTACATGGAAGAGTGAGGCATTCCAAGGCTCCCCTTGCTTCCTGTTTCTTCCTGCACTTTAGCAATTATATAACAGAGTTCCTGTTGCACCCTTCATGCAGTGCTGCACTAGAGATCACCTGTCTCTTGCTGTGTAAAGAACTTGGGACACTGCAGATAGGCCTCAAACCCATAGTCTTTTCCCACTCGCATATTTGGTTATCTGCGAAAAATACCAACTGTAATTCACATTTTGTGGCAGTTCTGAAAATGCCAGTACCAATGAGACTGCTTGAAAGACTAAACATGCAGCCATCCATTACCAGGAACCATTTGTCTAAATCAGGGTTGCACTGGTCTGGAGTTTATCCCAGGTACACAGAGCGTGAGGCCGTACCATCGTAGACCATCACACACCCTAAATCATTCTCTCATGCTAAAGGCAGTTTAGGGTCACCAGTAAACCTGAAACACTTTGGGAGGAAACCAGAGCAGTCAGAGGAAGCTTGCCGCCAAGGTAGAACAGCAGTTTCCCTCCAGTGAGCAGCAGTAAACTATCTCCTTGATCTCCTTCAAGACATAATGAAATCAATGTGCAGTCCATCACGGAGATCAAGTCGGGGAGATGCCTGAACAAATGTCATAACTGGAGATTTTGGTTTTAAGTTAATTATGATGGATGGATGAAAGCAGATATCCAGCCTCATGTCTGGAGCTGCAGCATACGTGACCATAAGAGAAGTTTTCTATGAGAGGTGGCATAAGCCCCTCCAGAAAGGGTGTGGACAGACAGGCCTGTGCAGCCCCTCACTGCCGGTCTCTTCCTGGTGCAGGAAGTGAGGATCGCGCCAGACGCAGGGGTGGGGCTATGAACCCATAGGTGCCCCCAACTGTACCAAACCTCTCTGATTCTGCTTTGTGTGTGCTGAAATACCTTGAGGCATGTACCCATGGATGCTCCTGGGTGGAGGTCTCGCTCCCACCTGACAAACGGACACAGCAACAGCTCCATTAGGGTTGAGGTGTAATGGTACGTATGCATGTGCAGTCATTGCCTGGGTGTGCACCCCCCTTCTCCTGTGGACCAACAGCCAAATACACACCATTATTTCTGCTTGAAATCACACAGACTGTTAGAGTTCCTACATGCTGGGGCAACTCCTGGCAAAATATACCTATTTAAAGATTATCTATTCCATCATCACAACAGTGGCAGTACATGCGAATTCAAATAAATAATAAACTATGACTCGAATATGGATCTTCCCTCTTTTTTGCTTATTCAAAACAATGTACAGAGGATAATTTTACACACAGCCTGTGGTACAGCAGGATATATAAACAATCCCTATACTTCACCTTAAAGACAGCAAACAAAGAGCAAAAGTAGTAAATAAACAGTAAAGTATCAAACACATGTGCGGATCAAAGGTCTTGGGATCTCAGGCAACCTTTTGGCACAAGCCAACAACCTCCACTGCAATCGCAAGTGAAGGCAACGTATCAGACAGTAGGTGGTGTAGTGGCTAGGTTCTTGGACCTGTAATCTGAAGGTTGTTAGGTCACGACCTATTAAAGTGTTCTTTATAAGATCGGTACTTGAGAAATTAAAAATCCTCCAGACTAAATGTAACCTTTTTGCTACCTGCTTTATTTTGGGCACCACTCTAGAATTCCCCTTACACAGAGAAGACAGCCTGGAGCAGCTGCAGGAAGGAGGAAGAAAATGACTAACAGCAGAATGTAACCAGAGACTGCACGGTTCACACTCCTTGTTGCTGCACGGTCTCTCTGTAAGTACACACAGTGCACACGCACTGAATTTTATACTAATGCCAGAAACACAGCTGCACTGTAATGGATGTGACTGTGAATGACTGCATCTCAACAGGGTCCGCTGTGTGTGTTAACACGACTCATCGCATCTGTAACAAAACAATTTGATGTGTTTAGCATACCAAAAAAATTCTTTCCACGCATTATTAACACTGACTAGTATTCACCAGGCTCCAAAGGATAAGTGTGCACATATGCCCAAGCAGCTTAACGTTTCATTCCTCCATTTCTTTGGCATAAGTGCCCCCAACAGGCTGAGGTGGTGAATTTCCACATAGATGGCAATAATCTGTATAGAAGGGAGACAAAACAAAACATCTGCTACCCTTTATTATTTACTTTCATTCTAATGTACAGTCATGATGGAGAAAGATGCAGAGGACAGGAAGAAGTGGAAACAATTGATCCGCTGTGGCGACCCCTAACGGGAGCAGCCGAAAGAAGAAGATTCTAATGTAGTCAAGTAATGTAGGAATGCTATTCACTATTAAACAGGGCATCCTAAGGGGACAGGGAAGATATACACTTGTTGGCAAGGGAAGTTAGTAGGAATTAAAAAAACTGACCAAGGCCGCATTTGGTTAGGAAAAACAGATTAGGGTCAACAAAAACTCCAAACATGCTCATCGCTGTTGTGAATACACATGATCCCCGAGTTACATTGGTCCGATTTAGGATTTTTCGACTTTACGATGGTGCGATAGTAATGGTGCGAATGCGCATTCAGTAGAAACCTTACTTGGAATTTTGAACTTTGATTTTTTTTCCTGGGCAAGCAATATGCGGTATGATACTTTCTTATGATGCTGGGCAGCGGCAGCAATCTGCATTTCCCAGCCTGCCATGCAGTTGCTAATGGGTACAACCGATATTCTACAGTGTCTTGTGTTGGCAGCATTTTTTTTTGGGATTGGCCCCCATTTTACATTGTGCATCCATCATTTCTACAAGAAGCCCATCTGTGTCTGTCTCCTGCAAGCAGCATGCAAGTGCCAAGCCTGTAATGACTTTTAAGGTAGGCTAGGCTACGATGTTCAGTTAAGTTCCGTTAAACTCTTTACTGAGTGTTACCATTAGCCGGGAGCTAGCGATAAACATTAAGCGATTGGCAGTAAACAAAAACGGAAAATAAACAAAATACAAGGTCTTAGCAAGACAGTGGTTGCAGGAGAGTTCGCAAGGGGCAGAGGAAACCGAGCACTGACAGGAAGTCCGGGTAGGAACTAAATCCCTCCCACGATTGGTTCCTACGCCAATCAATCAACCAATCAGTGTGAAGACGGGGCGGAGAGACCGACTGCATTCTGTTGCTTGACAGTAGGTTAGGTGTATTAAATGGATTTTCTACTTTCGATGGGTTTATCGGAACGTACGTCCATTGTAAGATGGGACCATCTATATATATTAAATGTGAGTGTCAAGACAAATAAGTGAACCCAGTCTGTAATGACGTACTGCTCTCTGGTGTCCTAAACCATGGAAAAAATCAAACATATGAAAACTGCTTCTGCCCTTGTGCGGGACCATCCTACAATCACCAGAAGATGAAATTTATTTTTCAACTTTATTGTTCTAACAACTACTGTAAAGCAGCCAAATATATTAGTAAAACAAAGTGTAAAAAATGTTCTAAATACAAACTAAACCTGAACTCCTCTGTTTTCAAATCAAAAACAATTTCCAGGTTGATTTTGAATGAGCGAAGAGAAGATTGGGTCCTCTAATCCTCACAGAGGGAATAAAGCAGCTCTATCTGTTCTGCATACTCAAATCCAGGGCTGTGGAAAAATGGAGCACAAAAAAAAAAAAAAAATGTTCACTTACAGCATCACATGTTCCTAAAACACTTCCACACCTGAAAATGAGCTCTGGTTCCCACAGGTGCAATAGCAGATGGTGTTACTCTCATGCAAAAATTTGAACTTGTAGGTTGCCAGCGTAAAGCTGAGGCCGTATAGCAGCTCCACCATATTTTTAATAGATTTTCCACAAGATCCGACAAACCTATATGTACACATAAATGAAAACCAAGATCTTGTGATTATTATATCCTTTTCATAACCTTTCATAAAGGTTAATAACACGCTCATATATTCCTACCACCTTTTTGTTAAGCGATTATATTAAATTTTAAATATTCTCGGTCTTCTGACATCACTTCTCACCGGCCAGGCGTCTCCAAGATCAAAGGAATATTGTCAAATCGCGGCTCATTCACAATGTCGCGGAATGCAGAGAGTCCGATTTTGCCCCGGCCAATGTCCTCGTGGCGATCAAGATGGCAGCCGAGTTTCCCTGCAGGTCATATCCCCCGGGCAACAATGTACAACAAAACGGACAGGATCAGATATCAAAAGTCACTTTGTGTTGTCACTCATTTTATGACACTGTGGGAACATGCAATAAAGTCAGAAACAAAGAATCATAAGGAAGAGTGTGGTATACTGAAACACAGCACAGAAAACATTAATAACCAGAAGGTCATCACCATGAAAACTCACTTGTCACGACCCACCACCATTTTAGGCTTCCCCAAGTACAAGTACCAAACTCAAGGTAATATCAAGGCACGGGTCAGAAATTTCTGGACAAAAATGCAGACGACCCTGGTGCACTTTCCAAAATGGGAAAGCAGGAACAGGAATTTACACACAGAATTTATACGCTGTATAAAAAAGTACCTTTGGAATCATTCAGATGGACAGCACGAAGGTAGTGAAGACCCACAACCTGGTCAAACTCATCCAGCATGGACTTCACACCTCCTTTAGCTGACAGGTCATATCCTGAGTGAACGTGGAAGAAGTTATATCCTGATTTCATCCTTATTTCAGTTTCCAGTCTCTTAACAAGTACAGCAAATTGGTCAAAACTGCTTTTTTTTGATCGCAACAAAAATCCTGCATACAGAACACTTTGTTCACTCTAACTGTATGTTAAAAACTTACAACATGTTTCTCTTTCCACACAAACATGTTAACACACCAGCGGCAAAGGCGTGGCAGGTGTCCAGGCAGACCCCGACGCGGCTCTGGTCGCGCACCCTGTCGATGACGGCTCGCAGTTCGCTGAACTGGCCGCCAACCGTGCTTCCTTGTCCGCTCATGTTTTCCAACACTAACGGCAGAGAAATCCATTGTCCATTATAATACTATTTTTGATGGAAGGAAAGTTGAGGTGAAGATGGGTGGGGTGAGGCAGCATGGGACAGGATGAAGAAAGTTCGGGGTGGTGGGGGAGGTGGTGAAGTAGTTTAACGTGCAGTGAAGGCCGGATTTTAAGAGATCAAGGAAAAAGGTGGTACGGTGATCAGAGCCATTGCCTTCCATTCAAAGCATCCATGTTCAATACCCTCTTGCTGTAATAAAACCCTTGATAAAGATACAGACCCTGAACTTATACATTAGAAATTACTCAACTGTATAAATAATTTTAAGTATCTTAGATTACAAACCTAACTCTATAAGCTGTTTTGGAGAGAAAATTGCATGTACCATGTCAGGTGGAGTTTGACTTAAGAAGTCTGTGTCTACCTGTGATCACAGACGATGTTTGCTGGTGAGCATGATTGATGGCCTGGGCTATTTTTTGTAAGCACTGCTCCGTGGTGATGGATCCCAGAGATGACCCTGGGTGCAGGTTGAACTGGTTGAGGCCAAGGGTGCTGCAGCGATTCATCTCATCCACCAGCATGGCTTGGCTTTTCTCAAAGATATCTGAGAGAGGAGAACGGATTAGAAACGCGGCAGTCGCCCTTAATGCGCTCCTGAGAGAAACAAATGGAAACCGACACATCAGAATCCAAAGACCTTTGGGTACTTTTATCATTAAACCACAAAAGTAAAATTTTATCTCTTCTTAGTTATACAGTTATGACTCAGTAATTTACTTTCCCTTAAGGGTAAATTAAAGGTAAGAGTAAGTTAACAAAAAATTTCCAACACAGCAAGGGGCTTCTGTTGTGAAAAATTAAATTCACGTATTCTGGATAAATGTTCACAAAATCAGTAATCGACAGGTTTTTTTTGCCTTAAATTTTACAAATTCATATAACATCAACTCAGTCTTACCAATTTTGAAAATAAACTTGGCAAAAACTATTCCATCTGACCACCACATTACAGTGAGGAGTTGAATCCAGCCCTCTCCAGACCTAGACAGAGACCCAGAACAAGACCGACCTCCAGCTCCCGATCGAGACCAGGGTCCATTTCGTTAAGACGGAGAATTATTTCCAAGATGCCTGTCACATGTTTATTTACATGGTCACATGCCAACCTTGCTTGGGGGAGCCACAGTTCATCAGGTAGGACCCATGAGGGAGGATGTATGCCGGCTCGAACCCATGCTCAGTGCACGCCTCACGAAACTTCTCCGCAGCTTTGCTGTCAAGCGGTGGTCTTTGCCAGGAGCGCTGAGAACCGAGAAACATGGCAAAACTACGGCCACCTATGTCCACGCTGTCCTTCACCGCTTTCCATATCCCACCTGTGGATTTACGGTTGCAGCTTCAGTCCTTTGAAAACTTTTTTTTTTTTTTAACGCAATAAACAAATGTTGGAGTGATTTTAAATTGTTAGTGCAGAAATAATCATGGAAATAGATCAACAAATCGCGTACAAACAAAACAAAAGGATGCGCTCCTCCCTTGGTTACACCGACTAGAGCCGCCCCTGTGCGTTTTTCTGAAGGGAGCGGATTCAAATCCCACATCTGTTTTAGTACCTTTTGTCAAAATACTGATATAGTAAGTATACCCTGCTGTACTTACCCATTTGTAATGGGTAAATCACAGTAAATTCGACCACCTAGCATGAAAACACCTTAGAAAAAGGGGTATTAAGATAATCTTATTATTGACCCACACAAAAATACCTGATATGGAAACATGAGCTCCGATAAACTTTGTTTTTCCCCTCGCCTTGCCTTTCCCCTTTCCCTTCTTGCCGACAACCCTTTCTTTAAACCCAACTCCACGTGCAGGTCCTTCTCCTGCTGACCCCTCTTCAGTGTCTTCCTCTACTTTGCGCTTTCTCTGGCTTCTCTTCTTTGCGCTCATGTTTCCGAAACGTCGCTCTACAGGGAAGGACAGACGGACAGACAGAGAGAAGGAAACCGTGGGACCAAAAGCCAAACTGTGAGGAGCCATCAAAATGGCACCAAGGTCATACTCAGCCTCCAAGAGGTTCTTACTGCAGCTCCTCAACACCTGCTTTTCCTTCAAACAACAAACGTGCAGAGGCTGAGCAACAATCGGAAATATTTGCCTAACTAATGGAGTGGTTAGCTAACCAAATAGCTGGCATGCTTTGAAAGCAGCAGCGCAACACAAAGGAACCGAGCTGGCTGCGTGGAAATGTTCGCGAATGAAGCGACTTCAGGAAGAAGAAGCGCCGCGATGGAGTTTGAGGTGGACAAAGAGGCGGCACTCACTGGTTCGTTTATAAACGAAGCTGACGACAAAGCGAAAGTAGAACGAAACCCGACGCGGACCGGGGCGACGGCAGCGGACGGGGAGGGTGTAAGAGCGCCGCGTCTGGTAGCACCGGGAAACGACAGGCATCGTTAACCCGCCAAAATGGAAGCGCAAAACAACGCCTCACGTGGTAGCGCTTCGAAAGGACACGTCGGATTCGCCGCGAACCCCCGCCAAAATGGAAACCCAAACAGCGCCGCATGCGGCACTGCCGCGAAATGACAGCTCGGCTTTCCTGCTGCGTTAGACGATGACAAGGTGACGGCTGTCGGATCTTGTTTGTTTAACTTTTATATTATTTAAAACCACACAGCCAAGAACAACAACGCATTCAAGTGATTTTAGCTGCAACTACTGCAAAGTAATTGAAACACCTGCAACAAAGCAGGCGGAAAAAGCATTCGCCTTTTGGATATGATTTGTATGAACGAAGCTTGTTTTTAATTGGAAAAAATGTATTTGAGCGTACTGTATTTTTTAAATTATTACGTGCAAGATGTTTTGATAGTAAAAAACTGTTTATTCGTCTGACGATGGTCTCATGCAGTGGGCTGAAGGGTAGTTCAGACGTGAAAGTGACGGTGAAAAACTGTCGTCCAGTCGAACACACACACACACACACACACACACACACCCAGTGACTGACTGACACACACACACACACATACAGAGCAGCAAAATGGCCGACCGTCAACCGACTGACTTTCCAACGCTTTAAGGAAAAACGAAGAGATTCTGCTTATTTTGTTTACAATATCATACTACATTCATGAAAACCAAGAGTTTTTTTTAAAAAAAGGTATTTTTCTTCATTTTGTCGTACTCGCCTTTGGGGAATACTATATTTCATATTGTTTTTTTTCGCCTCGAATGCCTCGAAACGCCACAATTTCGCACTCCAGCACTTTACTCCATATGTGATTCCTGAGGTGAGTCGCCGCCGGGGGGGAGGAGGGGAGCCACTCGGGGCCGCGGCCCCGCGCTGTGTCGCTCACGGGGGCAGTGGGGTGCTCGCTGCTCCCAAACAGCCGGTGCGGCGGTCGGTGCCGGAGCGGGTTCGCTTCACCGCTCTTTACTCCATCTTTAGCCGTTTTCTGCATTTTCTAAATGTTTACCTGCGTCCTTCTACATTTAATTTGCGTGTGGCGTTGTACTACAGTGTTTTCGCCTTGGGTTTCCGGACCGGGGATGTGCAGCTACATCCAGTTAGCCGCCATGCTAACGCGGCTACTGCAGACCTGCGCTCACTTCTATGCTTTAGCCGTGTAGCTGAAACGCGAGCTAATTGGCTATAGCAGTGCGCCCCGAGACCAGGGAGGCGGTACCCCGAGCCCACAGCCGCCGTGTCCGGCCAGCGAGGCACTGCGTCCACCGAGGCCGCCGGAGGCGGACCGGGATGGGTTACCGGCACCGTTTGAGCTCGAGGTTGTAGCAAGACGACGGCACTGGAACTAAAATCCCCAGTTACAGCAGCGGGCCGCTTCTAGGGGACATTTTGACAAGAAGAAGCGGTTTGTCCGTCGTGCTAACACGACTTTACTCTCTCTGTGGTGTCTTGGATTAACACCTTAACCAGTTTAATTGTCTGACTTCAGTTATTTTCTCTAGAAATCGCGAATGAGATACTGACGTTTAATAAGGTTCGAACCACCTCACTCGCCGTATTTGCTTCCAGTCTAGCTGACAGTCGCAGACCCGCTGTGTATTTTTTAGTATATTACACTTAAGTTTTTTTTTAATTGTTATTTTTAAGTGTACACGTATTGGTTTTATTTAAGCTGTAAAAGTAGCAACATAGCCACAAGTTTAACGTGTAACTTTTAGCGCCTGTTTAATTTTCGTGGATTATTTTGCACGAAAAAGTGCGTTTTTGTCTCCTTGTCTTGCCTTTAAGGTCACATGCTGCTGTCCGTGTTTTAACACAAATATTAATGGGAAAACTGGGATTTTATGTTGTTTAAATGCTAAATTGATACGTTACGCCAGATCTTGGAGAAATAACAGAATTACTTTAAATGTACAGTTAGGTGCTAATGACCTGCAAAAACTGTGGCTCCAAGATGCAAGGACCTGCAAAAACTGTGGCTCCAAGATGGTGTGTAACAAATTGTCAGGTCCTGGGGGCCACAAATATTGCCACGAGCACTCGGTAGAGTTGTACACAAATAGAGTATTGGAAAGGACCAAAATATAAGCAGCATTGCTCAGAGAAGTTATATACAGCTACCAAGAGCGACCAGTTAAGCTTACGCGAAACTTCTGAGGAACTCATCCCCTGTTGTCGCCTCTGTGTGTCAAGAAAAGAGAAGACCAAAGCTATTTGGTGCAAAAGTAATGTACAGAGGTCATAGATCACCTATAAACCATATGCCACCGAATGCTCCGCTTTGCCGCTTTCACCGAAATGCTTGATGTCGCTTTGGTTTTAGCAAAGCAATTATGAGCACCAGGTGGTGTGGTGCTCTAAGCTGCCATCTGGCAATCTGAAGGACCGAGGTTCAAATCCCGCTCCTGCTGTAGACCCTTTCAGCAAGGTACCTCCCCGCAATTAATGCAGTAAGAATAACCTGCAGCGTAAATGGGTACATAAATGTACATAGTTTAGCATACAAACATTGAAAGCCATTTAGCAAACCGTTCACATTGCATACGCAGCATTTGAATTGCATTAATGCCAATATTTGCTTCAAAGTGTGTGTTTTCATGTTCTTTCTGAGTTTAATGCCATAAAAGGAGTTTACACTTATCTGACAGCACCTGAAGGCGGGGGCCCTATGTGGTGTCAATGTGTCTACCGGCTATTCAGACCCTCCGTGGCTCGGATTGCATTGCAATTGTGCTTGTGAAACTTAAAATATAAATAATTCACATGACGGAATAAGTGATAATAAAAAAGTAAAGGTCACTGGAAATGCTCATTAACGCTTACATTTGGAACTGATTGAGGTCATTTCACTCTGCTCCAAAGTTTCAGCCATTTCCGTTTCTCGATTTATCTCAGAGAAGATTGTCAGGGAAGGGAACAGCAGTTCATGGAAGACAAGAAAAGGAAGAAAGAAGATAAGAGGAAAAGGGAAGCTTCCCAGAAGGTAAGGATCTTTGTTTTTTTAATAAATATAAACTTTGGGAAGTGTACACAAGTGGTCATTTCAGTGGAGAGGCTGGATTATGAAATGTTTTTTCTTTTTCTTTTTCAACTCCACATCTGAGGTCACCATGTAAATAGCAGACTGCCTCATGCGTCTGCTATCTTGCATATAAACCAAATGCTAATTGAAAAGGTCAGTCTAAAACCTGTGTGATTCAAATCTGCACAGAAATTGTGTTTCCTGCCCTTAGGTGACTCCCTGAGGGAACAGGGGCCTTCGCTATGGCTCCTTTTCCATTCCTAGCAGGGTTTTGATCCCAGAACCCTGTGGTGACGCAGCACCTAAACCACACGTTATCCCCTTTTAAGATGGGTTAATCTCTCATAGTTAAAGCCAGCTGGCTGTGCTCTGGCTGATTTACATTATGTCTAGGAGGTCGAGCACTGCGGCGTGTCTGAGTGGATGGTGTCTGGTCTTCAGTTGAACTTTTTAAATGGAGTGTAAGCTTTATGGCAGAGCTAGAGAGACAGAGAATATGCATATTTCTCATCTTGGTGCACATGCAAAAGGTTAAATGTGTTTAATTATGAAAATAACCAGTTCAGTCAAGTTAAACTGGAACAGAAATGACATTCCCTGTTCCTCCTTGTCTGGGTTTGGGCACACAACTTGCAGTTCCACAAAAGTCTTGACGGTAAAATACAAAAAGTCGATCCGCTTTATCCAACAGTTTGGTTATTTGATGGCCCTTGCGTAAATACATTTTTAAAAATTCCAATTGATTCACCTTTCCAGTAGGCATTAAAATCTGAATCCAGATTAGTACTCCAGTGTGTAATGTAAATGTAAGAATATTTTACTTGTTATTACTAGAAACTCGTATTGTGTTCATTGCAGTGGATGTCCTTGATAGAGCAGTTATCACTGAAGTTCTTCTGTTTTTCTGTGTTAACACAGTACTGTATTGTAGTGAGAGTACTGTACATTATACTTCAGTAACATACATGGTCGCTGATCATACAATATATGAGACCGATTAGGATTCAGTAGATAGTTGGACCTGTTAACTGCTGAGTACGTTATCCAACCTGGTCTCACGAACCAGTGGTCTTTGGAAAAAGAGGACCTGCTGTTCATGATTTTTGTGCCATCAGGTTACTGAATTGATTTTTGGTCTCATCGCACTTTGCTTCTGTCTGTATCTTTGAGTTATACTGTATGTAATTAAGGGGCTCAATATGGTAACTGATACACTTGTATTTCATTTCAGGCTGCAGAGCAAAAAAACAAAGGTAAGCCCTTTCCCCCGCTAAATTCCCCATGCTTCATGTGCTCAACTACCGCCACATCTACTGGGTTCCTGTCTCTCCTGTTCACCTTCTGTCCTGCTATCTGCCAACTGCAGTGTGTTTCTAGAAAAAGTGCAGTATAGTTAATTTTATGCCTCTGTGTTAAAAAAAAGTCATCAAAACTTTTCTCACATTATATTTACATTAATTCATTCAGCAGATAGTTTTCTCCAATGTGAGAAAAAGTGAATTTCACAGCAGATAACAAGATTTAAATACAGACATATGATTGTCTAAACAGTGGCAGATAATAAACAGTTTGTTTGCACTTTTTCACTGGCATACCCACTCATATCTACCTGTAGTATTGACTTGAATAAGAAATAGAGAATTAATTGTGACAGATGGTATAATGTAAATGGAGCTCTTAGAAGGTCAGGAGAGAGTTGAGTCTGGAAGAGATGGATTTTGAAATCATCCATGGATGGTGGAAGGGATTGAGCAGTTCTGAGGGAAAGAGGAGGCTCGTTACATTTTTGATAGTGATGTTATCAGGGCTGTAGCTGCTGTTTCCATGCCAACATCGTAAATACACCTTTGACAGCTGCTTTGCTTATTTTGTCCAAATTCAAGGTGGGAATTTTTAAAGCATATCTTAAACAACGTAGTTGAAAGCCTGTGTCAGTTTAACTCCTTTTAGCACAAAGTTTACTTGATGTTAGTAGGTTTCTACACGTATCCTTGTTGTTTCTCTTGCCAGATTTGATCAAGTCTACATCTGCTCAGTCTTTGACCACCCCGAGCTCTGCATCCCCCAGCCCTGGCCCCGGTCCTTCATCCTCCCCTTCTCCTGCCACTGCGGCCACTGGTGGTCCCTCCCAGGGCGGGAACAATGCTAAGCGGTCAGCAGTGGCCAACGGACAGCCCCCCACCGGAGGCCAGGGTACCCAGCGCTACATGCCCCGTGAAGTGCCCCCCCGATTCCGCTCCCAACAGGACCACAAAGTGCTACTGAAGAGGGGCCAACCGCCACTATCCTGCATGCTGCTGGGTGGGGGCAACAGCGGAGGCACCACGCAGCCTCTTTCACTTGGGGACAGCCCGAGTGCAACAGTAGCTGCTGCCTCAGGTGAGTGTAGGACAAATTAAGGTGTAGCTGTAGCTACTAAGTTTTCCCAGTTGACCTTCATTTTATGAAAACACTGTTGATGTTGTATGGAAGCTCAGTTGGTAGTGCCAGAACTTCACAAGCTTCTGTGTTATAGGTTCAGACATGGGTTTGAATCCAGCTTAGTCTGTGACGAGCTTGCATGCTCTCCCTGTGTTTGTATCAGTTCTCTCCAGGTGTTCTAGTTTCCTTCTACAGTCCAAAGACATGTGTCAAATGAATTCATTACTCCAAATCCCTTGTAGTGTGTATGAGGTTATGAGTGCATGCGATTGTCTCGTGATGGACTGGCACTCGCTCCCGGATGAAAACTGACTTGCATCTTATGCTGCTGCGATAGTCTCCAGACCACTACGATCCTGCATTAGACAAGCGGCTACTGACATTGAATGAATGAGTGAACTGTGCACTATGCTGCTAGTAACAGTAGTGGTGGTATCAGCAGTTTCTGTTGCTTTTGACTGCTGTGAACTTGCATATCACAAGGTGTTGTTTAGCCTCTGACAGGCCCACAGTGTGCGCTCTCAAACCGTCGCAGTGATGAGTTGACATTGGGACATTTTTGAACGCACACTTTGTTGTGAGAATGTATTGTCAGAATGGGCTGCAAAGAACCGCATGGAAAAACAGGCTGCCTCAGTCTACCTTTTGATGAATTTGAGATAACATATTTTGGGAAATTAATGGAACCTAAGCAAAACAATGAATAAATAATAGTTATTTGTGGGTAATTAAGTAGTTGCATTTCTCCTTGTCTAGATTCTGGTCCTGGGTCATCAGGTTTGGCTGCTCCCACTCTGCCCCACACTTCTTCCTCATCGTCATCATCAGTCGCTGCTTCTTCTACTATTTCTTCTTCAAATTATGCAAATTCCACATGGGGGGCGAGCTCTGGCAGCCAGCCCCTCTCTCAGGGCTGGGAGAAGGTGATAGTGGACAGGTCCGACCTTGAGGAGTGGCCCAGCATTGGAGCTGGAGTTGCAGCAGGGGATGGGGCAAAGGTGGCCATTAAGGAGACTGGCGGATCCCCCTGGAGCGACAGACACCTGCAGCAGAGGGCAGGGAAAGGTGGGCACCCGGGCAGCCCCTTACTGCCATTGTCCTCTTCACCCAACGAATGTGCACAGCTTGGCAGCTCTGCGTGGGGTGGGTCCTCATCCCAGGCTGTTATAGGAGGTGGCGGGGCTGGAGCGGGATCCGTGCACTCCAGGTCCAAAGCCTCTCCTCTTCCTGGGAATCTTGGTGCCAACTTCAACCCCAATGCCAACCCTTCTGCCTGGCCGGCCCTAGTGCACGATGGGGCAACTGCAGCAGATAGCGACCCCACCCCCCTACCAAAATCATCATCTCTGCCTGCTAACCCTTCTCTCAGTCAAACCCCACCTTCTGGGAATACATTCGGTCATCAGCTCCAGGTTCACCAAATTCAAGCGAAAGACAGGGAGGCGCCCTGTGGGGAGTGGGGCAGCACAAGACTGGAGCATAACACAGGACCAAAAAAAGCTGAACTGGGGGTGGAGGATGAAATGGACCGTGGGGGGGCAGGAGGAGGGGATCTCGCTACCTCTTCATCATCCTCTTCGGCTTCCTCTTTGTGCAGAGTCCTTCCACTCTCCTCAAATCCTAAAATGGGTGCCTCAAGGACTGATGCTTGGGAAGGTGGAACAGGAGGTACTCCGCCTCCTGGGGACACAGGAAATGTGTCAGGTTACAGCAGCAAGGATGGCAATGGGGGTGTTGGAGGTACAGAAAACAAAGTCTGGGAAGCAGGTAGCGGGGGTAGTTGTAAGGCCTCCGGGGTATCTCAGGGAGAGCTGGGTGAGACAGAAGAGGCAGAACTTTCAGTTGGGGAGTGGGGCAGTACAGGGGGGGAGATTGGTACAGGGGGGTCTGGGAATCTGGTCACAGGGGGAAGCTGTGGCAGCAGCACAAGCAGCAGCAGCAGCGGGAGCGTCAGAAACCCGGGCACCCCTTCCCCTGCCACAGCTGCGACAGGAAATTTTGACAATCAGAAAGGGGCAGGGGATGGGGGGGTGGGCGAGTCAGATGAATGGGGAGGACAGGGGAGGCCAGGGGGTGGCGGTGCCTCATCCTCCTGTGGTAGCGGGCACTCCAGAGCTGGGGGAGGCCCTCATGGACAGCACCAGGGGAACACCCACCAGCCACCCAAAGCCGAAGTGGCCTTACAGAACTTGCTTAGCCGAGCCGACCTGGACCCCCGAGTGCTGTCAAACAGTGGGTGGGGCCAGACCCAAATCCGGCAGAATGTGGCGTGGGACCTGGAAGGAGATGCTGTCATCAGCTCCACGGGCATGAGCAGCGCTGGCCTGACTGCCACATACCCTGCTACTACTGATCCATCAGCTGCCTCTCACCTGCTGGGTGGACCTCAGAAAGCCAACCTGGAGCCAAACGCTGCCGGGCTGTCCAATGGAGAAGGCTGGGACAGCAGTAACAACAGTATCTCTGCCGTGCCGCCCTCGGTTTCCAGCACACGAAATCCAGGCACCGGCCAGTGTCTTTCTTCTGGAGGCAGCGTCGGGGGTTCTGGGAATCCAGCCAACAGCCAGGGAAAGCTCCCTGGTGGCTGGGGTGGGGTTGGCCCATCAGAGAACTTAGGAAAGGGTTGGGGCAATGAAGGGCAAGACTGGAGGGAGCGTAGAGGGGGAGCTGAGCCAGGTGGGTGGGGTGACTTTGGACAACAGGGTACTACGACAAGTGGAGGGGGCACTGGCTGGGGGGGTGGTCAGGGTGAAAAAGGGACAGGAGGCTGGAATGACAAGGGGAAGGAGGTGGGAGGCTGGGGGCCAAGAGGTGGGGGCGATTGGGAGAAGCGAGAGGCCAAAGTAGGAAGTAAGGGCCGGGGGGAAGGGAAGGGCAGCAGTGGGGACTCAGATGTAGGGATGTGGAGCAGCTGGGATGAGGGTGGCTGTAGAAGGGGCTGGGATGGTGGGGGAGGAGGTGGAAGTGGAGAAATGGGTAACAAACATCAACAGGGATGGGGTGGGAATGCACTCCTGCCTCAGCTGACCAACAGCCAGGCCTCAGTGCAGCAGCAACAATCACAAATCCAGCTGCAGGACACAGGGGCAACGCGGGGGGGCTGGGGTAGGCCAGGGGGTCTGCCTTCTCAGAACCAAAACCAAAGCTCAGGCTGGACCTCGGGGCCCATTCCCCAAGGGCTCGGTGGTCCTTCTGAGGGCCCCGAGCCCAGTGGCTGGGAGGAGCCTTCACCACAGTCAGTCAGTCGTAGGATGGAAATTGATGACGGCACATCGGCATGGGGTGATCCCAACCATTACAACTACAAGAACGTCAACCTTTGGGGCAAAAACGGTGCCCCTCCTAATCAGTCACAGCCTCTTAATTCACCAGCTTCAACACAACAGCAGCTGGGCCCATCCAATCCTCAACAGCAGCCGGCCACAGGAAGATTGGCCCACCAACCTGCAGTCGCAGCCAGCAGGGATTCAAATACAGGACCTGGCAGAAACTCTGTGATGGGTGAGAAACTATGCAGTCTTGTTTACATGTGTGAGCCCCTTTGGATATTGGCTCTTACTTATTAATATAGCTTTTGTTTTCCCCTAAGTGACGTAAGATTAAGTTTGTACACAGATACTTCTTCATTCGTTTATTTATACAGCTTGGTCGTTTTTATTATATCCGTTCAGTTTAATGGTACTACAGCAGGAGCAAATGATTTGAATGCAAGTTCTTTGACTAACCAGTAAGCTACCTGCTACTTTTTTAAAATGTTTTAATTTGTAGCTTAATATGATCTGTGTTACTATACTGAGTTGTTGTGTGACCACTGTATTGTATGGAGGGTACGCCAAGTGGTCGTTGTGTGAAGAAATGTCTACTTGTGTGTTGTTGCTGTGCTGAGCATTAAATCGGAGGAGTATAGCCTGCGGATTTTAGTCTTGGTTGTACATGACTGTCAGAGTGTGTCAGCCTCCATGGTGACGACAGGTTACAAGCTTGTGCCCAAGGGCTTCATCGTGAATTTGTTGTGAAATCTGAGCTGCCAGTGGAAAAAGTTGACTGCGCTGGCTTAGCAAACCAAGCAATGAAATAATTAAATGTCTAATCTTGGGTAATTTAAGAGAAGCAGTCTTATTATGTATAATTTAGGAGTGGAAATCTAATAATGGAAATGTCATGTTGGCAATAAGGAGCTGACCAGGAGAGAATATTGCATTAACTTAGTCGATGCTTTTCTCCATAGCACCATACAACCCGGAGTAAACAATAGTGCATTTTACAACAACCAACGAGATTTAGGTGAAAACATGATTGTCAAACCACTGTTAGTTTGTGCTATAACAGTTGTTCTGCTGGTGCATACTGCAGGAGTAGCTGCCTGTAGAATTAAGTCTGATAGGAAATACAAATGTCATCATAAGACGTGATGCAAGATTTATGTGACTATTAGGAGATCAGGGGAGAAGTAGACCCAAAAGAGATGGATTTTGAGATTCTTCTTGATTTCTGTATAGGATTCAGCAGTTCTGCCAAACAGAGGAAACTCATTCCACCGAAATGGGAACCAAAATTAAGAACTTGCAACCTTTTCATTTTGGACCCTTTATGAGTGGGACCACCAAGTGCTAAAGAGGTGGAGGAGCATTCCACTCTTCCAGGGGTATAGGGAGGTTATGCAGGTATCAGGGTGCAGATTCTTTGACCATCTTATGGACCAGTGTTGAACTTGATACTGGCAGCTACATGAAGTGAAGTAAGATAGTCAAAGAGAGGAGCTGTACCAGAACATGTAGATGTGTATGTATTTTGTGTGCAGGTTCATCAAGTGGTTTTTACATTTGCCAAGCTGCATGCCAACAAAAGAATTGATGCTAGTCCACTTCATAGTACTGTATATTTCAAATAAATGTTATTTAAATGTTCCATAGTCTTCCAGAAATACACCAGAGGTACACCAGTATACTCAATTGGGAGAATTTTTTGAGCAGTGCTGTAATTTTTTTAAACTTTGAAGAATTAATGTTTTTCGTCAACGTGGTGAAAATTAAAAACCTACAACTTCTCAGTGTTTTTCTTTGGAATGTAACAATATACTTTGAATTGGGAAAAAATGGGGACAAAGGTGAATAATTAACATTGCCATTCCAATGGATTAATTATTCATTTATTTAATTTCACACTTTTTAGAATGCATTCTGAAGTTGTTCTTGTTTTTGCCTGCAGGATGGTGCAGTGGAGGAACCCCCTCTAGCCCTGTGGACAATGGCACAGCAGCCTGGGGGAAACCCATAGATGCGACTCCTGGCTGGGGAGACCTTGAGGATTCTGGGAAGCCTTCAGGTTGGGGAAACCCCTCACCCAGTACTGGTAAGAAAGTTGGCCTTCTCTTGTAGTTGTCCACACTGAGTTGGTACTCTGACACTCTTAGGGGCTTTGACCTGATCACAATTGATATAAAGATTTGGTCCATCTATAGCTTCCAAAAATGGATATTGTTCAATCACAGAAAAGCTTCTTGTTCTGGACAGCCACAGGCTCAAAGTCTATGCAAGATGGCTGGGGCGAAGGGGGCAGCTCGGTGAGTGCATCCCGACACTCCAGCTGGGAGGAGGAGGAGGAACCTGGTGGGGTGTGGAGCAGCACGGGCTCTCAGGGCAGCAACTCCTCCTATAACTCTGGAGGCTGGGGGCAGGGCCACACAGGCAAGAAGGGCAACAGCAAGGTAATACATTCTACCCTCAGGTCCATGAATGTATCTGTATCCAGGTTTTAGTTGTTTTTATGGAATGAAATGTCCTAATTTCTGTTTGAGTCATTTAGATGTCTTTGTCATATACAAATTCAGGTATAATTTTTATTATTATTATTATTATTATCATTATGCAGTAAAGTGGGTCACCCTGGTGATCCTCAATGGTGGTTTTACATCCAGCTTCATCTATGTAGAGTTAGCAAGTTGTCTTCATATGGGTTTCCTCTGGAAATGCTGGTTTTGTCCCACAGTCCAAAGACCTGTTTGAGATCAGTTGGTGGCTCTAAATTCCGCTTAGTTTGCATGTGCATCAGTGAAAGTCTGTCTGTGAGTGCCCTGTGATGGATTGGTTTTGCACCCAGGGTTTTCTGTCTATGCATCTTTGGGTATGGAGGTAATACCTGTCTTCAGTGCCTTGCTACATAGGCTGTGTTGGGTTTCAGCCACTGAATACTGCTGTTCACCATTTTTTATTCCTCAGGTGATGAGGTACATTTTCATGTCATTTGTCATGGGCTGAGTTCCCATGTGGTGATTTGGCACATGAGTTCCAGGCTGTGGTGCACAGCCATCCACAGATGAAAAGCTCAGCCGCACCAAAGGAATTGGTTCTGTTTGGATTTGGTGCTGTTTGCCTCTGTGCTTTATTTTTTTTTTTTAGCTTTTTTTTTGTCCTTATTTTACTCTTTGTATTGTGCAGTTTTTTTTTTTTGCTTTTTTTTTTTTAAATCAAAACTGTGGGATGGGCATACAGCATTTCCCCATCACAATCTATTGTTGCAAGTTTGGTGTAATTGTAAGACAGCTGTAGTGATAGCTTTTTTTCCTCTCTCAGAAGGTTCATAGTTGTTGGCATATGTTCATCAGGGAGTAGATTAATAAACATCACACAGGGAAGTTTACTGCCAGCAACCTTAGTGGAGGAGGTGAGCAGTTCAACATAAGGAGGTGGTTGAAGAAGGAATGTGATATTAAGTTGCCATTGGGGAGAAGGTAATCAGCTGGTAGCCTATGTTGGTGTAAAACCCAGGTGGTGTACCTAGGGCTGCAACAGAGCTGCGTTGGTCTAATGAGAGTATCCAGCTGTCTTTTGGGGACTTGTGTCTCTTCGTACAGCACTATGAAGGTGAATGGAAAGCACAATGCAAGCCTGTGCCCAGTGCTGGGGAAGGGAAGTCAGGTGTTACTCCAGTGTCTTCCTCAAAAGCAGTTCTTCATGGTAACAGCTCTTTCAAAGTCATGTAACACCTCATTGCAAACTTTGTGGAAAAGTGGCTGGAGTAAACCGCTATATGAGTGTTTATATGTGTGACTGGAGAGACGGGTGTTATGGGAGAGAGGAGAGGAATAGCCAGGACCCTCCAGCTGGGTTTATTCTTTGGGTTTTGAGTGTTAGTTTTCTGCTGCCCTTCAGTACTACACACAAAGGGTTGCAGCTCTTGAAATATTTCCCTTGTGCCAGAGCAGCACAGCATAAACAAACTCTTATTTTATAAAATCGTCTTTTCAGTAAACATTTAGTTTGTGATTCCATCCCTGTTCCTTATTTACAATAAATTGCGAGCAGTTAGTGTTCTGGTGGTACTGAAAAGAGAAAGCAAATGAAAATAGATACAGAGACTGAAGTAAAAGCAGTAGCGCAGAATAAGAATACAAAATTGTGGTGTATCTATATTTTATTTCTGTATTAGTATTGCATTTACATTAAAAATGTGTGCAATTTGTGGAAAATATAACAAAGTGTACTATTAACTGTGTATTAACTCTGTCATCCTGTTTTTTTCAAACATGGATAAATTTGTGACAGTAAAGTGGAAGGAGCCTGATTAAAGTGTAAAGTTTAATTATTGTGTATGTATTTGACTTTGGACAGCATTTGATTTGAAATAAATGTATACAACGAGTTTTCTGCAGTTGACTGGCCACAATAATTGTAAGGGTGGGGGGTATATTTTGCAATCTATTGCTTACAATTCTGCTCAGGTTTGTTTGTGTGCTTATCAGGGGGCCCTGAAGGGTGGCAATGCAGATTCTTGGATGAACCCCATGACCAGACAGTTCTCCAACATGGGACTCCTGGTAAGTTGCCCCTCTGCACAAAGTAGCGACGTTTGCAATGGCAGTGATTGTTATTATGGATAGTGTTGATGGAGGCTGCCACTACTAGAGTGAAGACCCAAACAGTAGAAGTCTGGACTTGGCCCCGGGACCAGTTCAGGACAAGAAACTGGACGGGGAGAAACGAGGGATGAATGACTACAATGGAGAGATGCGCAAGGGTGGGAGAGGAGGTGGTGGAGCAGGAGGGACTGTCTTCCGTTCATCCAGTTCCAAAGATGTTGGCCCAAGTGAACCTGGACCTTACTACGATAAGGTAATGAGTGCAGTCACCATCCTGGAATGTGGATTAAGCTTTTTCCTGACAAACCCATTATTTACCATGTTTATAGCTTTTTTTTTTCCCCTTATTTCTTTTGATCCCATGCCCACTGTCTGAACTTTCATTTGGTATTACTGAGACTATATTTGCTATACTATATTACCTTAAGTCAAACTGTAGAACAGACATAATTGCAAGGCCAGCTTTGTTTTCTTTGTTGTTTTTCATTGCTTTTCAACCTCTTTTTCAAATATGCTTTTGTTATTCTTCAGTAGTATTGACGCTAGCATATGTTTAGGTCCTGACACCTCTCTGTTTCTCTGTCAGATGGTTGGACACAATGTCTTTGGTAGCAGTAGTGGAATGGCCCAGTCACGGGGGGTACTCCAGCCTGGTGTGCTCCCTATAAACCCATCTCCAAGCCTACGAGCGCAAGTGCCTCAACAGCTCCTGTCACCACAGGTATGTACTCACTGGTCCAATCTTTTAGCACTATGACTTTATAGACAAGATTTTAAACAACTTATGTAACCTTTATTGTCTGCTGTTACCTTTCTTCAGTTTTAGCTAAACTGGTCCCGTGAAAGGACAAATCCTTACAAATTGTGAAATTAAATATACAAAATCTTAGTTGATTGGTTCCAGTTATAGTTGCGGGAATGGAGAGCTTGTCTACGTCAGTTCAAAGAATTCGCACCCAGATTGCCGCATTTCTTATAGTTCTACCTCGGCCTGTCCATCATTGTGTTGCTGTGCTTCCATTCAGGTGCCAGGCTCTGTGTTGAAGCAGATGCCCCCTCCCAACAGCAGTGTGGGTGGAGTTGGAGGCATTGGAGGTGGAGTTTTCCCTGCCTACCTCTCTCCCCAGCACATTGCCATGCTCAGCAGCATTTACCCAACTCACCTCCAGCTCCAGCTGGTAAGCATCACTAAAATAAATAGCATTGGAATGGCTGAAATGACTTCACTCATGTCCACTTACAGAGTGTGCTCTTTCATCACAGATTTGTTTAGCTAGCAGTCATATCTTAAGGCTGCACTCTTGATCCATGTTTGTAGACCAGACATACCAATAATTATACTGCAGTTGCATATTACACATTATAAACCAACTGTACAACAGCTGTCATGGTGTTCTTGAATGCTTTTATTCTCAAGAGGTGTTTTCTTTTATGACAGAAGCCTGCTTGCTTTGTCTGACCCTGTCTCTCCTTTCTCAGGCCTGCCAGCTCTTGTTGCAGCAGCAGACTCAGCAGCCTCAGCAGCAACAGCAGCCTCAACAGTTCTTGCAGAACCAGAGGAAGTTCCAACAGAATATACGCCAACAGCCTGATCCCCAACAGGTAGCTGCCTAGCAATTGTTATCGGAGGGTACGGTAGCCAATGTCCTGTGATGTTTTCCTAATCATTTGCCTTCCCTTCTCAGCTGGCCAGGATTGTGGCAGTTCTCCACCAACAGAGACAGCAGCAAGTTGGGGTTCCCAGCGGCAGCTCCAAATTATCCCCCTCACATCTAGGAGGTGGTCATTCAAAACAGCCAATGGCTGATTCTCTGCCCCATCCTGGTCTGGGTGGCTCCTTGTCTGACCAGCTTAATCCAAAAACACTTGGGGGGTATCCTGGTGAGTTTCTATTTCAGCATTAATGTTTTATCACAAAATGCCTGTACCGGTCACCCCATTTTTTGCTGCCATGACCTCTTCTTTAACCTTGTTCAATTTTGCATATTAAAATATCAGATAAGCTTGTCAGTTGTTGCTTGCTTGAAGTGATTGGTTAATCATGTATAGACCTCCCACACATAACAAGCAAAATTTTCCTAAAAATCTGCTGGCAAAGTGAATTCTCAATAAATGAACTTAATTGCTACTAATTTAAATGGAGGAAAACATACTCGTAACACTCGTATCTCCTCTCTGCTGAGCTATTTCTAAACTATCATTTCCATCAAGTGAATAGTAAATCATGCAACCATTAATAATGATACTGTCATTTAAGAGAATTTAATCCATTATAGCTTTTGACTCTTCTACATCTTTTGGTATATTAAAACGGTTTTGGTTTAGGGTTCATTGTAGTGATTTATTTCTAGAGTATGACTTAAGTTACTGTGTGAATTTTATGGTACACATGGGCACAACTCAATTATAGGACTGTTTGCTGTTTTGTGAAGTTGGTTTTTTGAAGCAGGAAATAAGGATCAAATACAGTTATTCTCTGTGTACTGGAATTCACATGTGAAATGAACCAGGAACATGTTTTATTTTTTTTAAGTTTCATGTTTTTCAACTCAAGACTTTTGGCTTGCAGATTTTTTTTTTTTTTTTTTTTTTAAACCAATATTTGATTTTTATGCTGTAGAGTAAAATTAAAATTGCTAAAAAAAAATATTACCAGTTATAGATTCAGGGCAGTGCATGTGATGATGCGTATCTCTTTCTTAGGGTTTGGCTCGGGAATAAACATGTCTGGATTGGAGATGGGCTCAATGGTGGGAGGTCCAACAGGAGCAAAGGAAGGAGGGCAGCAATCTCGCTTTAAATGGATGATGGAGGGTCATTCCCCAGCTCCCTCACCTCCACAGAGCGGACTGCATAAGAATGGTAAGAGGCTGCTGTGACCAGAATATACATGAAAGCAGTCTGAGGTGCCATAAATGATCAAAAACTGTCAAATTTTCAAAAGAAATGCACTTTACAGGGAATACAGCTGTGGTCTGGAGGGAGTCTGTTCAGATATTTGTGCTTCTTACTTCTTGTTTCTGGTGTTCCCCAGTGTCTTTGTGTATCCCTCCTATTTTCCACCTTAGCTTGTGGTTGTTTCAGCTTCACTGTCATATGTTTCAGGCCCCATCGCTGCACCAGTAAAGCTGAGGGACAGCTCTCCATACTCACATTATGATTTAATAGGAAACGATAGTTTGCCAGTGCCTCCACAGGACCCCTCTGATAATTGGCACCGAACCCCTGGGAAGATGGCCAGCAAGTCCAGCGGCTCCAGCTGGCCACCAGGTACCCAGAATTAAAGCTCAACCTGTGGAGACTACACTGATGTTGAAATGACAGCACACAGGGACAGCTTGCTGGAAGCCAGCCAGAGTCTTGTATATAGTCATCACTGCTGCACAGTCCAAATCTGCCATCATTATTATATACTTTTTTTTAATCTGGGGATAAATCCATAGTACTTACTTTCTGTTGAGCTAGAATAACTCAGAGTAAAGTCTGAGAGTAATGTTGCTGCAGTGATGACAATATAAAATATTCAGTTGTATACATTTTTCCTTGGCCATTTATCTTTGCAGAATAATTAACTGGTATAAAATTAAAATGTGATTGTATTAGGTTTAGAAAGAACAAAACATTTCTGGAGTGTCCTAAAGCTGTAATGATTTCCTAATTCATGCCACTAATCCGCTGTTTGTCCGGTTGTGCTGTTGACAGAATTCCAGCCCGGTGTGCCCTGGAAGGGGGTTCAGAGCGCTGACCCAGAGTCTGACCCCTATGTAACCCCAGGCAGTGTCCTGGGCCCCTCTGGAGCTTCTAACCTCAATGACACAGAACACCAGTTGCTGAGAGACAACACAGGTACTGGCACTTGGGGTCCCAGCTCTACCATGCATGTTATTGTATTCATTATGTATTCTAACTTAATTTTCCAATTGATGGTCACCCACATTTTGGAAATTTGTTTAATTGAATACTACTGAGCACAGTGGCGCACCAGGTAGCTCTGGTGCCTCGCGGCTCCTGTCCTTTCACTTTAAATGTGGGTTCAAATCCAGTTTAATCTGGGTAGTGTTTGCATCCTCTCCCTGTATTTGCATGAGTTTCCTCCAGGTGATCTGGTTTTTTACTCTCATACTCCAAAGACATGTGTTACAGGTGAACTGGTGACACTGAATTACCCATTTGTATGACTGAGTCAGAGTGATTGCCCTGTCATACTAACATCCCATCCAGGATGTACCCTGCCTAATATTGTACACTACAGTTTTTGAATTTGCCCTGCACTGCAGTGAGCTTTTACTGGACAAGTGTTTACTCATGGATAAATATATATGCTAGTTGTGTAGTTAATGAGCTGGATTGCTAGTTAACTTCCTGTATAAACAAAGTTAGTTGTCTGAACTGTATGAGCACTCATATGAGTTGTGTTTTTGTAAACTGATTGCAGGCTAGTGTTTTGAGACTTTTTGTATGCATAAACAGTTCAATATCCATATATCAAGAAGCACTCTCCAAGGCTTCACACTAACAGTTGACAAACCCTCATCCCTCTGGTTTTCAGAGCCCAACCCCTCTCTGAACACCTTGCTGCCTTCACACGGTGCCTGGCCCTACAGTGCCTCGGACAGCCCCCTGAACAACACACACAACCCAGGTACTGTGCTGCTTCACTGATCTTAGAAGAACCCTGAGTGGGGGGAAGGGCTCTGATTTTCTTGGGGTTTGGTCTTTAACTGGCACTTTTGTCCTGATGCTGACAGTGGAGGTGGCTCCTGCACCCTGTAATTGTGTACATGCTTAGAGCCCTATTGATTGTATATACAATTTGCAAATTGAATTTCAAATTTACTGACAGGGACCCTGTCTTTCTAGTTGAGGTGAAACTTTAACTCGTGGTTTTTGGTTTATGATTATTTATAGGCTTATATTCTGAAACTGCAGGGATTGGGTTAATGGCTATAGACCAAGTGTCACATGAGGGGCTGAACTGATTCAGGTCGATTAAGGTCATTCTGGGAGACTAAAGAGCTTACTTCCAATATCTTGAGATCAGACTTCAGTCCTTTTGTCACTCCTCCTTGCCAGTATGTCAGATGGTTCAGTTGTTACTGGGTCTTTTAAGGTTTGATTTTGGTTGTTTCTATTTGTATACATTTTGGAAGGTAATTCACATTACCAAAGGTGGAGCAAAAGATTTCACACTCACCCAGGGAGGAACAAAACATTGCAGAGAAAAGTGGAAAAACAAAGATCACTACATGGGTTTTGGCAATGCAAGTTAAAACGTCCTGATTATTACACTTGAGTTGGTCAGTTTATCATTGGATAAGTTAACACTTAGTCCTTGTTAGAGAAGGTTTTTTTTTTTTTTGAGAGAGAGAGAGACACTGATACACTTAGAATTGTCTAATACAAAACCTTACAGATTTTTACATTGAGCTTTAAATTATACTACCTTGGAGTAGTTGCTGGTGATTTCAGTTAGTGGAGAAAAAACAGAACTGGCTTCTCAGTGTCACCACGTTTGCAATTGCTGCCTGTCTGTGAATTAGCATCGTAACATGAAAATGTAAGCTGTACATACGGCGTAAACTGTCCCTACTATGCTTTTTTGTGTAGCATAACTGTCCGACAGCATATTTGCTGGCTGTTGTTGGTTTACCTCGAGTACTTTGCTAAAAGAGCTTTGACCAGTAACAAAGGATTACTTAGGATTGCTGTTTAAGTCTAATTCGAGCAGTCAGTCAGCCAGTCTGTTTCTCATCTGTCTTGTGTCCCCTGGACTGATCAGTAGCGATTCCAACAAACTGCTTCATTTTTTTGGTGTTATTGTTAAAGTGATATGGAAAAATTAGATTTTGTCAAAAGACTGTGCTTACAGGAAATAGAAGTACTCGTCTGGGGGTTACACTCCTGTGTTTCCCAAAAGAGTGGAAAACACCCTGCTGTTCTGTTAGGTCTGGTTTCTCTGCATTGAGCTGTAATATACCTCCTCTCCCCCTCAGCAAAGTACACTGAATACAAGCCCAGCTGGCCTCCCGACCCAATTGGACACAACAAGCTTTGGAAGGCCAATCGCAACAGCTCTCAGCTGCCACGCCCACCGCCTGGACTTAGCCACCAGAAGCAGCCATCGCCGTCCCCGTGGTCGGGTGGAGCCCCCCGATTGGCCAAGGGCTGGGGAGGGTCTGGTGGCAGCCAGGAAAACAGATATGGGCCAGGTAGTGTTATAAATAGCACGGTTGTGCACACACACATCCTAGAAGTATGGCGGTACAAAAATGGAACGTCTTCATATACAGAACCAGTGACAAGCATGAGTACATGTTGCTGGAACCTAGTTTTGGTTCGTTAGGTGTTCAGTTAACAAGTCCGTTCAGGGTATGAGTGGTCATGTCCTCCCAGCTCTCCTGCAGCAGTTCCTAGACACATAAGACAGTTGTGGGTTGCACTGCTGTTGCTCTTCTGTCCAGCTCATCCCACACAATTGTTGCCCACTTCTACTTTCACTTCTCACTAATACTATACATACAGTTGCAATATTTTTCAGATCTGTAGAGGTTTTTTTTGTTTTTTGGTTTTTTTTTTAACCATAAAAATGGTTTATAGTACCTTTTGGTTTATGCATCTTTTCAACAGGCTCTTCCTGGAGTGACAGCGGAGCATCTAGAACCAGCTGCTGGCTGCTGCTTAGCAACCTGACACCACAGGTACCCATGGGGGCCTACATGAGATGAAGGGGGGAAGGTGGTCAGGTGAAGGAGTGAGCTGCTGAATATCAAGAGACGGGATAGGATGAAAATCAAATTGATGAGAGAAGACTACAAATGACCACTGAAATGTTGAAGGTTTAAAAAAAAAAAAAAAAAAAAAAGCCTTTCTGTTTATCTCAGTTTTCCACTTTTATTGGAAAATACTCAATCTGAGTAACTAACCAACAACACCCAGGATTGAATCCAGTTATGCAGATTAGAAATTCAGCAGATGACTGGCACCTGGTCACATGCTCAGCTGTGACAAAGTGGGACAACTTTTGGCATTTGCTGCCTAGTGTGAGGCACATGCTTATAAGAAGCAGGCCTAGAAAGCAGCATGAGGTTGGCTTCTGCACAGTAGCTTTCAGTCAGTCTCTGCTGAGTTCTGGCAAAGCGAAACTGGCATTCCTGAAATGAATAAATCTTCACTCTGATCTGTATTTTTTTGTTATGGTTGAAATGGTAACCTTGACTTTTAGGGAGTGGAAGGTTGCTTGTTAGTGTTGCAGTTTTTATTCATCTATTTAAGTGTTTCAGGTGAGATAATGGGTTTTTGCACAGCTTTTCTTCATTAGTTCAACATTAAAAGTGAACATTAATCATCAAGACTGCTGATATTACTGATCGCTCTACTCATTTGTCCTGGGTATTACTTAAACATGGAAATTAATACAGGGCACGAAAGAGGTCTTTTCATCTCGATACCGTTGACATGAAGCGTGCATCAGTCTCAACAGCATTTTCGTGTCTTTTCTCTACAGATCGACGGCTCCACTCTGCGTACCATCTGCATGCAGCATGGCCCCCTGCTGACCTTTCACCTTGGCCTGACGCAGGGCAGTGCCCTCATTCGCTACAGCTCCCGGCAGGAGGCAGCCAAGGCCCAGGGTGCACTGCACATGTAAGGCACCCCTCTACTTTTAACATGTACACTGGTTTCTCCTGTTAACAACACTTAGTTATAAATTTGGAAGAACAGTGTTTACAGTTCATGTCTGCTGTTCCTGTGTTTCAAAAATATGTACATATTTATTGAATACATCGGTAAACAATTGGTATCGGACTGGTGTTTGTGGCACAGTAGTATTTTTATTCTAGCTTTTATTTTTTTAGAAATCTAACTGAATTAAGTGGCTAATGAAAATGGATAGATGGATGGTTTAAAGTTACTTAAAAATAAAAAAAATACACATAGCATATTCACCTAGATGACTGGGACTTGGTAGTAAAAGTGACTTTCAACAGCAAATCAAATTAATGACCGAATTTTGGCGCCACTTATTTTTGTAAGGTGTTGTTTCTACTCGGCTGTTAAGGTAAACTATAGTTTCTGCATGGAAGCAGTTCTGTATGGTAATGACACTTACTTGAGGTGAACTCTGTTAAACTAAATGCAGTTTTTTTTTTTTTTTATTGCAATTTAACATGAAAAAGCAAATGATGGATTGCATGCTTCTGAGTCATAGTGGTGAATGAACAAAGACAAAACTCTTGTCTTTTCTCCAGGTGTGTACTGGGAAATACCACGATCCTGGCCGAGTTCGTGAGTGATGAGGAAGTCAGTCGGTACTTTGCACATTCCCAGGTGGGCGGGTCCGGGGGTGGAGCTAGCGTGACCGCCCCAGGTGTTGGAGGAGGCCAGGGGTCATCAGGGAGCAGCACGGTGGGAGCCAACAGTGGCGGCAGCACCCCAGGCAATGAGAGGGAGCGAGAACGGCCTGGAACAGGAGGGGGAGGGATGACTGGAGGAAGCAACAATGGAGGAGGGGGGTTGGGGGGCATGGGGTCTCCTTGTGCTGGCTGGCAGGGTCTGGATGGAACAGGCAACTCGCCAGACCCGTCCGTAGCCCAGGGACCAGGGCTGAGTGTGTTTACCCAGTGGAGCAGCAATGGGGCCATAGGAGGAGGAGTGGGTACTGGGGGTGTCGGGAGTATGGAACCAGGAAGGCAGACCCTGTGGGGGGGCATGACACCGTCATACCCTAGCAGCAGCAGCAGCCTTTGGGGGGCATCCCCCATGGAGGACCGACACCAGATGGGCAGCCCAGCAGCACTGCTGCCTGGGGATCTGCTGGGAGGGGGGACTGATTCCATATGACTGACGCACATCTTTGCATACACACACGCACATACTCAAGACAACACTGTACACATTAATGCCAGGATGTATAAATATATGGATGTGCAGGGAGGGAGACACAGTGTTTTTTTTTTTTGTTTGTTTTTTTTTGTTTTTTTTTTCCTTCTTTCTCCTTAAATGAAGAGTTGAGCATCTAAACTTGAATATGTGGTGTACAGTGTGTTGGATCCTAGAGACCTAGACTCAACTGCATAACACTTAACCGTGTTTTTAACTGGTTCTAAGCTGCGGGAAGCCACACAAACACATTGGCGAATACAAAGAGATACCGACATTCAGCCACTGTAAAAACATAGTATGCAACACATGCATCTTCATAAGTGTTGGACAACATGCAACATTTATATTGTAACTGTCAGACACACACATATCCTATATTCAACAAGGTTCTGATATTTGACAAGTGAACTGTGTTCTTACCATGATTTGTGTTTGGTTCCTTCGGGACAGTGGAGTCCCCTTCCATTGTTGACCTTAGGGTTGTTTTTCTTACTCAGTTGTTTATCGTTCGTATGACTATGATTGTTTGTTTTATTTAGCTGTATGAGATGCTGTCTGTTTCCACGAGTGTAACGGAAGAATCATAACGGAAGCAGCATCAGAGTTTGTGTGTTTTGGGAGAATATGTGAAAATGAGCGTCACGAATGTTTGAGTGTTTGTGTGGGTGCACGCGTGTTTGAGCATGACCGCCTGCTTTGTTCAAGATCGGCACTAATGCATCTTTATTTGAGTTTGGTTTTCAGTAGCCTTTGTTTTACATTTTCCGAACTGCAATAATTAAAAGTGACTTAAAAGACTAGCAACTGACGGCACACACACTGTGAGATGCGAAATCTGTCAAAGCAAGTTTAAGGCGGAGTGTGAAAACACTGAGGTAGTATTCTTAGTTCTGTTGATCCTCTTAAATTAAGTCAGGCTTTAACACTCCTGTTATTTGCAAATTTTTAAAAGGAAAATTTTATTTAAATGAAAGAGAAGTATAATAAAGTTAGTGTGAAAGGCTGTGGTTATGTTTCAGGTGTAGGCCGGGTTTGCGCTCGCATCTTAATGCCTCCCTGCTGCGTAAGTTGAGGCTAACGCTGTTTGTACTGTTCATATACCCAAAACCCATATACCCAAAATGTGATTTGTCTCATTTTAAATCTTTTCCATGTGCTAAACCTTAACTTTATAAGAGTCTGTATTCAGTAGATTTGCTTCCCCCCCCCCTTTCCTGTCTTCTCTGTCGACAAATGAGACCTCAAGGTACGAACGACGTTCACCATGCCACGTGCACAAATGGCCGTCTGTTGTTGTTGTTTCGCTCGTACTGTATACACACCCCAGCTGACGGGGCCCCTTCCGAGCACGAGTCATGTCGGTCGGCTCCTGGCCCTCAGGGCTCTGTTGGACAACCAATTCCCACTGCTCTCGTTCCCTCGCAGACGATTCAGGAAGGGTTTTACAACCAGTGCAGAACACACTCGGGCTCTTTGATCTTCCTTCTCCAGAACTCTAAGGCCCTCAAGGACTGTGTGAGGTCAAGGGGCCACATTCAGTTATCAGTGTTCAGTTTTTTAATTGTTAAATTTTTTTGCTAAGCACATCAGAGCTGTTAACTGGCCAAGGTGGAAATGCAGCAAAATGCTGAATGAACTCATGATTTTTTTTTGTTAAGAGAAGTTGCCAGACTCTAGATTCCTAGAATTGTAGCTGGAAACCTTCTCCTTTTTGGTATTGACATTAACATTTTATACATTAATTTTTTTTTTTGTCTTTTTTAGGTTGCTTGTCAGGGAATAGTTTACAGTTGCATAAATATACACAGAAAGCCTGCAAGGGTTACTACTGGAGTTTCTCAGCGTGTGATGCTTACATTTTTTTTAATCAAACAGGGACATTTTTATGTCAATGCTGTGTATAAGTATGTACGTACAATGTAATGTAAACATTTTTGGGGGGTTAGGTGTGGGAGTGCAGCGCAGACCCCAGGCACCCCTCTCAAAATCTTTAATAAACAGCTTGTTTCCATTCAAGACTGTATTGTCCTTCTTTTTTGTCCACCAGATTCATGTTTTGCATGTGTCATGGCCTTGCGGAACTCATCCCCGTGAGTGTCGGCATGCTCATCGGTCCGTCATCAGGGGCTTCCTCATCCATTGTGCAGCTTAGAAGGGATTTCACCCCAGCTCGTATTTATTAATTCGGCAACTTGGTACATTAAGCTGTTAGCAACAGTTTGGCTCATTTGTTACTGAAGGTAACTTGAAAAAGAAACCTTGCTGAAAGGCTCTGGAGCAGGAGGGGGGCATTTGAGCCTGAGTGGAAGGCAACCCTAACTTCTGCGCCATCCATCTATCCTTCCATTTCCAACGAGCAGTCCTCCAGGGTCGCGGCAGTCCTGGGAAGATCGGGTGCAAAGTACGCCTCACCCTGGAGCGGACACACGCACGCAAAAGGCATATTTAGATGCACCAGTCGAGCGGATAAACGCCGCGCCCGGCCTTCGCCTCCTCCTGCCGATCCGCTGCGCCTTTAAGGCGATCCGGGTGCTGGCGGGGTTCGAGTGACGTCACCAATGTTGTCAGGGGCCCGCGGAGAGTGAGCGGCGGGGGGGGTTTGCTGCTGCTCTCCGCTCCCAGACGCGCGTTCGGCGGAGGAGCGGCTCGCGTCTCCGGCTGTCAGGGAGGAAGAGGAAGAGGGGGATGAGACAGCTCTCCAGTCCGTCACTCCGCGCGGCCCAGTCGCACTGACCCGCTGCCCCTCGCTCCAGGAGGAACCGCTTCGGGTACGGAGGCGCCCGGGGGTGGCTGGGGTGGCTGGCTTGGTGGGGGTCCCGGTGCAAAGGGCGCGGCTTTCAGCGCGGAAATGTGCGAATAAGCGCAGGAAAACAGGCGCCTGCGAACGGCCTGAAGCGGGTCGTGCGCGGCCCTCGACTGCGGGATCTCGGTGCCCTGGCAGCCTTTTGTCCCGCGGTGGAGCACCGTGATCCGGTCTCATGCCGCTCCGCTGCCCGAGCTGGCGTGCACGAACTGCGGCCGTCGTCTGGCTCCGCTGTGAGCCAAACGGAGCCGGGGCTCCAACAGCGGCGCCCATGGCAGCAGCAGGGTTCCGCTGGCTTTTGGTCCAGGGACACCGCGGTTCCCGAGGAGGTTCTGGTCACACGGTGGAATAAGCACCGGCCAGCTGCCAGTTTTATCCCCCGTTACATTAAATTAAGCCCCAAGTAATCCTAGGAGTAAGTTTCCTGTTTATGAAATAATCTGAGGTTTTAGAATTTCTGAATTTTATATTTGTTTCTGGTATTTGCAGTAGCTACGAGTGTTGCTGTAAACAGTACAAAACTCATCTTTTAAACATATATACAGTGCAGTGTATACATACAGTTGTGTTGTAGAGTGTTAAAAAAAATATATATATATATATATATATATAAAAATGCGCGGTGTTTGTGCGCTTCCCTTCTCTTGTTTTGTTTGTTTTGACCGCTGGCGATCCGCTTTGCTAAACAGACTGAACATTTATTTGCAAAAAATACTTCCGGGTTCCACGTAAAGTCGCGTGTGCAAGGGTAACTAATATAATATTGGAGTAAACGTTACCCTGTCGGGTACTGTGTTGACAGTGGCGCAGTTAGAAGAATAATCTCCCTGGGGGGCACCGGGTGCTCTTGAGGTCACGTCGCTATTTCCTTCTGGTCAAATGACTTGGGTTCGAGTCCCATCTGCTGTCATACCTTTGGTCAATGTACTTAACTGCAATTGATACAGTAAAAATGACCCAGCTGTGTAAAATGGATAAGTAACTGTGGTTATATTTCTGAAAGTTGCTTTGGAAAAAAAGTTTTAGCAAAAAGAATGAACGATGATAATCTAACTGCATTCAGCGAGTGTGCGTTGAGAAGCAGCGGGACCAAAGTGCAGTTTGAACGAGTGTTGAGGCCCGGAGCGGGTCCGAACGGACGTTCGGGTGCAAATTGTCCAGTCTTGGAAATATTACTGCAGCTCTGTCGAGAAGAGCGATGCCACGATGCCGGTTTGCTTCCTCGATGGTTCCGGCGCTGCTTGTCCGCGCTCCACCTCCTCCTAACCTGGCACATTTCAAGAATGCGTGTATTCTTAGCTCAGCTACTGCAGGGTCTTCGCATTTTCACACCCATCGTCCGACAACTATAGTGAAATTGTGGCAGTTTGCGTTTAACCACCCATTTGCCCTCATTGTCTTCCTTCTTCCTGTCTGCCGTTTTTCCCTTCTTGGTCTTTAACCCAGACCTCCATTAACTTTATTTGTTTACGTCCTGCTTAATGATGGGAACTGCAATGCAAGACGTGGCACCAGACCTGCGTGCTGCAATGGATATCTGCCGATGACTGATGGTGTGTCCTTGTCTTCGGGCGTTTACGGGTGCCCTTCCCCCAGGCCGGCACCATGGAGCTGAGAGTGGGGAATAAATACCGGCTCGGCAGGAAGATTGGCAGCGGCTCCTTCGGCGACATCTATCTAGGTAAGACTGCAAATTGTTAATCTCTCTGACAGCTGGCCTCCCAGATGCTGCCCTTCCTGTCTCTTGCACACACCTGCCAAGAACCTGGTAAACACTTACATGGTTTATCAGAACAAGCTCACTTGTGCCCTAGTCACCTTACTGCTTATTATCCTGATGTATGTCTGTAGCATCCACTGATGACGTTGCCATCTATTGCACAGTAATATTGACTGGCTGTCCCACCACAAGGTGAACGTATTTGTTATTGACTCAATGTTTGGATGTCTATCAGCGCTTTGCTTTATTTAGTAAAATGCTGCTTTACTTACACAATTTTACTTTCACGATTGCGTTCAAGTTAATTTTTTTGTTACAATTGCTGCCAAACAAAAAGGCGAGTGTTCTGGTGGTGCTGAAAAGAAAAAGCAAAAGAAAGTAGATTTAGAAGTAAGAGTGAAAGTAATAATGCAGCGTCAAAATGCAATTGTAATATTTCGCTCTATTATTACTATTTTAACACAAATTATGTGTGAAAAGTAATGAAAAATACAGCAAAGCAATACTACGCACCACAGCATTTGTGCACCTTCTTTGTTTATATATCCTTTTTATAAACCTTTTTTGCGGTTTATACTTAAGTCAACTTTTGATGAGGTTGATTCAGTTCAGCTCTAACATAAGTTGACTATCTTTATGTCAGTTGAGTAAGATTTGAATAATTCACTCATACAGTAAGGTGATTTAACACCATGATACAAGTTTGCAAAGATTTGGCAAAAACTGATAACCCTTAATATGTTTGGCATATTGATTGTGGGCAATTGACCGTAGTGCATTGTTGGGTTACTCTTAGGGGCCAACATCGCCACGGGGGAGGAGGTGGCCATCAAACTGGAATGTGTGAAAACCAAACACCCACAGCTGCACATTGAAAGCAAGTTCTATAAGATGATGCAAGGAGGAGGTGAGGAAATGGAATGAAGAAGTCATGTCTTAAGGGTGGTGTGTGTGTGTGTGTGTGTGTGTGTGTGTGTGTGTGTGTGTGTGTGTGTGTATGGGGGGGCTCATAGTGTATATCATTTTCAGCACATCTCCTGATGCGTTGGAGTGTTCACAAGGGGGCACTGGGATTGGACTTCCTGTTGAAACAATAGGACGTGATTGTCGTTGTTACAGTGGGGATACCATCCATAAAGTGGTGTGGGGCTGAAGGTGACTACAACGTGATGGTGATGGAGCTTTTGGGACCCAGCCTGGAAGACCTCTTCAACTTCTGCTCCCGCAAATTCAGCCTGAAGACTGTGCTGCTTCTAGCAGATCAAATGGTGCACTACCATCTCTGTCCCCTACCTTCTTTTATGGCCATCAGCCATTTTCTGTACTTCTTTGGTTAAAAGCTCCCTTGATATTCCCTTTATATGTGTGTGTGTGCACTTGACTAGGTTTGCATGTGACTGCCTGTGATGGACTACCCTGCTGTTCAGACCGCCATTGTTCTACAACAGATATATGGTTTTGGATAATGAATGAGTGAATATCTTTTTCTCAGTTAATTCTGGGGAGTTTTCAGAAGTTTTTATTTAACTCATTTTTTTCCAATTATGTTCATCTTTGTAGTACAATTTGAAAAGAAATCCAAATTTTGGTTTGTAAAATTGTAAGCTGGCCACATCCCGCTTCCCATCCAAAATCTCTGTACCGTGTTTCCTTTTTGTGTCTCCACCCCAGATCAGCCGCATCGAGTACATCCATTCCAAGAACTTCATCCACAGAGACGTCAAGCCTGATAACTTCCTCATGGGTCTCGGCAAGAAAGGCAACCTGGTCTACATTATCGATTTTGGCCTAGCCAAGAAGTACCGCGATGCTCGCACGCACCAGCACATCCCCTACAGGGAGAACAAGAACCTGACGGGCACGGCCCGCTATGCCTCTATCAATACCCACCTTGGCATCGGTAACGGAACGAGCAGTGTTGGATACTGCACTTGAAAAGACTTGGCTCACTTTGATTTTGCACAAAAGCCTTTCCAGCATGCTGACAGGGTGACATGAAATGAGTATCATGAATAATAACAATGATAACCCAGTGTTGTTGGGCCTAAAAGGCAACAGAGGATTGCAAGGCCAGCGGGTTGTATGACACTACAGTTACAATTAGGGAATGTGTAATTTTTTAAGTAGATTTTGGAATGTTGAAGTCCTCCCTACCTGGTTAGCAGAAAGCCTTTGGGAGTGCTTGCGAAGGCTTAGTAAGTGTTCATACAGCACAATGTAAACCGTTGTCCTTCTCTTCTCTCACAGAACAGTCCCGCCGTGATGACCTGGAGTCCTTGGGCTATGTGCTGATGTACTTCAATCTGGGCTCGCTGCCTTGGCAGGGCCTCAAGGCTGCTACCAAGAGGCAGAAGTACGAGCGCATCAGCGAGAAGAAGATGTCCACCCCCATCGAGGTGCTCTGTAAAGGCTACCCCTGTAAGTTCTGGGCGACCCAGCTTCACTACATGGTTCTCTGAACAGAAAATTTCAGTTCAGGCTTTCACACATTTGCCTAGGAGTGAATTCAGGTTGTATTGCAGGTGCTTTACAGCTCCTGGGTTGTAGGCTTAGACATGGGTTTGGTCTGTTTGGGGATTGCCCATTTTCTTTGCATTCGCATGGGTTCCAGGTGCTCCAACTTCCTTCTACAGTCAAAGGAAAAGTGCTTCAGAAGAATTAGTGACTCTTCAGCCTCCCTTGGTGTGTGCATGTGATTTAATGTACTGGTGTCCTGTGCAGGGTGTATGCAGCGTTACACCCTAAGCTTTTATGACAGACTTTGGATCACTGAAGCTAATGATGATGGATGTATTCAGATCAATGGTCTTATCTTCTTGGTCATTTCTCTTTAAAGAATGGTCATTCTCTTTGCTTGTCAGACAGCGTGCTTTCCGATCAGCCTGAACATTTAATCACACATTTGCACCAGTTGTCTCTGTAACTGAATGTAATTTTTCATTATATCCCTTTGCTGAGGTCACTGCCTGTTAGAAATGAAGCTGTAACACTTCCATGCGGACCTTGACCACAGTCTTCCATTTCCATGGTAATTTCCGCACAAGCAGCAATCTCTCTCCCTCCCTGTCTCTGCAGCCGAATTCTCCACCTACCTGAACTTCTGCCGCTCGCTGCGGTTTGACGACAAGCCGGACTACTCGTACCTGCGTCAGCTTTTCAGGAATCTGTTCCATCGGCAGGGCTTCTCTTACGACTACGTCTTCGACTGGAACATGCTGAAATTTGTGAGTGTGGCCCGCACGTCAGGTTATGAGCTGCGTATTCGGCCTGATCAGGTTAGGTAGTATGTTAGTACAGGAGGATACAAGGTACGGAATGATCATGAACTCTTTCAGTCGCATAGTATTGTAATGCTTAAACATCTGAATTTTTTAAAATTGTGTTTTACACAAAGGTTCAAAAAATGAATGCACATTGGTTTTAAAAAAACTTGTCAGGTCACATGATGCATCTAACACACGGCTCCAGTTTGATCGCAGGCCGCATCGTATGATCCCTGATGTCATCAATACCATTAAAGGTTCATCACAAATCTGCGAACATGGCGTTAATATTTTCAGCGCATCAAGGTTAAGTAACTGCCCACTGCATCCTTTTGTTAGTCTTTAAAACACTGCGTCTGTAATTTTTATTCATTATTTTAAATTAGTCCATTAATTTAGGCCATTAGCCAATTCTTGTGTGTCCCTTCCTAACACAAAACGCGTACCAGATAGGGGAACACACAGACAGCCTTCCTCTGCTGTGGCCCATCTGATTCTATTCACTGTACCCTGTTCACTTCATCGGATGGTGCAAGGTGGTTCTTCAGCCCAAATCTCTAGGCACCCAGCAGAATGTAGGTGTTGCCACGAAGCACCGAAGGCACTCAGCCCGCTTTTGTCCAATGAGAATGTGCATTAATTTCTGATCGTGAAGGTTGGACCAGTTTGTGTTTTTTGGTTTCTTCTCCTCCTCAGATTGCTTGTGTCTGTGATTTATGGCTCCTGTGCTGTAACTTACAGCTGCGATACTGAGAACTCATTAATTTGTAATGTGTAGATGTCCTCCTTTCGTGCTCGGTGCTTTCAAACTGTGTTTTTCTTTATCTGCGGCGCATTTCCCTCGACGGGAAAAAGGCATTTCACTTTAATTTCAATTTTTAGAATAAAAGGTTTAAATCTGATTGCAGTTGGCACAGTGCTGGCAGCGAAGTGAGGAGGATGTTTGAAAATTAGGAAGGTGCGCATAGATGGTGAGAAGAAATGAGCCAGAAAAAGTCTGTGGGTTAAGACTGAACATGTAGTTTTCATGCATGGTTCAATGGGTCCCAAAACAAGCTGAATATTACATGAGGATGCTGTGTGATTGAAGAACATAACTCACAAACATTACTGGAGTGTATAAAATCTCTCATTATGTTTCTGCAGACAGATGATGTGAAAAATTCAAGCCATGGAAATGTACAATGAGCCATGCTTTTAAAACGGTTGCAATAATCTTCATTTTGCATAGCAGTTTTTCGAGACATGATATATGGGTTATACCTCTAAAGCAAAAAGATTATTGTAGATGTCAGAATTTTTAAAAAAATGACAACGCTGAAAGAATAGAACATAACTAAATAAAAAGAGAAAATAATAGTAAAATAAACGATGCGAAAGAGGATAGAAAAAAGACAGCAAATGTTATGTATTAGTGATTTTGGACATACAGGTCTTAAGCCTGGGTGTCAAGGTGTGCAGAGTGGAACGGTCTCTGATGCACCTGAGAAGGAACTCTACGGTTTACAGAAGTGCCGGTGAGCTTGACGGCCGTATAAAGGGCCAGACACAGATGGACCGAGGTGAGGGATAGGCTGATAAAAGTTCTGATGGGTACAGCAGTGGTCTGCAGACAGCTTGTACGTGTAGCCCACTGAGCAGCTTCCTTCTGTCTACCTCAGGGTGCCAGCAGGACAGCGGAAGATGGAGAGAGGGAGCGCAGGGGGACCGATGACAGGGATGAACGCGTGGCAGGTGGACCCCGTGCACCAGCACCCCGTGCACCAGCCCCGGGCCCCAACCCGTTGGCCCCTGGCAGGGTTCGCAATGGCTCCGAGGCAGCCGCAGCCACCCCCGCCTCGCGGATACCCCAGTCTGGTCAGTTTGGAAACAGAATGGATGCAGAGTCATGTGAAGAGATTGTCATGAATGTACTGTGTGTTTTTATATGTACATTGTATTATTTAACAATTCAGACACTTCCATTTCATTCCATATTTAAGAATTTATATCCAGTGGTACAAAGATTTTAACACCCCACCCCCCCAGGGAACACATCCCCACGTGTCATCTCACGGGTGGAGCGGGACAGGAAAGTAAGTATGCGGCTACACCGTGGTGCCCCTGCCAACGTGGCCTCTTCGGACCTCCCCAGCCGGCATGACCCAACCCGTGTCACTGTCCCCCAGGTATACAGCTCCAAATCCTCCTCAACAAACCAATTTCATCACAAGCCATCGTACCAGGGTACCCTCTGGTGTCCATGACCCACAGCTGGAGTTCCTGCTCACATTATTGTGGTTTCCTGTGTTTTCTCTCCAGGTCAGTGTGCCATTCGAACACCTGGGGAAATGAGTCCTCCCCTCTCACCTGCCAGACCTGTACAGGTGAGGGCCCCACCCCTACAGTAATTCCCTTTCCCACCAGACCAGGTAGCGCCTTGTCAAACCTGCTGCAGGAATGCACACCAGCGCTTTGGCCATGAAGTACTAGTCAGATTTTGCTCTTAACTGACCGTTTTAATTCTTCCGGGTACTGAATCTTTGAACGCTTGATTTAATCTTGTCTTCACTTTGACACCAGCAAGTAAAGAAAGTTCCACTGTGGTGTGGAAGCGCGTCATTAGAAATTTGGAAAAGCAACCTTCAGAACACATCTCCTTTCCTCTGCCAGCATCGTAGCCTTCGAGAGACACCTGGTTTGTTTTTGTCGAGGGCAAAAATGGCTACCGGGACAAACCAGAGAGAAGAGGGTGACGATGGAGCACGATGTTACGGTGTTATTAATGGGAATGGTTCTCAGACTGGACTCCACCATTCCCTCACCAGAAGAATTAAACCCCACCAATCCTTCCAGTCATCTCACTATCGAGGACCACCGGCAGACCCCATTTGTCATCAGCCGTCACCAGCAGCCGACCCTGGGAGGGACACTTGCTTGTGCTGGTGCCATCGTGGTTAATCGGTTCATACAAAGTGAGTGATGTTTCGGTTGTTTCAGGTGCTAATGAATACTTAATCACAGCAGAATTTGGTCATTTTAGGTCTACGTGCACATCACAGTAACATCGCAACCTTTTTTTCCCCAAACATCTGCACAAGTTGCTAGCTTATGCTAATATTTTGCAATATTTTTATATTTACCCATCTGAGTGTTAAAATTCCAGTTTATTTTGTACACAGATTTTGTACAAGTGACATACCTTCACAACCAGCGTGGGGGGGGGGGGGTTCCGAGGGGTCCTGGAAGGAATGGTTTAGGTGTTGTGTGTAGCTGCTTGAAGGATTACAATGAGCATGAAGGGCAAAAGGATGAAGATGGCCACGGAGATGGAAGGGGTACTGTAAGTGGACACGGGCGATGTTACGATGGCTCGGCAGCAGCTGGATGTGTGTCCTGTCGCGGCACCTTGGTGGAATAACTGTCACCTGTGTTTCTTTCCGATGTTTCTGTGCGTTTTTGTTGGCAAAGTGTCCCGGGGAACACGGTTTTCGTAAGCTGAAGACATAACCAACAGATGAGAGAGATGGATTTACACTCCCTTTCCTGTAGCCACCTGAGTCGGTCCCTTTGTGCTACATTTGTCTCATCCTCCTCTCCTCTTTCATCGTCAAACATTTGGTTTTAATAACGGGTACATCAGACAAAGATGGCGTATGGAGTCACACGTTTTAGGCTTTGTAACAAAAGCCATATGAATACCACATCACTTCAGGGTTAGGTTGGTCTTGTTAACCATGGAGTGCGTTAACCTCTGTAGTGACCTGAAGCCGTAACTCTCTTGTCTATAGCCCTGGTGAAAGTGGACTTCTTTTAATAATTCATTTTATTATGTCAATTAATGAGTTTTATTAATGAGGGCTGAAATATGTGAAGGAGAGGCTGTTACTTTGGGCACTGTAAATATTTTTCTTTGTGGAAAGCTGAACTGTGGTTTGTTAAATTGTAATGTAGGAAATGCGGGGCATGGGTAGATTGGGATTAAAAAAATAAACAGGTGGGGTTTAGTTGTAGTCGCACTGTCCGCTGGATTCTAAATTGTTCCCCTTTCAGAGCAGAATCTGTTGTGCGTATGCCTGCAAACGGCGATGTCCGGTTACCCTTGCGTGAAAGCTGTGTGTATCACTATGGCAGACATTTTTTATGCCTAAAAATCTGGTGAGAAAAAAAATCAGAATTCATAAAATCTGTGAGTTTTGGTTTGTGGCATTGGTGTGAGTTGAGGGGCCCCAGTCTGTTTTTACTGTACATCCAAGTGTATAAGGAATCCCTTTTTCCATGTTATGTGTGGGGATGGGGGAGAATTTCCGTTGCTTCTTTTTCGTGATCACTTTGAAAACGGCATTTTTGGCAGCGGATGAATCCCGCCTGGCGGGTCCCAACAGGTCCGCACGTGCTCAAGGCCTCATTGTGGCGTTGTCTTCGAAACGTGTCGGCTTGTCGACTCCATGCCCAGCTCTGCTTTGTCCTGGACTTTCTTGCCTCTTATCAGTTTGAGCCCCGGTGGTGTGACTGTAATACCCTCGCACTGCTCCTTTCAGTCTGCTGCTGTACTGACACACTCAGCTCTGCTACAGCAGTCCATATTGACCTCAGCAGAGCTTTTTATTTGGGGGGGTCATGAAACACAGGGATTGATTTATTGGCTGACGTCATCCACCAAATGGGTTCATGTTATTGATTTTTGGCTGCAGCCCTTTCTATATTTTGCAAAAATATGCAGTTTTTTTTTTTTTTTTTTTTTAATCCCTCATGAAACAACAGTGGCAGTGTGACTTAAGGGGAGGGGTGAGCTCGTACTCTTGTGTTGTGTACTGATATCTTGTACAGTTCTTTTAACACGTTTAACATTATTTACAGTATTGTGTATATTTTACGAAGTACTGATAATAAAACGTTTTTAAATATTGACACGTCTACGATGTGAATGAGTCCAGTCAGTGTGTTCATTTAAGAATGTCGCTTCGTCTGTCATTTGTTTGCTACAACCGTCACATGGGTTCTTTTCACAAGTGGACGTCTGACAGCTCACCAGTGGTCACGGTCATGATGCTAAAGTGATGAATTGCAAAGAGTTTAGTTTGGCACTAGATATTTGATGTTGACCCTCTTCCATTTTTGCGGTGGGGGCCTCGGTATGACCACGATTCCATTACAACAGAGATGCAAAGTGAAACTGAACTGCACAATGTGTACATCCACAAATTGGCAGCCTCAGAGTCTTGGTAAAGTCACTTTGAGGAAACTGCCATCTAGCATGAGCTTTCAGCAGAGACACGGAGACGTAAGCAGTTCTGCACCTGATCATAGGCACGACTAAAGCTCATAAGTCCATTTGTATCCATTATATGATCCTCAGACCTGATCCTCCTTTTAGTGAAATCATAGTAACCAAATTTCAGCAGTTGGTTTAATGATTCTTTAAATCTTGTCACCTTTAAATCGTAATAGCAAATACACTTAAGCACTTTGCGGCCTCCACTCCTATATGGCTTCAGGCCTGAGGTTGGAAGGCTCACCTGCTCCTCTAGTAGGTATTGTAGGTTTGCTACAGCAGACACTGAACAATTCCAACTTTTACAGCATCAAGAGTGCAAGTCTTGCTTTTCTCTGTTAGGTTATTACTTATGTATCTGACACACACTTACAATGTTTGATTTGTTCAAGTGAGCTGTTTACTACTCTGGACCGTTGCAGCCCCTGACTTGTAAAAGTTGTTATTCTTCTGTATCTTTTCCTGTTGCTATCTTAGATAAAGGCTGTATACAAGGCTTAAGGTCACATAAGATCTTTGCGGTTCTGTCTTGTTAACGTTTCTCCAATTCTTTAGCATGAACAAGCTTCGGAGGCCTGATGTCCTGCTGGAATAAAGCTGTATATGTTCATTTAATATTTTTTTAATGGTTCTCCCATAGCATCCCTTCCTGCTCAGTCTCACGTTACACCTGCCATCAGGTAATAGCAGACCTGCCATAGCTGCTTGCATTTTGTCCTGGTGCATGATGCAGACGCTTTGCTGCCATGAGTTAAAGATGTCTTGTTACTATGGCAACAGGGTATACTGTACCTAACTTGTCACAGTGGAGCATAAATTGCCTATCAACACTGCATCTTCAAGCACCTTTAGTTTAATTCTAGTTTAAATTCTACCCCCATATTCCCTACATTCGAAAGTCAGCACAATATTACAACTCGCTGAAATGTGATGGAATCAAAGCAACTTTTTCAAGATGACCAGCACATGAACTCCTCCAGTTACAGTTAGCATACGTTTTAAAATGCTTCTAAACAAGTTTAATCATTTTCAATGCAGCAAATGTGTTGTCAAGCATCTGGGTTTTATTTTTGAGCTGGCTGGTGCGGGAGTTCACTAGCTGGTCAGTTGCAGTAAATAGGATACCCAGCTCTTGCTCTTACTTGTCCAGTCGCTCTGGATTCTGTCCTTTTAAGACAATGTGGACACAGTCTTCTCCTGGGAAAATGCACAGAATCGCTTGCATGCCATTCCACTGATAATTTTGGTACGAATCTAACGCCAGCAACAAGAGGCCAGAATACACAGCGAATGAAAACATTGCATCAGTCATGAGTGACAAATATCATTTATTTTTGGTTTAAGTACAACACTTTGAGTGTTTGTATAGCATCCATAACCGAATTTCCGCCTTGCCATTGGTCGATGCAAACGCCGAGAACGTGTAATCTCGCCTAATCCAATCCACCATAATCTCATATAATCTGACCCGTTCCGATGACCTTTTCAAATCAAATGCAGGTTTATATTTCACGATCGAAGGTAAAGCAGCTTGCCTTGTTAGCCAAAGGGCTGGGGCATGCTGTTCACCCATCTGTTTGTTTTTGGAAGGCGGTGGCCTTGTGGAGGAAAGCCATCCACCACTGCAGAGTGGCAAAGGTCTGCCCCCGCTGGGCACCCAAGTGGGCGAGTGCTGGGGCTGCTTTACGTAAGACTGTTTTTGCCGTAGCCCTCCAGGAATGCCAGAACAGTCAGCCAGCCGTGTTCCACCTTTCTGTTTGTGAAAAGTCAGGTCTTAGAATTAAAAATGGAACCGCTCACCATTGTAGTTACGGGTGCAGTAGCACATGTGTGCTAGAACCCCCTACCTTTTCCATTAAGGCAGCTTCAGAATTAAACGTCTACAAGGAAAAGTTATATTAGTCATTTTTCGGGTAAAAAAGACAAAGTTTGTGTGTGGTATACTTGTACCTTCACTCGAATAATGGTTTTAAGGATAGTTTTAATTGCCGTTTGTTGGTATGGCGGAACCTTTTCTTTAATAGTTTACAGTACGCTGTTATGTTTAGTTGAAGGTAAAAGGTTCTTACAATGACAACAGTGAGACGATATGAGAACGACGGTAAGACAGGGAGATGCTTAAGATGATTCCAACTCAAAACTCGTTCATCTTAAGACTGTTACTTCTAAAATAATATTTGTCACTGATTTTATTCCTCATTTGAACTTTGATACCGGTCGGGAGTTAGACCTACGTTGACAGCCGCCTACACATCCTGATCTTGCTGGCTGTTGACACTGTGAGGCTCGGTAAGAGGTCAGGTGTGGGTTAGTGGATCAGAAGCTACTGCAGTATCCCTGAATATGGACGTGGTGCTTGTTTGTGGCTCGAAGCACACTGCGCTGTCCTCTGCAAAGAGCAGCGTGTGAACGCGGTGCATTATTAAACAACCCGGCCATCCTCCTCACCCGGCTCTCACGTTTGCGGTCGTGTTTTTTAAGCTAAAGCTGAATTTCTGAACCCAGTTTCTCAAACTATTGTGGTACCAAACGTTCACACCATTACATCTTCATCTTGTGTGCTCACAGTATCATAAAAATCATTGTCAGTTTAAAAGTAGTCAGTTTATAAGAATAGGCTGGAGTCATGTTGTTTGAACAGTAACACAATGCAAGGTCAGAAGCCCCCCCCTCTCGGTGTGAATATAATGACAAATATTGCAAGTGAAGTCATCAAAAAGGCGTGTGTGTACCAACCACTGTGGCAGATGGTGCTCTCGGTCATGTGAGAACAGACATATTTGCACCCATGTTGGTCTAGGGTCCCTTGGATCGGCAGAGAAAGGGAAACCTGTTGCCTAGCAACCATCTACATATCCAGGCCAAACAGAAAAGAAAAACGATAAAAGTCACAAAGCACTCAGCAGCTTGGCGCATTCCTGCTCTTATCCCACAGCCGCAGCGGGGACATTTGCATATCTTAGTATTTATCTGTGAGAATAACAGAACCCCCAAAACGCCCCAAGAGCAATCGGAAGCACAACTGGGGAGACAAAAATACACAAAAGGCTGCTTCGCATGGTGGGATGATGTGTGGCAATTGTTTGTCAGCCGGTTGTTTCGGTACATTTTAGTCTAAAATTATTAATAATATGCACACAGAAGGGTCACATTGACCCCCCCCATTGTATGTATTGTGCCGAAAAATTGATGTCATGTTTTCCCACCCCCAAAATCCACAGTAAATCCTACATCCCCATGCTGACATTTTTTTTTAGCGATTTTGCGTCATAGAATAATTCATTTTAAGCCCTCATTTTTTTCATCTCGCCGCACGTAGCGCACGCATACAAATGTGAGCGATTTATTTGCTGTTAATATATTTGCACTCTTTTTTAAAATTTTTACACTTTAAACATTCGCAAGCTGTATATATGTAACATCTTAGAGGTTCATGCAGTTTTCCTGCTTTATTCCTGTGCATAAGACAATGGAAGAATGTGCTGTGTTTTGTGGTCAGAATGGTTCTCTCCATATAGCTTTGGACTGAACTGGTGTGTCTGTGTGGGTGTGTGTGTGAGTTCCAGGCCGCAGCAAGAAGCCTGTTCCCACAGCCGTGGGCACGTGAGTCAGAGCAGTCAGCAGATGGGTCCCCAGGGCTCCCGGGCTAAAAATAGAGCCCTGCTTACATAGACAGAGATTACACACAGATTACATGCAGAAGCACATGCTCACCTTCTCCTTACTCTCCGTACACCTACACAACCCATCACCTCGTGTCCATGTACACACTCACCGAGACACACGGAGCGGGCAGATGCTCCGCAGGAGGCCGACACGTTTGAATGCACTCCTGGGGAGGGCTGGTTTGGAGGTCTGCGTCGCAGCGATGCTGTCGAGTGTGATGCCCCGTGATGGGTACACCATCCGGCAGGTACCGTATATCTAGCGTGGGCCTGCGCCATGAATGAGGCGTTGTGGACTTGGCCAGGAAGAAGGAGCCGACAAGAGAGTTGAGGGCCACTGGTGGCTGAGCGCATGGGTAAATCCCGAGTGCTGCTTGCACCGTAAAGATGTGGGGTGAGCATCAGCAGGCTGTAATCCGCTCTGCAGGACGGTAATCGCTGCAGCCGCAGGCGGCCATTCGAAGGGCAGCTCCTCGCTAACCCTGCAATCGTACGAAGCCTTCGGTTGGTCCAAGGTGCGTGCTTCCGAGAAGTTTTCTTGTGGCCGAAGGGAAAGAACCTGCAGATAGGGGTGGTTTTATAATTAGGTGAATCTAGGCAATCGCCCAGGAGCACCAAAAGCTGGGGGTACCAAACAGCCCCGCTAGTGCTGAAAAATAAATTATAATCTTGGGGAAAATTATTTTAGAAATCAATGGCAGGCAGGAAGGAGGCGCGAAGGCTGTAAATAAATTTTCGCTTGCATTATTGTGTAGTGCGGACAGAAGGTGAGATGTGTTGCATATCTGCCGTATGGCCAAAAATATGCAGACACCTGAGCATCACACCCATGTGTAACTGTTGAACCTCCCATTCGAAAACCATGGACATTGATATGGACTTGTTCCCTCTTTGCTGCTATAACAGCCCCCACTCTTCTGGTGACCACAGATCCCAAGCAGTTGGGCTTCTATTCATATTTATTCAGCGAGCTGAAGCTCTCCCCCGAACCAAGGGTGCAAGATGACCCCTTTGTACCACTCTGTCCACTAGAGGGCAGCAGGGATGCCGCGTTGTTCTCTATTCCGTGACATTAATGTAACTGCCGTAGAGCTTAGAAAGATGACAAAAGCAGCATCAACCCCGCTCTTAACCGTGTCCTCAGCATCAGCCCAGTTCCTGTTTAGCCCCTCCATCCATCCGTCCGTCCATCCAATATTGATTCATTTTCTGTAGCGTTCCAGGATGGAAGAGCTTAACGCTGCCTTGGTGCACCACCACCAGCTTCCTTAGACAAACTACACGGGTGTGAAGCACAGCCGAATGCTCCAGCTGTTTGTTTGCCTTACAGTCGGTCGACAGCAGGAGTGGCAATTTCGGATCAAAGCAAGCGGCAAAGACGAGCAAACACGGAGGCGACCAGGACGAGGCCTAAACGCTCCTGCCTTACGTTTATTTACACTAAGGTCGCCATTGATGCACAGGCTGCGTTCCAGAAGACGCGAACGTGCTTTTCGCATCAGAAACGATGGCCACTGCCAAAGGTGAAAGGAAACTGACATTTAGCAAGTTATGAATTCGTAGTTTTTATTTATGAAAAATTAATGCGGTTATATTAGTCAAAGACTAATATAACAATAGGAGACTCCGAGCATTATTAATGGCAAATGGAAGATGTCGACTCATCGCGTTCACACCACGCTAGCACATCCAGCTTCTGCTGTGATGAAACAAACTTTGCCGTGTCACTTTGACTCACACCTTTGGTTGACATTTTGACATAGCGCAGCTACACAGTACAAGAGTCTCTCTTTCTGTTGTCTGGCATGAAAGAGCTCATCTGAGCTGAGTCACAGAGTACTGCTTTCATACCTGGTGAAACAGAGTAAAACAAGTGCTGACACGGGCTTAATTTTCGAGAGCAATGCAATATTTTGCATCATCTGAAGTACCAATAATTTTTTATGGAAAAGACTTTTCTTAGCACTGCTGTTATTTATACATACACAAGTGCAGTAAACTTACACAATTTTAAGTAACACATCCATTTTAAGTAACTATTTATTCAAAATGTCCTCTCCACAAACTCCTATTCATTGCCAACTGCTGACCAGTTCATCCCATGCACACGTCCAACATTTGCCAGCTTGTTATCGACCATTGACACTCAAGAACTCTGGGCACAGACGGCAGATAATGTGGAAGTACGCGGAATGAATGTGTTCCCCCGCTGTTATTCTATTCGGGTGCCATTGACTGCCGTCTATCAGCTGGGAGTGTAAATACAGGTTGTGTTCAGTTTAGATGCTATACCGGTGAAGAAAATGCGGTTTAAAAAGAGCAGAAAATGTCTATAGTTTCAGAAATTCCTGAACTGAACAATTGCAGCATGAGAAGCTACTAGTAGACGTACTATCGATGAGAATTATTTGTTGTTTGCTTGGGTTTTGGTGAAAAAATCTGGTCAGGACATGAGGTGCCAGGTCTTCCCAGCTCTTCTGCTCTTCCCAAAGATGTAGAACATTTGGGGGTTGCTTTGTTTCGATCCTTCTGTCTGCTTTCATTAAGGCGTTGCCCGGGTTGCATACGTGCCCTCACACCTCGCTTTACCACACCAGTACTGCAAATACAAAGACAGAGGCTCCTGAAGAACCCCTTAAGAGAACGCGCATGGTGTGGACCATGACTCAGGTTTACTTGGCTACCAACTCTGTAAAATGACAATGTGATCATTTCAAGGCTGAACGGTGGCATTTCCAGGAGGGGTCAATGGCCACAGGAACCGGAGCACTTGCGGACGCTGCAGTTTTCGGGACAACGTGGATATCCGACTCTGCATTGTAGCCGTAGTACGTTTCTACAAAAATAGCTATTCCCAAAACAGCCTAACCTCAGCTTCACCAAAACCCCACTGCTGAGTGGGTCTGAAGAAATTATACTCTGTGCCTACATGTCTTTTTTTTTAGTCTGAGGTGGATGATTAAATACATTTCCCAAAATGACGCATTTCACCACAATAAACAACAAAGCAACAATGAGGAAATGATTCATTGCTGCATGCAGTTTCAGAGTTTTATGTAAATTTGTTACACTTATGTTTTTGTGTATATATTTTTTTTGTAAGGTCAGCACTCGCCCTCCATTCCCAAAAGTGAAGCCCGTTTTATTTTGAGATGTTTTCAATTTGGTGTCTGGGTTCCTTTCGTCCAGTTGTGCATTTCTGTGTTTTTTCTTGCACTCGAGAGTGGTTTCGCAGTTCTGCTTTTACGCTTCCTTCTCACGATTCACGGCCGTTTTTCTGATCCGGCGACGGTCGGGAGGTTCGTTTCATTTCGCTGGCAAGACTCCTGCAGAGCAAACTGTGGTCGGACCACGGTCGCCAGCCATCATGCTGCTCATTCCGTACTTTGTAAAAGCAAAAATTTTTTATTAAAAATTACCGCTTTCTCATACACTGGAAAGCTCACCCTGATGGCGATTTATTACCCAAGACCCCTGTTTTAACTGAAGGTTATGTGGGGGTTGTACCGTGCTGAAACAGGGTAAACCCGTGCTAGAGAATGGTTATTTCTGTACATTATATTTCCATAATTTCAACATTTACTGCCGGCATGTTTCCTTTCTGCTATCGTTTGGCTCTGTCTCAGTAGTCACAAAGCTATTAATACAGAAAGCAGCTTGACTTAAGTGACATTTTATGCATTTTTAGCATTTTATGCACTCGCCGCAAACACGCGGATGTTGACGTCTGGTAAGAACGTTTCATATGACGAATGAACGGAGCGCACAAAAAAAAAAATTATGTACAATATATACAACATTTATTAATTAATTATAAAATAGACAATGTACTTTACGTAGACCGATAGAAAAACACATATAAATACAAACAAAAACACTCATTTGCAGAGCATTACAAAACATCCAGCCTGAATAGAAAAGGAATGAGATTTTGGTTTGGTGTTAAGTGTCAAAGTTTTTGGGGTCTTTGTGATCTCCTCCCGTTCTCATCGCACGCAGTACAAGTTAACAGGGTTCTGATCATTTCTTTCACATTAAGATGTTCAGTTAATGCATACATACTTACTTATAATATTTACACACCACATCCCAACATTAATTTATTGGTGCAGATGACACCGCAACTCCCGTTTGGGCCATAAGAACCATTTCCACTTTACTGGAAATTCGATCACGCCCACACCTACGGTCCTCCGTTAAGATATTAATGACAATTTTAAAATACTGATCCCTGCATCCGATTTCCTGTACTGTACTTGAAAATCTCTGAACAAGTTATGACTCATTTACATTAACCATGATGGGGCTCTGAGTCAGCTGAGTTTCCATCCTACCCGCTCTTTCTTCTCCTTTGCCCACTTTAACACTTTTGAAAGTTCCATCTCTTTACCATCCCATAGACATGCGCGCGCGCGCACACACACACACACACACACACACACTTCTGTTGTGCTAACTTCCTGCCTCATTATCCCTTCTTTCTCAATCTTTCTTTTACCTCATTCTTTCCTCCTCTGTCATCTCAACCCCATGTCTCACCCCAGCTACCAAAAACACACAGACATCAATAAGAGTCCAGAGGATATTAAACAGAGACAAAATCCCACAAAAGGCCGCTGTGGAAACGTCTCATACTCGTTGCCTTACACGTGAACATACTTCAGCACAAACACGCAGATATTATTAATAGTAAACATTACAAAAATAATTATTGTGATAGCTGAATGTGAAATTTCCTTGACTTTGCATATTTTGGACAATTTTCCATATATTAAATCACAGCACAAGTTAGCTTTGTCATTTTCTACCTTAAATACAATACCGATAACCCTTGATAAATGCCGCTGCACACTGTTGTCCTTTTTACAAGCCAAAAGAAAAAGATGGTGTGTCCACAAATTGTACTGCCAGGATTCCTGCCCTCAGTTGGAACCACCTTGCAGCCCGAACATCTCACACAAACCCACCATGGGTGCAGCCAAAGATGACTTAAGTCCAACCAATTAGCTTCTTTCATTACTGAGGTGCATAGCAGTGAATGTACAACACACACACACACACACACACACACACACACACACACACACACACAAGCACAAGCAGATGCACTGCAGTACATCATTGTGGTCACCACCATACAGTACAATAACATACAGACAGCGGGTAAAAACTGGTATAAAATACAGCTCCTGACTGAGCTGCAGTCGTATAGTTTGGGTTTTGGATACTGGTAATAAAATGCGGTAAAATTCACGTAGAGATGCTGTGGTAATATCCACAGCAGAGCTAAGTGCTGTGGTTGGCATAAGCGCTCATGGAAGAGATCACATGTCTATGGGTTCTGGCACCATGAACCCTAACAGCTCATTCCTGATCACTTCCAGGGTGTGGAGATCCTGTCTATGGCCCCAATCATGTGACATCTGTTCCATTCCTCTGTGTGTGTGTGTGTGTGTGTGTGTGTGTCTCTAATACACTGTCCTGTTGTGTAGATCTCTCTCACCCTGGTGCCCTGGATGTGGTAGAATGCTTGAGGTGACCCCTAGGAGCTGCTCTGCTCCATTGGCGCTTGTCCCTGCGGTGGGCTCTTCACAATAGTGATGACGGAGGCGGTGTTGACACGCGGGGCCACGGCTACCAGATTTCCGGAACCGGGTTCGAGCCCTCGGGCGAAACGCTGCAGGGCTGCCAGCCGAGCACCCAACCCCTCCAGCTCGCGCCGCATGCCAGCGTTCTCGGCCCCCAGGCGCTCCACCTCACGCTGCAGCTCCTTCTTCTGCTGTTCCAGGGCCTCACGCTGGGACACACGCTTCACCCTGCAGCTGGCCGCATAGCCACGGTTCTTAAGCGTGCGCCGCCTCTGCTTCAGCTTCTGCACCTCCTCGCGCGACAGTCCCCGCAGGTGAAGGTTTAGCTCCCGCACTGACAGCGACATGAGCTCGCTGTCCGAAAGCACCGGCACGTTCTCTCCGCACTCCCGCTTCACCTGGAAGATCAAGAGGGCACGGGGAAGACGGGCGTTTGACCTTTTTGCGTTTTGTCTCCAGACCCCACGCTAACACACACGCAGAACAGTTACCTTGAGAGCTTTGCTCACTCTGCTCTCCGACGTCATGGCCTCCTCCGCTCGCCGTGTCTCGGGGATCTACCGCACTTCCTCCACACGCAGCACTGTTACACACACCTGTGCAAGACGCACAAAGATCCAGAGAAAACCTTTAGAAATAAAAATAATTATACATTGCGTTGTCCAGATTCCTCAGCTGCACTTTCGCAGAAGGTGAATTTGGCACCTTTTTCGGTTTGGGAATCACGCCTGCACAGTATTATTATCTTTATACACTAAAGGACAAATGTACAAAATGAATAATTCTTCCACAACTTTTTAACTTTCAGGGCCATGAACCGCTTTCACAGCCGATTAAAAGCTGAGGACCCCACCTGGAAATAACCATAAATAAAATATATATAACTATCCATATATAAATTCACAGTATGTTGGGCACACACGGAATTATGTCAAATTCTGTACAGTGACTTCATGCCAACAGTTTTTATTTTTCCTTTTAGCTTTTATTCATAGAGATGGTGATATTTTCCACAATGCACTGTCCCCTAAATTCCACCCCCTGAACCCATGATGTAAATGATGTTCCTTATTTTTGGTTCATCACTTCCCCCATCATCTGTCCTTTCGGAGGAGAATAACCGCTCAGTTACTGCCGCCCAAATATGAGAAACATCAAACAAAAACAGCGATGGGCCTTGCGGCTCCTGCGCAAGTTACCCCCCGTTCCTGACCACTTTACCTCATTTTACCGCGTCCGCTACGGACGAAGTGACCGCCGCGAAACGGCAGGAGAAACGCGCGTCGACCTGCTGAGGACCTGGGCGGCGTGCGCGGGCCCGCGGAACAGACGGCAGCGCGCACGTCAGAGTCACCGTGAATCAGCAGTATGGGACCCGCACCCGCCGCCCCTTCGAAGGGCACAACAACACTCACGCACCCGCAGAGCAACAGCGAAATGGGAACTGACCCCAACGAGTTTTGGTTTATCCATAATAATAATAATAATAATAATAATAACAACAATAATAACAACAAGAACAACAACAACAACAACAACACCGCCGGGAGCCTGACCAAAATTCAGCTTTAGAAATGACCATAGGAGACTCTTATTTTGAAGAAAGCACAACGTTAACGCTTAAGCGTAAACGTAAAAGTTTAACAAGGAAGTTTCACGCACCCACCGAGCTCATTTGTTTACTTTCTTGAGTTATTCGACGTTAAGACGTTTGGGAAATCACGACACGTGGTTTATCGAGAAATGGTTGGTAACAGGTTAAGGAATTGGGAGGACTGGCGCCCGCCCGCCCGCACGCACGCAGTGGTCGCGGTGAACGGAGTAAACACCGTGGCGCGTCGGCGAGGCCTGAACACCTGCCAGCACGATCGCACCTTCGGCGTAGGTGACTATCGATGAGCGCAGTGCCGACGATTCCGGGAGAAGAAAAACATCAACAACACGGGGCTGGCGCCCGACACCAAAACATCGCAACAGCACCGGCGGCCGCCGCACAAGACGGACTTACTCGCTGGCTTCCTGGGTCCGCCGTCGGGCAGCGCCGTGCCCCACGTTCCGACGTCGCACGCTGACGGTTACAGCGCGGTGAACGGCAGCTTCGGCGCACAGCAACAGCAACAAAATGTCACTCGGCCGTTTCCTGGAATCGCTCCCCGCGAAACGCCCGTCCTCCATTCATATAAAAAAAACACGCGCGTTCGGTGACGTCACTCGGGAGGCATGTGGGCGGGGTCTAGGGGACCTCGCCAAGTCCCGGCGCGAGGCGGCGCCATTTTTTTCCGCTTTCCCAATTTATGGCAATTCGGGAAAATTGTGCTCTGTATTTCATCTGCAAAACGTTAAGGTACTGCGGAACACTTTTGAGTATGTACGTGTTGAGGGTTAAAATATATTTAAAAAAAGGGAACCGAGGAACATGAACACTGTTTGCGCGGTTGTTTATTGGGCTTTCTTATTTGCATCATCGCGTAAATTCTCCTGCCGAGGAAAGCGTGGCCACCCACGAATGCGCAGGAGTCACCCCGGGTCACCAGAGGGAGGCGCTGTCTGCCGCCGTCCGCACAGACGTTCTAGCGCCGCTCTGCTTCCCCGCCGGGAAAAAAAAAAAACCCCTGCTGTTGCCTCACATGAAGTCGTCGATATTACTGACCTTTGTATTGCACTTGTACATTTTCTTAAAAATGAGATACAAGTCTGTATACAAAGCACATTTCAAAACAAAGGAACACACACCCGTAGAGATACGCACCAGCCTAAAATAAATGTAAAAAATCGATGTTATGTTTTATTGTTCTATAAAATTTGGTCACTGATTTACAAGCCCAGCTAAGACCAAGAGTTTGGTTCGTTACTTAAAAAGGTCTCAAGTCGAAGTGGGCCAGGGTTTCCTTACAACTTCTATATGCATCCTCTGTTGTGTGTACTGGTAAAAGGGTGAGGGTTTATCTAAACTGATGGAGCACATAAACCGAGGGTCGTGTGTAATACTAAGCTTTCAATGCGGTCAATTTTACTTTTTGATTTTCTATCCAACCTCCGGTCCCCGTTGCGCCGGTAAGATGAGTGCGCAGCACAGCAGCGCGCAACCAGTCCTCCACTGCGGATGTGGGCGCTGTCTCTCCCGCCTCGACCTCTCGTCCCGGACGCAGCCGGCGACCTTTCCCGGCATCCACCGCGCGCGTCACTCGAACGACCTCGGCTCGCTCAGGACTGCGGCACGCTTTGCCGGCGCCTCGATCCCACGAGCCTCGCAGAAACGGCACAGGACGGCGTGAGGCGTTCGTCGAAGCGGCGGAAGAAATAATAAAGTCACAAATGGCTGGAATAGAGGAACTTTCTCCCTCCGCGGGGCCCATTGAGACCCGGCCCCCTGAAGACGAAATCGAAGGAGACGAAGACGACGACGAGGTGACTAACCGACCGAACCGCGGCAGAAATAATAACTCGCCCTTCTCCTGCTCCCGAGGCAGCTCCATAATGGCGGCGTTCATTACCGCGTTTAAGCAGCAGGAAACAGGGACGTCGTAGGCTGTAGCAGACCGTCATGCAGAGGAAATGAATGGCTGCTCAAGTCAAACAGCACGAATTATCGTGCAGGGTAGCCTTTACACTCATATGCAGAACTGGGACTCGGTGGTGCGGGTATGAGCGAAAGGCGATTTGGTGAACAGTCCGAAGACTTGTGTTTCGGGTGGATTGGGCACTCAGTTTCCCCACTCTCTGTGTGTGTGTGTGTGTGTGTGTGTGTGTGTGTGTGTGTGTGTGTGTGTGTGTGTGTGTGTGTGTGGGGCCTTCCCCATCTACAGGATCTGTAGGATGGACCCTGCCTCACACCCTATGCTACTGGGCTAGACCCAGGACCACTGTGACCCTGCACTGGGCTACCAGTTACTTGACTGACTAAACACACGGGTTTCAGTAAATGTGTATCTACTCAGTTCAATTCAATTTTATTTTTATATAGCGCTCTTCTCACTGCAGTGACACAGAGCGCTGCACAGACCTGACAAGGGTTGCATCTGTAACACATGTCTCAGTTAAGTGTGTGTTTGAGTAGATCTGGATGCTGACACTCATAAGTTATTCCAGGTGAACATTACTTTGTTTCTTGAAGGTATATCAGGAGTCTTTCTACATGTGCAAGATGAACATGGTCCTGTTCTTGAAGCTACAGGCATCTCCTCTAGACCTCTTTATGTTCATAGAGGAGTTTTACTCTGACCCAGCTGTGACAGTCAAATATGCTGGTTCTTTTGGGTTAAACGTGCCAACTAACAAGTAAACAAGATAGACTTAGTAACACAAAAAGATGATTTGTTGCACAGGAGGTTGAGTCTGGTTATTATATGAATGCAGAATTTGGTCATTTTCATATAAACATTGCAGTTGAGTTAACATTTTTTTGTAAGTTACTGTGACAGGTGGTTTACCATCAGTTGGGCTCCCTGGATGTACCCCACTTAAACAACCTTCTCTGTCCTCCCCTAAAAATCTTGTCTGCTGGAGAGTGAAAGACCTGTATTTCTATGCCCAGTTCTTAGGTAGCTGTAAAACACAACTAAGCAGAATATAACTTTGTCCATTTCTTATATTGGTGGTTGTGAGTGTCAGTGATCAGTAACAGGATAACAGCACTGTGCATGTGTATGTCTTACTGGGTAGCGCTTTACGTGCTAACTGTGTTAGCTCAGTAGCAATGAAACGTTTGTGTGAACGTAAATTTGCATTTCACTTACTGAAATCTGTTAATGTTAATATTTACATAGACTTTAGACTTTTAATTCTAGCAGATAGGGCTTATAAGCTGGCTCATCCCTGAAAATGACTATTTACCAGTGTGTACTGGTGAATATTTGCTAAACTCAGCAGGGAACTTCACAACATTATTGACACCTTTAGAATTACTGGGTGAATTGTAAGGAAATCATCAAGCACACCAAGAACACACAACCTTGCACCAAATTACAAACCACTATGAATAATATTCTTTCTCAAGCTCATGTTGGTCTGGGAGAAGTGCTCTTAGTTTTTTAAAACCTTGGCAAATCTAAACCAAATATAATTAAGAATTGGTAGAGCCCTGCTCTGAACACCACCCCCTCAGTCACCATTCATCGGTACCGCTGTCTCCTGACTCCCTATTTAAATCTCTAATTCAAAACACAAAGGGATTCTCAAGCTCAGAGTCTATGCCCCCGTTTGTCTTATTCCTGGACCATTTTTCAGATTTGTGTTCCCCCAAATAAACCCCACACCTGAACACGTTGAGCTTGAGTACTGTCCTGTGGGAAGAATCTGGAAATGTCATGGGCATTTACTGAGAAGAACTTTGATCTTTTGACTGAACTGAACCATAAGTGCAACTGGTTTTTTAAACTTTATTCCTCTGGTGTCACATTATGGCATTCATATGCTGCACCAGAAACGTAATCAATAGCAGAACTCACCAGTGTGACGTTAACACGCTGGAGGATACAGTATCTGTCAAAAGTACAGTTTCTTAGTTCTGTGTGATTCTAGCTAGACTGTACTTTTTTCTGTTTTATTAAACTATATTGTCCATCTTCTCATCCATTATCATTAACTACATTACCCGATTAGGGTAGCGGTGGTCCACAGCCCATCCCAGAATGTCTGCATCAGGTTGTGAAACTACACCCTGGATTGGATGCCAATCCATTGCAGAGTGACCGCACACATTCGTATGCTTTGGGCAATTTAGATTGACTAACTAATCTAAAACACATGTTTTTGGACTGTGGGAGCAACCCAGAGCAGTCAGAGGAAACCCACAATGCGATGGAGAATTAAAGTCACCTGCTTGATAAAAAGTTTCATGGCTACATGTCTCCAGTCGCGTACACATTTGGGGCCCGCTACTACTCGTCAATCCTTTCAGTTCTAAAAAAAAAACAAATGCGTCGTCGGGCGATTTTGTTGTTGTGCGAACATCATAGTGTGTACATGCGCCGCATCACATCCATTTGACTTATTATTTTATATGGTATAGCCTATTTCTCCTAGGCTACAAAACTTCACAGCATTGTACAGCAGACGGAGTAAACACGAGATGCACGAGGCTGCTGCGAGCGTAACACGGCGTACTGTTTTACAGTTAATTTTTTTAAGTAGAAAGTGCGCTCTAAAATAACAATGAAAAGTACAGTGTAGTAAATACATAAACCAAGAACCTAGTTGTTCATTATCAAGTATTATGTACTGTATATAATCTTACGGGACCGTCGTTGACCGACACGTTATGCGGTGCATACCTTATATCAATAAATGTGACAAAAACCGAGTTTAAACCAGAAATATGGTAAGATGTGGATTGCTAAGGTCCTTCGAATGCAGCTGCCCTTGTCCATTCAAAACCAAGGTTTTCTCCTGCTCTCTTTCATGATGGCGGTTCCTAGCTGGACGAGACGCTCCTGGAGCGGCTGTGGGGGCTCACCGAGATGTTCCCAGATAGACTGCGCTCTGTGGCAGAAATGTCGGCGCAGTGCTCGTTCTCTGTAGCCAAGAAGGTGTACAGGTGAGAGTTTATACCGCCCGGTGGGTACCTGCAGTTATGTCCTCATGTCGCTGTTTGACTCCTGCTCCTGTGTCTGGCAGCTTCACACGATCAGCATTGTGGGTGGGCACAACCTCCTTCATGATCTTGGTGCTGCCTGTCGTCTTTGAGACGGAGCGACTGCAGGTGGAGCAGCAGCAGCTGCAGCAGCAGAGACAGGTGAGCTTCAGTAGCGTTTTGAATGACACCTCACGTTTCCTGATCTCGTCCCCTCTCGCAATTTCCAACATTTCACTTCCAAGGTGGGAACGAGTTTGGAGGTTCTGTATGGGTTTTGTTCCCTTTTGACTTTGTATCTGCTGATTTCAAAGAGAGATTTGGTTGAAATGATGCATTTTGATGTAGATCCTTCTAGGACCTAATACTGGGATGTCTGGCGGGATGCCTGCGATGATGCCTCCAGCTCCAGGGAAGATATGATGAGGATGTCCCTCTGTGAGGCCTGGGGCGGCTGCACAGGGAGGCAGGCAGACTGGAAAAGGGAGAGTGAGCGATCCCAGGTGACATGGAAGAGGGGAATCGAGTGCTGGTGGCTTGGAGCACTGCAATATTTCCCTCCCTTACAGTGCCTCTCTCAGGCAACACACTGCAGAGACTGACCTCTGGCCACTGTCCTTTTACTTTTTTTTATAGTTATATAAATATGTATATGTTACAGGGGGTAGGGGGAGATGAATTGTGAAGAGGGATTTGGACTCTGTCAGATTCTGTGTTAGTGGGAATATATGCAGCAATTATTTTGAAAGAATGTAAGCGTGTCCTTCTGTCAACCTGCACAGTATCTGTACTGGGATGTTACTCTAGTAAGAGCAGAACCCAGGTGTGATGCAAAGTTTTATGTAAAATGCATGTTTGTGGGGGTCATTTCTCAATTCATGCAGTGGAAGTCAGCTTAATATAAACACTGCAAGCAAGATTTTCCATTGGTGTCTCAGTAAAACTCTGGGAATGAAATAATCAGTCTTTTGGGGTGAAAGACAGCTCGAGCACAAGTCATCTTGGGTGACATGTCAGTGTTCCCTGTGTAGTGTGGTACTTTAGAGCATAGTTTGCATTTTGTGACAGCTGGAGCAAAATTATGACAAATGTGACTTGTTCTCACTCACCTCCCCCCCCCCACTTTACGCCAAACTCTCTGACACTGTCTTCCTTCTGCTCCCTGAGCAATGTCATTTTGTTGTTGTCTGACATGACTTCAAAAATAAAAACCGTCGGCGAAAGTACTGCTGCGGGCTCTCGAGGTTCCTCTCACTGCGTGGGTAATAATTTTACGTTTCTAAAGCGTATGAGCTGATGTCTACTCACTCTGGGAACTTGAGACAAGCACAGTATTGATGGTGTCTGTTTTCAATGAATATAAAAACTTGACCATTCCTCCATTAAAAATAACTGCAAAATCAATGAAGTAAATAAAAACTCACTATAAAAATGAACACAATTTCAAACGAATCACCGGAAAGTAAATCAATAGATTGTGAAATTGTGCTGATGTTGCACAGCGATGGTTTATATGAATGTTGCTGTTGACCAGAGTCAGAAACTAAGCCCGCTCTGCCAGTCGAATAGATGGCCTCCACTTTTGTTGCTCATTATTAATATTAATAGACTTTGTCCTGTTTTGTAACAGCAGGAGAAACAAAACAGTAAAAACTTACGGAAGGAAAATTTGCCTACTGAGATGTGCTATTTGAAAGCAATTCTAAAATGTAGATCTTAAAATATCGACATATAAGTGACTGTAAAGCACACATTTTCTTGTATTATTTTGTAATACCAGATGAATGTTTTATGCTTTTACAAATAAAACAGTTCATGAATTATGGTGAGGAGAAATGAACTGCCGAGTTTGTTCCCACATTTTCTCTGTCCACACGTCTCCCCATGTTTTCACTAGATGAAAAATTTTCAAAAGGCTTTTTGGAGAAAACAATTTATCCCTATGCTCTTCTCCCATAAACTGGGTTATTCGTCCCAGAAGGACAACAAGCGAGAAATAATTCTTATTTAATGAAACTACAAACAAGACACGAGGCCTACAAAACGCAGACCTCTTTTGACCTTTAGATCAGTTTGAAATTGCAGTAAAAAACCACGTTTTGTACTTTTATACAGATATTTATATGTAAACATTGCTTCCGACAGAACGGCTCCGGCTACACGTCGACGAACCGATCGGTCTCGTGGCGCGCTTACGTCACACCGAGAACGGCCGTACGCCGAATTCTCGACGCTTTCTACGCCAGTTCCGCGGTGACCCCGCGTCTCGCCGAACGCGAGTTACGCAAAGTTACGCCCGAATTCTTTCGTCCCGTCGCTCGACCCTCCATCTTGTTGCTCCGAGTTTTCGCCCTGCGAAGTAATTTTAATCGTCCGGAATTGCAAAGTTTCACGTTAGAAGATATAAATTATTGTATTTAATAAAGTAACTTAATTTAAATAAGTTGTCGCTCATTACATCTGCTCGTCGTTTAGCTCGAGACATAAGGATTTGGAAGTCGACGTAACCATTCCTCGGGGTGTCAAGTTTGGAGCCGTTTGATCAGATACCTCAGACTTTGCGTTTTTCATCTATTATTTTCTTGTACATCAACTGAAGTTGTGCGGAAATGCGGGGAAGCTCCTCGTACGGAGATAGAGACAGGGACCGGGACAGGGACCGCGGCCGAGACCGTGGAGGCGACCGTGGAGGGTAAGAGCTTTTCCTGAAAAATAAACAAAGTGAAAAAAGCAGCGACGGCCAACGTCGCACAGAAGGAAACAGCGCACAGTTCATATACAACTACTTCTGTTTATTCACTGTGGAATCTCCTTTCTCGTTGCTTACATTTGAGTCACTTTTATAAGCTGATTCATGCACTTTGTAAGCCTAATAGGTATTTTTGTAACGAGGGTTTTAAAATCCATCCAATGCCATCAAATCGTTCATAAACACTGCAAGCACCCACTTTGGCTTAAGAACAGCATGCACGATAGTGGTTAGCAAAGGGCTGCGGGCGTGGGTCGTGAGGGACACTGCTGTTGAACCCTTGAGCTGCTTGTGTGTGACAGTCACACGTGTGGGAGATGTGGGCTGGCAGGACAAGTGAGAAAACAACATTGATCTATAAATTGTTACACAATGGATTGTTTGTGTTCTTAATGCGTTTAACGTTGTTGTCGACGAGGAAAATGTCATTGTGTTCTCAGTACATCCCAAGTCCCTCAGTTTACACAAATGTCCACTTTCTTAGAAGACGTTTTAACTTAATGTGGGAAAGATGATAGTGCACAATGTGAGTGCAAGATGCACACCTAAGATATGACTGAAGCACACTAATATGACCTTTTCTTCTAACTGTGGTTGGAAATCCTAGGGGAGTTCTGTTCTGAAAACTGCGGGGCCAGTGTTCCTGCTCCAGGGTAATTCCCACTTTGATCAGTTGAACCTAGACCTAGACCATGACTTTTAAGGTAGGCTAGGCTATGACATTTCAAAGGTGTTATGGAATGGGTTGGTGGAAGCGATCATGAGACATCACAGTAATAAGTTTAAGTTCCGTTAAACTCTTTATTGAGTGTTGTTTCCGACAAAGAGTGCTACTGTTATCCGGGACCTAGCACTAAACATTAGCAATTGGAAGTAAACAAAAACAGAAGATGCTGCAATTCAAAATAAACAAAATACAAGGTCGTGGCAAGACAGTGGTTGAAGAAGAGGGGCAGCGGAAACCGAGCACTGACAGGAAGTCCGGGTAGGAACTAAATCTCGCCCACGATTGGTTGTTTTTCCAATCAGTCACCAATCAGTGCTCGGTCTGAAGACGGGGCCAGAGGGACCACCTGCATTCCGTTGCTGAAGCAACCATAGGTGTGGTAGTAGGTTAGGCGTATTAAATGCATTTTCGACTTGCAATGGGTTTATCGGAATAGAACCCCATCGTAAGACGAGCAACATATGTACGTCCCTTTTTCTGCACTTTGTAAGCAACTGAAACATTTTCAGTAGCACGCACTTTGAAATGTTTTTTCCAATCGAGATTCAGAAAAGCAAGTTTTTGGTTCGGATGGTGAATTTTGGGTACAGATTTTCAAGAGTTGTAAAAGTGAATTTTTGAATAGAGTGATTGCGGATTGGGAGGGGTAGCTGAATGAAAAAAGTAACAAACTCCCATCTCTTGTTTAACCAACAGAACACGCTTTGGGTCAAGCAGAAGTGGCAAGTTTGGCAACCCTGGGGAGCGCCTGCGTAAAAAGAAGTGGGATCTGGACGAGTTGCCCAAGTTTGAGAAGAACTTCTATACGGAGCACCCGGAGGTGCAGCGCATGACGCAGGTAAGGCCACAGTAGACACTTCTGTCCCTCAGCCTGTTTTCTCCTGTTTTTTTCTGCTTATGTCAGTTCTACATAAGACAGTTAATCTCCTTTAATATCCTGTGTTTTGTGTCTTCAGTATGACATGGAAGACTTTCGCCGGAAGAAAGAGATCACCATCCGGGGAACAGGCTGCCCCAAGCCAGTCACTGCCTTCCACCAGGCCAGCTTCCCCCGTGAGTGTGTGTGAGCAAAGATAGCGGATAGGCACACAGACCCACTGATTCAGTGAGACTGGGACCGTGTGCGTATGGGTCATATATAGTGTTTTTGTGAAGTGGAAAGATGTACAAAAGCTCCTCAACTTACAAACACAGCTGGCATTGGGAATATTTTCTTAACTTCGAAGTCATGTTTGCACCCTAAAACAGGAAAAAGCTGTAAACGGTGAAATCACCGTCCCTCTTTGGGCCGATTTTAATGCTGTTGCCTGGCAGGCTGAACACAGGTTGAACTCCTAACAAATATTACAATCATCAGCAAATGAAGAAAATCTGTTTTTAATAAGTAATTGAAAACAAGTCTTTTGAAATAGTCTTAGTGCAGATACCAGTGTACCTATTAATGCATACAAATATTTCTTCAAGCCCTGGTATGCTTTTTAAGGCCCCTTCAGCTTGGGCCTAGGACCTTATTGTCACAAGTCCGTTTTTTTTTTTTAAGTATTGCACCACATTTTGGCATTGATCTACAGAGTATGTCATGGACGTTCTGGTGCAGCAGAACTTCAAAGAGCCTACACCCATTCAGGCACAGGGCTTCCCGCTAGCGCTCAGTGGGAGAGACATGGTGGGAATCGCTCAGACTGGTTCTGGCAAGACCTTAGCGGTAAGCATTGCTGCTGTTGCCCACGCTCTGATATATCCAAACACACGTGTACACCTTTACCAAAATACACACCAGATAAGAGGGAAAAAGAAGCAAAAAGTAGTGATTTCAGCAGGGCTGTTGAAGTGTGTATGAAAATGTCTTAAGCACAGAAGTCCTGCAAGCTCAACTGGCAAGTAGATACAATTCAGTTGCTTTACAGTCAGAAATTGGGTTAAAAGTCATTTGTGTTAAAATGTGTTTTATAGTTTAAAAGGACAGAATTTAATGTGTATTTTGGTATAGATTTAGGTTAGCTGCTTAGCTTGGGTGTGCTCCACTCCTGTTATCAATCTGTTTTTCTACATAGTTATGTTTTTTCTTTGTTTCTTGCCCACATCTTATTTAATTACATTATTCCGCCTTTACTTTCTTTGTTGTAGTATCTTCTCCCAGCTATTGTGCACATCAACCACCAACCCTACCTGGAGCGTGGCGATGGTCCCATTGTGAGTATGCTGTGTGTGTTTGAGATGTTTTGTTGGACTAAACTGTCTTCATTCTTCACTTAGTCCAGTCTTTCTCTGCCCAGTGCCTAGTTCTGGCTCCGACCCGTGAACTGGCCCAGCAGGTGCAGCAGGTGGCTTACGATTACGGCAAATCATCTCGCATTAAGAGTACGTGTGTTTATGGTGGAGCGCCTAAGGGGCCACAGATACGAGACTTGGAGAGAGGTGAGTCGCCACACTGAGTGTACGATATGGATCTGGGTGTACTTATGGTAGTACGTGTTGCGCATCTTGTGAAATTGATAAGGGTCCTGGAAGCTGGAAATATTTTTCAAAGCAAGCCTTTTTGTGGGAGAAGTTCTCTGAGAAACCACGTTTTCTGTGTCCTCCGGACCATACTGACCAATACCAACATTCTGCTGACGTTGTAGTAGGACCTGCAACTCACTGGCAGTTGGAGGTGTTTGCAGACCTTGTTTTCAGCTGTTCTTTTGTCACAGGTGTGGAGATCTGCATTGCTACCCCAGGACGCCTCATAGATTTTCTGGAGGCAGGAAAAACCAACCTGCGCCGATGCACTTATCTAGTTCTGGATGAGGCCGACCGCATGCTGGACATGGGCTTTGAACCGCAGATTCGTAAGATCGTCGACCAGATCCGGGTAAGGTCAGGTAAAGGCAAGGTTGAGAGTCCGCCTTGCACTGGTATGTGTGACCGCTGACCGGTTTTGAACCCTTCCGCCACTATAGCCGGACCGACAGACCCTTATGTGGAGTGCGACCTGGCCAAAGGAGGTGCGTCAGTTGGCAGAGGACTTCCTACGGGACTATGTGCAGATCAACGTGGGAGCTCTGGAGCTGAGCGCAAATCACAACATCCTGCAGATTGTGGACGTTTGCATGGAGAGCGAGAAGGACAACAAGTGAGGCTAACACCCTCTGTTTAGTTGCTGCTGTTCACACTGGGAGATGGCCGACCCCTTAGTGGCATCACAAATTAAAGAATTCCTTTGACCTGGTTCTCCTCAGGCTGATCCAGCTCATGGAAGAAATCATGGCTGAGAAGGAAAACAAAACCATCATCTTTGTTGAGACCAAGAAGCGCTGTGATGAGCTTACCCGCAGGATGAGACGAGATGGGTGAGGGCTCATTTACTGTAGAGATAGATGAGGAATCACTGTGTGAACTACCCTTGTTATGCTGTTGTCACTTTGTACAGTAGCAGATTGTTCTAGAGAGCCTCCTAAGAGAGTTACCAGTTTCCTTTTGACTTTTTAAACTCATCAGTTTTGTTTCCTGTTGTTTTATTTGGATCTCCAGTACTTTGTAAATTGTTTTGCTTGATTTTGTAAAGCGTGTTCCTGCCTGGGAAATGTGACTGTTTATGTTCTTTATTGGTCTGCATTTAGGTGGCCTGCAATGTGCATCCATGGTGACAAGAGCCAGCCTGAGAGAGACTGGGTGCTTTCAGGTATGACCGAAGCTAACAGAGGTGACTGGTATTATAAAACCTCTGTTTTAATTCTGTTCTGGTTTTAATAATTGCTCTTCCCCATTCACTCTCACTTTTGTAGAGTTCCGTAGTGGTAAAGCACCGATTCTAATTGCCACGGATGTGGCCTCTCGTGGACTGGGTACGTACTAGTAATGCACAGAATCATGGACACTCACTCTCACACATACACACTCACCAAAACACTGTAAAGCGTGGAGGGAAGCCAGCTATGCTTTAAGAATAAATGCAATATGAATCTGTTAGGTTCATGATGATAAAACAGATATTATATCTGAAGAAGTGTTGCTGTTAACTGGTTTTAGTTTTTGCAGTCGGTTTATGGTGAAATTTAGTCTAGGCTTTATCTTTGTTCCTTCTGGGTCTCAGTAACTGTGAAGCAGAAACAAGACCGTCAAAGCCACTTCTGCTCTTTTAGACCAGAAATGCGAAGGTTAAAATCCAGGGATGAAGCAGCGTCTCTTGAGAGTGTTGTTATATCACTGATATCAGCATTTCTTTGTAGCTTTGTGTTAGGTGCAAACACTGGAAGGTGTAAAATGTTTGTTTCCCTGAGGGGGTCAAAAAAGAGGAACAAGAAAGTGCTTGAAATGAAAAGAACAGATGATTCAGCTCCGATCTTGTAACGATCGCATTTTTTAACCAATTTTTTTTTCTTGTTTATTTTATTTATTTATTTTTTATTTTTGTTTGTTTCCAAGTCTCTCTTCCGGCACTAGAAGCGCAGGCCCACGGAAGCCTGCTGCCGGACCCAGGCATGACTAATCGAAGCCAGAGTTGGAGAGAAACCACGGAGAGAGGGCCTGACTTATCACTCCCCGAAACGGCCATCTCTCCAAAAGCCCTAAACACAGCCCTACAGAAATATGCACCCTACCCCCTCCCAGGAAACAGGTTGCCTGGGATTCCAAATTTGAGGCAGGGGTGCAGTGAACAGGGCTGGGGGTCGTCTGAGATGGGCTGGGAGAAGGGGCACTGGTGGGGGTTGAGCACCTAGGGCTTTGCTGTGGATACACGGTGTCACGGCACTCTGGTGGCACCAGTAGGTGAGGAAAGGAAGGCATGTGACCCACCACACCGAATGTCATAAATGTCACTGCTGGAGGATTTTATTGATTGGTAAACACACGGGGACATTGATGTCCTTTAAAGGCAGAATCTCAGTCATGGGCCAGCTGCACCTCCAGCTACAAGTGTCTTGGGGATCCCATTTGGTGCTTGTGAAGACCACAGTGGCAGGATGTCTCTGATAATGGAGTGGGGTGACTTTGGACGTTTCTCAGTGGCTACTGAGTTACATTTCGGTGAATGGTTTTTGGGGGTCACTTCTAAGTGTAGTTTGTTTCTGTCCAGAGCGAGAAATGTATGCAGTGTCCAAGGAGGAAGTTTGAGCAGTGCCCACAAGCAGCTTGGTGTGGAACAAATACAGAGCAATGTTTCTGCAGTTAGCTCTCAGTGGGGTGGGGGTGGGGGTTCAGTGGGGGTAACGGATAGCTAAGAACCAGTTTACAGTGATGCTGCATGCTGAGGGAGGTGTAGCTGGAGAAGATGGAGGTTCAACGGTGTGTTAACAGCACTGTGCCACAACAGCAGTGGCCACGTCCACAGCGGCCAGAGACTCCTCTCCTGTGTGCTGCCCCCCCGGTACCAGCCTCGCCGACACCCCCGAGCCCTTGTGTGGCTGTGCTGGCTCTCCCTCTGAGGACGTCATGTCTGGTCCTGGCTGGCAGGAGTCCTGGCCTGGAGGAAGCCTCTCTCACACTCACTCTCCCCCCTATTTCCTCTTCTCTTTCTCTCTTTCTGTCTCTGCCCCTCACCCCTTTACTGCTTCTCTCCTCAGTATCTGTTTCCTGATCAGTCTGCCATTCAGGTTCTGCCACCGTCTTCCGGCCGGTTTTTCATGTCAATCACCCCTTGGCTCTCCTGTCTTAACACTCTTCTTTCCTTCTTATTAACTGCTCTCGTTCAGTGTGTCCCCTTTGCTTTCTTTATGCATTTCGTGTTAAGGCTGCCTCCGAAAACCTGCAGCCTCCAGTGACGTTTTCCTGCCTCCCCAAAACCCTGCAGTGCATTACAAGACCCCCAACTTGGTGTCACAGCCCTCAGTGTCTGTTTCTTGTTACTGCAGTTGCACTTTTCTCCCCCCCCCCCCCCAAAAAAAAAAAAAAAAAAAAAGAGAAAAGAAGGGTGAAGCGGGCTCTCGGACACGCCGCGAATTGTAGTGGAGGACCTGCAAGGGTGGTGGGGGCCCAGGTTTGTTCTGCAGGGTCTCTCTCAGCTGTCTCCTTAGCGTGGGTCTCGGCACAGCGAGGCTCCCACAGACAAAAAAAAAATCCTCCTGTTCAGCCCCTTTGGCCATGGATGTCCTTAGGTTCGAGTTTTTTTTTTGTTTTTTTTTTAAAATTTGTTTTTTTTTGCTTTTGGTTTTTGTTTTTTGCAGTTGCTGCACAGGAAGTAGTGTTTTGAAGTGAAGAAATTGGAAAGGTTTACAGGAAGTGTTTATTTGTGGTTCCGGAGGGAGAGTAGTGGTGCTTCATGCTGGGGGGGTGTTTTGACAGCGCGTGCAGCAGCTCACCTGCGTGGGTCTCAGAGGATTTTGGGTGATGTATTCACTCTGTGCAACTTGCACTCCTCAGCCGCTTTCACCCTCACACAGCTACCTTTTTACTTGTAGCAGCACCAGCAGTCTCTCCGGGACAAAAGTAAAAGCGAAGCGTCTGCCCCTCGATCCGGCGAGGGTGAGGACTTGACAAGCGGGGAGACTGTGTAAAACGCTGGTGTTGCGCCCCTCTCCCCGAGGCCGGCTGGTCAAGGTCCTGCAACTCCTGAGGGAGAACTGGAAGGGGGTGCAGTTCTCCTCCGACCTGGAGTTGCGGGCACGTTTGTGAGGTTGGGGGTGCGTGCGGGAGGGGGCCAGTTTGTGCCCCCTCTCTCCCCAGCCATCCCAAATGACCCAGGACTGATGAGGGGGGGACAGGGGGAGCTAGCCCTGTAAAAGACTTCTTAAACAGGGTAAGTACCTCTTCACTCCCCTCCCCTTTCATTTGCTGCATTTAACACAGGTTCATCAATGTCCTGCAGATTTTGACTGAGGTGATTTTAACAAGCAGGAAGTGCAGACAGGGTGGGGTTCCGGAATGTGTCACACCCTCGCCCACCCTTAGCCCCCCCATCCAAATTGGAGAAAAGGAGACATAATTCGACCTCAGCGCTGTTGTCCGAGCCCCGTCGTCTTTGTAATGAGAAACAGACCGTTTTTGTTTTGTGCTCTGAAAACGAAAACTGCAAATGAAATTGGAACCAAACCCTGACGCTTGGTCCCTCCGCTTTCCCTCGAAACCCTTCAAACGAGAACTGCAGAACATTGCTTCCCCTTTCTCATGGGTTCATTTGACCAGATAGTGGTGCGCAGAACAACGCCCTTGACTTTGTGTAAAATGTGGTGTTTTGTTTTGGGTTGGGGGGGCATCATCTCCATGCTGATCCGCTTTCTGCTGGGACATCACAGTGTGTACGTTGTACCGCTGATGGTCTGCAGATAGGTGTCAAACACACAGGTGTTCAGACATAGTGGTCGGTGGACAGGTAAGTTTAGGAGTACAGATAAAAAAAAAAAAAAAAAAGAGGAAATGTTAAGTGTTGTTTAACCTCAGGGGAAAAGTAATTATAGAACCGCACTGCATTTTTCTAATTGCAAATGTGTAGCAACTGGAGGCTGCGGCCCGTTTTCTCTGCCTTCACTGGCTCTTCTCTTCTCTCCCGATGACGCCACACGTTCGCCCATCTAAGATGTGGAGGATGTTAAGTTTGTCATCAACTATGACTACCCCAACTCCTCGGAGGACTATGTCCACAGGATCGGCCGCACGGCCCGCAGCACCAACAAGGGCACGGCCTACACGTTCTTCACCCCAGGCAACCTGCGGCAGGCGCGCGACCTCGTGCGCGTCCTCGAGGAGGCTCGCCAGGCCATCAACCCCAAGCTGCTGCAGCTCGTGGACTCGGGACGTGGCGGAGGCGGCGGTGAGGATGGCCGATGCCGCTCGTGCGTGCGGAGCCGCGCGCCTGCGGACGTCGATGCCGAGGCGCTGGAACACGCAGCCCGCGGGCACGGAACGCCGTTGCTCCGGTCTGATGAGATTCTCGTTTTTTTCTCCTACCCACAGGCGGCAGGTCGCGCTACCGCAGCATGGGCTCCAGCTCCAACAACCCCAACCTCATGTACCAGGAGGAGTGTGAGCGGCGCATGCGCTCTGTTGGTGGGGGTAGCAAGGACGGGCGTGGAGGCAGCGATGGGGGCACGGCGGGGAGCAGCAGCAGCTACGGTCGGGATGGGAGAGGGGGAGGGGGCAGCCGGGACGGGGACAGGTCTTCCTCCTCATCGTATAGGGACCGCAGCAGCAGGGACGGCAGAAGTAGCTCCGGTTACGGGACAGGATCGAACTCCTCCTTCGGCAGTGGCGGCGACCAGTACCAGAGCTACAGCGGGAGCGGAAGTAGCCAGTACAACGGTAGGGTGGGCTCCCAGATGGGCAGCGCATCCTCCAGTGGGGGCAGTGGCGTGGCGGAGCAATCTGGCCAGCAGCAGGGGCAGTTTAGCAGTTTGGGCACCAGGGGTGTGCAAGCCCCTCCCCCTCCAGCAGGGCCGCAGCCCCTGATGGCCCAGCAGTTCGCTCCCCCTCAGCCCATGATGGCATTCATGGGGCAGCCGCCTTACCCGTTTGCACCTCCACCACCTCCTCCACCGCCCCCACCTAGGAATTAACAGCCTTTAGTTAATCTTTTTTTAACCCTAAATCCAGAAATCAATGGTAGTCATTCTTCCTAGGGTGGTACACTTAAGATTTATTTGGTTATACAGAAGTCTGAAGTTTTTCCTTCCGCAATAAGCTGAAATTTCAGATTAAAAGGAAATGAATTTCTTCCGTGTTAATTTTCAGTGTGAGGTCATGAGGGAAGAAGCTGTGCAAGTATTACTTGAGCTTTTTTTTTTTTGTATGCAGTCTTTGGTGTAAAAGGTCAGCGCTTTTGACCCCTGGGGTCACCTCTGCTTAGGGCCGCTCTGGAGGGCCCGCTGCGTGCCGGTAAGAATTGCGGCTGTGCTTATGCATGGTTCTTGTTTGAACAGGAAAAAACATGCCTGAATGAGAGGTTCTGGTAGCCATAAAAGTTGTTTTTCCAGGGTTTTTTTGATGTTTGACGGCTCTGTAGTCATGTAATCATTTTGCAAACAACGAGAACGGCAGGAAACGACTGAAATTTGAAGAGCACCTTAGCCGAGTGTCCAGTTTGCAAGGAAATCAGTGTATTAACCTGTAACTTAAAATGAGCCTTTTTGTTTTCCAGGTTTAAATAAACATTTTGACCATTGAGCTGGCTGTGCACTGATGCTGTTTAGTTACACTGTGGCCCGTAACTGCTCCGCTGTCTGCTCTGCCCTCTGGTCCAAGAAAAACTGCCCCCGAAATGACAATGACAGGTGTTAATCCTCCAAGAAAAAGAATAACTTTATTTCCCCTTAAATACATATTTTCAGCTACCTTTTCAGGTTCCCTCCATATTTATTTGCTCTGTGGGTGTTTGGCTTTTATGTACATAATTGCAATACTGACAATATTTACAGAGGAGTTCGCAATGTGGGTGGGTTGCTGGGGGGGGGGGCAAGAGGGCCAGGGCGGAGCAGCGCCATGCAGCTCCTGCACTGAGGGAGGGGGCAAGTGTCGCTCAGCGTTACTGTAACAGAATTGCAAAATCCTGCTTTTTAAGTCCTGTAAACAAAACCAAAAAAAAAAAAAAACCAGCGTTGTGTCCTTAGCAGCGTTTTACTTGTTCTGCCAAATGCAAAACCCCACCCTCAACCTCCAAACACATAACACACCTGATCACCTAAACCCTACATTTCAAACAAAAACCTAATATATACAGAGGAGACAGAACTCAATTAAATTAGTCAGAATAGGCACATACGGCGTATAAAATAAGACTCGAGTGTCGACGGCTGATCCGGGACTGCGATCAGAGTAGCGGCTGGTCAGTTTCGTTCGCTTTCTGTACAAATCACAGCGGCGGCTCGCGAAGACCACGCCGGTTTCCATGAGGAGGAGAACAACACGACACGGTGGCGCTGTCACGGCACGATAAGGGGCGTCACTTCCTGCACCTACAGGTGGACGTGGGGGTGGGGGGCAAACGCTGTCACACATCACAGCCTAACACACAGGACGCTACTGTGGACTGTACTATTACAGCAGAGTGGAGTGGTGTACAGTACGCACGCAGGTTAGTGTAAATGCCCGACTTTCCAAACATCTTCATTTGATTTACACCGAATCTTTGTTGCTCATTAAAATTCCAGGGGGGAATACATAGATTCTGATTGTATCAACATCGGCTGCATTGCAATGAATAAGGAAAAAAAAGAAAGGAAAATAAAATTCCTACTAGCAAAAGTAAAACGGTTGTGGACAGGGGAGGAAGAGGGTGACGGCACTGTAGTGCGAGGGCAGGAAGTGTGCGAAGCAGGGAGTTACGGGAGTCGCAGGCAGCTCTGCGTCCTAGAGGCTCCCCCACGTGTCTGCGGGGGGGAACTGTTCCACGTCGCCCGTTTCATCGTGAGATTCTTCACCCAGGGTGAAGGTCAGCTTGTACCTCAACCGCACCTTCTCCTGTAGCCAAGAGGGAGAAGAGCACAACATAGCAGTTTCAAACTCATCTGTGTTGAATGCTGACGCGTCCTTACAAAGGCCAGAGTTCAGTTAAAAACATTCCGGTCTCACAACTATGAATATTTTGCCATTCATTTTTAAAGGCATTTTAATTTATTCTACACAATTTCCACACTCAGCATTGAAACAGGAGTGTAAATGCAGGTTAATTCCTGCCCCCTGCCCAGTGTTCACAGCCTGTGTGGTGCTTTGGTCGTTCAGTGGTCAGTGTGGCAAACGCTGACCATGTTTTGGTCACGTTGGGGGATTTGCATGTATGTCAGTAAGGGGCGAAGCAGATAATCCACGACACGTACAGCAGTAGACAAATGCGTGCGCGCACACACACACACACACACACACACACACACACACACACACAAAGCACTGATGGAGCGGCAGAGAGACTTAATTGCAGTGTGTAGAGGTCGGCTCCCTTAAGACTGTTGGCTGTCTTTACCTGCGAGTGGTGGCATAAAGGGGTAAAACTGCATAGATGGGTGATACATTCCATGTATGGAGGCAAAGTTGATGGCTTTTTGGAGGAAATAGCATGGCTGGAAATCCATTCCGCCACACAACCATTCCATGGTGAGATGTGAGATTTGCAAGATAACCAAGACTACACCAAACAAAAAATGGAAACAAAGGTGCGAGAACAGCAGCTTTGTTTTTCAGTCTGTTTCTCTCATTCTGAAAGCAGGGGCCTGAACTATACCCAGGTACAGTACCTTGCTTGGGTTGGCCAGAAGCAGCACCTGTGTGATGGCAGCTGGGGGGAGGATGGGATTGAAGGCTGGCAACTCAGTCCCAGAGGGGGGCTGCAGCTTCACCTTCATGACCTGTGTGGTACAAGAGAGCATTTGAGAGACAGAAAAGCCACTTTTCACAGGAGTACCGTGTAGTTCCGTGGTGGTCGTGATGCGATGGCCTGCGTGGCTTCCACGCAAGGGAGGAGATGGAAGTGGTGTACCTTCACCGCCTTCCTTGCATGGTTTGGAACTGCAGACATGGGGAGAACACGCGAACTGTTCTGGCACAGTGAGGCACGTTACCCACTGTGCCCCAGACTGTCAAAATGCAGGCAAGGGGGAGGGAGCAGCTCGTACCTTGGGAACGGCAGCCTGGAAGCGGATGTTGGTGACTGGGACGGGAGCTGAGGACAGCATGGAAATGACCACCACCAGCACGTCTGGCCGAGAGGGTGGAGAGTCGCGTGCGAAGTGGAACAGCACCCGCAGACTGTGGCGGTCGAACACTGTCACCGGCAACAAGTTGCCTGAAGGACGAGACAGCGACTTGTTGGCTTACAGCAGATATCAGTTCATCCTCCAATGCACTTCAAAGGAAGGTTCTGGAACAACTCATAGGCTGATATCATTCCAGGCAACCGAAAAATACTTACTGGGTTTGATGGACTCAAGAGGTACAGTCACACTGGCCAGGGAGATCTCTGCAGGGGCTGTAGCCTGAGGGGCTCCCAGACCCCCGGGATGGTCAGCAGGAAAGGCTCCGCTCGGGCTGGGGATCGCGTTTGACCTGTGCTGGAGATCTCGCAGGGTCGGCTTAGACTGCGGCTGCTGCTTGTCCCTGAAATGACGGTTTTGCAAACATGACGCACTGCAGTGACATTCATGTGTCGCCAGCGACACGCGCTGTCCTTACTTTGTCTGCCTTTCGGCTCTACGTACGTCTCAAGCCAACCCTACGCAGTAAAGCAGGGCAAATGGTTGCATGGGAAACCACTAACGCACGGCACTCAATTTTGGAAACCACAATTGTATTTTTGGATTAAAAAGACTCAGCATTTGCCAATGTCAGATGAAGGCCGAAGGGGTGCCTCACTATAATCTGAAAAAGTGCGGCAACAATAGCCGTTACCATAGCAACACATTTCAGGCAACAGCAGCGTTGCTCAGGAGGAGATTAGTTTATCACAGCTCTGTGCGCTATGCGGAAAGGTTTATGTCATGTCAAAAAGATGAAATCATGACAATGTCCACTTTTGGACGCAAAAGTTGTTCAGTGTGCAGCAAGCAGTGATTTTCGAATTTTCACAGACAAGGAGACAGGGAATTCCACACATCCATAGAAATGTATTAAAAAAAAAAAAACACAAGAAATAAATCCTACATCAACAAACTAACAGGTAAAATAAAGGTATCTAAAGTTATTCAGTTTATATTACAACTAAGTGCTACAAAAATATATGTGGTAATTCCTGTTTGGGCCATCTTTGATTTAGGCAGACCTCACTTTTACGGGTTTTTGATTTTACAGATTTGAAAAACATTTCAGAAAACACAAAAAAAAGATAATGGAAAAACCATTTTAAAGCATTATATAAGGGAAATATAAATATTTAATATTGCGCTTTCTCTGAGAAGATGCTTATTAATGTAAACAAAAACACGACTATTTTGGTATTTTGTCTTAAAAAAGACCATCCAGCAGTCTCCCATTACCTACCTGAAGGTGCACCAGCCCCCCTGTCTGATCGAGTCCCATCAGCGCCTTATTTGCTACATTTTGGATGCAATTCCCTGGACTGTATGTGTTTTAATGACAGTATGGACTTTCATTTTATTAGGCACTTTACCTTAGGTTATAAAACTGTTACTGTAGTACACACTGTGGTACTGTACAGCACCATAGCAAAATATTAGCCAATATTACGCTTCAATTTTCCAGACTTTGGCCATATGCAGACACCTCCTTCCTGCATGTAGTATTCAGGAAAATTGAGGACGAACGGTAAATATCTGATAAAAACGACTTTTAAAAGTTCTCAAAAGTGCATATTCTTCTGCAATAAACTTTAAGTGCTTTCAGAATATGAAGACCATTAACATTCACTGTTAGTTAAGGCATCCTGTGCTTATGCCAGGGAACATTTGGGGTGTGTGTGTGTGTGTGCGCGTGCGTGTTAAGGCTTCAGGGAAGTCTCTCTTTTACAGAGTTTGATGATGACCAAGTGGACTTACAATGTATGCCTCCTGACCAGACCACCTGACAGGCACCGATGAGTAAACTGCACAAGATGCCCCCAACGTACCATTTCACCTGCTGGCTCTCAGGAGGCAGAGACTGCTGCAGTAGTGTCTTGCCCAGCAGGTCCAGCTCCTCCAGGGCCTTGCTTCCGGATGGTGGCGTGGCCTGTGAAGGCGCAGCCACTGCGGGCTTCATCACTGTTGCAGAAGGTGCTGGAATGCATGCGTCCACGCTGTCCGAGGACTGTGGAGGACAAGGCAACGTTTGAAGCCAGTGCTGGTTTCCTGTTTGCTCATTCTATGTAGTGTGCAAGTGTCAGCAGTATGCTGGTGGACATCTCACCTGAAAGCAGTTCCACGCTGTGCCATCACCTGGATGCGAGGCTGAAGTTGGCATGGGAGTCACCTCATTCAGACCTGTAAAGTCCACCGTTTAAGACTAAAAAAAAAAGCTGTGGAACAAAATAAAAACCCAATCTAATATACCAGGTTTTATGAGTGATGATCTTGCCTAGAGACATGAGTTCATCATCAAGAAGACTGATTCCCACTTCCTGAGGAAAAGGTGGCTGACCAGGAGCTCGATTTGGGGCTTCTGGGTAGGAAGGGGGGGCTGATATAGTGTCCAATCCTGTCAGGTCTAGTAGGGCAGTGCTTTTCCCTGAAGGCAAAAGCATGATCATATTAGCATCTCACACACCTGCAGTTACGTACCTCTGGGAAGGTTCTCATTCTCTCTCAAAGGGGAGAAAAAAAAACCTTTAGTTGAAGGAAAAATATGACAACCAGCAACCAGACAGGTTTACCGATTCATAGTGAAAATGGAAATACCCCTTTCACGTAAGGAAAGAAGTGGGGGAAGACAGCTTTCAGTCATGTGTGGGCCTGGAGACCAGACCAGTCTCACCTGTGAGCACTGGAGCAGCACCGCTGTCCCCGTTCACCTCCTCACCCTTTACCTGCTGCCGGTACAGGTTGATGACCTGAGTCAGGCTATCGTTGGCTTGCAGGATCTCCGCTGTGGTAGCAAAGAGTACACGGTTAGGACATGGCGGTGATTACTATGCTCTGCTTTTATCACATGCTTGTTCACAATGGTCGAAAGCCACCACGATCCTCACCTAGAGCCTCATCATTGTCCTCTGTGTCACTGGCCAATCGGAACAGCGTGGGCCTCAGCTTCTCGCAGCGCTGGTACAAATCCTGCAAACATACACCAATATGTGCTGTACCTACATTTTTTACTTTTAAAATAACCACAACAACACAGAGAGCATCGGGTTCAATGCGGTTGAGGAGAATTTGACCACAAACAATAACTAAACAGACCAACAAGAAAACCAGTTAATACACTACCCACATGCATTTGAGCACAACATCCTTATTGGACAAAACTTATTAACATGAACAAATGCCCCTCCAGGCCAGTGACCCACCTTGACAAGCTCCTCGTTGCTCTCGGAGCCCCCATCGTGGCTGTAGTCTGCCAGCAGCTGGGTCAACAGGCTCACGTTCTCCTTCACCTCCTGTATGGCATTGACTCGCCTAGACACCTTCTCCATGCGCTTTTGATCCTTACGGAGGGAACAGTGATGAAGACAGAATGACCAAAAGCTAACTGCTCAAATGTGATAGTGCGGGAAGACAAGACATTTAAAAAAAAAAAAAAAAAAAAAGACTGGATTCATTGAAAACAATATAGCAGTTTTTGCAAATTAGCTGCTTAGAATGTTTATTCCTTTGTGAGAAACAGATTAAGATACCAAATGACAAACACACACACACCTCCTGCACCATCTCCTTGATGAGCTTGTTAGCTGCTCTCAGGTCTTCAGGATGAGTACTATTCAGCAGGCGTGACAACATCTATGAAGAGGCGGGGAGACCAGGTGCAGTGAGAGAGGGGTAGGAGGATGACAACAATAGATGAAATGTAGGAGACAAAGTGGGCAACTGAATGTCTCCATCCCCCAGTCACCATTTTGCCCAAGTTGCTGCAAATTGCTTCTAGACATTACGTTCCTTTACCTTCGACTTCTCTTCATCTTCAAAAATTGCATTTTTTGGCCGAGGTGGAGGAGGTGGGAGGGGTTTGTCATCAGGAAGGACAGGATCTTGTTTGATAATACCTAGAAAGATGCTTCCTTTAATACAATCTAAACATTTTAAACCACTTAATACTTTTCACAATTTCCTTTTAAAAAACAAAATCAAATATTTCATTTCCTCCCATTCTACACAAACTAGTAGCGCAATGCATGCAGACACTGATAAGTGGCAAATGCAAAGCTGCAGTTCTGCTCACCTTGTTTCTTCAGCATCTGGTAGGCATCAGAAATCTTGGTCTCGTTTGGCAAACCCACTGTCCAGCTGTACATGATCTCCAGAACCTTCTTCTTTACTGGTTCTGGGGACCTGGTGCCCAGATACTGAAGGAAAAAACAGCAGACAATGTTTTGAAACTGAATAGAACACACTGCTATAAGACACACCGTATCATCACCAAATTTCAGCTCATCACTGCATGTGAACTTCTCAACCTTTTTATGCTCCAAAAACAGTAAGACCAAGAGACAGTCAGCACAAATTCAGCTGGACTGCTAAACCCAATGCAGATGCAAATGTAGTCTGCATGTAGTCTGAATAACCTTCCCATTTTTGTGTAGATTCCCTCCAGGTGTGCCAATTTCCTCCTACAGTCCAAAAACCTGTTTCAGGTAGATTGGTGACTCTGGACTGATAACTCAGTGTGTGTGAATGTGTGTATAGGACTGTGCTGTGATGGACTGATGTACCCTGCTTCATACCTTGTGCTTCCAGGATTGGCTCCGGACCACCATCACAATGAACCAGACATCCAGTCATTCATAATGGACATAATGGGGGCAGTGAAAGGTCATAGGGAATGAAGGGAACAGTTTTCCTAGAATTGGTACCTTGGGAGACACCACTTTGATGAGCTCATTGAGGAAGCGGAACTTCCCCACCTCACTGTGAAATCTCTTGCCACAGTTCTTCATACAGGTCTCTAGCACCTGCCAACACAAAGCCTAACTTATCTAACAGATCAATGATAAAAGTAAATCAAACACCCGATTTAAAGTTAAAACCCTCATTCACAATGACTCAGCAGATCTACTTTGTGACTATACAAGTTGATCTTGTGGCAATACTGCCTCACCATCTGCTAGACTACCAGAAACACACAAATTGTCTTTAGCTAAATCAAACCCCTATCAGTACATAAAAACAACCTGCACAAAAAGCCCCCTCCACCCCTACCGTCAAGGCTTGCATGGCCTCCCACTCCTGTGGCGATTGGATCTTGTGGGCCAAAAGTCTTGTGGCCAACTGGGGGCTTTAACAACAGCACAGAGTAAGCAGTCACAGAGAGACTGAGCTCAAACAATAGGCAATAAAATGCACTGTACACATTTCTTAACCATAACAGTGTACATTAATATCTCTGTCACTCAAACACGGGATGGCACCAAAAAGGCACGTGCTTAATTAGTCAAATTATTCTTTGAATGCAAAGCAGGTACAGTGGAAAAACACTGGCTATGGAAAAAAGGAATGGCAGAAAATAGGGTGTGATGACCCGTTTCCACTGTGACTGTTCACACGTTTCCTATTTTATTGTCTTCCTGCTGAATGAGTGGTTTGCACCAGCAAAAAGGTACCATCAGAAAAATGCGTTTTAAAACCACGTGTCTGGGTATAAAGCACTTTGTTGCTGAAGCACTTTCATTTAGGTACATAGTAAAACCCTTCACAATAAGGGGTTTTATGATGGCAGAGTGAGTAGCGCTGCCGCCTCGCTGCGTTTAGGGCTGTTCAGCCATGGGCTGAGGACCAACTGAGACTGTGTAGAGTTTGCAAGTTCTCCCCATGTCTGTATGGATCTCTTCAAGGTCTTCCAGTTTCTTCACACAAGCAGAAGACATGCATTTTAGGTTAATTGGTCATTCTAAATTGCTCGTACTGTGTGCGCATGTGACCGCCCTGTGATGAACTGGCTTCTTATCCAGGATTTAGTTTCATAGTCTAGTACCCAGTGATTCCGGGATAAGCTCCAGACAGCTGCAATCCTGCCCTGGATAAAGTAGTTAATGATAAATGGACCGATTAATCTTGCAATAAGGCAACCTAACATTTTATGTAATGGAATTTTCTACACCTCATTTTCTGTATTTTAGCACGGTTTTACTGCACAAATAAAAATGTCACTGACCTCATAATAAATTCAACAAGGCTACAGCAGCAGACACACAAAAGATCAGAATAAAATGAGAACAAATAAGTTGTACCCCTCGGGCATTAAGATTCTACAGAGCTGGGCATCACTTTAGAAATGAAAGTCAGCTGAATGAATACTTTAAAATGCACAGTGATGGAAGGACAACCAGACAGCTCCTCTCACCCCTCAAGTTCATTGTTGAGCTGTTCACAGAAGGCTTTTATGCTGTCCCAGTCCGTCTCCTTATTCAGCGGGCTGGTGGCCTTGTCTGGGGATGCATGAGTGGTCCAGAAGAGAGACATGTGGACAAACGAGTGGAAACACATTCAGAGGAGACAAAGTCTCTGCGTGGACCTTTACATATTGACTGGTCAGTCTGAATTCCATCACAGTACAACACTTTAAAATGTCCACAGCACCAACAGTATAACTACACTTGTTCTCAACATAATACAAGAGATAAACACTTGTAATGCAGTCCTAACCCATTATCTTGCCAACCTTGCCTCTTGCACTCTTCATGCATGAAATATGTTACCACCTATACAATTCTACCCCATTATACCACCATTCATGGCTTAGCCTCAGATGCTACAATAACAATCTGATGCAGGATAATATTTTCTGGCACATTCGCTTCCATGCACTGCTGCTCGACTTTCATTCAGAGGCACTGTCAACTGTTTGTTGTGTTAGATTTAGAATTGCATTCATCTCCTTTATCATTTTGCAGTAAAAATGTCAAACATAGGAAAGCTGTCTGCATCCCAAACAGAAGAGTTTTGAATATATCTGTTGTGCAGCAATATGCTCCCAAAAACACAGTAAAAAAATTGCAGACTGTTAGCTAGCATTTAGTATGTGAGTGTACACACACTCACTCACACAGAGCTGTATGGGTAAGACTGTATTAACGTAAAATAAATATCAACACAGTGTGGAACTTGACAGACTGAAGAACAACATGAACAAATGCTTAAATGAAAATGCAGACTGTTGTTTATGTCAGTTTATGCTATATTGACAGCCTTGCCATGACATACATCCTGACGTAACACTGCAGCTAAAATAAATACCCACAGACAAAAATCGTTCACTTTGGAAAAAAAAACTAAGTACTGCAGCATTTGTTCTGTTTCCATCCATAACACCACGCCAGAAGGGAAATGGACACCGCCGCCATTCAGGAAGTGTCCAAATCTATTTTGTTGCATACATTTCCTTAACTTGCATCCTGTAGTGAGGTTCACGTTTTTTATTCCAGCGAGCCATCGTCATGTTAAAGCGTTTTTTTTGTCTTGTCAACAGTTAGCCAGCTAGCCATTTAGCAGCTAAAGCGCAGCTAAGGCCGCTAGCCAGTGACGTGCTGTTACTCACGCAGCTAACCAGCTGGCTAAACTGGCTAATAGACCCCGACCTGTGAGGAGGCGCCCCAGGACCCCCGCCCAGCGACTCTATGACCCTCGCCCTGGCCTGTCAACGCCAGCGAGCTCTAAATTATTAACACGGACGTCTGGTTCCTCACTCCCGACTACTGTACTTCCGACAACGTTCACAGTGGCAAACCGTCTCCTCAGCCTCGAAGCCCTCGGGTGACTACGGCTGTGCCCGTATCGCTGTCTTGTATCGCTTGTCTGAACTTCCAGAGAACCGCTGAAAGCCGTCTAGCTGCAGATAACTCACTGATGCGGGACTCCAAGCTCTCTTCCCCTGGCGGCGCCGCCATCTTTCTGGGGACTCTGTTCCATCCGTAAATGACAGCCCTCGCGATGTAGCTCTCGCGAGATCTCGCGAGACTAAGATGTTTTCCGAAAAGCTGTGAAACCTGTAATATATGCGCATATAGGAATGGTCAATGCTTTGTGCGTAGACTGCCCTGCACGTAAAAACTTTTTATGGATTCAAAATGATATGGAAAAAAGCTGTCTGAACCCTGACACCACTTAAACTACTCAGAAATCTCATGGCCTTAATTTAGTAAAAACAACATTATGAAATTCTCCTGAAACTTTAAGACTGGGTTATTTCTCAAGCATAGTATTCTAGATTATCTGTTCAAATGTAATGTTCAGATAGTGAAATTCTGCATGTCTTTCATTGCTGTTCATTTACAATAGCACGTTTTTTAAGTATTGCTAATGCTGGACTCTGATCTTGTGATTTCGAATTCCCTGCAAACTTGCAAGGATTTGAGTGCGATACCACTGAAGTACACAATAATATGACTGTGATTTTGTGGAAAGTAGCTCTTTTCACTACCACACAGTTAGTCGTTGTGCTTCTGTCTGTAGGTGCATGTGAAAAACTTTCCGTTCTTTCGCAACTGTAAAAACACAATTCTACTTTTTAAATTATGCAGAACTATAAACAGCTTGAGTTCTCAATTTTCAATTTCACTCATGCGCTAGCTGAGTTACCAGCTGCTGTATCCACCATCTTTCTTTTTTAAAAAAACTTTTATGTAATTTATGACTTAATATGTATATTATTTGAAACAATAAAACAAATGAAAATGGCATGAACAAAAACACTGGGATTCTTAAACAAGTACTTGGTAGCACAGCCTTTGGAGACAGTAACAGCAATGAAGAGCATTCTGTAGCTCTGGATGGGATTTCCATAAGTCTCCACTGGTAGTATGCCAAGTCTTCTTAAATATTTTTTCATGTCTGATGGTTCTTTCTCCCAACTGCAAGCTTCATCTCTTTCCACACAGTAAATCACTTCTGAATGGTCCAAAATCTTCTTTTGATCCATTTTTGGATGCTTATTGAAGTCTGTTTTGGGTCATTATCCTGCTGGAGGACCCATACTCTGCGCCAAAGACACAGCTTTCTGACACTAGATTGTACATTTTGCTCCAAAATGCCTTGATCGTTTTCCAAGTTTATTGTGTTCTGCACAGATTTAAGGCACCAGTGACAGGGGCAGCAAAGCAACCCAAAAACATAATTGAGGCTTCTCCATGTTTCACGGTGAGGATGGTATTCTTTTCTTTGAAAGCTTTGTTTTGTTTTCTGCGACCACGGAGATGATGTGATTTGCCAAAAATCTCTCATTTTGTTTCATCTCCCAGAAGGACTGCAGCTTGACAGTGGAGTAACTGACAAGAAATTGCTTGGAAAAGGCTTACTCAATTCATAGGCATAAACCATCTTTCTTCCGAGTTCCTTATGAGAGCTCCTTTGATCATGGCATGATGCAGACAGACACCTCAGTTGCAAAGATCAAATCAAACCATAGGTTTCTGATGATGTTCTAATTATTTATACTTGTTTTGGACAATCTGATTCTAGCTGTAGGCATTTCATGGGGTGTACTTACTTTGTCTACATAAGGAAATTGCATTTCTGTTTATATAACAGCATAAATCAGTGCAAGTGATTTTTCTCTTTCTGATATTTATCTGAGTGTACTTACTTTTCCTCTCACTGTCTACCAATAAATTATAACTTCTTGTCTACTACTGCTCTGCAGTAGTCCTGAGCCTGTCCTGAAAACACAGGTTGTGAGGTAGGGTACAACGTGGGTACAATCACACACTTATTCCTACATACATACACGCTACGGATATTTAGTCAACTCACTTGAAAGACATATCTTTGGGCTGTGCGATGAAACTGGAGCACCCAGAGGAAGTTCATATGAAAAAGGGGAAACCCCATATTAACTAAGATGGCTTCAAACCCATATTTGAACGCACGTCTCAGTAACTGTAAGGGCCCTGCACTACCCCCTGCCTCACTGTGTCACCCTCTATTGTAACTACAACATGAACATCTAAAAGGGGACAGACGGGCTGTGCATAAATTCATCTGCAAATAAAATCTTGCTTGCATCAAGTTCACATCACTTGAATGTCTTATTCATGTATAAACATCAGTTTACTTTTGGAAGACATTAAGTAAACATTCATTTTGTATAGATGACAGTAATTTCACACCATCCAAATAATACCATGCAAGTTCTCTCCAGGGATGGAACTGGCACTTTGCAGGGAATTTGTTTAAAGGTTGCACTGACACCTTGACTGCTGAGTAATAAGACAGTCTTGGCAGGGGTGAAGAGGGACCAGGCTGCTCCATATGGAATATGAAACTGAGACTGCTCACTTCCCTTGAATATGTTTTAACAGGAGAAACAGTAGTTGAACAGCCCAGAGGGAGGAGGACCTTCCATTCCTTCCTGGCTCTGTCACAGGAATCACATCATGCGGTAAATGTGGGTGAAAACATGATACTCCCAGGGTGGCCTCCCACCAAATAATGGTTCACCTCATGAGTATCTGTTCCCTGAACTTTCATGTTCTCTCCTAAATCTCAATCTCCTCCCCATGTGACCTTTACAAATCTGACACTCAACTGTTTATCCAAAGAAAATCCATCCATCCATCCATCATCAGTAACCACTTTATCCTGGTGAGGGTTGCTGTGGTTCACAATAAAACCAATTAAGAATCAAAACAAAACCAAATATGACCAAGTTCAATGAAACAGGAAATATGTTTTTACCGATATTTTACCGATAATGCCACTCATTTTTACCCCCATGTAACAGTCCATAAAAACTTAATACAGATGTCTTACACTTTATGGATTAATTTCTGTAAAAATCTTGGATATACATCTAATAAACTTAAAAATACTATTGAATTTTTCTATTTTGTTGACTCCAGAGTGCATTGTATGTGACAAATAAATTATTTGATTCTTGATTCTTTCAACGCTCTGCTGTGCATTGATCGACGTACAATATGTGACTTTCTGCCTTGTTTACTACGTCTACTTTGGTCTCCATGGAAACAGAATACTCTTTTTTTTTTTTTTTTTTTTTTTTTTTAGAATCACATACACCCAGGACCTTCAGTGTTCTTTACTGACATCTATCGGCTCGGAGGGTAAAGACAGGCAGAAATTTCCGAAAACAGAAACGTAAAGAAAACATGTAATTTAAAAAAAGAGAGAGAAATAATATATGTATAATGCATTTTGGAAATGTTTTAATTTGACCGTTAGTTCGCGACTGTGTGGCTGCGAGTGACAGCAAAGTTGGTTCTTTAAGACGGTGGAAGGTGGCAGTTGGTGGGGGCCTCAAGCGGGCGGGAGGAGAACCTCCTCGATACGGAACATCGGGTCGAAGGCGGTCGGACTCCTCTAGATCTTTCGCACCGTTACTTATAGTTTAGGAAGACATAGTCCGGTCCTTTGAATGCTGCGCGAAGAAGAGCACATCACCGCGCCGTGCACGACCTCGAAGCTGGGAACATCGGGTTAGAGCTGCTTTCTGAAGCGATCTAGTGCCGTTGAGCGGAACCAGGCGAGAAGATCAGCCACCGCAGGGCTGGAGGCACTTCGGAACAGCGCATCTTCTGCAATTCAAGTTCTTCTGTTTCGGAGCCGAGGAGAAGAGGTGTCTGGAGCCCGTGGGCAGCTTCCTCGTCCCACGCCCCAAGTTTTTCTTTAATTCGCACGCAAGGCAAAGACACGGCCGTGTCGGCGCGAAGGAGGCGACTCTCTCGAGCTTTTCCGCTTCTTCTCCGTCCTTCCACGGAGCGCCTCGCCACCCGAGAAGAACACGCAGCGTCACCGTCCCTTTCGGTCACCCTGACGGCCACGCTGAGCCTGTGTCCCGGATCTCGGGAGGCCGATCGGTGGAATATGTTGTCTCTCGGACCCGGCGGTGCAACGACACGTTATCCGCACTGAGACTGAGAACCGGCTTCGGCCTCGTTCGGACTTCCTTGGAGTCGGACCCCCTGTATTTCTCTGCTCGCTCGACAGCAGCCATGGGTTCCCTCAAGGCTCTGCAGGACTGGTGCCGCGCACAGTGCGCCGGCTACCCCGGCGTGGACATCGCCAACATGTCGGCGTCCTTCAGGGACGGCCTGGCCTTCTGCGCCATCATCCACCGGCACCGGCCCGACCTCATGTGAGTTCGGGGAAGGCGCTCCGCAGCGAGCCGATCGAGGGGTCTCGGGTGGGTGTGTCAAACCGACTCTTATTCACAGTAAAATGTGTTTGTTTGGAGGACGCTTTCTTGCGCTCCCACGATCTGCCCAAGTATGCAGCTGGGCAACGTTGACTCTGTCCGTAAAAGGTTCTGCGGCAGGAGGTGGGATTCGAACCCGCGACCTTACCTCTTCTTTTTGAAACTTTGCCGTAAATACGAATGCCCCCTCCCCACTGAGCCCAGTTATGCCTGCAACTTAACTTGCTCAGAGTTAGGATCTAACTTGCAGCTGTCATCTGGTTCCTCTGAAGCTTCCAGCTTCCACCATGTCCTTCCTTCCCTCCCTGCCTCCCTCACAGACGTTAAACCCTTAAATCTTTAAAACATCATGTACATGCCTATACTGTATGTGTACATATACGTACCTGCTTCACATTGGTTATATGCATGTATTTGTAAGGTTACTTAACTTATTAAAAGTTTGGCCAATATGATATATGAATTTCTCATCACAAACTCAGAAAGATGCATTCTGTTAACAGTGTTGTTAAAGCGAAAGGTAAGAAACTGTGTGTGAAAGTGACATACCATGTTTTACCCATCTGGGTACGCGTCGATGTCCACGCTGCTTCTCTGTTATTCAGACTCGCTTTCTGTGGGTGCGTTTAAAAATGGTTCGCCTAAACCCACATAACCTCCTTGATATCCGCTCCCACGAGCCGCACGGTTGTGTTGTCAGCACAGCTGTTCCAGACGTGAAGTGGGTTCAGTTTCAAGGGCAGCAGATTGGGTTTTCTCCACGTTTGGGGTGATCGTAGGTGAGAAAGGAAGCCCACTGAAATGAACCTTTGAATGGGGCCTCTGCTGTGTTGTGATTTCGCCATCGCTCGGCCTCTCGCTCGACTACACACACGCGCGCTCCGGGTGGGGTCAGAGTGTTAAGTCTGATGTGTGCTGACAGTCTGGTTCATGCTGTAATAACACACTCCTGATAATATTGTTCATATTTTGAAAATGACTCTACTGTCTATGAGAGACTGTGCCAGCAGCACATACTTTTTTTTTTTTTTTGAAGATTTAGGCTTCTCCTCCACCACCACTGCTGTAAAAAAAAAAAAACTCAGTTCCCTTGAGAAAAGTACTTACCTACCGTTGATCCAGCTAAACACCTGGCTTCTTAAATGGGTAAAGTTGCTTTGGATGAAATAAGGTGGTAAGCAGAATAGGTGCTTAAAAATAATGGATGGATGAATAATAATAATGATGATGATGATAAAAACAGTAATACAGCTAACTTTTTTCCCCAGGGTGAAGTTCCTCAAATCTGACCCTGAGCATTTTAACCCTTCTCATGTGTGTTGTTTCAAGGGTTATAACCTGTATGTTCTATGTTCGTGATCATCAGATGACTGGGACTGCAGTCCTCCTGTCTGCTGCTGTGTGTGTGTGTGTTTTTGTCTAAGCGAAGATGTGCGTCAGCACCAGGCCTGCCCAGCCTCTTAGCAGTGTGGTTTCTCAAGCTGATCTAAATGGACAGTCAGTCACACTAATCTGCTGTGGGGAGCTGAAGCTGTCAGGGTGGATTTGCTTTTAACTCCGCTCCCCTGCGAGGTAAAAGCTGAACATTGGCACACACAGCAGAGCTTACGCACTCCTTATAGAGTCCAGCCTTGCTACGCGTGGTTCAGTCGGCTATGGGTGATGCAGGGCCGCGTGGCCGTGGCTCTCTTTCGAAGGTGCCGGTGCCGAACTTTTTCCCCTTGTTGTGCGATGCCGCCCGATCGAACACACTTGTCACTCACTCTGACATCTGTGTGCCGAATATGGCGGAAGCCTCTTTTTTTCGTGCTGAGCTTTCTTCTTATCGACACATCCTCACCATTCAGAGAAAGCTTCTCACGTCTTCCTGTTCAGTAGTCCTCTTTCTCACACGTCACTCCTACATATTTGTTTACGTTGATTCTCCAAAGCTGCGTTCAAATCAGAGTAAACAAAATGCATTTCATAGCAAGGGATACCTTGCTAGATGCAGCGATTGTTGGAGAAACCCCAGTCGGATTGTCTCGTACCAAGTTACACGCGTAGCTGCCCGCAGAGCTGAGTGTGATGGGAAATGTAAAGGTGCGAGACAGACGCTACGATGCACGTGTATGGAGCTGTTAGGAGATCAGGAGAGAAGAGCGTTCGAAAGAGATGTGTTTTGGGCCTCCTTCTCCTCTCCAGGCCTGTGTTTTGAATCACTTTCCCTTTCTTTGTGGGCCTATCTGATGTGGGGCCCATCTGCTTTTCATATTCTTGCCCCTTCCTCTCCTGTCTCGCCAGCGTTCTGGCTCACCACAACCGCAGGGTGGTATTTGCAGTGTAGTTACATTTCGATCTGCAATAGGAAATTGCAGCACCGTTGGCTGCATTCTCTCCCACTTGTCTGATCGGCAAAGTTTGCAGGCAGGTAGGGCCTGGCCTCCTTTTGCCAGCTTGTTGCCCTGCACGTTGTATCTGAGGGTTCCGTTTGCAGTGCAATTCAACAGACCGGAAGAACGCAGCTTGTACCCGACAATGCGTTCTCGCCCCAGGCTCAGAGAGGAGAGAGATGTCTGTTTGTTTGTGTGTTAGATCAGTTTGCACGGTGTGGAAGCGGCACAGACTGGCAAATTTTATTGTCATTGTTTAATGGCAGGGTCGACGCTCTTGTTCTGAAGACATAAACTAGCAATGTTAAGGATTCAGCTCTTTGTCCTTAACAGCTGCACCATGCGCTTTTGTCCCTGTGTGATGTATTTATTTATTTTTAAGCACACCCCGAGTTTTCAATTTACTGTTTATTTGTTGTGAATCGACAAACAGCCTGCAGCTATAACACAAGCCCATTTGTTCTGTGCTTGTGTTATAGCTGCGGGCTGTCTTGGGGTGGATGTCCCTTATTTGGGGAACTCTTGAGATCTCTCTAGCGAGACTCCGTTTGCTTCTGCTGGATCCTGTTTTATTTTTCAGTCATGATTAAAAGTGAGAAATGCTGGTGTGCAGACCAAGGGGATCCACGCCATTTCTGGCCACATGAGTCTTGTACACTCCTCGTGAGAAGCTGTCCTCCTCATACCAAACCACAGAAGAAGTTTGAGAATGTCGATTGTTTTGTGGGCTTTTTAATGTTTGTCTCCTGTCTCTGTGTTCCAGAGATTTTGATTCCCTGTCCAAAGACAACGTTTATGAAAACAACCGTCTGGTAAGTCACAAGCCGTTTACGTTTGAAGCTGTTATGCTTCGCTGGTGTGAGAAGCAACTCTTAAATTTTTAATGCGTTTGCATGAGTCAGAAAGGTGATGTTTATGAATGCTGTGTGTGTCATTTTTTCGACTTCACGCAAACCCTGGGTTGGTCTTCTGCGTGTAGGCGTAGCTGACTTAACCACATACAGTAGAAACACACGCCCATGCCTCCAAGGTTTTTGGGAGACTCTCAAGGGTTATTCATACTGTCAGATCATTGTGTTCAGATAAGAACAAAGGAAGGTTGTTCAGTTATTAACCAGGATTGACTGGCTGAAAGAGGATAGTTTGTCTAATCTTCGCACACATTTGCAGTACAGTGAAAAGTGTGTGGGACAAACTGGATCGAAGAGTGAAAGCAAAGCAACCCACAAGCGTCCTACATCTCTGGGAACTGCTACAGAGGCGCTGGGAAGGGATGGCTTCTCATTTCCTCATCAAACTTGATAACCAAATGCCTTATGGAAAAAGATAGCATGTTCAGTTTTGACTGCTACTACACATTTGTATAAACGTGGTGTGTGTGTGTGTGTGTGTGTGTGTGTGTGTGTGTGTGTGTGTGTGTGTGTGAGAAGTCAGAAAGTGCCGGGTCTGTGGACAGGACCTGTTTTCTGGTTCCTGCTCGAGACTGACACAGAGCGGGAAGGGGGGCAGGATGGAAAGGGAGGAACAATGGGTGGTGGGGAGCTGAACAGCGTGATCAGCTGGGCTTCCTAACTCTGGTCCTCGGGGACCTGCCATGTCTGGGTTTTCATTCCAGCTGATCCTATCATGAGTTCATCCTTTCCCTCTGGCTGTCGTCTGATACACGGCGGTCTTTCTCGGTTCCTCATGAAACATGGTTTTGAGTGGGCGTATTGCAAATGTGAGCGTTTTTGTAAGCCGTATTGGCTTTTTATTGGTCTATTGCCGCCTCTTGCAATAAACAATAGCGTTATGTCATTGTTAACACCAACACAGTAATTCCTATAATTATTAGCATTCAGCTTGATCCCAGTATTTTTGAAAAGCCGGAAAAATGTGAAATAAAAGAATAACAATCGCTTTTAATAATAATACACATTTCTACCTGCATCGCAGTTATGTAAAATAGCTTTTCTGCATGTGGAAGTCTGTTACAAGGACTGCAGTGTTCTTTGTTTTGTAACCTTCCAGTTAAGGAAGCAAAGGGTTGGATCACACCGAGGGCCCTGCAAACACTTGTGGGACAAACACCTTCCTATCTGAACTTGGCTCTTTGCTCATACAGTAATGACACAGCTCAGTGCTGAGTTTGTTCAGTGTCACCCTTTATTACTGTTTGCTTTTAGTCATAAGTGCTTGCATCAGAAAGAAGGGTATAATGTTGTCCCTTTGTTTCTGTCAGCCTTACACTCCGATGAGGAGACATTGCAATTTCTATTGCAGCACCAGTAGTTTTGGAAGATGAAGAGGATGTTTGCCACATAACACGGGCGCTGTTTTCTGATAAACTATCCTCACAATGACATGCCTTGTGCCATGTTTTAATACCCCAGGTCTATTTTGCGCCAAGGATCTGGGCACTGGAATCCGGTTATTTATACTGGCTGAAGATTACATTCTTCTCCACAGAGCGGCCATTTCACAGGCCCGGATCAGCCACAGTTCTGACTCAATTTAATTTTTATATGCAATAATGCATTTTTAGTCAATACCTTCATCACGGTGTATTTTATCATCCTAGGTGGTACTGCAAATTCTCAAAAAATTGACTTCATAGATTCTTTATTCTCTCTGGTCCACGAAAAATTTAAAGATTTAAGCAGTATATACAGATTTCTGTTGGATGCAGCTTTTGCTGCAGAATTGGCACTTTTTCCACACCGTGTTTGAAACGGACACTTCCCTTTTGCCAAACTCGGGACACAAAGCACTCGAGCCGAGTTCCTGGGCTGCTTAACCTTCACCGTAGCGCCGATGAGTAAAACTAGAAATGCGTGATATGCGGAGTCAAGATGGCCTGGAACCGAAACCTGAACGTCATCAACAAAAAAACAAATATTTGCCCAAAACTTGTAATCCATTGTTATGTAAACATATTGGCAGATTTAAAAAATTTTTTTTTTTAGTTACTGCGGTTTTAAAAGGGCCATAATCTTCACTATTTGACTGCCTTGTGAACATGCACAACAAAACTGTGACCCAGTCGCACCGGCACAGAGGAACCTGATCTCAGGTGGAGTCAAAACCCTCAGTCTGCGTGGACTTTGCATGTTCTGCACGATGGCTCGGCTTTCCTCCCACAACCCAAAGATGCATGTTTCTGGTCACTCTAAATTGCCCTTATTGTTTGACTTTGCATGAATGAGTATCTGCGGTTTCCCTGTGATGGATTAGCATGCCATCCAAGTGTCTAGCCTCCTTCCCACCCCGCGCTTCTGAGATGGGTTCTGCACCATTATGACTTTAAACTGGTAATGAATGACTGATAATAGATGGATAAAGAACTATGGGTGCAGTGTGTCTATTTGTAGCCCCGATGTAGTCTTGTGTACAGCTGACGCATAAAAAAACAGAAATGAAGCACGATGTGCGTGTTTAATTCGGGCAGCAGCGCTTAAAGAAATGGACGTGCAAGTAAAAGGTTTCTTATTCAAGGCTGAGTGGGTTGTAAGTCACTTAACCTCAATAGCTTCAGCTATTTATACAGCTTTTTAAATATAAAAAGAAATGCATTATGGTGAGAACCGACATGAGACAAAAGGGAAAGTAGCTGGTATCCGCATTTGGTGTTTCATTTTATTTAGCTGTCTGCTCAATAGGCTATTTTTCCCCATTTCACCTCTCACATAATAAAAGCACAGCTTTTGTCTCTTTCTCTCGAATTAACTTGTTTTTGTGCCATTCTCTTAAAGGTCTGTTAGCTTTATAATTGCTCACTGTACAAATATTGAGACTGCACTTGTAGATACACCGGTCTGAAAAGCAAAGGGAAAGTATTATTAAATAACATGGACATAATTTGTGTTTTATTATGATTTTGGGAAAGGAACACTGAATATTCCTATTTTACAGCTAGAAGTAAAATACTCTTACACTATTTTGTTAATTTTTGTCGTATCCCCATGTTTCTAAGACAGTAGCAATTCCTTGCTTTTGTTTCTAACTAAAGTGAGGCTTCTGACCATGCTTTCCTCTTCCTCACCTCCACCCTGTTTAGGCCTTCGAGACAGCAGAGTCGGAACTGGGAATCCCTGCTCTTCTCGACCCTGAGGACATGGTCTCCATGAAAGTCCCTGACCGACTGAGCATCATCACATATGTATCCCAGTACTACAACTTCTTTACCAACAAGTCTCACGGTATGTATTCAAGGAGAGATGGTGTACATGTCAAAGCGAACAGTTTTTTCCTTGCCTGGATTTGACATGACTTGTGGCTTTAAAATTTAAGATTGATATTGTAGCGGGTGAGTACCTGTTAAGAGATAATAATTATTGAACTAAAGTGATTTACAGTAGATGGTATTTTTTCTGGAAATTACATCTAAAAAAAGATGAGGTTGTTTTGTATTCAATGACTAGACCTATAAAGGTCATATATCTGTAAAACACTAGTAGATGGCATCACTTATCCACCAGCATCAGTTATCCACAGAAATTATCAACTGGTGCTAGCGAGTGTGAAGGATGGCAAAATCTCGAGATGGACTGGACCGTCTTAAAAACGCAGATATGGTATCTTATGTGCAAATTCAAACCCCCCCCCCCCACAGAACCAATGAATAGCAGTGAAAAGGACTCAGTGAGAACAGGAGTGTGCAGTTGCCTCATTTCATATTTAAAGCCTTTGGCTTTGATTTACCGTGGCATTGCATTCGTTCCCCCCCACCACCACCACCAAAATCTACTATAATCCAAGATGGCGCCGACACGATGGCTGAAAATATAGTGAAATGTACTCAAATTGTACTCTATCAAGTCTGACTGTCTGACTGTTTGTTTTCTTGTTCTTTACTTATAAATTTTTTTTCGAGTTGTTCTGTACTCGTATATTTTCTTCTTTCTGGAATGTAACCACGCACAGTCTCCTGTTGAATCAGGGCGCATTTCGTTGCATGGTATACTCGGTTGCTATGTACTTGACAAACTTACTTGTTCTTCTCCTACATTCCCTTTGTCATAAGAGCTCTGTAACACCGAAATTTCTCATTCGTGGGATAATAAAGGTTTTATTCTATTCTATTCTATTTCAGATCACTTCCACAACGTTTGCAGCTTGTATATAACAGAGGTTTTCACAGAACTTAATGTGTGAATAAATTGACAGACATCAGCATTGTTGAGTTTTTATTTATTAAGATTTTGATGTTGGATTATGAACAAGATGAGCTACGAACAAACTTCTGGGCCTAGTTGCATCTGTAAAATAAAGAGCCCAGTGCATTTGCTAATAGTTTATCCATCTTTCCTGACACCAGCAACATCTCAAGAGCAGTAGACTGTTTACACAGTCTGGTATGTGTTTCCCTAGTTGACTGACAATTATGAGTACATAACCCAGCTGGAAGACATGCTCAGATGCTGATGCTTCAGAACATGCTGTTAACAGTGGACCATGTTGCTGGTTTCACACATTGACCCTGTGATGAATGGACTTTGCATCAGCAGCAGTAGTTTGGATGGATAGTGTCACAAAGTCCAGGAGTGAGAAATAGGGTGCTGAAGGAAAGGAGGTATTTGGGTGATGCTGAGGGACAGTGGGAGATGGAGAACCATACAAAATGAACTGATTTGGAAAGTAAACTCAGCAGAGATCGCACAGCCCACCTGTGTTTCGAAATGCTGCTCTATCAGCAAGCCAGTAATGATATCTGATATTCCAGGAATTCTTTTATTTGTCTTTCAGCCAACCCACCTTGCATAAAGAGGCCAAGTGGCGCATGCTTCAATGAACCTGCAGTGAAGAGGGTCCTCGAGAACCAAGGCGAGGAATCCCAGGTAGGAGTAGGAGACTGTTAGCAATAGTTGTTAGCATGTGCACTTAATCTCTAGGCAGAATTCGCTTTCCAGTTGCCTTTCATGTTCACAGCATACATGCTTTACTTTCCCTTAACATGGCCGAAATACATTTTTTAGGATCTGTTGGCTTGTGGATGCATATTTTCTTCTTCTGTTCATTCATTAATTTATAGTCAAATTGTATAAATAAAACACAAGCTATGACATAAATGACTAGTAATATCAGTATTCTGTGAATATTTAGTTTGTAAATGTTGATGGTGGAAAAATTCTGAAAGTGATGGTCTTGTAAAAACAAAAAAGTTATAATGGGGAGAGAGTATCAAACCTAATTCAGCATTTGGTGTCCCGCCCCGGGGCCTGTACCCACTGTAATGTGTGTCGCCCTCTTCATACACTTCACACCTGTGCAGATGGGCACAGACAGCCAATTCAGACACAGCACCTTGAGCAGCACCTGCGCAGCCTGTCAGAAGCACGTGCACCTGGTCCAGAGGTTCCTGGTGGATGGCAAATTGTATCACCGCAACTGTTTCAGGTAAATTTTTCTGGGTTTACTGCCCTGTATGGTCACGCTTTGATACTAATATTTAGTTAAAAACAGACTTATGGATGTTTGTACGAAGATATTTTGTACTTATATTTTTGTCTTCTGTGCCGTTTTACACTGTTTTCTTAGATGTAGGGAGTGCAGCAGCACCCTGTTACCTGGCTCTTACAAAGTAGGACGCGAGGCCGGCTCCCTGGTGTGCACCCACCATTTTGCCAAATCCTCTTCAGCCAATCACAATGGGCGCCCAGACCTCAGCCGGATGACTGGGTCAATTTCGAGGGTCGGGTCCACAGAAACAGCAGTTCCTCCCACTCTCAAAGAGCAAGAGGAAGCTCCTGTGCAGGAAGAGACCTCAGACCCCGTTACTTCTAATTCACCAGCGAAGTCGGAGTCCCTGGAGAGTGAGGATGGGCGAAACGAAAGCAGAGATGAGCAGGAGGAAGAAGGTGTGGATGATGAGCACCAGAAGGCAAATGACCGCGGAGAGATGGTGGTCAAAGTTCAGCAATCCAAGCCTCCGAATCCTTTTGAGGACAGTGAGGAAGAGGTGGTCGAGGAGGAAATGGCAATACCAGTGAAAGATTTGGTTGGCAGGGAGCTTCCTTCCACACTGACCAGTCGTGTTGAAAGTACTGTCCGACCGGTGCCTGCCCCACGACGAGTGTCAGACCCGTCTGTAGCGCCCCGCCCGGCACCCAGGATGCGGCCACAAAGAGTAAGCGACAGCCCCGCAGTTAATGGTGAGTGCGTATGTGCCAACACGATACATCTCCCTGTGCTTTATTCCCAATTATGGTGACACTGTCTCATTCTTTGTCTCTGCAGGTGACCCTGCTGACCTAAGACCATCAGTTCCCAAACCTAGACAACGGTCCAGCTCCCCTGGGGGGTGAGAATGATTTCTTTCCTCACTGTAAAAATCCCTTTTCAAGTTGAATTCATCACAACTCCAGCTCCCCAACGCTGGGTGGTTTATGTTTGTTATAAATGTTTCTCAGTGTGACATTTGCGACAGTTCCTATTTGTACTTATGTCCCCCATGCATTTATTTGTGCCATCATCTCTCTCATAGCTTCAGGTTGCCCAGTGAGACCCAGAAACCTAAAGACCCACCCTGGCTGGCACTTGTCCAATCAGAGCCTAAGAAGAAGCCAGCCCCACCCCCGCCCCCGCCTGCTGGCACTACCACTCCCGCATGTTCTGGCTCTGTTCCTTCTATGGGTGGCGTTCAGGCAGGTTCTCGACCAGCCACTCCCCCGCAGTCCACCAATCCCTTTGAGGATGACGATGAGGAGGAGGAGGAGGAGGAGAGGGAGCAGAATCAGACAGAGTCAGGGGGCAGCATAGCACCGCCCTCATCGGTGCCCAGCCACCCTTGGTATGGCATCATGCAGACGGCTGAGGGTCCCCAGGCAGGCAGCCCTGCTGGCAAATCCAGCCCAAGTCACACCCCAAGTCCAGGCAGCCCACGGAATAAGAAAAGGCCCGCCCCTAGAGTCCCCCAGCCCTCCCCCCAAGGTCAGTGCCCTATGGTGCATGTAGCGTAGTGTTTTCAGGGGAACTTGTACAGAAGTAGCTAGGATGAGTCCTGAACTAGTATTCAAAGAAGCTCATCATTGTTTCAGTCAGATATGTCTAGCTTGATGATTGAAAGAAATTGATCAAACTGAAGGTCTTGAAAGTTCTTTGCATTAAGCAACCGGTATATTGAATGATCTAATCCAGTCCATCACCCCATTTTTGTGCGTTTGAGGTCTTGTTTACCTTTATGGTTCTTGAATATGGGTTGAAATTTTTTGGTACCTTTGTTCATTTAGTTCTGGATCTCTGTGCTCGCTCTGCCCACTCTTCCTTTCTTCCTGGATTTCTCCCTCTCCTCTGGGTTGCTCTGTCCATACAGCCCTGCCTTCCTCTCAGCCCCCATCTTCCTCTCCATCCCCAGCTCTCAGCACAGAGAGTCTCTCCTCCTCCTCAGATCACAGCTCCTCCAGGGCGCCGCCGGAGTCCAGGCTTGCCGACCAGGAGCACCCTTTCACCAAGAGCGTCTCAGAGCCGTCGATCAGTGGTCCCTCACTCCCTGCTGCCGACCAAAAGGCCCATCCATCTCCCAGCTCGTCCCCTCCACCCCCACTGGCCAACGCCAGCTCAGCTCCCGCAACTCCTCAGACCAACAGGAGCGCAGGGCCAAGGGCTCCCCGGCCCCCGCCTCCTAGACCCCCAACTGCACCCAGCCCACTGGCGAAAGGGACCCCACCACCCCTGCCTCCTCATAGTAAAGTATGAGGGCTGAATTTGCTATTTGCCATTCACAATTGTGCTCGTGATCTGGTGTTAATGGAACAATAGTTTGCAAAACATAAGATAACATTTAGTGCAGTGAAAAAAAATTCAACAAGGGAAGTCAAAAAAAAAAAAACTTTAAAAAGTATAATGGAACATTCAAGGTATGCATGTTCCTTAATGTCACCAAATATTTGCTTAACTGTGAGGAAAGATTTAGTGTTTTTGTGAAAATAACTCCTTATTGTGTAAACGGATTAAGAAAATAAACAGAAGAGCTGTTTCACCAGCACTGCCAAGGGATTACGATGCTCTGCATTTAACTTCTCTTAGCAGAAGTTAGTGACATCTTTCTCAGTCGGCTTTCACCAGAGAATTTTTTTATTGTTGTTCTGCTTAGTTAGCTTTCTCTGGTGAAGCATATAATGTGGTTTGTGTAAAAGCTGCATACAAAGATACATTCATTGCACCGATTTAGGGTAAACATCTTCACCAAGGGAGATAGTGGGAGTGGCGATAAAAACCTAGGTCTCTTCAACTGGAGGATATGTACTGTAGAAAATGTGAAAAGCGATAATGTTAGAATCAAGGGTCTAAAGGCAAGTCTTAGTAATATTTGGTACTGGATAAGACTTGTTTCTTTATTTACTTAGGTACTTGAATTGTCTGTAAGTTGCGTTAACCAAAGAAATCATCTAAATAAATAATAATAATAACAACAACAACAACTATTATTATTATTATTATTATTATTATTATTATTATTAATAATAATAGTAGTTGTTGTTGTTGTTGTTGTTGTATATATATATTATTATTATTATTATTATTATTATTATTATTATTATTATTATTATTATTATTATTATTATTATTATTATATTGATGACATGATGCTGGTGACCACAACAGAGGCCTGTGCAAGGCGGCTGTTAGGAAAGCTGGACAAGAACCTGAAGTGGGCTGGTTTGAGGATTAAACCAGCAAAGTCCCGGAGCATCTCACTGGTTAAAGGGAAGGTAGAGAAAGTTAGTCTTCTGGTGGATAATGAGGAGATCCCATCAGTGTTAGAGAAGCCAGCAAAGAGTTTAGAGAGGTGGTACACTAGGGAGCTAACTGATGTGGATCAGGTGGAGCAGCTTAAGGAAAGTGTAGTAGATAGGTTACAGAGGATAGAGAACTCAGGGCTGCCGGGTAAACTGAAGCTCTGGTGCTTACAATTTGGCCTATCCCCAAGGGTGATGTGGCCACTAACTATGTATGAGGTATCAGGCACAAAGGTGGAGAAGCTGGAGAGACTGATCAGCTCCTACATTAGAAAGTGGCTGGGGGTTCCTCGGTGTCTAAGCAATGTGGCTCTGTATGGGAAAGGAGTCCTGCAGCTGCCGCTTTAAAGCTTGACAGAGGAATTTAAGTGTGCAAAGGTGCGGTTAGAATTGCAGCTATCAGGTAGTAGGGATGAGGTTGTAAGGGGTTTGGTACCCAGGATAGCAACAGGTAGAAAATGGGATGCGAGATAGGTGGTAGAGGAAGCTAAGGCAGACTTAAGGCATCTGGAGATGGTCGGGAAGGTACAGCAAGGAAGGGAAGGTCTAGGTTGTCAGTTAGGAGACCCTATGTGGAGTAAGGCAGGCCCGATAGAGAGAAGGAGGTTGATGATAGAGCAGGTGCATCAGCAGGAAGAAATAAAGAGGTGTGTCAGGGCAGTCTCACAGGGGAAGCAGGGACAGTGGGTAAACTGGGAGGGGGTCGAGAGGAGGAGGCTGAGCTGGAGGGAACTGTGGAGTATGGATGCATATCAAATAAGGTTCCTGCTAGGAGCGGTTTATGATGTGCTGCCATCACCTCAGAACCTGAAGCAGTGGGGGAGTGAGGACTCAACTTGTAATCTGTGGTCGGAGGTTGGGACGGTGAAACATATTTTAGTTGGTTGTAAGGTTAGTTTAGCGCTGGGTAGGTACACATGGAGGCATAACCAGGTGCTAAGGTGCCTGGCTGCGACCATTGAAGACTGGAGGAGGCAGGTACGGTCAGGACATGAGGTTGAAGGCGCAGTAGTACAATTTATTGGGGGGGGGGAGATGCGGCGGTAGGAAGGCGATAGGTGTAGTAAGGGGGATTAGAGACTGGGAGATGCAGGTTGACCTGGGAGGAAGATTAGTGGTGCCCCAGGAAATAGTTAGTACAAGCATGAGACCAGATATGGTGCTGTGGTCAGCAAGCCAGCGAGTAGTTTATTTTATAGAACTCACGGTTCCGTGGGAAGGATCGGTGGACGACGCTCATGAGAAGAAGAAGCTCAGATATAACGAATTAGCAGCGGAAGTAGAGGGGTGGGGCTGGAACGCAAAAGTGAGACCGATTGAGGTAGGATGTCGTAGATTCATAGCCCGATCACTTTGGCATTATTCCGCGAGCTCGGTATCCGGGGGCGAAAGTTGCAATGGGCAGTGAAGGAGTTGTCACAGGCTGCGGAGCAAGGAAGTCTCTGGGTCTGGAGTAAGAGGACCAGCGCGGATGGTAGCGGGGCGGCGAAGCAGTGAGTAGGTGGGTGCCAGCGAAGCATTAGCGCGTAGTTGTGATTGCGGTTAGCTATTAGCAGGCGGTGGTGTTGGTGTGGTTAGTTGTTGCAAAGTGTGATAGAGGTAAAGTAGATGGCGAGGGGCTTCTTCCTCTGAGACGGCGGGTAGAAAGAGTGGTGAGTGTGAGGACGCTAAGGTAAAGGATAGGTAATGTGTTGAGCGACGGGGTGGCGCAGTGGTGCGCGCAGTGGTGGAGAGGAGCAGCTCTGGGACGCCTGAACCACGGTTGAGCCTTCTGGAGGTGTCGTGGGCCTAACTCGACGAAACACCGACAAAGAAAGGTGCCCACTTGATAACCCCGATGAGATATCGCGCCATTGCTGCGCAACGCCATTTTTGGAGTTATAGTTAGTTGGCACTAGTTTTGATAAGTTAGCCATTGTGTAGCGGCTAGGTAGGCATGCTGTGGGTTGGCTGTGGGATTGCCATGGGGGTTAGGACGGGGTACAAGGTTAGATCGGTAATGGGATCCCCTTTATAATCCAAGCTCTTTTATTGGCACTGTGTGTTTAATATGAATAATAATAATAATAATAATAATAATAATAATAATAAAAAATTAGTTAAGAACAATTTTTAAGGATTTTCATCAGCATGACTAACCCCTTTTATCTTTTCTGCCTCTAGAGAACTTGCAAGGAGAACCCCTTCAACCGAAAAGCCTCCCCATCTGTCCCATCACCCAAAGCCAGGCCCCCAGGGGGCCCCCGCCCAGCCCGACCACCAGCTCCTGGCCATGGCTTCCCCCTCATCAAGAGGAAGGTCAGCTGGGGTGTGAGGAGGGGTTCTATTGTGTTCATTCCAATAGTCATTCAGTTACTCTGTTCTCTGAATGGGATGGTGGTGGCAGCAGGATTTTGTTTGTTGATGTGTGAGTTTGGCTCCAACCCCACACCCACTATCTTGCTGGTGCATTTGCTTCATGGCTGCAGGTGCAGTCAGACCAGTACATCCCAGTAGAGGACATCCATGTGGAGATGGGGGAGCTGGAGAAGCAGCTGGATGAGCTGGAGCAGAGGGGTGTGGTGCTGGAGCAGAAGCTGAGGGACTGCCATCATGGTGAGGGAGCAGTCAGAGCTGCTCTGGCAGGCGGGCCATTTGAGGAACTGTTATAGAACTTACTGGAAATGGCACCAGCTAAAAGTAAAACATGGTATATCTTTACCATACTTTCTGCTCCTTTGCTTGTGTTCCATTTGCAGATGAGGCTGAAGTAGCAGGTTAGCGGTAACTGTGGGTTCAGCTGGTGCGGTGTTCAATGAAGGTGAGATTTAAGTCCTGCGATCTCATGCGGTATCCTCTCCTTTTGCAGATGAAGATGAGGAGCACCTGCTGGTGGAGTGGTTCACATTGATCCATGAGAAGCATATGCTGGTGCGCAGGGAGGCAGAACTTGTCTATACGTAAGTATGCCCTGGAACAGTGAAGCAATGAATAAAAGGTAGTTTTTTTTTCTTATGTGCAAAGTACATTTGAAGATGACTGGGTATCTTTCTCCAGGGCCAAGCAACAAAATCTGGAGGAAAGGCAAGCGGATGTGGAGTATGAGCTTCGCTGTCTCCTGAACAAGCCAGGTGACTGAGCACTCTGCTCAATGTGTTTATACACACACACACACACACACACACACACACACACACACACACACACAGAGGCAACAGCAATACTGAGACTTTTTATGGTTCCTTCTCCTTCATTTCAGAGAGAGAGTGGAGCGAGGAGGACCGCAACAGGGAGCAGGAGCTGATGGCCGAGCTGGTTACCATCATAGAGCAGCGAAACCAGATCATCAATAGCATGGATCAGGACCGGCAGAGGTGATTGATTACCAGGATATGACATCATATAGCTGAGTTCATCAGAATCAGATTTATTTTGGCCAAGCATGCCTGCACCAACCGGGAATTTGCCTTCGGCTCACAGTGTACATACACTGGGAACTGAAGCCAAATTCCCTAAACACCCAGTCATCGTGAGCAGATTAATTTTTTCTCTGTTGCTGAGTGCTGTGGAGTCAGCTCTTAGTGACCATAGAATACTTCCAGAAAGTCCTTCCGGTCTTCTGTTCACAGAAAGGGTTGTGTTCATTGCTGTGATTGAGACCATTCAGTACATCCATAGTGAAGACGTTGATTTGGAGTAACAAAAACGCTGATGCAGTAGTGGCTCCACAATGCTTGTGTCAGATTGTTTGATATAAAAGCATTGAAAAGTCCAGCTAATGAGATTTTCCTAATACTTATGGGTCTGACTTTCCAGGGAGGAGGAGGAAGACAAACTGCTGGCAGCCGTGATCAAGAAGAAAGGTAAGAGGATGCTCCTTTTTTCATGGGTGTGTCTTCCTGTATTAGTTTGCACTTCACTGACCATCCCCTTAATGTACTTCAGAAGTAATTTAATAATGGTATATACTGATAGTACTGTAAATATTTACCTGTCTCTCGGTGAGAGAAGAGTGATGCAACTTCAGCCTACAAGCTGCAGCTTCATGTTTTTTTATTTTGCCTCCCTTTCAGAGTTCCACAAGGAGGCAGACGGTGAGCATAAGAAGAAAGGTGCAAAATTCAAACCCATGAAAGTGCTGAAGATGCTGAGCCCCAAGAACGAGGGTGGGAAGAACAGGACGCCCCACAAGGACAAGAGCTGAGGAAGAGACATGGGTTGGAGGCAGCAGCAGGACCAGATGGGACTGTGGGGAAAGGAAGGCCTGCCTGTCCATGTTGATGTCATGGGTGGTCAAGGGGACAGGACAAACCAGAATGGAAGCTACGGGTGAGGCGAGGAAGCGACGTCAACCGATAAAACAGAACCTACACAGAGTAGCTATATCAGTGGCCTTCTGCAAATAACCCAACCCAGTCCAGTCCACCTGCCACAACCACCCTGCTCAAAAACACAGCCAAAAAGATGCATTTTGTATATTTTAAGCTGCCTTTTTGAACTCTAAAACTGCTAAACTGAAACAAAAATAACAGACGCTAATACAGTGTGGGGTACATTTATACCATAAGTAGATAGGAAACTGTCCCTGCTGAGGGTTTTTATTTATACTGCTGTCCAAAGTGCTGTATTACCTTTTCTGACTGTATGTTACAGGCTCTGAACCCAGGTGTTTTTAGTGAGAAATGGTAAAGAATCCAGGATGAAAATTGGTCTGAAGATGATCTTGAGAATTGGCTTCACTGAATATCAGTGCCTCTGAGAATTATGCAAACGTCTTTAGCACCCACGCGGTGCCCCACCTTACAGTAGCTGTTTCAAAGTGCGCCGTACTACTGCACGCAGAGACACAAAGCCTGGTGTTCAGTGCCTTTTTCCTGTGGAGTTTTTAATTCAGAGTTTTAACAGTTTCGTTGTTAGGAAAATTGTGATCACCATATAAGGCATTGGAATTACATCTGTGGATGTTGGTCACATTCTCAAGGATGGAAGCTGAAGCTACCAGAGAAGTATTACGTTATTTAGGAATGCTCAAATCTCAGAATCATTGGCAGTCATATTTATTACTAGATATAATTTTAACGCTTTGATGCAAAATTACAGATTATTTTTTATCAGGAAATGTTTTTTTCCCCCCATAATTCCTTTGTGCTAGCACCTAGTAAACCATTGCTCAACTTAGTATTAAACTTTGTTACTCGGTACATTAAGAGAAGAAACGTAATTTCTATTAGAGGCCAATTGAAGATCATGTTGAGCTGCGTAAAAATTTTTAAATTTCTGATCAGAGAACAAATAAATTTTTCAACAGTGTCATAGAAAAAGGTTTGGAAGTTCAAGTCATTCGGGCTGTTAAAACTATTGTACATGGAAATAAAAGTGAAAGTGAGCCAGTGAATGTGACACTTATGCAAAATCACTTTAATTTATATTTTAAATGCCTTGTTTCACATGTTGTCTATGCTAATATTGTGTGTAGTTTTATTTAATCTGTGCCTGAGTTTGTGCTGTAAACACTGGCATGCAGGCGGTGTGTTGAAGCAGTAGATTTACAGAGTGCCATCATAATAACTGACACTGACAAACCTCTCACGCGCTTTGGGTGTCTGTTGGACTACCTACCTGTCCATCATCACGTTTTTTTGGATGCCCTCTGGACCCTGTGCACTTTCTGTACCCGTTTTTACTTCTCTCTCTTTAATCTCTAGCCATTTGGGTACCTCTGTGTCTTTTCCCCGTTAATACAAACCAAGGGCTTCTCAGAAAATGGGAGAAATGCTACAGTGTCTTGGCAAGAAAGCATTTTTGGAAGGGGGAAGATGAATTAATAAAACTAAATTTGTCTTCACACCTTTTGCGTAAGTGTCGTGTTCTTGGTAGAAATCATTGCAGTTGCTGTGATTTCATTCATTTCAGAAGTCAAAAAGGAAACTCCTGGTTAAGAAAAGTCACCAGTTTCCTCTGCCAGCTCAGCAACAGAACTCTGCTTCATCATACAATGTGTTTAGAAGCATGTAAGCAAGTGGTGTTTTTTAGTACTTTATTGGTGGAATGTTTAAGGAAGACGGTCAGTTACATGCATTCCTTTAAAGGGGGTTTTCCTCCAGAGTTGAGTACAACTCAGCAAAAAAGTGTATTAAACAACAACCAAAGCGCTTCAGACAGACCAATGATTTCAGAAGCACAGTTTGTCTGTTTAACACCACCGTACAACATGCACAGCTGGAGACAGAATTTTGAGTCAGCTGTGCTCAGGGACCTTTTCTGCCTTCTGCTTGCTGTCCATGAGCATCTTCAGCTCCAGACACCTGGCTTGGTCAATGGTTTCCAGCTCGTGGATTTTCTGATGGAAAGAACAAAGACGAGGGGGGATTTGCCAATCATCTACCATTTGTGCAGTTGCATGTCAACAAAGCAGCAGTCTTTTAAACTCAAATGAACAGAGTACCAGTGGAAGGTGTGTGTACATAGTGCTCAAAATTTAGTCTGTAATGCAAGAAATGAGCTCTTCCAAGTTGTCCTACAGCAGCTCCTAGAGATGTAGGACACTTTTGTGTTGCTTCGCTTTCACTCGTCTGTCCAATTCCTCCCATAGTTCACCATTGTACTCTCACTTTTCACCTTCATCTTCATGGCAAGGATCCAATGATGGATGCCTGTTGCCACTGTTGGAGATTACCTGTGATATCTCTGTGCTGATGATGTTGTGGTAGCACTTTCCCTTCCCAAGGGCTGTCATCTCTTCCAAAAACTGCTTCCTCTCTTCTATCTCATCCAAGACTAGGACAGAACGTATAATTTGTTAAAACAGTGTCTGGGAGAAGGTGAGATGTCTTACCTTGCAAGGTTGGAGAAGAAACACTTGGTAGTGCAGAAGTGAGTTTCTATTCAACAATCTATTCATCCATAACTACTTATCCAATCCAGGGTCACAAGTGGCCCAGAAGGATAGGGTGGTTAGGCTGGGTGCACCCTGGTCAGGACATCTGTTCATTACAAGGCAAGTATGTATATGCACACATATCCACACTAAAGGCAATGGAGAGTCACCAGTTCTCCTGAGTCAAATGTCTTTGGACTGTAAGATGCAAACCCGGGAGAACAGGCAAACTCCAAACAAACTGAGCTCGATTTGAACCCACAGCTCATGAGCTGTAAGGCACCAATGCTACCTACTGTGTATTACTTTTCTGACCTTTTGGCTCAGATCAAACTGTAAAAGGAACGAATAGAAACTTTAAACAACTTTTAGCTCTTTCAAGCTTTAAACAACAAAGACAAAGTTTTAGTCTTATAAATATATCTTGTGTCCTCACCCTCTTGGAACCTATCAGTTTCCTCTTCCTCTCCCCTCTCATTTGGAAGGTGACACGGCAATGGGGTATCCGACTTGTCGTTGCCGGTAGCCAAAATGTTCTGGAGCCTTCTCTTCTCCTTCTCTAGGTCTCCTGCAAGGAGAGCCACGCCAAGAAAACATCCACATGCCCTTATTTTTCCATCTACTTACTGTAGTATATTGTACATGTATGTTTATCCAACTGCAACCGAATATGTGAGTAACATAAGAGGAAAGAAAAAGCTTACTTGTAGCACTGGGAAGAAACTTCTCCCGTGTGTAACCATCCCCAGCCCTGCACATTTCAGCACTCCGTTTCTGCGGCCTTGCAGATAGCCTGTAGACCTGCTTTGCACTGGGTTTGGGTTGGGTACGAGGTGCTGAGGAGGTGGGTAACTGGAGAGGCCCCCCGTCTGGTTCAAGGTATAAATCCAAGGATTAGAACTGTCAAGCTCTGTTAAGTGCACGAAAAGAGCTTTGTTCAAGGGACTGAATGTGTTCCTAGGCTGGGACTTACTCTGTAACTGACTGATGATCTGTTTTTGCTGCAAGTGGGAAAGTTTTGCTTCCCGCATCATCACTGCCGGAGCAAAATAAACGCAATCATAGATATCAGCACTATACAACAAATATAAAATTAAGTTGCTTCTCTCAGTGGAAGCAAAAACATACATTTTACAAGATAAAATGCCGTGGAATGAACAAACTTCTCATCCACCCACATTTGATCATGTCCAGTGTCTCCTCGCTGTACTGAGGCATTTGAGAGCAGTTCAACAATCCCTTTCCTGCCCCACCTGGGTACATGGCTTGGCCTTTGTGGGACATCTGCATTTGGAATACAGGCAGACAGTAGAGATGATGTTCCCCAGAAAGGCAAAGACTCAGCTAGCGACTGTGGAAGATCATACACACAGACTAAGTGCGCAAAAGAAATCAATAACCCACCTTATGAGACAGTAAAACAAGCACTAGGTCTCACGAGTGTTTATCCTTCAGAACCGTTCCCTCTTAGGCATCTTGGAAGTGAGGCAGTGTTTTTCCCGACGCGTTGTGGTTGCTACAGCAACAACGGGACTCTTGAGGAAACTATAGATCAACCATGAGGAGATTTGACACACCAGTTTATAAAACAATTCAAATTTTGTATTCCTACTACAAAAACGTATGATGCATTTAAAACATTTTAAATATTAAGATGTGCTTAAAATCTGATGTTGAAGTTTTAATTTTGAGCCTTCATTCTTATCATTTCTGATGTCAATCTAGTTGTTATACATCTATATATCGCGACGTCACCCTCCCGACCCGGAAGTGGTCGCGTCTTGTGGCGGAAGTAGCTGTGCGACGCGTGTTTGTAACTGACGGTTTCAGATTGAAGTCCAGGTGGTTCTTTAAAACTAAGGAAGAAACCGAGAAAATGTCTGATAACGAAGACAAGTAAGCAGCACAAATTTATTGTGCTTTCCTTGTTCCCGTGCAGGTTTCTTTGCGTCTATGTTATGAAAATGTTGGCTTTGTTAGCTGCAGCCGGCGAGCTAACAGGCTATGGTGTGTTAGCCTTACGTTGTACTCATGTCTTAAAGTTAACCGAATTTTTAAAGTTTTTATCTGCAGAAAACATGAAGTAATTACATATGAGTTTTTAGTTTGTGGTCTTTTTTGCAAACATAACAGCAATAATATGCAGCAACGACACATCAAACTTATTTAGCCCGTGGTCGTCAATATGAGCACAATGTCGTGTCTTCTTCAGTTTTGACGATGGCGATTTCGACGATGTGGAAGAAGACGAAGGACTGGATGATCTAGAGAATGCTGAAGAAGTGAGTTTAAGCTGAACAACCGGCTTCAAGTTTAAATTTGTTAGGGGGTTGGCTGAACTTCTGTGTTGTATAAAAAGCCACCCCTTTTGCTTCACCCCTTTATTTCTTTAGGATTATGTGGTCACCCAAAAATTTATCAGAATTTTGAAAATATGTATTTGCGTGTATGAAACTGATTTCTACTAAAAAAAAGACTACTCCTCCAGCTTGTGCTGTAATAGTATATTTTCATGACTTGGTTATTAGTAATGGATGGACCAAGCGCAGGGTGTGAGTCGGGCTACGTTGAGGCCAATGTACGTAATTTGCTTCAGATTTTGAGAATGTAGAGAAATAAAGGTAATTAATAAATAAAATGAACAATCTGCTCCTGCTGTTAAGGCCTTTGACTGAGGTACTTGCCCTGAATTACTCCACTAAAAATTATCCAGCTATGTAAATATTAATCACAATAAGTAACATAATGCTGTAAATCCCTTTGGAGGAAAGTGTCAGATAAATAAAACAGTCTAAAGAATAAGCCGTTTGTGTATAAAGGGATTGTATTTTTGTAAGCCATTGCACCAGGTTCTTTTTTAGCACTCAGTTATATGAGGGCTGAATGGGCTTTATGCCATTCTGTCATACTTGTCCCTTGTAAATGGACCCTTGCATTGAAAATGTTGCTGTGCTTTTTCTCATGATGTTCATCTGTGTCCATCTTGCTGGGTGAGTCAGGATGACCAGGAGAATGTTCAGATCCTGCCAGCAGGAGAGGGGCAGCAAGCCAACCAGAAGAGAATCACCACTCCCTATATGACCAAATATGAGCGAGCCAGGGTGCTGGGCACACGTGCTCTGCAGATAGCGTGAGTGATTCTGCGTTTGAGTCAGTTTGACGATGATGTGATGCTGTGTTGCATAACCGGGTGTTGCTTAGTACTAACCCCTTTCTACTGTCCTGCAGAATGTGTGCCCCAGTGATGGTGGAGCTGGAAGGAGAAACGGACCCGCTGCAAATCGCCATGAAAGAGCTAAAGTGAGGGTCACCTCCTGTCATGTTTGTTTTAGTTCAGCTCTTTGGCTTCAGCCTCAGTTAATGTGGTTTGTCTGTACCTTCAGCATCTTCCCTTGCTGGGTTTTTATTTTTTCGTTTTCAACATGTTGACAGTGGGATTGTTCTGGTATTGCAGGAGCAGAAAGATCCCCATCATCATTAGAAGATACCTGCCAGATGGGAGCTATGAGGACTGGGGCTGCGATGAACTCATCATTACAGACTGAAGCAGGCTGGACTCAGCCGGGTTGAACCGTAACAAGACCTCCGCTCTTAAGACCACAGCTCAGCTGTCGTCTCCCCTGTTTGGCTTAACGTTAAGTTCACAGTGCTGGAAAACCTTGAACTTTTTCCCCGCCTCCCACGTTTGGAGCAACAACAGCGCTGTGCGCATTGCGAGTTTGTTACTCCTTTGCAGTAATAAGTCGGTCTGTGACGTTTAGTTTGGGATTAACACAAGTGTGGCTGTGTTTGCTGTCAGAATCCACAAGATGGCGCTGGAATTAGTTGCTCGGAACGCCTTTGAATACTTTTAATGATGCGTTCTTAGTTGGTTCAGTTGTGTGTATTATTTTCTCAAGTGTAGTTTTAATATTTTTAAAACGTGGTTAAGTTACAAGTGTGTTTATGTTGCTTGGCATTTAGCCACATCTTTGAAAGTCTAAATGAAATAAATCAGAGTTTGTTTTGTATCTGTGACTGTTTGGTCTTTGTTTTGAGGTATAACAGCTTCTTGACACCAAAGTTGCCAGTTCCTGTCTGCACTTAAGTGACTGTTGGTGCAGGTTCATTACTGAGCCAAACAGGTGAGCATTAAATACACTGAACTCCATCAACTGTACAATATCAGTTGGCCATTCTGTTGTAAGGAACCATATTTGTTGTTGAGTGTCTAGCAGCGAATTCATTTTGTTTAAAAAAGCAGTCATTTGGAATTGCCTTCAAGTTACTTTTTAATTCATATTGCAAGCAAAAAAAATATGAGTGATCTGGTGTTACTGAAAAGAACCAATGATCAGATTTAGAAATGAAAGTGAAAATGTAACATAATAATGATATGTCATTTTTGTTAATGTGTGAAAGCAATGGATAAAGTATATCAGTGACCAATTCCAAAACATGTTAATTGTTTATATATTACATATACATTCTTGTAGCCCATATAAGGAGAATTTTGACTTTTGGCAAAGTCTACTTATGATGGATGGAATCCTGTTGTAAGGTTAGGACCACTTGTACACAACTGACCAGATTAAAATGGACACAACCTTCATCTATGGATTTGAACCTGTAACCCTTTTTCTTCTCAAACTTGGCCCCCCCCATGTGAGGTTTGCTATTGTTTTACCTCCTCCGAGCATTGTGATCAAGGGGAAAATAAAGCTGAAACTATCAAAAGCTCTTTCCCGAATCCAAAATGGGGTTTGTCAACTACGTAGAGGTAATCTATAAGTAAAGCTATGTATAGGGTCCATGTTAATGTAAACTTTTCAAAATTTCAAAACATCATTCGTGATCCGAGGGCTGAGTTAGCAACAGGCTGTGTGTTAGTGAATGTGCCGCTATTGCTGCTGTTTGCATTTGATTAGTACGTGAAGTAAAGTTTTTTTGGATGAATTCAACAGTCACAAGACTAGGAGGATGACCTCGAGTGGGCGTTCTGGCCAGTATTTAAATCCCCTGTGCTGTTTACAGCTGAGTCATCCTTACTTGACAGTATTTAGCAAATGCAATTTAGGAACTTTCAGTCTGATGGAATTTATTACATGGATTAGAATTCTGTCTGTCACCACGGTGTCGTTTTCCCGTCTCTTGTCTCATCTCGAACTTCCCTCTTCCTGTCCGACACCAAAGCGCTTTCCAAAAATCAGGTTTCCTTCACTGCCCCTCCTCCACCCCCAGCACTGCAGAGCATTACAGCACAGGTGGACTTTGCATGGTAACACCGCTACATTTTTCTCCCTTTCTACAAAAGTCAGCTTCCTCTTCCAGAACAAGCCTGGCAGGTAACAGTAGAAATGTCTGTGTGTAACTTTCTCACACACTCAGGTGCATAGATATGCCCATAGATAGTGGTTTTTTTTTTTTTTTTTTTGTTCTGAAACAAGAGAAAATCTTGCGTCAAACAGAAAGCCCTTCTGGAGGATTTGAGCATCTAGGAACTGTGGCTTTAGCATGTTTTTCCAAACCGGTCTGAAGTAAACAACGTGCCAGAACTGTTGAAGGAGCACAGCCTACTGTGGCACTCGCACTTCATTCCACTTTGTGTGGAGCTCTCTTCTCACCAGAATGACACAGAAAAGCAGTGACCAAAGGCAGCGGTTTCAGTTACTATGGCATTAGCTGGCAGCTGAGGAGCGGAAAACAAAAAACCCAAATACAGAAAAAGGGAAACTGTAAAATAACCAATATGTCGTTTATTTGATGTGTGCTAAGTTAACATACAGCTTTGAGTTTGTACAATAAGCTGCTCTATGTTAGTACCACATTTCTGAAGTGGGTTTACTGGAGTAATTCTAAATACCCTGTTCAGGGGTACTACACGGAAGAGGTGGTATTTGAATGAGAAACCTTCAGCTTTCAAAATAATGGTTCTAATTTCTCCCCCAATCCTGCGCTGGTTAGTGAGATGATGTGCTGAGGCCAAAATTCCACAAACAATCCGTTTTTGCCCCAAACAAACACATAACGTGGACCAGGAGTGTGAATACCGATTTCTCCCAGGAAATGGGAGACTGCTGTGCCGTATTTGTGATGACTTATGGCTGGGCTCATTGATTATCCAGTTGTTTGCACTCGGCAGCATGGATTGACAAATACACCTGAAACACATCTTTGGACTGTGGGAGACAACCAGAGCAGCCAGTGGAATCCCACCTGGACATGGGGACAGCACGCATACTCCACACCATCTGAGCCACATTTGAACCTGCAGCGAAGGATCGCTTAGATTTGTGTGGCAACCGTGCAACCCTTTTTTCGATTAATACATTTCCTTTTGATATTTTTCAGTTTTATTTTGCATCATTTGCATACTTTACAGTGGGTGATGCCGGCTTCATCACACTGTAGCTACAACTCGGTACAGAGTTCCAAAGGAGTGCCCTAATGAGAAGAAAGCGAAACGGTTTTGACCGGTATCGTAGCGTCAGGTAAGTTTGCTCCCCTTTGTCTTCTGTCTGTCCGCCTCAACCTTATTCACCTCCCCCTCTCCCGCAGTATGAGGCTCTGGTCCTTCGTGTCCATCCACAGCCCTGGTCTTTTAACCCCCCTATCCCTTCCAGTTGTGCTGGAATGTTTTAATCCCATTACACCCCAAGGGTGGGTGAGACTGAGCGAAAGAGAGGAGGGAGGCAGTGATGATGATGGTGGTGGTGGGGGTGGGGGGGTTAGCATGAAAGTCCCTTTGTATCACCCAAAGCAGCAGACTGGCCAGTTATGGGCACGACTGGCCTGCGTGCCTCTGTCCCTCCTCCCCAGGCTGTCCTGTCTCAATGGCGCTCTTTGTCCTGCACCCGATTAAATAGGGGGAATTAGGAGCCTGGTGTAACCTACCACACACACCCACACACACGCACACAAATTAAACAGCTTAGGGAGCCGGGCGCCTGCCTTGTTTGTAATGGACCGAACCGTTCGGTTGTCGGTCATACAGCGCGCTGCAACACGCTGCCACGGAACCCGTGTGGGGAAAGGCATTCTGCAGTAATTCTGATCATTTATAAATGGCAGTGAGATGGGGTGATTCACCATGCCTGTGAACTGCAGGCAGACACAAAATCGAAGGATAATAAGTTCAAGGATTATGGTTTTTCTCATCTAAGCGGATGCTGAGTGAAACAGCTACATGGCTTTATTGCTTTACAGAGTATGGCAGCTATAAACTGCCTGTAGTGTGTGTGTGTGTGTGTGTGTGTGTGTGTGTGTGTGTGTGTGTGAGAGAGAGAGAGACTGTGCTGTGGTGGGCTGGCATCCCACCCAAGGTGTCCCCCACCTCACACCCTGTTTTTTGCGATAGCCCCCAGACCACTGTGTCCTGTACTGAAAAAGCAGTTGTTGATAAAGGATGGATGAATGCTGCAGCTGGGGCCTCCAGCGGGCCGGCATTTCAACAGAAGCATCGAAACGCTGCTGATGCCAAGCAAATCGACGTCTGCTTTCTGGCGACGTAACTGCGGAAACATTTTGCTTGCCCTTTTTGATAAGAAAAAATGAAACATCTCCTGGGTGGCACACATGCTTCCCAGACAACACACTTTTATAAAAACGGAAACATCTTTATTTCACGTGAAAAAAGTTAGCGTTCCTCTCTCCATAGGTGTTCAGCTACTCAATATGTACAAGATATTTTGTTCAGCAGACGACGCTCTGCAGGAAAACGGTCAAATGTGTACAACATATCAGGCATTGTTAACAGTGGAAACAATCTATTAGCAAATATAAATAGCTAGTTTTAATATATATCACAAAGTTATATTTGTAATAAGAACAATGAGTCTGGCATTTGTTGTTACAAAAGGAGGAAATTGACAGGCGGTAAAATGTGGTTTTCTAAAGATATCAGAAGGCACGAAGGAGTGAAATAAAGTCGACTAAAAAAGGCAAACAACTGTTGACGTCGGAGAAAAAAGTACATAAATCATTTGTATAACAAAAAGCTTTCACATTGTCGGGGGGGGTAGTCGGAAACAGGAAGGCAGGATCGCGTCGCACTCTGATGCCGCTCGATATCTGAGCCATCAGCCAGCTCCAGGGTTCAAAAGTTGAAGCAGAGGGTCAGGCGGGTGTTTGCAGGTCATTGTCCTGAACAACAGACTGTCGGGCTTTACACCACAGCGCTTCAAAGCATGAAGGAGAAGCCTGGACGGCAGGATGAGCTGGAACTGCTGGATTATGAATGTACATTTAGAGCAGACTTTTGACATCTGTGATGGCCAGCGTTTCACTTATTGCACGTTGGCGTGCATATTAGTTGGCGTCAGTCAAGTATTAAAGGTTCAAATTTGAATTTCTGCAGCAAATAAAAGACACCAGGAGATGTTGCTTATGTCCACAATATATTTTTGTGTGATAAAGGGGGCAGAAATTTTGAAAAAAACTACAGGAAAGTGGCTTGAGCTGCCTTGTTGCATAACTTAGTGCACCCTGGGCAATGATACGTAGATGTTGGCAGCTGTTATGGACAAAAGCCATGAACCACATCATTGTTTTTCTGGGAGGAAAGCTGAGCCAGAGAATCCGTTTGTCTGGGGCCAAAAAGGAGTTTACGAGAAGCGTTGGTGCACGAGAAAGTTCTCCAAACAGCCAAACGTAGACATGCTGCTACTGCCTACCCCTGAGGACCGGCCCACTGAAGCATTGGATATGGCTCTAGCATCTTGACATCTAGGACATTCTGGTAGGTTTGGGTAGACACCAAGGCACCAGTTGGCTGGCTGGACTGCACAGGACAAATATTTTTGGCATTGTTTAAATATGGCAGACCCTAGAGACAACAATAATAAAAGTGTACCGGAATAGGCAGTTTGTAGCCAGCTAAGAGGTTCTGAACTTAAACCCATGTCACATGGAGGGAAAGGCACCTAAAAGCCAGATCTGCCGAGACCGAGTTCCTCGTTGGTGGTTACAGCTGTCCAAAAACTTTGCACTACGAAAAGTGGACACCCCCAGCGATGCGCTTATCTATTGTGCTGTCACTATTATTGCTTAGCAGGACCCTTTTATCCAGAATTTTTCATGTTACTGATACAGCAAAATGATGGGGCTTGGACAATTAGGACTTTCTCAAGGGTACAACAGAAAGGTCCTTCCTGGCACTTTAATTTTAATTTCTGCAGTTCATTTCTATGTCACCTGCTTTAAGGATGTTTCTACAGCGGCAACGGATTGTCCAGTCCTCTGATGTACAACAGTGTCAGCACAGTAGCAGCTACACTGCTTGTAACAGAGATATGGGGGGGGCTTTGAGGCATGTGAGTGCGACGTGTGAGATGCATGTTGAGATGCTGGGGAACCAGCACCATGGACCTTAGAACTGCTTTTGCACTCCAAACTCAAATACAGCCCCCTGACTTACATTATATGTTAAAAAAAAAAAGAAGTAATTTTAAGGTGAGCGGAGAAGCTAGTATTTTACACAAAAATGTACATTTTTCAAAGGAAAATATAACAATACTTCAGGAAAGTGTGGCATCACATTTTTCAGTGTAATAATGACAAAACAGCAAAAGTGACAGTTACTATAGCAACAATGCAGTGTCCTTCTTTCACAAAAATAGCCTTCATTTTGGTTAATAGAAAAGTGTTATTTCTTCATACACAAGGACCTTTTTTCAGCGAGGGCACCACACTCTGCTGTTTATTTTAAGTTCTCCCCTCCCTTCCTGGTGTGCTGTTGGAACCCAAAGCAGAACTGGACGCTGCCGTCAGTTGGCAAAATAAAAACATGCCCGGGGGTGGGGTTGATCACCCCAGATCCCGCTCTTCTCTGCCGTATGCGCTCCTCTCCGCCTTCGGCCAGGTGAACACGTGGCAGCGGGTGGTAGGCCCGGCTGCTCGGCAGGGGGTCGATAGCTCAGCACCTCGCTTCAGCCCACGCGGCCGCTGTGGAATTGCTGACCAGTTTCTCACAAAATCACAACTTGGCAGAAAGTCACTTGCAGTCCTCGGTGGAATGTGCATTTACTACCTAATATGCAGAATATTGGCAGTTTATTATTAGTATTATTATTATCATCATTAATAATATAATAATAATAATAAGTTGGGAATAATAACACCTGTGGCTGCAGTGTACATGCTGCTCTACCTGCTGACAAACCCTGGATGTATGAAGCGAGTATGTATGTTAGCCTAAGGGCTTCTCTTACATACACAGCGTAAAACGAGGCATTTAGGTGAACACCGAATGTAGAAAAACATCACAAAAGGAAAATATTTTTTTGTTTTGGTTGCTACTTTTTCTGTGCCCTCGTGAGTGAAAATACATCAGTATAACAGGCTTCTTCTGCCTCAGCGTCAAGTTTTTTGCTTGGCTTTGCATCCGAAACGAACATTACGCACATTGCTTGAGTTCTTTTGAATTTGGGCCGGGTCTGAGATTGACGCAGCGCTGGCCAGTATTCCTCCCATCACCCGCATCTCCCACAATGCCCCTCTATGTTTGCAAAGAGAGACGTGCACTGTAGCAGAGCTCCTCCCACCATCCGTGTCTCCTGATCACGGTCTGGAGAGGGTGGTGTAGACTGGTTGCTCCCAGTGTGGGGGGCTGTGCGACTGGGCCGTACTGCCGGGGTCACTGATGGCCGTGTACAGGGGCCTCTGGGAGGGACCCATGTAGGAGAAGGCCGAGTACAGGCTGGAGGTGGGGCTGGAGTGGGTGTAGTAGGAGCTCGACGCCTGGTGCTCGCTGTACTCAAACTGGGCTCTGGAGGCCAAAGTGGGGAAGGCGGAGCTGTAGTGGGGGAGGCCGAGCGGAGTGTAGGTCATGTGGGAGCCTCCTGGAGGGGACGCTTCCGTGAACTGGGCCCCGGAGCTCGACTCGCTCTTGATCTGGCCCTTGGAGGGGTCGGAGCTGCTGGAGGTCTGGTGGTGGTTGTGCTGCTGGTGCTGCTGCTTGGAGAGCCAGGCTGCCGAGTGTCCGCTCGCTGCTGCAAGGGTGTACGTGTAGGGCGAGGCAGAGGAGCCTGACACCGCCGTGCCGGTCCCCCCCGGGTGTCCGTTGGGGGGCAGGTACTGGTCAAACTCGTTCACGTCGAAGGGCTCCATGTTGGACATCACATCGTGACTGATCTCCCCGATGTCCATGTTCCCAAAGTCAATGTGAGGCTTCCCCCCGCCGGAGGCAGATCCCGATGCCCCTTCGGCTGCCACCCCAAGCCCTCCGCGGGATCCTCCCAGCCCGCCGTTTTCCCTCTTCCCCTCTGCCGACTTGCCAGTCTGGAGCTCAGTTTTGGGTGTGCTGGGGGGTGTGGGGGGGCTGTGGCTCTGGCCTGAAAGCACACAATTAGCGACGAAAGACAAAGTGAGCTGGAGAAGATGCAGAAACCAAAAGGACCTCCAAACCTTATCCTCAAAATGGTAAAGTGTCTGATGGCGAAGTGAACGTACATCTGAGATGACAGAGGTCTCATCAGCTCTGTGCTCATGTGGAAACACTGCTGGACCTCTACGGCTCACCTGCTGGTCGAGCGTGTCGCCCACCTATGAGTGGACGCGTCCCAGGTGAAAACTCGTGCAGCGCCATTGGCTGCGGTCCACCTCACCTTCAGAATGGGCGTCGCCCTCTGAGCTGGAGCACAGCTTCCCGTTCTTGCGGCGCCGTGGTTGGTACTTGTACTCAGGGTAGTCCTTCTTGTGCTGCTTGCGCAGCCGCTCGGCCTCCTCGATGAAGGGCCTCTTGTCGCTCTCGCTCAGCAGCCTGCGGGAAGGGAGGTAAGGCGACTCAGGATAAAAATGGCCACCCAGTCCAGTCTCACGCAAGAGGAACCGGCAGTGTTCGGGGGTGGAGGAGGGAAACCGAGGCCACATGTTTGTACATGCATAAGTTCGGGTGTTTATGGAGGGCGGCTGAAAAGGTTGGAGAACCCAGACAGACGTTAAAGGTACGTAGGGTTCAAGATCACCTGACGGTGTGAGGTCAGTTACCGCCACACCGGCAGGGCGGTATTTTTTCCGTAAGAGATGTTTACATAACGCCTGCGCATAACGGTGAAACCAAACCTGGCAGATCACTGAATAAAGTGAAGCGGTGGAATTGGTGGTCTCCTAAAGCAATAGAAAACAGGCGGAAAAAATGCCTTGCACCATTTTATACAAATAAAATAGAGCAAATTTATTCATACAAATACAGCCCATCAGGCAGGATTCAGCATCCAATACGAGACGACTGGTAGCTCCACCTCAACAACTTCAATTGCCAGTAAATACTGTACAACACCATGAATTCATCAATTGCTGCCAGCAGTTAGCAAAAATATATCAGAAAATTTAAAAAGAACTGCTCTGTTGCGTGATAGCATCTCACAGTTTGACTTCTAACGCAGGAAACCACTTTCTAGTTCTAGAGCGAGAGCTCTTCCATCAGGGAGCACTGCAATCTTGAAGTGAGATGCTATTTTTAAGATTAAATATCTATGTTTTCCTCTTCATTTTTGGCTCAAGCGTTCTGTGATAGTGATAAAAAACTGGCAGCCCTCTCATCTTTACACTTGTTCACACACTGTCGGGAATTTACGAGGCAAACTGGAGAAGAACTAGAAAGGTTCTGCTTGTCAAGTCTGCGTTTGCCTGAGTGGGTTCTGGATTCTAGAACGTGATGACGTTCTCCTGGAGTGTGTGCTGTAACTAATGGCTAGCAGATGACCGAAAGTAAGAACGTGGTTCATTCCAGGTTGAAGGTGGTGAAGAACTCAGGAGAGCAGGAAACCGGTAGCTCTACGTTGGCCTTTGTGTGTGTGTGTGTGTGTGAAAGAGAGAGAGACAGGCAGAGACTAAACAGCATCCTCTCCATGATGTACCATGCCTCACATCCAATGTTCTGAGATGGACCCTGAACCTCCATGACTCTGAATGCGACAGATAATGAAACTGATAATGGATTGATGGATGGACTAAATAATAATGGACATATAATTTGGAGAAATATGGTAGAATGTGTTGAAACCCCAAAACAGGCAGAGACCAGGACAACCGTGCCAGAATGGGAAAGGCTGTTTTACTGCCGTTTAAATTTCCTGACACTTGAGCGGATTGGATCGAACTCGACTTCACGCACCTCCACAGTTTGCCCAGGGTTTTGCTGAGCTCGGCGTTGTGCAGATGAGGGTACTGGTCGGCCAGTTTCCGACGCGCTGCCTGCGCCCACACCATGAAGGCATTCATTGGCCGCTTTACGTGAGGCTTGCCCTTGCTCCCGGAATTGACGCGCACAGGCATGGGCACCAGAGTCCAGTCGTAGCCATTGAGCACCTGGCTGACCGCCTCACGGATGCTGACGGGGAAGCGGTCTCCTTCGTCGTCCAATTTGGCCGCGGTCCTCCTTTCCATTCCACCGTCATCGCCACCCATTCCTACCGCGGCCTGATGTGACCCCACCAGCGGCGAGCTCCCGCCTCCCACTGCACTAGACGGATTGCCAGGCGAGAGCGAGCGGCCATCGTCCGATCCTGTGGGACTCGTCTCTACCCCCGATAAACTGTGCTCTTCTCCCGACATGCTCTTAATTTCTTTTTGCTCTTTTTTTCGTAAATGTCCCCAGGCGAACAAACAAAACTTAGTGCTTAAATATCTAGGAAGCAAATAACAAGCATGCAGTAAGCTGACCAAACAATTTGGCAAAGCACATCAGTTTCTGGCTATTGTTTCCTCTCCATTTCACCGTGTAATTATGTACTAAATCTTTTAAAAATTGTTTCGTTCCAGAAGGTTCTTTACATCAACTCCAAACTTGTGCGCAAAGGGGGCCGTCTTGTGTGTTTCCGCGGTGCTCCCATGTCCCGCAAAAGCCTGGTTTCCATCAGCGGGGTCACAGTGTCGCTGTGTGAGATCTCAGCCCTCGGTCCTCTTCTCCATCCAGCATTAAAACTGCTCTCCTTCTCCCTTGGCTGTTTAGCTATTGCAGGTCACACCTATAAACAGAAATAAGTAAGTTATTTAAATTAAGATTAAGATCATTTGGAATAAATCAGACTGTCAAATAATGTAGTTTTTATTTCTATCTGACCAAACTGTGTTGTGCCTATATTCCATCTACTCTACATGTTAACAGCACAATAATCTTCAATAAAAAAATTTAAAAAAATGAAAAAAACAATATTTTTGGAGTTTAAGCTTAATTTCCTGTTTAATTTTCCTATTTAATTTCTGTAAGAAAAGATACCAATTCATAGTAATACACAAAGTACAAATATTGTAAAAATAAATGTACAAATGTGTACAGAATTTAACATGCGCACAATAAATTGTACTGCACTGCAGAAACGAAATGTTAAAATGTGTGAGGTCCTTTAAACAGGCGATTAGGTTCTTCAATCAGTTTTTTATCTGTCATTTAATTCATGTGGTGTGATGTGGGTTTGGGAAATCTTTTATCTAAAACTTCCTTTGGCTTCAAAATGATTTATTTTCCAAAAATAAATGAAAAATATATGGTGTTTTAACTAGCATGAGCATTGACAAATCAATCAAATCAAAATATCCAAGTATATTCTGTAAGAAGTCTTGCTTCTTAAGCACAGTTTATTAAATAAATCACTGAAGAGTTACACAGGAATAACAGAAAAATAAGTTGGTTATTAAGTCTTTGCGTTAAGAAATTTGATTTAATGTTTTTTTTTTTTTTTTTGCCATAGTTAATATTTCTGGTTTGGCTCTGGTGCAGCTGAGACCTCTTGAGCTTTGTAGAAGCTGAGTTTAAACAGAATCTTCCAGGAAGTGTCTATAAATATTTGGCCATGTGAATTTTGTGGCAGTTGAGACGATTATGGACACTTTAAGACGTTGCTTGGTGATGCTTTTGACAAACCGGATAAGCATTTCAATTATAGAAGTATTTAAATGGAAGAAAATGATTCGGAATGCATTAGGGATGAAATGAAATGTCGTGCTTTGTTTATTTTATCTGAACTGTGTTTAACAATAGAGACGGCAGGTGGCACAGTGAAGAGAGCTCTTTCTTTGCCGTCTGAATGTCCTGGGTTGCTGCTGCAGCAGCCTTGATCAAGGTACTAAATCTTATTTGGCACAGTAAGAATACCCTGTTGTTGAAGTGGGCGAATTTCTGTAAAATTGATTATCTGACTGTACAAGTCACCTTGGCTGGAAGAATCTGATAAATAAAGGTTAGCGGTGATAAAAAGACAGGTACACCCCCACCCCCCTCCACGAGAAAGTCCGATCTCCCTCCACCCGCATCTCTCCGCACCGGTTTCTCACGGGTTCGGCTCGTCCTGTTACCTCCCGGGTCGTGTTACGAAGGACAAAGATCCAGTGTCGGCGTTTCAGCCTGAGGTGAGGACTCCCCGCCCCTTTGGTTACCACCACTCAAACTGAAGACACCCACACTTTCCAGGGACCACCCGAGCCAGCACCTCCAACAGCTCCACAGTCTCCCGTGGCACCACCGAGCGCTTCGACACCCGAGCCGACCCCACGACCCCGGTATCCTCGATAACTTCCCATCCCGACTCGCCCTCACCAACGCCGCCACCAAACCGTACGTCAGCTCCCGGAGACCCAGAAATCCCAGGAATTTTTCTTTTTTGCTCCGTTTAAGCGATTCTGGCCTCAATATGTAGCTTGTTTGTAGCTCAAAAATGTGACGTACTTGCTTCATAGCTGCACGCCGGCATAAAATTGGGGTTAAAAACAGAGAGCGAGGCTCTGAGGTCCGGGAAAAAAACGTCCTGGGCAGAAACGGACGATGCTTTCCAGGTATAAAACGTAGAAATAATTTCCTGAGCATATAAGATAAATGGAGGAGACCGTCTTCAGACATCTTCCGCTTTGCTGTCTTGAGGGGTAAAGTGAGAAATTCTAAAGCAAGATCATATAAGTTTACAGTTTAGAAAATGCATAACACAGACACTTTATAATGTAATATTATTTTATGGTCCCTATTAACGCATAGTCTTAACTTCCTCCCTTTTTACCCTCATATTTCTCACTTTTATTTGAGCTTTTTTAATCAATAAAACTGACTTTTTGTACCTATATTTCCATGAGAAAATAACGTTAAACACGTTTAACAAACATCCACAACGGACTTGAAATTGCTTGAACAAAAATGGTTTTGAACGTGTAGGTCGGTTCAGCGGCGATAACTGAGTTCGAGTCGTTCTTACGTCAGTCGTGTCGTCGTGGAAACGGCAGATAATCTTCGCGATCATCTTCCACATAAATATAATATTAAACATCCAAAGAGCCACAAATATGCGAAGGCAAGGCCGACGTTAAACCGTCGAGCCTTCGTGAAATCCACGGAAACAAAACGAGCGGCTCGAAAATCGAAGGCTGCAAAAGCGTCGACCAAGGACGGTTCGAGCGATTTCTCTTCAGAAACGCGATTTAAAAATAAAAAATAACGAAAAGCACCTGCGTGATTTTTGTCCTTTTGACCCGTACTTCGCCGTTTATTGTCGCACAAAACTTCGGCCGAGTCGTTTTCTCGTTTATTGACACGCCGGCGAGCGACACAGCTGTGAAAGTCACCATTTATCCCGCACACTTTTGAGTCACGCTCGAAACGCACACTTTTGAGTCACGCTCGAAACGCACACTTGCTTCTTCGGCTTCGCAAAACCAAGTCAGCGTCCTGTCAGCCGGCGCGAAGCCGCTTCGTCGCGCAGCGTGGTGGTCACGTGGTGCCATTTGTCATTCGCGCGAGTCGCGCTCGTCGGCTCCAAACGCGCGTCGCTGAAGCCGCTTAAATAAAACACTTCGCCGTCCTTCTTGTTTGGCAGCAGCATATTTAGTCGAAGACTACTTTCAGCTGCGACGAAAAAAAGAAGCCAGACGATCCGAAAATAAAGCCAGTTGGGACTGGACGACCCGCTGACTTCGAAGGCTGTAAAACGCGAGGCAGAACTTTTCGCCTGAACGTCAAACTTGACATGGAATAGAAAACCGCGCAGCCGCAGTACAGTCGCTGTGACAAAGTTTCACGGGTGTTATTTTAATTGAAAAGTGCGCTTTGCACACAGTTTCTTCAGCTTGCATTTAGACAGAAATGAAAGAATCCCCGCCATAATAACAGCACACTTGACTTCGTACGGCAAGACTCTGATGATGATGATAATAATAATAATAATAATAATAATAATAATGAAGAAGATCGTCGGAAATTCGGTGAATGGTTGTTGCTAACTTAGTGCTGTTTGCGCTTTAATTTTTTTAAATGTCTGGTAAAAGCCCAGAGCTCTCGCACTGTCAGGGTTCATGACCATCACAACCATAACCACAACCATAACCACAACCATAACCATAACCGTCGTCGTCGTCGTCTTACTTCCTCGGAGAGCCGAGACGCCCCGGTCCGGTCAGCGCGCGCCGCCGCCGCCGCCGCCGCGCGTTCCCTCGCGCTCTCCAGCCGTGACGCTCGCGCACCCCGCCGGCCCCCTCGCGCTCGCGCCGAGCCCCCGCAATGAATGCGGGCTCTGTGTCGCGAGCCTCGGCTTAAAGGGTTCCGTTGTGCGGGGAAGGGGGGAAAAAAAAGCCAAAAAAAAAACAAAAAAATATACGTTTCGTGGAAAAAAAGTCTTAAAGGAACAGCGCACGCACCGGACGGCAGCGCAGCCTCAAGTCTGCCCGCGCTCATTGGTTAGTGGACGCTTTCTTTCTTTCTTTCCTTCTTTCCTTCTTTCTTTAATAAATGGGCGGGGTTTCTCTGTCAATTTTTGTGTACTGGATGATTCCAAAAAAATTGTTATAAACCATCGATGAATTGGAACGGAATGTAGTCTAACAAAGTCATTTCACAATTATTTAATAACTGCTAAAGATGTATTATTATTATTATTATTATTATTATTATTGTTGTTGTTGTTGTTGTTGTTGTTGTTCATTTTGTCATTCCGTTCTGACCGCAACATGTTATAAAAAAAAAGCTGAAAGTAATAAAGTTAAATAGATTAAAGGGTAATTAACTCAACACAACTATTTTAAACATTTTGCTTTATCTCAGTTCACTGACAGAATTATTTGCTGAATAAAAGTAAAATATTAACATGGTTCTGAGATCAGCACTTTACTCCTTTGACGTTGCAGTAGTGAACGTTCATTCATTCATTCATTCATTCACTCACTCACTCACTCACTTACTGCATGTTTTAGGAAAAATTTGAAAATGTTTTGTGACAGTAAGTAAGGTGAAGAGAGCGCCAGGTAAGCTTATTGATTGTCCGTCCCACTGAATCCCAGCCATTTATTTCTGTCCACTGTGGACAACCTGCAGTATATTTCAAAGTACATTTCCCAAACCATACCTGCAGCGATGCTGAATCCCTCAGCACCTGAACAGTGGAAGCTCTGTCCTGAAAATTCCGGAAATAGACCCAGAAATCTGCCTTTTTGCTCTCTCTCGCTCTTGCTCTCTCTCTCTGGAGGAGATGGATTCAAAGCCCCGGTCACGAAAGGCCCGGTGGTTTTATGTACTGTACTTTACTGTAACACACTGTACACAGTACATGGCCATACCGGGCCTGTGCTGCGTACATGCAAGCCGCTGACACAGGGGAGCGTCCGTGCTGTTGTGTGTACCGTGGGACGCAGTCAGTGCGTGGACTCACACCCACGGGCACGCAGCGTCTTCACCCTCACACTACAGGCAGGTTTGCCAGAATGGCACCAGCTTGTTTCTCACAGAACCACCAGGAATCACTGTGAATGAAAATGCTTTCAGCCATGGCAGAAAGACAACCAGAAGGATTTCACTGGCAGGCTTATGAAACACTACAGAATGTCATTAAACTTTGGGGTGGACTCTAAGTTGAGCTATGACGTCAAAATTATTTCCCTCAGTCTTTTGCTGGTGGACAACTGTTTTATATAGAGAGAAGCCTAAGATAAAGCCAGTGAAACCACAGTGCAGCTGAGCCACACGGCTACTGCCCCACCATCTTCAGTAGTTCCACCAACCACCCCAACACCAAAATGCCAACCAACCACACCAAACCCCAACAATGCCAACCACACCAACCCTAACAATCCCAGTGTCTCCATTAACCCCAGCAGAACTGTAAACTCAAAAATTCAGTCTTTTCAGCAGAACAGCACCAGCTCCCAACTTTTCATGTCTGTCATTTTTTATCATCAGAACAGTAATGGCCATTTTTATTAGCAACACGGCCAAGGGAGGCCTCGTGTTTGAGCTGCGCAGTCAATCTTATGTTCGTGGCTACAGAGTGTGCGCGAGAGATGTTTACGTAGCCTCTAAAGGCACAAGCTCAAACCGATGCTTTGCATCTGACTTATTGTTGAACCATGAAATCCCCAGTTGTTTGCCGAGAACACAGTTGATATTGTCGGTTGCTGCATCTGTCTCCATGTTTACCTCCAGTTCGCACCCCAGGAAGAGAATTTTATTGAGGAAGGCTGTGTTCGTGTTAGTTCTTGTCATTTATAACCACGATCGCAATGTTTAAATTCTCAACGTTCAACCTTAGGTCATGCCTAGTTTTTTTTTATAACATGTCCCTCAAGTTAATGTAATCTGCTGATTTAAAAAAGAGTAAGGCTGAAAAATTGAAATTGTTTTTGGAGTATAAGTCTGCTGAGAGGTTGAGGTGTTTGGGTTACTTAGTATGCGGTTTTGGGGTGGCACAGCGAGTAGCGCTGGGGCTTTTCAGCTCCAAAGGTGTGAGCTTGGATGTGGGTTTGAATCCATCAGTCTGTGTGGAGCTGGTATGCCCCCCCTGTGTCTGTGTGGGCTTCCTCCCACAGTCCAAAGATGTGTTTCAGCTGGGTTGGTGGCTGTATGCTGCCCTGTGGTGGAGTGCTGTGCAGTCCAGGGTGTATAAGCCTCACCTCCTATGTTTTTGGACCACCACAACCCTGCACTGGACAAGCAGTCACTCTTCGTGGATGGATAGTTAGCTGGGTGGACACATGTAGCTGTACCGTGTTTACTACATTTGCTGCTGAGGATGTTTTGCAAACTGTTTCTGGGAGCAGAGAAGCTCTCTGGGGTTAGGTTTTCTCACTAACATCATGTGTCTTCAGAAGAAGTGTGAACAGCCAGCAGGGGTCTGGTCTGGTCTTGGGGAGGGGGGGGTTTCTTCAGCTTCTGAGCAACTCAAGGACAAGGCACGTACGTAAACTGACCACTGGCTGCATCTGTGGCTTCATTACAGAAAAAATGAACTTTATTAAGCTAGTTGCAAAGAAAAACCTGTGTGAATTTCCAGCCCAGCTGTGCGATGGGGTCCAGTCTCATTCCCTGTCTCATGCCCAGTCCTTCTCTGGTCCACCATGACTGTCCATTTTTTGATAATGCATTAATAAATTTATCACTTTCCCCATTTATACGTATTAATTACATTGCTTTTATGGCTATTAAAACAGACACATTAGAAACATCGTACGGTGCGCACATACTGAAGTGACCAAAGAACAGGGCCGCCTCCTGGTTTACGGCCTGCTTCAGTCCTTCACGAACCTGCGCTGATATGGATCCTTCTTGAAGACGGCAAGTCTGCATCTTCTGAGGAGTTTAGGAAGTGAAAACCTATTTTGTACAGGAGAACTTGACAGTAAGGTTCAGCAATGTTTAAATGTGCTGATTTCGTGAGGGCATGGAAAGAATTTAACTTTATTGTGTTGTCTGTGATTTGAAGATGTTTAGCAGCGTTTGGTGGCAGAACAAAGTGCAGAGACGGTGCTAGCCGGAGTATAACTGGTCGTACAAAATGCGTTTATGCTCTGCGGCAGTGGCATGACCGTGACAGCCCTCACCAGGCCCAGTGACTCCCATCTTCCGCATGGTGGCCGGCCAAGCGGTCCCAAAGCATTGCAATTAAAAGCACCCCACGTGCGCTGAGGGCATTCTTTGGCTTCTGCAAACAAACCTATTTTTATAAAATAGATAGATAGATAGATAGATAGATAGATAGATAGATAGATAGATAGATAGATAGATAGATAGAAGACGGAAGTCTGTGTTTTGTGGTCATCACTCCAGGTTATGCTTTTTTACATGAGGACACTCCTAACCGGTTGCTAAATCCGCCCTCTTATAAACACAGGCCTTTTTGCTGCGACTGTGCCACAGAGGTATTGCTTTAATTCTATGATTTTAAAGCAGTTTTTAAAAACTTTTTAAGCCTCTTTTTACTTTTTTAGCAACTCTTCTATATCTGTGTTGATGAGTGCTGGCCCGTGACCAGAGCAGACTGGTTAACATCCATTTGTGCAGCTGGAGGACTTGACCTCCACTCAATGATTTTGGCTCGATGACGAAATGATCAATACTTCATCGACTGCCCATTGTCACCTCATTAATGTCAAATACTTTTATGATAAATGCGCCATCCAATGCCAGCTGAGTCGAGGTGCAGGCCCTGGTTTGGACTTGAGGAGTCCTGGGCGATGATACGGTGGGGAGGGTGCAGACTTAAAACCAAGAGCACACAAACACACACACTGTTCCCGTGCACAATAACTCCTTGTGTCAATCCAGCAGCTCCGCCCACAGCACCCCAGAAAAATCACGTTTTTTGGCATCCACTTTGAATGCCGTTTCTGATAAGGGCAACCCTGACTGTGAGCGAAGCTCTTTTTGTCACCCCCACCCCCTCTCTCTCTCTCACTCTGCTCCACACACGCATACATACACACACTCTTTCATTCCTTCCCTTCTCTTTCTTTGCACTCTTTGTCTTTTCTCAGGTGAATTATAATCATGTGATCAAATGCACGGCCCCCTTTACGTTACCCCCTTAAACGAAAAATGAAGAACAAAAAGCTATTTTGTGAATTTAGGAAAAAAAGGACAGAGAAAAGGGCATCTGTGCCCGTCCGCAGCCCCGTCTCTCCGTCTCTCAGCCTTCACGCACATAAGCGAATGCTCCGAGACCCGGAGATCTGGATTTAGCCGCACGTTTTTCTTCTTGTGCCGATCTTCTTCGCAGTGCTTTTTTTCTCCAGTGCTTTTAAGGGGTGGGGGAGGGCAGATGCGCGTCCAGCTTGCGGCCTGGTTCTTCGAGAGTCGACTGGTGCCTTGGTGTCTGCTTTTGAAGTGAGTCCATGCGTCGGCGTGCGTATGACTGTGGATGTGTGGGAAGGTGCGGCCCAGAGCGCGAGCTCTGCAACCGGATGACTTGTGTGGGTCAAAGCTGCGCATCCTAGGGGGCAGCGGTTGCTGGGTCCCCTGTCTAGGTGGTCAGTACGGGCTCTTGTATCGGTCCCCATCCCTGTTGCCGTTGCTTGGAAACAGGATGTGAAACACCAAATGTATGTTTTTTTTTTTTTTTGGAAAGAGGGAAATGGTAGTTGGGCTGAGTTTATATCAGAATAGAGAATAACTGAAGCAGTATTGGACCCCCTGGAAAGTGTTTTTCCGTCACAGGTTTGTCAGGTGTGTGTGTAGACATGCGAACATAAAGATGCAGATTAAAAAGGTTACCATGGAAACAGTCTAGCGTCGCTTTGTGCTTTTTTAAGACCTGTGGAAGTGGAAGGGATTTTTTTAAAACAAATTGACATATAGGTGTGATTTAAACTGTTTGGAAGTTTCAAACCACGACCAAACAGTGGCTTAGGTTACTGTAAGGCGCCCCAGAAAAATGCGTATATTACACCGAACTCAGAGCCTACAGATATCTGCTGGAATTTACCAAGTGATGGATTTAAAAAAATCTGATTTAATGGCCGGGTTCCACGTGTTTTCGCTTTTAAAGGAAATAAAACGTCAAACGCGGCTTTGCGTGAAGCTTCTTCGGCGGCTAAGATGCTGCACTTCGCGCGTCGCAGGTCGTCGCTTTCCAAGGTCGACGTTCGACTTTCGTGCGCTCATGCGTTTTAAATGTAAAACTGTTATTTTTTACATTTAAAAAAGGGAGAAACAGAGAACGAAATATGACAAAATAAAAATAGACAACTGAGATATTATTTATAAAAATGAAACTTTTTAGATTAATATGATATCTCTCGCTAAACAGTAGGAAATAATCAGTCTTTGTAATATAATAATAGTAATAATAATAATAATAATAATAATAATAATAATAAGAAGAAGAAGAAGAAGAAGAAGAAGAAGAAGAAGAAGAAATCACGGGTTTGCGGTCTGCGTTTTCGTTTTTTAATGTTTATTAATTTATTATTTTCTTATTACCTCCATTTATTTTTCTTTATTCTTTGATGACTTACATTTTTAGCCCTTAATACAAATAGTTTCATGTACAGTTTCTCTACGTAACTTAGCGTTTCATACATTTTCGTGGCTTTTTTGGCGCTACGATGTGCTCAGCGCTGTAGATCACCAACTTTTTAAACCTCTTGCGAGCGATTTGATCCCAGATTATTTATTATATTTTTTAACGAAAATAAAAATAAAAATGCTAGCATTCGCTGTCGTGAAATAAATAATATTTATGATTATAAAAACTTAAATCTTCATGCAGGTTAGTCGGTTTTGGTGATGACAGCAAACGGCCATGTGGCTAACATTATGTTAAAGTAATAATATGTAATCGTCTGTAAATAATTTAAGTTCATAACTGGCGCTTTCGGCTACAAATTTTACAGTAAAATCTGCCATTTACAGTGGTGGTCAAAGTAATTCAATTCGTTCTTTTTGCATCAGCGACTTTACAGCTTTTTCCCCCGCAGGGTTGTTGGATTTGTTCGTTTTTTTGTTTTCATTTTTCCAAAAATGAGGCAGCGTAGAAACGTCAGATGACGAATAAAACGTTCAACAGAAATAAAATCGATTTTATAAAACAGAGCTGCACGTTTGAAATATGGGGTAACCCTGTTTTTACAAAGGAATCAGCCTTAAAGTTTCTGTTTCACCAAACCCCAAAGCAGCTGGAGGTAACTGTACCGAAAATCAATTTTTATTGTTAGAAAATAATAAAAATAACAGTAATAACGAATAATAACATTTTGGTCTTTGCAGTATAACACACGATCCAAAGACTTGCAAACGCTTCTGACGTGTTTTGTGTTCTCCGACAGTGGAATTTCCAATGGTGTCAGAAGTGTGATTTTTACTGTTTGCGGCAGTTAAACTGTTCAAAATTTCATTTCAACTGTCACAAGATGCGTCGAAGGGGGCCACATGGTCCTCTCAGTGTTCAGTTCTTTTTGTTCTTTGACTTCCTCAGAAGCATTACAGCTCACCTGTACCCACCTGTAACCCTGGAATGAATAACAGATAGATTCCCATTTAAATAAGCGGGGAAAAAAGTGTAACGTTTAATTGTCATTTTGTTCGCTGTAAAAAGCTTAACTATTTTGCAGCAAACATTAAATAAACTAAAATTCTATTTAACGCTTAATGTTAAATCTTTTTGTGATCAGAATGTGGACCAAAGCAGCCTACAAGTTCAAACCCTGCTGTGGTTTTACACTGTTTGAAAACATGACCAGATATTTAATATTGTGCCCAGGGGAAATTTTAGCAAAGTAATTGTGGTAATATTTTGTCCTATTTTTACCCTTCAAAAGTAAAAACATGATTTGGAAGAGGAGCTGATGCTGATGGCAAGATAAAGACAGAACAGTTCTGTTTCTGGAGGAAAAGAGACTTAGAATTGAAAAGCTCAGGAAAAGATGAAGTAAAATGCAATTTTGTCACGAACGGTGCCTTTTGTAAATCGGATGCTCACGGGGCTCAAGGGCAGAGTCCTGCTTAGTGAATCCTGCAATGGAGAAAGGAGACAGCAATCCACCATGTGACCGGAGCAGGAAGATGCTGGAGTGTACAGTTAAGGTCTTCGCTTGGGTTCGCAACCGGGTACCAACTGAGCTCTTGGTCCAGTACCTTGCCCAATATTTCTTGCTCTCGAACCTCCTCTACCTTGCTTTTGGCCAACGAGCTTCCAGTTGGTTTTATCTGTTGGAAAGTGAGTCTGTGGCCAAAACACATGACAGACAAAGGGGTTACAATCTGGAGGAGCAAGAAGACAAAGACTTGTTGCCCTCTTATGGCTTCAACTGGTCGAATTCTTGAAGGAATTCTTGTACTCTGGCACAGGGTATAGAGATTGATGTTAAGACAAAATGCTCGATGAACATGAAACTGAACAGCGTTCTCCTCAAAAAATCTGGCTTGACGTCCGGTTTGTTTGTGACTTTCTGACTCTGAACCATATTGCCATGCAGAGGACAAGCAAGAACTTTAATGGTTCTATTTTTGTGCTAAGTTACAGTTCATCCCTTCTTCCAGCAAGAAGGGAAATTTGACTCGCTGCTATCCAGTTAAAAAGCTAATCCATCCATCCGTACATCCATCCATCATTCTAAAAGTGAATTCTTAAAATAGCACAAAAAATGACAACTCATTCTCAGCCATTACGGTTACCTATTGACCTGTCGTGAAAACCCGTTACTCAGCTAAAACTCTGTTATTTGGTTCAGTAGCCAGCCTGCTCATGAGTTTGAGAGGTTTTGTGCAATACCTCAGCATACATCAGTTTATCAATACTCAATATTGTATGTTCAAATATAATTTTTACCCTCAGTTGTACTTACATCCACCACAATCCACAACAGCAATAAAATGTGATGGATTCCCTCTGCCAAATTCCTTTGACACTGTGATGCATAATTGAAGTGACTGCCACCACTATGGACCTCGGGCAAGTTAATAAAATTAATTCAGCAAGCTGACCTTTCTTCTTTTTTACCCCTGTTTGGGAATAAATTGGTGCAGCTGCGCAATGCTTAAATAGGACCTTCTGCCTTGAGTGTCTATGGCAAGGCATGAATCCATTCTTTGTGCTCCTGCCACTGAGTTTCCTATTCTTTCATATTCTTCTTGCACCGTGAGTAAGTGTGGGGTGGGGTGGGTTGAGCCACTTGGTTTGGGTGTTGATGATGGTGGAGGGGGCAGAAGTTGGACTGGATTCCAGTGCAGCTGGGGAGGGGAGGAGGAAGGGTGAGACTTGATGGGGGGGGTGGTCATAGCATTTCAAACACCATGAATGCCCTATTGTACAAGCTTGGTCATATCTGCACCAGGCAGCTAAAGGAGAAGAGTCCAGTTACCTCAATTGTGTGTTGAATGTGTCTAGAGGAAGCCGATGGAAGGTAACACGAGTTTATTCAGTTGTGCATTTATGTCGTGGTTGGACAAAATGTGATTACGAAATGGAAAAACGATGGCACTTTTTATTTTTGTTGGTATCTACTGGGTCCCTGTCATCCCCTCCTCATCTCCAGGCTCCCAGCTCAACAGGGTGGAACATTTTAAACCATTTTACCAAGCGTTTTACGTCATTTAAAACTGCGAAAGTCACTGGGTGTGCAGCTCTTCCTCATAACCAACAGATTTAAAAAAAATTCTTCCTTGTTTGTTTCTCCTCGCTACCTGTTGTGTTCCTGGAGATTCCGCAGGTCTTCAGCTGAGGACCATCTGCCAGCCTGTGCGTCTGTCTCTTCAGTCGTGTGATCAGCTGAAGCCGGGTTTTTGCTTGTGGAAATTTCTGGACCCTTCATGTGCAGGTTTAGCAGACACCTTCTTACTGTCTGCTCCTGCCCTCTGGTGCCACCACCCTATATCAGTGTGTTAAATCCTCCGTAAACCCTGCTGGTACAAAAGCCTGGGTACTGCAATGGGAAGGAGATGGACTGGAACACAGAGAAAGAGGGAAATAAAGGGGGAATCAAGTTGAGAAAACCATTACCCCACACCCCAAAATCTATTTCCTCCTTTCTTAGAGAAAAAGCACCAACCATGCCTCGCTTTCTCTGCCTTCCAGAATCTGCCCACTCCTCTCAGTCGCTTTGTTTTGCTTTGCGTTCATGTTTGTGTACCAGAGAGAAGTTTTCAAAGACTCTTCTGAACCGTGACACCAGAAATATTTGCTGCAGGAATCCAGCTGTACTGAATGCTTGTTAGATAAAGAAAACCATCTTGTAAACATTTTATGGGAATCTTGCCTTATGACACGAGTCAGACCAACAGAGAACTCTTGTTGTTGTTTAGTCGTTTAGTCAAGTCCGACTCTTGGTGACCTCGTGGACTTTAGCGTGCCAGGTCTTCCTGTTGTAGGCTGCCTCTTTGAGATCCTTTAAGCTCATATACACTGCTTCAGCAATGCTGTCTCTCTGGCTTAACGTCTGTCATCGCTTTCTCCTCTTGCCTTCAGGTTTTCCCAACATCAGGGTCTTCTCCAAGGAATCCTGTCTTTTCATTGTGTGACCAAAGTCCTCCCAGTGAGCCCTCTGGTTCTATTTCTCCATGTACTGATTTGTTAGATCTTCTTGCTGTCCAAGGAACTCTTGAAAAATGTCCTCCAGTACCAAAGTTCCAATGCATCTATTCTTCTGCATTCAGCCTTTACAAGACTCCACCTCTCATGGTTATCCATCTCTATAGTAAATACCACAGCCTTGACCATCCAAACCTTTGCTGACAACGTGATGTCTTTGCCCTTTAGGATCTTGTCCAGATCTGCCACAGCTTACTTCCTAAGAAGCAGCCGTCGTTTAATCTCATGACCGCAGTCACCATCTACAGAAATCTTTGAGGCAAGGCAAACAAAATCTGTCACCGATTCCACTTCCACCCCATCAATTAGCAAAGACTTCATACAACTGGTTGTCATCATCTTGGTTTTCCCAGCGCTGAGCAGCAAGCCAGCCTATGCACTTCTTCCTTCCACTTTCACCAAAAGTCCCTTCCTCACTTCCAGCCTTTAGAGTTGTATCATCCACATATCTGAGATTAATATTACTTTTGACTCCAGCATCTGGTTCCTTCAGAAAAGCACTCCTCATGACAAAAAACTCTTATTAACTACAAATATTCAAATAGAATTATAGTGTAAAGGGGATGTGAACACAACTCAGCATTCACCGAAGAGGAGGAACATTTCTATTAAAAGTGGCCAAGTGACTCCTCTGGTGACATTTTCCAAAGTGACATCAGAGGTGCTCAGAGAAATAATTTCGGGGATGAATAAGTGAACGCCAATTCCCTGTCCGCTGCGTTGGCGATGTCTTTTATCCCTTCAGCTGTGCATGTTATGCAGAGTGTCAGAGATCTTGCTGATTTAGCAAAACACTGACCTTTGAGGAGTCGGGGTCTTAGCAGAACAAAGAGCAGCAAAGCAGCTATGGAGCTTTGAAATGTGATTGGCACTCAATTTCTGGTGCTGAAAAGAGGAGAGATGTCAACATCCACAGTGATAAAAGTCTCCGAACCCCTTGTCTTGTGTCATGGGCCAAAGTGTGGTTGACCTGGCCTGAGAAGGCCAGTCTTTGGTGCGGCTGCCCTTCAGCGTTTCTGTGCTCCGTCTCAGTGTCGCCAAGTCTCGGTGGTCCTGGAAGCCCTTCAGAAAGCAAGCAGGCTTCGGTCGAGAGGACCTGACTTCACAACACAGATTTGAGATCCCTCTCCTGCTCCTTTGCTTTTTCCTCCTCCGAATTTTGCCAAGCCCTTATCAGCCGGTCAAAAAGTGATCACGGCCCACTTATGACGTGAGGACTGGGTTACAGCTACTTGATCCTCATCCTGATCTTTGGGCAGTTTGCATGTTGAGCTAGAAAAAACATCAGCGCGTCATGGAGGCTTCTCAAACACTGAGGCTTCCAGTGGATTAAATTGCTTTGATCCATTAGAAATGAGCATTTCCATGCATCAAATGCTCTTGCTAAATCAAAATACGATTTCTATTTTTCAATTCTTTGCACCCAGTCTGTTATTGCCAGCCGGTCTGCTAGAGACATAAGCAGTAAGAGGCCTCGGCTGGTCCAGTATCGTTGTAATTTATCGTATCTATAAAAAAAAAAAAACAAAAATAAATGCAACCCTAAATATTAATTTGTATACCATACATTTGCATAGTAGCAGAGGGGGTCTGGATGGCAAAACGTTTGTCCGCTCCTTCTCTCTTTTGTTTGTTCCCTTGTTCTTCCGTTCATTTAAAAAGCAGTTAATAAATGTCAAAAAACTGCTGACTGCTTAAAATGTTTCAAAATTTCAATACGGACCTCACCATGTTACAGACTGAGGTCAAAATTCAGTTCGGTCTGCACAACACAAGTGTCGGAGCCTTCAGCCACGACTCAAAACTTTTGCAAAGTGTGCGGAACCGCTCCGCAGTTCCTTTTATCGTCTGGTCAGCGAGAAAATGACACAATTTTCTGTACGTTTCGCTATGGATAATAATGCATTTCGGCAATTCAGACCATCGCTGCTACGGTAACAGATGTTCCGCGCAAAGCAAAATGTTTTGTCCATATTAACCGGCACTGACAAAATCGGTTGGAGAATCTTTGCCGTCTTTACGTTTGCTTTTATTGGAAATGAGCAGCACGTATTTTGACATTACCGTTTAAACAGATTTAAATCCTCACCCACGAAGCTACCATTCCAGGTTTTTTGGCTCTTTTCTAAATTCCAGAGATTTGCTGAAACGCGACTGGTTTGACATTCCATCGGTTTCGGTTACCTGTTGCTGGCTGGTTCGAGGCACGGGAAGGATGCGGATGAACAATCGCAGCTGTGAGAATGGCTGCCTCATCGATCCAACTAAAGTAATGAAGTCATTAAAGCTTTGGTTAGGGTGAAAAGTGACAGTTTTTGAACTACGGAGCTCCAGGTTTTGGGACAGAAGTCAGTTTGTGGGAGATTTTATGTTGCAGTTATAAGATCACTCGGGTGCAGAAAGAGGCATAAGAAGCGTGACCCTTCTGGTCAAATACTGACAAGGCCTCTATTGTTCAGCATCCACTCTGTCCACTTGCTGCTGATCTTCTCGTGGGACACAAATGTAGAGAATTTTCAAAGCTCTAACATCATATAATGGCTAGAAGTGTCAAATCGTACTTTACACCCAGCCGTAGATCTTGCTCGGGTCTGCCAGGCTGTCGTCGTCCTGCTTGCTCCTAACAAGGTGCTGCCTCTTTTGGGATGGAATTTCCTAAAGCAGTCAGGTTTTATGTTTCTTTGGGTGAAAATGATGATGACCCAAAGGTTTTTTTGGAAAATATCTCAAGGGCTTCGCCCCCAGCAGGAAGCGTGTGACTGGGGTGAGTCGGAAGCCCACCTGACTTCCTTCTTTCGTCTCTCAGCGCCGCCAAAGTTTGGACAGATGTTAGTTTGATGAGACGAAAAAAGGAGAAGAAAGAAGGATGGGAATCCAGGTTGTGTAAAACATGAAAAAGAGCCACTTTGCAGTCATGTGTTTTTCTCAGAACATTTAATTGGGCGGCATGAAGGGGGGGGCTCGGGGGAGCGCGGGCAGCCACAGAGATGCCCGAATGAAAGGCTCTGTTGTTGGCGGCATGGAGCCGGAGATGAAAGGACGGGAGAGATGGTGAGGAGGGTCATCAACAACCCCCCCCATCTCAACCACCCCCTTTCCCCTGAGGTGCTTCCTCACTTTGTCCATGTGAGCCTGGGTTCAAATCCAGACCCCACAGCTGTTCCCATAGGTCACACAGGCAGTTTGATGTCCTCACATGCAAATTCCCACATGCTCACACATAGCCATATGCTGAGATGCACACACATGTGCGCGCGGACACACACACACACACACACACACACACACACACACACACACACACACACACAGACATTGACTTGAGATGGATGCACATGATGGAGGAGAATGGAAAATTTGGAACATTCACGACTGAACTTACTACACTGCTACTGCATACACACACAAACACAGATATCAGAGGTAGACAAAAATTGCTCTAAAAGCCCCTCTGCTTGACGGCTTGTGCTTCTAGTGGGACGGTACTTGTAAGTACGGTACCATGAGCAGACGGAAATTACACGGATATCATGGAACCTGGCGAGAACCCAGGAATCTCAGCAGGAACACTGAACAGGAAGTCCATAAGATCAGTGGACATACGAAAGACCGCACTCTGACCTCGGTGTATATCCAGACTGGTTGTGATCTATACCAGGGTTATTCAGGCTAAGGAAATTCTCTAAAGCAACGTTTTTTCTGGTCGGGAAGCTGCTGTCTAACACGGCTACGACAGCAGCTAGGAGCCACCAAGAAAATCCTCATCGTCCACCGTCACTCGCTGTGAATACACATATTTGTTTGTTGTGCGTGTGGGACAGCTGAGGCCACCCCAGCACAGTGTCTATTGAACCTGTAACACCTGGTCACACTCATTCAACACAACATTTGATGTGTGTGTGTGTGTGTGTGTGTGTGTGTGTGGCCACACACAAACACTGTTAGCCCATCCCCACCAACTGCGTGTGTAAAATTTCGATTAATGTTTCTGTAAACTGTGTTTGCTTGTTTCTTGGTTGCATTGCAGTGCGTACTGTTCAGCTACATTGAATTTGGTGTTTTACAGTAACCCATGGGAAGGCCCGACTTTTGGAACCTGCCAGTTATCGATGAAAATTCAATATGATTTGTTTACCCGATGTTAATATCAGTTATTTTGAGGTCAACTGATTCTGTTTTATTTTTCTACGTTTCCACATCCAGCAAAAACAAGCAAACAAAAACAAACTTCTCTAAACAGATAGATGGCAGAGCAGAGTTAAACAGGGCATTTTTTTTAAAACACACAACTTGTTTTACAAAGAAGAGTGTATAAATAAACTGTTTCTGCACAGAACAGATTGCCCATTGCCCAGCTCATGACAACCAGGTTTATCTAACAAAGCGAACTCTGCTTTGGAAAATTCAAAAACACGAATGCAAAGTCGATTAAATCACAATCGATTCCCTTCCAAGTGTTAAAACGGTTAAAAATCCATTGCGTTACAACACAATAAATCCATAAAATCCAAACAATTCTAAAATTTCCTCAAAATAAAAAACCTGGTTATGTTTTACTTGGTAAATGAGTGCCTGTATGTATTCTGTACTTAAAGGGCTGGGCCAGGATAATTTTGGTTTACTTTGTTTATACCTTGTTTGTACCTTGCGCTATATAATGTGTGAAATTACAAATATTGCAAATATTGTGAAGTAGTGCAGTACATTTTGTTGTAGCATTAAAACTTTGTACTTGTCCTTGATTCTTGTGTCTGCGACTTTAAAGAACCTTCTGGGGGTGGATCTATGCATTATCTGGCCCCATGCACAAAGTGAGCTCCATAAACACACGGTTTGCCCAGGATGGTGTGGATGAACTTGAGTGGCTGCACAGAGCCCTGACCTCAACCCCACTGAACACCTTTGGGATGAAGTGGAATGCCGACTGTGAGCCAGGCCTTCTCGCCCAACCTCACTGATGCTCTTGTGGCCGAATGGGCACAAATTCCCAAAATCTGGTGGAAAGCCTTCCCAAAAGATGGATGCCCTTATAGCAGCAGAAAAGGGGGGAACAACTCCATATCGATGCCTGTCGGTTTGGGTTGGGATGGTCAACAAGCACCTGGCGGGTGATGCTCAGATGTCCACATACGTTTGGCCATACAGTGTACTTTTAATTCACTGCCAAAATTCAAAAGATAAATACTTTGTCACTTGTTGACACGGACTGAAACGGAGGCCAACATGGCAGCAAGAGGTTATTGCCACTTCTTTTGCTATCATTAATATTATTGTCATTTCAAACGCGACTATAGGTGCTCTGTCTGTACTATGGATCTGCTGAGGGTTGAAAGGTCAGGCAGGTTATTGCGAAAAGCAGGTGAGTTGTGCTCGAGTGTTTTCTGAGGCTCCTGTTGACTGTTTGACACAAGGAACCGACATGGGTGAGAATTCACTGTCTGACTGTCTGGCTCGATTTCAGCCAGCCTGTTGTGACAAGTTCAGGAGACGGCGGCAATGAAATTTTATTTCACCCCACTCTGTGTTGGTATCATCATGCTTTACGCTGGTATTTTTGCTTCGGTTCTCCTTTCTTTTGTTACAGCCTTAATGTTTAAGTTTGAGCCACACGGACCCGACTCAGCAGAAAATAAATTTTAAAAACACAGAAGCTGTACTGCTTTGTCTCATCTAATACTGTATGAGGGCTTGTCAGCACAAACCGACACCAAATTAAGCACAGTTCTTTAAATGCCAAAAGGAGAGAAACCACAGAGGTTCTTCAAGAAATGCATGGCCTGGCACAGCCTGCAGTGCCTTTCACACGGTGGGAAAGTAATCCGGCCGAACCCACGGTGAAAAACGAGTTCCCGTCGGCTGCAGCATCTGAAACCTGATCTTCGCTCTCCGGCGTCTGTGCGTGAAGCCCCCAGGAAGGAGAGCCGAGGAAGAGTCGGCTCTCACGCTCGCAGGGCTGAGCAATGCGGAAAAGCTGTTGGGTTAAAAACCGGACTGATTTGACATTTTCGCTTTTGCGCACTCTCGCGGGTTGAGTAATATGTGAGGAATCCGAATGTGTCATTTTAGCCGTGCGTGATTAACAAATGCATGTTTCCGGCCGAAATTAAAGCTCCGGGTTATCGTCAGTACGGTTTCTGACATTCAGCTGCCGTCACACAGGGACAAGAGGAAAGGGTGGTGACCGCTACGACGAAAGTAAGGCGATGGGGGAGAGAAAAGACAGGAAAAGGAGAGAGGGGGATCCATCCCTCACGGGCAGCTTTAAATGACACAGTCAGTCTCTGTTCATGCAACACAATGCACAACAGGCCATTACGAGACCCCCAACCCCACTGAGGGTCACCGCCGCCCACTGCCCGCCGCCGTGCTCGGCCACCGCGCTGCATGTAAAACCTGTTGCTCAACGGAGGAAGCAACAAATCAACCTTCCTGCTCCTTTGCGCCGTCAAAAGTGCCCTGGCACAGGAGGGGAAAGAGGGCTGCTGAATGCTGGCACTGCAGAATGAGATGGAGGACGGAGGGATAAGACCCCGGGGAAATTACTCAGCAGGGGAAAATGGGCAGTTTTTAAAATGCGATTAAAGCCTTGGGGATTGAATAATTTGATTTTGGACGATAGATGCAGGCAGAGAAATGGACATTGGATGGGATTTTCCTGCATGGATGGCTGGTGGACAGCGAGGAAGCGGCTGCTGGGCCTCATGCGCTGATACTGCTGTGTGCGCCTGGAGATGTTCCACCAAGGCTAAGCTCAGTGGTGCCTCGCCTCGCTGTACGCGAGCACACACTGTACCAGGGTAAAATGCGAGTTCACCGGGCAGCACCTGGGCGTGGTGAAAGGGTGAAAGCAGAGCAGCCCAGCAAGTGTCCCACACTTCTGGGATCTGCTACAGGAGAGCTGGGAAGACACAACGTGTAAATTACTCATCAGACTTGTTCACCAAACGCCTGGTGAGGAAAAATAGTTCCCAACAAGCGGGTGCAAACGTTTCATTGGCACTGAATATGATGTCCGTATGTATGATACCTGCATTTATCTTACACCACACACTCGCTAACATGAACGTTTGGTTTAACTTTCAGGCTGACCTGTGTGTTAGCTTGACTGCGGGACACAGTTTCCATTAAATTAAATGAAATGAGCAAATCTTGCTTTTCGGTGCAACCACAATAACACAAATTCATAACAGCAACAACAGCAGGAAAACAGCACAGAGATTTTAAGCGTCCGCTGTGGAGTGTAGAAATGAAACAAAGACTCAGATAAGTGTATTCACGTTATATTCACTTACAGTTAATTATATAATAAATATCCAGTTAGACAAACACAAGAGGATGAACGAAGCCGTCTTTCGTGCAGATTTCGAGTGCAATATTTCACCTGGCGCAAGAGGGCGCCACGTCCCTACTTTTTATACATGTTCGTGTTTTGGGAAAAACGTGGATCGAGGACACAAATTCCTCCGCCTTCTGCCTGTGTCCTGCAGTCCTATGGGTCCTTTCATCGCAATTCCCTAATAGTTGTGGAAATGTTCGGCACCAACATAAGTTAAACCCCAGATGATGGTTCTCAGTTTGATCTTCTCTTCTTTTTTTTTTAACATAAACGACACAGGTTCAACTGCCCCTTCTTGCTTTACTGCCCTTACCCTGAGTTGGCATGTCAGTCAGCTGTCTAAACTACTGTAAAACACATTGTCTAAACAAATAAATGACATAACTGTTGACATTTTGCGGTTCTCAAATAAAAGTTCTCCCTGCATCCAGTGACACAAAACCATTGCAGCCAGAAAAGAGTGGTAAACCATTTATTGGTTGTAACACCATAATGGTTATTGAAAGAAGTTTCAGAAGGGACCCCAATGCTGCTCTTAGGGCACAAGTAACCTGAACCACTGCCATACACTTAAAGTTCAATAATAATAATAATAATAATAATAATAATAATAATAATAATAATTGCACCTGCTATGGATATTCAAGCTGCACATTTTCAAAGGTGCAAACATTTCTCGGTTCAGTTATGTCCAATCACCTTTTTCAAAAAATTGTGTTGCAGAGTGAAAGTAACCTGCATTTCCACTCCCAGCCATTAGCTGGCAGTACAAAACACTAAAATAGGAGCACGAGACCAGTAAAACTCAGCTCCTTTTCACAGTGTTCACGGCTGGAGTCCGGTGATGCGGGTGCATGTGTTTATGGGTTGAACTGATAAGTTTGTGTAGAAAATATATTTTTATTTTTGACACTTTTAAAGTCATGTAAAAGTTTTTTTAGCTCAAATTTTAATTTAGCACCTGGTAAAATTTAAAAAGTATTACAAAGTGGCTTCAGATTTACATAGAGTTCAGGTCATAAGATGAGAAGCCAGAGTACTCTCAGGTACGGTAGTGGTGGGTGCAGTAATGCAGCTGCCGAATGTTTAACATGCTGTAAATAACCAGTCAGCGTAGTTGCTGGTACCAAACTGTCTTCCGAGAACATTCCAGAATCCTCCTGTGTTAATAATATAGCGGCTGGATTTAATTCAGGGAAGTTAATTGTTGTTCAGTTGTCCTCTACAGAGACAGAAGAGAGGCAGCATGCAGATTTAACACTTTTATAAGTGTGTTATAGCGGCACATGTAATTTGCTACTTTATTGTTGTACAATTTGTCTCGTTGCCCCGGTAATAACGTGTTGGCGTGGATGTGACACTCGGCGGCCTTAATTCTAGTTTTCCAGGAACTGACAAGTACTGAGATTTCTTTTTTCTTATCTGAATTCTTATTTTTACCCCTTACTTGTCAGCTGTCTCGATGCAAGCAGTAGCCGGCCACAGTGTGTGTGTGTGTGTGTGTGTGTGTGTGTGTGTGTGTGGGCGTGTGTGAGAGCTCCCGGTGAAATGTCTCTCAACAGCATGGCACTTAAACAAAGTGGCGCTGCCAAAGCTGAGTTCCCCATTACCCCCCATTACCCCTTCCCCACCAGATCCTTCCTTGCCTCCCCCCCCCCATCCCCACCTCTTCTGCGCGCTTTACCCAAACTCCCGTGTGTTGCGTGCATTGCTGTTTGCTGCGCACGAGTGCGAGGGAGTTAGAGCGGTTCGTAAAAATATGCTGCCGCATTAGCGGGAGCCGCAGTTACCGGGCTGCTTGACAACAGTGATTAATGTTACCAACCATCAGCGCTTCCTCCCTGCCCCCCACCCCCGGGCTCACAGCGGCCTGTTGCTGTGCCCAGATGAGGCCTCCATGTGTAATTGCCAGCACTCTAATGGAGCCTTTGTCAGGGCACAAGCTGGAGAACAGTGCAACTGCCCTCATTTGGTACCTGCAGTGTCTGCTGAAAGGTGCCTGGAGGTGGGGGGGGAGCCACTGCCCCGCGCTCATCCCACCGCCCCTTCCCCTCGCCTGGTGTCCACTCTGGACAGACACGTACGTGCAAGATGTTACAGAGGTTGCAGGGTTCAGCTGACCTTGTCGAAAGGGCTTATGAGTAATAACTGCTGTACTGGGATCTGAATCCGAGCTGTGCTGGTAGGCTGGATAATGCAATGACACTGTCCTGCCAAGGAGTGTAAACCACTTCTTTGCTGTGGTGAAACCAGGTATAAATCCCGTAAAGCAGTGCAGGGGAGTGGGCAGGTGGACCATCCCAAACCATAGTCAGCAGACTGTCGCCTAGGCTCCCCTGGACGCAACTGAAACGTTCCCTCCAAACAGTGGATAATTCCTTCTTGAGCATTCTGTAAATTATTGATCTGTGTGTAATTTTGATAGTGGTGCTGTTATGGCAGCAGAAACAGCCGTGAGAGTAGGAAGAGTAGGAGGATCACAGCGCTTCTGAATATTTAGCCTACTTTCGCCTTTCAGCGCAGGGTTTGTACGCTGCGCTGCAAACAACTGCTTTCCCCACAGATGCTACAACGGGAGGCGGGATTCGAACCAAGCCCGCCCGCAAAGCTGCCTGCACCCCTTTGTGCTCAGCCACAGCGCAACATTTCCAACAACGTTCTCAATTTTTCTGCATTGCCTGCAGCAGCGCTAACAGAAATCGAGGCAACAGAAGATGAAGTACAAAGAAAGGAGTTTTATTGGAGTTTCTTGTTTGTACAGGAGAAGGTAGAGACAGGAAATAAAGTGCTTATTTAATCCCTTATTCTTCGCCGTGGATCTGAGTGCATTTCAGATCATTACTTTGTTCTCCCTTGGGGTTCCTTGCCTGTCCCGCCCTGTCCTGCCAAGTTGTGCATCTTTTGTTGTATTGAATTTTCTTACAGGTTATTGAGTTTAATAAACATGAAATATGTACAATAAAATACTGAAAACAGGAAGACCACTGAGAAAAAAAAACTAAGTACACTAAACAATTATTTATCGCCTCCCTGCAACCATGTATGTCAGCCACAGGTAAACCCTCACGTGTGAAGACTTTTATGATGACACACATTCCTTGTAATTTTGCCTGCCTTTTCCCTAAAACCTCACTCTAAACACAAACACACTTAATTTTTACACATTTTTGTAACCTAATAACAACGTTCTCCATGTTTACATCCAAATCATATGGAAAAAAGATGGAGAGAACATGGAAAATAGATCGAACCTTCTGGAAACACTGAAATATCGTAAATGTTTGAAACAAATAGCAATATTTAAATTATTACTTATATAAATTACACTACATAAAAGCACAAATTTGTGCATATTTGTGCAAGCACACAAAAGCACGCAATATGCAGGAATGATCTGACGGAATAAAAGTTTCTGACAGTTTGGGAACAGAGGTGTACAATCCTGACTGAGAAAGGTACCAACCAACAAAAAATAAAAAATAAAAAACAAATAATAATAATAATAATTAAAAAAAAAAATCAGATGAAATCAACGGGTTATACAGGTATATAGAAAAGTGCACTTTCGTCAAGATTACGGAGAATGTTTTGATGCAAAAATAAAATAAATTATGAGGAGAAATAAACAAAAACGAATAAGTTGTTTCCTAAAGAAGAGAACAAAGCATCTAGAAGGGTTTTTTCCCGTACTTGCACCTAAAATAGACAGCAAAAGTGGGGTTAAGAATGGCCTGGACAGGTTTACTGTGCCTCAATGTACTTCACACATTTACACATGCGCTCATTAAGTATTAAGTTAAAAAAAAAAAATTAAGTTATTTAATGGAACTCAGAATGCTGCGCCCGGCTGTACCTGCAGAAGCAGCAAAGAAGTTTAAGTTATGCCTCAACGTGTGCAGCTGACACGCAGACCGCACGTGCATTTAAAAGTTTACATTATGAAACACTGAAAAGGATTAAAGCGTTTATTTGCATATACAGTCACATTAAAAGTGGAGCATGCAGAAGAAGACGGTCCTATCAAAATAAACTCTTTGAAACCAGATCCTGCATTATGGAGGAGAAATAAGAGCATCGGTCCTGATGTGGAACGCAGGTGAGGTGGGAAGGTGTGCGGCGCTCTGGGAGTCCTGTGTGGGACGCGGACGGGGCTGCGGCAAACGCGCTGCAAATGACAGCTGAAAGGCTTGTGGAAAACGCCGGCTTTTTGTTACTCAGAGGTTCACGGAGGACAGATTACCGAGAATTGTGTCAGAGAAAAGTCTCGCCTCTCAAGTTATTTTAGAACCCTGTGCAAGAACACCAAGTAGCTCTGGCAAGATGTTTCATTTTAATGTGTAAAGAAATCTGTTCCTCTATGTATTATACAAGCACTGAAATAATTTTTTGTGCGGTAGGAGGTGAGTTTATTAGCGATAGCATATTTGCTGGCTGTCTGGGTTTCAGAAAAAAGCAGGCAAACAACTTTCTTGGATGCAGACCATGAAAAGCCAGTCATCAGCTGAAGGTGCAGCTGGTAGGGAAACGCACACCTGCATGTAAAAAGTAACTAAGGGGCTCACGGGTGGTGCAGAGGGTAGTGCTGGTGCTGGGTTGAATTTGGCTCAATCTGTGTGGCGTTTGCATGTTCTTGTATCCTCACGCTCTTAATGTTCCCGCCGGTGCTCTGGTTTCCTCCCACAGTCCAATGATATGCATTTCAGCTGAGTTTATGACTCTAAATCATCCTTTGTCTGTGTGTGTGTGTGTGTGTGTGTGTGTTTGCTATGCTTTCGGGTTAGACTCTGGGCCTCTGGGTCCACACATTGGGCAAATGCTCTTTGATAATGGATGGATGACAATTTCATGGTTATTCTTTTGGTCAAAATATGTTTTTACTTTCCCCTTGGATTCATACAGTGCGCATTTTGTAATAAAGATGACAAAAGAGCTGGGACTCCGTGCGCTCAAAGAAACATAAGTTCAAGTCCTGTTTGCCTGTCTGTTTTGCAATGTTCACAAACAGGAGAAGCACCACGAGTTTTACCAAACTACAGGCATCACCCCCCATCCTGCTGGGACCACAGGACAATCAGGGAATCGCAGACTCTGCTATGTTCCCCTGCCATCATTAACTTCTGAACTGCATCTGATCTCACTCTCAGGGCCACGAGCAAGCATACAAGTTCCCCCACAAGCAAAAGTTCTTAAAAAGAGAAGACAAAATTCAAAATGAAGAAAGGCCTGGCTGGAATCACTCTACAGGCCGTTTCTATTGATGGATGAGGAGCTAGAAGACGCTGTTATAGGTTAGGGGCGTGAAAATGAGGAAAAACCTGAAGCAAGGACAGAAAATGAGGAATTTATATTGAAAGTGAATGTGATGCTGGATTTTATATATTGGACAAGTGAGGTAAATTTAACCCCGTACAAGATCCTGAGAAGGTCCTGTGGAGAACGGGCCTGAGGTTTTCATTATCTCATCCCTTCAGATTTCAGACTCTCTCCTATAGCTCAGCGGGTCAAGAGGAATGGCAGATTGCAGCATATCAAATTCAATTTGATTCTCCATGTCCAAAACACACAGCATGTCGTTAGACTGCTCCTGAAACCTCTCCTGGAAGTCCACAGAGACAGTCCTTTCCTCCCCTTCTCCTCCATCTCGCTCTCTGAGCACAGCATCTGCGTCCTCCTCCTCCCCGCAGTGCAAGGCGACCTCGTTCTCGTAGCAGAACGCGCTGGGGGAGTGCGGGGGCATGAGATGGCGGGATGTTTTGGGGCTGACATGGGACAAGGAAGGGGTGGAGGACGACGAGGAGCGGCTGGCCATTTCTCTGAGCTCCCTGGCACTGCAGTTCGGTGTGGACGGCACCCTGTAGGTCTTGTGAAAGCGGGAGTAGTCCACCTGGTAGCGGTCATGCTTCTCAAAGACCACAGGCTCAAACCTCTGGCCCCAGAGGATCTCACGTGCCAGGTAGGAGCTGCGAGCCTGAGTGGTCATGGCCGTGGCCTCCACCATGCCCTCCAGGATCACCACGATCTCAAAGTCTTCCGTCTCCAGGTCAGCCCTGCTCATGCTGTACAGTGGACTTTGCTCGTCGATTTCGTGAACGATGACCAGAGGGGACACCAGGAAGAGTCTGTCAAGGCCTTCATCATATCCGACATTGATGTCCGTCTGCTCCAGAGGGATGTACTCCCCCTCTGCTGTGACGTAGGGCCTGATGAGCTGAGCACGAACATGGGCCTCCACAATGTGGCTCTTCCTCAGGTTGCCCAGACGCCACATCAGGCACAGTTTGCCATCCCGGAGGGCGATGACGGCATTATGGGAGAAGAGCAGGGTTTGGGCCCTCTTCTTTGGACGCACCATTTTAGCCATGATGGTGCCAATCATAAAAGAGTCGATGATGCAGCCCACAATGGACTGGACTACCACGGTTGCCACGGCAGCAGGGCACTCCTCAGTTACGCACCGGAACCCATATCCAATGGTGGTCTGTGTCTCTATGGAGAACAGGAAGGCCCCCACAAAGCTGTGTACGTGAAGAATGCAAGGTTTATGCTCCACTGTTCGCTCTTTCTGCCCCAAACCACCTGTAGGTCCACCCCCTCCATGACCTGCAGATGAAGACCCCACACCTGGTTGCAAGTCAAAGTCGCCGTGAGCCAAGGCCACGCCCCAGAAGACCAGGCCAAAAAGCAGCCAGGAAACCAGAAAGGCTGTAGTGAAGATCAACAGCATGTACCGCCAGCGGATGTCAACACACGTGGTGAAGATATCGGCCAGATAGCGGCGTGGTTTATCCTCCATGTTGGTGAAGACCACATTGCACTGGCCATTCTTCTTTACGAAGCGGCTCCTCAGCCGGCCAGGGCCCATGGTGGAGATCTTCTGCTCGCTATAGCTGCTCTCCATCCCTCTCATCGCCAAGGCTCCAGTGCTCCCACTGCCTCTTCCTCCTCCTCCAACTCCAAGACCCCCAGGACTTACTCCACTTAGTGGGTGCTGGTACCTTGAGAGAGAGCCGTGGCCATTGTGAAGCCCGAGGCTGGAGATTTTAAGGCCCTCATCATCAGTGGACACTATGCTGTACCTGTGTAGTGGCGAGAGCGAGAAAAGAAGAAAGAAAAAGGAAAGTTAAAACTAACAGTGACACAGCGGAGGAAGATAACAGGAACACTGACGTGCGTATATAGTTTCCAAATACTAAGGGGATTCTAGAATCAGATTGAGAATTCTCAGTGCACTCTACTGCCAATGTTCATTCCCTCTCCTCCTGGTGGCTGCTACAATTTTTTGTCTTACACTTTGCTTGACCCCTCATTATCACCTATATGACTGTTGCTCAATTTGGCTGTTAGTGTGCATTTCTGTGTTAATCCAGGTTTCTGCAGATGACAAGACAGAGACAGATCACAACCATCTCACCCCCCCCCCCCCACACACACACACCTCCTTAGTGATACCAGAGGCTGAGCGTCCTCCTACCTGTTTACTCGCACTGTTCCCATTTCACCATTTATCATCAAGCTCCTAGTCTGAGGAAAGTAAGTGGGCCAGAGCCAGCTGGACCGAAGGTAGGACGTCTGCAGGGGCAGCCTACTTGCAAAGATTGAGGACCGGCATATTGATCAGAGTGACCCCTCCCCAGAACGGTTCTGTGTACAGAAAGGCAAAGCACAAAGCAAAGCATACTTAGAACAAGTGAGGTCACTTACAGGTTGCTCTTGCATTAAGTCTTGGTTTGAGCTGTTTGCACAGCATGTGTTGTGGTGTAATGAAGACACACTTTTGCTTAATCACTGTAGTTAAACAGCTCAAATTGCACAGAACAGGTACTTTAAATATTTTTACTACCTGGTAATATTTTCATAATGCAGACCAAGTGTGGGATGACCAAATTAATATTCTCTTTGAAAACAAAGTGCTTCTCATGTGGAACAAGAACTTTGTTTCAGTGCTACAGCATCATCTCAACATTCTTCAACCCGGTGCAGAATCATTGAAAGTATTGCACAGAAGGGAAGAAATGACATATAAATGCATATACAGTCTTCCTACGATTAGCAAGTGCACACACTGTAAAAATTTACGTTCATGAGAACATGTAAGTCATACCCAGACTTTGCATAATGAGCTGTCAGCTATCATTTATGTGAATGCCTTATAAGAGCAACAGCAGAGCAGCAGCAGAGCAGCACTGTGGTTTGTGCAGGCGCTGCTTAGGACCTGACCCCAGGACCTCACATGAGATGTGGGTTAGAATCCCTGCTCATTCTGTGCAAACATTGCAAGTTCTCCCCAGCTCCAAAAATTTCCAGTTTCCTGTGAATTGGTGATGCGAAAAAGCCTTAAATGTGTGTAAGCGAGAGAATGTGTGTTTATGTGGCAATGGACTGGTGCCTTTCACCCTGCTTTGTGCCCTGTGTTTCCAGGATAGGTTTCCAACCCTCAGTAGAACAAGTGGTTGATGAAGAGGGGGCCTTAGGAAAACAGAAGTTTCAATTCAGTCAGGAGCCCAGCTGACATGGAGAAACATGAAAGGTGGACATCCTCCCCCGTGTGTGGCAAAGTTTCTCCTACACATCTCGGTTGTCTTGTAGCCATAGGCTCACTTGGAAGTTAACTGTCAGAATAATAAGCACTGGCACAAAAGAAGGTTTAAAGAAAGTGCTAAAAGTACTCTAAAACTCAAAAGAGCATCTTAGCTATAAGATTAAATATTCTTTGAATGCAATATCACTACACGACGTTGTATGATTTCATGGAGCTATTTATATGATCGATATTTAAAAAAATTATGGTTATAGCAATTTCCTTCAGGATAATAAAGTTTTCTGATTCTGATTACAGTAATTCACATGAAATCTGCTTTATTAGGTACTGTTCTGATATTCTGGATTTTGTTTTAGCTTAGCCTTTCTCTGTATTTAAAAGGTAAAGCAAAAAATTTTGGATTTTAATGAAAAAGTGGTTGAACCCTTAATGGTTCAGTAATGCATTGCTTATTTTTGCTATTTAAATGAAAGGTAGGTAAGAGTTCACTTTAGGAGACTTCATCTTATAAGCAGGTTTCAATGAACAGATTATGCTTATTCTGCAATAGAAGGGGATGTAGTGATGCAGCGGGGTAAGCTGGTGCCTTACAACTCTTTGGCTGCTGGCCTGATGTGGGGTTCATGTGCAGCTCTGAGGCACGTGTGGGAGTTTTGTGTCCTCTTCTGTCTTTGCACCCTTCTAAGATGAAACTATGGCAGCCAAAAGTTGCCTGGGAGTCAGAAACCTTACAGTGAAACCTTAAATTCCATCCAACAGATACCTGTGTTGAAATACTATGCTGAACATAAGATCACCAAAACCATATGGAGCACAAAGTTTCTGATTATTATGTTGTTTATGTCAGTATTTATTAACACATTGAATCTATTTTTTAATTTTTAGTAGCTTTTAAAATTTTCTGTCATGTTTCAAAATAAGTTTTTTTTTTTTTTACATTTTAAATTGTGCCTTCTTTCTTGTAAATAACCAAGAAACAACTGGAAGTAAAAAATCATTGGTTTGCTTCTTTTTAATTCTGCTCTTTCTGCTTGTGAAAAATTAATTTGATCAGCTATACTGATATATCTACCTTCTGAAGGGTTACCTTTATAAGTCAACATGAATAAAAAACAGCCCATTACCTGGTGAAACTTATTATTACAAGATCATTCTCGCTTAGTAATAGAAATATGACAAGGTGTGCTTTAATAAAAAATTAATGCTGCCAGAGCAGGCAATACATTGTGATCAGGTGATCAAGTGAGGGGAGTCAAGGTGGAAGAGGGTGCTTGGCCTCCCACCCACACATTGCTGTGGGACACCCTTTTCTACATCCCAGTCCAAACACGGAGGCCACCGAAGGCATCGGTCTGCTAACTGCCTTCAATAACTGAAAACACCCAGAGGACAAAAAGGGCAAATGTTCACTTTCTCGGTGGTGGATGTGTGAATGTGGAAGCCGACTGTCAAAGTATCTACAGGCTCTGCCTCAATAAAAATGAAGCACAGTTTGCTGTGTTGGGTAAAATTGGTGCCGTTCGTGCAACAAGGCAGCAATCACGCACCATGCAGAAAAGGGACTGCACTATGCACATGGCAACAGCTGTACACTTACAACTCTCTGTGCTTTAGTTTTACCTTTCACTTAAATGTTGTCTGTTTCAAATTAAAGGTGAAAAAAGGTCTGGCTTGGTAATCTGAAGTTTCAATAAGGGCATGTTTGACTTATAATATCCATTTCATAGCACCAGTTAAATTCTCCCCCAGTTAAACAAATTTGCATATTAGGTTTTAATTTATACTGTAGATGGCTAAACTATAGAGGTTTTTCAAAAATTCTTTTTTTAATAAATACTGTTCCATTGATCAATTAGCTGCTTATTAAAGTTGTTCTGGTTCTAATTACTATGAAGCAGTTACAACAGCCACTTTGATTTAACTGATCAAGCTTCACTTTTGCCTTGATATTATTCCACCATAAACTAAGGAGATATCCTGACTTTTTTGACATCCTTATCAGTACAAACACAGGTTAAAATCTTGCTAAAAATGCAGACATGATTCCATTTAATAAATCACTAAGTCTAATCAATTAAGACATTAGCTGGAAGGAAAATGAGTGCATGCAGAGGCTGCCTGGAGAATCGCTGCCTTACACTACCATGACCTGTAAATAAAATGTGCTTCATGGCAGATAAGCATGGTTTCTGTGGCAACATCATAAATGACAGTGGTGCCAGAGACATCAGAACATTTTCATTTGGTGGAAGGAATTCATCTTCTAACAGGGGTGGCAGGCAGTGTAGGGGTCAAAGCTTTGCAACCTGAATATTCTGGATTTGAATCCCATCCCTGTTATAGCTCTATTGATTGAGTTGCTTACCCCAAATTGACGCAGAAAGAATACCCTAGTGTATAGATGAGTATATCACCCAAGTCTGTGAGCTGCCTTGGACAAATGTGACTATTGATCATATCTACAAATACTTAGTCAGTTGGGGTGGCACAGTGAGAAGTGCTGCTATTCCTGGGCTGATTGGGCATGGGTTCAAATCTGGCTCAATCTATTTATAGTTTGCTGGTTCTCCTGTGTCTGACGGGGGACTCTTTTGGTTTACTCCCACAGTCTAAAGACATGTGTTTAAGGTTAAGGGACAACTATATATCACCCATAGTGTGGACTATGTGTATAGCCACTCTGTGAAAGACTGGCATCCCATCAACGGTGCACTCTTCCAGTCTAGTGCCCAGGGACTGCAGGATAGGCTCCGAGCCTCTGTGACCCTGACCAGGACAAGAATCTTGAAATAATGGATGGATGCACCATCAAAATTGATCTTACAGATTTTTTTTTTTAAGTTTTGGCCATTATTTTGTGAAACAACTCATCTTGCAAATGTCAGTCGGGTATAATCCAACACAAATCGGTTTGAAACCCAGCAACCGGTGGCAGCGACTTGCTCCATCTTAGTCTGCCGCATGCTTTTTAGGAGGCCCGTTAAAAAAAAGAATGGGATCATCCGAATTATCTTAAAACATGTCATAGTCGCTGCACTTCAGGATTCTTAATCTTTGAGCAAGTTATTCTAAATTAATCAGCCCTGTACTGAAGTTCAGTACTAGTTTCACAAATGCTTAAATGAATGGATGGCGTTTCATTAGCACAAGCTACGACAGATTCTAATGTGACTATAATAAGTCTCCCTCGACAGCCACTCAAAAACGCGAGTCTACAGTTAAAAGCCTCATATTAAAGTGATCTGAATCACACAGTTTAATCGATGAAGAGCTCAATCATATCAAAATAATTAAAAGTTAATTTGGGAATAAAAGAACATCGTATACTGGTGTTGGGGGAGTTTCCTGAGTCAGGGCCGAGGACTCCCTGCCTGCCCAGCGAGTCTGTATGAACCACAAGATTTAAATACTGCAGGAACCATGAAAGACAGCGTTCTCATCTGAAAGCATACCACAGTCAAAAGATGTAGAGTATCAATAACCCATAACTATCACCATAACTTCAAAACTCCTGACATTATGTTCCAATATGTATGACAACTAAATCTCATCACAGCAAGTAGCTCTATATTGCACTGTTTTGCTGTACAAAATGTATAATATATCTGAAAAAGTTGTCATCTTCCACACAAGAACAGTTTCTAGTTGTCACGTTACAAGAAACTGACTCCAGGATGTTTATGTAATTCTGGATTAATCCAGCAAAAATCCCACGCATGGCTATTATATTCTAATACCTTGGCAATCCCAATAACAATAATAATAACTTAAATCTGGCAGAAACCAATGGATGAGACTAATTGCCTTCTGAAGCTCGCAGAGATATAAAGAACTTTCCAGGGTGACGTAGGCTGGCGGAATGACCCATGAGCGATGGTATTAATTTTTACTGATGTGCCCCTGACAGATGTTGGGATCTGTGCATCTATTGCCTGAATTTAAAAACCTTAACACTCTAATTCCTTGAAATGATTATGTTTAAATTTGTTCCCGTCATTACAGCAGCTGGAGCTGAGGGTTATGGGTGACTAGCAGGAGTAACCATGATGTCAGGAGCATGTTTCCGAGAGGGATGACTGTTCCTCCAATTGTTCGGTATGGCTGAGTGTGGGTTGGAGGGTGCATAATTGTGTGTGTGTGTGTGTGTGTGTGTGTGTGTGTGTGTGTGTGTGTGGGTTACAGACTTTTATAGACTGCCTTGGTAATCTACTAAATGCGTTGAGATCTAGTTTTACGACTAGACTTCAGTAGATATAATACAGTTCTTTCTCAATTTTATAAAAAGCATAATTTGCTTAACAAAACGAATTAAAGTCAGTGCCATAATCAAGTACTGCTAACATCTATAAACATACATATGTTCATACAGTGCAGTTATTTATATGCAGAAGCAGTGAATAAGGCACCAAAATTATGCTGTCAGAATGCTGCTACAGGGGGACTAGGGGGCAGCTAACAGTAGAGACAATTGGATGGTCCTGAGCCAAGGCACTTTTCCATACCATAGTGCTCAGTTCTGAAAGGACTGTTACTGAAACTTTTATATCCTCAGACACCGCTGAGAGCTTAAATAAAAGGCACACTGGCCTTGTAATGCATATTTTCACACAATTATTAGTTTTTGGGTAGGCAAAATGATGTACATGTTCAAACTACAAGCTACCATGTGTTGGCAAAGTCAGAAATATTCAGGTTGACTTTCATTTTATGTGCAAATTAGAACTGAACTGAAACACCATATTCTTGTTATACATTTCTGTAATTTTCAGCCTGGTGATGAAACCTACACTGTGTCTGCTTCTGTTTCCTTCAATGAACTTGCCAGAACTCAGAAGCCTCGCAGGAATTTTTCCCCATCGAGGGTATAATCAGAGAAGGGGGTAGGATGAAGAAGAAGAACTTACATCTCACACTTCCGTGACAGGTGTACAGCAAACACCCAACAGGCCCCACCTAGGCCATCTGAAATTTGGGAGCTGAGATAGGGATGGCACTGACACCTGTCTAGCAGACCAGCCTGAGCCCCTGTAGGCAAACCTGCAGAAGCAAATCACTCACTACATCCCAGAAAGACCGCTATGCTCCTCCACCTCTGTCACTAAGTGGTCCCACGCACAAGAGGTCAGATGACAAAAACCAAAAGGTCCACAGTTCTGGCTCCTGTGTGGTAGAATGAGGCTCCCTCTCTCACTCAGAACAACTGAATCCCTTTCAACATCCAAAAAGAGTCAGAAACAGAAATCTCTTCTGCACCTACTTCTCTCAATTTCCTCCCTGCTCTGTAAACTTTTACTGCATTACCTGTCTGGGGGGAAAAAAAAAAAAAAAAACAGCTACTGGGTGCATTGCCTGCTGACATAAAACTGTGGTATGAGACTAAATTACTGCCCTCTGAAAATAACATATCTGCATCTGCATCTCTGCCAATTGTTTTCTCTGAGTTGTACATCAGTTTAGAGAAAAGTGTCTCCTAAATGAATACAAATATAATTGTAAAATGTAGATCTGTTTCTGCTCATAGCCCAATCTGCTGGAACTTCTTATACCCGATTATACCCGAATGCCTATTATTATGGATTTCATCTGAATACTGACTTAAAGCAATGATTAAATTATGTACAAGACACCTGTAGCTTTAAAGTCATCCATTTAGATTTAAATAACCACTTTTTAGATAAAATGCACGACTGCTTACAGAGCTTTCCAGAATTCTACATTTTAAACATCACAAGCGAACATCGTAAATAGAGTTGAACACATCATTTTGACTGATGTGCTATAACATGATTTTCACTGACAAATTCAGTGACAAGGTTTTGCTTATAGCAATATCTTTGAAGTATCTAAATATATGCTTTTGGGGGATGCAGCGCAGCGTGCAAAAGTTGTGATTAATTTTCTCGGTTCCAGAAAGGTCAATATTCACTGCAGAGCCGGAAAAGATAAATAAATGTTAATTTTTTTGTTTGAACTGCAATTACGAAAGGCAGCAAAAGCAAAGAAACCACCGTCCTTCCCAGTGGAAGTTTGTACACAATTGCACAAGTAAACAAATAAGAAAAACTCACTTTGTCTTGACAAACTGTTGTAAATTCGTGACACATGCAGTTGGTTAACATTCTGCACATTAGCAGACTGCAGTCTAATACACCAGATCAGTAAAAGTTTGCTGTAACAATTTTCTGAAATTTTCTTCACGGTGGGATTTATTCATTTTTAGTTTATTGTTTTGCTAACATGCTAATGTAGAGGGGTGACATGCCTAATCATAAAATAATATTAACAGCATCTTTATCATCTTATGGATGCAGTAAAGAAAAGAAAGTAAAGAAAGTGAGTTTTGCTGAGCTTTCTTTAGGAAAGGAAGCTCCTGGACTGTGAAAAACTCTGCAGACTGGCCTGTGACTCCAAGTTCTCCAAGTGTGAATGACTGCTCTATTCTAATAGCCAGTATGCTGTACATGTCTGTGAAAAATGGCACTGGCTAGCCCTAGGAATATTCTGCACACCACCTTAATTTGCTGCTTCGCTCCAATGGACATGAGGACATCATCAAATTTTGCAGCACATTTCTGACATTTTTCTGTTCATTCTTTCAATTTCATATATGCATAAAACAAAATAAAGTGTTATGATGTCTATCTATTCACCATTGCCAGACCTCTATGAGTCCACCTCTTCTAACTGTAATGATATTTCCTTTCCCATCAAGTGCAAACCAGGGCCCGAACCCATTCATGTCACAATGAGGAGGTGGAGTCACATTTCTACACACAACTAAACAACATTCTATTTACTATCTTGCCTATGTAGGATTAACGAAACAGAAAGCTGTGGGAAAAGGCAGGAGATCATATGTGCGTCTCAACACGCAATGAGTGCACGTCAGTCTAGATCAATGAAACTAGTGTGAAACTTGTGCAAAAATGTTCGGTCAAAAACCAGTGGGCATGAAGCTAAGACGTGTTGTAGAACTGCCTGCTACACAGTCAGATTGATTATCTAACACCTTCACGTTTACATACAAACTGTTTTACTATGACAAACAGCATTGTAACAAAAGGGAAAAAAGATGGCCACCCCTCTTGGTGCAACCAACAACCCACATCCATCGTAGCAGAAGCTTCGGGTTTTATATAGCCACGCTCTTGGCAGCTGAGTGAGAAACTGGCATGGGCTGGATGTTGTCGACATTGTTAGTTTTAACGGAGGGCAAAATTTTACATCTCAAGACTGAATGACCTGCATGCTTTCAAATGCTGTTTCATGAAAAAATCTTTTTTCTTACATGCTCACCTGAACTAACCTTTAAAAAAAAAAAAATTCACCGTCTTCACCGGAAAAAGGTGAAATCAAGTTGCCTTCCTATAACAGGGGTTCACATGTTACCCGACAACGTCACTTAATGGAGACATACAGCTCATCTTGCTCTGTTCAGGGAGCACACATCTCAGCTAACACCTGGCACCCCCTTTCAGTTTACTCAGGATTGAGGACAGCTGCCACCACACACCCACTGTTCCTCACCACAGTGACTAAACACATCACCATTTCTGCTGGGGTTCTTCCTAAATGCTTAGAAAGTTAAAAACAAGATGAATTGGCCCTCATTACAGTTAAGTCACCTAAGAGCTGAACAAAAAAAAAACACTACTTTAAACATATACTCATTTATACTTCAATTATTTATTTATTCCGTGAGCTGACATGTTTCTCCTAAGTGACCTGGAGAAAAACATCAGGTTTGTACACTTTGCTACTTACAGTTATTTACTCATTTGTACAACTGGGTGATTTTGACTGCAGCAATTCTACAACACGAGCTTCAAATCAGGGCTCTTCAAGCGCAAGGTAGCAGCACTAAACATTACCCTTCCTGCTGCCTCCATGTACATTTTCCTACATGAGCTCAAATTAATTTAACAACAGAAATAAAGATTAAAACAAAGTAAGAAAAGTCCTGTCCAGGTTCAGAAACTTAAATCAAATATCTGTAGTTTAAAAACTCTAGTTTTTGACACTATACATTAATGACAGTGGGAGCTATGACATGCAAAGTCAAGGGACCATAGCATCAGCGAGCACAGAGACACTAGAACATTCCAACAGAAAACACTGCTACTCAGAACTGGAGAAGCTGTCCATCCTGAGCTGAAGTTGCGATAATTAAATGTTGATGGTGACATTTAGCAGTTTCCATGGGAACTTTCCTCCTTAGCAGACTGGTTAAATATGTCAAATTGAGACAATTTAGAGGACTGGAAATAGAGGGATGGAGAGGGAGAGGAGAGACATGAAGGAGGGGTGTAAGTGCACTAAAGGGAATGAGTCATCGAAAGCGGGACTGATTCACCAGGCAGGCAGGGATGTATTGAATCACAGGTCTGAGTTTGAGTTTCTCCTGTGGCGTTTTCCTACTAAAATTTGTGGGAGAAGTTGCCACTGTTTCATGATTTGAGACCTTCGTTTGATTCACTATTTTAGGCAATTTTTGCCTTCAAATTCTTGTCAAACGGTTTTTTCCTGTGTACGTTCCTCTAAATCGGTAACCATCCTTTTCAACCTCATAAAACCTGATGATTCAAGTTCTGTGCTCAGCGTGATAGCTAGTTTCTATGATAAGACAATGATTCAGACGCGTTGAAGCTGTATTCAACACAACAGTCGGGACAAAGTGAACAAAGATGTCTGTGTAACAATGTCTACTGTGTCACGAAATTCAGCTTAATACGACAGTGGTTGATGAAATGTTGTCAAGCCCAAAGCCCCTACAAGTGAAAAACTAGAACAGGTTGGCAAAAAGAAACATTGATGACTCTGGTCACTCAGTCTCAATTATTATTATATTGCTTAACCATTGCCCTTATTTAAAACAGGTGTTCTGAACCTGAGATCCACTGTTTCAGGTGGTCCATGGAGAGCAGCTTGCTTTGGAAATATCATTGTTTAAATAAAATTTTTAAAAAATAATGCAATAAAATAAATAAATAAAATTGCTATGGTAGTACTGTGTATAAAATAAGTCTATGTGAAAGTTATCATTTTTCACTGTAAAAAACCAAGCACAATACTTCCTCCAAATGTGTTTATGGACGTTATTCTGAGGAGTCCTACGATGTTATTAGATCCTTAAAAAAGTCAGTGGCTTAGAACTGGCAAAGAACTTCTGATCTACAGTGATTTGTAACTTTAAACATCTGTAGTGATAACAGGGCGCTACTGTGATAGAGCAGGTACTGCTGACACGTCACATTGTTTGGACTCTTGAGTCCAAGTATGGCTTTGAATTTAGCTAAATCATTCCAGAATTTGAATGTGGTCTGCACAGACTGCCTCCTACAGTCCAAAGGCATGTGTTTCAGGCAAATTGATCACTCTTGAGTGAGCCTAGCATATGAGTATCTGGCCAGGTTGTGCTGGTAATGAATAATTGAACAAATTAAGAATCATGTTTCATGCTAAAGACACGACAACAAGGCTCCTGTGGGCCTTTGAATTTTAAGCCTTCAATTTCCACAGCAACATCCTTAACCACCAAGCTTTCTACTTTGACTGGGGAAGAGAAGGTGCCCATATGATGACATGGCTGCAGCTTTATGTGTGTTTTTGCATTTGTACTGTGTGTGTCTGAGATGGCCAGTGCAATGAATCCCTTAAATTACAGAGAAACAGGCTCCTCTTCACTTAATCCTTGCAGTGATATAAAAGGTTAATCGCAATCGAATGACCTGGCTTAGCTTTCACTATCTAATCTGAAATTGGCAGACAGAAGGAAAAAGGAAGACATTAAAGTGTTTGGGGTGTGTGTGTGTGTGTGAGTGTGTGCGCACACGTGCATGACATTGCAGGATTATGACAACACAAACATGCCCAATCATCTGTTATCTTATCCCATCGGAGCTGCACTGTGGTGCGTGATGTTTCCATTGCCTTCGTGGACAGCGAGGGAAATGAAGCTGACATATTTATAGCGGGGTATAATATCCCCTGCTGCCACCCTGCAACACAGAAGGTTGTTGTTTTGGGCTGAACAGCACTGTGAGTGGGATCTCAAAAGAAGCGCCCACCGCGTATGTCCACCAACCCTCACAATGCAGAGAGCCAAAAATAAAATAAAACTGAAAACATGCTAGCGTTGAGCTGTGTCTGCTACAGGGCAGCCTGGCAGGTGGAAGGAGGCCTCCAGCCTCAGCACCCGGAGGGCAATGCAAACCCTGCACCCACACACCCACACACACACACCCACATGCACACACACCAGTGACTGGGAGGTGGATCCTGGCATGTAATGTTTTACTTTTGTGATAATAAAACATCAATGAAGATGTCGGGAGGGGAGTTGTGACTAGTGTCTGAATCGAAGCCAAAGGAGCACAAAGCAAAGGGAGCACTGAAAGTGCCAGGAGGGAGAACAGCGGTGCATCACATAAGCAGAAACTCTGACGGACAGTAGGTTACAAAGTTGGCACAGAAACCCTGCTTAGAAATAGTGCCTGCAATAATATCTAAATATAATCTACTTTCCTGCAGAAAACTGGGGAGCTGTCCAGTTTTGCACGGTGCTGAAATACCACACGTAGCAGATCAGTACCTCTGAAATCAATAGAGTAATACCCCAGTGAGAACTCAGGATGTTGTTCCTAGAAAGCAGAGCACTAGCTAAAACAGAGCTATGCTAGGCCTTTAAAGCATTACATCTTATTAGGTGGATGAAAATACAAATACAGGTGTGCCCGGCATACCAGCATAATGGGTTTCTACAAATCAGCTACTAAGGAGAAATCTCAAAAAGTTAGATTACCATTAATTTAACTGGGAAAAACTTTTAAGCATTCTCTAGCTGATACACTAGATGCACTATATAAATTAATATCAGATCACAACACCAGAATCACATAAATAATTGTTTCCTATTTTTCTAACTGAAACAAACATGTCCATAAAAATATGTAGGGAAATACTTGATAAATAGGGTAAGATAGGAATTCTCCTCTTTCTCAGCTAGTCCTTATTCTGTGTCCACAGGGAGCTCCTCCTACCAATGTGTCCCTGTCCCCATGGGCAACATCCAGACCCTCAAAAACACACACACACGCACACAAATTACGTTCAGCTGTGGGAAAACATTAAGATTATAAGATTAAAATGGATGAAATTTAAATGCACGTGCCCGTAAGTTGTGTGCAGTGGTGCCCTGATTGTGTATGAGAGGACATAAAAATGGTGGTCTCGTGTAGTGTGGAGTGGACACAGCAGTCACAACTGAGTGTCACAGGTGGTGCCCAAAAAAGCACGATGAACACCCCACCCCCACGGGAGAGGGATTGGAGTTCTTGGTATGAGCACTGAAGAGATGTGAGTAGAAAGAGGATTATAACAATATTAACAACAAACGTGAGAGGTGTGCAATGCAATAATAAAACAGTGCTAAATAGAGCAATGTTAAGTGGGGGACTACTGCATTTTTACACAGACCCATTTCATTGCATCCCAGAACCACTTTCAACCAATATGTCTTTTGAGTTTTGTTTATATTTTTTGAAAAGGTTTTTCCAACATACATAAAGAATCACATTTTACATTGTCTTAAAATGTATAGCCAAACAACTGAGCTGATGTATGAGTTGTGAAATGCTGCTGTAATTGCAGTTCTCTTTTACATGGATCATTGGTCACTGCCTCGACAACTTTCTGGGGATTTGAGGGTATATAATCTCTTCAGTAACTAGCAACAATACCTCCAGCCCTTCTCTGCAGAGACAGTTGACAGAGTTGCAAGCTTTCTGTTGACAGAGGCTTGCGGGTGAATTGGCATCTCGTACACTTTTGTGGCAGTGGCATGTGTAGTCTCAGAACATCCAAGAATAAATGGGCTCAGTTGGTTATGATCAGTCCCTCAACATTTCATCTCAACATGAGCACAGTGTTTCCAGCCAAGTTAATAAACTCACCAGTGCCCAGAAACACAAAATCTGTGTCTTAGTAACAGAAACATTCTGAAGATGTGATATCTTGGCATTATTTCAAGTAAACATTTGAAATACTGAAAAAAATCATTTTAGTTAATTGTAAAATATTGCGAATATACAGAAAAAATAAAAAAATTAAAATAAATAATAATAATAATAATAATAATAATACTGCATGATTGTTCAAGAGGAAAAGCCTAGTTTTTACGGGATGAAGAAGGTAAAAATGGACTATGCACTCTGAGCTCCAGAATGTTCCATACAGATTCAATGACGTTCAGATCTGGAGGTTGGAGAGGCCATTGAAAGCATTTGACTTCATCCTTGTGTTCATGATACCACTTCTGAAATGTTTATATTTGAAACTAAAGGTATTATTATCCAGTAATAAGGAAAAATGATAAGCAAAGACTTTTTGTACCATAGGGTGCATGTGGTGCTGTAGAATAGCCTCGTACTCCTTTGGTGTTACACGACCACACTGAACAAACATCAGACCCGATAATGCCTATGACAAAGCTGCCCATACCTTTACACATTCCACACATACTGTAGCTTTTGTTGAGACTGGGTCATAGAGGTGCTGATTCAGTTTTGCATTGAGTTTTGAGGCTGCACCTTTGAAGCATTTAGCAGTTATGCTGTGCAGTGTCCGTCTATCCCTGTAGGTGAGCTTTTACTTGTGCCACAGTTCCTTTTGGCTGATGCAGCCTGTCCATGTTCAACATATGCTATAATTTTTTTGAGACTGTTCCCCTTGACACACTAAATAATTTTGCTGTTTTCTGACCGATGTATTCCCAATTCAGGCACTGACTATTTGGCCTCTTTGGAACTCTGTTAGTTGCCTCATGTTGTTTTGAAAACTCACATATTGGTGCTAATCGTCAGACCTCTTCCATTGCTGACACATACTGCTAACTAGCAATCAAACTAATATGACTCACATTTGCAGCTGCATGTTTAATTGTGATCTAGTTAAATAAAAGTTAAGCTCTTTTTTAATGTAGTTTTTCCCATTATTTATCCACTCCCTGAATTTCACAACTTTAATGCATAATTTCATCCATTATACAGGTCTACAGAATTATGAACATTCTGGTCCTACAAAAATGTATTGCTGCAATATATATTGCAGCAACATTGTACAGTTATTACATTTTTTTTACTAAGTTCTACAATATATTTTTTTCCCTGCATCCCGCATCTGTCACAGTCCCACTATTGCAAAGTTCTTACGCTGCCTTTAAAATCCACAAATGTGCTAGCGATGAGATCCGCTGACAAACATAATTTCATAAACCACCATGCAGTCTTATTCAGAAGCCCCACTGCTTTTTTTGTGTTTCTGTGTTCTGCTCCATTTTTCGTTACAAAAACTTTGGCTCATCTCCAGAAAAAGAGATGTGTCATCAGGTAACTGTGTGCATTTTGTATGTGTTACACAAACAAGCGCTATGCAGTACATTAGTGCATCTTACAGTTGGTATAATTAGGACCAAATCTGATTTCTGTTGTTGACAAAAGCAATCCACACACACACACACACACACACACACACACACACACACACACACACCATTTAGTTTCAAATACTGAAGCAACAACGTAAACCTGAACTGCAATGCAAACTGGATACAAGACACATGGCAAAAGCCATAACCTTCCATTTGAAGGACTCGGGTTCAAATCGCTCTCCTGCTGTAATGCCCTTGATCCAGGAAATTACTCTGAACTGATACAGTAAAAATTACCCAATTATATAAATGGGTAAAACACTGTAAGTAGCTCTGCATGCAGTTCTCACATTATAAATCCCTTTTTGAAGAAAAGCACCAGCTAAGTGAATAAATGAAAATAATTTATCAATACACTCATGTATCTATTTGGTTGTGCTTGCTTGATTCAGCTATCAATAGACTACAGCCTATAGCTGCTTACTGCTTGATCTACTGACTGGGTGGCACCTATGTCAGATATGTCGCTTAATTTTAAGCCTATCCTATTTATTGACCACTTTAAAACATCCAGAAGAATGCATGGATGGACATTTCCATGTCTTAAAAGTTCAATATGTTAGCATGGCTGAGGGGCATGTCAATACTGCAGATAAACAAGGCACACAGCCAACTGCAAGGTGTGTGCTTAATTATGTTTCCCATATTCTACTTCCAAGACTGCTTGTGTCACCTCCTGCTTTGAGGAAGTTGTTCATTTATTGCATTGCTCCAGCCAACCATTTACACGGTTAACTCTTTTGTGACCGGAATTATTAATAGCAGTTCCATGTGGTTCTGCCCATTGAGACTCAGTGGTAACCCATAAGCTGTTCTTGGCATCGCTAATGTTGTGGTGTAACTTTATTTATTTATTTATTTATTTTAAACTGAGAAAAAACCGATTGCTTTCTTGGAATGAAGCATGTTTGGCTGTGTAGCCAATGTAGAAGTACAAAAAATAAAAAAGGGTATTTCTTTCTAAAATCACTGGCATTTAATAAACTGTCACTGAAGGAAATCATATTACCTTTTAGTTTAGTAATATTTGTAAATTCATCCTTAAAAATAAATGTAATCTTATTGCATTGCATCTATTTTTATTATTACAAAAATGATATTAATGCCTTGTATCCTTTTCTTTCTTTGCACCTTTTGCTTTGGGTCTACATTACTTTAAGCTGTAATGCATTCACAGCCGGCATTCTCAAAGGTTTGATATTCTCTATTTAGTCAGTGAACAGCGTTTTCTGCTGGACATCGCAGTGCAAATATTCAAGATCCATGAAAAGCAGCGGAAGAAAAGTCCTGTCAAACATCTCCGAAGACTCAAAATCATCCATTCATGGAAAGACTAAGTTGCTCAACCGATTGAAATATGGAGAAATAGTGTTAATTTGGCCCACTTCAGTCTCATTTTGCCATAGTTACCAGAGCCCCTCTCTTTTCAGCTGTTTTCATGTTAACCTGGAAGGTACAGAAGCACAGTAAACACTGTAAAATGTAAAACCTGCATGGTTAAAAAAGCACAGCAAACGCTCCGAAACCTGCATGGTAAAATAAATAAATAAATAAAAATAAAAATAAAAATAAAAATAAAAATAAAAATAAAAATAAAAATAATAATAATAATAATAATAATAATAATTGTCTCGAAGGAACAAATTACCTGTACGTGCAGGTGTACGGAGAAGCAAGAGAAAATGAAACTTTGGTCTTTTCAAGTGGCCATTATAAAATGATTTTAAATCGGTAGAGAAAGTGGGGGAAACAGCCCCAAACCGCAAGAATTTACCTGTGTAGTTCATTGAAAGGCCCCAGAATGTAATAACGGAAAAAACAAGCGCACTCGAAAAACGCGAGAAACGCCTCGCTGCCAAACTCGCGCGGTACCTGCATAAGCAAAAAAATATTTGTGCACGTATATGTATAAGAATATACGCATATGTGCAATGTATGAATGAAGAGTGACCGCCGAAAAGCAGCTAAGGAAAAGTTTACGTGCGCTTCCGAGCAGCGCAGACGTTGCACGGAGGCGCGCTCACCTTTTCCTCCGCAAACGTCCTTTAACCGGAGCGCTGAGGGGGGGAAGGCGCCGCTTAAAAGTGTGTCATCCCGCCGCGACTCGGCTTGTGTCGCTCCCGTCCCGGTGTCACTTGTGCCAACTTTCTTTGCCGCCTCACTTCTTCCTCTGCGTCCCTTCGGCTCCTTCCGAGGCACCCGAGGGAGTCGCGCGCTCGCGGCGGCGCCCGCCTCGCGCCGCGTCCATCTCCGCCGGGCGCGCGCGTCCCCGCGCGTGCGTGGGCGCGAGGAAAGCGCGTTTGCGCGCCTGCGTGGCGCCGTGCTTTTCGCCCGCTTCCCTTTTTGCCTCCGTGTGCGTGGCTGGACGTGGCGAGTTTCTTGGCTGCTCGTGGGAATTATTGTTTGTCGTCTGTAAAACGCGTGCGCTTGTGCAGCTCGTTACCTTTTGAAGATGTTGCGACGCGGTGCAGAAGTGGAAAGTGTGCGGTGGTGACAGTTTCGTCCCTCGTACATCCGGGTGCTTGTAGAGTTCTCATTTTCAGTGCGGCCTGGGGAATAATATTTAGGGGAAAGGGGTCGAATGGATCATCCGGAGCCCCTGCTTTGGGTCAAAATCCCTTCATTCTATCCCTCAATTCCCTTTAACCTGGTAAAATGGCTGATTCCACTTTTTTGATTCTCCTCATCAAAACTGAAACGAAGAAAAAGGAGCCACGCTGCTCCTAAATACTCTAAATATGAACATTGCACTATCATACAAACAGATACAGAATCCCTGATATGATAGTGTAATGTTCATATTTAGAGTATTTAGGACCAGCGTGGCTCCTTGGTTTTCAAGTATTTTTTTATTTTTTGATGAAAACCAAGGACCTCTGAGAATTTTGTTGCAGATATAATTATATATCTCTTTGACTGCTTATGTTTCTTCTTTCTGTCTGTCTGTCTGTCTGTATGCCTGTCCCACCCATGGTGGAAACCCATCTGTTTCACAAGCATTTTTCTGGTACTTTTTGTTGTTCTAGGTTTAGTCTGTGGTTGTAGGTTTGGTTGCTGTGTGCTGTTGGTTTGGCTGCTGTGTCTTCTCCCCCCCGCCAATCCCCAATGTATATCTTTTTTTTCCCCACATACCTATTCCTATTTGTTAACCGTTTGTTTACTCTCTTATTTGTTATTATTTATTTGTTTTCCTCTCCCGAATATCCTGTACCTTACTTATTTATACTTTACATATTTATGTACATATTGCGCTACTGAGGATGCCCGGAAACAAAACTTTTCATGGGGACAACACTGCTATGCTGTGTTGTTCACACAGGCATTTTTTTGTTTCCTTTGGTATATTTTTATCTATTCACATCTATCCATACAGTATAATTTTAATAACAAGCCTATGCTTCACAGACCCCCCTGAAGCAAATCCTCAGACCCCCAAGGGGCCCATGGATCCCAGGTTGTGAACACCTACTCTATGGTATGAAAATGGAGGATATCATCCATAGGGACTTGCAGTTTCACTCAAGTACTTGAAGAGCTCAGGGTTACAACAGCAGTACAAGTGCTGAAATTCAAAGGTGCAGGAGTTCAGCTATTGCTGTGCGGCCGCTACTTCACGCACAGCCGCAACAGTGGGCCGCGTCACAGGTCACTCTCTGAATTTTGACGTCAATTTCGGAACGAGCCTCACAACGACGCATGATGATGGGGCAGCCGCGCGAACAAACGGACCTGCGACTTTGCCATCCTTGCAGCCGATTCTCAGAATTGTCAGCCTTGCTGCGTCAGCGCAGTTGCCGGAGGAAATTGGTTGTCGGGTTGATGTGGCGTCTTGCCTTCGGGTGGACTGGGAAGAGGGTGCAGCTCTGCATCCCCCACCACACTGCTCTTCTTTGAGTGGTTGTGCTGTTAAGTCTTCAAGCAAAGCACCCTACAATTTAGCTGCGATTCAGCTCTCCACACATTTTCATTGCTTTATATAACTCTTAAAGGTGTAGAATCATGTCTATCATACGCAGCGATGCCATTGTACATTTTCCCAAAATGCTGACACAAAAACACAGTGTACAAGCATTATTTCTGCAGATAGTTCATGATTTCTACCTGTGGTATAGATTACAGGTGTTTAGTTTTTATTTTGGCCTGCTGGATTGTTCCTGTGATTGGCTGTAGGTGCTGAAGGCCGTGAGAAAATGCCCGTGTGAAACGTGTGTCTGCGAAGGCGGCAGTGCTGCGCCTTCGGTGCCGACATCTCCGATCCACATAAGGAGCAGCAGCAACATCTCTGGGTCCCTACATCCTCACACACCCACAGACTGGGTCCTTCTTCCAAGCCCTTATCTCTCCCACAGCACTCTGCCTCTCTGTCAAAGCCGGTTAGCCTCCAAACAGAGAGTTGACAAAATAAATAAATAAATTTGAAAAAAGCAGCCCACCCGCTTCTCTCTGTCTCTCTCTCTCTCTTTCTCTCTTTAATGCAGTCGGAGGAGCTACTGTGGCCTTTTACGTTACTGCGTTTATTTCTGTTCTGCTACTTGGAGATTGACTTTGAGCACAGAGCCTGTCTTGTCGAGTGATTCCCCCCACACAGGTCTTTGCAATTCATTGAACTTGAAGAGATTAGGAAGATGCAAGGGAATTCTTGCTGTCACTAAAGCGCAAAGAATTGTCCCATTGTCATTCATTTGCCGGAAAGAGGTTCTTAGTATCACCGATGTACATGGGTTGAAGTTTTTCCAATTCCAGCACTGGGCTCAGGGCTACATTAGCAGGGATCAATGAAATTCCTCGCTGAAGGGTGCATTAGCTGGGACTGGAACCTAAAAAATTGGATGCACATCCAGTTCTCCTCCTGCTGCTCCACAGCATTTGAAAAGGCAGCTGAGTTCGCCTCGCCGAAGCTTGTTGCTCGACAGTAAGGACAGGCAAATGCAAAGTGCCTTCAGATGCTGAGGAACATTAGCTGTCAAATTTCATATGGTTTTGTTTTCATATATATGCACTTGTGAAAATTAGTCAACTTCTATAAATGTAGAGTGATTCTCTGCATATGTATGATTGATATTTATAACAAATGGGCTCTTGAAATTATTTTCAGTTGCAGAAAAAAAATGTGTCTTGGTTTAGAACTCTTCAAGATGTTATTGGGAAATATGTGCAACCCAATAGTTTCTATGGAAACCTTTTTTTTATTTTCTTTCCCCCCCCCCCCACTCTTTCACTAAATTATACAGTTGAAGCAATTTATTTTTACCTTTTCTTTCCAGAAGGAAGAGGTGGGTGTTAGGTGTCCAGATGACAGCCAGAAAATGGGGGCGGGAGTGGCGGGGGGGGTGTTCAGTGCGCAGAGTTCAAAGGTGACAGAGACAGGGAATGCAGGGAGAGGCAGTGATAGGGAAACTGGTGTAAGGAAAATTGTGATGGAATGTGGGAAGAGGAGAGGATGTAGAGCTGGTGGAATGCACTTATATTTTTTCCGAGTTGTACGGAAACAGTCTGCGAAATGAATAAATGTAAATATAGACAAGTGAAAAGGAAAAACTAAAAACGCACATAACTGACAGTTATGGGAGGTGAAATTGTTATGATGACACAGCCCTGAGGCTAATGTTGCTGAACAACAATGCAGAATTTGGGCAGGTGAGGGTTGTGGCACCTGAATAACAAGCAGATGATGACCTGTGCTATGCCAATGACCTATATGTTCGCCTCGGGTGCGCCCGGCATACTTTGATTCCTGTAATGCTGGAAGTGTAAGGACACCAGGACTTGGGCTTATGGCTTTCAAACCAATACCCTCAATCTACTGTGCTCAGCTACCTTGGACCAGTACCTTCTCTTCAGAAGGACACCGGCTAGTTGGTATCAAATAGTGATGTGCAGGAAAGTAACACAGCAGCAGAGCTACAAGGTCCATGTGTAAGGGAATCAAAATAGTAATAATAGTATTATTTTTAAAAAGTTTTAATAATAATTGAAATATTCTGATTTCCACCAAGGACTGGTTAACTTAGACAGTGGGTGATGCTTTAATAAGTCTGAGCAAATGTGGATGATATTCATAACGACAGACACTCCAGCTACACATTTACCAACTTGTCATTCTGTTTAGACAGCAGCGCTTTATTTAGGAAGCAATTATTGCAGTTTTGAGAGTTTTATTTGAGTGTGTCAGAGAACAAAGGGGCAGAATAGTGGGGGGCCTTAAAGGGTGTCTTTATCACCAAAGAGACACGTGTCCAGGCGAGGACTGAATCGCAATTCCATTTTAACCCCAAACTGAGCTGGGACTCGTGCCAGAAGTTGTAATGGCACGGAAAGAAAGTCAGTGGATGGGTGGAGGAATGATGTTTGATAAACGGCGAAGGGATTATGTCACAGTTTGGTCCAGGGACAAAAATGTCCAAGGGTGGCATTGGAAGATGCACGGAACTGGTTTGGACAGCAAAGCACTAATGAGGCTAAAGAATAAGGCAGAAAGACAGGAGGAAATGAATAGGCAAATGGGAATTGAAGTAAGATTTAATAGAGACAGAGCAGAGAGTCAAGTGATTTGGTATAGAGGAAAAGGGACCAGGGGATAAATTAGAAGTTATATGAATTACCACTTCAAGGGGGAACTTCACACTGAGCAATAAAAGTAAAAAAAATGCATCACGAATATATACATTTCCATTATTTGCCTTATGTCAATTACTGTGAATTTATATAGCAGGTTTTCTGCTAATGCCAGTATTTCATCTGCTTACATTTCTTGCCCCTTTAGGGCTTTGCTTTAGCAATAAAACAAAATTTTAAACAAGCAGAACTTTGTTAGGAGAAGTTGTACCTATTGAGAAGAGTAGTACTGCCATTAGCCCATGTGAAAAAGACCAAAGACATTCATATGGAATGTTGGACACAGATGAATATTAGAGATTGAGAGAGAGAGAGAGCGCAAGGGGGATGACACGTTGAACAGGGAGACTCATGAGCGTAGGAGCAGGAGAGTCCACCTGTCCACCCACAATGCAGTCCCCTGCAGCCATGCTTGAGCGGTCAAGTAGTCCGCAGTCCTGCACATTTACCTGCTCACGCAGCTGTTGGTGGACTGTGGAAGTGGTAGCTCAAATGCCAGCTTTTGCCCTTTAAGGGTCTCGAGGTTCCTCAAGGATTCTCGTGTTAATGATGTCCGCCACACAGAATCTGTGTTTACATGGGTGCACATCTGTTAACATCTGATTAGCAAATGCGGGGAATCTGAAATCTGCCGGATTCTGGTGCTCGATGACTGAGATTGCACGCTATATTTAAAGATGTATTTCAGGAACGGTGACTAAATAAAAGAAAAAAGAGAATAGAGTAAATAGAAGATATAATAGAATATATATCAGATATTTACAACTCATATCCATGTACGTTCCTGGAAACAATTATTTTCTCTAAACTCAAGTTCTATTCTCGCACATCCGTCAGAATATCGGTTTCCTTTCTGATCCCTTTTCTTGCATTTTCTTAATCATCTTTGAAAAGTATATTTGCTGAAATATATGGCTGCTTGGAGTTACTGGTGAACCAGTGCAAAAGAAGCAGGACTGTCAAATCCCAAGACCTAAACTGCTGTTGAACGTTGAACTACTTCAGTAAATGCATGCCGGAGTAAAACTGTAAGCCATCTCAGGTCAGAGCTGTCAAAGCCATCCCTGAAGATTGCTTATATGAAATTTGAAATGAAACAATGAAATTATTCAGCTTTATTTAACACTCGTCACAGTCATTTATTTTGGTAAGTGCATGTAAAAGTTTTGCCGCACTATTGCTATGACTACAAAATCTGCATTTGTCATGGGAACAGTTGGCGTGGCAACAGCGTGTAGCTATGCAACCGAGCTAGCACACTACAACAGAACAAGAAGAACTTGACGAGGACAGAAAGCAAAAAAATAAATAATTTCTTTACTTCCAATGCATAACCATAGAGATCAGAGACGGTCCCCGAAAAATGATCGATCTCCACAAGGAAATAATGTTAACTGCCAGTAAGGACAGATGCAGACAAAAATGAGGCAAGGGTTCAGGTGTTTAAAGTGCTAAAGACTAGTAGGAGTATCCTGCTTCATGCAGTTCTCATTTTGCACCTGAAAGACGGGCCAAGGGGAGAAGATACTATTGTGCTAGATGTAGAAAACGTCCTATAACTGATGGAACCATTCATGGACACCGTAGACAACGGCCAGCGTCCCTGGTCGTCTTAACCGGCACAGTTTCGGCGCACGCCTGCTGTATATAAATACAAGGTACATCTATAAATACACTGCGAAAGCTGGGAGGAATCTAGGCTGGGGCTCCAGGACAGGTGAGAAAAAGTCCACCGAGAGTCTGCGAATAGCTTGACAAATTGGCCCTCTGCTCTTCACATTGAAGTCGCTGCTCTCCATCTCACTCTCCCCCTCCACGTTTCGTCCAAACCTCTAAAAGTGTCTTGGCGCTTGCTTTCTCCGGCCTCTTTCTGCTTTCACCCTCTTTCCCAAAAAAAGGACGGGAAACCTTCTTTGCCAGGACGAAACAAAGTATTTATAGTCGATTGTCGGTGCCGGTAGACTTTGCAGCGTCTGGAGCGCCCGTGTGCCTGCCGAAACCAGGGGTGCCGGCAAATGCGGGTTGGAGAAATGTCCTCTGCGGGTTTTTTATAGGCTGAGCCAACCAAATATCAGAGAATCACATCAGCAGCGCACGTATCTTTCCGATCCACACAGTCCACATTGAGGCCACATACAGCCCCCATGGTTTACAACATCAGCAGTTACATTTTATTTTAAAACGAGTGCTTTCTGGAAGAACATATGCATGTCCAAGCCTATGATTAATATCGTGGGCTTTTTAACTGGCCTACTTTGTCATCTGTGCTACTTTTAAAAAGGTATTTCTGTATTGTGTGATAATACTTCTGTCTGCTTTTGTGAGGTAAAAGATCTCAGTCCACAACAAGGCTTCCCGGTTTGAGGTGCAGCATTTTGATACACAGTGACATCTTGTGTTAATCTGTGGCAGTGGCACCATTAGGAAAGAACGTCACTTATCTGAGGTTACCAAACCAGCTTTGAACATGACGTCCAAGTGGCACCTTGTCATGCGAGCTTGCAGCCACGGCAGCCCAGGATATGATGAAAGCAGCAGCTCTGACAGCCAGACATTGGTGGTAGCCACCGGCTTCACCTGCCATGTATCTGCTTATCAACTCACGCGCAGCGTCTGAAGGAAAACATATGGTCCAAAAAAGTTCACAATCTTGGTCAAGTGACATGGTCCAGAGGAGGTGGCCTTTTTATTTTATCGCACACAGTTGCGTCATCGGCGACGAAACCTCAGATCACTGGGTGTTTTGGATGTTTAGGCAACAGACGTCCTTGCTCAGGTCTCCCAGCCAGGGTCGATCAGACCATTTAGAACTACACTGACCCCACGGATCACCTTTCCTAGTTCACAGCCATGCAGATGCCTTCCCCTTCTACATAAGTTGGGGGGAAGCTCCTTTCCTGCTCCAGCATGACTGTGTCCCCCATGCATAAAGCGAGTGCCATAAATGCATGGATTGCCCAGGTTGGTGTGGAAGAACTTGAGTGGCTCCACAGAACCCTGACCTCAACTCCACTGAACCCCTCTGGGATGAACTGAAACGCTGACTGCGAGCCAGGCCTTCTCAGAAGGCTGTTATAGCAGCAAAGGGGGGCAACTCCATATCAATACCCATTGATTTGGAATGGGAAGTTCAACGAGCACAAATCAGAGTGATGCTCAAGTGTCCACACACTTTTGGCCATGTAGTATAGCTACAATAAATGGAACAGTATAGTGTATATCTGTTATGTACTTTCAAAGAAGATGCAAAAGACAACACAATGCACACTTTTAACATTTCTATTAAAACTAAACCTCATTTAAAATTCCTATTAATTGCTGTTTACTGACTGAATTATCCCAAAATGTAAGCATGGAAATTTTTGTCATCTTGTTATTAACAAGAATGTCTCGGATTAGAGCGCAAATGGCGCGTAAATAAAATAAGCATAAATTATGAAGCCTGGTCAAACAGCTTGAAGTCCTATAAGAAATTACTTTTTAAAGCCAGGACTGATTATTACCGTAACCTCATAAATGACAATAAAAATAATCCTTGTTTTCTGTTCACAACAATTAATAAATTCATTGGCGCAAACCAGAATAGACAATGTAATGCCCCGTCCATCACCAATGATGACTTCATGTTGTTTTTTGACAAAAAAACATCAGGTCAACGATTGTACCATCAACTCTGGTTCTCCATGGTGCAGGAGAATCAGTGAAGAACAATGTGATCTCTCCAGAAAGATTAAATGACTTCCACCCTATCACGGTTGAGGACCTTACTGCAATCGTTTGCAAAATGAAGTCTACCACATGTCCTCTAGATCCAATACCAACTAGGTTACTTAAGACTGCGCTACCGGTCCTGGCTAAATCACTGGTTAACATAATAAATACCTCCCTACTAACAGGTGCTGTCCCCAACACATTTAAGTGTGCCATAATTAGACCTCTACTGAAAAAACAGGACCTTGACCAAACCGACCCAAATAATTTTAGACCAGTCTCCAACCCTACCATTTATCTCCAAAATCCTGGAGAATACGGTATCCTCCCAGCTACAAAGTCACCTTAATCAGTTTGATATATTTGAAAAATGATTCCGCCCAGGCCATAGCACAGAAACAGCTCTAACCCGTGTAGTGAATGACATCCTTGTCTCACTCGACTCTGGCCAGATTTCAGTCATAATGCTTTTAGACCTGAGCGCTGTGTTTGACACGGTTGACCATTCCATTCTGCTTGACAGACTGGAAACATTGGTCGGGTTGTCAGGAATCGCCCTAAGGTGGTTCCAGTCATACTTTTCTTAATGCAAACATTACGTATCACAGTCAGCTGACAGTCCTGTGTCAGTCACATCAACTGTGCAATATGGTGTACCCCAAGGCTCAGTTCTGGGTCCATTACTATTCTCGATCTACATGCTACCACTGGGTGATATTATTCGGAGGCATAGGGTTAGCTTTCACTCATACGCTGATGATACTCAGTTGTATGTCTCTTTTGAGCCTGGGGACTATAAACGTCTTCTCTCATTAATAAACTGCTCTTAAAGGCATGGATGAGCAACAATTCCTTATCCCTAAATGCCAACAAAACTGAGGTCCTTCTGGTAGGTGCTAGCAATGCAGCCCGCAGTGAAATCGTATCTCTCTTTGAATCCAACAGCCTGAATTTTAATATCTCAGACTGTGTAAGGGACTTGAGTGTGCTCCTAGACACAAACTTGTCGTTCGGTGTCTCATACAGCAGCCTTAATAAGGTCGTGCTGGCTACATTTAAGAAATATAGCTAAACTAAGGCGATTCTTGGATAGAAAGGACACCGAGAAACTGGTCCATGCCTTAATCTCAAGCAGGATTGATTACTGTAACTCTCTGCTATCTGGCTGCCCCTCTCAGTTAATCTCCAGGCTACAGATAATGATGAATGCTGCAGCAAGGATAGTTACAAGAACCAATAAATACGACCACATCTCACCAGTCCACCAGTCTCTGCACTGGCTACCAGTCAGATTCAGAATAGATTACAAAATCTTATTACTAAGATACAGTGAAAGGGACTGGACCAGCATATCTCAAGGAAATTCTTGAGAATTACATTCCAAGTCGAAGCCTTCGATCATCAGAAGCAGGTTTCCTGGCAATTCTGAGGCTCAACAAAGTTACAGTAGGCGGACATGTATTTGGCCACATGGCCCCTAAACTCTGGAATAGGCTGCCAGATGAACTACGGTCTATCACCTCCTTACCTCTCTTTAAATCTAGTCTTAAAACCTACCTTTTTGATCTAGCATACCATGCATGATGACTGTTGCCAAGCCTCTTGAGTATGTACCTTGCCTAATGTCTCCTATGTTTTCTGAGCCATTTGTGCTACAGGATGCCTCGCAGCGTGAATAGACCGGATGGAACACTGGACCAGAACATATGAAGGGCACAGGCGGAAAGCCGATCAATCGGATCATTTTGATTACAACGATTCAGACGCTGCGGACGTAGGAGGCCGTGCCTGACTGTGAACTGGAACTCTTAACTATACCATATCCCATGTAACACATTAATAAAAACCACAACTCTCATTAACTTATCATGAACTGGCTATTACCTATGCATAGAATGCCCAGGAGGGGTGGGCTTCCAGTGGCACATGGACCCCCAGAGGTTTATTTTTCTCCTATTCTCTTGTAGAAAGGAGTTTTTTGTTTTCCTCTCCTGCGTGGCCAGATACAAACTGTTTCTAAGCTCTTTGGGCCCGATTCGTCCGGATGGCGATTGAGGACGCGACCGAGAGACCCCACGGTGCCGCACAGGCAAACATTGGGGGTCAGGGGGACCCGCGTCGGTGCTCTTCAGGCCCCTTTCGTCGTGACCGGCTGGTGTGCTTCGGATGGCAGATGGCGATTGGGACGCGATCGTGGGACCACACGGCGACACAATTAGGGACGCGGCCAAGAGACACTACGGCGATGCACACAGAGACATCGGGGGACCCGCGCCAGATTCTGCTCGCTGACGGCCAGTTGTTGGGAGAGTGGCCTGGCTGATCTGGGAGCAAGAGCGATCTTCCAGCGGGACGTGAGGGACCGTAACATCCTGTGTTTCACTGAGACATGGCTGACCCCCCCTGGTGCCGGACTAGGCAGTGACTCCGCTGGACTCATTCTCTGTGGTTCGCATGCTCCGGTTTGGTTTTGTTTTATTTTATTTAAAGCCTTTGGCTTTGATTTACCATGGCATTGTTTCGATAAGTTTGCGAAACAAAGTTTCGATAAGTTCGTGGCATTTGTTTTTGTCCGGACTTGCATGAGTTGCATTAGTTTTTCACCAAGATCTACTATAATTCAAGATGGCGCCAACACGATGGCTGAAAATGTAGTGGAATGTACTGAAAATGTACTCTATGAAGTCTGACTGTTTGTTTTGTTGTTCTTTACTCGTAAATTTTTTTTCGAGTTGTTCTGTACTCGTACATTTTCTTCTTTCTGGAATGTAACCACGCACAGTCTCCTGTTGAATCAGGGCGCATTTCGTTGCATGGTATACTCAGTTGCTATGTACTTGACAAATAAACTCTTCTTCTTCTTCTACACGTATACTACCCGTCATGTCTGTATAGCTCTCTGTGTCACTGCAGTGAGAAGAGCGCCATATAAAAATAAAATTGAATTGAATTGAATTAAATTAACCATGGACCGCCTCAAACAATGGACACAATCTGCAAACAGCTTGGAAGTGAGCTGAATTAATCCAGTCAGACGTTCCTGCTCTGTTTGGATGCATTTTACTGCCAACCAATGGCTAGACATAGAAACACAGCCAAAGATGCAGAAATGACACAGAAAGAAAACATTTTGAAAATAGACAAAAAAAAATAATAATACATGGAAAAATGCTTTTATTACTGGAAATGTGTGATTTGAATGTTTATAACACAAGGCACCTGTCTACATTGCCATATGAAAGATGATTATGTATAAATAACTGCTATTTCTCTATCCATCTACTATCCATAACCACTTTCCCCATACAGGATTGCAGAAGTCCAGCACCTATTTGAAAATAATGGGTAGTGGGACAAGGCAAACTACAGAGTGGAGCCAAACACCCACCCACACACACACACACACGCACGCACACACATTCACCAGCTGTGGGTAAATTGGAGAGACCAATTTGTTTGGCATGCACATCTTTGGACTGTGGGAATAAACTGAATTAAATTCATAGATAAAGCAATAAATACAGGCATCAGAACATCAAGATGTAATTTGTTCCTTAAAACTTATCTGTTAGCAAGAGACAATATTCCATTATTTGAATGGGGAAAATAAAAATGTGCTCCCAGCCCATATCAAACCCCCCAACTAAGAATTTCTGGGCGTCATAAAGCATTTAAAATGTGACAAAAATTATGTCTTAAGAAGCCATTTTCACCCAGTAATGTGGGGAAGATGATAGCGATAATTCACATGACATTTGAACACTGCCAGGATGTGATGTGATCCTATGGGAGCAACAGCTGAGATACAACTGCACCACAATCTACTTCTGCTTTTCTCAGCACGTGCTTCGAAGTTCTTCCAGATGCAGATTCTTTTTTGATTTCGACAGCATTTTATGTGAATTTCTGCCATTTTTTCATAGCAAATATTCAGACAGCGAGAGATGCCCATTGATTTCATCGGTCAGTAAAATGCCGATCGCAGTCCTAAATTTTCTGCATTGTTGGAAAACAGTTTCTACAGGTCAGCGGCCAACAGTTGAGACAGCCTGGGTCACAGCGGTGAAACATTTCCCACCATTCAATGTCGCTGTAAGGTTCATGAAGAACAAGCAGCTCATACAGAACGCAGTTTACCGATCCTGGCCATAAGCATCAATTGCCTTCTCACCACAGCTCCAACCTCACCGAGCCAAATAATTCAGGACACCCTTGCGTTAACCATTCTGTGGCTGTTTGGTGGTCCCTGCCTGATCTTCTCATGGGCTCCAAAACAGGCAGCCCTCAAGAAGAAGGCCTTCAACTCTCATCTTAATAGGAAACGCAGGAAGTGACTGTTCTCCCCAGATGTTGCTAAACCCGAACTGAGTCCAGCCTCCCTCCGAGACCTGGACTGTAAGGACCGACCTCTCTGCCTCTGTAACCGTTCCCTCCAGTAAGCCTGTTCAGTTCAGTTCATAAAGCTGAGGTGCGCAGCCGCGTGTGCGGGAGCAAACGGGCGGGCAGAGGCTTTGGCAGGGGTCCGTGCCCCGGCGATCCACAGCGGGCAGCGCCTTTAACACCCCAGGAAGGCGGACCGAAAGCCGCACTGCACGGTCCTTTACTACAGCCCCGCTTACGCATTAACTCGGCATAGCGCACCATAGTGTTTTCCAACGCGAACCCACATTTAATATGGAAAACAGAGTAAAACACTGCACTTGTTTGAGCGTGACGCAACATGGGCGCCTTCTTCCGGTCTCTTTAAACATGTTTAAAGGGGAAGTGTCAGCAACTATTTCTGTCGGCGGACTTTTCTCTGGGTACAGCAACGCGACGTAACGCAGTGCAGCCACGTCACCCGCCGACTCAGCGTCCTTCTGTACCTGCGTCTTGTTCACTCCTGCTGGAAAACCATCGTCTGGCATAAGAACCAGGAGCAGTTTTACACTGGGGGGGAAAAACTTTGTGGACGTAGTTTTAGGAGGGCCGTTGCTTTCTTCTTAGCGCGAAATCTTTTATTCTGCAAACTTGGAGCCATCGTCCAGTCCGGCTGTCGTGGTGCGCGGCGCTTTGTGGGCAGAAGAAGCGGCCTCAGGGGAAAGTGCACGTCGGCGGTAACTTTTGCGTTTTTGCTGCGAACTGTGAGGGGAAAATGAACGTTTTTCGCCTCCTGGGTGACGTGTCACACCTTGTGGCCATCATCATTCTGTTCCTCAAGATGTTCAGGTCCAAGTCGTGCGCAGGTCAGTGTGTGTGTGTGAGGGGGGGACAGTTCACAGTCCGAATGTACCGGACCAAACTGCTCGTTTTCCTGCTCCGAAAACTGCCAAAACGCCGACTGCCTGCTTTATCGAAACATTTCCTGTTCTATTTATGTAAATCCCATAATTTTGCATGTTCTCCCCATATTTGTGTGGGTTTATTCTGGATACATCCTATTTATCGTATACTTTTTCTGCTTATTTACTTGAGCAAACTTTTTTTTTCTCCCCCCAAAACATTACCCATGTAAAAGCATGGTTTTTTTAAACGACGTAGGGTAAATACCATTCATGATCAAAAATCATTTGTTCGTACTGCACAAATGACTTGTGGTGGAAGGCAGGGTTCGGCCTGGAAAGGAAGCCAGTCCACCGCTGGACAGTCGCTCAGTTGTATCCAAATGCAAAGAGCAATTTTAGATTCTCCACTTTAACTGACACATGTCTTTGGACTGTGGGTGGAAACCAGAGCATCCGGAAGAAACCGTTAAAACGCAGTGAGGACATGCAGACTCCCCGCAGACTTGAGTTGGATGCAAACCCATTGTCCCAAGTTTGAACCCATACCTCAGGAGCTGTACCCCATCTGCATTACTCTGCTGTCCAGATCTTAAATCAACAACCTTTTGATTCATGAGCTGCTGGATGACTTGCAGACTGAGCCACATCTCTCCTTTATTTTGTATATACAGGGATTTCTGGAAAGAGCCAGGTGTTGTTTGCCTTGGTCTTCACCACCAGGTACCTGGACCTCTTCACAAGCTTCATTTCCATCTACAACACGGTCATGAAGGTGAGTGTCAGCCTTTTGTGCTTTTTAACTCATCTGTACTGATTCATCATGCTCTTTGGCACTGAGTAGTGATTGCCAGCTTCAGCATGAAAGACCCAAAAGGGCAGCACTGTGCACTGTTAAGCACTGAGGAAGTTAAAGGCAGTGTGATCTCCGGATGTCCGCTCCAAGTGAACATGAACGCTGAGAACAAAATATGACCGTTCAGGTATTAGCTGACTTTCAGTGTTCAGTAAATATTGCTTTTAGATTCCAGTGTAAGGCCAAATTTTCGCTTCCTAAGCACAGTTGGGGCCAGAGGGGCGCTACACCTTTATCTGTACAATAAAAATTCTCCAACGTGTGCGCACTTGCTATTTTATTAGGTACTCCAGGCCAGTATAGACTGATGGTGGCAGCATAATGTTGTGGGGAATATTTAATTTTCATACAGTAGGTTTTTAGTATCAGCCAAGAATTTTTTTTTTTTTTTTAAAATGCCACAAAGTGCCACAGGGTATATTTGTACATGGTCAGTGTAACCTTTTTCAGACTGATACTTTCAGCAGGACAAGTAGCCATGTCACAAAGCACACATCATGTCAGGATGGTTCTACAAACACAGCAGTGTGTTTACTTTACTCCAGTAGCCTTCACCATCCCCACTTCTCAAGTAGCATGGAGATGAGGTAGGACGCTATGTTGGCAGAATGAATTTACTGACAAAACATCAACCGCCACTGTGTGGTGCTGTCAAGCCAGTATGGGCCAGAAATCCTGTGGAATGTGTCTGGGGCGTTGTTGCTGAAGAAGGTCCCACCCAGTACTTTATTGAGTTCTCTGATGTACAAACCTAACATTGCAAACTGTTGAGTTGCCTTGGAAGAGCCCTCAGCTGAACAAGTAATAATGCGCTGTATGTTAGATGCCACTGCAACTCATACACCAGGCCAACATGGCCCAGTTAATAGCTCAGTGGATTTCAGTTTAGAATCACACCCGCTGTCACTTTATAATCAGAGAACAAACGCATCTACAGGACCTTTCGCACACCTTCGTGCTCAACCCACACCTGGATGCCCCTACTGGACAACATGCCAACTCTAACCAGGCCACACATAGGTTCAAATTCACAACCGTAGATGGATTTTAAAAAATGCAGTGACATTCATAAGGGTACATAAGTTTGTTCAGTCATGTTTTTATTGAAAATATGATATAATTATCTTATCAGTGACTTAAAAAACAGTAGCACACAAGCCATCTTGATGTTGCTCGTAGATAAATGTAAACATTAAAAAGCAACCCAAACATAAAGGTTTAAATATCAGTGTACAATGTACAGTATCAAACACGGTCACCAGTTGCTAACATGGTGGTCCAAGTTATCCCCAGCATATTATTGTGACAAATTTGGGGCAAAAACCTTAAATCACATTGGCTCTCTGGATTGGAGACCCTGGTTTTGTCTTTGTGTGCACGATGGAAGAGTCACTGCAGTGACTGCAATAAACGTGGCCAAACTGCATTGTCTATAGGAAACAGCAATTCATTTACACACAGCACTCTGTCTCCAGTGCCTGCTGTTATGTCCATGTGTGATGGAATACTTCATACTGTTTGCTTCCAGGGGGCTTTTGCCAGTAAAAACGCCATCATACAGAGCAAAACTGGAAGCCTTTAAGTTTAGTGTTACGTACACTTCTATTTCACAGTGATTGTGTTTAAAAAAGTTTTAAGATCTTTTATCAAAATTAAGGTGAATTTTTTTTTTTTTTATGTGTGGCACAGCAGGTCGCACTGGTGCCTCACACCTCCCGGTTGTGGGTTTGAATCTGGCTCCGTCTGTACAGATTTTGCACGGTCTCCCTTCGGTGCTCTTGTTTCCTACCACAGTCCAAAGACATGTTTTTCAGGCACATCGGTGACTCTAATTGTCCATAATCTGTGTGTATGTGTACGGCTATCCTTTAAAAGACTCTGGTCCCATCAAGGGTGCAGCCTGTGCTTCCGCAGTACTCTCCAGACCTCTGACTTGCATGAGCGGTTAAGGAAAGTGAGTGATAAACCTGTAATGTGGGCCAGGGAGGCTTTCTGGGAACTGCACTTTTGTGTTGTTCATACTCACAGCTCATGGTAGTAGTTCATGTTCACTGAGATTTAGTTTTATATTTTGTGATTAAATGGAGACAATTGAGATAACAGCCTCTACCCTCACTTCTCAGGTGATATTCCTAGCCCTGGCCTACGCCACCGTGTACCTCATCTACATGCGTTTCCGAAGCTCATATGATTCCGAGAGCGACTCCTTCCGCGTGGAGTTCCTACTCGTCCCCGTCGCCGGCCTCTCGTTCCTGGAGAATTATGACTTCACACTGCTGGAGGTGCAGTAAATCGGCGGAGCTGTTTGGTTGTTTATGTTCTCCTGTTCTTTCTGTTTTTCTTCAAGACCTCCCGATGGTGAACCTCTCATTCTCTCCCTGTTTATACATCTGTTCACTCTTTGTCAGTCAGCAGAGGTGGAGCCACTAAGGTCTGCTTCACTTTATTCCCCCTTGTTTGTTTGTGTTGTTTCGGTTAATACCTGGGGTGTTCACTTGTGGTGTGCAGATCTTGTGGACCTTCTCCATCTACCTGGAGTCGGTGGCCATCCTGCCGCAGCTCTTCATGATCACTAAGACCGGGGAGGCGGAGTCCATCACCACGCACTACCTGTTCTTCCTGGGCCTCTACCGCGCCCTGTACCTGGCCAACTGGGTGTGGCGCTACCACACGGAGGGCTTCTTTGACCAGATTGCCGTGGTGTCCGGTGTGGTGCAAACAATCTTCTATTGTGACTTCTTCTACCTTTATGTCACCAAAGGTAGGTCGTCCGTCCGTCCCCCCATTTGCTTTGTTCCTTATTTTTGGATTGCCTTAGTTAATTGAAATATTTTTCCGTCTCTTTGTGTAGTGCTGAGGGGTAACAGTAAGCTGACTCTACCCATGCCGGTGTGAGATGTTCTCCCAGCCTCGCTCAACTTGTGAAATTACAAGTGATCATCACTCCCTCATGCAGATTTTGTCACCGGATTGTTTTCCATAACGACGAGAGTTCAGTAAAATCAAATTCAATCTTTTGAAAGGTTTAATCATTCAACTTCCAGGATTTTTTTTTCTTCCTTTTTTCTCCCAGTGTGTTACTATTATAGCAACAGATGTTGGAACGCTTTTAAACTTTGCTATTTTTAAGAGTTTGTAGGTCTTTATATCACTGCAGATGACAAATAACTTCCATATATTTTTTGTTTAGCATATTTTGTAATTGTTTGTACTGTTCCTTCTAATTTCTGATGGCAAATGTTGTTGACTGACATTGAATGGCTTAGATGGTTTTTAATGGTGCTAAAGACAAGGGCACACATGAAACCAGAACACTTCTAGGTTAACCGGTTTGAACAGAATTTCTCTCTTTAACATACTCATCCAAATTTAATAAGTAAGAATCCTTTACATTTCAATGAAAACATTTTATAACATTTAAATGTTTTTTTTTCCTTGTTTGAGCCATTGTATCTTTTTTTAAATGTTTGTTTTCTAAATATTATACAGGTACAGTGTATGCATGTTTGTGTGCATACATCTATAGATATATTTCCTTGCAATATAATGGCCAAAATGTTTTAAAGTTTCTTTTTTGTTTACTTTGTTAAAAGTTAGTAGGAATAAAGGATTATAGGGAAAAGGACAGTAATACATTGTTTCTGTATTTGTCTGGAAAACCTCTTGAGACCCAGCCATTCATTCTTCTCTACTTCGTGGGACACATTTTTTAATTGTTGCTCCCAAAATGACATTCAGTGCTTTCGGATGTTGTCAAGCATTTTGGGGGTTTGGTTTGGACAGCTTTGTAGAAATCCCGGAAACACACAAAACTTATTTTTTGGGTCTCAAAAGAAGAGAGTGGGAGTAGTTTGGGGTAAATATTGTGATAGCAGCCAAATAGTGCCAAAGTCCTTATTACATGATTTCCTGTGTCCGGTCCAGGCCTGATCCACATTCTCGTATGCACATCCTCCTTTGAGGGCATTGGTGTCTGTTTTGTCTCATTTTGTGTTTTGTAAAGATACACACTTTTCACCCCTCAAGGGTGTCTGGTTGTGCTTGCTTTCCTTGTGTGTTGGTTCTTACCAAAGTCACTGTTTGGAAAGTGTGCCATGTCACCTCTCGTCCCAGTTGTAAATCAGGTGTGGGTTTAGGAGTAACTCCTTGTGAGCAAAAATGCCTTTTCAGTCACAAAATATCATGAAACGGGCTATTGTTAGCCTTCTGTATTGTATGATGGCTCCGTAGTTTTCTCCTCTCTCTGGAGTGGATCTTGTTACAATTCCATCATATTGTGTGTATGCCTGTGTCACATTAACACTATAGCCTCGGTCCCTGATGTCTACAGACTGTGGAAAGCCTGGAAGTCTTGAGTCCCAGTTTCTCTAACCTTGCATTATAGGACTGCAGCATACCAGACCTTTGCTATGCTTAATACTTTTATACTGAAAGTCTGCTTAAGGAATCATTCATTGTGGTGTACCAAAATGTTCTCTTCTTTCCAGTTTTGATACTTAGATGTGCATTGTAGAGGGATTTTTTTTTTATTTTAATCAATGGAGTGTACTTGGTCTTCGAAAAATGTTGTATGTGATCTATGTTTCATATTCAGACATTATTTCTGGTGTCATCCAACTTGATTGTACCCAAGTACCAAGGATGATAACATCATATTAACTTTATATTTCCCTAGTGCAATAATTTTATACTGTGCATCTTTTTATTATTCTTTTTCTAGAACAACTTTTTAACAGTGAAAATGGCATACAAAGATGAAACAATGACGTATCCTCCAAAAAAGTGTTTCTCAAGATAGTTACATTGAGACAAAAGCTCAAGAAAACATTTTTATTTTTGAACTTAAACTATTTACAGATATATTCCTAACCTAGATTTAAAAAAAAAAAAAAAAAGGTCACAGGATGCAGACAGTTTGCAGCTGCTTTAAATTCTGCATTTGTTGGCTATAATAGAAACTATATTAGAAAACACTTGAATTCTTGAAGAAATCTTTGGTGTCTTTTCTCTCCTCCATAAGAATTTGCATAGTGTGAATTATAGTACCACCAAAAAGTCAATAAACAACTTTTTAAAATAATGGTCTTCAGACTTTCCTTTGTACTTGAATCTTAATATTTCACCTGTTTCAGATATTTGAAAATAAACCATTTGTCAACTTATGCTATACTTATGGTAAACACAGTATGGTACTTTTTCATGCATGCACTTTGCTGTCATTGATGGTCAAGGACACTAACTGAATGTAGGTCCTGTCCTGAGCCATTGAAACCACAAGGACATTATTGCTCCCCTTATTTATCTAAACACTTATTAAACAACTGAACAATTAAAAACCTATATGATTTATTAATATGAGTTAACACAGTAAAATAAGTGCTCTGCTTTGATTTTCCCTGTTGGCTAATGACCATGATGTGTTCGTCTTTCTCAAATGTTCGGATACCACGTCTGACGGAGTGGGGTATCTTGCCGGCTGTACAGTACAACGTGCTGACAAGTTTGCTTTAGTTTTTTAGCAAACTGAGTATCAGTAATGCAGAAAAATGGTGTAATAACACAAGGATGGTCTTCATTTCAAGGTTACCCCTTGTATTAATCTCCACAGGAATATAAATTTATAAGTTCTCTTTGTGGCCATCTCTGGCCCATGTTTTAATCTCTTCTTGATCCACATCTGTTCTTGAAATCTTTTCTGCCCCTCTCCTGCAATGTTAGGTAAAACACCTTATTGTAATATTACTTGTATAATAATAATAATAATAATAATAATAATAAAAATGTACTATAATATTCCTTGCATAACTTGTGTGATATTGAATTTCTTTTTTAAATGTGCCATAATATAGTGAAAATAACTGCACTAAGTATCTCTGCTCTGTGTTGTGTGGGTGCGCATAGCATAGCGTCACTGCCCCACCCCTGAAAGGTCAGGCCTTCTTTTTGCACCATTAATCTTTCAAACAAGGTTTTACCAACCTGGCCTGTTTTGCGCGTGTATTTTCTGCTTTTTTACATACACATCAACAGCATGTAATTTACATTTTTCGAGAAATAAACCATGTCTTCCATATACCAAAGGATCATAAAACAATTACTAATGCTGTGTTTTTTCATGCAAGTACCATAGTGTATTATGATTCCTTTTTCTAGAGTAATGATTAATAAGTAACATTTCACAAGTGATACACCTGGAACAACTCTCGACTGACATCCTAGCTTTTTCGAGGCCGTTCCTTAAGCCTCGATCCTTCCATCCTTCGTGTTATTGAAAACTTGTGTCCTTGTAGTGAAATGTATTTCCATTTGTGGAAATGACAAAAACTTATGTTCAGGGTACGCAGGTCGCTGGACGAGCGCTATGTATTGACCCTACTGACCTTTGCTAATGGCGGGGACAGAAGGATGCTTGTCCAGCAGTGAAAATACAGTGGACGTTTGATGCTGTTCCTTCTTATCGACTCACCATTGTCCAGTTTTCTCAGTAAATGTTTGTTCTTTGCAATGAACATTGGACACCTCCCTAACAATGGCCCTCTGTGCTCGCATCCCTGAGATAGGCACCGGAGAGTGGATTGTATCTTGCTGTAACCACAAAACCAAAACATCAGAGGTTCGCGGACAACAAATAAAAGGCCAACAGCACAGATAAAGAATTCATCATAGTTGTAGAATTATAGTCACAGGAAGTGCCATTGAAAATATGCAACGTAAGCAAACAAGTCAGTGCAAGCCATTGGGTAATGGCAACTTCGTAAACCAGAATTCACGAGGATAAAAGTATATTTCGGGAGATTTGGTTTTCATTGATGTTTTCTTGTTTTAATTTTTGGAGTAGTATTAATAATGTGTAAAAAAAAAAAAAAAAAGTTAAAAACAGACTGGGAATAAATCGTGAATCCTGAATGAACAGAGCAGGTGCTCATGTTTTTGTGATTGATGCGCTCTATTGGAAAAGTTCGTGTCCACAGGTACGGGAAGTGACATCATATTTCAGCAGCGTCAGTGAGACAAACAGGAGCCTGTCAACAAGTACATTTTAAATGTTAAATTTTAAACTTATAACCCCCGCAAAACGCGACGGAGCCGCAGGTGAGCAGACGCCTTTTGACGCGTCGGCAGCGCTGAAAAACATTCTGAAAGCTTCTGATCAATGACGTGCTGTCAGACCACGCCGTCAGCGTCCTTCCGATTGGCCCGCGGCACCTGGGCTCATGACAACAACAGGGGATGCGTGGCCAATCCGGGGCCGCGCTTGCCCTCCGCGAGCTGTTTGGGAGTTACGTCACAGCGGCGGGGGAGCATTAGCATGCGCGTTTGAATGGAGGCCGCGTCGCTGTCAGGCGCCTCTGCGCCGCTCGCACGCTCGGTGTTAAGTTTGTGAAAACACAGGTGACACAGGTTTCCCCCCCCAGACACCGTGTTCCTGCCGCCGCCTGCTGTCCTCTTTGCTGTCCCATGGTAATCTGAGCAGGATGGATGGTAAGGAGTACCTGTCATCCGCCGAGAGCCCGGATCCCACTTTGTCAGAACTGGGGGATGAGTTTTCTCTGGGCGATATTGATGGTGAGTGCTGCACGTTGTGCAAAAACTCTCAAAAATACCTTTTCATTGGTCACGCTGAATGCCACAAACATTATTTTTCACTTCAGGCTATAATATGAGCCACCGACATGAGTTTCTAACTCGGAAGTTCGTTAATATCGCAGCTTGCAAAATTGGTCAAAACGTTGGATCTAATCCATCTTCTTATTTTTCTTTTTCTTCTTCTTATTGTTATTGTCATTATTATTGTTTAGCAAGTTGAGTCATTTTGACACATGCGTTTACCAAAACAGCGAACATCCCCTTGCAAGCACTGACCAGTTTAAAATAAGCTATTGCATTAGCATGTATTTGGTTTATATATTTGTACTGTACATCGTAATAAGCTGGAAGTTATTCTTAAAATTTTTTTCTTGTGGTGCTGGAAAACAAAAAAGTAAAGCGGTCTCCCCGCACAGTTTTGAGGTAAGAAACCCGCTGAAGCGGTTGAAAAGTCTTGTTTTATCGTCACACATTTCCCCATCTTTGTTGCGAATGCTCTGACGTCATCGTGTGTCTACTAAATAGAACTGGAAATTCAGACTGGAGCTGCAAACCTTTTTGCACACGGAGGTGGAAATATTTCTCTTCTGACTGGAAAGCGGTGTGGTGCCATGCGGAATTGTGCTGGACAGAATTCCATTGCTATGATCGATTGTGTTTGTTTGACTCCTCCCGTAAAGGAGCATTAAAGCAGGAATATAGTTTTGTATTTAAGTTGAGCAGTGGTCATCCATATCTACAGGTTGGCAGAAAAGGAACACTTTCATACATTTATGAACATGTGTTCTAAACCAGTTTGTGAAATTTGATAATAAGTGAAGGGTAACTACAATTTGGTGCATATTTCATGTTCATTTCATGCTCAGTTGTGGAGAAACTGTTGAATTCTTTTTTTAATCCACCCTTCCATACTGTGAAAAGGCCTCATTTTCCCCCTTTTCATGTTATGCTCAGTTTTATTTTTGCTTTAGTCATGAAAGTCCATCACTTAACTCTAGTTTTCCCGTGATGAAGGCAAACACATTGTTCAGCTGTGTGAAGGGGCTACCTTGGTGTGTTAGTGATGGCAAGATTAAACTCTTGTTGAAATTTATATACACAGTTTATTTAGTGCCACTGGTATTTTTTATCAGTCCCTGCTGGTTGTGTGTTATGGTTATGTAGCCTAATGTGCATATTCCCATCTGTGTTATTCACCAGGCAATCCAGAGGTTATACATTATACTGGCCAAAAAAAAAAGTCCCACACGCTAATATTTTGTTGGAGCGCCTTTAGCTTTGATTACAGCACACATTCGCCATGGCATCATTTCAATAAACTCATGCAATGTCACTACATTTATTTCCATCCAGACCTGTTTTAATTTTTCTTGTATTGATGATGGGAGAGTTGGACCGCTGTGTAAAGTCTTTTCCAGCACATCTCAAAGATTCTTTCTCAATGGGGTTAAGATCTGGACTCTGTGGTGGCCAATCCATATGTGAAAATAATGTCTCTCTCATGCTCCCTGAAGCACTCTTTCACAATTTGAGCCCCATGAATCCTGGCATTGTCATCTTGGAGTATGAAAGAAAAAAAATCCATTGATGGAAAAACCTGGTCATTCAGTATATTCAGGTAGTCAGCTCACCTCTTTTTTTTTGGGCACATAACGTTGCTGAACCTAGACCTGAACAGCTAAAGCAACCCCACATCATAACACTAAGTTAAATCCAAGTGGTGACTTTTTTTGGCCAAGCAGTGTATATAAGCTAGTTTTATGAAACAAATGATTCTTTGTTTATTCTCTTTTCCTCCTTTCCTTAAGGATACCAGTATCAGCTTAAAACTGCAGCCTTTATTGTTGGAGGTTTATCTCTAGGAAAAGTGGTGTCGGTTTGATAGAACTGCTATAATTTACACGAGTCAAGGTTAATTCAACAAGGCCGGTGCTGGGTGTCAAGGACAGAGTTGTGTCCTTGTACATCTGCATCCCATTGATAACTTCACTGATATTTTTTAGACTAATAGGGGCTACACCTCAGCGGAGATCACAAAAGTTTCACCAGTCTTAACATTTGTGGAAATTTGTCAGAGATTCAGCCGACTGAGCTTTTTATGGCCCAGGCTAGGGTTGAGACGTAACGCAGCAATTGAGGAAAGAACTGACCCAACCAGAAGGAAACCAAGGCCATAACAGAGCTGTTTTACTAGGGATCTTCTCATAGAAAATCCACACATCTCCTGGAAAAGATTCTGGAAACATCTGCATGAAGTGCCTAAGGGAAGTTACCAGAACACTGAACAAATAGTAAAATATTACAGACAACATGCACAGTTTGAAGGGATTTTCAAAAGCTAATAAAGAAAGGTGATGCAAATGTTAATGACCTTTCACACCTCACATACTCTTAGTTTAGTTAACTCTACTCAATAAATCTAGTTGATTCTGGTATTTAATGTTTTGTATCAGAATGGAGAATATTTTTGGGGCAGCAAAGTGGTACAAAAGGTCAGGCGCATACCCAAGGTATTTAGCACCTAGGGCGGTCTTTTTTTACCAGATGGTGCATTTTAACTTAAATATAGTCTGGTATGGACAGTTCAATAACAGCATCACAGTAGTCAATCCTGCTTGAAACAAGTTCTTAGCATCTTGCCTACTTCAGAATCGCCTTAGTTTGGCTGTATTTCTCAGTCGAAGGAAGTGTTGACGTAGTCGGGGAAGCAACATAAGAAACAACTCTAGACAGATTTGTGTCCACCAAAATATATTGTTTTGTCTATTTTAATAATGCAAATGAAAAAGATGTTAATGATTAAATTTGATTGTTAATTTATGGTTCATATTTAGTGTCACTCATTCAGTGTTGACCTTTGAGTATGTCGAACCTCATTGTTCCTGTTACAACAACAGCACTACTGGGTCCTAGAGTCATCCCCTCTTCCCTCAGTTCTTTGCAGTTGATCCTGTAAAGTTGGTACTACATGGCCTTATTTTGTGCCAAGGTCACTCTGCACTAAAGTGTCTGGCTTGCCAATCAACTTGTACTTTCAAACCCGCTGTTTTTTTATTTATGCCGTAATGATCGGTCCCTTCTGCCAAGTAGCACAGCAGGAAAGCGATAAAGCTGTCAATGATATGGAAGTGATGTGTAGGTCAAATGATCTGGCTGCAGGTTCCTTACCTGTTATTTTAGAGAAAAGGTACAGTAGATGGCAGAAAGATGAACACTGACCTGAATGTTAAAGTACTCTACATTATCAGATTATTACACCTATTACGTATTCATCAGTTGGTGTTTGTGTGAAACCAGAGCTGTAAAAACCGGTCAGGCAATTGAAATATTCCCTGTACAAAGGAATCATAAACTGATGAAGGAGGAATCCATAAGATAAGAGTGGGATTATAGTGTTCATGCTGAATCAGTTTTTACTGCATTTACTACATTTGCAGAGGTAATTGCATCCCATAGATTGATGTTTGCTAAAGCCAGTAGACACTTAAGTAAACACTTGGCTCTGATGGCTCTTCATATGTGGCCTCAGGGACAGTTTGATGCCTGTACATTTGGGTAAAAGCTGTACAAGAACCTCTTCAGCTTGGCTCATCATGCTTTCTGTCCCTGCTTCAGAGATGCTGCAGCTTGTCAGCAGCCAAATGGGAGACTTCCCTGTCATCTCAGAGGACCACTACTCAAAAGGGTCCCTTCAGAATGGTGGCTTGGACGCTGAGGCCCCAGGTGCCGCTGTTCTTCAGCCCACAGCCTCAGTCCCCAATCCACAGTGCCTCCCCAGCTCGCCTCCCCAGATGCCCGTCCAGGCCGCACTTCTAAAACCCCCCAAACTCCGCACCCCTGCCATGCTTCAACCCCGGCCTCAGCCTATCCTGCCTGTTCCGCCCCAACAAATGAAGACAATCCCTCTCCAGACGCATGGCATCCCAGTCCAGACGCAGAACTTCTCGGTACAGACCCAACCCTTGTCGGTTCAGACCCCGACTCAAGCCCAGAGCGTGATGTTTGCTTCTAGTCTGACCCATGGCTCCCAGACCCACTTCATACCGAACTCTGTAGTGTACCATCAGAGCCCCAGCGCTGCCTTTCAAGGTAACTGTCATTTTATGGAAACCATGTCAATTTAGTCATTTCACTGTTTAATTTACTGTATAAAATTGATCCCAATTAGTCTTACTTAGCTGTCTTCATCAAATTAATCTTATTTTGAATCTATATGATTTTTTGTCAACTGCTAACAGTAAATATACAACGATAAACAATGAAACATGCAAGTGATTTTAGTTAAATTTCATTTCACATCGATAAATGTACTGTGTTAACTTACAATCCTTATTACTAATTCAGTTTTTTCTTCAAAGTTCTCCAGCCACAGGTTCAGAACATTGTGACATCACCATCAGTTCAACCAATCACCTTCCAGCCCCAGGGTGTCTTGGCCCCAGCTCCGCCCACAATACAAACTGTGTCCTCGCCGGTGCAGCAGGTTCACCTCAGTTTTGCTGTTTGTGATGTAGTCACTGGATGCATGCTGAGTAGCTGTTGTGCAGATGTGGTTGTATGACTCATGTACTAAGGAGCCAGATATGAAATAATTTATCTTTTTTTTTTTTTTTTTTGCACCAGATCTCTACAAAATTGCATTGCTCATTCTCCATCCTGTACCTTCTGTAGGTCTTGGTCCACCAGCCCCATATAATAAAAACGGATCCTCTTGTCCTGGCGGCTTTGAAACCTGATGGGACCCAGGTTCTGTCCACTGTGCAAAGCCCGACTGGTATCACCACCCTGACAACACCCATTCAGACCACTGGCCTGCAGGTTCCAGTGAGTCACCTTATGTCCTTTCTCTTATCTCTGCTCAAGGTGCAAGAGGCAACATTGCACAGCGAACTATACAGACTGATCAGCATTACATGGTAACAGTAAAGCAAAGCAGTAATACAGTGGGGAATCCATGTCAACTGAAAACTTTTAGCATTTCCAGATTACTGTGCTGCAGTCTTCCTTCTGTTTCATTTTCAGATTTTACTTTGATTTTTGGTGGCTTAACAGTTAAGGTAGTATTAGCCCAGTAGATTGCCATGGAAAAAGATAATGGCTAAATAAATAAATAATGTTTAAAACATGAATCTGCATAATAATATGTGTATTAATAATATCCCTCCATTTGTCTGTTTATATATAATATATACATACTTTAGATCATGAAGAGTGAAATACACTCATTTTGACAATTGGATCAGTTATAGAAAGATTTAGCTGTTAAAATTAAATTAACTGAAAGCTAATTTAGAGCCTGGGCTGTTCAGTTGTGGGGAGGAATCTACCTCAGTCTCTGTGTAGTTATGTTCTCCCCATGTCTGCATGGGTTTCCTCTATGTGCTCTGGTTTACATCCACAGTTCAAAGTGTTTCAGCATAAGTGGTCACTCTAAATTGCCCAAAGTGTGTGTACGTGAGTGTGGGACTACCCAGCGATTTCCCCAGGCTCCTGTTTAGAATATAGTCTCTAATTCTAGCGCTCAGTGGTTCTAGGAGAGGCTCTGGACCACTACTACTCTGATAAGGGTAAGGCATGGATGGATGAAAGTTGATTCATCCGTACCAGTTGGATGTCATTTTTTTGTCTGGTTTTTTCTTCTTTCATACATTCAGACTCTGATGGGTGGGAACATCCTTACCACTGTACCTGTTGTGATGACAGACGGGGACAAGATGCCAATCAAGCACCTGGCATCAGTGTCCTGCCACAATGGAGCTGTAGCCATGTCAGGGCCAGACCATGGATCTGGGCTGATGATGGCCACAGGGTCAGGGGTCATGAGGGAGGGTGAGAGGAGATCCACCCATAACATCATTGAGAAGCGATACCGTTCATCCATCAATGACAAAATTGTGGAGCTAAGAGACCTGGTTATGGGAAATGATGCTAAGGTGAATACCGATGGTTGGTTATATCTAGAAGGGGGGTTTTCGGGGATTGACTGTTGCTAATGGCCTCTTAGCCCTTTGACTTCTTGTGGTTCAGATGCACAAGTCTGGAGTGCTGCGCAAAGCCATTGACCACATTAAGTACTTGCAGCAGGCCAACCGCAAATTACGGCAGGAGAATCTGGTTCTCAAGATGGCCAAGCGGAAGAACAGTGAGTTTATCTCTATATATGCTCTCATACTACTGTAGGTATAGTGTGTGTGTGTGTGTGTGTGTGTGTGTGTGTGTGTGTGTGTGTGTGTGTGTGTGTGTGAGAGAGAGTTTAAGTGAGTGAAGGAGTCTACTGAGTCTTTCTCATTGCTCTCTCAGAGTCTGTACATCTCATTAACGACATGGAGATGAAACCAGAGGGCTTAATGATGTCTCCTCCAGCCTCTGACTCGGGTTCAAGCCCTCCCCACCGGACCTCCTCCTACTGTGTGGACTCTGAGCCAGAGAGCCCCCTGCTGGAGGGTGAGCTGGTGAGTTACCACCCGACACGCATGTCTATAAGCCCACAGTCCACTTTATTTCAATGGATTCATCATGGCTCTGCTTTTTCCAAGACAAAGGACGAGCCGGACTCCCCCACCTCTTCCCTGGGAGTGATGGACCGCTCTCGTCTGCTTCTCTGTGCCTTCACCTTCCTCTGCCTCTCGCTCAATCCTCTACCCTCGCTCCTGGGGCTTGGGGAGCAGGGGGGGGCAGTCTGGCCCTCACTAGATGGTGGACACGGGGCCTCCAGAACTGTACTTGGGCTGCCCATTCGACCCCAGACCTTCGGTGAGCCGCTGTCTCTCTCTGTCAGGGTCTGTCAAACAGTGGCACTTTCATAATTTTTTAAAATTTTTTTTTTTATTTTAAAACTGAGCTCAGAAACATTCAGACCGAAGAGACATTTGATGGAATGTATATGACATATTCATTGTTCTTGATCAAAACATAACTTGAGTCCATAATGTCACTTTTCCTATCTGTCATCCCAGTGGGCTGGCTCTGGCACCTCCTGCCGTGGGTGTGCATGTGGCTGCTGAGTGGTGTCGGCGCCGTGTGTGGCTGCGTCAGGGTGCTGTACCTCTGGGAACCTGTCACACCACTCCACTCACCCCAGTCCATTTGCTTCTGGAGACACCGCAAGCAGGCCGACCTTCACTTGTACAGGGTAAATGGAAAAGGTTACCAAAACTGGCTGAGTCTGGGTATGGTTTTCATGTTCTCTCCTTGTTCACATGGCTTTTCTTTCGGTGCTCCAGTTTCTTCCCCCAGTCCAAAGATGTTCTTCAGTCCGATTAGCAACTGTAAATTATACTTAGCACGTGGGTGAATGAGTCCAGAATGTACATGGCTTCATGCCCTGTGCTTCAAGGATAGACTGGACCACTGTTACCCTAAACTGGACAAGCAGTTATAAACACCACCCAAGCATAGCACTTACAGAGCAGATGAGAGATAAAGAAAAAAGTAGGCCCAAATATTGTCATTCTAGAGGGCAGATACTTTTTTGATTGTAGTCAGCCTGCACTGTTAGCTAGGAATAAGTTAATTATGGCTAAAGAGCTACAGTTCACCTGGGTGGATCAAAATGTCCACTTAATAGCAATGAAATGATCAGTGAACGTCCCACAGAGGCAGGTCCAAATGTTGGTTACTGACAAATGATATTCAAAATAATGTTCATGTATTAACTAATAAAAAGTGTCACTTATAACGTAAATCAACAAGAAAATACCAGTAAAGCGAAGTAAAACTAGGAAAATGAAGAAGCGACTGGAAATCTGCAAATCAGGAATGAGTGAAAGAAAGTGCTGATTTGAATGGAAAGTTTTAATGTGTATGTAAATGTATTTTTACATGAATTTGTCAGTAATTAGTGCACTATTGATGATTTTCTGTATTGTTCTTGTTATTAAATGATTTTATTAATTTTTTCACATTTTTTAAAGTTTTTCAATTTGTTTTAATGATCAATGCATCATTTGCTTTGTATATGGCACTCCTTGGACGTCAAGAGAAATTTTGTAGCGTTTTATGCATGTTAAGTCAAATAAAGGAAAGAGCTGTCTGGCCCCCTGCATGTTAAATTGTCTGTATTCAGGCACCACTCTATTCACCTGTGTCTCTCCTACAGGGTGACTTCGCAGCTGCAGACACCAGCCTGCAGACATGCTTGTCTCTGCTGTCCAGGGCTCTTCCACGCACCTGTGTGGACCTGGCATGTTCTCTATGCTGGAACCTGATACGCTACTGCCTGTTCTGGCCTGCCCCCTTGCGCTGGCTCATCCACCGGACTGGCGGGAGACAGGAATGGGAGCAGTCGCAGATGAGTTCTCGTGATGCAGCCCTCGTGTACCACAGACTCAGCCAGCTCCAGCTGACAGGTGTGGTGCCCCGTTGTTACCCAGTTGACTGAGTAAATCCCATTGAACATTTAACAAATTTAATCCATTGGTTAGCAGCAAATCCCTTCTTTGTGGGTCTCTATAGGAAAGTCCTCTTCCTCTATCACTGGAAATAAACCCCCTCATCCTTTAATGGGAAGATAGTCAAATTTGTGTTTTCAGATTGTACTGTGATGAATGACAGACTATTAAAATGAAAGGAAACTAAACAATGAATGTTAGCTGAATTATTACAGTTTATTTAACCCATTTATTATACAGTTGACCTTCCCAAATTGCGGAGGTGAGGGGCTGCCCCCCCCCCCGCACAATGTGGAAAAAGCATGTTTTTTTAAAAAAAAAAGCATGTAAAATTTTCAGCCCCCCCTTAGGTGAGCAAAGGAAGCATGTGAGCACAGCGAAGCGAGCACCTCCAGCTGAGGTGGCACATTCCAAAATTTGTCTATTTATGATACTGAAAATAAAATAGATTTATATTATACATATATTTTATGCATTTGACTTACTAACCTTTTTTACATTTTCTTTTCGTCTGCTTTGTGCATCGTCTGCAGTACTACACGATTTCCTGCACAAGGCCGCAAAGCTCCCAAAAATTCTCATTTAATTATTTGTTTCTGACCGACAAAAAATCAAAGTTGGATCAACTGTATATACAGATGAGGCCAAACATATTGATACCCTTGCATTTTATTCAAATAATGCATCATTCTTCTTGAAAAGTATTGAAATTAAATAATCTTTTGTCATCCATAAATGCATTTCTTTCGTGTGCGGTGGAACAAACAAAAAAGCTGTGAAAAGAACTGAATTGTTGCTTATTCCACAAAGACATTCTAAAATGGCCTGGTTAATATTACTGATACCCTTTAGGAGTTGTAATAAATAATTGTATTGTAGGGATACTCACAGCAGTCTGTTCTCCTTTATTTATTATTACAGGTGTTTTCTGTCTTAAAATCACTCATTCAGCCAGTTTATATGGAGAAAAGTTCTCCCCCTGCTACTCTATGTCACTGTATGTATCAGACTAAACATGGAAAAGAGGAGCGAAAGCAGTGAGTCAACTGAGGTTAGAAAGAAGGTAACAGCCAAGCATGGATAATAGAGGTTGCAAGACCATCTCCAAAGAGCTTGATCTTGTGATCACTATTGTCAATATTATCAAGAATTTTAAGGCCCATGGGACTGCAGCCAACATCCCTGGATGTGGTCTCAAGAGAAAAATTCACTCAAGGTTGAAGAAAAAGATTGTTCAAATGGTGGAGAAAGAACCGAGGAAAACATCAAAACAGATCCAAGCTGACCATCAAGCTCAAGGTGCAACAGTTTCAAGTTACAGCATCTACTGCTGTCTGAATGAAAATGGGTTCCATGGAACAAGACCCAGGAAGATCCCACTTCTAAGAGAGATACACAGAAATGCCTGAGAGGAGGTTGCCAAAATGCACAATGACCAGACACAGTCCTTCTGAGAGACAAAAGAAAATGTGTGCTTTTTGGTAAATCACACCAACTTCATGTTCACAGAAAATAAAATAATGCTTTCAAAGAAAAGAACACCATCCCTACTTGGAAACCTGGAGGAGGCTCAGTGATGTTTTGGAATTGCTTTGCTGCCTCTAGCACCGGGTGCCCTTGAATCTGCGGAGGACACAGTGAACTCAGAAAGCTATCAAGGCAGCGAAATGTACAGCCCAATGTCAGAAAGCTGTGTCTCAGTCGCAGGTCATGGGTCCTCCAGCAGGATAATGACCTGAAACACCTCAAAAAGCAGCCAGGAAGCTATCAGAAGAATACATTGGACTGTTTTCAAGTGACCTGGTCTGAGTTTTGGCCTGAATCCCATACAACATCTGTGGAAAGAGCTGAAACTCACAAGTGGGAGAAGGAGTGATCAACTCTGAGAGAACAGGAGCAGTCCACTCAGGAAGAGTGGGCCAAATTTACCAGTGGAGAAGCAAAGGAATCCCATCCAGAGCTATAGGAAGCACTTTATTGCAGTTGTTGTCTCCAGAGCCTGGGCTACCAAGTTTTAGGTTAAGGGTTCCAGTATTTTTGTCCAAGCCATTTTGTTTTATTTTAAAGATTGTTAGGCCATAAATCAAAAACATAGTTTCTGTTTTGTTAAATAGAATGGTGAATATCAAATACTTTCTGCTTCGACTTATTTCAAACAGTTTTTTTGGTAAAAAATTTTTAGGGTACCAATACTTTTGGACACATCTGTATAATATATCACAGGGCCGATGGTTACTGAACTCCGTTGATGGACTTTGCCAACAGCGGGCAGCACATTACCTCTTGTAGAAGGATCATCATTTGAAGGATGTCTCCAACTGTCCTCTATCTCTTGATATAGTACACTCAGTTCTGTCTCCTTGCAGGCAAGCTCCCCAAGCGCAGCTCCTTGTGGGGTCTCTCTGTGTCCCTCAGTGCAGTGAACCTGAGTGAGAGTGCCCAGGGGAAGATGTCCCGTGGACAGCAGGCTGAGATCTATGTGACTGCAGCTATTGCACTCAGGGTGGTGCTGGGACATCACTTCTCCTTTCTGCCTGTGAGTGTGTTTATGCTTATCTGTTATCCTGAAACATAAATTGCATTTATGACATTGTTCCTTAGTCACAGACGAACCTTGAATTGGGGAAAAAATAAGTGTCGGTACACCTATTTCCCAGTATCTGAGCACCTGATTTTCAAATTCCCGTATTAGTCAGAAGTATTTATTCATACACGGCTCAGTATCCGAGCACAAATGCCATCTGAGCGAAGCTGAAGCATATCAGGGAAATTCTGGAAATTGAGCATCTGTGCTTTCGGTCTTTGCCTCTTGTGGCCCAGGTTCAAACGCCATTTGCGCTTTTGTCATTTCATTCGCTTTTCTTCAGTCAGCAAGCCCTCCAGCAACAGCCCATTACAGTGGATACATTTTATTGTGTTCTATTTTTATTTTTTCCATTTATTCATTTTTGTACATAAATCTGAATATTAAATGCTTGTTGCTATTGCTATTCATAAGAAGGAATTAAACATAATGATGATGCCTGATAATATAATTGCATATAAACACACAAATGCATATTAAATATCTCTAACTGTTTGGTAGTTAGGTAGCTGGTGTTTAAAATGCTCTTTATTGCATTGAAATAGGTATTTTGGTGTGCTCGGGATATTTTAGGGAAATTAACTTGGGGTTTCTCAGATGAACTGTCAACGAATTATAATTTTCCTCATAAGAAATCATTGAAATAGCTTCCTGATATTCAAGTTAGCTTTATTTGAGCCATTTCTAGGAACCAGTTACAATCAGATACCGGGATATGGGTGCATTACTCTTATTTGCATGTTGGTGTGTGTATTACGTGGTATCGGAATTGAATCTCTGTAATGGAGAGCAGTGCACAAGCTGACTTGCGACGTATCTTACTGCATTCAGGGTAATGAAATGCAGCACTTCCTTCTCTTGGCTTCTTCGGCAGGCTTACCTACTAAGCTGTGCGCAGAATGTGGCCTGTCTGTCAAACACGAGACCCCAGCCTGACTGGCTGCTCTGGCTCTTCACGCCTTTGGGGCAGGAATTCTTCTTGGACTGCGACTGGTCTGTGACGTCTCATAACCTGATGGAGATGTACACTTCACCAAGAGACCCAGGTGTGTGTGGTGAGAAGGTGCCTTGTGTTTATGTCTCCTCACATCTATACATCCAAACCAGGCTTGTGCTGTTCAGTGTCCACACATACAGTAGAGTACACAGTTTGGACTTTTGGTTATTTTCGTCATAGAAGATTTTATTCAACATATCGTACCTAATTTATCTATTGAATATCCTCAGTTGAAGAACCCTTCCCAAGACCTCAAAAATGTCACTGCGTGCTCTGTTAAACATGCTGTGCTCACCTCCCGTTGTTCCTTGTTTTCTTGCTCAGCGAACCCCATTGCCCAGCTTCACAGATGTTTCTGTGAGAAGCTCCTTGAGAGGGCTATGGAGCCACTCTGCAGGCCTCAGAGAAGCACTAAGGCAGCTGTAGTTGCACAGCAGAGTGGTACCGGGTACGACCGCCTTTCCCAGATTAATGCCCCAAACACCCCATTGCTATGGTCACTAGCGCTCAGCCACCACTGTCTGTTTCTTTAAGGGAGTTCTCAGGTGCTTTGGAGTTCCTCCAGCTGTTGAACAGCTGTACCACAGATGCGCCAACGAACTCGCCTACCTTTCCTGCCACTCTTACCGGCTCCCCTGTATCAGGTACTGAAAGCTGCCGTATTGGCCTGAATATAAGATGGTATTTTTTCTGGGAATTGCATCTAAATTAAGTTCAAGGACTTCAGATATAAAAATCGTACACCATATAACACCAGTACGTGGCGTTACTTACCCGCTGGTATCAATTATCCACAGAAATAGTCAACTGACGCTAGCAGTGTGAAAGATGGAAAACCTTGTGATTGCTGGAAAAGAGTAGCACAAAGTTGGGCTAGATTAACTAAGGATTGAGGAAGAGTTGCGATGCCAATTTTAAAATCATGTTGCTCAATGAGGCAGAAGTGTCAAACAACTCTGAAGCAGACAAGAAAAGTTATAGAATGTCATGTTTGAAGACAAGACCATCTTAAAGATGCAAACACGGATATAAGTAAATATGATTTTTCTTTCTAAAGATACTTTTTTCTGAATGTGAGTGTTGAAAAAGTTGGGGTTGTCTTATAATCAGGACCATCTTATATTGGGGCCAATATGCTATTTCAGATGCTAACCATATTACTATTTAGGTTACATTTTTTACCACTTTTTCTTGTTTGAATAGAACTTTTTAGTCACAGTAATGACCGTCGTTTTTACCATGTTACTGTCTTTCATTCAGCACTCACATTTTTTGCCTGTTTGCTGTTTGTCTGCTGTTCAGTGGATGACCCTTTGTGCCAGTGGTGGGCACTGGTCCTGAAGACGGTCATCTTTTGGCTGCGGGGCGATGATGAAGCTGTTGTGGTGCCTCTGCTTGCCGACGCAGAGCGAATGCCTAGAGTCCTGCATCTACTTGGGTGAGTCTATATCTTGTTTACTGTTCCTGTTGCTCGGTCCTCCATCAAACATCTCTTTGGCCAAACGGTGCTACTTCTCCTGTGTTTCAGCCACCCATTGCCCAAGGCCATGTATCAACTGTGCAAGGCCGTACAGCTGAATATGTCTGCACAGAAGGATGAGGCCTCAATCTCGTGTCTGTCCCACTGCAATCGTGCCAGCGGGCATTTGCACGCTAGCATTTCGGTGCCCACAGCTGGGGCTGACAGCACATTAAACCAGGTAAATGCTACACTGTGGGAACACAGGGACTGGGGTGACTGATGTACATCATGTAGCTGCAACTTTCAACATGAATGTGTCAGTTATGTATGTGTATCTGAGCCTTTTTATGACCTCTTGCGTCCCACTAACATTACCTGGGTTTGTTCCACCACAGGGGGTGGAGCTCCTGGTATGTGACTCCTTGCTCACTCTCAGGACCATGGTATGGCAGCGTGGCGATGGCCCCTGGGGTGAGATGGAACGGGTGCCCTGCTCCCAGCTGGCTGGCTTTCAGAGAGACCTCAGCTCCCTACGAAGACTGAGCCAGAGCTACAAGACAGCTCAGGATAAGGTGAGGTATCAGTCTAGTGCGACACTTCTTACCCATGTTAACCACTGTTATTATATGTGCAACTGAGCAATAAAACCTAAATGTATAGCTGTTTAAATATTAATAAGCATCAAAACTTGTAGTTATTCAGTTACTATCACAATGTCTGAATATTTTCATGCAACCAGTTAGTCTTAATATGGTTTATTTCTGTTATGGTGAGGGAGGTGGAAACAATCGCGAGACACCAAGAAAATTAGTTTTGTCACGCTCTTTACTGAGAGGGAATCGCTAAAAAAAGAGCGCTGTCTTTAACCGCGAGCTAGCACTAAGCATTATTAGCGGTAAGCAAATGGAACCATCCGAAGTGAAACCAGGTCAGCCAGGTTAGGTCAGAACTGTTGAGCACATCTGGCGTCCTTTCCTCTCCCCAGCTGTTCCTGCACGAGACCACTGTGAGGCTCATGGCAGGGGCCAGCCCAACCCGTACTCACCGCATGTTAGAGCACACCCTGAGACGGCGAACGCGTTTCCATTCTGGTGAGCAGATGTGCATAAGTTCAGTTAAATACAACACATGTTCCCTTGTGATCCCCAAATGGGAAGGCCACAGAGCTCTCTACCTATGTAGGGAGTTGCGTTAACAGTGTAACCTCATATCAGTATTGTTACTACGTGCACAGAATGAGTTTGACCCCTGAAGTGTTTTCGATAACAGCCACACGTTTATACCCCTACTGACCGCTTGTGTTGTCCTCCCCTGTGATCACTGATCTCCACAGAGGATGACGGAGCTGTAGGAGAGCGGGAGAGGGCCCATGCCATCTTGCTGGCCTGCCGTCACCTACCCCTGCCCCTGCTGGCCCCTTCAGGGCAGCGTGTGCTCCTGCTGGCCGAAGCCCGGCGTACGCTAGAGCGTGTGGGTGACCGGCGCTCGTTGAGAGACTGCCAGCAGGTCCTGCTCCGGCTAGGCGGTGGCACCACAATCTCTGCTTCCTGAGGAGGCCTGGTGACTCTGTTCGTACGTTTCATACTAACCATGCAGAAAGTCCTGTTACTTCCAGATGTGTTTGTTTATGCCAGACATTAGGGATGGTTGGGGATGGGGGAGTGGGGATTCTGGGAAACGGGAGGCCATCACAAATCCTCCCTCTGAAGAGTCTTCCGAAGGTTCATGAGCTGCACTAAGCAAACGTTGCTCCTGATTACCATATGTAGCTCTCAGGCAAGAAGACCCACTGGACATCTTTGTATTAAATTTGGAACGAGCTTTTGACCAAAATGGGATGTAGTACAGTTTCTTGGGAAAGATGTGTGCAGAATAATTAATTTCTTAAGCGGCAAAATTCAAATGCAGTAAATCTGTTCCGCCGAAACTGAGAGGCTGCACTTTGCATTGCATATTGTAAGCCGATTTGTCTAGACATACACTTTTATTTCGGTGCGCAGTAGCTCGATTACCGCTCTAGATATGTGCTTGAGAAATTGAGAAACACATCTAGAGTGCTAATCGAGGTACTGCTGTACCTGGAATTAGAAGTGTAAATGTATGTAAAAAGTGTAAACAGTGCACTGCAGAAAAGGAGCTTGAAAACTGCGCTGAATAATACAAGACAGACCTTTAATAATGAGTAAATGCACAAAACAGTCCATGATATGGATAACAAATATAAAATTCTGTTAAAAATATAGTAAATTAATTGTGTTAAATTACTAAAAGGGACAAAATAAGCGAGCGCTGTTGCAAAAAAGGACAGGCGTGTTTATCTGTGGTAGTAGATCGTACTGACTGAGGTTACTGTTATGCACATTAATGTAATTCCGCATCTTGTACGTCTGCGTATCGGAGTGACACTGAATTGTGAAGCTGAGCTACAATGCGCGATGTTCCAGGTTGCTGTCACTCAACAGTGAAACGGTTGAGTGCAGAAGCACTTGTGCGTCAACATTTTGGGGCCTTGTCAAAGGCTGAGGGATTGACGACAAAAACAAATGCACTTGGATGCCTTCGTTTTCTAAACTTAGATTTGCTTTTTTTAAAGGAGCTGCCTTTGGGTTCACCCTGGATTAAAAGGCTTTTAGGGCTATGATGCATAATGTAGGATTTCTATATAATGCAAAAAATGGAGCGTTAATGCTTTGGTGGAATTTTATTTTTTTTATCATTATAACACCGTTTAGCACCAAGGGAAATTTTACTGATTCATTGTTGTTTTTCAGGTTGGTATGAGCTATTGTAAGTGGTCACTGAATGGTTTGTGATAATTTGGCAGTGTTTTGTTTTGTCATTAACATTCCATTGACATGGACAGTTTGTACTTTTGTAGGAAAAGATGAAAACGATAATTTCATGTGCCTGCCAGTCAGCAATGTGTCTGAACCAAAAATAAGGGTGCTACATGGGTATTATTTTATTATTTTGGTCATGTGCCTGTCTGGTTTTGGCTCTGTTTTAGTCACCTACTGACAGAAGTAGTATGATATCAACGCTATGGACTACTGTGCATTTTCAAGTTTCATAGCTGTTATGTCTGTTTTGTCTGGCCTTTTCTGGTAATGTTTTTCACTTTGTTTCTAAATAAAAGTCTATAGCGGATACCTGTTACTCTTACCTTGATTTGTTTTTATTGTTATATTAAGCAAAGCTGAATATATAGTAAGGCATCAATCTTAACCACCTGGTCATAACACCTATATAATAGGAGAGGACATGTGCATGTGATCAACACAAATATAATGGTGCACACATTACTGTACCAGAACGCCAACCGTTTTGGTTTTCAGAAGCGAAATGCATTTCTATTGCACTTTATACACATTGCTTAAACTGCACAAAGGAAAACAAATGTTCCTGTAACAAAGGATTTGATAAATCATATAAAATACAGCAATGCCGCCCACTACACAAAAATTTGTAGGAAGATTTGTACTGTTTGTAGCATAAACAGTAGCACTGTAGTAAACTCATTAATGTTTATCTTTTTGGATAACTGTCAGGAAAACATTCACCAGTGTGATCCCAAAAACATAAGTTGTGCTCAAACATTTGTGCTGTCAACAGTTACAAATCAGCCAAGCTGCCTCGTGCCGCTTTGGTCCGAAACGTGTAGCGGTGGAAGGGTAAAAAGGGAGTAACGCATTACATAATCACAAAACTGTTTTATCATTAAAGTAGTTGCTTTTAGCACACAAGTATTGTTAGTGCTGTCAAAACAAAATATATCAGCAAACTTTATTACCCTTGACATCAGTAATGTTTGACATCCATAGTCCTCCTTCTCCAAGCCTTGTCAAAGACAAGGAGCTTAACAAACTAGAAAATCCAAAAAACTCCCTTAGGGTGAGAAGTATCTGCATGCTAAATTTAAGTCTATGGCTTGAAAAACAAAGCTGTGCATAAAGAGCAGACAGAAAGACAGACAGACTGAGCTTCATAGAGATATTCCTAGACAAAAGTTAACTGATTCTCACCACAAGGCATCTTAAACCTGGAACCCTTATGGAGAGAGTCAACATTTCAGGAGATGACTGCTGATCTTAGGGAAATTCAAACTGGAGCTGAGAACAACACTGAGGATCTCCCACGGATCCACAGCGCATCCCAGGGGGTGAAGAAAGCACAAAAGCATCTCCATTTGTGTCTTTTTTCGCTATGTGGCCACCCTTACACCAAAATGAATGAATACAGAGAGGGGCCCATAGATCCAGGTAAAGGCACCAAAAGAGAGCTGAACACTATGCTACAAGAAAAATAAATGCACTTGAGGACTAAAGCTGAGCAGGAGGCTGAAGTAGATTAGTGCATCAATGGGATAAGACTGAAACATCAGAGCTTTGCTGAAACAGATACAGCTGACGTAAGGTACAACCATAAGAACTCAAGACCCAAATATACGGATGAGATGTGGACGCACCATTCCTGCATACAAAATAGTCTGTTGTTTAAAGCTCACCGCCAGGTTTAGGATCAAGTCTGCCCACAAAACTGATGGAAAGTTAATTTACTTTAGCGCTGTGTCATAGGAATAAAATTCAGTACAAGGAGGGATCTGAATTGGCGGGAAGGGAAAGGAAAGGGCTTGGGCTCACGTTAATAATTCATGGACAGATCATTTACAATCTGTCAGAATATCCAGTAACAAAATACACTATATACACAGTCACGGTGTACTCAATTGAAGCCTCAAATTACACACATTGAATTCACGGCGTAATTTAATACATTTGTGTTGCGTGCATACCCTCCCGTGACTGGGAAATCAAAGAAGGTTTAAAATAAGATGTTATGTTTGTAGCAAATATTATATTGTCAAGTACACTTGGCTGAGTTTGGCTGTATGAAGTGGCTGTTCTCTCCCCGGTTTCAAACTGTCTTCCTTCAGCGCTTTCACAGTAAAGTGTGCGTGCTGAATTAAAGAAAAAGAACAAGCAAGGGAAATGGGGAGAAATATAAGGAAAAACAACGAGCCAGGTTTCATGATATTATGGGGAGCAATAATAATGGATTAAGATAAGGTGGGGGAAAGGCTAATAATGCCTTGTGTGTTGTAGTAAGGGGACAGATCGCTGCATTAATAATGACCTGAACCACAGTGTGGGTTGCATTACCTCAGGGTAACCCTAATCCACAGCAGACGGGCAGAAGGAGTGGAAGACGGAGAGGTGCTAACAAGGGGCCCAGCAAGCTACTAACCAAGCAAACCTAGAGACTCTACCATACCACCTGCTTTGGGGTACGTCCGCGCTGATGTGTTCGATAGCTTCTTCGGTTGTGCTGGACAAACCAAGAATGGAATGGATGGACGTAGCTGCCGAGTCATTTGCGTGCTATTTCATGACCAATCTGCGTGTCTCGGATTAATTTAGATTTTGTAAACCACCTTTATGACATCATTTATGAATGCATTTTTAACCATTTTTGCTCTTCAGTGTTGGATTCCTGCTTGACGGGTAGGGGTAACACCGAAAGTATGTGTTTTAGTAATGGCAACGGACTTTACGAAAAAGCACCTTTGGGAAGCCTATTTGCCTGCATTATTGATGATGGAAGACATCATGATTTTTGCCAGGCTGAGCTTATGGAGTGCCATCCTTTTATTCATGGCACCTGACTTGGCATCTGTGACAACAGCGCAAAAAATTAAAATAAATTATGAGGAAGGGAGTGTGCGAAAGGCTATAAGGACTAACATTTGTTTACATGAGGACTTTGGCAAAAGGAGCATCTAAAGATGTTCTCTCTGCAGTATAGCCATTCTCCTGTATATGCTTTACAGGAAAATGTGCCACATTTCTATGTTCTTCCACCTCTTTCTACAGTACTGTTCAAAAGTTTTAGGCAGGTGGGAAAAAATGCAGTAAACTAAGAATTCTTTCACAAATAGCAAGTGTTAATAGTTTATTTTTTATCAATTAACAATACAAAGTGAATGAACAGAAGAGAAACCAAAATCAAAGCAGTATTTGGTGTGACCACCCTTTGCCTTTGAAACAGCATCAATTCTTCTAGGTACACTTGCACACAGTTTTTGAAGGAACTCGGCAGGTAGGTTGTTCCAAACATTTTGGAGAACTAACCACAGATCTTCTGTGGATGTAGGCTGCCTCAAATCCCTCTGTCTCTTCATGTAATCCCAGACATACTCGATGATGTTGAGATCAGGGCTCTGTGCGGGCCATTCCATCACTTCCAGGGCTCCTTGTTCTTCTTTACGCTGAGGATGGTTCTTAATGACATTGGCTGTATGTTTCTGCTGCAAAATAAATTTGGGGCCAATCAGATGTCTCCCTGATGGTATTGCATGATGGGTAAGTATCTGCTTGTGTTTCTCAGCATTGAGGACACCATAAATGCTGACCAAACCCCTAACTCCATTTCCAGACTTGCAAGGAACCTCCACCATGCTTCATTGTTGCCCTCAGACACTCATTATTGTACCGCTCCCCAGCTCTCTGGTGAACAAACTGCCTTCTGCTGCAGCCAAATATTCCAAATTTTGACTCATCAGTCCAGAGCACCTGCTGCCATTTTTCTGCACCCCAGTTCTTATGTTTTCGTGCATAGTTGAGTCGCTTGACCTTGTTTCCATGTCAGAGGTATGGTTTTTGGCCGCAATTCTTCCATGAAGACCTCTTCTGGCCAGACTTCTCCGGACAGTAGATGGGTGTACCTGGGCCCCATTCTGAGCTGATGACTCTGCTGGACATCTTCCGATTTTGAAGGGAAGTAAGCTCGATGTGTCTTTTATCTGCCTCCCACACAGTTGTTTCTGTTTCAGTTAATAACTGTGTTTCAACATACATATGAAAATGATGATCACTAGCAGCTATTTGGTATATTTGGTTAATCATACAGCTGACTATAATCCTACAAAATCCCTGACTTTGTGCAAGTGTACCTATAAGAATTGATGCTGGCTTGAAGGCAAAGGGTAGTCACACCAAATATTGATTTGATTTAGATTTTTCTTCTGTTAACTCACTTTTCACTTTGTAAATTGATCAAATAAACTATTAGAATTCATATTTGTGAAAGCATTCTTACTTTACAGGATTTTTTCACACCTGCCTAAAACTTTTGCACAGTACTGTACATCCACTGCAAAGAGTGAAAATGGCAGCAAGTGGATGGATGTAGAAAGTATTGCGAAAGTGCAGTGAGTCAGTCTAGTGTTTGACATTTGCTGTTTTTCAGCTTTTTACTTGTCATTTTTTCAAATGCGATCATATTTCCGCAGCTTTGCTCCTCACCCTTGGGGTCACGGTGATCCAGCTGCCGTGACTTCCCTTCCACCACCCATCTGTCATCCCTCTTTTGGAACGTCTTTTCCAACCACCAGCAGCTGTGTGACAAGCCCACTTCAGTGGCTGAAGGAGCCCAGTGGAGGGCTGCGGTCCTTCTCTGCACTGAGCAGCGAACCTCACCATGACTCGCTTGGACCCCTCGCCCCGAAGATCACATCCACAGAGTTGGATGGAGGAGGGCAGGAGAAGGGAGAGTTCTGGCAGAAACACAGGTTCAAATTTACCGCCTCACTTCTTGTTATGTTTACCAGTGCTTTTTAATTTTTATTGATGATGCCAGCATTAACATACCTACTATGTAAACATGCATACTGATCCAGAGAAAAGTTGTTGAATGAAACGAACAAGAGCTGTCAGTAAACACATATTAGTTGAGCTTTCACCCTTTCTGGTTTAGGTAACTCTGCTGTGAATTTCCATTTGCTTCCATTTTCTACACACAGTGGGACAGAGGGCACATGAAAGCGGCATCCATCTTCTGAAAAGGGCCGGAAGTAGCCACTCCCTCCGGGGCGACAGCCCCCCATGCCCCTTCCGGCACTCAGAAGTGGGCCGTCCTCTTCCCAGCACTCGCATCCCTGAACCGAAAGCTTCCATTCCCTTCCGCAACCCTGACCTCGGTATTCCCTCCAAAAGGCGGGGGCCAGATGCAGGGATGCTTGCCAGAAGCCCCTCTCCGCCCAAGTACTCACAGCACTCCAACTTCAGGCGAAGGAGCCCCCGGTCCCCGAGTTCTCGTCACACCTTCATCCCCACCCCCTTTAAGCAGGCTGAGCTGAACGCCGCACAGAGGCAGACTGGTGACAACTCCTTTCCAAAACCATGTGTCCTTGGTCGCTCTTCATCTGGGAATTTTAAATCACCTAGACGGGCTTCCATCCTTTCTTCTTCCTCGTCCCCTTCTCGAAGCCCCTCCCCATTCAAGCAGAACGAATCCCTGTCCTCAAATTACGATGCCTTACAGTTTTCTGAAAAGCAAAAAGAAGAATTCAGAAGTCCAGCTCAAAGTCCTAATGGGCCACTGTTGGATTCTGAATATTTATATAAAAATCTAAATTTGATCGCTAGGACGGTGGACTCATTTGACTGCAAAACCGAGGTGGACAACGCCTCTCAAGTCCATGGTCTTGATGGTCGAAATCATTCCCGCGCTCGCAGGAGCCAGCACACACCAGAACAGTCCCACGGAAACGCTGGGTGGGGTTTTGACTCTCGATCCCCAGCTCGGTCACTGCCATCCTTCTGTGGCGCCTTGGAACCAAATAGCAGATCCTTGAGTAGAAGCAGCGGTGGAAGAGACTTGGAGGCACTGAGCCCTTCAACACAGTACACATGGTCTCCCCACCAGGTCAGGACCCCTTCCCCTCAGAGGCGGCAGCACAGCTCCTCTCTGAGCCCCTCGGAATCCGAATCCAGCCGAACCTCTGGAGGATCCGACTCTGATGGCCTGAACATGGAGGAATATGCTGTTATGGCTCACCTCCCCAAACCCAAGATCATATACCCAAGGGCGGGGCTCTGGCAGAAGGGGAGGGGCCAATACCGCAGCCCAATCAGGGAGGAGCTGTGCAGGCCGGCAAAGTAAGATGGGATTTCAAACACTTTGTCCCATGAACAGCAGTTACAAAACATCACCGACACCAAACGACTCTGAAACAACAGTGTGAAATATTACAATATAAAATATAAAATGAGACAGCAATATTTCCTTTATATGTATAAATGACAAAAGATCATGTTTTGGCTTCCTAGGCTTAGATTTTTTTGATACAGGATAATGAGCAATGCCAATGTTGCTTACAATGAGATGTTCTTACACCAGTGTCCAGTACGTAAACTACTGTCATTTCTCTTTTCGTCCCTCACACTCCTACACTTGCCAGGCAAACTCAAAAGGCTGAAGGTCATCAGGGGTGGGGCAACTCAGTGGAGCGAGGGAGACAAAGGGAAAGAGGAAGAAAGCAGCAGAAGCGGATGCGGGTACAGAGGGACAGGACACCATGTGCGCGCACCACCACTTCTCTCCATTCTCCACTGGTACTGTGCATGACATTGAAAACAGAATGTACTGTCTTTAGGGACAGAACTGTTTCCAGCAGGGCACTGGCTGCTAGTATCACTGATGCTCAGATTACACATTTTCAAAGAATGAGACGAAGAACATGAATTTTCAGTGACCTGCACTTGTAAGGCCAGCCGAGGGATGTTAGCAATGTGCTCCCAAGCAGAATAAGAGCATAGAACTGCCTTACTTTGTCTCACTAGCATGTTGTCTAGAGCTCAAATCTGGTGTGTGAATAATTTTACTGTTGTCCAACATTTCCACACAGCCTGATGCACAAATCAGCTGAGGGACTCGATCTGTACATTAACCTTCTACTGACTGTGACTTAGCTGTGAAATGACTGGGACTGTGAAATGAACTAGGAATCTGACATTCAGTTCCAGTTGTGTTTGTAAGATGAGGAGCCACTTAAACGTCAGAATTCGTTCATACATCTGACTACAAAGATAAATGTAATTTATTCCAAATTGCTTCAAAGTCTGAAACTGCCAGTACGCCCAACATCTAATGTACTGCATGCAACTCATGACCTAAGGTCCAACTCTGGCTGTGGTCCCTTACAGAGTGATGGCAAGGATGAGGATCCTGTTAAGTTGGGCCAAGAGGAAAGCACAACCTTGGAAAAGGCAAGTTTCACCTTGGTTCATCTGTGTATTCCAAGAGTCTGTTGCATTTGGTCAGAGCTGTAACTCTTCACTAAATGTTACTCCCAACTACTGGGGTACAATTGTTCACTAAGATTATTACCCACTGTGTTTGCTTATCCTGATAGTACTTGGTATATGGGATGACAAAATAATATAGTACATCAGTTCTTTAACTTTAGAAATATTATTTTATTATTTAAACAACAATGCAAAATATGCTGCCCGGCCAAAAAAAGTGACATACTCTGATGTTTTGTTGCACCGCCTTTAGCTTTGACTACGGCACGCATTTCGATAAGCTTATGCTATGTTACAACATTTATTTCCATCCAGAGTTGCTTTAATTTTTCTTGTATTGATGATGGGAGAGTCGGACCGGTGAGCAAAGTCTTCTCCAGCACATCCCAAAGATTCTCAATGGGGTTAAGGTCTGGACTCTGTGGTGGCCGATCCACGTGTGAACAATGATGTCTCATGCTTTCACAGTTTAAGCCCCATGAATCCTGGCATTGTCATCTTGGAAGAAAAAATCCATTGGTGGAAAAAGCTGCTCATTCAGTATATTCAGGTAGTCAGCTGAGCTCATTTTTTGGGCACATAACGTTGCCGAACCTAGACCCGACCAACTGAAGCAACCCCACATCATAACACTAAGTTCAATCCAGGCGCTGACCTTGTTTTTCTTGACCAGGCAGTGTCATGTCAGATTAAGAGATCAAACGAAGTAAGGTTCGTATTTGCTTTCTTGTGTTTAGATATTGAATAGTTTGTAAAAACATGTATTCATATCAATTTAAAACGTTCAAACATAAGCTTTTTTCAGCACGGCGAACGCAGTTGCCCAAAATAGGCAAAAATTAGAGGGCGGGGCTGGTGTGGGCGCGGTCAAACCGGACCCCGCCTCTTCCGCGGTTTGTTCGTGCGCATGCGCCAGGTATGGGTTCCCGGGCTGGCGCTCGCGGTTCAGGGACCTGTTGAGCCGCGGAAAGCCGGCAGCTGAAGGCTCCTGCGAGGACGCCGTCCTTCCGGGCCTTAAAATGAATGTCACCCACCAGTGCTGTCACTTGTCTTTCCTGCCCGTCGCGTCTTGAGGATTTTCTCTGTTTTTACTGGCCGAGATGAAAATGTGTGCGGCTTGAGTCGCGGGGGCGTCCGGGAACTGCGCTTCACCTTCCCCGGCGGTGCGGGACGCTGAGCGGGGAAGCAGATCTTATTTTTATTCAAAGAAAATGCTTCGCTCCAAGCTTTTTAAAAGCTGTTTAAATTTCGAATAAGAAAGTGAAAACATTATGAACACACGGCACATTTTTTTTTGTCTTCACTTCCCTGACAACATATGGGTGCAAATGGCGGGACCTCGTCGCTTCTGTTGACCTAGCCACTAACTTTTATTTTAAACACATATTTTTCTCTCAATTGTGCTTTTCGACTGGACTTTCGGACATGCCGGTAAGTTTTTCGTTTGTCGTTAAGCGTTTACCTCCTGTTCATTTCTGTGCAATAAACCGATATTGAACGCTGATCTTTATAGTCGGGCTCCATAGCATATTTTAGCAAGTGATAAATAACATGTTTGCTCAGACTTTTTCATAGTTAATGTTAAAGCAGCTGCTTTTGTAGCCTGTGTTTCACATTTTTAGGTACCTTAAATCGAACCATTTCTTCACGTTCGTCGCAGCATTTTGGCTGTTCAGCTGAACAGTAGCTCAAGGTTTCGTCCTTTTTGCATTAAAAACTGGAATTTTGGTGAACTTTCTTGACAGTCGACTTTTAAGCAGTTTGTTTTGCGTTGCTTTTTACCCTGGCCGTGGTTTGCTGTGCACTTCCACTGAAGACTGCCTGCACACTGAGGCGCTGCACCGCTTCCCATTTAGGCCTGTTGCGCACTGCATGTGTGGGTAAACCTTTATTTTTTGCCAGCAAGTTGAACAAATTTCAAACATGTGCAGAATTCTTACGATTTATAGACTGTGCGTTTTGTTTGTTTGCATGTTCTCAACATCACTTCTAAATTTTAAACTTTGCACTCAGTACTGAGAAATGCCCTTCTTCTTGACAGATTATCATAACAAAATAAAGCCATCAAGTTAAAGATACAAAAGATCAGCAAAAAACAATTCAAGATTCAATAAAATTAAACTGAACTGTATAGCCAAAAGTATGTGGACACCTGAGGCATCATCCCCATATATGCTTGCTGATCTTCCCATTCCAAGCCCAAGGGCATTAATATGGAGTTGCCGCCCCCCCCTTTGCTGCTGCTGTAAGAGCCTCCATCTTTTGGGAAGGCTTTGCACCAGCTTTTGGGAATTTGTGCCCATTCGTCCACAAGAACATCAGTGGGGTCAGGATGAGAAGGCCCAGCTTGTGGTTGGTGTTCCAGTTCATCCCAAAGATGTTCAGTGGGGTTGAAATCAGGGCTCTGTGCAGCCACACCACACCAACCTGGGCAAACCATTTGCTTATAGAACTTGCTTTGTACATGGGGCTGCAGTCATGGTGAAGCAGGAAAGGAGTTTCCCCAAACTGGCCACAAAGCTGAAAGCACATAATTGGCTCGAATGTGTTTGTATGCTGTATGGGTGTAGCTGAAACAGCTCAATAATAATAACAATGAGATAATTATGAATAAACCGAAGGGGTGACCACATGCTTTTGGTCATATAGTGTATCTAGGTTTACTGTACCTCTGTGGTCTGCTTCAGTTTTGTTATTCTGATGATGTGATTTTTTTTTTTTTTTTTGTCAAGTGCAGACCAAGCCTGATCTGATTTCTCTCAGTGCCGCCTCAGTACCTGCAATTCTCTTCTCAAATTCGCACATTTTTTTTTCTTCCTTTTCTTTGCAATTATTAATTTTTTTTTATCTGTTGGCACAGTTGGGTAATTCTTTACCTTGCATCAACTTCATTGCCGTCTATTTTGGTTAGCATGAAAGTTGGCCTGTTGCATCCAGAAGTGCTGTTGCCAGTAAGGGTCCAGCAGCCAGCAGAGCGATTAAGGACCTGGAGTTTTAACTTAATTCTTCATTTATGGAAGAGCCCAGCTGTAGCACATTTAAGCATAAAATGCTCATGAACTACACCAGTAACAAGAATAGCTGTATAAATAGGTAAACTATGACTTTATGACAGCTAAGCACTACCACATCAGTATTAAACACATATACATTAGTCTTTAATCTTAAAGAGAAATTTGTTAGGGTTTAAAGATATGATGCAGTGTCATTTATGTCCACAGTATGAATCTGTTTTGTATTCCTTCAGCTTTCAGTTTATACACTGCTTTTTGCAAAACATGAAGTCTTTCAACCAGAAACATATCTTATTCAACTACAAATATGCAATGTTTGGTTTTAATTTTTGAAAAAGTCTTAAGTTGTGAATAAAATTCTTGCAGTGTTTTTAAATTCTTGACTGTTTACTTTCTCCATTGCTGTTCGTGGCTGAATTTATGCTGAGAAGTTTTCAAAGTGATGTGTTTTAGTGCTTAACCAGATACCCTTTAGAAGGCAGTTGTCTTGTGGGTGAAGTTGACTGGAATGCAAAAAATACCCAACAGTAGTGAATTCTTGTGGTTTCATTCTTTAGAATGAAGTCAGGTCTTTTGTTGGGCTGGTTTCTTATTCAGCCGGTATGCAGTGTCAGTGTATCCTTTCTGTTGAGTCAAATGCATACTAGCAGACTCTGAAATACACACATCCTGCTCAAGGGTGGTTTCCTTCATCAGACTTTGTCAGAACCCCCTGCCTCTGTCTATCTCTTAACACAATCTGCTCTACTGGTGGCAGTTATTGCTCAGTGGTTTCATATATCATCGTCTTTTTCTTTCTTATACTCTGCAAATGAATCAATACAGCAAGAGGTTACTGTTATTAATCAGAGTGCCCGCGTCCCTCTTCATCCAGATTTAGTCTGATCCTGAAAACATGGTGGATGGCGCGTTTTTGGATACCGTGAACCTGTATTCTTTTATTTTAAAAGGGGAAAATGAAAATAATATATTCTCACACCATTTCAAAATTTGTAACCAGTTTTCTCACATATAACTGTACTTGAATACTGATCTTATATTTTGTTGCATTTATTCACCAGTATGTTTTTAGTTATGCAAGTCAGTTGCCTTATCCAAATTGTTCATCTTTAATGCTCGTGTGGACTCAAATGCAACCTTTTGTTTGCCTAATGTCTTCTCTACTAATGCTACCCTTTTATAAACACTGAGCACACGTACTTATGTATAAATTACTTATTTAAAATGTTTTTGCATTAAAAGTCAGACTATGAAGCTTACCTTGTGTTCTCCTCTCTGCAGCCTGACCTCCTAAACTTCAAGAAGGGGTGGATGTCAAAGCTGGATGAAGATGGAGAGGTACCGAAACTTTCCCTTTTTCCTCTTAACTCGCTTCCCCTGCTGAGGGTTGGAAGTATTTATGTTATTGTACGCAAATTTTTCACAAATCATATTCCAGGTGCAAGACGGAGAGATGCAGATACTAAAAGCTGCCTGAGCCATGTCAGTTTGCATTAATTTCCTCTGTTAAGTAGGATAACTCCACACCTGGCATTTAAGGTGCAGATCTAAGGCATGTTTAGACACCTTTGCTGAGTCTATGTTGACAAAGCAGTTTGTAACTCTGATTTCACAACAGTGACTCAAATAAATGCTTTCTGCGAAATCCTGTTCTAATCAGACTGGTTTGTATGCAATTTGACTGAGGAGAGGGGTTCTGGTGTCACCTGCTATGCCAACTTGTCTCCTGTGTGTCTTTACAGTGGAGGAAACACTGGTTTGTGCTAACAGATGACGGCCTCAAGTATTATCGGGACACGAAGGCAGAGGAGGTACGGTAATTGATGAGCATGGCAGCAGCATGCAAAATTTTATCTTATAAATTTTACTTTTTCCAACTTGTGAATAGGTCATCAAAGCAATAAACACCATAGTGTAAACAAGATGAACATTTAATCATGTCCCAGTCAGGCAGTCACCGCTGATGATCTCCTTTCCCACCTCCTCACAGAAGGATGACCTGGATGGGAAGATAGACCTAACAACCTGCATCGGAGTATCTGAGTTTGACGTGGAGAAAAACTATGGGTTTCAGATCCAGGTGAAGGACTTTCCAAGCTACTACTTTGATTTGAAAAGTCTAGGATGTGGATGCAAATGGGACCACAGACCACATTCTCATAAACTAAACACTTAAACAGATAACAGGGATCATAGGTGACTGATGACTTTGCAGATTTCTTGACATTTAAGTGAATTAGTTTGGGTTTAAGTAAATGATAAGGATGGCACAGGGGGCTTAGAGAGTAGCACTGTAGCCTCCTAACATATGGGCTGTTTGAGTATGGATGAGAACCCAGCTCAGTTTGTATGGTGTTTCCATGTTCTCCCTGTGTCTGCATGGGTTTCCTGCCACAGTCCAAGGACATGTATTTCAGATTAATGGGTCACTCTAAATTGACCACAGAATGTATGAATGTGACTATATGTGTGTGGTCTCTCTGCGATGGACTGGTATCATGTCCAGGTAGTTGTTTTATAGCTTAGGACCATATGATTCTGAAATAGGCTCCAAACTACTGTGACCCGGATTAGGATAAAAGATAATGGTAGATAAATGCATGAGTGATTACTTGTTTGAAAACTTGATAATGATTTGGGATCTCACGAGACTGAAAGTGTTCATTGGTCAGTCAGCACGCTCACTTTTTTTTTTGTACATATTGCATCACACAGACACGTGAAGCTGTATTCACCCTTTCGGCAATGACCTCAGGCATCAGGAGGAACTGGCTGGAAGTCCTCCGCAACAAGGTGCTCCCCAGTATCACCCCCAGTGTCACACAGTGAGTCCTGCACTCCTGTACTCTCAACATTTACCTTCCGTATCCTCCCTGGACTTTCACTATATATACATTTATTGTTTTATGTTATGCATCCATTGAAAGGCGATGCGTGAATGTGTTTGGACCACAGAGTTAGTCTTTTTATTGGTTGGTGTTACAACATTTGTTCTGTTTCCTGTTTCAGAATGCCTGTCTTAGACAGTGGCTGCAACAAAGAAAACTCTGTGTGTAGCACCCCTTCATCACATCGCCTCTCTCCCCAACATGGTCACAATGACTCAAGTTTGGAAGTCATAACTTCCAATTCCGATATGCTTGTCTTGGACTATGTGGAGCTTACCCCAGTGGTAGCTGCACCCACAGAAGCACAACCTGCTCAGTTCTGTGGGACTGAAGAGGATGCAGGCTGGGAGCAAGCGAGACGACTTGAGAACAGGACTCGCTGGTTTGAGTCGGGTACCCCCAACAAAGAACCTCCACATGGCAGCAGTCCATGGGATGCTGTGCTGTTTAAGAAGGGGGTGGACCCTGCTTCCCAGATGGAGTTGGAGCTTGAGAGGAAGTGGGTGGAATTTGAGAGGCTACCCTTGAGGGAGATAAGGTCACTGCCGCTGTCGGGTGCTCGTGCTGGCCAGTCAGCCAGCGAGGTGCTACAGAGAGAGGTAGGGGGATTTGGTTTTCAAATTTTGCTCAGTTTAAAAAAAAAAAAAAGAAAAAAAAAAAAGTCATTGGTTTTATTTGTCAGGGCCAGTACCTGAAATGGGTTGTACTCAGCGCTGCACAGTGCAAGCATTTTCTTGCATACTGACACTTCTCACAATCTTCCAATGCTCTTCTCTGCTCCTGAACCATCAGATACTCTGGCTGAGTTGCTCTCCAAGCAAAACACTGCTCTAGTACATGGCCATTATTTGTAACAGCCCTCAAAGCTACATTTCATTATTTAGGGTGCACTAAGTTATGCTGCAAATTGGCTTGTGCACATCTTTCCCACTGGTTGTTTAAAGTGTCACTTTTAATAAAAAAAAATATATATACTGTAGACATGAGTATCATCTCCTAGTTTCTTTTATTCACTGTGGATAGGGTTGCACTTATAACTAGGCTCACCTCGGCTGCAGCCTAAGCAACTGAGGGTCCAAAATGCATTTATTTTACTGTTTTTTTTAAATTATTATTTTACTATTACTGTGCATTCTTTTTTTTAATTATTCCCAACTTGGCAAGGCTCCATTAAATTCACACGTACACTATAATATGAAAAGTAAGTAAAACTGGTAAAACCTGCACCCACATTTGTTTTATATACTATAAAAAGCTATTATATATATATACACCAGTTTTTCATTATTTACACACAAACACACCCACTCTCTTCCTCTGAAATTTATAGTTGATATGCAGAACTTTCATTTGCTTCTAAGGTTTGACTTTGCATTATCTCTCAGCTAAAGGATCACTTGCTATCATTGTGCTGTGTTAGTTACTAACAATTTTAAGCTTGTTGCTTGTTTGTTTTCTCAGGGATCAGTTGTGTTGTGGTTGGCTTTCATGTGTTGCTAATATATGTAAAGTATAAAGTATGCATATTGTTAAGCATGATATTGCATGACATTGATTTTTGAAGTTGGAGCAGTTGTAGCTTATTATGTTATGCTGTAAGTAACACCCCAAAAAAATGATTCAAGGCCAAGACCAACACCCCTCTATATCTGCCTCTTGACTGTAGAGGCCCAAAATTTAATATTTAATAATTTGTTGATTTTAAATGATAGGAATGTAGACATATTAATAAGGGGTGTAACAACATTTTTTTTTTCACTTCAGTCACTGATGGATGCTACATTTAAAAATATGTTCTTTGGTGACCTGATGATTTTTACTATTAGGTGGCATCTCTGAGGATACAGGTAGAACAACTACAGCGAGGAAGAGGTGGTCAATGTGGCCCGGAGGCACCGTGTGGCCGCAGCCTGGAGGCCATGGAAAAGGCCCATAGGGAGGCCCTGGAGGAGCTTCAGAGGCAGCATGTGAGGGAGGTGAGGGAGTTGCAGGCAGAGAGGGACCGCCTACTGCGGGAGGAGACCCAGGCCACTGTACAGGGTGAGTGAGTGTCAGCAGGGTGCCATGGTACCACATTCATCTGATCATCCATAGGCTGCACGTATTTAAAGAGTACTGTCCGTTAAGATTATATGCTCACTTTCAATATTCGGACTATTATAGTTTAGAGCTTAGATGCATGTCCCTTACCACACACCCTACTGTTTCAAACACCTCACCTGTCTTTGTGCCTGCTCTTCCTAACACTGTCTGCTCATGCCACAGCCATGGAGGTGCTGAAGAAGACCATAATGGAGGAGGTGAAAGAGGAAGTAGCAAGAGCCAAGAGGCTGTGTGGAGGAACGACTGATCTGCAGGCTTCACAGATGCAGTAAGTTCTCGCTCGATGCTCTTCAGAGGCTGTATCCAGTATAGACACGGGTGAGGCACTCTCCTCCCACAGCTCTTGCTCTGTAGACCACATGGAATAATTTATTAATCTCATAAACCTGGAGTGTTTGCTTAGGTCTATGGAAGGAAGGCCACTTTTCATAGTGGCACTCCACATACTTTTTCATTTATCATTTAGCTGACATTTTTATCCAAAACAACTTAAAATGTTGATTTGCGCAGTAGCACACAGACAAGAGTTTGTGATTAAAATTCCACATTCTCATAAGATGCTAGGTATTCTTTTGTGCATGATGTGCGAGGCATCCAAGGAATGCAAGCGCTAAGGAAGATATGCTGTGGCTTTTTCGGGACACCCACGTGCTGTGCTAGTGTGGCAATCGCTCCATAGGTGGGCAGGGCCTTTGCCCAAACTAGCTGAGAATGGGCTCGGTGCGATTTAACCCTGTGAGCCTGATCATGATCGTTCGCTGTAACTATTATGGAGTCCATCAGACCAGTGTGCAGTTGGTGTTTAGCTGAACTTGCCCATTTTCCTGGTGTACACTTAAGAATAGTGTCAGATGAATTGTCAGCGTTAACAGGGTAATATTTACATCAGTAATGCATTACCAAGTGATAAACAGACATGCTTTTCTTTTTTTAATTATGTTCAGTAAGCAGCAGTTTTTCCTGAGAAAGTGTTGATAATTGATCATTTTAAGGCAACTTAATGGAGGCCGTGTGCCAAGTTATGAAGTGTAGAATAAAATGTTGCTAGTGTGTATTGTATGGTATGTTATCAATGGGTACTCACTGATTTTGGTGCAGTAAAAAAAAAAAAAAAACTGGTAAGCGGTAATACCTCACAGGTGACACGGCAGTGCAGTAGTTTGAGATGATGCCTCAAAGTGCCTGCGCTTTGGGTTTAGACATAGGTTTGAAATCCAGCTCAGTTTGTGTGGAGTTTAAATGTTTTCCCTGTGTTCAACCAGGAGATCTGGTTTCTTCCCACAGTCTAAAGCTGTGTGTTTTGGGTAAAATTGTCACTTTAAATTTCCCTTAGTGTGTGACTGTGCATGTGTTTAGAATGTTATGTTCAGTGGATGGGAAGATAAGGAGTTTTTATAGTGCAGCTGGCATTGTAAGTCACCTTGGACAATAGCATCAGCTAAACATAAATTGATAATAAAAAAAGTTAGTTTTAAGTCAAAAACAGAAGCTTACAATTAAATTAAAAGCCACTTCAATTGGTTTCCAAGTGTCTTAACTGGTTGAGGTCACTCTCTTTGAGCCCAGTGACCCAAAATCCTGGTGCCAGAACAAACACAGTGGATTCATTCAATTGGCGTGGCTTGTACCTTAGCTCCCTGCCCAATTGTCTGTGGATTGCTGGCTTCAGTTGTGAGGGTTGTGCTGCTTCTCCAATTGGCACACAGACTTTCCATGCGACCCTAGGTTGACCACAGTAGGGGAAAAACGGAAGCACTTGCAGCAAAAGTCTGCTGCCACCTTGAGACAAAAGGCAAGGGTGCTGTGCTACAGGAAATGGGGAAAAGGGAAAATACATCTTAAACTTCTTTTGACAAAACTGTCTGTTTTATGGATGAATAAGTCATTACCCTAATATTTTTAATAATAATTTGAGTGTATTTAGTAATGGCAATGTGATAAATCATGTAAAATATTTCCAACTAGAATGTTGTGGCTGTACATGAATGGCTTTAAACACTTTTGGTACCAAAATATTTGTGTCCTGGTATATATTTTTCCATAAATTGCAGAACTCAAGCTATCAAAAATTAATGGCATGTTTTATAAGTTGAGATTTTTAGCACAACTTTTCTCCTTAGTTTTCCTCAGACATTTTTGTATGTTAAAAAAAAAATCTACTTTTTTCATTGTGGTCAATTTTAACTCTTGTCAGTTTGTATTATTTCAAAATGTTGTTTTTTATTAATGCAGGTATTTAATGTTTTGTAATTAATACTGTAGCTGGTAGACTAGCAAGAATTCCTCGGTCTATAATCATCATCGGCAATAATTTATCAATATATGTGATTTAATTTTTATGTATTTGGCAAATGAATTTTTTTTGTTTCATTAACTATCATGGTCACTTGTCTGACTATTTATGCAGCTGTTTTGTGTCCCCCAGGTCAGAGGCACAGGAGCTGCAGAGGGAGCTGGATGGTCTGTCGGAGCAGTACTCCCAGAAGTGCCTGAAACTGAGCAAGGCACAAAAGAGCATTGAGGAGCGGGAGCAGGAGATCAGCAGAAGGGTGATGGAAGTAGAGCAGCTGAAGAAGGAAAATCAGGTTAGCCAGAAGTGGGGAAGGAGGATGGTGAGGAGGCTGGACATGTCAGTGCAGTTTTTAAAAAAAATTTTTTATTTTAAAAAGTCAAAATCTTTCTGCTGTGAATGTCAGAACACAGCTGCGTTTGTCCCGGTGCAGTCTCTGTTTAGGACATGTCCCTGTTTCCACCACGCTTCCATACTTTTGCATTGCGCATATTTGACTTCCCCCTTCTGCACCGTGGAGTGTGCTGTGCTGTGTTGTTGGTAAGCTGTTTCCTCTGGCCTCCTGTTGCAGGAGTTGCAGAATCGTCTGGTGGAGGAGATCGCTCGCATGCGCACTTTTCTCAAAGGGGAAGGGTCAGAAGATATTCTCCATGGCAACTGTGAACGGAGTTCCTGTGAACTGGAGGTAAGAGAGAGGAAGGGGTGATACTGATTGTGAAAGTGATCAGTGTCGCTCCCTAGTGGTCAGTGTGTCATACAGGCATCCCTCTCTTCTGAATCTAATCTGTTCTTAAAAATGTGTGATGCTGGGAGCTTATATTCCATTATTTTCAATAAGGCAAAATAGTCATGTGTTCCCAGCCCATCCCAAAATTGCAAGCCATTTTACTCCAGTATCACTAAAACACTCTTCACCAAAAATGTATGCCTCATAGCAAGCATTTGAAGCATCATTACCCAATCATTAAATACTCAGTGAATTTATTAGTGGGTATGTTTGTGTGCCTTATGCAACTCTGCTATACAGCATCAGATACAAATTATATTTTACTGTACTGCAGCAGACATGTACGCTAATGTAAATAAATGTTTAAGGCACAGAATGAATGTCGATGGTACTTAAAATAACAAGGAAATTTTAAAAGAATGATTATTTACCAGTTGAAGACATGAGCATCCTGCATCACTTCCAGCTTTTCAGCTAATGTATGAGTGTTTCTAAGCCTCTTAGGCTCAGGTACTTTCCTTGCAAGCCTTTCCGCTTTCTTACAAGACATCTTAACATGTTTGAACAAAGCGAGCACACAATCTTATCAGCAAGAGAGCTGAGAGACTGCTGCACCCTCTAAATCCACCACCAGTCTTTGGTACGCTTTTAGTTAGTGTTTTTGCTAATGTGTATTTGCTTTTTTTTTTTTTTCCCCCTCCCCCAAATGGATTTTTAATTCTGATGATGAATTTTGGGTACAGTCAGTAATTTTAAGTGAATGTTTGGATAGATTATGGAGAACAAGAGATAGCTGTACTAATCTTTTAGCAGCACACAGATTATTCAAACTCTGAATTATTGCACCAGTCAAAAATATGTAAGTACACCTACTGGAAAACCTGTTTTTTTTTTTTTTTTGTTTTTTTTTTGTTCCCCCCTCCTTCTTTTGTTGGTGATGCATTCAAGTGTACAAATTTAAAATGAAATATGATGGCTTCTCAGCTTGTGTCCATCTTGTGTCTTCCCAGCCCTTCTGCAGTAGTTCTCAGAGATGTAGTATACTTGTTTCCTTTCTGGCCAGTTCTTCCCATACATGTACTGCCCAGGTTGCCCAAGTATACTCACACTTTTAAGTACTGCTGTATTTATTCTAAAGTGGTTAGTTTGATGCCCGGGCTGTGCATTGGTTCATTTATTTAACCAAGAGTGTGTTGGTTGGCAGGTGCTGCTGCGGGTTAAGGAAAATGAGGTGCACTATTTGCAGAAGGAGATCAGCTGTCTGCGGGATGAACTGCATTCTCTCAACAAGGTACTAACCCTGGACTCTGTGGCCCAGTGTGAGATTCACTTTTCTTGCGTGTGAAGTGATTCACTGTGTATCTGTGTGTGACTGAGCCAAGGTCGTGATTAGCATGTACAATAGCACCTCAATTAGCACTTTAGATGTGTTTTTGTGAAATATAGGTTTAATGACACATGTAGTATATGACATAAATGGCGCTTGGATGTACAACATAATACAAGATAGATGAGGAACACCTTTAAATTATAATGGTAAATTCAAAGGGCTGAAATAAGCAGAATAAAGCTATGGGAGGTAGTGCCATCTGAGGTGTTCCTGTGTTTCTGACTGAGAGCTGGTCCACTGCTGAATGGAGGTTTTCTCTAAAGCTGCTAAGGATGCGTTCAGGCTCACAGTAATGTGTATGCGTGTTTGTGCATGCATGTGAATTTGTGGAATCCGTGTTCGGTCACATACTGCCTGTACTCCGGTGCTGGCAGGAGAAGCGACTGGCCTGTGAGCGGTTCAAAGAGCTGTCTGTGGAGCTGAGTGCAGTGAAGAGCCGGAGCGAACAGGAGATTGAGGCCCTTCGGGAGCACCTGAGGCTGACCACAGCCGCCCTGAAGGAAGCCCAGCAGCTGAGGAACGGCCTGCCCCATTGACAACCACACCGGGTCCTGTTTTCTCTCTTGATTCATCTCAAAAAGTAGAAGCCATAGACATCCTATGTCTTCCTTACCACGGTGTCATGGCTCGCATGGTCCCGATGCCTTCAGCACCATAGTAACCAATGTGCCTCAAGTCTCACTTAGGCAGCTGGAGTGGTGCAACCAATGAGTTTGTTGAGTAGTTGCACATGCTGATTTCCTGCTATATTTCTCTACTGTATGGGAATTTAATACTGCAACAAGGCAGAGTGAACCTGAGATCTGTTTGTAAAACAAGTGTTAAATGTTGGCTGGATTCTTTGCCAGTCAAAAACACCACAAATGGCCACAAATGAGCACGTGTCAGCACACCAGGTGACTTGTCCTGTCTTACATCTTTGTTCTGTGGTGTCTTCCAAGTTTGCATTTCCTAGTATTTATAATTTAAGTATGCATGTCTTATATTTGCTATTCGGAATGCGTTTGGTTTGATCAGAGACTGAAGTTGGTTTAGTCCCTACAGCACAAAAGTGGTTCTACTTGTGGGTTTACATGTGATTCACATCAAGCAAACTAACAGTTGAGGTGAACTATTTAAGGGCTCATTTTTTTAAGCTAGTTAAAATAATGTTTGTTTTCTTTTGTATGTTATAATTACATCATATGCTTTGCCTTGTGTCCATTCAGCCTCATGGAAATGTCTACTGTTATTAACACCAAAAAATAATGACATGATGTCCAATTTAGGTATTTCATAAATATTCTACTTCATCTTGAAACTAAAACTTTGGCCAACAATTAATTTAATCTTTAGTTCAAGTACTTACACTTTGCACAAATAAGTTTTGGACTTTGAAAGTCTTTATCCAGGCAGGGGTGATGGGGAAGCTTCTAATTTCAATTTATCATTCAAATTTGTCCCCCAATTAAATTTTCCTTCAAAGACTGAACCACCAAACGTGCTGCAGAATATGAAGAGAAAAGTATGGTTGAATTTTTGTTTTTATGCAGCATTTTTGTATTCATTCATGGTGCTAACTCTTTTTCAGTGATAGAGTAGTATTTAGACAGTCTGCAAGTTTCCATTTGGAGGGATAGGGTCAAAATACTTTTTTTCATTTTATTAAGATGTTCCCACACCTGATTATAGTGAATAAAAAGTCAGTTTTTAATGAATAAATATTTGTGTTGTGGGGTGTGTTAGATCAGAAGAACATTGTTTGGCTTGTTGCATGGAAATGAGTTATTTTATTATGGATCTCTGGTGGTCTAGAGTCCCTTATTGAGAGGTTTTGAGATGGAGACTTGAATTTTAGACTGAACAACTGAGAAAGTTATTTAAAGCATTGATCTATTACTTTTGGATATCTTTTATAATTTGGTATCCTCACTGCCAGCTCTTATAGTTCCATCTTGTCCCTTTGTGTATGGAAATTGATTTTGAGACATGAAATTGTTATATATAAGAGTAATGATGTTGAGTGTGTCTTGCTGCATATTTTTTGTCATGAATATGGTCTTATTATCTTATTTCCTTCCGGAATATCTAAATATACACTGAATTCTGAAATCAGTTCATTGTGACCACTGTGACAGAATGCAGGGGGAAATAACAGGAACAGAGACACAGTGGGAAAAGTAAGCTCATATGGAAGACACTTTTCTGCTTGTTTAAAAAAAGAAAAAATGAACTGGCCGTCATACTGTGAACAGTTTTTCATTTGAGATGTTGTTTTTTGTATGTGCGTAAATTAGCTATTAAATTGTGATGAAAGCACATTTGCATTTTAAGAAGTGTTTCTCAAGCAATTCAAAAGGGAACGACTTCAGGTTAACAGTGTGACCTGTTAAGTTTGTGTATAGCTTGTGTAACTGTAATACCCTGTGCTGCTTCTGCAGGTGCACTCAAAGGAGAAGGGCATATAAGGGAAATGCCAAGGAAAATAAATTATTCTTGAGAACAAATCTTTCTATGAGCAAAGATACAGCACAGCCAGCTGACTTGCTCTAAACTGTGCCCATGAATTGCACTGCAAATGCACATAAGTACTTGAGCTACTTTTCAGGTTCCTCGCATTCAGTCTCTTGGAGGACTGTTCATATACTTTTGCTTCAGAAAGTATTCACCCCACCCAATTTGATGGTTTCTCATGTGTTGTAAATCAGATTAGTGGATTGATGTATTTTTTGTACTCCTGAATATATAACTCTCTATATTAAAATCAGAGTATTTAGGTGTCTTCCAAATGAATCATCTCATGATAACTATTCAACCCGAGTCAATATTTTGTACAAAGCCTCTACACCAATGATTCTTAATGGGCTATGTCTATGAGCTTTGAACATTTAGGTTTTGGAATTTTTCCATTTTCTAATGCAAATTTGCTCCAGCTCTGACACATTAGATGGAGAACGTTAGCGGACAGTAATTTTCAGGTTATACCACAGATTTCCAATTGGTTTTGAACCTGGGCCTTTGCAGAATGATGATCTTTTTTCAAGCCATCCCTCGCTTGTTTTTGCCATGTGCTTTGGGTCACTTTCCTGCTTTAAAATGGATCTTTGCCCTAAATGCAGATCTTTTGATTGAAATAGTTTCTCTTCAAGAATTTGCTTATGTTTGACCCCATCCATTCTGTCATTGTTTCCAACAAGCTTTCCATTTCTTCCTGCTGAAAGGGAATCCCTCAGCACGATGCTGCTATCACCATGTTTATGATAGTACAGGACTTTGTTTTCAAGCCAAAGAGCTCAACTTTAGTTTAATTAGACCACAAAATTTCCTCCAAAAAACTTCAGGTGTAACAATGTTGGCTTCTTGCAGAAGTGGCTTCCTTTTCACCGTTCTCCCAAAAAGGCTAAATCTATGAAGTGCTGAAAATATTGTGTGGACAGGTTCTCCCACTATAGCCAGTGAGCTTTGCAACTCTGGCAGTGTAGTAGCTGGCTTCTTGGTCTCTTCTCTGACAATTTCCTTTTTTGTCTGGTTGTTCCAATTTAAGTTCTTAAAGGGGGTGAATACTTTGCTAGTAATTTTCCCATCTTTGTTTTTAATAAAATTCTGAATATACCTAAATACTTTAATTTTACCATTATAATGAATGTCTGCAGGAGTGGAAAAATCCCTTTTAAATCTGCTTTGATTTGGTTTTACATCACAGGCGAATGCAAAATAATTGAGGGTGGGTGATGCTGAATAGCTTGAAGGCTGAGGATGCTCCTGCTTCATGTAGAAGTGTGTGAGTTCAAGTCTCAAGTGAGCTGTTTTGGTAGACCGGTTAGCTCATTTGGTTAAGGCACATGGTTGGTGTTGACAAGGTTGGGGGTTTGATCCTCATCCATATCACAATGGGATTAAAAAGAATTAAAATTCAGGACTGGTCAGTTTAGTGAGTTAAAGCATGTGGCTGATAGCAACAAGGTTGTGGGTTTGGTTGTTGTCTATACCCCAATGTGACTTAAAAATATTTTCTAAAGGCACTGTAAACTTTTTATACCTTCGTGCTTAACATTAGCGTGCGGCAACCCACTGTGCCCTATAACCAACATTTCTGTTCAGTGTAAACGAAATACTGATCCTCCCCGGTAGAAATGAATTAACCGGAAAGCATGTATGTAAGAAGTATATAAATTATTTAGAATATGCAGTAAGGCAAGTAACGAATGTGCTCACGTGACTACTGTTACAGTAACAGGTTAACAAACTGTCATAAGCTAAATAAAGGAGTAAAAGCTATGAGGCAAGACCCAGCATTGCAGGTAGCGAAGTTGAAACCAAGAGACTAAGCTACACATTTAAAATAACAAAACTAATGTAATGGGGAGGGAAAAAAAAAAAACAAATTTAACTACAAAACTATTTGTGAAAGCTGTATCTCAGCCACAATGGAGAAGGAGCAAGCATGGGTACTTGAGCTCTTCACTGTTTCAAGGTGCATATGGCTGACATCTGCCTCCCTTATGAATTCAACACTCTGTGTTTAGAATTATGTGGACAGAAGATGCTGGGGTTGAAATCCACTGACATACCAGCAGGCTTTATTAAATAAGACTTTATGCATATGGTGAAAAGGAAATTACATAGGTTGCCAAACTTCGTTGTTCAAAATGAGTGGGTAATGAAAAATATGGATACGGCAAAAGGAGTCACCGTTGGCTTCTGTGAATTAGCCCGTAGCTTCGTTCCCACCTCAGTTTTCACATTCTTGTTAACTCTGAAATCTATACACACTGTAAAGAGAAGACAAAATACAACAAGACATTTACGAGCTTACAAGCATGTTACCGAACACATAGCAGCATTCTTCTGGCTCCAATATCACCAAACACAACACTTAGAGTTCTCTCAATTTGTTTAAGGGTTAGGTTGTGTAAAAGTCTTGGGTATAGCGGTAAAACTTTTTAATATTTTTATAACATCAGGCTACACTAAAATTAAAATACAGCTTTAACTTAAAAATACACTCTCCACAAACTCCTATTCGGCATCTGAGTGACCTGTTCATCTTATAAAAGTTAAGAATCACTGCTGCTAAAGTAAATGCTGCAAGTAAGAGACATTTTGGAAAACAGGATTTAAAAAATGCATGTAAATCTAAACTGGATGTTTTTCTTATCACTGAGAATTTGGAACTTGACCAAATGTGGCACAAGGCAAAACAACCAATTTATTTCACTTTGCAACGATACAGTATTCATGTTAAAATGCTTAAATGGCTCATTGTATTTGATGTTTACTTCTCATAATCACTACTGCTTTTCTCACCCGACTTCATTTCTGCACGCCAAGGACCTCGGCGTCAGTCATCGTCGTCATTATCGGGAACAAAGATGTCGTGTTCTTCAAGCATGGCGGCGAAGTACTTGCTGATCACGGTTCCCATGTACAGGAAAGGGACGACAACAATCATGATGCGCGGCAGGCCAAAGGGGACCTGAAAAATTCAAACGTCACAGGATTACTTTAAGACACAATTTTTTTTTTTTGCTTTGCTGAGCCTTTTATGCAAAACAACAATATTTGTCCCAATTACACAGTTTAACATTTTTAATGTAGTAATTCAGGGCAAATGCTTTACTTACTGATACTAAAGAAGCTGATGGCTGCTGGCTCAGACTGGGGCTTAAATCAACAACCTTCAGGTTACAAGCACAGGCCCTTAACCATTACATGACCTGATACCACAGTACTACAAACATACAGGACCGTCATGTTAAAATCCTTCTTTTAATTCCATTTTGGTTATGACTGTAACTCAGCTCAACAGGTACATAATACTCGGTGAGACAGGTAGCACTGGTGCCTCACAGCACCTGGGCTGTAGGTTCGAGCCTGGTTTAGTTAGCGTGGGGTTTACATGGGTTTTCTCCAAGTGCTCTGGTTTCTTTCCCCAGTCCAAAGACATGTATTTCAATCAAAGCGGTGATAATGAATTGCTCTGTAGTGGACCGGTGTTGCCTCCAGGATGTACCTTGCCTTTCACTCTGTGGTTCTGGGATGCACCTTGCCTTTCACCCTGTGCTTCTGGGATGTACCCTGTCTTTTACCCTGCACTTCCAGGATGTACCTTGCCTTTTACCCTGTACTTCCGAGATGGACTCTGGACCACCGTGACCCTGCATTAGATAAGCAGCTATTTGTACTGGGTGAACAGGTGAAAAAGATGTAAAATTGTGCTCTTCGGGTTACATTTTCAGATGTAAATATCTAGTAATATGTTATTTACTTTAGGATACGATGAGATCGAACTTTGCCAGATTTAAGTTTGTTCTGAATCGCAGGAGCTCCATCCATACACATTACACCTCAAAGGGGGAAATACATGCGGAGAATAAGGTTCAACAGTTTGCCACTACCTGTTGTTTGCATACGATCGTTTCAGACATTGTATTCAAAGAAGTTGAAACGACTTCCTGGTGGTTCGTTCGAACCCATCGGACTCCGTGAACCTGTCCATCCGAGGACTGTCCGCTATCCCTCCGGCGGCACTCAAAGAAACCGACTTTTGTTTTCTCACCGCATGTGTTCGCAAGCGCGAATCCCTCGCACGGATTTAAAGTCACTTTCAAACCGGATCCGCTCGTGGTTTAAGTCTGTCCGTTCGCGAATACAGACTTACTCTGTCCGGTTTGGGCAGAATGGCCCCCGTCGATGTTGAGACGGCAGTTCGACTCTGGGTCAGACGCGTTGCGGCCGGGGGTCCGATTCTGGCGGTGCGAGTCAGAACCCCCGTGTTTTTAGCCGCAAATGCGCGCAGAAAGCGAGCCGCGAACGATGCCATCTTCCCGATCGCCAGTTCAGCCTCAAGAGCGGCGAGCCGTGTGGGCGGGGCCTCTACGTCACAAAGGGGTGTGTCCGACTGCATTCCGCCGAACCTGTCGGCCCGCGTTTCTATTGATCGCGCTCGGGTGGATCTCCTTCGGCCCGAACTCGCCCTCCACTACCTTGCTCTAATGCTCATGTTCAGGTCTTTTTTTAAAACAATAAGATCCTACGCAAACGTCAGATTTTTACCTGTGCAGATTAAGTCATTCGTTTTCCTACCCTTGGATATTGGCTTAATTGCCTATGGTAATGTAAAACAGTGGCCTTTTGACACCTTTTAAAAAATTGGGGGAATTAATGCAAATTCAATGTTGAAATAACTGTGGCAGTGGTTATGACGCAAACTATTTGTTAACAATCGGTGATATCAGTGCGGAGTGGGGGACACTGAGAGGAAGGCTTCGTCACAGCTCATATGCCAGTGTATGAGGAGCAGAGGTCCTGCAAATACTCACACTGCTGTTTCTCAAATCCCTTGTTTTACCTTGCGACTTTTTTTTTCTACAAGGCCACTGGTGAAACAGATTTGTAACACACAGTTCCCGTTGATCCAAGAGGTTTAAGACAATTTCTTCCGCGCTAGTTACTGCTTTTAATTGTTCGGCTTAGCACATTTTATGAAAATCACAGGAAAGCTGGCACAAAAAAAAGTAAAAGAATCACCCGAGTAGCATGTGCCTCTAGGCGGTTCCCAAATTTGTCAGAATGAGGAGAAGTAGGCTAGTTCACTCACTCAGACTCACACACAGCATTATACTGTACACATTCCATCACCAGAAAGTTCCCACCTAGTTTGTCAAGATGAAGACAAACAGGCCACTTCAAACTGGAAACAGCGAGGAGTACGAAATTATACATTGCACACACGTAACCCTGCACATATTACTAGCGTAATACTGTTTGGGTGTTATATATTTTGGTATTACTTTTCTCCTTTCCGCTGGACTATGACTGCATATCACTCTGTGGCATTCATCTGCTCTACAGCCCTAACAATACGTATCTATTAAATGCAACCCCTCCATGAGTAATACAGTTTGGTGACACATGTTATCTTTCTGACCTGGGCAGCTCTGGATAACTCATCTGTTAATATATAAATTCAATAAATAAGGTAGGTACAAATTTCCACTGCATAGAATAATGGTTGTGCTATATTCCCCCTATAAGGAATCCAAAGCATTTAATTGCGATAACCCAGGTAAAATGACATTTTCTCTGCCTTTTCACGGAGAAATTTGAGAGTTTATAAGCTAGTAAGAAATATTCTAGTTTTCTTAGGATTAATACAAAGCGTGACAGGATGATAGCAACGGATCAAGGTCAGACTGCGGTAGATAATTCTCACTTAATGTAACCTGTTTTTGAACGGCGCTAGTCTTAACTTATTGGAAAATGTCTGACACTGTAGACTTATGCCATGAATAGAATAATAAATATTTTAAGAGCAGACTACTGCCTTCCTTAACAAACCCATACGGAACACAGTCGACACGGGTGACGTATCGCAGCGGCGTCGCGCTCAAATGCCGTTTCCAATGGCGGAAAACGCTGATGACGCATGAGGCAAACCAGCCAATCGCCATGCGGGACCACGATCACTTCCTCAAGTCAGTGAAAACGCCGAGCGCGCTCGTGAGGAGAGGGAAGTGGCCGACTTTAAGCCTCAGAACTGGCGATTTAACATAATATTACGAGTTATCGAGGCTAAAAGAGTTGAATTTTAGGGTTAGGGTTGCGTATTGTGGTTGCCGCAAACCAAACACACGTTTTGCCTATAAATGCACGTTTCCCAGCTAACTTTACACAGCACCGGTAGGTAGCGAGTTAGCCGGACGAGCAGAAGCCACATCGCCGCCGTTGAAGAAGCGACGAGTTGAGCGAAGAAAGGCGTCCCTGCGTCGAACGCTTGCTTACACGGACTGCTGCTGCTGACGGGTGGCGGGCGGTCGTGGTGAACGGTGACGACGACCGCGGGTTGAGCCGAGCAGCGGGCTTTCGAAAACTGACGAAAAGTTAGTGGGCGCGCGGAGCCTCTGCGGAGGGAGCCGGCGCGAGCGATCGAGCGAGCGAACATGTCTGCCCAGGCGCAGATGCGCGCCATGCTGGACCAGCTCATGGGCACCGGCAGAGACGGTGAGTCCCCCCCCCCCGCCAGCGGGACAGTCCAGGCAACGGCGACAACGCGCCCCGGTAACGCTGGTAACGAGTGGCTCTCTGGCAGCGGCAGGCCGTCCGGGCGCCCTCGTGTTTGCCGGACACCTGCCGCCGAACCCGCCGGTTCTGTCTCCGAGTGCACGTGATCACACTTTGCACTTTGTTAGTATGCTGTGTTTGTAGTTTATTATTATTATTATTATTATTCTTATTTAAAAAAAATACTACTGTTTTAATGCTCAAATTGAGTCGTTGAGGGTGATCTACGAGCCAACGAACAAACCGAAAATCAGTGTCGCATGTATTTGACCTGCAGCAGGTGGTTGGAACCCCTGCTTTTGCTTTCGAAGGACTCGGGTTTGAGTCCCACTTGCCGCGGTACGACCGTTGATAAAGGTACTAAATACTCAAATTGCTAACCTGTTCAAAAGGAGAAATAGTTGCAGGTAGTTTAACATGGTATACGTATTTCTTTGAAAAGAAGCGCCAGCTAAATGACTACATATGTGTTAATATTGCTTTAAGCTTTTCATGAAGTCGATTGCTTGTCATATCTAAGGTGGCAAAATTGTTCTTAATCCTTCGCATATGGTTCATGTTTTTTGCCCCTCTTTTAAAAACTTGGCTGTGCGCTCGCTGAATATTGTTCTCCATTAGTTCTGCACTTGATCTGAGCGTTGAAAACTGAGTTGGATTGCAAATGCGAAGGTTTAAGGTACACATTTGCATCGCTTTGTATTATCATGCAGTAAGTCAATTTGTTGACATCCCATTTTTGCATCATGTGTCAATTCAGTGCTTTAATTGTTTGTGCAAACTTGGGTTTGTCTTTTAGGGGACAGCATGCGTCAAAGGATCAAATTCACAGATGAGAGAGTATGTAAAAGTCACCTGCTGGACTCCTGTCCCCATGATATACTGTCAGGCACGGTGAGTATGCGGCTTGTCACCGAGGTGGGGGTGGTCCTGACATTCATCAGCATCTGTGTGTATGCTGTATGTGTTGGAGATCTAACCCAAGCCTGTAATGTGCAGTACTTGTATTTCTGTGCACACTGAGTTTTTCTGGTGTTACAGCGTATGGATCTTGGAGAATGTGTGAAGGTTCATGACCTGGCTCTCAGGGCGGACTATGAGATTGCCTCCAAACAGCAGGAATACTTCTTTGAGCTTGATGTGAGTAGCGCCTCTTGCTTTTTTCTGCCCCTTTAATGGTTTCACTGCCCACCTAAAGTCCACTTTTCTGTTTGTATATCAGCTGTAATGTATGTGGGTAAGCATGTCTGGTCTGTGTGTGCCTCGGTGCAATGGCAGAGCCACAGAATCCCAATTTGTTTTTTTTTTTTTTTTCCTCTCATACCCCAGGCTGCAGAGCACTTGCAGTCCTTCATTGCTGATTGTGACCGAAGGACAGAGCTGGCCAAGAAGCGACTGGCAGAGACTCAGGAGGAGATTAGTGCAGAGGTGGCCGCAAAGGTACTTTTATTTTCATGCCATATTGTATAATGAAATATTGAAAAAGCATTTGATCCTTCATCACAGTGTGCATCACCATGAGTACTGGAACACTTGTCTGATAAACCATGGTGAGCTGACAGATTGCTTTTTCCTTTTTGAAGTCTATGAACCTGTCACTTTATGTATTTTTTTTACTAGATATATTCAGTTTTGCTTTGAAGTGAAACCAGCAAAAATTGAGTGAAATGGAAATAAAGTACTATAAATGCTTCTCTGAACCAAGATTTCTGTATGCGAGCCCTTTTGCCACCCACCTTCTCACACAAATTATTTTAAAGTGAATCCTTCTGTTGCAGTGAAGACTAGTTGTAATTGAAGAGCAGTCTCCATTCTGATAAGGGAGAAACTTTTGATTTGAGAAGATGTTGATGACAAAACATTACCATTTGTGTTACAAGAGAGTAAGCTGGTCTAGGGCAGGCAAATCTTTTGGTCACAGTTAGGGGTACAAAGTTTGTTTGATGCGTATCCCCTTTCTAGGCAGAGCGGGTGCATGAGCTGAATGAGGAGATTGGGAAGTTGCTGGCACGGGCAGAGCAGCTGGGGGGTGAAGGCAATGTGGAGGAAGCCCAGCAGGTGCTGGAGAAAGTGGAGAAGACCCGGGCCTTGAAGAGGGAGGCGGAGGTAAGAATATTCATTGACTAGACCCCAGAAAAAAATAAGGCTCTTTTGAACTCATAACACTGTTGGAGAATTAGTTCACTGTTTAGGTTATTGTGGGCTATTCGGGGGTGAAATGTAGTATATTTTACTCAGTGTAGGTTATCCATAAGCAATGGTTTGAATACCAAGTAAAGGTCATGCAGATCAAGAGGAGACTAAATGGTTAAGGGAAACCCATGGAAGGTTTGCTAAGTAACTGCCCTAAGGAAGCCATTGTTTTTAAGTGCACACATTGCATTCCATTGTCAATAGGACATCTACAGGAACTCGATGCCTGCTTCCAGCTTCCAGCAGCAGAAACTCCGGGTGTGCGAAGTATGCTCCGCGTACCTCGGTCTTCACGACAATGATCGACGCCTAGCGGATCACTTTGGTGGAAAATTGCACCTAGGCTTCATCGAAATCCGGGAGAAGCTGGAAAGGCTGAGGGTGAGAGCTCAAATAAGCTGCGTGTATGCTGGCCACATTTTACACTGGTGTTGCATCAGCATAGCAGCCCGTAGAGAAGTGACTGCTCAACAACAGACTTTGCTGCCATCACTGCCAATTGTATGTAGATGTGAATACAGTATAACTGAAAGCATTTTACGGGTTTGACACACATTGTTATGCAAAATGCAGAGAAAATGTGATGCAAAACAAATTGACACCAAGTGTGCTTAAAAATTGTACAAAATACATTTAAATAGGTACACATGAGGCTTTAATATCTATAAAAAAATGAATACTGCTATATAGGGTGAAAATACTTTGAAAGTGTTTTTGGTCGCAGCACCTGTTTGACTTGAAATATACATGTCGATGAGGCCGTAAAATGTATTGACAAGTAATTCGTAGATGGATATTTGCAGATCTCGTGCAATTCTCTGGGTCCTTAGCTCAGCTCTGATCTGGTTCCCAATTTTAAATAATTTACTTGCTCGCTGCATTTTTCTCTGTTTTATTTCTCTGCTTTTCCCAAAAGAAATTGGTTGCTGAGAAGCAGGAGCGAATGCGAATGCGCAGGAGAGAAGAGAGAGACCGAGAAGAGGAGCGAGAGAGGGAGTGGGAACTGGAACGAGAGCGAGAGCGCGAGAGGGAAAGGGAGCGAGAACGGGAAAGGGAAAGAAACAGGCGCAGGTGAGAAGTTGTGCTGCTCACAGTCGGACCCTTATTTATTGCTGTGGACCAGTGGCCATGAAACCCAAAGGGATGCAGCCACCATCACTGTACCGTTACCTTTAGGCTTTTGGACACTTCTTAATCCACCACAGTAATATTATTTTTAGAGAAGCCTTTTTTTAGTTTAACTATTGTTTCAGACTTTCTGTCAAATTTAAATACCCAACAATGAAGTTTGTTTCAGATTATAATACCGGAAAGCTCAAAGTTAGAATGCTTCCCTCTTGCATACATGTTCAATGTTAAGGGGGAAAAGTCCCCCTTTTCAAAGAAAATTTATTGTTTAGAAAATATTAATATGAACAGATTTTGTCCCTCTAGAATGAAAAACAAAATATTTTCCATTTGTGGATTGAGCTTTAAAAATATTTCCGTTCCCAGTCGAAACCTATACCAGCAGTTGAGTTATTGAACTATTGTCCTGAGTGACAGAAATCTTCATGGCTGATAATTAGTATGATACCGTATTAGTGATAAGGTTTAACTTTTTATTTGCACAAATGTGTCACTTTTAATTTGATCTTGTTACTTTTGGTATATATAACACTTGGGTAATTGTTTTAAACCTTAAATGTATTAACGATTGCACACCAACACCCAAAACACATTTTATATTCCATAAGCTACTATCCTTTTTTCTTCTCAATCTGTCCCAGATATTTTTGTATGAGCTTAATCATACTAAGCATTTGGTCAGCCTTATAAACCGATTTATCTTGTGTGTATGTGTATAAATATATTTATAACACAATTCATATATTTTTCTTTCAGGACCAGGTCAAGAAGTGGAGAGAGATACAGGTATGGAGGGTTAAATCATTGTATGATGGTGTTTTATTTATATATTTATTTTCCTGTCTATATACATGTGTTATATCTTTGTCTGTCAGGGATGGGGGAAGTTCCTCTTCGCATCGCTCCCGGCGTCATCGCTCCTCTCGTTCACGGGAAGAGGGTGGAGAGAAGGAGAGGGAGAGGCGACATAGGCATAAAGACAGGCATCGCTCCCGCTCCCACTCTCACCGCTCAAAGAAAAAGAGGTAATCATGGCAGAACTTTCTCAGTGTACCGATAACAAGGCCGATGCCAGAAGGCCGGGCAAGACACGTTTCATCATGTGTAACGTTGAAAACACTATTTTCTCAAGCATTCATGCATTTCATTGATTCCCTAAGGATTTTCAGCTTGGGCTATGTTTATAGGTAGTTCTCTTCATGAAAATACTGGGTGAAAACAGGTTTTTTAATATGTCATTGAACTCATTCTGTGATGACTGAAGTATTGACCTCAGTAGATACCAACTTCCAGGCGGATGAAGTCCTTTTGAAGAAATGAGGATTAATTAAAGGCTTTTTGCTTATATGGTACTCATCTGTAAGGATGTATTTATTACACCTTCAGGTTACTTACCATTATGGGTGTGTTTGGGGAAAAAACTGAAATGTTTGAGAAAGACCTGGTCACAACTGTTGTTTTGATGTTTGATCATATAATGTGTAATGGCAGTTTCTAGCTCACAGTCTGCTTCCAGTTGTGTACCCGAGAAGTGCCTCATCGGAATAAGATATGGCTTGGATTGAAGTTTGAAAGTGCAGGGGCAAAGTTCCCTCTGAAAAGGCGGTGCCTCCCGGATCTCGTTTTCTTGTGTCCAGAAATTTTGTAGCTCACACCGCATTTACAGTTGGCTAGTATATTTCCCAGCACAGTGTTTAAATATAATGTATGATTAGTCACATGCGGTACAGTATAGCTGTGAGTCAGTTGGAGGAGTATTCTCTGATATGACAGTACGGCACATATCTACTGTGAAATGGAGTAATGTAAACAAAGAGTAGTTGGACAATGTGTTCAACTGTGGATGGGACTCTTGTCGGTACTGGGCTGCTATATCGATTCACTCAAGAACAAGACAGGGACAGGGCTACGTAATGCTGATTCTGCTTGAGAAATCCAGTGTGAAGAACTGCACTTTGATCTTAAGCAAAATGCCAAGCAGCCCAGTGTGAAAGAAACACTTTTATTTACTCTGCCTGGTGTCACTTACTGGCCTATGAACCTTGTCATTTGGCCACAGCTGTGTTTGTTGCAGTGGTTACCTGCAGCATACAGATCAGTTTTAGTCCCACCGGGGGAAAAAATCAACCACACGAATGATATGTGCATAAAAATTGGGCAATTACAGCAAGTTTTGCACAAGAAAAAGCGGAAAACAAAAGAGTGTCATGTGCACATTCGCATGCCGGGCTGCAATCGGTGCTAAGGCCCCGCAGAGGACGGACCGTGCACACACTACAGGTGTGCTCAAGTCCCGTCCACATGGATTGTCTGCAGACCGCCTCATGTGAACCAGAGTATCTTTTTTCAATGTGAATAACAGCGAATGTCTCACAGATTCATTTATGCTAATGCTAGCATTTTATTGCATTTATTGCCTTTATTTTGTTGCAGAAGTGGTAGGCACCACTCTATTAGATCTCTGAACACATTTGTTTTCCAAAAGGAAATAATTGTCATTTTACTCTGGATGGAAATTTTTTCTCATCTTGTTTGTGTGTCCCAATGCCCCCTCCTCAATATCTTTTCTCTAATTGTGTATAACTTATAAATCTTTTGTTGAAATTTTGGATGCTTTAATTTTGTCTGTTTTCCATTACTAGTCTGCGTGGATTTTATACGTGATAATTACGGTTTTTACCCTCCATTTCTCTTAACCCCTCTTACAATCAAAATTTGAGCCCCTGAATAGGAAGCCTTTTAGTCACAGTTCAGTCTCCGCTACTGCGCTTCCTATATTTCTTGCTGTGTCTCCTTGCTTTTTAGGTCCTCGAGAGAAAGATCATCTCACCTCAGGGAGCACGATCACCCTCAGCACCGGAAGCGAGTGAGAGAGGCAGGCCTGCGGGGAGGAGAACCCTGGGGCGACAGTCAGCTGATGGAGAAGGAATGGTCCAATTCTTCCCCAGAAATGGCCAGAGGGAGAGACTCTGCTCTGGAAAGGGAGAGATCTGTGTCGCTGGAGAGAGACCAGCGCTCAAGCTCGGAAGAGAGGGAATCGGGGGAAATTTAGCCATGCAGAGGGGATTATAAGAAAGAGAGAGGAGTTTTCTGTACATAAAATATATATAATTAGGACGAGGAGTATAAATTCGAACAGAATATGGCCATGGGAGGGGAGCCAAAGCAAAAAAAAAAAAGTAAACAGGGCAGTGGGTTGAACTGGGTCAGGGTACACTTTAGGAGGAAGTGATGGAGTGCAGCAGGTGTGGCCTCAGTCTCACCAACAACAGACAACAGTTTTTACCCAGTGGCTTTTTCTTTTATTATTGTTGTTGGGTTTCTTAAAATGATGATTATTACAGTTTTTCATATTTCCTTAGACATGACATAATGGTTGTCTAAATGCAAGTCGGTCCATTTAAGTTTAATTGAGAAAAATCTTTGCTGTGCTTCCTCCAGTACGTAAATGCACGAGAAAAAGTGTCCGATATGCACCGGCTTTCGACAAAATCATACATAGCTGATACACAGTAAGTGGAAAAGTGCTATTGTGAATGTATACATCATTCCTGCATTCATATAATCATGTTTGAGCCTTCAGCACAGGGATTATATTTGCACACCTGTTGCCGGTGTCAGAGCTGCCCACAGCCTTGGCTTCCTCTTGTGTGACGTCACCCGGCGAGGCTCCCAGGGGCGGCCTTGTGTGCGAACGGGCTCGGGGCATCCCCCCATGTCGGAAGCAGAAACAAGTTTCTGGGAAAATGTGAAGCGTTTTAATATTGTTTACAGGAAGTGCTGTGCATGCGGTGTGAAATGTGGGCTCCTGCGCGGGTCAGAGTTTGGAGTGTGACGAACATGGCTTTCTGTACCAATAAAAGGTCTGAACTGTGTGCTGCCGCTTCGTGGTGCAAACCCAAGTTCGCGTCTCCATGCGATGCAGACGCGATGCGTGGTTGTTGGCGTAAAACATGAGCCGGACACGTGTTTGTGTCGAGTCATGAAATAGTAGCTGGGCTTCATCCCCGACTGCGGGTTTATTCTTACTTTGGTCACCATGTTTAGGGGGAGTGGGGGGCCGGGCAGATCCGCGCCTTACGAGGCATCTCGCAAAGTAGGCGAGTCACCTCAGCCAGGGCCACCTGTACCCAGTCAAAAATTGCTCTCGCTAATGCGTGCGAGGATACGGGCGTCACCCCGCATCGTTATTTTCCTTACTCATCAGTTTAAGGCATGCCGTTGGGCAGCGCGAGGAATGGACTCGGTGTAGGCTGTAGGCGGACACCATCACGGTGGTGACATTTCTTCATCGCAAATCTTCTGTGAGGTCAGCGTCGTGCGTTGTCTTGAGATAGACCTACAGCTATTCAGATGTTAAAAAGTTTAGTTTAAATTACGCGAAGATAATAGATGAAATGGGGGAAAAAAAACGATGTTCTGCCGCAGAGCATTGTGGTTCTCGTCCGGCGCTGCAAGGAACGATGCATCTTGGGAAATGCGGTTTAACGGCGGCAAAGCGTACACTTTTGAGTTTTTAAATTATTTTATGTATGCGTCTGAATGCGAATTCAGTTTAGTGATAACATAACCTGCTGTTTTTGACGCGCTTGCGTATCGCACTATTCGTTCGTTTTGCTCGGTTGAATTTTACGCTCACATTAATTTTGGGCCTTTGCGGCCGCCGTCACTTCTCTCTTTCGAACGTCTCGCGTCACACGCGCAACAGTCTCAGAAACAAGATGGCGGATATCTCCCTGGACGAAGTGATTCGCCGTCGCGGCTTGAACACCAGAGGGATAAGCAGCAGGTATACAAATCAATATAATTTATGGCTATTTAGGTCTAGATGTGTAGTAAATGATCTGCTTGATCAATTTCTGTGTTTTTAATGCCGAAGACGGTGAGCTCGGTTAGTTTGCGGCACTCTGAGCTCAGCGGGCCCACAGTGGTGTCTCTCACCCGCCGGACTCCTCGCTTTATCTTATACTTTGGCCACTTCTTTGTTTTATAAACACATCAGCCGTATTACTTACGATGTTTCGGAACAAACCCGACCGCAGTCGATCGTGCTCTGTTCCGAAGTCAGTACCTTGGAAAGGTTTTCTCACAAAGTTTGTCCGCGAGGTAAACTGTACATTACTCGAGTTTCTTAAACACATTAAGGATTCTTAACACATTTAGAAAAGTGCTTACCGCGATGGCAACAGCTAAAATCAAAAGATAGTTTTGGTAAAATTAACCTTATTTGAAGCAAAATTTAACCGTATTTCCTTCCTTGCGCAAATATATCGTTTTGTGTTGTTATTTAAACTTTATTAGAGAAGGAGGCAAAGAGGCAGCCATTGTTTTAATGGAGGTCACCGTTGCCTGAAATTTTGTGGCTACAGGTGAAGAGGTTCGTGTAAATACTGTGGGTTTTTATTATTATTGTTCCATTTGGGGCATTGCTGCTAAAACACTACTGTAATTTGTTCAGTATTCCACTGTTTCCTGCTGTTAACTGTATGAATATTTTATTGTTTGATGGCCACGAGTAACACCAGTATTAGAAAACTAAATGGGAAAACAGGCATAACACAATGGTGTGTGGATTGTGTTGGCCAGGCCTCTGTTCCGGAGAGGAGCCGGAGCTGTGGGCAGGACTTTGTTTGATGCCAGACAGAAGATCGGCGTGACTGATGTGAGGGAGAGGATCGGCGGAGCTGGAGGTGAGAACCTGCCCGTGTCCCTCGGTTTTGCTGGGAACCTCATATGGAAATGTTTTTTTTTTTTTTTTCTTTTTCTTTTTTTTTTTAAATTTAAAATCTCATTTAAACGGTACACATTTGGGGCTAGACTTTGCCATACACTTTTCCCTGGTTTTACTCTAAAGATGGTCACCTCCCTGATGCAGTAAGGTATTCAGACGAGGCAGGTTTTTTAGTAGGTGGTATGGCTTGTAAATGCAGTTTTGTGTTCGAATAGCATTTGACACACCCGGCCCTCAAGCTGCACCCAAGCCTAACACTCAGCTCGGTTAATCCGCTACAAGGCACACCAGCGTCCCTTGCATAAATGCTGATGAAGATCTGCTTGTAAAGTTCATTCTCATGCCGCACTGCTGCTAATTGAATTGCGTGCCCTTTTTGTTCACAAAAGGTTAAGCCATTATTCACCAATTGTGCAGATTTCTATAATTCAATCTCATTCTCTTTTTGAAACAAAATCCGTGAGGCTGAAACCGCTCTGAGAACCTTTAAATGTAGCCTCGAGAGCCGCATTTGAAATCGTTTGTGCAGAACACATGTTTTATCTCTTTTCCTTTTTTGTTCTTCCTTCATTTCTCTGTTTTGCTTTTTTTGTGTTTTGTTCTGTTTCTCTTGGTGCTACAAGGTAGCCTCACAAATAGGTCTGGGTTCAGTCACTGGAGTTAGCATGTCCAAGTCTCGGGTGCTCTGGTTTCCTCCCACTGTCTTAGAAGGCGTGTTTCAGTTGCATTGCTGACTTTAAATTACCCTTAGTCCATATTTGTGTGAATGGATGAGTGTGTATTTCCTTTGAACTGGAGGCTTTGTACCATGTGTAGGGAATTAATTCCACTTGCTGGCATAGGTCACTAAAGCAGGCTTTATTATTTATTTAAATAGATGTACTTGCGTTTATTATTAAATTATAGGGAAAATGGAAGTGCACGGTAGCTACACGTACAACGCTGGAACGGAACATTGTCCTCTGCTGACGTATCTGTTTGCTGCTCTCAGGCAATCCATGTGATGTGCATTTCTTTGCACCTGTAGTGTTCCCGCTGAAAGATGCCAGGGAAAAACTGGTCCAAAAGGACGCCCGCTTTCGGATTCGAGGAAGAGGAGCATCTGGAGCCATTCAGGATGCCAGACAGATGATCAACTCCCGCAAACAGCATCAAGCGCAGAGCACACCTCAGCTGCAGACGCATAGTTCGACACATCTACAGACCCACCTGCAGCAGATGCAGTTACACAGCAGTAGCATCACTACAGATGGGCATGACACACAGGGGCCCAAGAAGCTGGTGGATGCACGTGAACGGCTCAGTCTGAAAAGAAGCATTGCGGTTGCCTTGCCAAACCTCGGGACACCTTTACCCATCAAGATCACAAAGACCATACAGGTAGGGGAGGAACCTTTCTTGTTCATTCAACTATGTATAAGTGAAAATGTTTGATTTGGCTTTGATTTTGAAATAATGATACGCCTTAAAATATCAGTTTTGGAAAGGTGATCTCCTTAGTCTTTAAGCAGTCCGCGTATCTGAATGTAGAACGGTACCTTATATCAGCTTATTTATAATGGCATAGGCGTGTTACGGCTTTTGTCACAATAACTACCGTGCGCTTTTTAGCCTTTGATACTTTAATTATGTATTGTAGCAAAATTAAAGTGGTAAGTTGTCTCATGCAATGTTGTAACCTGAATGAGAATAATTGCAGTAAGGTAGTAATAAGCCACTTCTCTCTTGCAGCAGAGGCCCGTGGGGATGACGAGTGGGGTCCGTGTCAACGTCCCCAACAGGAATACCCAGGTAATATTGTTATGCTGTCCTTCTCTATGTTGTTACTCTAATCTGCCATTTGATTATAGTAGTAATCTTGACCACTTCATCTCCTTAAATTCATTCCCATATAACATTTTGATTTTATATTATTTGCATTTCCAAATAATAGATATTACAAGTTCAGTTTTGATTGTGCTGGGCACCTGAATATACAAGTGTGATGTTTATTGTGCCTGCAGGTTTACCTGTGGCCTTTGAGTTGCAAATCCTTGTTAATTTAGACCTGTTGTGTTTAGTTCTGTCCAGAATACTGACTCTTTGAATTGTTTGGTCTTAGTCTGTCTCATCAGAGGATGATGAAATTACTGGGAAACAGATGAAGATCACCACAGCTAACAACTTTGCTCACACGAAGGTGAGTGCATTGTCACAAACTGCAGTCTATGTCCTGCAGATCTGTTGGCTTCACACTGTTGACAGACAGCATCCAGTTACAGACCAGCTTCTACTAATATTTTGCTCAGACCTTCGGTATGTTTGTCACCAAAAGTACCGTTTAACATGTTTTTCTCTTTTATGCTCTTATTCTTTGGCAGCCTGGGGCTATTAGTTCACCATTTTCCATGTCAGCCCCAATCACTAAAGTTGTTCAGAATGATAGCTACACTGCTCCACCTCCACCCACGCCTCCAGCGCCCCCCAAATCCAGCCCTGCCCAGGCAGCGGCGCGTACTGCCCCTGCTGCCGTACAGCCAGTGTCACGAACTCTGGTAACAGGCCAGCAGAGCGCAGCTGATGGAAGCCCCAGTGCACAGCCTGCCGCTGCGCAGGTAAGTCTGCACATTCCCCTTTTTTAGTTATTTTTGATATTTTCCGTTTCCAAGTAAATGTATGCGTTACTTTGCTGTCTGAAGCACAGATGGAATAATCGTAATGAAGACTGTCGACCTAGTGTCTTGGCATTTAGTGTGCGATGAAAGCGTTACACTCCATGTAGGCATTCTGAAACCTGCAGTTTTAATGCTATGTTAAGACGAATCCACCATTTACGCACGTGATTCTGGAAAAGACAGCGTACTGCAAATTTGTGTACGTGTGACAGAGTGCAGTGTTCTAAGCCCCAGAAGAATACCCCTAATCTGTGTATTCAATTGAAAATCAATTTTTGAATCGAATAGACACCATAACACTTGAAATCTAATCACAAGATTCTCCTTGATTCACACTCCTATCGCTAACAACTAATATTATTTCCCTACTTAGCCTGCATTTAGTCCTCTGGAGGGAACCAAGATGACAGTAAATAATCTTCACCCCCGGGTTACAGAGGAGGACATTGTGGTGAGCACCTATGGAACATACTCGTAACCTCCAGTTCCCTTGATTGTACATGGCAGTGCATGGACCAGATGTGGTCACCTCTCGCTTTTGCCTGTGATGAACTTCAGGATGTGTGTGTATATTGAGGCCAATTTGTGTACGCAGGAGCTGTTCTGCGTGTGTGGTGCTCTGAAGCGAGCCAGACTCCTCAAAGTGGGTGTGGCTGAGGTTGTGTTTGTCCGGAAGGAGGATGCAATCACAGCGTACAGGAAGTACAACAACCGCTGCCTGGATGGTAAAGCTCCGTCATGGGGAGAAGGCCTCTGCTATGCTCACAGTGACCTGGTTGTTTACTACAATTTTCAGTATTTTTACTTTAATTGCACCAGCCGATAGATAATCAAAATGAGCCGTTGTCCCCCCATAGTGTAGTTTTCATAGTGGCCGATGGAAAACTTAAATTTCAGTTTATCCTTGGCAAAGAGTTATTTCAAATTTGAACTGAGAATGTTTGCCTTTGTACCTTTTTGTATCACTTCAGGTCAGCCAATGAAGTGCAATCTTCACATACATGGAAATGTCATCACCTCAGATCAGCCGATTCTATTGTGAGTCTCTTGTAGTGATTCTTTCTGTCCACCTTTGACGGTTCAGCTGTATTTTGCTCTCCATCATTCTTTACTACATCCTGTATTTGTTTGGCCAGTGTGCTTTGCTGACCTGACCTTATGAGTGGAAAGTGTCATCTAATTTCTACAAAAATTTCACCCATCTCAGGAGGCTGAGTGACACTCCCGGCACTGCCGGAGGGAGCCGTAAAGAGGGACTGCGCTCATCTCTGTCGCGCTCAGGCAGTCGGTCCAGCTCTTCTCAGCCCACGCCGGAGGTTGACCCCCAGACTATCCTGAAGGCCTTATTCAAGTCGTCCCCTCAGGTCACCTCATCTACTGAGACCACCAGCATGAAGATGTAACACAAACCACAATGTGGCGCAATGGCATACGCACGTACACACGCATATGATATGGTATACGAGCTATTGGTCACCTCTTCAGGCAACGGAGAGTGTGTACTTTGTTTACCCCACCACGTACAAGTCAACCCTTCTGACATAATACCGCAATACTCATCCATACTGATACACACATTCTTGTGGATGCGACTTGTAAAGTTTAAGAAATCAGTGACACAGTTGGCATAAATTGATACCTTCGTAACAACAAATCTCCAGCATTCTGTTTGTGAACAAGTACAGAACAAATTCCCTTCTAAACATTGTCACAGTTTGTCTTTTTTGTGATGGAACATCCTTTACCAACATGCGGAAGAAAGATTTTAAACGGACCAATAAACGAGTTACTAAAATTTAGGAAAACAACCTCTGACCTGTTTTATGTACAACAGGATTTTGGTTATTCTTAAAGGAAAGCATCATTTAGGGTAACATTTAAGGTAGTTTCACTCCTGCGGTTCACTGACACATGTTCAAGTTGTTCATATTGAACATCGACCTTCTGTGAACTTCTAGGTGTCCAGCCATACAGCCACGGACAAAACTTCCCTCGTCGATATGAATGCTGTCGGTAACCGCTTGTCCAAGTCTGGTTAACAAAGTCCAGAAAACCAATGAATGAATTCTGAAGAAACAGGTTTTTATCATACTTTGCATAATGTGTACAAGATCTTGATTCTTTAACAGTGAATATTTATGGTTTCCCTGCCCATCTTCATAGTTTTATGACGGTGAAATTTGCAGTCCGTAAATAATTAGCCACTGCAGTTTAAAATGCCACCTTTAATTCAGTTTAGCATTTTAATGATTATAGGGCGACAGTGTGTTCAGGTTTGGCAACATAGAAAGCAACCTTCCTTTGCAGCGTTATGAATTTGTTACATATTGTCTTTTACTGGTTTTCCAAAGAATTGTGTTCATTGTTAGGTAATGTCTTGTTGATTGACCGGTTTAATCCTGTTTTGTCAGTCACCTGGACATGGTGTGGTCAGGTGTGTATCACAGCTTTCTCTGTAATAAATGTTGTTTATAGGTAATTGTTTCTGCGGCCTCATTACTCCAGGGTGTAAAGTTGTTTGTTTGAAAGTGTGCATCCTTTTTTTGGGAAAGTACAATTGAAAGAAATGATTACTGCTGCAAGTTCTGTGCTTTTCAAGAGGATTCCTGCTTCTGAGCCTAAAATCTGGTTGTTTAAAATCTTGCAAATACCTATAAAACTGAGAAAGTTCTTCTGATTAAAATATCTGCTAAGCAAGTGCCATTCAGCCTAACAGTAGTTGTCTGAATATATTTGGTTGTTGTTTTCCAAATCTTGAAGGTTTCTACTGTGGTACTAAGGTGTGCAAGTTAGCTGGGTTTTGGTTTTTTCCAATTATTTTCACATATGTCAACAAATATAATTTGGCTATTTGTGGATGATGGAAGAAAAAGTAGTATTGCATGCTATATACTATAATCTCTTACATAATGGTTTCTTGTACGAATGAAAGCCACGAGAGTGATTTGTGAAAATGCGTAAGCTAAGTGAAAAGGGATTTTTCTTATAACTATTTTATTCTGTATTGCACTTACCAGGCTGGATTTGAGACAATTCACCCTAATGCTGGCCATTTTTTCCAGCTAGCTGGAGTGGCTTCCCATTCCTTGTTTATGATGTACAATAATGGTAAGGGTTGGAGCAAATGAATACAAGGGTCAACAGTAGGACGAAAAGGGGGAATCACAAGTACGCTATAAATAGGACAGGGCATTTGTACAGCAAACCTTGTCCAAGTGTAGGGCAGGAGCTGTAAAGTAAGTTACTGTTAAGATAATGGCATAAACATAGTTGTCATCTTTACCATCAGCTTGGAGAAGCTCAGGTGATCCCAGCATTTAAAATTATAACAATGTTAACACCTCTAACATTTAAGAGTGTAAGCTTACAGTCAATGAATCACATTTGACAAAGGCTTCAAAAACATTTCCCCAGAATTTTTCCCAGCTTTCCTCATTTAAAGTTCATTTTATTGAATTAAATTCTACTTACAAACAGGCATACATCAGAGCACGTAAAACAAGGTAAAAAAAATGCTTTGTAGAAACTAATGATTAAAAATCCAATAATTTACATTAAAATTCAAAAGCAACAAAAACACAAAACAATGTCAAACCAAAGCCTATTACAGCCAATCAAAACACATCATATCAGAGCCAACCAATCAGGATACAGCTTTGTCACACACGACTCCTTAAAACAAGAGCAAGCAAAGATTATTTTTTAATTGACAATATTATTGTATTAATTTATTGTTACCACAAACAAAACAATTTCTTTTGAAGCCTTTATCCTAGTAATTACTTTTCTTTAACTCCAGCCTATTCGTTTCAAACTAGGCGCCTCCGCAATTGCGTAATGACGTCACGACGCTAGGACGCACGTTCGAATATTTTTGGCGCGCTCTGTGTCCGCGAACCTGAGAACAGTTGGAAGCGGGAGGACTGAATTCATATATTTTAACATAGTTACACTGGTTACCGCGTCATGACCCTGGTAACAGTTTTTTATTCGACTCGGAGACGACCAGCATAACTACTGTATTCTCATATTCGATCTATAAGTGGCCGCACGATACTTTTGATCATGTCTTTATTGAAACCCTTTTCTAAACTCCCCGAATTGAACACGGCGAACGTACTGGTGAGTGTTAGACTATGTTATTATTTTGTGGTTTACTTCAGCGCATACTCGGTGTAACTTATTATAAACCAAAGAGAAGCAGACTGCGCTGCATATATGCTAACTTTCAGCTAGCCATGTAGACAAAAATGCCGTCGTCATCGTCAATAACAACGCGACCCTCTCTGCCATGGCGAGCGCAGCTTGTGGACAGCGAGGACAAGTTTCAGCACGTTTTGGCCGAAGCTATCGTCCAACAAGAAAGCAAAGTCAACGTCAACGTGTGAGTCCTCGCTGACGCCTTGTTATGACGTCACACTCGGAGGGGCGGGCCTGTTAACGTGTCCTCTGCTGTGTCCCTAAGGCGCCTGGCCCGCACTTTGCCCCTGCCAGCTGAGAACGAGGACTTCCGCCCCCGCATCGACCTCGTGGTTTTCATACTGAATCTCCGCTCAGAACTCAGGTGCGGATTTTGCCCGCCTAATGCTCTTATTACGCTTTTGCCGCTGGAAGTGACGTAGTTTGGGGGTCTGATGACGTCACGCGACAAGGTACGTAAAAAAAAAACAAAAAAAAAAGTGAACGCAGCGGAAGCCCTCGGTATACGAATCTTCGAAGTTACGCCCTAAGAAATATTAATAAGTTCCCTCGGTGTGCACACGGTTGGTTTTTAAAGTTACGAATGTGACATTGACATGTGCCCCAGCCAGAATCGAAATTTACACTCGGTAATAATCGAATAATACGACGTCATTTTTTGTACTTTATTCTTATTATCACTATTGTTATTAGTGCTATTTTTTTTTTTTATTTTCAACGTATTTAAATCTTCTTCTTTCGGCCGCTCCCGTTAGGGGTCGCCACAGCGGATCAAAAGCTTCCACTTCCTCCTGTCCTCTGCATCTTTCTCCGTCACCCCCACCACTTGCATGTCCTCCTTCACCACATCCATAAATCTCCTCTTAGGCCTTCCTCTCTTCCTCTTGCCTGGCAGCTCCATCCCTAGCATCCTTCTCCCGATATATCCCGAATCTCTCCTCTGCAGATGTCCAAACCAACGTATTTAAATAATGCACAATAATATTTGTAAAACAATAGTTTTGTCTTAGTGAGTATATAAATGTCATACTGTACAGTACTGTGAATGGTAGACTTAGCTAAAGCAAAATAAAGTTTTTGTTACTTTATCTTTCTTGATGTCCTTTATTTGAATGTTCCCATATTGCATCATTTCTATCCAATGGGAAACGTGAGGGTGTTGTTATTCTCAGTTAAGCACATAGGAAAAGCGAGCATGTTTTTACCCTCCTAATGGCTCTGGGTTTTGTGCCATCTTTAATGTTTCTCACCAGGATATTTCTAGTCTGTCTGACATGCTGTTAGTCACTGTGCCCGATGTTATGTTGGAGCGCAACCTTTGCAACTGAAACTTCTACCCGGAGCTGTCAGCTGAGCTCAGCACACCTGCATAGTTGAGCAAAGATAGAAGCAACCTCACAGTACAGCAAAGTACTGTACGGTATATTTCCTGACTCCGGTTCCTCTTCATAATAAACAATGTTTTTGCCATAAGAAATGATGGGAAATTGGGTTTCAATATATGAGCGGTCTTTACGCGAACAGTTTTTGGGAGTTATCCGAGGGAGGCCTGTAGTTGATTTCACTGCATCAGCGTGAGTTTATTGTTCATTATTTTCACATTTGAGTGAGTTAAGATGTTATCTTCAAATAGATTTAAACTGCATTATTATGTATTATTGTATTGTTATTATTATATTATTTACCAACTGATAAGTTTATGAAAGGACAGATTTTTTTTTTTTTTTTTTTTTTTTAAATCATTCTGTATCCATGTGTGAAATATCTCAACGTAGCGGTGGAATATCTTTTGTTTCACTGTCGGTGGTGTATTTTTGTGTGAGGATGAAACATTTCTCTTCCTCAGTCTTTCTACAGTAGAGACCTCCTTGAAGCAGCTGAACCTGGGCTACTTTTTGGGCAAAGTTTGCTTCCTCGTCACCGGTGGTAGGAAACCGCTTGGACACTTTACCTCAGCAGGTGTTCTTTGTGTCAGTCTGTTTCATGGAGCCTCTTTTTAATGGGGGAGATTACTTATTACGGTTCATTTTTGTAAGTAAATGCCTTTTATTCAAAACAATTAAAATATTGCATATCTGAGCACAGGTGAGCATCACCTGTGGGTATTGGGATATGAATTGGTAGTGGGTTGCTTGGTTTGTGTTGTCACCTGGTGTGATTGTAAGTTCACACTCCTCTTTCCCTGCACAGCTCGATGCGCATCAGTCCCCCATGAACGTCAGGCATCCGTGAGGAAGCTGGCTGCCTTGCTGCATTGTCCCCTGTTGTTTACAGAGGAGCAGGTCTGTGTCTCTTCCTTTTGCCTAACTTGTAAGGGTGGGATCTCCAGGTGTGGGTCCTGCAGCCTGAATAATTGTCTTCAACTAAGTGTTAAATTTATATTTTGCTTCTTAGGACAGATATCCGATGGAGCTTGTATATTTCTAAAAATTATCCAACAGTCCTATACTTGTGCACACATACCTTTTGGCTTAATGTCTGAGTAACAAACTTTATTTATTTATTTATTTATTTATTTATTTATTTATTTATTTAGTACCAATTTGGAATTTTTGAAGTGTCTGCTGTTCTCAGTTGCCCTGCTTTTAATTCTCCTGTTGACAAAAGCACTATAAAAAATGAATTGTTACAGTTAAAAATGACCCATGTTTCCACTTTTAGCCAGAAGAAGGCTGTAAATATACTCAGAAGGGGGATGGAGGGGGTAAAGTTGGGAAGATTACAGTATTTGGTAGATTTTTAATAAGGATTTATTTTTTACTGCTATATACAAAACTTTTACAGAAGCTATTTAGTGGAGTAGAGGTTTGTGTTGAATAGAGGTTTATAGCAAATACGTTTTTGTGTTTTTTTTTTTTTTTTTTTTTGAATGGTCAGATTCTGACAAACCTTATGTGACAAGTTGCTTCATCATAGCCAATAAAATAAAATTGGAATTTTAAATTAAAATTCTTAAGACTGCAGCTCACTCCACTTTGTCTGTTATACAGTTTGATTCTCCTGTGGAACATTAAAAAGAAGATTCAGTATCCTTTAAATACGCGTTTAGGTTTTTTGTTGTTGCTGAAGCAGCTAATTTGAGAACGGGAGCCAGGATGGTTTTGGCTACACATCCAGATCTTTGACTGTGCATCATAGCCTGATGTTTACCCTTCGCTTTCTGTTTTTCCTTGTGTCCTCATGCAGACGGTGGAGGGGGTCAATACTGCCGCTTGCAGAGTGCTTAACATACTGAGGGTATCTGCAGGTTTGGTCCCCATGGCCACGGGGCTTGGTCTCTCCACCCTGATCCGCTGCACCCTCCCTCCCGACCTGGACTATCAGGACTGACTAACTTGGTGTCTGGTGACGGTTCTCCAGATAATTCTTCCTGGACCAGCTGCCTGTGGCCTTCAACTTATTTTACCTGTTTCACTCATCATCAAATTGAAAATCAAAATATGCTTTTGACACCAGAAGCTGGCTGTTTAAGTTGTGTCTTTCATGATGTTAAAGCCGTTGACCAGATGTCATCAGCCAACAGTTTGGCTCAAATTCTTTGTGTGTTTGCTGTAGTTGTGTTGATGTTCAAGGTTTAATTATTTTATTTTGAGCAAATTCTTATTTCCTTCAGCTTTGTAAATGTTTTGTTGCACATGTTGACTGCTGGATCTCTCGAAATAATAACTATTAAACTGTGTGTCTAAGTCTGTTGTTTTTCCCCATGACAACACCAGAGGGGAGCATTCTGTTACTTTTTTACTTGCTGCTCAACCTTTTAAAATTGACTTCAGCATCTGTTCCGTGATGGATAGATGTCCTACGCATAGTGTCCCTTGCCTCATGCCCTGCGCTTCCAGAATATTCTCTGGTGCACTGTAACCCTGTATTGGACAAGCAGTTATTGATAATAGATGGGTGGATGGATGGGCATTTGTAATGTCATTTACATAAAAGTTGTTATTCAAACCTTTCAAGTTAAAGTCAGGTTTACACTTGCACATTTATTTGGCTGTCACAACTGTCCTCTCGGGCTTTAAACTGGGAACCATCTGTTGTACTGGGATGATGAGGTAGGGACCAAAAAAACAGAAAAATGCTGTGCACAGAGGGGAAGCACCAATGTTCTGGCTTTAGCAGCTCGTTCTCCAAAGATCCATCTTTTTTTGAAGGACTTGCTTGCCTCTCAAATGTCACAGCTTGTATCTTTTATTTATATATATATTTATTGTCTCCTACAGGCTCTTTGACCACCTCAGAGTACAGTGAGGTACTGTTCCAAAAAACGGTAGGCTTGTCCAAAGGTACAAAGTAAACATTTTGTTAAGCTTGACTGTGAATTTGGTCGTATGACCTTGTGACGTGCAAAATGCCCCCCTTTAGATCCGAGGTTGAGTTCCCTAACCACTATGCCACCTGCTGCTTCAGGACTGTGCCCCTCCTTTGTAGTCCCTTCTGGGTAGTGGACCTTGGAATGAAACCCATCCCTTTCCTGTCTGTTTCCTGCTACCTGTCTGTTTCCGGCTCCTCTTTACTCCCACAGGTATTTTAATAATAGCGAAGACTCCCCAGTGGCTTGTTGAGCTATAAATACCAGCAGAGGTCCCTGTGCACTTGCCCTCGGCCTTCCTCCCAGCCCCAGTGACTCTGCCCCTGCCTCTACCTGTCCTTGTGGCTGATCCAAGCCGTTTGTAAATGTTTTGTTGCACATGTTGACTAACTTGGTGTCTGGTGTGCCCAGTGGGAATTTTCCGTACTCATGTCCAGCAGCATGTGGTTATTTCACATTTGTTTCAACACATTCTAAAGTGCTATGAAGAAATGGAGATTCATATTCTGTTTTATCCTTTTCATGCTGCACATTATTAAGTTATTCTCTTGGATTTACAGGTTTTTTTTCCCTCTTAAAAAAACCAGCAAATATCTTAGCCAGCAATACTATCACTTTTGTTCTACTATCACCTGTTTGTTCAGTACGATGTGTTTACTAAGACTGTAAAGGTCCCTCAAGGTTGCAACAGCAGTGTCCCGTCCTGGTTTGCAGTTGGCAGCAACGTGGTCATAAGTCCAGTGGCAGTGTTGAATTCTACTCTGTCATTCAGTGGCAACGGGCGGCACCACGGGATACAGCATTAGCACCCGTCCTGTACTTGCCAGCAACTTGCCGACCTATATCTAAAACAAATGTTTTAAAAGTTAAAGTCATACCTGTAGAGACCAGCACTAGCCAGATGCAGTGTATGTGCATGTATAGGTCCACACTGTGGCCAAAAGTGTGTGGATACCTGAGCATCACACCCATTTGCACTTGTTGAACATCCCATTCCAAACCCATGGGCATGAATATGGAGTTATTCCCACCCCCTTTGCTGCAATAACAGCCTCCATTCTTCTGGAAAGGCTTTCCAGCAGATTTTGAATCAAATCCAGCTCAGCCTCTATGGAATTTGCGTGTTCTTTCAGCGTCTGAGGGCAGCAGGTGGTGAAAATGGTTGGAGCTGTGTTCTTTCACTTGAAGGACCCAGGTTCAAATCCACAACCTCCACCTTGAGTGAGGTATTTAGAGCCAACTTACCCAGCTGTGTAGGCGAGTACAGACATCTCTGCTCTTGTTTTTGTCCCACAGCTCAAAGATGTGTTTCAGCTGAACTGGGAGTCCAGACTGTGGGAATATGTGTGCAGTTCTTCTGCTGTTTGAATTGGTCCATGAGTCTAGAAAATGTGCTACATCATATCTAGCATTGGAAGTCACCTTGGACAAAAGTGTCTGCTAAATACTGGTTGATATCTGTATGTGAAAAGCATCTGTTGAATGAATTAAAAGCAAGCGGTCTGCTGATTCTGCCCTCAGCTTTGAGGTCATGAGTGGTGCTGGTCTTGTCTATCATGAAGAGTTGCTCTGTCTGCGCAAAACAACGTGACTTTTAAGGTCGAGCAGAACAATGTGTTTATCAGTAACCCGGACATGGCTGCCCTCCAGGAGCGACGACTTTCTGTTCTTTCTTCCTGTTTCTGAAAAACGTCCTCAACATATTTGCAAGCACCTTCAGTGGACCACTGCTTGTCCGTAATGTCCAAACCATTTGCACTGTCTGGCGCTCACGTAATGGCTCGGTTTCATCAGTTCTTTTACACATGAATGAAGATGTATAATAATATAATACACGTTATAGTACACTCTTTGGCCACTTTATTAGGCACACCCGTTTAATGGAATCTTCTGTTTGACTCCAGAACGCCACGTGTGTGGCAAACAAGGCGCTGGACTTGTCTCCACAGGGTTCTCCTCTTCCCATGCAGCTTCGCTGCTCCTCTATATTTTTTGATGGTGATTCATTCCGTCGACGTCACGGAGGTGGGACAGCACAGGCCGCTGTGATACAGGAAGGCCGCTGTCGTGGGGGGGGGACTGTAGTCCGCAAAAGTCCCGCAAGCTGGGCTGTGGGCTGTTTCCGAAATGATAGTGATGCCTTCAGAGTCACTTAGACGCCATGTCTGGTTTATTCTAGCCACTTCTGTTCTAGTCACTGGTTTATTCTATTCACTCTAAAAGTAAGTGGACCTCCAGACCTCATCTGTGTGCTTTATATATTGAATCAGAACCATGTGCGCCACTGCTGTACTGGCCAAGCCACGTGTACCTAATAAAACGACCAGTGAGCATATAACATGCTTGATGTCCTAAAGATGCGTAGAGCAGTTCTGAAAAAAGCAGTGCAATGTTTTGCAAGTACAGGTTTAGATGTTAAAACAAATTCCTGGGTATACTTTACTGCAGCATTGCTCTCTGCGTTATTACTTCATTTTTTAATTCTTGCCAACCATGTAAAACACAGAATAAAAAGAATTATTATTTACTAAGTACTATTTATTTATATATTACAGTATTTATTAAATAGAAATTAAACTGAAACAACTGAAATGTAGATGGGTGAGGAATTGTTTCGTCCCACATTTTAGCCTCCACGGAGCATCATTTTGTAACTGCCATCTTATATTGCATTTTTGCAAAGTGACTGAGCATTTATGCATTTATATATGTACATATATTTATGAAGCGTGCCTCTGCTTTTTTGCGCGTCTTCTGTTTTATTTTGCACAATTTTATTCCGATTCACCTCATTTTCGCCGGCCATCTTCATGTTAAAGATCTAAAGTATCTGTGGTGAAGCGGATCGCTGCTTTATCTCTACACAGTGGTTTGTAAGATGCCACATAACAAACACATGCAAAACATGCATCAGCAAATTCGATAAAATTATTATGAATGAAAATTTTAATGCCCTGTTTCTATTTGTAGTGGGGATTTATGAGGAACTATGCAATAAAAATATTTGCAATGTATTTGCCAGTAAGTTTGCAGACAACAATACTACAACTACTTTTCCATCCTAAGTGGTTTCTTTTTCATAACAGCTCATCTCCAGTATTTTTATTCGGAAAGTCTGCTCTTTAAATCCTTGCTGTGTGGTGGGTCAAATAGTGCTGTGCTTATGGGGAAATTTATTTTTACCTAAATGTTTAGTGTTTAGAAAAGCGGGAAATAAATTCAGTTGTAGTTAAACCTTAAGCCAGTTTTTGCTACTTTCCGTCATTCTTCAGCTTCCTTGGTTTCTCTCACAAAAAGCCATTGCACAAAAACTACCTTGCGTACCATAAATATATTAATTTAAAATTATAGCGCACAGGAAGGAGCATCCAGTGGACACTTTATTAGGCACACCTGGGTGGTACCTGGGAGCGGTGCTCTAACAGCTTTTCTGAACTTTTGCAGGTTTTTTTACCATCATTTCCAGACCATCTTTTTATTTTTCCAAGATGGCATGTGAAATTGAATATTCATTAATGGTTTATACCAAAGGGGATGGTCAAGGGCTACGGACCGTATGGTAGCTAATATATTGTGTTTGTCACAGCAGCCAAAGGCTCAACTTGGTGTTAAAATTGTAATAAATTAATACATTTGTTCTGAATTTTAACTACACTGAGAACTGGTAAAATGGACTGAGGATGACCGTTGTAAGGCATTTACTCCAACTCTTTTTAGGCTCACGTTCTGTTTAAAGCTGAATGTGATGGTTAAGTCAGCAAATGTGATATTAAAGTCAGCAAATTTGTATTTTTTTTTCTGCACGGATCTACATCAAATACCCGGTTTGGAGAAAGTACATGCCAACAGTCAATTCTAGTAAAAAGCTGGTACTGGAAGTGCAGAATTCAATTGAATTGAGTGACGGTCTTTGCCAAGAAAACAGCACAAAGGTTCTGCAGGTGTTGAACATAAACAGTGAAGGACCTGGAGGGCTGCCTTTGGTCACAGCTGCAACACGCATGTGACAGAGTGGCCGTGGCAGTGACAGACGGAGCCAGACGCTCTATTAATAGTGACCGTCATCGTGGCAGCTGCTGCTTTGGCTGCGCTGCAGAGGGTCATAACCTCCATGGAGAACTCGCCTGGGTTGTCTTGGGTTTACAGAATATCCTGTGTTTGAGCTCTACTTTTTGACCGTGTTTCTAATTCCTTTGTAAATATGTAACTGAAACCTCTGAAACAATGCAGCATCTTTCTGAATCGACTTAACTGGAAGTTGGGTTAATGTATGTGGCCGAGCTTTTATTTGACATCGATGTCCATCGAGGGAGTCGGCAGACTTCTGGCATAAAAACCAAATCGCTTATTTAGTTCATGAAAAAAATGCTCTCGGTTTCACTGGAATCCACGGCACAGGAAATTATTATTTTTTCCTTCCGGAAGAAACGAACGGCCCAAATCCATTTCGGTGCCCCCAAGGCTTAGTCTCAGATTCCATCTGAATTAGTTTATGTGGACCATCTTGTCACCTGGTCTTCTACGCAGACAACCACTACAGTAGTACAACCACCCATGGTTCTATGTCCTCAGTCACGTCCTCACAGATAAGTGTTGCAGGGTGGGAATAATTTTGGGTCAGGAATGTTAAGAGCTGAACCATAAAGCCACGTTGTGATCTCCAGGGTGTACCAGGGTTTCCAAGTCTAAGACCTTCAGACAGGTCAGCACCACTGACACTGAACCAGTAACAGGGCGACTTAGATGGGAGCACCGTCCTTTTATTCTTTACAGCATCACCTGGGTGTTCAATGGCTGCCAATGCCATCAGATAGTAGTCACCGATACATGAATCTGAATTACAGGAAAGACGTGAGGTGGTGTGGTTTTACAGATAGCTGAGCAGCAGCTTGGTTTGCTTGGAAGCAACAGGGCAAGTCTGAAGAATAGAGGGCAGGGAAGGTGAGGACCGAAATAGTCACACTCAGCCCGCCAGATGGAGAAATGCTAGATGTGCTGGAGGTGTGTCAACAGGGCTGGGGCCAGAGCATTGGAGCAGTGACCTGTGCACAAACTCGGGTTGTTTTTATTGACCATAAGTGATGAAGGTGGTTTATTACCTCACCATACAGAGCGCAGAGTCAAAGTGCTTTGGTTCGGTTTTGATTTGGACCTGGAGAAGTGGTCCACGTGAGTTCTACACTGCATGGGGAAGGTAGATTGGTCAAAAATCAGCGGTTTGCAGGTTCTCAGTTGTGGCTCTGGTGCGGTGCAGTGAGCACTCGCTGTTCCTCTGAACTTCCGAATCTGTCCCAGAATTCAAGGGTTCTCAAAACGCATGTCTTTCTCATCGCTTCTGTCTGGACCTCCTAAGAGCTGCATAAAGTTGTGGAAATTTGCATCAGACCATCTGCCGCAATGAGCTTTGTATTTCCCGTCACACTCGGTTGTACGGTCAGGTCCGTGTGTTTGTATTGCTGAGAAACGGAAGGGGAAAGACAGATTGTCAAGGCTCATCTAGAGGGTCCTGGTGTGCTTTTGCACGTACGGATTTGGCCTACAGGGAGCCACGAATTCCCTGGCTTCCTGCACCCCTGCCTGTCTCGACAAATGGAGAACACACATGGACGAGGAACGCACGGCAAGTGACACTGGACTGTCGCGTTTAAACAAAGACGCTATGCTGTGTTATGAGGCCCACCCTCCTTTTCTACTTCCTCCAGGTCCTCTTGAACAATACGACTACACGGCTGGAGATCTTCCATCAGTAAGTTGCCAACAATAACTGACTGCTGTCTCCTCCTTCCTCTGCTGCAACCATTTCTCCTGGACCGGAGCAACCCAAGCGGTGCAGGGACAGCAACAACGCTCGTCTGACATTTGGTTTGCAAGCACAGTAGACTTTGCAGAACTTAGTGCTGTATTTGGCACAGCAGGGCCCGACATCTTGGTTTACTAAAAACAAATTTCTTATGTGGGGTGGCATGTAATGTTCCATGTAATGAAGTAAAATGTAACCACAAACCATAATAAACACACAAAACATTGCCTGGAAAATGCAAATTTCTTCTCACGAAGGTGAGCGCTGCGTGTACAAAGCCAAAAAAGAGAAACAGTTTAAAAAGGAATTAATTCACAATGGGCTCTAAAATGATTAAAATCTATAAAATCATTTCAGCACAACAAAAATTTGCAAGAAATTTTTCTAAAAGGTTCCCCCCCCCTTGATGTCCACATGGAGCTCCTCAGCAAGGAACTACTGTTTGTTCCTCAAGGAGACCCGATCCCAGGTCAATTGCTAAATCTCTCATTCAATGATGGTCAGTTTCTCCGTGGGTTGACTCAACTCCCACAGCCCAAATTTTTTTCCTTTTTCCCCCAGTACTGTTTTAACTTCAATAAAAATGTCTGTAGTAACTACAGAGGGATAAAACTGATCAGCCATAGCATGAAGTTATGGGAAAGAGTAGTGGAAGCTAGGTTAAGAAGGGAGGTGACCATTAGTGAGCAGCAGTATGGCTTCGTGCCGAGAAGGAGTACTACAGATGCGTTGTTTGCTCTGAGGATGTTGATGGAGAAGTACCGAGAAGGTAAGAAGGAGTTGCATTGTGTCTTCGTGGACTTAGAGAAAGCATATGACAGGGTACCTAGAGAGGAGCTGTGGTATTGTATGAGGAAGTCGGGTGTGCCAGAAAAGTATGTAAGAGTGGTACAGGATATGTACAAGGACAGTGTGACAGTGGTGAGGTCTGCAGTAGGAGTGACGGATGCTTTCAGGGTGGGGGTAGGATTACACCAAGGATCAGCTTTGAGTCCTTTCTTGTTTGCAATGGTAATGGACAGGTTGACAGATGAGATCAGACAGGAGGCACCGTGGACTATGATGTTTGCAGATGACATTGTGATCTGTAGTGAGAGTAGGGAGCAGGTTGAAGAGACCCTGGAGAGGTGGCGATATGCTCTAGAGAGAAGAGGAATGAAGGTCAGTAGGACTAAGACAGAATACATGTGCATAAATGAGAGGGAGGACAGAGGAATGGTGAGGATGCAGGGAATAGAGTTGGCGAATGTAGATGAATTTAAATACTTAGGATCAACAGTCCAGAGTAATGGGGAGTGTGGAAGAGAGGTCAAGAAGAGAATGCAGGCAGGGTGGAGTGGATGGAGAAGAGTGTCAGGAGTGATTTGTGATAGAAGGGTACCAGCAAGAGTGAAAGGGAAGGTCTACAAGATGGTAGTGAGACCAGCTATGCTTTATGGGTTGGAGACGGTGGGACTGACCAAAAGACAGGAGGCAGAGCTGGAGGTGGCAGAGTTAAAGATGTTAAGGTTTGCATTGGGTGTGACGAGGATGGACAGGATTAGAAATGAGTATATTAGAGGATCAGCACAGGTTGAACGGTTTGGAGACAAAGTCAGAGAGGCGAGATTGCGTTGGTTTGGACATGTGCAGAGGAGAGATCCTGGATATATCGGGAGAAGGATGCTAGGGATGGAGTTGCCAGGCAAGAGGAAGAGAGGAAGGCCTAAGAGGAGATTTATGGATGTGGTGAAGGAGGACATGCAGGTGGTGGGGGTGACGGAGAGAGATGCAGAGGACAGGAGGAAGTGGAAGCTTTTGATCCGCTGTGGCGACCCCTAACGGGAGCGGCCGAAAGAAGAAGAAGAAAAATGTCCATGACCAATACAATCCCACATTCAGACAAAATACAGAATCACTTAAAGAATTTCCATTCTCCCAAATTCATTCACAAGCCTGCAAAATTTGCAGCCTATGTGTGACTTTTGAACTGTGATTTCTGCCACTGCGCTGCGGCTCTGAATGAAAGTGGGGTGACTGCCGTGCCAACCCCAAGATAGCAAAATTACGTGTATCGGGGTTGCGTACACCAGGGTTTATCTGTGTTCTAACCAGAAGTCTTTTTTAATGTGGCGCGACAACAAAAACTAAAAAATATGTATACTGTATATAGACTGCTCAAAAAAATGAAAGGAACAGTTTTTAACCAGAGTATTGCATCAAGTCAATGAAACTTCTGGGATGCTGATCTGGTCAGTTAAGTAGCAGAGGGGGTTGTTCATCCGTTTCAGCTGCTTTGGTGTTCATGAAATGAACAATGAGACAACCCCCAAAACAGGAATGGTTGAACAGGTGGAGGCCACTGACATTTTTCTCCTCCTCATCTTTTCTCACAGTTTTTTCACTAGTTTTGCATTTGGCTATGGTCAGTGTCACTACTGGTAGCATGAGGTGGTACCTGGACCCTACAGAGGTTGCATAGGTAGTCCAACTTCTCCAGGATGGCACATCAATACAGGCATGGAGGAGATTCCAGGAGACAGGCAGTTACTCTAGGAGAGCCGGACAGGGCCGTAGAAGGTCCTTAACCCATCAGCAGGACCGGTATCTACTCCTTTGGGCAAGGAGGAACAGGATGAGCACTGCCAGAGCCCTACAAAATGACCTCCAGCAGGCCACTGGTGTGAATGTCTCTGACCAAACAATCAGAAACAGACTTCATGAGGGTGGCCCGAAGGCCCGACGTCCTCTAGCGGGCCCTTTGCTCACTGCCCGGCACCGTGGAGCTCGATTGGCATTTGCCATAGAATACCAGAATTGGCAGGTCCGCCACTGGCGCCCTGTGCTTTTCACAGATGAGAGCAGGTTCACCCTGAGCGCATGTGACAGACGTGAAAGGGTCTGGGGAAGCCGGGCAGAATGTTATGCTGCCTGTAACATCGTTCAGCATGACCGGTTTGGTGGTGGGTTAGTGATGGTCTGGGGAGGCATATCCACGGAGGGACGCACAGACCTCTACAGGCTAGACAATGGTACCTTGACTGCCATTAAGTATTGGGATGAAATCCTTGGACCCATTGTCAGACCCTACGCTGGTGCAGTGGGTCCTGGGTTCCTCCTGGTGCACGACAATGCCCGGCCTCATGTGGCGAGAGTATGCGGGCAGTTCCTGGAGGATGAAGGAATTGATACCATTGACTGCCCCCACGCTCGCCTGACCTAAATCCAATAGAACACCTCTGGGACATTATGTTTCGACACATCAGACTGTCCAGGAGCTCAGTGATGCCCTGGTCCAGATCTGGGAGGAGATCCCCCAGGACACCATCCGTCGTCTCATTAGGAGCATCGTCCGACATTGTCAGGCATGCATACAAGCACGTGGGGGCCATACAAACTACCGGGTACGATTTTGAGTTGCTGCGATGAAATTTCGGCAAAATGGACTAGCCTGCCGCATCATTTTTTCACTTTGATTTTCGGAGTGTCTTTGAATTCAGCCCTCTGTAGGTGGATCATTTTCATTTCCATCAAACGATGTGGCATCTTTTCATTCCTAACACATGACCCAGTCCATATCAGTATAGATATCCAGCATGATTTTTTTTTCCCATTGAGATCTGATGTGTTTTCAAAGTGTTCCTTTCATTTTTTTGAGCAGTATAGTTAAATATATTGTAGGAGGGCTTTTGCATCAGTTGCCACCTTAAGTTTTTTATTTTGATGCACTTGATTTTGATTTATTTCAGCAAAATTGTTCAGGCTCTCAAACTGGCTGAAAACAAAAACATTTTTTTTGCTGTAAGCTCTAGAACACATTTTCATTTTAAGATATATTTTATTGTTATTTCATATATTTTTACTTGTATTTGTTATACTGTATTTTGGACAGCATTGTGGTGCAGGGGGTTGTATGTTCAGCCCGGTGGCTGTTATTACTGTCAGGTCACCGTGTCTATTCCACTTTTAGGTATTTGGCAGTCTGAAGCAGGATTACCCAGTTGTCATAGTTACCGACACGTTTTGTCCATTCAGTCACCCCCCCCCCCCCATGTCTCCAAGGCCATGCTGAGATGTCCTGGCAGCATCATGCTGTCGACACCATGGGAGCGGAGATGACAATTCTCTGGATGATGGGAGCTGGATTTATGAAAAATGTATGCGATGTCTTAAAAAATCTGAATCTAAAAGCTAAAAAAAGCCCAGCTGTTCTCAGTTTTGGCTGCTCGGTGATGGAATGACCTCCTTGGAATCTGTCCCTCAGAACTGCTGAATCCATTCCAGCATAGAAACAGTCTCAAAACTCATCACTTTTGGACCCTACCGAACTCCTGAAAACTTTGTAGGTCATCAACTGCTAGTTTTATCCACCGTTTCCCCTCTGTAATTGACACATGTAGAGGTAGAATATGTGCATTGAATAAATAAGCTGTGCTTCTGTGTGTGTGTGTGAACTTGAACCTTCTGTTTCTTATGGGATTCTCTTCAGTTTACTCTGAGCTGTGCATCACTTTGCAATGTAAATGCAAATCTTCCCCCACACCTTTTGAACACTGATGCAGTTCTACCCTATCCGCTTGCATGGGCAGGGGGTGGAAGTTTTAAAAATATTAAAAATATTAAAAGCTTCATCAGGTGCCTACAAATCCGAAAGCAATGGCACGTGGAAACTTTAAAGGTGCCGCGTACTTCCTCAAGGCGCTTCATGTGGAGCAACAGGAATTTATTTCACTTCCAAGGCACTTCAGGAGGCATGGCTAAAGAAAAGAAAATAGCTATTTGGTGGGAAACTCAGAGGCCATGCTGGAATAAAATAAAGGTTCTCAATGTCACAAAGGAAGTGGTATTGCCAAGACCTGGGCAGACTGGCATGTGGGCTGCCGCTGTGAACAGAGTCACGTCCACACATAGATAACGTGGCCGGGGTGGCTGGACCAGGAACACGTGGAGTTGTTTTAAATTGAGATTTTGCATGACCCGCAAAGATAGAGACAGAATGCGTGTGCCAAGTGAATGACTGGGCAGAACAGTGCGTAACAGGCCGAGTTTTCTAGAAGCACTGGGAGGTCAGGACCAAAGCAGCATTTAAATAATCTGATTTTGAACCACAGCAAGGGAAACCGCCAAGGCCACCTTGTGCTGCTGCTTGACATCGATATGTCAGCATTTAATTGTACCAGCGAGGAGGAGTGGGCTGATATAACATTTCTGCACAATGAAGAATTTATAGGGTTTGGGTGCTGGTGGAGACGGTGTGCAAAATGGGACAAGAGAAGTGGGCGCGGAAGGTGGGGATCAGAATAAATAACACTGCTCTGCAGATGGGTGTGTTGGGTGTGTTATAGGGAGGTTCACAGAAGTTCAGGGTAGTACGTCAGAGGCACTGGCCCGCAACCAACTTCAGCAGGCACTTCATTTTGTGGCAGTGTCCTAATATAATGACCAGTTTCTGGTGCTTACTGTTCAGTTTTATTTATACATAGCTACGTTCACAGAACAAAAATAAGGGCTACTCCACAACTGAGCGACAACATTATTCAGAAACACTTAAAAGAAGTAAAATTAGCAATAAATTCAATGATTTATTGGGAAAAAATTACTTTGCCGTGCTCATGTTTTTGCTTCATCCCGTCACCACAACAGAGCGTTAAAAACACGCTTGCACCAGAGAATGCGAGGATATGATTTTTTTGCACCAAAGGCAGTTTTCTTTCACAACTGCCCCCCAAAATGCAATGCAGACTGCAAAAAAAGAATGTGATGTTAACACAGCTGCAATGAAGGCAGAATGGTTAGGATAAAGACGTGAAGTATTATAAAGCGATAGGCATCAGAGTAAAAAAAAAGATGTGTTGATTTTAAGCCAATTTCAGTGCAGAAAAAGCTTTTTCCATCTCCCGATCTGTTTGGCTTGCACCTCTACACCTGTCTTTTCTTCCTAAATCAATTCATTGCACTTACAGAACCACCGCTTAACAAGCAAACAAGAACAGCAGCGGAAATGAAATATCGTTGCGCCCCAATTACAGAGATCAAAAATGAGCTTTCCAGGCATTCTACTAAAAATGAAGGATCTAAGGAAGTGTGAACTTGTCGTTGGTTATGACTGACAGTTTCATTTTGGAGGGAAATGTTCATCCCTGGAACCCACATTCCTTGTAGGTGACCTCCATCTCAGCGATGATGGAAGTCATTACGTTCCGCAGGGAGCTTTGCCCAGCTGCATCCAGGATCCCTCTTTCTCCCAGCACCTTCGCCATTGTCTCCGTGATCAGCTGGGATGGAGAAAGGCAGACAGGAGGGTGTCAGCGCTGCAAGCACGTGCCAGTTTGCCACACCTGTTCAACTACTGCAAGCAACCAGCTGTGTGTTCTTAACGTTTAACAAATGGTTGTGGGCTAATATGGAAGGTTATTGTCACTCTGCAATAAAAAAAAGTACACAAAACATGTAAGCAGGTACAGGAAACGATGAGGTGCAGAGAAAAATGATCATCACGATCAGCTTTACCTCCAGGTTTAGGAAGGTAAATGTTGCCTATGTGAGGGAATCCTCACCTTAAAATTGCTGAGAGGGATCTTGTGTGTTTTGGCATGGCTGGTAGCCAGGAGCTTGAGGTTGGGCCCATGGTTCCCCTTGGCCTTCAGTAGCTCACTCAGCTTCCTCATCACTACCCCACCATGCTGTGACACCCCTGGGTTACCAGCCAGATCAGCTGGTGGGATATCGACAAATTTTGGGAAATATTTCATGGTGTCTGGGTGCTCCTTGAAGAGGCTATAAGAGAAAGTGTAGAGCCTTAGAATTAGGGGGAAAAATTCAAAGCTTCAGTTCTTTAGTCATCATAACTAAAAACACAAAATGAAAAGGAAAAAAATTACACTGAAATGATAAATGCATGTCCTTGTGGCAAACACAATTTAAGGCTCATACCTAAACCTCTGCCCAGAAACATATGACCTAAAACCTTCACGGTTAAGTCCCACAAGAACGTAACTTGTGGATTCCCGAGTCAGAAATTCTCAGAATTATTTGGCATGAATGTGAAGCAGTGTGGCATTCCTCTGACTGACCGGCACAGAATCTCCCCTCCAAATCCATTTGGATCGGCATCAACAGGATCCCAGCACTTCAGAATCCTTTCAACATCAGCCATCTGAAAAATGAGCACGTATTAGCTGTAATTTCATCATATTTACATATTTAGCATTTGCCTGAGGTCACTGCATGAAGGAGAACTGCACGGTGAAAAATGCACGGTAAAAAATCTGCATCACTTTCCCAAAATAATCCCAGCAACTCCGCTTCAGTTGTCATCGATGGCGGGGTAAAGACTTTGAAGCCACTGTAAGTTGGGGACAGGACAAGAGGGGCTAAGTGGTTGGAAGCCAAGACCACTTAACCCAGTGACCATTGTTATTATTTCTATCTACCAGCTGAGAACCCTGGGATGTTCTGAGGTCTTAAATGTTAGAAAATATATAAATTTTATGAATGTTACTCAGTTCTTCCAATCAAATAGCAAATTATTATTATTATTATTATTATTATTATTATTATTATTATTATTATTATTACATGAAACACAAGATCAGACATTTGGGAGTAAAAATGTGGTGACTAACAGGTAAGGAGGTGCCTGCTGAGCACCGTTCTTCACAGAAACATTTTGTTTGTCCGGTGGAGATGGAGGCTCCCTGAGGCACAAATTATTAAAGAGCGCTGAGTAAGATCCTTGTGGTTCTTTGGTTCTTCAAAGGACCTCAAAGGACTTTATTAGCTTTGATCGCTACTTTAACTAGGAAGGAATTAGTTAATTATTAATGCTAATAGATCAGTCGAAGATTTGTGTGCAGGTACTTCTACGTACAACCCTAAATCCAAATTCCCCTGTTGAAGACAACGGGAGCACGGACTTGCTGTGAATTTGATATCTCCGCCACCTTCATGTTCACAAAAACAACAGAGACTTTGGACAAAGGTGCGCTTGTTTGGTCTCCTCAACGCATTCAAAGCCCTCAAAGGTAGAGACTGAAGGAGAAAGCAACACACGTACCTTGTCAGCCAAACGAGTGATGTACCAAGCGAAGATATGGGTGATCTCTTCAAGCTCCAAAAGCCAGTTTAGCTTCCTCAGATCTTCAGCATCGCTTTATAAACCCTCCCAGCTTCATGTATCTCATCCCACCTGCCAGTCTGCTTCCCTCCTTCCCGCTGCATTGTCCAACAGTGTAGACTCCACCTCTTGCCCTTCCTCTATGGTATCTTCACCCTCGTGTTATTTTTGCTATCTCCCAGGTTCCGTGGGACACTGCTCTTCCCGAGGGTGCGGGACAGGGATACCACTGCTCTTGTCCTCTCTTGCTTCTGGGACAACAGTTTGACACTTGTGTGCTGTGTTTGTCTTGTATTTAACTGTCGTGTCCCTGCTTAAAGTACCCACACCCCTCTGTTTTCATATTTGCATTTAAGTTTATTAACTTTGCAGGAGCTTTTCCCCAAAGCAGTGTACAATTCTCAGAAAAAGTATGTTTCACCAACAGATGGAGAGATGCAGATGCCAACATGCAATCCTAAAAGTATAATTATAAACGATTTAATGTAATTCTAAATTATAAAGTACTACATACATATATTTATATTGTATTCTATTAGTACCTTTTTACTGTTACCTTCGCCTATTATAAAGGTGCTATTAGACTGAATATAATTTTAGTGTTATTACATTTTTTGCCAAAATACAATGCAGCAGTTTAAAGTATGAAAAAATTTAAGGTTCCATAAACCAACACAGCTCATTTGAAGACTCCAAGGCCAAGCATCCATTTTCTTTCCTTCTCTGCCCCTGACCTCTCCCCAACATCAACATATTTTCCACTTTTCGCCGTTTTAAGATGTGGATGCCACGGACTCATTTTTGTAAATAAAGATGTCACTCATGAATCTTGGAGACAGAAATTCTCACAAATCAGATGAAAATTCAGAAAGACCAAACATTTCTCTTCTATCTCACTTTCCCTCTTTCGTTTTCTGCATGTTGGATCTTTCTGGACAAATGAACACGTAGCTCCATGGGTGCACCGAGTACCTCTGCTGCCTCCCAGCACCTCGGCTGCTTAGGAATGGGCTTGAACCCAACTCAGCCTGTCTGAAGTTTGCCTGTTCTCCCTGTGTCTGTGTGGGGTCCCGGTCCCTCCGTGTGCTCTGGTTTCCTCCCACAGTCCAAAGATGTGTGTTTGAGGCTAATTGATGACTCTAAAGTATCCTCCATGCTGAGGTTTGGGTGTTCACCAGACAACCTCACCCTGTAGAAATCCTTTCATCCCGATAAATTCTAACAAAGCCAAAGAGAGAGATAAAGGAGACCAAGCGGACCGAGATGAGAGAGAGGTGGAGGGAAAGGCGAAAAGTGGTGTTTAGTGGCTGCCATAGCAACGAGTTTCACCATAAACACACTTGCGCTTAACCTAATGGTGGTGATTTGGGACGCTTCCACGAGGTGGTGGACTGGTGCCGGCAGAGCTGCTGCAGATGCTGCAGACAGGCATGCGACCTCTGCGATGCAACCACCCCCTGCTGACCACACAGCGAAAAGACATCACAGTCATGAGAGCACAACACAGCAGCCTTGAAAAAGGTTGAACTCCAGTTCCTGCTTCTCAGGAGCATTTTTTATGTGTAAGTAACTCCATCAGTTCACAACATAACTAAGTACATCAGCAAAAAGTCCCCACAATAAGTTGATAAGTATTCACCCCCCTCCCCTTGCAGTAATCTAAGCCGGGCCAAGAATAACACACTTTCTTGAGATATGACGCTAAAATGCAAAGTCCACTCGCATTCATTTGGCATCTGTCAAGAGAGAATGGAAAATGAACGATCGCGACTTTGCAAGGTCCTAGCTGGAAGAGCAAGGAACTGACAACAGAGCTTCAAAGTGAAGCGGAGGCAAAAGCTTAGCAGAAGGAAGACAAACGGTAATTCTGTCTTTGCAGCACTGCAACAAAAAGGTGACAAAAGGGTGACACCGATGGTGCAGCAGCCCATCGAGAGACCAAGAACAGGAAACATCGTTCAGGGAACGTGGCCAGGCAGAACAAAGTACAGCCTTGATATATATATGAAAAACCCGAAAAAGATGATGTCTGCTCATGACTTTACGTTTACATTTTCTTGATATGAAGCTAAAATGCAAAGTCCACTCGCATTCATTTGGCATCTGTCGAGAAAGAATGGAAAATGAACACTCGCGACTTTGCAAGGTCCTAGCTGGAAGAGCAAGGAACCGAAACAAACATATACTGTAGCCATTATAAATTATAAAATTTATTTTAATCCCCTGGCTATATGTTTGTTTCATTTTCTTCTCTTTATTTTAACATGTATGCCCTTTGTTATACTGCAACCAGTATTGTATACTATTATTAATGTAATATAAGTGTTTGAATACTAAGAAAAAAATCCAACATTAAGTCACATCTAGAGTTTGCCAGAAACCACGCAACGCAACTTCTGCACCTTCCGAAGATTCATTAAGAAACAGTGTGGTAAAAAAGGCCGGCCTGAAACTGGGAGTAGCGAAATAGAGAGAACAGACAACAAGCAAGGTGAGAAGCGAGAAGGTCGTACACGTGCGGCGTTAAAGCGATCGGCTTCCTCGCACGTCAGTAAGCATGAATTCGCTTGCTATTCTTTTTAAGGTCTGGCGGTCGTGATGTTTTAAACTCAGCAACAATTCCACATCAGCGGTGTCAAACATTAACCTGGTGTGTGGCCTCTTTTAGTTCATTGCTGCATTCAGATGTGGATTTTCGTCATTGTTTGGTTAAGTGTGGGCGACAATAATCCTTAAACATTGTGGACATTTGCAGACTACGTGGTCAGATGTCAAATTTACAGGTTACAGGGGGGGCTACAGCAGGGAGGTGGGAGCACAGCAAAGAGTGAAGAGCTACTTCATGACCGTTGGCACTTGGAGCACCATCAAACGCAAATGGCACGAAGGTCAGAAGGCCCATTTTCACCCATCAGGTTTTGCTTTTCCCACCCAAACCAACTCCTAAGATGGAGAAAGGCCACACGGACACATTTGTTTGCAACTTCTACTTTAATAGTGGCTGCGACGCCACAACAGAACACGCAGCGGTAAGAGGATTTATTGCAACACCGACAGACAGCTAGAACTGGCAAGAAGTGGGAAACAAACCAATGTAAACAGTTATGAAAAATAATAAAAGTTGCATAAAGTAATCCAGCCACAAGGGGATGCACAAACCAGTGTATTTCTTCGTGCCAGTCCCAAGCCCAGATAAATGGGGATGGTTGCGTCAGGAAGGGCATCCGGCATAAAAATTTGCCAAACCTAATATGTGGACATACGTGTGCATAAATGAGAGGGAGGACAGAGGAATGGTGAGGATGTAGGGAGCAGAGTTGGCGAAGGTGGATGAATTTAAATACTTAGGATCAACAGTCCAGAGTAATGGGGAGTGTGGAAGAGAGGTGAAGAAGAGAGTGCAGGCAGGGTGGAGTGGGTGGAGAAGAGTGTCAGGAGTGATTTGTGACAGAAGGGTACCAGCAAGAGTGAAAGGGAAGGTCTATAAGATGGTAGTGAGACCAGCTATGCTATATGGGTTGGAGAAGGTGGCACTGACCAAAAGACAGGAGGCAGAGCTGGAGGTGGCAGAGTTAAAGATGTTAAGGTTTGCATTGGGTGTGACGAGGATGGACAGGATTAGAAATGAGTATATTAGAGGGTCAGCCCAGGTTAGACGGTTTGGAGACAAAGTCAGAGAGGCGAGATTGCATTGGTTTGGACATGTGCAGAGGAAAGATGCTGGATATATTGGGAGAAGGATGCTAAGGATGGAGCTGCCAGGCAAGAGGAAAAGAGGAAGGCCTAAGAGGAGATTTATGGATGTGGTGAAGGAGGACATGCAGGTGGTGGGGGTGACAGAGAAAGATGCAGAGGACAGGAAGAAGTGGAAACAATTGATCCGCTGTCGCGACCCCTAACGGGAGCGGCCGAAAGATAAAGAATAAAAGTTGCATAAAGTGATGGAGCTCCCTTTCAGAATAGAAAAAAATCCCATATCTACCCATGTAAAGTTTCCTTTTCTCCCAAATCAAATTTTCTCACATCAGCTCAACGAAGTACACTTATCTAACAACTGCATGGTTAAAGTTTGATCGGTCAGTATGCCCGAGGTACAGAGATCTTTCTTTGTTCAGTCATGTTTTATTAAAGATCAAAGTGCTGATGAAGTTGAAGTCGGTTTCAACGGAAGGATGGCGTTCATCCTCGGATCCCCAGCTCCTTGTAGTAGCCAGTTACTTCCGTATTGATCACTTTCATCACTTTCCTCATGGCCACTTGTCCGTCTGCGTGCAGTCCCACCTTTTCTCCAAGGACCAACACAAAGGCATCCGAGAGCAGCTGAGAGGAGAAAGGTGCCAGGAGAAAGGAAGGTCAGGGTCATAAAATCACTGCATGATTCAGGCTACGGCTGTGAGGTCCCCACTCTGGGATGGGGATTCCGTCCTCCGCGTTTAAACATTTTTGGAACGCCAGAGACTACAAAGTCATCGGTCGTGAGAGAAGCCTCACAACACAGTCGTAGATGGGATCTTGTGACTTTTGGCATGGATTTCCACCAGGGGCTTCAGGTTTGAAATGTGGTTTCCTTTGGTCTTCAGCAGCTCGCCCAGCTTCCTCTGCACTGTTGCCCCGTGGCCAGCGACTGCTGGGTTGCCGGCCACCTCATTAGGTGGGAGTGAGACAAACTTCAGGAACAGCTTTATGGATTCTGGGTGGTCCTTGATCAGACTGGAGGGGCACAGGCAAGATTAGTGCAGAAGTGGCTTTGGTTTCTTTGCTCACTAAGAGGGGTGAAAGGTGAGTGGCAAAGATGCAACTAAACAAATAGCAAAAAAAGCTCCTTGGTTTGAAAAGAGCCGTCAAGCGGTGTGGTGAGCCACTCACTGACCAGATCAGAACTTCCCCTCCCATTGCAATGTAGTCCGCTTCCATGGCCCCCCAACATCACAGAATCTGGTCGTAGTTGGCCACATGAAAGGACAAAGCAGGAATGGGCATGCGTGAAATCCATAATATGACAGTACACTGTATGGGCAAAAGTTTGTGCACCCCCCTTCTAATGACAAAGCTGAGCTGTTTCAGCTGCACCCATGTAGCATACAATTGTGCGTTTCCAACTTTGTGGCCACAATTTGGAGAGCACCTCCCCATGCACAAAGCGAGCCCCATAAACACACGATTTGCACAGGTTGGTGTGGAAGAACCTGAGTAGCTGCACAGAGCCCTGACCTCAACCCCACTGAACCCCTTTGGGATGAACTGGAACCCCGACCGCAAGCCAGGCCTTCTCGCCCAACCTCACCGATACTCTCGTGGCCGAATGGGCACAAATTCCCAAAATCTCCTGGAAAGCCTTCCCAGAAGAGTGGGGGCTATTTGGAGTGGGAGGTTCCCATGGGTTTGGAGTGGGAGGTTCAACAGGTACATATGGGTGTGATGCTCAGGTGTATGTGCATATTTAGACAACTGTCAGACATCAGTGCACATGTTCTCCCTGCGAATGAAAACCCCAAAATATTATCGAAACCATGCCAATTTCCAAAAATAATCCCGATATCTGATTCAGAGGAGTCAAACTGAGGAAACTGTAAAGTGCAAACAAGACTTGGCTGCTGGGAGCCTCGGTTGGCCAAGTGGACATGGGCCAGGAGAAAGACATCTGACAGCCAGCAGGGGCTTTTTGGAAGAATGTGGTGTGGGCCTACGGGTCAGCTGTCCCTGTACATGTATGAAATACCAGAGGACCACATAGCATTCAAGGACATGTTGTTCCTGACAGGAAGCACTACGTTATGTAGAAGTATGTGTAAGGAACATCATTCTCATTTCACAAAATTCTTCAGATGAGCGGTTTCACACGATCGGTTAGATGCCCACAAGGGTCGAGGCAAAGGACCACAAGCAGGAGATCGCTTCCCCTCAGCAGCCGGCCAGCCAGCTTTGACAAGGGAGACGTGCTGAGCAGAATGTACTCGCTCTTATCTTTATCTACCCCACACTCTTTTCAGCCTCCCCACCTTATGTACGTCATCGTCTACCATGGACTTGGCTTTAGGTCAAGGAAAGTCTCAGGGTGGAGCTGCGGTGCTTCTCTTAGGACAACAACTTTTCAAAGGTAACAAGCAAACTTCCTTCCATAAAAATGCATTTTTGAGATTCAAATATTTACTCAGGAGCTGAGGGCCTTCAGGAATTGAGGCCAGGACTTTTATTATATAAAGAACATGGATTTCAGTCAAGGTCACAGCAGCGCTGGCCGTCTAGGGTTTGACATGAAAATCCAGAAGGCTCGTAGCTAGCAGTGTACCAGCTGGTTATCCTGGTTCACCTTCTTGCTTGTGAAGTCATAACAGCATCATACATGGTGGCCGGAAACCTTCACAGTAGCTTCTGAATGGGAACCACGAGGAATCTCCCATTCTAGTTCTGATAAACTGTGGAATTATGACGACTTTGCACATTTTGACAAGCATGTGAGAGAGGTTTAAAGCAACAAGAACACATTTATTTTGAGAGCCTCACCAGCAGTCAATAACAATTTTAATATTGAAAGCATAATTTTGTGCTCATATGGGCTACAATGCTGGAGCCGTGATTCGGAAATCCCGGCCCATCCGACCGACCATTTCCCACAAGCAAAGTGAATTATTATACTGCATGCAATTCAAATTTCTCTCATTTACCTTGGACGTCTGGAAGATGTGGACCACAGTGGAAAATTTTCTCAACTTTCAGGAACTCATTTAAATAAACATTCTAGGAAAAACACGTAATTGCAAAATTGTCTGCATTTTCTGCATAAAACCTGGCTTTCCACTTTGCTAGCTTATCGAGGGGGGAGGGCATTTTTGGCAGAATGTACGTCCGTTTCAGTCCCCGGAAATTAAAATATGATAGTGCAAAGTATTAATCACCTACCTGCCCCCATGTTCACAAAAAACACACGCAGGTGCACTTCTTACAGCACTCAAACACTAAGGCTGAAGCATAGACTCACGGGCAAATAAGGACTCATACCGTGACTGCCATTTGGCTGAAGTCCTGAGGGAAGCTGCTCGTGAATCTTTTTAACCCCCCCAAGTTGGTTTCATCTTTCCGAGTCTCCAGCTGCACTTTTTATCCTGAGCCAACTTCACTTATGTGTTTCATCCCACCTATCAGTCTCTCCCCCTCCCTCTCTTTTCTGCCATGAAACCTTAACTCCTCTCATCCGCTCCCCCTCATATCATTTCTTTGTTATTCCACTCTCTCTTTAATATTAATCCTCACATTTTTATGTAACATTGCTTTTTACTCTAAGGCACCGATACTCTTGATGTGCCACGCTTGAGGGTCAACCTGTCCAGGTCTGATGCCGTGAGTACGAATGAGTCTGTCCTGTGCTGAACCAGCTTTGCTTCAGGTGTTCACTCCTGCTTTCCACCTTTCTCACCGACACTCTGCACACCATGCCTGGCTCCATAAGCGTGTGGCGCGTGGTGGGGAATCTCGGAGGAGAACGCTAAGGGGCCTCAGGTGCAAGAAGTCGATGGTGCCAGCCCCTTTGTCCTCCATGACACGGATGTTGAGCAGGAGTGGTCCTGAACTACTGCATCGCTCACTCCTTCCATCTTGTCCTTCTCTCCTTGCCTCTTACCGCTCTGACACTTTAAAAAGTTTTATTAGCAGGGGAGGACATGCCAGCTTTGGCAAAGTATTCTGCCATAGATAAGTTGATGCTCATAGCGTTTCCTCTTGCACCGAGGTCCTAAACCGACGCTCCAAACGTTAAACTCACCGTTTCAGAACTATTCCAGCAAATCAGCGTTTAATATATATTTGCTTGCTCTTTACAGGAAAAACTTTAGCCCCTTAAAGCAGAAGAACGCTTTCAATAATTATTAGACATAGGACAAAAATAAATCACTTAAATTTGTTAAATTGTTTATAAAAATATTTTAAAAGTAGGTTGTTTGTGTGAAGCTGCGGCATACAAAACTTTCTCTGCTTGCAGTGCAGAGTCAACAGCTGTTGAATGGACCACTTTTTAATATTTGTGCCACTGAGCAAACTGAGGGCAGATGTTTGTCCTCAATCCCGATGGGCAGCGATGGATTCAGTGCAAAGGAGATTTGTGATTTTGCTACAAATTTGTTAGCGGTCGCATTCACTTTGCTGCAGGGTAAATCGTGATTTTAAAGCCCATTTAACACGAGGCAAGTGCCTACATGCTTGCCCCCCTAAAAATGCACGCGCAGAAATAATGTCTCAGGGAAATATATTGCACGGCCAAAAAAAAGTGACACACTAATATTTCGTTGGAGCTCCTTAGTTTCGATCACAGCGCGCATTCGCTTCGATAAGCTTACGCAACGTCACAACATTTGTTTCTGTCCAGAGTTGCATTGCTTTTTCGCCAAGATCTTGTATTGATGATGGGAGAGTCGGCCCGCTGCTTAAAGTCTTCTCCGGCACATCCCAAAGACTGTCAACGGGGTTAAGGTCTGGACTCTGTGGTGGCCGATCCATGTGTGAAAATGATGTCTCTCGCAACAATTTGAGCCCCATGAATCCTGGCATTGTCATCTTGGAAGAAAAAATCCATTGATGGAAAAACCTGCTCATTCAGTATATTCAGGTAGTCAGCTGAGCTCATTTTTTGGGCACATAACGTTGCCGAACCTAGACCCGACCAACTGAAGCAACCCCACATCATAACACTAAGTTCAATCCAGGTGGTGACTTTTTTTTTGGCCGGGAAGTGTATATCGGGGGCTTTCACTGACAGGAAGGAGGCTGTTATAGTCTGAGGACAGTTGGACTAAGGGGTGAATGAGGTCATCCAGACAAATATTGGCAGCTGAAGGCAAAGGGGGTAGAGTATGACACCACCACCTTTCAGCAGATATGAAAATGAAAGCCTGCGGTCCAAAGTGGCCAGAAAATCAGGGCAGCCCTTAATAGCAGTTATGCCTGGGATCAGCTTAATGGTGGTGCTGAGGGATGGAACCTGGAACAGATACAGCAGCTGGGGTGAATGACTTTGTAGAACTGCAGTGTGTGCCCATTCGCCCGAAACAGAAGAAAATTATTCGCTGTAGCTTTGTGTGCCTCCAAGAGCAGCATACAGCCATGCCAGGTCTACCGACTTGAAAAGTGCGTTTCTCTTTCAAAGAAAATGCAGCTGCAAAGCTGGTTTTTGACGATGACCCTCTGGAACCGTAGGTTCTGCAAAGGTCTTGAGCCAGAAGAGAAGGCATGCTTTGCACATTAGTACCCCATCTAATGGCCAAAAGGTGCACAGCCTCTTTACTGCAGTCATACTGATTCAGCAGTTTTCATGGCCTCTGCTGACTACAGGGACAACAAATATAGAAAGTTTACCCCACCACCACAGACCCACTGTGCTGTGTTGCAGCATCAAGACATCAAGTAGCAGTAAACAAAATAAAGTCAATAATTTCATCCCAATTGCATCAGTCTATTCGGTTAAGGAGCTGTTCAGACTGCCTGAAAGGGTTCATATCTGAAACATATGTGAAAAACCCTTCCAACTTCCTGAAAATATGGCAACTCTACACAAGACTATATAGATGAGAATTACTGGCTACTCTGATGGACTGAAGTACTGGACACTGTAGGTCATTGCACCCAAAACAAAGTTCACATCAAGGTTTTGTATGAGAAGGTAACCTTTAGAAAAAGTGGTTTAAAATCTGCATGTGTATACAAGTCATTGAGGGGATAAACCCCTAGAACAGGCTAGACATTCAGTTTTGGACCAAAGCATTTAAGATAAACCTACATAAATTCCCCCTTCTATCTGAGGATCCATATAGATTGGACAAGGTCTTTAACTTGTCACTATAACCTATTTACTTGAGATGCCCAAATGTCCTGAGGACATTTATCAAATTTTACACCCAGTCTTTGCTCAAGATGTACCACTTATCCTGTACCTCTTGTTACCACCCCCACAGAGGTGGTGAAAGACAATGGAATGAAGCAGTTGTCACTGAGGCTAACTGATCAGCTATTGGGTTATCTGAGCTGCCAGGTCACATGGCAGAAGATCTACATCAATGTCAACTGCTGCTTATTTGCCATTAGTTAAGCCAGATGCTTGGCTGTTTGAGATACTTGTAGATAAAAGTCAGGTGCTGGCACCATACATTTAAACCAAGTGTTTGAGTGGGCACATTGATGAGAACCAAGAACCTTTTCTTTGCATCAAGTTTATTCATTTGACCCTTATAGCAATAACCATAGATTTTCATCTCATAACAGAGGTACTTTAGTCTCAAACATACTGGTTACTTGGATACATCCAGTCAGCACTTGTTTCTTTCAGTTTGAGACTCCATTGCAAGCATCACAAGTTAATACTCCATAGCCATAAAGGACACCTGTATCAGTTTCCTCATTCTTGGAACCCCTGCTCTTTGTAGCAGTTATTTATGTCAGCAATAACCACATCCATCAGATTGCTCAGAGCCACTTGGGCATCTGCATCCAGTCCCACTTCCTCTGTGAAGACCTTCACTGCAACCTCTTTGAACATCTGGAAGGAGAATAAGGATCATCAAGCCAGCTCAGGGGATCTAAGCTCACTGTAGAGCTAACAAAACCTCACCTTGAAGTTACTGATAGGGATCTTGTGGATATTGGCATGGGTTTTTGCCAGGGGCTCCACAATGGAGGCATGGTCTCCTTTGGTCTTCAGTATTTCACCCAGTTTCTTCAGTACCACTACACCATGTGCTGCCACTGCTGTACTGCTAGCCACCTCAGAAGGTGAAAGGTCAGCAAACTTTGAAAACCGCTTCTGTGTCTCTGGGTACTGTTGGAACAGACTAGAAGAATTGTAGTTTGGTTAGACACATCTAGCAGATGTGCATGCATTTTCAGCTGTAAATTTGTATCCCTAGTCACCTCAAGAGCACTTCCACATCAGTCTAGATACAACCCTGAAGTAGATATCTAGTTGGTAAACTGACCTGGTCATAATGGTACCACCAATTTTAGTGTAGTCAGCCTCAACAGCATCCCAGTATTTCAGAACCTGATCAAAGTCAGCCATCTAGGGGAGAACAAAAGAAAAATGCATTCCAGTGTAGAAACTGGAGAGCTTGACATCTTCTGTGTACAAGTTGTTTAACATGCAAAAGTCAATCACTTGAAATCATACCCATAGAGTGGTGCACAGATAGTTGAGTAGTTACCAATAAAAGCCCTCCTTTCCACTTGGTCATGAGCACCAAGTTAAGTTCTTAAAGTAACTCCATTAACCAGAACTTGCATTAAGTCACCAGGCTATTGCTCTAAACAGAGCATTGCCTCCACAACTTGCTGGCAAATAGTGACAGTTAAACCACTGATGCAGAGGCAAAAACAAAAAAAAAAAAAAAAAAACTCAAACCCATAAAATAAGCAAACGTGCCACTTCCCAGAAGCCACTGAAGAAATCTCATACCTTAACAGCAGTAACACAGATTCCACACCAAAGACCACTGGGTAAAACCTTCCAACACTCACAAACAGGTTGTCTCTTTAGTGCTTCAGCCTCACCTTTTATACCCACTCACCACCACCCATGTGTTGCACCTGACCTATCAAACACTTCCCTCCATCCTCCTCTATTGCATTAAAACATTAACTACATCTCTTAACTCTTTAACTCATCCCTCCCTGAAATGCTCACCTTGTTGCTCCTCTCTTTCACAGAGCTGCTTCACAGGTGATTTCAGTTAAGCACAATTGGGGCTGGAAAGAGTGAAAAGGATCATCGGCCTGACTTGACTAATAGTTGAAAAGGTGTTTTTCTGTAGCTTTTGGGTTTCACCTTTATTTTGTGGTCATTAATGATGTAAAAAAAAGTGTTGCACTTTGGAAAAAGTGAGCAAAATATCTTTTGCTGTTTGTGGTCAACATAAATGGTCTTCATACTGAATTCACTGAGGAAGATGCTATGCTGTTTCAAGACAGAACACTAAACTGCAATGTTGGGTCCAATAGGTTCAGAATGCCATGGACCCAACCATGACAACACACTTAATGATTGATGGGTGGGTGGATGGATGGATATTTGGTGCAATGTACATATATATAAGGTATTTTTATGTATTACAGTGTTAACATCAACATACTGTATATACTACCTTCTTGTGGACTGGTGTGGACCCAATAAATCCATCGATCAATCCTCCCATCCTCACAGTTCCTGGGCTGCTTGGCTGATGTGGGGTTCAAGCCCAGCTCAGGAGTGTGTGTGGAGTTTGCATGTTCTCCTCCGTGTTTGCACCCCTCTTAGGAAAAAATAGGCTGGAAGAAGGCAAGGGCAAACCTCTTCTGTCCCCTCCTTGGCTTGAAGACCATGTCAGTGGTCGCATGAGAGTCAGTAATGACTTGATGGCACTTTCCAATTCCAAATACAGTACATACGTGTGTGTACGTATGCACAAATATGTGAAGACTTATGCTGTCTTTTTTAAATGTACAGTCTATAACCCTGTAACATCCAGCATATTTGCGCATTTGGGTGTAGAAAATGAAGATATTCCAGATGAAGTGAAGCATTGGTCAGTCAGAGGAGCTGGAAATCAAACTAGCAATGAGGTCCTTTTCCACCAGTATATAAAGTTCTTCTTCAGTGTTCATATTTTGGCTTCACCATGTGACCATAGTTAGTTATCGTAAATAAATGTACATTAATAAGGACAGACACGCTTATTTTGTCACTAATTTTCTTTAATTCCATTATTAACAGAAACGGAACTCAATGCGGTAACCAAGTATCGAGAGGGGCAAGAATTAGGAGGCATGGAGCTTTAAACTGAAGCGTCGCTGTAATAAGCGACATGCATGCTAATCGCTTCTGCGATACAAAAAGCAACTCCATTTCCTTCAAATTAAGACGTTTTCGTGTCAAAACCAGTTGTGTTCATCAAAATAAACCAAGCGGTTCTGCTACATCATCGCACCCAAGTTACAGGTAGGATGACTGGCAAAAGAATAAAGTTAAGCTCTAATGAAGCTGAAGCTCCTCACTGGTTGTGGCCGTTGTTGTTTCGGTGCTCATCCCAGGAAACCAAGCTCCTTGTAGTAGCCATCTATGTCAGCAATGACCGCACCCATCACCCTCCTCAGCGCAGCTTGCCCGTCTGCATCCAGTCCTGCCTTCTCTGCAAAGACCTTAATTATGACCTCTGTGAGCAGCTTGAGAAGAAAAGGCAAAGGGAGGTCAATGTTATCCACACCGGTTTGCTGGACCTGCTCTATCGCTCCAAGCTACAAGTAAAAGTACCAGTAACCAGGTGTGAAATACTCCCTTTGGCTTTGGTACTTCACGCACAAAAAGACTTGCACGATTAGGAAGTAGGCGTCTCTTCAAGCAAGAAAGACCAAAGAGTAAAAGATTAAAAAATGCAAGACCTGCATGAGGATTCTCACCTTGAAGTTATTGAGAGCAATTTTGTGAGTGTTGGCATGGGTTGTGGCCAGAGGCTTCAGGATGGATGCATGGTTTCCCTTGGCCTTCAGCAGCTCGCCGAGCTTCCTCAGCACCACTGCTCCATGGGATACCACCGCTGCATGGCCAGCCACCTTGCTGGGTGGAATGTCGACACACTTTGGGAACAACTTCTGAGTATCTGGGTGCTCCTTGAAAAGACTGGAGCAAGAAATGGGAGCTTAAGCAACAAAACAGCCATGACACTTTAGTGACCATTGCAGAAGAAGCTGATGGAAACAACGTGCTACTACAGAAATGTCACCTTCCCAAGCACGCTGCCTTTACTTTATTTAAAAGTCATTTACAGCATATTCCCAGTAAAGAATAAATGACAGCTTTGTTCAGCACCTGCAAGGAGTTTCACTCAGTGATTATACCTATACTCTGGTATTTGAGTTCCTGGTTTCCAAGTTGCTGACATAATGATCTGTATATATTCATTCCCATCTGCATATCTGAGTTAAGAAACCTCAGCATGAGGACGCCATATCTGGGCGATGCTGAGGTGCATCAGAGGAATATTCAGAATTAGACTGAGTACGAGTGTGACCGCGTGTGGCAGCACCACACCCAGAATTTGCGTTCTCAAGCTTTGCCTCTTGTGGCCCGGGTTCAAACGTCTTTTAAAAAAAAAAAAAAAAAAGTATTACACTTTTGCCATTTTGCTCACTTCTGGGGCAAGTTTCCCAGTAACAGCTCATTACAATTACATTTTATAGTTTTTAAAAAAATTATATTGTTTTAATTTCTTTATTTTTTCATAAATTTGACTCTTAAATGTTCATTGCTGTTGCTATAATAAGCACCGTAACGTAATTTATGATGCTAAACTGAAAAAAGTGACAACATATAAACACACAAATGTATATTAATTTCATTAACAATTAGGCAATTGGTGTTTAAAGTGTTTTTTATTTCACTAAAATAGGTATTTTAGAGCATTAGGAATACTTTGGAGAAATGAATTGGGGTCTCCCTCATAAATTTGGAACAAAACATCATTTACCTTATAAGAAAAGATATTTTGGGTTTGCAGTATTCAAGCTATTTTTAGGAACCCATTACCCTTGGACACCACGCTGTAGGTGTATACTGTCTCTGTATGAATATATCCCCTAATTTTTCATTTCAGGTGTCGGACTCCAACATAATCCTATTAGTTGTAAACCTCAAGGACCACAGCTGTGCAACTCTGAGGTACCAGCACTGACCGCGCAAGAACGTCCCCGCCAAATCCAGAATAGTCAGCCTCAACAGCATCCCAGCATTTCAGAACGAGATCAAAGTCAGACATCTGAAAGCAGAAAAGTGACATCATCACATTTACATCATAAAATTCCAGACACCACAACATGAGCACCACCAATGAATGAAAACTGAAGAAGGTTAGCGCATCTTCCCTTGGTCCTTTGAGGACCTGTGCACTCCTTCTGATAGAGCTCCATAAATATCTGAAACAGGGGATAGCGCATTTTGGAACTGTGTTCGCCAGTAACTTTGCAACATTTTCTCATATCGTAGCTGAAAGGTCTTAGCACCACGATAAATCAAACTGACCACTTTTGCACATTCAACATTAAGAAAGACACGGTTGGGGATTAAGCCCTGTTTAAAGCATTAAGAGACACCTGGAGAGCTCCAGTGGACTATCATTGCAGTCTCTTATTGCCCTTAACTCAGACAAGACAGAACAAGGTAGGACAGGATAGAAATTTATGTAAACCCCCCCCCCCGCACATCCAGGAAGGAAACTTTGTGCTCATTCACAGCAAACACCTTATTCCCAGGCCCCTCACAGTCCTGAACTGCATACCTCAGAGGTGTTTCAGTGCAAAGTGGCCCCTTGCACTTTGAAACCTTCCTCCTGGTGCTGCGACAGTGTGCAAACTCACTGGAATGCTGTCCACCCAAAGATTCAAAGCATGTTTTGACGAAATTGTACGTTTTTCCTGTAAAACTACAACCCAAATTCCTTTCTACTGATTTTATGGAGTTTAGTCCAAGTATTGCTACATACTTGACAAGGAGGTGTACTTCATCACTTTGGTCTTCAGCTGATTTCTACTCCATGAATATGTGGACTTGTGCTGCACAAATTAACATTTGATCTGCACGATAATTCCAGAATACCAGGACAACCTTCTGGATCTTCTCAGATGATCACACCTGGTAAATATTGTAATCCTTTGCCTTTGTTTTCTGCATATGTAATATTTATCTTGAATTTCTCACTATGTCATTTCTATCCCTATTGCTGTGACCCGGTGCTCTTCTCTTGTTTATTTAAGAGTTTCTTTGTGGCAAAAAAAAAGATTACGGGAAATAGATACAGTTATTCACCGTCCTGCGTGAACAGTGAATGGACCTGCAATATTGGGAATGTGAGGAAAGGTATCTGAATGAACAGCTATTGGCTATTAGCAGATAAACACAATAATGACCTGGGAGCACTAAGGTTTTCAGCAACCTTCTCCATACCTTCGGACACACTGGGACATGGAATTGTGGAGGACAGTGGTGCACACAGCAGTGTGGCAGATGCTGCTTGCTAAGGCTCGAAGGACCTGAGTTTGACTCCACTTCTGACTGTAGTCGTTCTCAGCACTGCTACCTCAAACCACTCAGTTAAAAACTTCAGTCTGAATGGATACGTAACTGAAAGCATCTTAAAATTGCCAGTTGCTCTGAAGAAACAACAAAAAAGTGTAAATGAGACGCTGGCTTTATCTAACATAAATAGTGGGATCTGGACCAATTTTCATAATTTTAAGAATTAAAACACAATATCGCTCCTCTAAGGCTCATTTGTCACCATTTCTTGGGTTGTTATCCCTGCACCAAAAAAGAAAAGTTTTTCATAAGTTGATCATCATATTAAAATGAATTTGAATCGCTGATAAATTTGACGGCGGGCTTTGTGTTTCTGAGCAAAATATTTATGTTACTCACCTTGGTGCTCACAGGGGGGGAAACAGCGAGGATTGTTTGTTCACCCTTCAAAACAAAAGTGGCACACTTACTGTAGTGCGCAGCTAGACGAAATCCTGAAGTTAAAGTTGATGTAACTCTTTCAGACTCCAACAGGTAGTTCAGTCTTCCCAGCACTTTTATACCTTCTATGCCCAACCACATTCATCAGTAAGTCACATCCCACCTATCAAACTCTTTACCACCTTCCCTTTCTACATTATTAACTCCACCTCCCACCTTCTCTCCTTGGTATTGTTACCCTCTGGTTCCACTCTTTTAATTCATTGTCAAGCATTACATTTACTTGGGCCCGTATTTCAGATAAAAGTGCTTTTGTCTTGCCTTCACCGACACTACTGTAGGCCACTGAATGGGTTTGCCTTGTGCTGGACCTGCTTGTGATATTCATCTCTTTTTCCCACGTTCTACTTCTTCCCATCGCTGACCTTGTGCACAGTACCTTCTTTGTCTGCTCAGCTCAGACCGTGTTCTGCAGAAATCTCGGAGGAAAACTTTTAAACACTTCCTGCTTTCTTCCATTTGGGCAGATGGCTGGTATTGACCCGCCTTTTTGTTGCTGTTGATGCTGTCGCCGTCTTGCAAGTGACCTGGACAGTGCAGCTGAAGTGGACGGGCTGTTTAGTTTGTTCAAAATAGTTTGAGGACCAGGAGAAGCTGCGCTAGCTTTGCCAAAATGGGTGGTTTTCTCTTATGCCATCAAGCCCAAAACTAACACTTGTATATTTTTGCAGTAGTGTATCTGATGGTGGTTGATAGTAACGTTATTCAGCCAAATACTATAATAAACAAGCAGACTGACATTTGTTTCAGGTGTTTCCAAGCTAGATATAATCTCACCTGGGTTTTCCAACTGGACGTGCCTGGCATGGTTCCACAGGAAGCTGACTAAGAAGCATGACCAAGGTGCCTTGACCATTTAACATCTTTGAATCTGGTGCCTGTATTTTGAGGCATTTCCATATCCCCGGCATTCTCACCCTTCTGCAAAGGGTGAGCCTGTGGTCCTGTGGAAAAAAAAAACATCCCGGCTGCTTGTATCTGCCATCTCCTTCTCGGGAACACAGACGAAGATGGTGTTGCGCATCGATCGATAAACTGGACGCTGCACTCAGTTCCCACTTCACCACCACGGATCGGGGCACCGATCTCCTGTTCTCCTTTCACTTGTGAACAAAACCCTGAGATTGACAAGCTTCACCACCAGGGTAGTTAACCCCTCAGGGAGAGAACCAAAATCTCAGACTGATGGTGCTGGTTTTCATCCCAGGTGCTTAGCGATCAGTAGCAAACAGCTGAAGTGCACAATGAAGGTCACATAACATGAAGGCTGAATGACAACATCTGCAAAACTAACAGAGAATCCACACAGAGTTCCCCAATACTGCATACCATCTGGGCCTCGGATACACCTTAACATCCTGTCTATAAAAATTGCAAACAGAAGTGGAGACAAAGCATAACCTTGGCAGTCAGATGCCTTCATAAAACAGATTTGACAAACACTAAATATAGACATAATTCATACTTCACTCATTTATGTGACATGGTTATTACCAAATTCAAGTGCCCTGTCAAACAAACTGTGTCACTGAGGAAAGATGCTCAGCTTTTCAACACCCAGGATGGTGATTCCTCTTGAACTCGACCATAACTATTAGCCAGAGTCTCCTTTCCATGAGCTTGTGCCACAATATGCTAAATATTATTTAAAAACCACAATAAATGAAAACAATAAAAAAGCTGAAATGAGCCACCCGTAATTTATAACCAGTTGTTCAGCAGAGATGACTGGCGGTCTTAAAACAAAAGCAAATTCTGCATACCTGTGGCCACGTGACAATAAAAATGGCCTCAATGTGTGGGTCTTAATTATGGATTTAAAGCAGTCAAGAGTGGCTGTTACACTTTGAATGGAATTAAAATTCCTATTTTGAAAGGCAGGAATATTGCATGTTTGGTGAAAAAGGCCTTTAGTATTTGTATATGTCTGAGTTTTATCTCCCCAACTAGCCAATTGGAAGAATTAGCCACTTACAATGAAGAGATTTAAGGTGAGAAGAGGGGAGGAAAAGGGAAGGTGTGGGTCAATATTCAGTGACAGTTGGTGAATTGTCTCTGTTTAGTACTCAGTTGCCACCAATGTAAATGGTGATGAATCTCTGTAAGCTGCTGCAAGTATGAAGCTTCTGTTAGAAAGGGGTGAGGCTGTTTACATTGACTAACTTTCACCTGGTTACTATGGTTATTGAGCCAGAATAGAACAGTGCACTTTTGTTTGTTAGGGAAGTTTAAGAATTAAACAGCAGGTAACACCAGTACTTTCCAGTGGGGTTGTTTGCACACATTTGAGTGTGCAACAACTGTATATACCCTGTATTCACAACCCAAGATCAGCAGTCCTTCCTTGCAATTCCATGTGGAACCTGTCCAAATCCAGCAACATTACTGGTTTGGAAGTATTGAACAGTCAGGTTTTACTAAATGTCTAATCAGGACTAGCAATGATGTGACTAATACCTTGCTGCTTTATTTGGGAAGAGGTTCCATATGCCTGGACACATGCTGCCGTGTTGTCACCCACACAACTCAGATGCTAAAGCTTGAGTTTGTTACTGGTCAGCCTACATACTGTGGTACTAAACTCAAAAAGTTGAAGGGTAAAGGTTTGTCATATCTGTCAGTGCTGCAGGTGCATTGTCAGCACCTACAAGGGCAACTTTGGGAAATAGTGTTTGTTTCCACTTGACTATGCCTGGCATGTGTTATGCTGGTGTTTTCCTGGCCAACAGCACTAAGTGCAACCACTTTAATGCGAGTTCTATTACTATTCATGTTCTGAAACATAACAGTGGAACTCAGCTGGTGGATTCTGCATCATTTCTTTGGTTGTCTGTACCATAATGGGAAAGGAACTGAACACAAACCTAGAAATTCATGATACATGGCAAGAATCAAAGCATACTGCATTACATAGTGTGGGCTCAAATTGATGTTAACCCCATTTATTTTAAATAATGCTTAAACTTCAACTACTTTATTGGAGCAGCCTTAGGTTTCACATTTCTAGTTCTACTTGCTTCGATCTAAGCTGGTCATTACATAACAGCACTCATCCCAAGATTCCCATCTCCTTGTAGTAGCCATCCATGGTAGCAGTAATCTCATCCACCACATTAGTCAGAGCAGCTTGTCCATCAGCATCCAGTACAGCCTTTTCTGAGAAGACTTTCAAAACAGTCCCCAAGAGTAGCTGGGGAAAAGGGAAGGTCAGTTAACCACCCATTTGCTGTAGCTTCTAGAACTACAGTACATAGTGCACCAAAAGATGTTTAACATTTGTCACTCAAGTTTGTTGGCAATTAAGATACCTCACCTTGAAGTTCTCAATGGAAACCTTGTGAATGTTGACATGGGTTGTAGCCAAAGACTTGAGGATTGAGGCATGGTTCCCTTTTGCCTTCACGATCTCCCCCAGCTTTCCCAGCACCACAGCTCCATGCTTTTCCACTTCCACATTGCCCTCCAGTTCAGCAAATGGAATATCAGCAAATTTTGGGAAAAGGTTCTGGGTATATGGGTGCTCCCTGAAAAGACTGGAACAAGTAGTTGACAATTTAGCACCAAGTTAGCTTTTGTCTTAGTTGACCAAAGTCAGATTAAGAAGTTACTTAAGGACATTGTGTTTAACAGTAAACCCCAGCCTATATTTAAGCTTTAGAAGTAGGGTATTCTCAGCACAGTGATTATCCCCACCACATCTTTGGTTCTGGAGAATTTGCTTAGCTCTTAACTGCTTCAGAAGCACCTGGACTCCTGTCCACATGTTCAGACCACTGAACAAGAACTTTTAGTGCAAAGTCATGAAGAGCAAGTCGTGATTCTAACAGAACTTGCTTGAGTGCAGTTACCAGAGTAGAACGTCGCCACCAATTCTATTGCTGTCAACCTCCACAGCACTCCAGCTTTTTAGAACCCGATCACAGTCAGTCATCTGAAAGCAAGAAACATGAGTTCCCATTTATAGCAGTTCTACACAATGATATAAAATTACATTTGTGGACGAACGATCTCTCCAGCAGCACCACCGAGTTTAGCTAAGGGATATGAACTAAAATTGTAGTAGTTAGGAACTTTGCCAACTTGATTCTGAGTTTCTGGTGACAGAAGCCAGAAAGATTTACCCTGTCTGGTATGAAGGAGCATTAAATTGCTACTGAATAAAGCAGCTTACAAAACTTAAAACAGGTTACTTAATTGCTTAACACCCTGGTCAAAATTTGCTGAGATTCACATGTAATCTTTGTTCATGCACATGGTTTAAAAAGAAAAAGATCTTGGCTAAAAGTGATAATATAATAAAGTTATTGGCAAAGCAAGCTTTAGTATTATTTAGATAATTTACATAGAAATGAAAAAACACATTGAAAGACACAGTTTAACCATTCAGATTGAAGGAGAAAAACCACACACTAACCATGACCAGCACTTGGGTAGCAGAAAGTCCTTGCAAAGACTGCCAGTAAACCCTCTGCAGTTGGTTTAGTCTATCTGCTCCCACAGCCTTACCTTATATACCCACTCACCTTCACTCACACATTACAGCCCACCTACCAAATGCCTCTCCACTTCTCTCTTTTGTCATAAAACATTAACTCCACCTTGTGCCCTCCTTGCCCTTTATTATTTCCATCCTACTCCACTCTCTTGTAATGACCTGCATCTTTTAATTTATAATTGCTTTTTACTTTCAACTTTCTTGTAATTGATATATGTGTATATATACACCACTTTAATAACACAAGATTTTGGAACCTGTTGCACTGTGTAAAATCATAACCTTAATGTTATGGTTTTAGGTCTCTTTCAGTCTAGCTTAGGGTGTACAGAATTTGGATGTTCTTGGCTTTGGGTTTTTGCAGCCCAAAGTCAAATAGGCAAGAAGAGAATAGCAAACCAGGTCCAAACCCTTCCTAATCATGAAAGCCATTAGTTGGCCTGAGAAACAGCAGCTTTGGGCCTTCATTACTGGGTTAGGTGTGTCCTCATGTGCTGCTCACATTTGCTGCCTCTTGCTTAGTTTGCTAATATTATAAGGGATTTTTCTTGAGGTTTGTACTTATTTTGCTGGAGCTGTGGTGGGCAGGTCTTTAGTTTTTCTGTAGTCATGTGGAGTTGTGTCTAATTTAACTAAATCCATTCACTCCACTGTGCAGGTATGGCTGGAAATGCTTTTTCTTTTTTCAATCCTTAGTTAAATATAACTAGGTTAGTTCTACTAGCAGTTTGGTGTTTAGGATGAGGTTTTGTACAGTCTGTACTTGGCTTCTGACATCTCCTTATAGTCTTTCTTGGCAAGTTATTGACTTTCCTTGGTAAATCATTGGCTGATGTCTGCATTTCTGCAGTAGTTTATTTTTTTTTTCGAACTTAACCTCTTGTTTTAATTTTAGGTAGTAAAATGTAAACGCTAGTTTAAAACGATTAAACTCCAAGCAGCGTATTATTTTCTCAGCTCCTACACTCACTGACGTAATGCCTCATTGTTCAATCCTGTTTAAAGGTCTTTTGCTTTTCGTTCTTAATACTTAGTTACAAATAAATATTTAACCTCCGTTGTCAGCGCTGTTATTATGCTGTTATGCCATAAATCGTGTCAACTTTTATTTGGAAACTTTTAGCGGTCTGCCAAACCATTGGAATGCCTGTCGGTCGCACGAAAGCGAGCCGACACTTTCCAGAACAAGGATTGGCTAACATCCGTGTCAATCACGCCTGCATCGCAGGCGCCCTCGTTCGCTAGTGGAGAGGAAATCGGCGCAAGACTCTGATTGGCCACTGGAGTGCTTATGAGGCATGACCGTGAAAGCGGAAGAAGCAAAGTCAGGTAAGTTATTTATGATAAGTCTGAAAGCATTTTTTTTTTTTAAAATGTTGTAAAGTTTTGGGACAGTTTTTCTTGTAGTGGAGGAAGGCGATAGTATGGCCTGTTTTTGTGTACAATGTAGTCGTTCCTCTGAGTTTCAGTCGCGTGTGGCGTGTAGTGGAAATTGACCCCGCTATACGACGCCGATTTGGGCCGAGAAGTTGCAGCTTGAGGGGAAACGACGTATAGCGGGGATCCCGCGTTCTCTCTCCGGGTTTGTGCGGGACCCCCGGTCGCGCTCGGCCTCACCGCCCTCCTGTCTTCCCTCTTACAGCCGGGAAGAAATGCTCCAGGCGCTGCGGAGCTTCCGTCAGTTCTCCACGGGTGTGATGAGGCACGTCGGTGAGTACCGAGGGTCCGAAGCAGTTCCCGCAGTCTGGAGGCAAAGCGCCGAAGATGGCGGACGGTCGAGGACCGCGTAGCAAACCCAGCAAAATCTGTACTTGTCTCACTTTGAGCTGAGCGTTTGAAAACGTGCTGACCGTGAGAAGTGAGTCCACCTGGTCGATGTACCTGTGTGGGACAACCTGGACAGAAGGTTGAAAGCAAAGCAAGTGTCCCTCATCTCTGCTGGGCCGACATGGCGCGTCACTTCCACTTGGTAGCCAAATATCTTATGAAGAAAAGCTTGTGAGACTCTTGACCGCGCCGTGTGCTCCCTCCATGCTTTGTCTCCGTTTAGGCTCTGCAGTGTTTGCATGTCACTGGATGCATTGTTTTAACCCCCAGTCTGTCCCTCAGTTTCAGAGCTGTGTGTCCCGGTGCCCTGGGGGCAAATAAGGGGCAGAATCTGGGGGCCCGAGGAGGGCCGTCCGGTGCTGTGCCTGCACGGTTGGGCCGATAACGCGGGATCCTTCGACGCTCTGATTCCGCTGCTGCCCAAAGGTCTCCCCCTCCATTTATTTATTATATTTAGTCTGCATGTTCTTCAGATTTAAAAAAAAAAAAAAAAAAAAAAAAAAAAAAATCCTACTTTTAAAACCAACTTCTGCTGCAGTTTCTCGTGTTAAGGGTTAGGGTCAAAGTACAGGATGCAGTTTCCTGGATGTCTGCGTTACCATTTTTTTCCAAAGAGATGTTTTACCTGCCCAATTCGGTAGATCCCACAAGTACACTCAAACTGAACAGGACTGCAGGAGCCTAAAACTAGTCGAGGGTCATGCTTGTGCCTCAACTTGGTCAATTCAGAGTTTCAAACTTTGGTGTTTGTAAGTCCAGCCACAGTCATTACAAGTTTCACAATACAGCTTAATCCTTTGATTCAGGTACGGTTATGAACATCACGTGAACTGTATGAACATTTAACAACTTGCTGTAAGACTTGTCGTCCTTTCATACAGTACAGGGTCTGTTTCTATAGCTTGGGAATGTCAAGTGAGAGATGGGTTACAGCATGGGCAGAACACCAGTTCCATCTTATTCTTAACCTGAAGTGAACTTAAGTTGTATTTGAAGACTTTACCACAGCCTTCCACTCACTGTTTGTGCATGTGAGATGGTGCTGTGTTGCTTCATGTCTCACTTCTGCGCATCAAGCACCACAGGACAATAAAATGGTGGACAAATGATAAAGTGTGGAACTTTTTTGTTAACCTCCCAGCTGTGTTTTACTGACTGAAGTTGGGGTTGAAATGACTAAATGACTTGCCTGTATTCACTGAGGAGTTTCTGTAAAAGATTCTGATGTATCTAACAATTCTAAAAGAGAAATAAAATTCTGGGAAATCCACAAGAGCCTGAATGATTCCCAGGTGCTTCCACAATTTACCCTTTCTTCAAATTTCATATTCTCCCCATTTCTGAGTGTGTTTTTCTGCTGACCATTTCCGCTTTGCAGTAAAGTTCAGAAAATGCAGATAAACATAGGTGTTTGCAACAAAAGACAGGTGTACGATTAAAATGGAGATGAAAGAAAAGACTTGTAATTTGGAGGAAAGATTGCTGTACATTGTTATAAGGAGGATTTCAACAAAGTATTTCTGTTTTCAGTAACTGAAATTCTATTTACAACAAACAAAACGAATTGCAATCGGGTCCTGGATGTGTTTGTAAACCGAGGAGCTACTTTGTTCTGTTGCATTTTAACTTGAATAAAGTTAAAGAATATTCTTCAAGCTGGGATGTAATTTTGTTAGTTATGGTTCCATGCATTTAAAGTTGCACAGATTTGCTCACAGTTTTGAACAGTTATTTGCTTAAGAAATTGTAAGCATTTGTAAATCACACTTCAAGCTAAATTGTTTTGAAATTCTTGCTTGAGATGCAGTTGCATCAGATTTGAATTGACATTTATTTATTATAACATGAAAATGTCTGAATTCCCATTTAGAGGGGATGAAATCATTTCTTAAGTGTTTGTTCCTGTACAGATATATTAGGCTGCATTGATGTACTGCCTGTGATTGGAATATATAAAACCTTTCTTGAATGCGAAGAAGTAGATCTTCAGTGCCTTCTGTGTCACAGCTCTTTATCTGCCTCTTTCTTTTAGAGTGGAAGTTAGTGGCAGTGGACATGGTTGGGCATGGACTCTCTTCCCACAGGCCTGAGGGCGTCTTCTACACCTTTCCTGCTTACCTGGCTGATGTGCGGCGTGTCATAGAAGGTATGGGTGCCTTTATTTCTCTTTTACTGTTCCCCCAGGTGCCATCACAAGTAGAGCCGTTGTTGAACGTCCCCTCCATCTGTTAGACCAAGGCAACCAACGACGATTCACTGAAGTCTCTGCTTGCCATGACCACAGTAAATCTTTGTCGTTTCAGCTCTGCAATGGAAGCGCTTTTCCATAATTGGGCACAGTATGGGTGAGTGTGTGACATGAATGATGAAAATTGATGTAATTTTATTTTTTTATTTTCCTCTTCACTATTTTCTTCCTGCCTGTCTTCAGTATTTTTTAGCTTCTGTTTCCTCATCTAGTCAAGTGATAAATATTCTCAGCGTGGCTCAGTGTCTCTTGCATTATAAAATGTTCATTTTTTTTGTCACACAGGAGGCAATGTTGCTGGATTGGTGAGACTTTTTCTTTTATTTGTATCTATTTTAATGTTTAAGAGTTTTTTTTTTTTTTTTTTTTTTTTTTTTAGGTCTACAAAACTCAAATGAACTGCAGAACCTCAACTTTTTGCCCAGTACTTACTGCAGGGAATTTGTACTTGCAGTTCAGCGTGTTGTATCCAGAGATGGTGGAGTCGGTGGTGTTCCTGGACTCAGTTGGGTTTCTGCCCACCGATAAGGTATCGTGTTTCATTCTTCTTCCTCTGCATTCATACCAATTTAATCTGTGGCCATGATGGCTATTAACAGCCTTTTCATTGCGCCAGTGTTATATTTCAGTCTCTTGTTTTTTCTGCCTTGCTAGAAAAACATAGCTGGACTCATCAGAAAAGGGATTGAGGAGATGATTGAGTATGAAAAGAAGAAAGATGAGAAGAAAAATCGTGTCTATACATATGAGAAAGCTGTAGAAAGGTAATGAGAAATTCTTTTGTGGCGTAATGCTTGTGCTTAAGGTGCTTGCAGGTGCAGAGCAACATACTTCACAGATGTGAATGAAATAGAATCCTTCCTTATTTTCCCTTCAGTATGGTGTATTTTAAAAAAAAAAAAAACTTCCTATGGTGATCTCAGTGTTGTAAAAGTCTTTCTCTCACTCTGTGAGGATTATTCTCTCCTTTCCTTTTGACATATAACCAAGAGCAAACACTCACTAAACTCTCTTTCTCTATCCCAGATTAATGGCGGCAAATCCATCTCTTTCTGAGCAATCGGCTCACATTCTCCTGGAGAGAGGAAGCACACAAATAGAAGGAGGTTAGACTCATTCTGTTTGCTGTTTCTCGGTGCTTCCAGCTTTTCTTTCGCTGAAATTTAACCGTACTCATTTATTCATTCATTCATCCACTCATTTGATTTGAGTAATTGTTTGTCCAGCGCTGGACTGTGGTGATCCGTATCACATCCTGGAAGCGTAAGACACAGCACAGGGCACACCCTGAACTGGGCAGCAGTCCATACAGGACATTCACGTACTTATTCACTCACACATACATACATTGCTGACAATTTAGAGCAGCCACTCAATCTGAAACACATGTCTTTTGACTGAGGGAGGAAACCCATGTGAACTCCACATGGACTGATCTTGATTCCAGACTATGTTCCAATCCACAGCCCGTAAACTGCTAAGTACCAGCTATATAGATACCCACTGTCATCATACCACCCAGAGTGTAGTTATGTTTAAGATTTAACCTTATATGAGTCTGAAATGAAATCAGATGAACCAAAATGATATTGTTCTAGAATGGTCTACTATACATTTAAAAAGCCTACTGTTAATGGTAAAACTCCACATTTACTCTACGAGTTTGAGACCCCCCCAGGTGGGGGTCTCAAACTCGGTCTCTGGTGATTCTTTATATCTACTGAATTTTAATCTATTCAAATTAGCCCTGTGTATATAATTCATATGTAGTAGGATATGATGCTTTTGAGGAAGAATGATTGCCCCAGTATGGGAATTATTATTTATTTTCACAGTGATTTCTTCAGCGAGATGTTCAGTATTAAGGTACTTGCAGTGATTTGACAATTTTTACATTAGCTAATTTGTTTACTTCTTTACTGAAGCAGTTAGCTCAAGCACGAAGCAGCTTGCTCAAAGGTCTTTCAGCGGGAGTGGCTCCTTTGAGCGCAGTGGACCAACCATTATGCCACCTGCTGCTCTCAGTGATTTTTGTAAAAGTCTGAAAGGCTGTAGAAACCTGATGACCTAAAGAAAGCAGTGAAATGAATACCGATGCTGAGAGTCCACAGTATTAATACTGACAAAGGATTGTCTGTTTTCCAACTTGTACCACCATTTGGCCAGCCTGAGTGCTTTGGGGGGCACTGCATCCAGATGAATGTGCTGAGGTGTACAGAAAATGGGTGGAAATGCAGTTTTCTGAGGCTGTCATGTCTAGCATTCAGCCCTAGTTAAAAAATATATATATAAAATGAATGTAGGAAAGTGTACTAATTGAAGTGTCAGCCTTTTCTGCTCTTTAATCCTCTGTCTGTTCTGGTGTAGTTACTCAGAGAGCTCTGCTTGTATTAACTTGTCGCATTGCTGAAATGATCTCTTTTCCATTTGATAGGTGTGGTTTTCAACAGGGATTATAGAATCAATTTGGTGAGCCTCGAGTATTTGTTTTCCCAAAATATATATTGAAATAGTCAGCTTGTTTGTATGCACGTTGTTCTTTTTGTTTTAATGCTTGTGCTGCGTCACGCTTCCACCCTGTGTGCCACATGTGCAGACAAACATCATTCGGAGCAGTCTGGAGCAGTGTTTGGAGCTGCAGACCGGGGTACAAGCAAGAGTTCTAGTTCTGCTGTAAGATATGATTTTGGATGCCTAAAAATCTATATTTTACCTATAGGAATAATTTTTTTCTGCAGCCTTTAGTTACGGTAGATGCTGGGGTTGCAGTCCAAAGGGGTATTGGCTCAAATACAAGATGATCCTGATAATAAAACAACCCCCCTCTTTTTCAACATTCATTTTTAGTAAAAGGTTTTTGGAACATTAGATCTTTTGCAACAAAAATCACATTTATATTCAGTGCTTTTGCGTTCTTTTTGGCCTTGCCATCTTCAAACTCAACATTCTGGAACTTTGTATTTCTTGGCTGCTGGAGAGTTTGTTTGATACCTCTGCCTGCTAAATCATTGATCACTCCTATCTAAAAACTGGCATCGTAACTCCTCCTCAGTCTTTGGTTCATTTGTCCTAACTTTGAGCTCCTTTTTTCCCAGACCATTTCAAGGTTTCTCCATCTTTCACATTCGCTAGTGCCAGTTGATCATTTTTGTGGATTATTGAGACTAGCAGATAAGCGATGCCACCTACTGGTGTTATCCAGTGTATGACCTTTACAGGTGAAGTCCTTGAATATCAGGCAACCCCATATTTTTTATGACATAATTCACAGAAAAAAATACCATCTTATATTTGGGCCAATACTGTATTTCAGGCTACTTATTTTGCCATTTTGACTGTATGTATTTTATGTTTGCTTTAACATTTAGATTTTGCTTTGTATAAAACACCTTTACTTCCTCATTGTACAACGAATGACTCTTTTTAGTTGGTATCGTAAGGACAGGACAGAACAGGTTAGATATATTATTAATTCCTCCATGGAAATTTACACTCACAGTAGTTTAACACAGGACTACATGACAACAAGGTGCACAGTTATACCCAAAGATAAAATACAAACAGTCCCCGACTCACGATGGGGTTACGTTTCAATAAACCCATTGTAGGTTGAAAATTGAATACACCTAACCTATCAAACATCATAGCCTAGCCTACCTTAAACATCATTACAGGCTTGCTGCCTTCATGTTTCTCCTGAAGTGTAATTGCCTTCCTCCTCCTCTTACCAGCTCCAGGAGACACAGATGGGCTTTTTGTAGAAATGATGGATGTACATATGGGGGGGGGGGTCCAAAAAACACCAGCAACACAGAGCACTGTAGAGCAGCGGTCTCCACAACGTTTTTTGAACCACAGACTGATTTTATGTAAGACAGTTTTCCGCGGACCGGCCATCATGCGCACATAATAAAGTGCATAATAAGTATGACTCACCATAACGCAGAATTGGTGGGAGCCCTGAGCTTGTTTCCTTGCAGCAAGACGGTCCCATCTAGGGACGATGGGAGACAATGACACCCAAAGTGCGTTCCTTATGTCCGGTCTCTTCCGTCATTTCGTTTTGGTTGCCGTCACTGCAGAAAACCCTGCTTCACAAAGATAGGATGTTGGAAATGGAAGCAGGGTTTTCACCACTTTTGTGACGATCTCAGGATTTTCCGCCTTAATTTTAATGGGTTTTTCAAAATAAAACACCCTGCAGATTCTGATAGTCAATAAAATAAAAATAAGTTATTTATATTTTCTGTGCGGCCCGGTATCGGGCCGCGGCCTAGTGGTTGGCAACTGCTGCTGTAGCGTGTCAGTTGTGTACGCTAGTGACCGTATGGCAGGCTCGGAGATGCGGATTGCTGCCACTGCGTAGCATCACGAGTGTTGTACCGCATATCAGTTGCTCTGGGGAAAAAAAAATCAGAATTAGAAGTGCGGTTTCTACTGAATGCGCATTGCTTTCGCACCGTTGTAAAGTCAGATCATCGTAACTCGGGGACCGTCTGTAGACAGATTAGTTATGCTGTACAGGTAAGCACTTCCCAGCACTTCCCAGCTTCTTTGTTTTGGAAGCTGACAGGGCCTTTAATGGTGGATGATTGTTGGAAAGAATGGCCCCCACAATACTGCTTTCTGCATCCTTATTGAATAATCCTGTGGTTATGAGAGGTCATGAGTACATTTTTTCTTTTTAAGTTAGAGAAGAAACACATTAATATTTCTATTATTTTGTAATCACGTTAGAACAGCCCAGCTTCCCAATTACAGCTTAACAGCAACAATGGCCTAGTTATTACGTAAAGATGTTTCACCATGGATGGTTTTGCAAGATGCTTATGTATGAATTTGCAGGACGTATGAATATGTTCAGCCTCACATTCTCTTGCCAGTGCGAAGGATGGGTTTATGAAAATGTACTCTAAGCCAGACCAAGAGAGAAATATCACAGCTTTGCTGGATGGCTTTTCAGCGCTTGGGGTAAGTGTTTTCCCTGTCCTATTCAGTACTGTGACATACACACGCACAGGGATGTTTGTGTGTACGCCTGTGATGTGAGGAGGAGCTGGGAGGAGAGCCAGTACCTGACTACAGGGTACAGCAACATGAAGCTTGGCGTAAACAATTTGCCCTGTAATGTAATTGAGTTGGGAGGAAATGACTTCAGGAAATGATTTATTATCTCTGTGCCTGGCAGTGTGTCACCCAGCCTGTTAGATGTCCTCTGTGAAGGCTGTTCTTCTCTCTCCTCCTCAAGGGCAGCATAGTGACGGTGCCAGGGAACCACCACGTCCACTTGAACAGCCCCGAGGCTGTGGCTGGCATCGTGACAGACTTCTTGAATTCAGAACCCGTCTCACAATCCAAGGACAGCGGCGTGGGTGTGCAGGGTGCCAAACTGTGACTGCTGGAACGCTGGTGACGGTCGCGACACATCACTCGACTCTTGTCTCTCACACTGACTGTACTACTGCTGGACAGAATGTTAAACATTTAACACACGGAGGCCTTTTGGTAGTGCTGTTTGATAGGATCTACAGTTTTTTTTTTTTTTTTTAACATACAGCACGTGGAGAAAATACCTAATTTATGGTTAGCTGTCTGTTTTTCCGTATAATTGATGTAACTAAATTTTCCATGACAATATAGTATTAAACTTTTAATATATTTTAGATATTTATTGGTCATTGTATAGGTGGTCATCACATGGTTGAAACCTTTACAGAACTCTGAGTTCATCTGTGCCTTTGTCAACATGTAAAAATTGCGCTTTGACAAATTAAAAATTTGACTTTTAAATGACTTGTGATTCTTCTGACAAGATTGTTTCTATAAATGTTTGATTCACCCTCTAATGCTGAGGTTAAACTGTAGGTTCACCTTTTTAAAATGAAAAATCACTCCAACAAGTAGTCTGCCAGGAACAGACTCGCATCCTCTCGTGTAATCTTTGTGCAGGGGTGGTGGGCCTACTGCACAAGATATGGGTTTACTCGTGCATTTATTATAGAGATGTGAAATCATATTAATGGGTTGCTGAACTTTGGTTTGAATAACCATCTTTATTTTCTTCTGCTGATCAGGGTGATGAATTCCTTTGCAGAGGTCATTAAACGAACTGTAAGCAAATTACTCAGACGGCGCAACCCAGTTTTTTGGCGGCTGGATGGGACTTGTTATATAAATTTCCCTTCCCTCGGGGCTCAACATCGCAAGGCCAGTCTCCATGGCAACGCCTCATCCGCCCTCACACCCCCCCTCCTTCCCACCTCCAAATGTGATGTCATAAGGCAGAGCAGGACTAACCCGAGTGCGGCTGGCGACTGCCACACACCGGAGCGCTCATCCTTCAGGCTGTTACTCTGGAACATCACGTTCAGGTATCAACAGTGTAGGTGAGAGCAATTTCCTGTGACACCCTTCGGAGATCAGTAAGGAGGATCAAAGACAACGCAGACTCCTGGTATGTACTGCCAGCGCACACACGTGTACGTTCTTGTCCTTTCTGCAACGTTACACACCGACCGAACTGTGCATTTTAACAAACGCACCGAGCTGTTGTTGGTGCCGAAGCAGCGTGTGGTTTGCGAGACAGGAATGCCATCACACCCATTAGCAGGGTTTGGCTTATGCATGTTAAGATGATGTGTAAATGTATTAATCTGTATTAGTATTAAAAAAGTCAAGTATTTTGTCTGAAATATGCCAATTGGATATATCTAATGGTTCGCATTTTTTGTTCCATTCCATTAGGCGTACCCACAGATATCTCCAGGAGATCCAGCTCCCTCTGAGCAGGTAAATGCAACATGAGGAGTGAGGGATGCTTTCATACAAAAGCCCATCAGTGTTTTGTGCCCTCTGCGCAGCCCTGCTGGAATTAGCATCTTACTTTGAAGCCATTTCATATATGAATGTTTGAGCGATGCTGTGTAATCCAGCACATGACAGTGGCGGAAGACTGACGGTGTTGATGCCGTACACCGAAGGACGCCAGACTGCGAAGCCGTCTCTTTCTCATTACTTATTTATTTTAGTTGCAAGGGAATGTCATTGGGGGGAAAAAATGACAGCAGCGGTAAATAACATTGACAAGCTCAACACATGGCATTTGGCTCTAGCGCTCAGTAAGGTGGAAACAGAGCCGTTGTCCAGTCTTGTGTAACTGGGAGTGGTAACCAGGTTAAGGAATAGCGGTTTACCGTCGTGTGCTGTGCTGCAGCGCCTCATTAAGTCAAGGCAGCGCTAATATTTTTATACATTTTTTTGCACAGCTGACTAGTGTTTGACCTGTTTTTACAGCTAGGTTGTTACTCGAGTAGGTAAGGGTAAGATCCCTTCTCAAGGGTACCATAGCGTGAGCCTGCTGTGGGGCTTGATCCAAGCCTCTACAGGTTACAGGTCCGTGGCTTCAACCGCTACGCTCCGCGGTGGTATGGAACCTATCCTTGGAGTGACTGGGTGCTGGGCTTGGGGGTGGGAGGCGAGGGGGGCCAACCCGGACGGGACAGCGGTCCACGCTACGGGCGATACCCCAAATACATCTCTCCCACAAAAACCACAAAGTACTTCAGCATTTCTTGTGCTGTTTTATTAAGCTTGAGGATTTTTGTGTGATTTATAATTTTACCTGCTGATTTAGTGCTGATCTCCAGGTGCGGAGTTTCAAATCTACCTGTATGGCTTGGAGGAGCTTTTGGAAGCTAGAAGACCTGAAGTTTGACTTGAACCTGTCTTGACTTTTTTTGTTTGTTTCTCTCACTGTGCCCGCGCTCCTCAGCAGAACCATGCCGTGGCTCTTCCTGGACTGGTTCGTTCCTGTGTACCTACTTGTGTCAGTTCTGGTCCTCGCTGGGTTCGGCGCCTGCCTCTACTTCCTGGAGCCGGGACTGCAGGATGCACACAAATGGAGTGCCCAGTCTGCACACAGGCGCCCGCTAGTGGCCAGCGATGACAACTATGGCAAAGACGAAGACAATAATGCACTAATATAATAATAATAATAATAATAATAATAATAATGATGACCAATGCTTTGATCTCATGAACTGTTATATCTCATTACCAAGAGCACTTGTATTAACATTTCAGGGAGAGCAGCGCTGAAGGGTTCCAGTAGTGATGAGGCTCACAACAAGGTAATAAAAGAGAGGTAATGTTCACAATGACGACGCTGTTGACCCATAAAACCAGAAAAGTGCCAACAAGCAGCCAACTGGGGCAGGTAACACTGCGTCATTACGGAACAATAATACTCCGACTAATTGTGCAAACTGCGCTGACAGAAAAACAGAAAATGTTAGTAATGCTGCTTCTGTGCTTTTTCCCTTGGCTGCATCGATGGCCTGCTCTGCTCTGCCTTGCCCAGGTGCGCATGGGTTTGAGGCCTAACCTCCTAGCGCTCTCAGTCCTGCTCATATAAATGTAGACCACAGCAGCCAGGGTATGTTTAGGTTTGTCAAGTATGTTTAGGTTTGATGTGCTTAGTTTCTGACGTTTTTGTAGTGTACTTTTAACAACAGTACGTTGGTTTGAAAATCCGTTCAAAGTGTGGACACAATGCATATGTAAATTAAACTTATTTTATCATCAACATTTGTGTGTATTTTCTATGTTCAATTTTTTTTTTTTCTATAGTTGTTGCCCTTTATGTAGAAGGGGGGGAGGGTGAAGTACACCTGTAATACTATTGCGTGACACTGTTTTTGTCACTTGCATGGTCAGCTTTGAACCTATAGCCCCTCGCCCGACTCAAAGCCATCTACAAGGCCTCTCAGCTGCTTTGTTAACACCTGTTGTTGCCCTTCTCTTTAAAAAACAACACACTGTAGGCGCTTAACCTCAAAGTTATGACGTGAGTTTTACAATATTTTTATCATGCAAAACAGTGAAGATTTTTTTGTTCTCACTGGTGTTATGGCCTGGTACAGGTTCCTTGTCTGGCATTGGTTCTAGTTCATGTCCCTCATCATCGGTCCCGTCATCCCTTCCTCCATTCGGACCAATCAGCTCCAGGCTCCACTACTTTAAAAACCCCGCCATTTTGCTCAGCCCCTAGACTTTCGTTTGTTCTTGAGGTTTGGAGTTTGGTGAATTTAGCTTGTGGTTTGAGTAGTTTGTGACTTGGTGTGTTGGTAAGAAGTTTCTAATTCAGCATTTTGTGTGTGTGTGTACATTTGTTGTATTTAGTTTGTGTGCATTCGTGTGTTTTTTCATTGCGTGTGTTTGGCTTTGAGGAGTGGTACCCGGGTCCTATTTGTGGGTTTTGGCTGGTTTAGAGCAGTGTAGTTAACAGGAGCAGAAGTCTTTCTTTTGTCTTTGCCTTTTTTTTTTTGTTTTGTTAAAGTTGGGTAGGTTGTCTTTTGTTCTACACATGATAGTTTGTTTTTGACTGGAACACCTTAGAGCACAACACAACTATACTTGTACATTTTCATATTATCACTAAAATACAGAACGATAAACCCTTCTAGAAAATTTCTTTTTTTCTGGACAGTAACTACTGTCAACCCCTTCCTTCCTCTTTTCATTTTTTTGTATGGGCCCTTCACCCCTTAGCACCTGACCGAGCCAAACAACAAAAAGGGGTTGTAACACTGGAAAGAATATCAACATGTAAACAAGTTATGTTTGTGTTTTATTAGCACACAGGGTTAACATGTAACATCCATCCATCCATCCTTTTTCATTACTCCCGGAAGCACAGGGTTTGAGGCAGTGTAAACCCCAAGGATGCCAGTCCCTCACAGAGCCATCAAACACACTGGGGGAACTTTAGAGCCAGGAATCCATCTGAAACCCATTTCTTTGGACTTTGGACAACATTACATCTGCTTAAAATTTCAACTTGAAACCACACTGAATTTATTTATCTTATGTTTGCCTATATGATCTTTGCTAATTCCCAGAATTGGCTAACTTCACAGTTATCTCAATACATGCAATACATGAGTGCTGTACACAAATAATAAATTTAATTTATAAATGTGTAAGTTTTGAGCCAGATGATAAAAATTTGGCTTATATTTTCCATCAGCTTTTTCCCCATTGTTACCATCAGCCGATCACTCCAATTCTATTCTCTCTAAATACATTTACTCATCCTTTGCCATGCTTTCCTGTTTACTTTCATATTGTCAAGCTCTCTTTCATTCCCTCAGTCCTGGCTCCCACCTCTCACGGCATCAGATGAACCACACCAGTCACAGCTAGCAGAAGGACAGGAGTGGGTGAAGAACAGGGCAGCCATACATCACAAAAATGGGGGGAATGCAAGGGGTGCCCACCCCTTCCCACTGTTCTGTTACACTTCTACTCGCGCTTCACTTCATTCACTGCAAGGCAGAAGCAGGCAAACATACGCAGGTCAGTTTTGCCAAACCTTTTTTTTTTTACTGATTTCCGACGTACCTACAAAATGTTATACTGATAAACGTGGCTGTTGAATGCAAAAACATGGAACTTCCTGTGTAAATGACATAAAAGTCCTTTTCGCTTCCATTGGTGACATAAATGCTTTTAAACTAAATGCCGTATTTTAACCACTCTCTCGTATCTTTAGTTTTCCTGCTTTGCTATTTTTAATCTTCACTGATTTGTTATCATGCTGTATCTTCAGCCAAACTTTGAATGCCTTTACTTGATATCTTTTATATGCGGATGTGAATTGACTGTATTTCTTTATCATTTTTGTTTTGTTCATTTCCATGTTTTATCTCCTAAAACAAACTTTATGTTCTATTCACTTCTCTTGCACCTTGCTGCAATAAGCATATACTGTAGTGGTAATCGAGCCTCCAGAAATTTATTTTCTTCTCTTTCTTTGCTATTGCGGGGCTTTTTTTGTTTGCATCTCCTCAGCTGTCACTGTTGCTTTAAAAATGGATGCACAGTGTTGTCAGTCTCATCTGTTGCTTCTTCCCTTGCAACTTTATGACTCTGGTTGACTTTCTGGTGAGGAGAGCGCTGTATGAAAATATAACACATAAATAATTTGAATTGAACTGAATTTACCTTTACCTTTGTACAACCAAGGTCTCAATTTATAAATGCTAACAATTTTTCACTCATTATATATTTGTATTGCAGCAACTGTACAATGAACAGAGATAAACAGGACCCCCAGGCGACATGTCTAACTAAGATCCCCGTCCTGACCGCATCATCCCAGACACTGCCACACATGCCACAGTTCCTTCCGGTGTCTCCTCCAGTTGTCAAGAAGAAACTTATACAAATCTCATCCTTTGATGACAAGGGGCTCGCCTTGCAGCTGTCAGTTAAGCCGTGCTCTCTCCTTAGCAGGTACACATCTTGTGTCAGATTTTCTAGAGATTAAAATAAGAACGTGCTCATAACATTCCTTTATTTGCCTCTTAATTACCTCTTTATCTCTAAACCTTTTCCCCTAGCAAAGTGACATCATCCTCTCTGACAAAAGCAACATGGCCATCAACAAGACAAAGGCAGACAACCATAACACCTGAACCACCTACTTTCGCCTGCTCACTGGGTAGTCACCCAGGAGGACAAAAACCAAATGCACCTTCCAAAACTCCCACGCATGAAACCAGAGCAAGTGTTCCCACAGTGATGATTCAGAAAGGCTTGCTCTCAGCAGATGTAAACCAAGAGTCAATGTTAAGTCACACCTTGTCAGCTGAAATAAAAGGCTTTGCAAACCCCCCCTGCAATGTGAAAGGCAGAGGAGGCCAAAAGAAAGCAGAGCTTTGTAAATCCGCTGTCAGTAAAATGCCTCCATCCCATCTCGGTCAACCTTGGAGTAAGAAAAATACAGAGACTCCAAGTGGGGAGCTCGGCACTACCCAGAGAGAGCATAATCCCACTGGTGAACTTCCAAGGAGGCGTAAAGTGTCAGTTCTTCAAAACAAAACCCAGGATTCTGAATCAAGTCGGGCAGAGTTTGGGTTAAAAAAAAGCCAGCAGATTTGTGCCTCTAACTTCGGGACTCGGGTTATTCCAGGAAACGTGCCGAAAGAGCAAAAGCCTGGCAGGGCTCCTGGAGAAGGAACAAAGAACCAGAACTCCTTTCTGAAGCATCAAGAGGCCAGAAGTTCAGCAGCTGAAAGGTGGGAGCTTCAAGGGAATCATTCTTCTTTTAGTGCAAAGAAAGATCCACCAGACGGCAAACCTGCAGTTCTGAAAAAGGCACCTTCAGAAGAACATGCTATGAATAAACGTTTGTCGCAGGCCTCCAAAGTTCCTGAGCCTAAATTGGGTTTCGGTCCTGCTGACACCAAGGAGGGCAACTCTGTCCAGATGCTTTGGAGAAGCCTGCCTCCCAAAAATATTCTTATGCTGAAAGGTAGCACACAATACAGGAAAAAGAGCAAGAGCTTGGAAACTAAATCATTCTGTCAGATTGATAACAGTGTTAATCGGCAGAGATGCTTCCGTCCTCAATATGGCAGCAGTCCAGAGAATTCCCAAAGTGAAGGAAACACAAGTTGGACCGATGATGCTGTACACTGTACAGAAAGGCATAGAAACAGGGGAGCGTGCGCAAATCCATGCCCCCCTCCATCTAACCTAGGACATAGTGAGAACTCCAAAGTTAGACTAAGGAAATGTCCAGAATCTACAAAGAATGAGCTCCGCGTCGGAAGTCCCTGTCAGGGCAGGAAAAGTTCTGTAGACTCCACAATGGCTGCGATAAGTATAAATGATTCAGCTGGGAGTAAGTTGAAGCAAGTAAATACTTTAGATTCACCGGTCAGCGTTAACAATGACACTGATAAACATGGACTTGAAGATCCGTTGCACATGCGAGCGGACTGTGGCGCTGCTAAGACAGCTACCAAACCGGATCGTAAAACAGCCGAAAGCTTGCAAAGACGAGATGAAGACGCCCAGCTGAAAGCAGAGTGGGTCCATGCCGATAGTAAGAAGAACCCGAAACATCTGAAATACAGAACAAGGCCTAAACGCATTATGGGTAACATGAATGAACTTATAGATTTACTGTGTCACGCTGCTCAGCCTCATCAGTCAAATATATCAAGTAGCAAAACCTGTCCTTCACCTGAGGTCCAAAAAACTAAAATCCAGCCTATCATGCCATGTACCACCCTGACCCTAAACCATAAATCAGAAGCCTACAATCCACTTAGCCAGACAGAGCAAGCTAAGGACACCGGTACTTCACCTGGGAAAAACGGTGGTGGGGAGAGACTATGTCAGTCAAATTTCAAAGACATCTCTTCCCAGACCCCTGTTCTGTTCAGTGCCTCAGGCCCTGATGTGGTTCTTAATCAATCGAATCAAAAATACAGTTTGGGTTCAAGCATAAAGGACAGAGAAATAGCAAGAAATAATGAAAACAGCATGCTGGGGTCATTCCCTGCTAGGCCAATGAAACTTTTGCCTGGAAAGGGTCATGTACGCAGTGACACTCCTCAGTATTTATCAGAGGAATGGATTACAGAGTGCATCCTTCCCGTGGATGAAAGTGAAAAAGCAGCAGATGCAGAAGTTACAGTTCGACCATCTCACATCCGAGGGCCTCGCTGCGACGAAGAGCAAGCCCTGCATTTTTCTCTCAGGCGTCGACTTGACTCTCCTGTATCATCAGCCCTTCGATTTTTGGCTGAAGGTTCAAAGTGCTCTTCCGAAAACCCCTTTTTTTCCGGACTAAACTGGGCACCAGGTAAGCAGATGGCACATCGAAGGACCAACTTTAGCTCAATATTAATTATCATCCAAGCAGATGAGAATGGAAATTAGACAGATGGCTGGCAGACAGGGACATACAGGGAGATTATTGAAAGAAACTGCATCAAACAGTGAGGTTTGCATGTATAGCAGGAGGCTGCTGTCTTGGGCAGGCCACTGTATGCTCCTTATCACCTTGGGTGCAGGCCTGGTGAGATAAAACCAAGATGGGGAACAGTAACTGAAAGGGTTGGCAGAGAGAAGGCCACCCAGAGGGAGCTGGAAAATAATGAAAGGGAAGGTCCAGCTCGACAAAAAGTCAAAAAGGAAATTGTGAGTATAAACACATTTTCTGGTGCTGCAGTACTCAATAACATCTGCAACAATTTACTACATTTTTACTCTGGTTGGTAGTTTTATTAAAAGGGAATTAGTGAAGATGAGCTTTTAAATTTGAATTTCTCCAGCGAATGCTTCTTCAATAAAGGAGACACAAATAAAAAAGATGTTAAAAAAACTGTAGGAAAGGAGTGTGTGAGCTGCCTTGCGGCGTAGCTTAGTGCACCCCTGGGTAAAACTCTGGTTATGGGGGCCGGTATGAATAACAGCCATGGACTTCACCTATGTTTTGCTGGGGGAGCAGAGGGTCTGGTTGGCTGAGGAAGAAAGGAGCCCAGAGAGCTGAGGGGAAGTGCAGCTACGCAAGAAAAAGTGCTGCGATTCAAAAGCTTATTATACATATTTTGCACCTCTGAATGAAAAATAAGTTCAGTTTTACGATTTAGGTGCGGGAGCGGAAGCCTCCTAGGCGGCTGTGTGCCTTCCTTGGGTGCGTGTGCGCACGCGCGCCGCATCCTGTCGTCCTCTCCTCTCGTTGTCCGGGCAACCGAAAAAAAAAAAGCGCGGGTGGGTAGGTGGGTGCATGGGGGGAGGGGGGTCTGGCGGAGACGCCAAAAAAAGCGGGGGAGGCACCTTAGCCGGGTCACATGACCAGTCTCGTACCCCGCCTCGTCCCCGTTTGTTTGCACTGGGCATCCTTCATACAGAGGAATTCATATTCGCCGGTGAATATTACAGCGAAGCGGGGCTCAGAGGGCCGGGAGACGAACTAGTGGTGAGTGGGAAAGCGGTGCTGCTGGCGGTGTCGCCCGGGGCCCCGCTGGTGTCGCCTGGGCTCGGAGGAGGGGGACAATAGGGGCGAAAACGCGTGTTCGGGATGCTGCGCGGAGGGAGGATGCTGGTCGCGGCGCGGTCGTGAGGGGAAGCGGACAGAAGCGTCCAGAAAAACGGTCTGCGGCGGTGCAGGTGAACAGTAAAACGCTGCTTTGTGTTTCTGAAGAACGAAGAACGAAGAACGTGCGGTTCCTAGGACAAAAACAGCCGCGGCTGCTAACGGGCACAGGAGGTTTGCGAGGTTCGGTCGCAGCTCTGCCCATCCTTATTAATAACTGCGATGCGCAGCGTTTTGTGAGGATGTGGTGATGCAGGGGGTTGGGGGCTTGCGGCGTGCAGGTCTGTGCGAGCGTGTGGGTGTCTGTGTGCCTTCATGCATGTATCTGTGTGTGTCTTTACATAACGGCTTTCGCGCGTGGTGTGAAGCTGCATGGGCAACAGACGCGAATAAGCTGCTGTGCTGAGGATCGCAGGGGAAGATGCAGCCGAACATCCTGACTGGTGCGCGCGCACGGACGTTTCCCTTTCCTCAGCACCGCTCTTTCCTTGCGCTGCTTTTACTCTGCGTGTACTATGGTAAAATGCTTAACCAGAGACCAACTCTTGTCTTTTACCTTCTTCTCCATCCACACTGTGTCCAGACATGTCTGAAATAGTGCCCCCAGAAGTGAGACCCAAACCGGTAGTTCCAGCCAAACCTTCTCATGTGGGCCCAAACCCTGCTGGCATCCCTTTGGGCCATGGCTCGCAGGGGTCAGGGGTTGGAGGACAGGGGTCAGGTGGAGGATCAGCCCTGCTGGGCTACATTGGAATCGACACAATCATTGAACAGATGAGGAAGAAGACCATGAAGACGGGATTTGACTTCAACATCATGGTTGTGGGTAAGAGCAGTGTTTATGTTGCAGGCATCCCTACTTATTATGGGCGTACGATCCTAACGGCATTACGTTTTATGCGCCATATCTTCGGATTAACTCTGGATTTTAGATACTGTTTCACATTCTAATCTAGACTCTGTGGTTCATAATGTGGGTCATTCGAGCAAGAATACAGTTATATGATGTTTAACTCCAGGTAACACTAGTCGTGTATTGAAATGAAGCAAACTAAATCATCTTAAGTTCTCCACAAGAGCACCCTGTCCCTGGAATTGAAGGCACCAGCGATGACCATGTGGCACTAAATAGTGGTCCCATCCTCTCCTCTGGTCTACAGGCAGCAGTGGGCTGGGCAAGTCCACCCTGGTGAACACACTGTTCAAGTCCCAGGTGAGCAGGAAGAGTTCGGGCTGGAGTCGAGACGAGAAGATCCCCAAGACGGTGGAGATCAAGGCTGTGTCCCATGGTGAGGGAGAGAAATCTCATAAGAGATTGTAGCGTGTAGTGTTTTTTTCCCCCGAAAACAGGATGTTAGGAGGATTTGCATTAGAAATGTAGCTGCTGCACCCGGTAAGCTTGTGGACAGTTTTCTGTTGCTGATGTTCTCGTTGAGAGCTGTCGACTTAGTGCCGGTTCATGGTGACTCTGTGGACAGATGCTCCGAGTTGTGTTTGCTCTTCAGCCAGATGTTTGAGGGATGCCCATAGCTGGCACAGTCCACCACACTGCAGGTCCTCCTCTTCTCGGTTGAACTTCAGTCTTTCCAAGCGTCATGTCTTTTTCCAATGTTGCTTCTGTTTGCACGAGGTTTACAAAGTATGAAAGTTGAGGGCTTGTCGTTAGATCTTCCAGGGATATGGAATGGTCCAGGGAATGGTCTGATCTCGTCCGGTACAGTTTTGCTGGTCATCTGCAGCATTCACAATATTCTTTGCCAACACGACATTGTAAAGACGTCCCATTTCTTGGCTGCTTGTCATCTCATTATTGACCATTAATCCAAGTAGTCTGAAGTTGTCGTCCATTTCAACTCCTTCTTGATCAATAATGAAATGATCCAGCTTTAGTCAGGATCTTTGTCTTCTTCACGTTAGGTCGTGAGTCTGTTTTGAGACTCCTTTTTGATTCTGATAACCAGACGTTGGAACCACTAGTGTTGTGGCGTGATCATAGCTGAGCTTGTTGCTCAGTCTTCTACCTTTTTTGCCCGCCATGGTTAACTGTGCACAGAAAAACCAAAAGGCTCCAGTGTGCTTTGACCCACTTCTTAAGGTCAAGGGGTTATTACTTTAGTCCACAACCTTCACATCTCCACTGCCCATGACAGCATCTCCGCAGGGTGCAGAACCATACGTGTACCTGCTTTGAGGGACGGGAGCACGGGAATGACCCGGTGCTGAAATTCCCCCCGGTTGAGCTTCTGCCATGTGTTGCCTTGGTAACTTATCACTTTTCTTCTTTTACCATTTTTGTTCAGTACCCGACTGTTCTAGCGCATTCCGGGGGCATTTCCACTGCCCGTAGAGCATGTTTGATGTCCACCCCAATGTACTGGAGGTGGCCTCCTTTTCCTCGGTTGTATCACCCTGTTTTAACTGGGCCGGGAGGTGCAACCACGGTGATGTGATGGTACATCGTACCCATCTGTGTTTTCCGATAAAACACTGCCAAGACTTCAAGTTGCAAAACAAGCCATATATAAAAAATAGAATAGGTCAGGAAAAAGTATGCTGTTTCCCACTTTTTGTCCTGGCAAATTCCATGTGCCAGTTGTTGGAATCTTTATTACCCTCTGCCCTGGTTTATAAACCATTTACCCATTTATTATCTAATGTATGTTACTCTATGGCTGCTTCACAAATCAGATGAAAGCACAATTCCAGGTTCAGCACAGGAAGGTTCAGACACTAGTATGGCATCTGCAAGTGTGTTTTTCTGTCTAATTTCTGCGCTCCTAAACTAAATGAGTCACGATAGGCTTCTTCAACTAGAGCTCTTCCGCTGAGAAGTTTGGCAAAGGTACAGTACCGTTCCACAAGCTCTCCGGAAATCTGCAGGAACACCTGCTTGCAGTGCATGATTCCAGTGCTCAAGTTCATCAGCCGAAAAGGAGGTTCGGTTCGGTTCAATTCAGCTCTTTTGGGGCTTTTGCAGAGAACAACCGCCGAAATGACAAGTAACGCACCGGCTCAAATGAGCAGATCATTCAGTCGTACCCCGGGGTGTAGCGAAAGGCAGAAAACCTGCGGTGCTCCTCAAGCCTGCAATATAACAGCCATTTCTTACGGCTAGTGTGTATCAGTCGCAGCTGTTTAGATTAAATGTTTTGGCTGCAAACGGTGACATGGAAGTCTGATGAATTTCTGAATTTTATTCTGAATTAACATCACGTAACATAATACAATATCGCACGGCCAAAAGCGTGTGGACACTGGAGCATCTCCCCCATTTTTGCTTTTTGAACCTCTCATTCCAACCCCATGAGTATTAATATGGTGTTGCCCCCCCACACACCCATTTGCTGCTATACTAGCCCCCACTCTTCTGGGAAGGCTTTCCAGCAGATTTTGGGAATTTGTGCCCATTTGGCCACGAGAGTATCAGTGAGGTCAGGCAAGAAGGTCGCGGTCGGGGTTCCAGTTCATCCCAAAGGGGTTCAGTGGGGTTGAGGTCAGCCACTCAGGTTCTTCCAAACCAACCTGGGCAAACTGTGTTTATGGAGCTTGCTTTGTGCATGGGAGGGGGACAAATTCATGCTGGCCATACAGTGCATTTTTGCAATTGGCCACCCTGTTGCATGTATCTGTGTGTGTGTGTGTGTGTGTGTGTGTGTGTGTGTGTGTCTTTATATAACGGCTTTAAGGTCTTTTAAGCTTCATCCAGCATTTCTTGTCCACACAGGCCATACCCTGGCCATAACAGTGTCTTGGCTAATGTTTTAGACCCGTTGCAATATGGTGTTGTGCTTCATCTAACCAAGAGCTGCATGGGCTTGTTTCGCCGCCAAGGGGAAGTGCCTGGAGCTCAGGACATCTATGCCATGCCTGGCTGCCAGGGAGGACCTTGGCTGACTTGAGGCATCCTCTCGTCCTTGCAGTCGGCCTCTCGCGGAGACACAATTGTGGGAGCAAGCAAGTGTGTGGATGTTATCGCGAAGCCAACCGCGCGTCGTTTCAGTGACTGCGTCACTATTTTCTGGGGGTGGTCAAATTACCCGTGGACGAGAAATGGGCTTTCAGCTTACAAGTGAACGCATGGCTTTTCATGCATTGTTCGGCAACTGCACTACGTAACATCTTAGACTCATTCTCATGTTTCGATGCAGTCATTGCTATGCTTCAGAAATGAAAAAGAAAACAGCAAAGCAACCGTTAGTTGTTTTTTCCTGTTATTCAGACTGGGACGGTGAAAAACAGAGAGCATTTTGAGAAGCTTTTGCATCGTATAAATGCACATTCAACTACGGGCAACGTTTCTTTGTTTTGAGGCCAATACCTGTGAAACAAGACATCTCTTTCTGTTCCGCTAGCAGAATCATCTTTCTTTTTTCCACATGCATCTCATGCTCTGCTCTAGTTTTATTCTTGTCTGGAGTGCTCTTTCCATTGGAAACCGGATTTTGCAGATATAATTTGTGCACGGCTGAAAGGAAAAGTTGCACGGTCGAGGACCTGGGTAGGTTTTGGAGTTTTGTCACCTGCTCCTACTTCCTCTGCATCAGGGATGAACTGTGTGTTTTATAAAGACACACAGTGATGGAAGGGATGCCAGCTCTTCTCAGTACTTTAAAACCGACTGCATTTTTTGGTGAATTTGCCATAAATATTACCATTCTTACTCCCTATTTGCTGCTGGTCTCTTTTTCAGTCTTTTTGTAAACCACACACTATTTTGACCTAAAAGATTATAGATAAGCCTTCTCTTCTGGCCAAGGTTTAAAATGTGTAAAATGTGTGATTTATTCCTGTTCTTAATTTTCATTTTGGATTACAGACGTTTGTAAGGGTCGAAGCCCTGGCCACCTTGCTGTCCTACTCAGCTTGTGGTTGTACGTACATCTTCTTCGAATGGATTGGGGTCATCGTGCAAATGGCTTTGCCAGTACACACATTCATTCAGATCAAAAGTACTGGTCAGTGCATACAGATGTTATTTTTATTTATTGATTTTAAGCAATGCTTTTCTCCAAAGCGGATTACCTTTTTTCGTATACTAAGCCACTTAAAACTGTTTACACTTTTACACAGCAGGACGTTCTTACTGCATTAATATGGGGGGCAAATAACTAAGAATAAAAAATACTACAGCAGGAATAGGATTCAAACCAGAGTCCTGTGATTGTGAGGTGGCAATTCAAACCTCTTGGATACCTGCCGACCTTGGAACTGCAATATAGTTTGACAAATTCAGTACTGCACCCAACACCCACGTGTTGCCCGGCTTTAATGTTTACCCCTTCGGTTAGATTGCAGACGTGTTACCAGGGCATAGGCTGATGTTGACAGTTATCACCTTGATGACTGTAATGTAGCTGTGTAACGTTTCACATTCCAGTGATCGAAGAGGGTGGGGTGAAGATGAAGCTCACCGTGATTGACACTCCTGGATTTGGGGACCAGATCAACAATGAAAACTGGTGAGGAGGGGTATTTTCATCTGAGAACGAGAAAGCATGAATGTGAGCAAGCGTCCTGTGTATCTTGGATGGTAAGGGATCATTTTTGGCGTGAAGATGGATAAATTATGACTGAAATTGATTCGATCATTCAAATTATTGATGCTTTAAAGGCTTCAGGCCATGATGAATCCTTGAATTGTTGAGTAGTGGCTGTCAGTTTTTGGTCTCTGTTGATGTTAACTGCATTTCTCTCCTTTTCCCTCTTGTAGCTGGGAACCCATCTCAAAGTACATCAATGAGCAGTACGAGAAGTTCCTGAAGGAGGAGGTCAATATCGCTCGTAAGAAGCGCATACCAGACACCAGGGTTCACTGCTGCCTGTATTTCATCTCCCCCACTGGGCACTCGTGAGTAAACCCCCCCCCCCCCACGCAAACACCATGATGGTTGGAACATTCCTATATTTACGTACACCACTGATGAGATGTTTACAGACTTAAATCCATGACATCATATGAGGACTTAAAGCCAAACTGAATGCAGCAATCCAAATTACTCTCAAAAAAAGGCATAAAACCTCTCAACATGTGCGAACCTCAGCCCCGTAAATACCCTCATGAATAGCATTTATGCACCAGTTCTATGTATAGTCCATGCCCACTCAAGTTACATGCGGCCAAAAACGGTGCACTTTCTGGTGCCGTATTTGCACCCCATTCACCAATGCACACTTTCATGACCACAGTCACACGTAATATTCCATCAAAACTTAAAGCATTTCATCGATACGGCATGCCAGACCAATAATATTTACCTCCACACAGATGGTGCAGCTTGTGCATGCATACTTACACCAAGCGCTTTATTTAAAAAGAGCGCAACCAACATAACCACGTTGACGCCAGCATGGCAGTTCCTGTCCTCACTCATGCTGTTAAGTACTGTGGTCATTGTAATTCCGTGTGCCACAAATAATATAATTTTCTTTAAAAATTCACTTTGAAACGTTTTTAATATGTGAAGTTTTATTTCCTCAAACACATTCTACATAAAATGTATACAGTGATAGTGAAATTAGTGGTCTAGATATGCTCTTGGGAAATGGCACTTCATGGAACAGCACTGTTAGAGGTCATTAATACGCAATATTGCATAGATGAAGCTTGAGGACTGCACGTAAGCAAACATAAAACAAAAGAGATTCCTTATCGCTTTAATAAGTGTGAATAAAGCAGAAAGCGGTCTATTTTATGGAGGGCGAATATAAAATTTGAAAAAAGATCCAAAATATTTGTCAAACAAATAAAAACTGGTAAATTATTATTATAAGGGCTGAGCTAAGAGAATACCGCAGCGCTATAGGAGCTGATCGTCATGTTGCCATTAGCTAAAATGTTGTAGGAGCTTGTAGGAGGGGGCTTTTAACTCCATTGCCTGGTTAACAGACAAAGTGGGGTTATCGGCAGATCTTTGGTCTCTAACCCTGGGGTTAACCGGACAGTAACTGTACTCCCTATAAGGAGCAGTGTTAGCATGGTTTCAGCGCCAGCCTTCCACCGTCTCAGTGCCTCTTGTTCCCGTCCATCTCCCAGTTTGCGGCAGCTGGACCTTGAATTCATGAAGCACTTGAGCCGTGTGGTCAACATCATCCCTGTCATCGCCAAGTCTGACACGCTGACAGTGGAGGAGAAGAACGAGTTCAAGCAGAAGGTAGGCGAGGCACTGAGAGGATGGAATGACTGCTGCTATGGCATCGGCTGTGTGTTGAAGCTCCCTCTGATTTCCATGTACTTCTTTTGTAGGTCAGGAAGGAACTGGAGATGTCTGGGATTGAGTTTTATCCACAGAAGGAGTTTGATGAAGATTTGGAGGACAAGAGTGACAATGATAAGATCAGAGTAAGCATGACCAATTGGTTTGGTTTGCCAGTTCCCACCCCTTCCTGTCCTCTATCATCCCTTTCCTGTCCTTTTCAAACATCCCTCCTCTGTCACACTGTGGCCTTTCAGACCGTTCATGAGTAACCTTCTGCTTCATCCCCATTCCCCAGGAGGCCATGCCTTTTGCGGTGGTGGGCAGTGACAAAGAGTACCAGGTCAATGGCAAACGAGTTCTGGGCAGGAAGACCGCCTGGGGAGTGGTTGAAGGTGATTGTTTTTTTAAAATTTTATTTTAATAACAAAGCTCTTGATTTTCGCACCCTTACCCCCCAGGCATATTCTTTGCCACTGATAATTTTTTCAGCCAGCTTAGATGTAGACTTGACTCAAAGAGCATTTTAAAACAGAAAGGAATCCAAAAATACTTTCAAAAACGTAATGTTCAAAATGTAACCATTTAGCTGAAAACGTGTTTGTATTTTTCTATTCGGACCATTTTCAACGCACACTTCCACGACCAAGTCATGAGTAATTTTTCATTAAAACTAAGCAACATATTATATTATATTACAACAGCAACAACAATAATAATAGTAAAAATAATAATAATAGCAAGAATAATGTATTATATTAATATATTATATCTTATTATTTGTATAGTAATATAGTCACCAGGTGTTAAGTCCTAACAATTATTTATTTTCTGCTTTCCAGTTGAAAACCCAAATCACTGCGAATTTGCTCAGTTGCGGGATTTTTTGATCAGGTAAAGTTAAAAAATGGTTTTGATTTGTACAAATATTTTAATACAGTGCATCTGTCTTTAATTTTCCTGAATGTCTGTGTGGGCTGAGTCTGTCCATAGAATCTTATTTCTGGATCTGTTTGTGTGTATGTGAATTTGTACGTTAATAATCTGTCGGCGCTGTCCTGTCGTGATGAACCTGGTCAGATTTTTCTATTTGCATACAGCTGTGTGAATTTGATGTGACAGCCCGATATTTTCAGCCTGCCTTTTTTTTTGCTAAGCATGGATACATTACCAGGGTTTAATGTACTTTTGTGGCTGGGCTGTGCTGATCTTTCCTTGGCTCACAGGTCCCACCTGCAAGACCTGAAGGAAGTCACTCACAATATCCACTATGAGACGTATCGTGCCAAGCGGCTCAACGACAACGGAGGCCTCCATCCAATCTCCTCCGCCACTGCCGGCGACACACAGGAGAGCAATCTGTGAGCAGAGATGGAAACGCAGGAACAGGGGGTTTGCGTTGTTAGCATCACTGCATGCTCGGAAGACTTCACAGCAGTCAGACGTTCTGTAAGGTTTGAAAACAAGACAAAACATGTTTGTGTACTCGCCATCTCTCCTTCGCAAAATCCCCCCAAGTGCACACGGGACTGACCTTTTAATATACCCACAAGAGAAAAACACCCAACACCTTTAAATAATGTTTATTAACCAAATCACAGCGTAAATTAGGTAAATACTATTTTTTCTCCCATGTTCTCTTTTCTTTCTTCCCCCAGTTCTGTTGTACTAACTGGTTGCTCCTGTGTGTGGTTCCTGTACTTGTTCTTGCCCCAGTTTATAGTTCCCCTAAGTATTTCTTCAAGCTGAACGCATTATTTCCTCACTACATTTTCCAGCACACCTTTTATTTGCCTTCCTCTGTTCCCCAGCGAAATGTTATAACAAAGCATCCTACATTTTGAGGTCTTCCTTGGTAAACTGTGTACATTACAGAATAGCACAATGCGTATTAAGTACAAGAGCATATTACTGTTTACAGGACTTTACTGTGTTATACTGTTTAACACGTAACATTTGTTTGAAAGCAAACATCTGATCTCTCAGGATATTAAAGGTCAGTCCTCAGAGAGCGGTCAGTGTCCCAAGACCTTCTTGTAAAATTTTGTACAATCACATTACCTGTGTGAGTGAGTGTGTAAAGTTTGTCTTTCGTGTCCAAGATGTACCTTGTCGTTGTAGCAAGTAGTTTTAATAATTTATTTTAATGTAAGTACGGCTGTTGTTTTGCAAGGAATAATAAAAGATGGCGTCTATAATAATTTAAAGCCAGTGCAGCTTCATAACGGAATTGTTTGCATGCAGGTGTAATGATATCATTTTTCCCTTGATGTTATTCTCTGTATATTTTGCTTTACCGCAACATGTGTTTTATGAATCAGTTTAATGATTTGTAAACCTTTATTCTTTATTAATAAGCCACTTGCTTACGTCAATACGTGCGCGATTACGTCACGATCCATAACGTATCTGAATTGTTATACTGTAATATATCAATATGCTTTTTCAGCTTCAGCTCTATTTGTAATTTTCGTTTCAGTTTACACGGCGCAGTATTTTTACAGCTGTTGATGTATACTTAATTTCGCCATCTGTATTCTTTTCCTTGCCCCGTTCTTGCCAAATATTATTATTACAAGGCAACAACCACAACAAAAGTATGCATCGTGCGTGAATGATATTGTTGTTACCACAATATCGTCGGTATGACTATGGTTTTTTTGTAAAAGGAGAATAAAACTTACAACTCTTTAATGAATTCGCCTGTGTGACACCAAGTTTGTCCGTTTGTGCCAACATTTTGAAGCTCCGCTTCAGAAACTTGGAGCTTCGCGCGGTTCGTTCCAGGTGTCGCGAGCCGCAGGAAGAGGACCGGACGGGCAGCTGATGACGTAGGCGTCACGTGGCTGGAGGGAGCTCGAGGACGCGAGACCGCAGCGATAATCGTACAGCGCTGTTTACCTTAAAAACATGACATTTAACAGAAACCACTCGCAAAACGGAGGCGTTTTGATTAATAATGGCGAAAGGTGAGTTGTCCTTCTTAGTGGCACCGAGTGTACCTTTTTGTTTGGCGTATTCTGGCCGCTGGATAGTTAGCCAATAAGCTAATGTGGAAACACGGCGAAAACTTTTGCAAATTAATAGATTGCTGGAAATTTTAGCAAATTTCTTGGCAGCCTCACTCTCGCAACCTCACTGGACACTTCGAATAGTGTTTAACTCGGACGGAAATCTGTGACATAAATGTCATTTAAAAATACGGTTTAAGCAGATGTTGGTAAATTGTCAGACTGCATCAATTGAAATTCCTTCTTCTACTTTTGCATTATTCTTCGTTACCCTAAAGTGCATTATAGTCATTTAGTGATGTGCTGGCAGCGTAGAGACTTGTTTTCGTCCACAGTTTTCCTTTGGAATTCTGCGAAGCAAGGAAAAGGTTTGTTTTGAAAGGATGTTAAACCTTTTGGCTGTTTCTCGGCGAGTCTATACAGCACTTTCATTGGTTCATAGGTGTGTCTGTCTTGGTAAGGCTGGCGAAACTGTGCAATGATTGGACTAAAATGTCACCACGTGACCAGTCTTACGCAGGACTTCCGGGTTTCAGTTTTGCAGCGTTGAGGTCGATGCCTTCTCCAGAATCCAAATAGGGAAAAAATTAAATTCAGTGCAAAATTTAAACAAATAATTTATTTATTAAAGTTTCTCCACTTATCATTTAGTGCAAAGTATAACAGAAAAGCTTATTGCATCCACTGTGACTTAACTAATGCGATTAGTTAAAATACTCATTAATTGTGCGTAGAAATACTCAGTAGTGTGTGAGGTTACAGTCAAGTGTCTCACAGCAAGACAGGGTCACACAGAAGGAACAGAGCAAACCCTTGTGTAATTTTTAAGTGAACTAACTGTTCTGAAGGGTCAGCTTAGGAGGTAAACTTGTTTCTCCATCAGTCTTCAGTGCTGCTTGCTGCTGATCGGTTGCTAGAAGAATTTTTGCTCCTTTTGAAACGTGCACGCATGGATGGAAAGGAGTTCGTTTCAGCTACATTTGTAGTTACATAATCATGTCCAGAACTCAAGGAGTGTCTCTATTTGTGAGTTGGTGTGCAGTGTGTTGTGTACCTGCCTCTGGCACTGGGTGCTGTCAATCTGTCCAGGACACAGTGAATTCAGAAAGCGATCAAGGGAGCAAAACGTAAAGCCCGATGTCAGAAAGCTGAGTCTCAGTCACAGGTTGTGGGTCCTCCAGCAGGCTAATGACCCTAAACAGACCTCAGAAGGCAGCCAAAAATGGATTCCTAATGGCTTTGGAAAATTTGGAACTTTTATGCAGATATGATTATTCTGAATTTATCTGTCCTCAGTTATATATACACTGTGTGGCCAAAAGTATGTTAACACCTGAGCATCACACCCATATGTGGTGGTTGAACATCCCATTCCAAAGCAATGGTCATTGATATAGTGCTCCCCCCTCCCTTTGCTGCTATAACAGCCTCCTCCTCCTGGGACAACTTTCCATCAGATTTTGGGAATTTATGCCCATTTGGCCACAAGAGCATCAGAAAAGTTGGGCAAGAAGGCCTGGCTCATGGTCAACATTCCAGTTCATCCCAAAGGTGTTCATTGGGGTTGAGGTCAGGGCTCTGTGTGGCCACTGAAGTTCTTCTACACTCCCCCACTCACTTTGTACAAGGGGGGGGGGGGGGGGGTAGATAGTAACAGTGGAGCAGGAAAAGGAAAGGAGCTTCTTCCCCAAACTGTGGCCACAAACTTGGAGGCACACAATTGTCTAGAATGTGCTTGTTTGTTGTGTGGATGAGGCTGAAACGGCTCAGCTCAGTCATTGGGGGGGTCCCCACCCCACATACTTTTGACCATACAGTGTATAAGTTTGTACAGTTGAACTTGATGAAATAGAGATCAATACTGTGCCTTCTTTAGATGTTTCCCTGCAACCTTAGTGTTCTTGGTGTGGGTTACGGTTAGTGGGATGCACTTAACTCACCTGGCAAGGCCATAAAGAATTGAGTGCCTTTTGATAACTGCAGAATCCCTGACGTGGCAAGAAATTCAGTAGTGCACGCCTGTGAGGAAAAAGTGTTGTGGGAATGTGAAGCGCTGATCAGTTATCTCATTTTCTGTGCGTGTCCCAGTGTTCTGAGGGAGTGCAAGAATGTGGAGCTGTCCTTCAGCGACGTGACCAGCAGGACTGAGCTGCTGAGGGGCACCAGGAAAGGCACTGTGTACCTTACATCATACAGGGTAAAGCCACTTCCTCATTGCTCAGCCAGGGCTGTGTGTAGGTGAAGCCCGTCACAACCTGTCTCCTCACCCTGCTCAGATGGTGTTTGTGTCCAGCAACACAAAGGACAGCCTGGGCTCCATGATGTTCCCCTACTACCTGATGAAGGGCTGCAGCATTGAGCAACCTGTGTTTGGTGCCAACTGCATTAAGGGCACAATATCTGCTGAACCTGGGGGTAAGACATTTCCCTCTCTGTCTACCATGACCTGATGTTTCAACCACATTGTTTTTCCTAACCCAGGAGTCCTAATATCCTTCCAAGCTAATATTAATACTGTTTCACCTACAGCACAACTTTACTTGATTATTTATAACAGTTATGTGTTACACAATTGTTATTTATGGATAGATCATTGTAGCAAAAGTATAAACCAAGCATTTCATAGTTTAAAATGTGACTTTAGGCTTTTTCTTTTACTATGCAATGTTCTGGATACCTGACTCTGTATAAAGTGATAAAATACCATCCTCAACTAGAATGAGCCAAGTTAATTTGCCTTGAACTTCTCTCCTTCCATCTCACAGGAGGCTGGGAAGGCCAGGCTACTTTTAAGTTGGCATTTCCCAGTGGAGGTGCCATAGAGCTGGGACAGAACCTCTTCAAGCTGGCCTCAAACGGTGAGAGCTGACAAGTGCTGTCTGGCACCTGAACATTGCTTGGTCACCTCAAACCATGGTCATCTGTCAGGCTTTAGCTTCACTTGTTCCATGCTGTGGTTCTGTTATTATATGTGTGTTTCAGACGTACCTACTGTACAGTATGTACATGTGTGATAGTAACGGTTTCCTTTTTGTAATTACTGTATTGGCCAAAATATAAGACAGTTTTTTCCTAGGAATTAAAAAAAAAAGAGGTCATCTTGTATTTGAAGAATTCACCTGTAAAGGTGGTATACTGTATAACACCAGTAGGTGGGGTCACTTATCTGCTGGCATCAATAATCCACAGAAATGATCAATTGGCGCTAGAGAGTGTGAGATGGCAAAACCTTGAGACGGACTGGAAAAAAGGAGCTTGATTTTTGGCCAAATTAACCAGGGACGGAGAAGTTACGATGCCAGTTTTAAGATAACAGTGATCAACGAGGTAGAGGTGTCAAACAATTCTCAAGCAGCCAAGAAATAAAATGTTAACATAATGTCGTAGTCAAAGATGGTAAGCCCAAAAAGACCATCTTAAAAACACAAATATGGTAAATATGTTTTTTCTTTTTAAAGGTTTTTAAAAAAAAAAAAAAAAAAAAAAAAAAAACTTTTTCCAAAAAAATGAGTGTTGAGAAAAAGGAGGTCGTCCTATAATAAAGACTGTCTTAAATTCAGGCAATGCTGGATTTCTGTGCTTTACACTTGTGTTCCAGCTGATGTGTGAAATTTGGTCTTTTAATCCTTTTATTGTATGCAGCATCACGTGGTCAGCCAGTACACAGCGGGGCATTGTCGTTCGGGTATCCCTCCCCAGGAGCCACAAACGGTTATGGGCCTGCACCTACTCCTACCCCTTATGGTTACCCCTATGGGCAGCCACCACACAGTAATGGGTTCTATCAGGTTCCCCCTCAGGCACCAGCTACAATGGGGTATCCCTGCCCTACAGCACCTGCAGGTCCCGGTGGGTGCCGTCAGCAACGCGAATGTCACACTTGTTTTCATTTTTAATACGCTGAGGAAAAAGTGAAATTGCAAATGGAATAATAGCAAGACATATCTATTGTTTATACCATTACAGGTGTGTTTCCATCTGCCCCAACTGCCCCTGTCTACATGCCCCCTCCACCACCCTACCCTGGACCTCCACAAGGCTGGGCTGCTCCCCTGCCAGGTGAGAGACCACTGCTGCCCCTGGATTAGACAGAAATACAGGAATACACTGAATGCTAAATTTAGTTTGTGTTTTTCTACTCCTATAAGCAACTCTAATTTTGGAATGAAATAAATTTTACTATCAATTAACTGAATACTGAGAAAGATCAAACATCATCCAGATAAAACCAATGTTGTTATGGGCAGTCAACAGCAAAAAAATTACATAAAAACTGTTTTTTGTAAATGAACTTATACCAGTTATAAAATCAAGAAATTGTATTTTAATAAAATTGTCCTTTTGCAGTTTTCCTGTTGAATTTTGTCTGTCTGGATGAAACATAGTGCTAGATACCATCTTGATCATTGCCCCATGTCACTTATTGGTGTGATTATTTCTTCCCGTTAGGTTTGTATGCGTGACGTTTGTTGTGTTTCATATCCAGGACCTGCAGATGCAGCTGGTAGTGCTGCCTACTACAACCCCAACAACCCTCACAACATCTACATGCCCATGGTGAGCATCTCCCTCTTTCCTCCACTGTTTATACATGGAGCTTGCACAGTGGTTTTGGTTGTTGTACTTAAGTGAGTTGCTTTAGGTCTACCTTATGGAGGAATAAACAAACATTTTTTTCCCCCTTAAGGAACAGCCGCCTCCCTATGCTGCTCACGTTGACAAGAAGAACAACTGAGATTGAGAAAAATCGGCAAAAGTGTCTACCAGTTCCCCCACACAAAGCTAATAACAACCCTGAACCATGTAACTACAATATTTTCTTTCCTCACATTCTTTGAAGCTACTTACATTATTTCTTATAACATTTTATGAATTGTGTATTCCATACTTTTTACTAATGGATTGTAGTGGGTAAAAAAAAAAGAATTTCCTGGTTTGTTGCCATGCTGTGAAAATAATGCTGAATGTGTTATGATTTTAATGCTGCTTTTAACCAAGCTTATTCTGTGTTTTCTTCTTAAGACTTTTTTTTGCATGTCCATTTTTTTGCATAATATTTTATAGCAGGTAGGGAAGGAAATCAAAGGCATTTCAGTAGCAGAACATGCAATCATCGTAGGTCTGTGTAAGCTGCAGTTTAATACATGCACGCACGCACGCACAATGGGCTTAACTGCCAAATCAATAACCATTAAGATTTTGTGTTTGCAAACAGCTCACCTGTGGTCTTAGTGTTTTTACAGATCCGTTTTGTGGTCCTTTTCCGTAATAAAGTCTGAACGCAAAACTTGACAAGGTCACAGAAACAGGTTTTTTTTACATCTGTACGCAGCTTTGGTATTAATACCCACACGCATCAGTGTGAGCTAAAGCTGGATGACCCGTGTTACACTTTTAGTGCTAACATGCAAATTTTAACGCAGTCCCGATCCTGGCCATTCACTTTCAGTGTTAAACACGGCTGGAATGGTTTCTGCACGTTCTGGTCAAGGACCTAGTGTTGGATAGACATCTTCATTTATGTAAATAACTCACCAGTGACTATAATGCCCAAATGACATTTCACTGTATGTTGAAAATGTAAATAAATATTTTCATGGCCCAAACAGTGCATTTGCCTTGTGTGTTTAAATCAGTATTTTCATTCTTTAGAGTAGAGGTGTTTGGGTTCCCAAGCAGCACCTTGCATTGAATTCTGCAGGAGTGGGAATTCTCATTTCTGCAGAAGACATTAACAAAGCATATGACCACCTTTGGTTACAAACCTGTGGCACAAAGAAGAGTAGAGCATGGTTTGCACCTCATTAGGAAGCCTTAAAAGTTTCGGAAATACAGGTGGAGCACTAGCACACTTCTCCCAATACAGTACCGCTGAGCATCCACTGTCCAGGTGGCTACTTAGAGCAAATTAGCTTCAGTGGACAAACGTTTCCAGTTTACTGCAGGAAACACCACCATAATTGAGATATGAGTTTGATTGTGATCCAAACCAAAGAGGAACAACGTAACCGAAATGGGTGCTGTTTGTTGCAGAACTCAGTCAAGTTGTTCAACAACTCAAAGAAAGCCGTTAATCCATCCCACCGCAAACTCTACTTTTCAGCAATAAATCACAAACTGAGAATACACTTTCTTTGCACTTTATGAAACCAGGGATTTGAATAAAACATTCTTGCTAACATTTTTTTTTTTTTGTTAAGCGTTCTATGATGTTCAATAGCGTTAAAGTATAAGCAAAACCACAGACAAGGAAATGACACTGGTTGGAATCTAAACTACAACTGCATGCTAAGGTCAGTTAAGTGGTGTTAATGGGGTTAGCATTAGCAGTTAGCAATAGGAGTAAATTTACACACATGATCAATTTTCCAGGTGTATTATGCAGTGATACTTACAGAGAGACTGCAGTGTGCGCTAAGCTCAACCACCTCCCTATGTCCTGTTTCACTTCTCCTCCTTTATGAACCACACTTCATTGCGCCGATTGTAGGGCTTCATTGGGGGGTCATAGCCACAGCAGAAATACATTCCCTGCTGGTAGGAGGCGCTGTCACCCAGCATGCGGGTCAGGTTAGCAGCCTCGCTGCGGTACTCGTTTTCGTGAGCAAATCCCCCAAATCTCCTAATGAAAACACAAGACACAGCTGGGGTCAGGGAAGTGACCAGCATACAGTATGTGTAGATGTTGCAGCGCAGTGAAGGACTGGAGAGACAAGTCAGAAGCAGCGCAGTGACAGCAAGAGGCACTGGTACTCACAGTGCATACACAGTCACGGCTGGTCTCTCTTCAAACTGGATTGCATTGTCAGTTGGAGTGGGCGGGTTGCCCTGGTAACGCTCAGGGATACGGAGCCCAGTAATAATGCGGTCTGACAGCGAGCCATCGTCTCTAGGAAACACTGTAATGCAAATGGGCGCTGTCATGCCCATGCTTTCCCCTGACAAAAAGAGGAGGAAACCGTTGAGAAACATGCTGAACAGAAGTCAACAACAAATATCATGCATAACAACCGAAATGCGCAATAAAACTACTACTCCACTTTGCGTTTGAATTGCATTGGCCCTGATATAAGACAATATTTATTCTGGGAATTACATCTAAAAAAGATGGGGTTGTCAAGATAGCAAAATCTTGAGACGGACTGGAAAAAAGGAGCTCAAAGTTTGGCCAAATTAACCAAAGAGTGAGGAGGAGTTGTAATGTCAATTTTAAGATAACAGTGATCAACAAGGCAAAGGTGTCAAACAATTCTCAAGCAGACAAAAAATATAAAGTTACAGAATGTTGTGTTCGGAGACTGTGCACCCAAAAATACGGTCTTAAAAAACATAAATACGGTCAATAGAAATAAAATGATTTTTCTTTCTAAAGAAAAACTGTAATGTTCCAAAATCCTTTTTCCAAAAATGAGTGTTGAAAAAGATGGGGTTGTCTTATAGTCAGGATCATTTTATATTCAGACCAATACACTAAGAAGAATATTTAGTTTTCATTCCCTGAAAAACACAAAAATAAAATGCAGATTAACAAAACATTTTAATATTTTAAACTTGAACCTAAATATCAAAAAGGAAAAAGCATTCTGTCCATTTTCACCTTTAATTTTCTCAATTCCGTGAAATATCTGTTTTGCATTTCAGTTCCATTAATCCGCATCACTGTGGAGCATGAAAACTCCAGAATGAACAGAATCTGAATCCACAGCCTAGGACCTGTGTGGCCCCAGAACCACCCACCAATGCTGCCTCCATTTACTATACCGATTCTATGTCGCTCTTATTTTTGCTGCGGTACAATCAACTCTTTCACTGTATGGTCATCTTGTAAAATTGTTGCCTGTTTGAAAATTTTAACATATAATCAAGTCCACTTAAGTGGATAATTTTCTTAAGCAGACTGTTTGCAGCACTGTTTTGGTGACACAAGACTGGAAAAGTGGAAAGCTTGCTTTAGTGAATACAACTGTTCAGTCATTTAACCCATATTCAGGTTCATGATATCACCTAAGGAGATGCACACTTTTCATCCCTTTGGTGGTCGTAAATCAGGAAAACACCAGCACCACATATCAGTTTTCAGTTGGAAGGTTGTGCTGTCACAATGATGAGTAGTGAACCGCACCCCATAAACCACTGACAGCAAACTATCCACCAACTGTGGTCTGATAAGAAAATTTGTTACTTTGACATGAAAACATCATGCGACACCCACATTTTCTCTCCTTTAGGTATTGAGTAGCAAAACACTTCATTATAATAAAACTATTCGGCAATAAAAGCTGCTGGTTTATGGCTTCCTTGCCACTTCAGAAAAGGCTGGCAATGGTGTTACCACAGGCACAACCATTCTCCCTTCACTGGCAGCCGTGTGACAAGCAATGGACATGCTATGTCATTTTATGGAGGCCGGCACCTGCACCTCCATAAACAGACTATTTTACAAAGAAAATGAGTACTGTACACAAATAGTATTAAATAATACTTTACACCTTCACATAATATACAACAAATATATGGTATATGTTCATTTTAGCAAACTGACTCCACTGTAGCCACAGTCTTTATTTTGGCAGATTAAACCACTTTGAACTGCATAGTTGTGGGAAAATTATGATTTCTGAGGTGGTATTATGGCCCTGTAACCCTAACCCCTCTTGCTTAAGCCTCATATAAGGGATTCATGTAAAAACAAGGTAAACAAGTTGCTGAATGCACCTGGGAGACATTTCAATTCTTGCTGAAGGGAAATGTATAGAGGAGGAGAAGCACTCACCTCTGTTATTGTTCCCCCCTACATACATGAGGAGTTTCTTGACACACTCGCCAGAGGACTGGTCAAAGGGCTTCCCCTCGCAGGTCAACGTGGCGTATCGAGCACTTTCATACCTTCTCACCTCATAGCTTCCCTCGTCCTGGCAAAAGGAGATTGGCATGTGACTGAGCAAACCAAATTTAGACTTTGTCCCCAAAGTCTAGAGTCTGATCCTCAAAAACTGCATTTTCACCAACTTATTTTCTTCAAAATATCATCAAAAATGCATAACATTAAAATAGACAAACAAAATGAAAGGCTAGGGAGAAAAAGTGAAATTAAAGCATTTATAAACCAGGAGTGAGACAATGAAACTGCAATATAAGAACCTACAGCACAAGCATAGAACTTGCAATAAAACACAATTCATTCTCAAAAAAAAGAAATTAGATTTCCTTTGAAACTACACAGCCTTTGCAATACGGAGTACTCAGAATTATATTGCCAGGATTATATTAGGAAACAGGGACTAGATGGGACATAATATTATATTTTTAGGGTATCATGAGTGTACAACACCACTATCTAATACAAAATGAAAGCTCAGGACTGCATTAAAGTATATTGCTGATTTTCCCAAATGGCCAAGCTGCACCGTGGTAGAGGCTTACATGAGAAAACACGGTACGTTCTTCAGCAAAGAGCCAAAACCAATCTATTGCAGTTTTGACTTATTTTGACGGCATCTAGAGTTCTCCTTCTACCAGATGCTGTGATTCACAGTTTTGTCAGATGTCAATGGCGGTGAGGCCGATATAAGGCCTGCCCATTTCTTTAGATGTCAAAAAGTCCAAGTGAGAAACCCTGAAGGAGATCCAGAACGAAACGTATCAAAATCGGGCAACCTGATCACACTTGTGTGTCCCTGAAAAACGGAGGAGATGACAAGCCATCACCATGTAATGTTGAACCAACAATATGTTGGGGTGTCATACACATCGTAATGTTGAACGCAGGTGTATGCACGTAAGATTTAGTAAACTTTACCGAGTTACCAACCAGAAATGAGGCTATTTTTTCATGCTTACGAATAACGAAAGCTGAGCGGGGGGGGGGGGGTTATTTTCTATTAATTCATTCATTCATGCAAGTGACACACAGTGGGGGCACTGCTGGAGTGCACACATTTCCCACAATACTTTCACATTGTCACCTTATAAGCGGATTACCAGAAGGCACTGTGTTTACACAATCATTAGAGTACCGTATTTTCCGCACTATAAGGCGCACCTAAGAGCCTTAAATTTTCTCAAAAATCGGCCGTGCGCCTTATAATCCGGTGCGCCTTATACGTGCACCGAGTTCCAAAATCTGTCAAAATGTTGTGTGACTTTGATAAGCGCTCCGCTTGACTGACTGTCGGACCATTTCCCGCTGACACAGGGATGTAATACGTATGTTGGCAGCGATAAACCAATCAGAGAACAGAACGTGATACGTACGCTTACCTCCGCCACACCTCCGGTAGGTATACTACCGGTATGCTGCAAAACAACAGCCGAGAGAAGCGTCTCTACAGTCACCATTCGACTGAAGGCAACAACGATAGCACAAGACATGAAGATCGAAAACTTTCAAGGAGGTCCGTCTTGGCGCTTTCGTTTTATGAAAAGGCAAGGACTACTGTGGCGCAGCAACTGCCAGCGGATTACAAAGATAAAAAATAATGTGTGTATTGTTAAATAGTAGAATAAAGTTCAACTAAACTCACTGTTTTGCTTCCGTTACCTTTTTTTTGTAGACCGTATGTTTTAGCATGCGCCTTATAATCCGGTGCGCCTTATGGTGCAGAAAATACGGTAAGACAGTTTTTGCCCCCTTTCTGGATTATTACCTTGCAGTGGTAAATGGGCTTCCGTATCTCCATGATGCTATAAGCTTAACTGTGGGCTACAGGTCATGAAAGAGAGGTTGGACTAAATACTATCAACTGGACAAGGTAAGGGCAACCCACTCCAGTATTTTGGCTTAAAAAAAAAAAAAAAAAAAACCATAAACTGGTGAGAATGATATCAGAAGATGTCCAATTTAGTACTATGGAAAAACACTTAAGTACAAGTAGTCCCAGAGCTAATGATGTGGTTGGGTTAAAGCCATGAGGATGTCCAACTGTTAGTGTGCCTGGTGATGAAAGGAAGGTCAAGCATTGCAAAGAATGCTACAATATTGGGGCTTGGAATGTAACAAGGCAAACTAGATGTGCTCAGAAATGAAATTACAAGGTTGAACATCAATTTTCTAGAAATTAGCTAGCTAAAGTGAACTGGAACAATTCTGAATTTTCTACCATGGGGGGGGGGGTTCTACTCTAGCAAAAAGACTGAAAAGGTAAAATGGTTGTCTACTGAGACCTTGGAAGTGGCTGAGAAAAGAAAGACTGCAAAATGTAATAGAGATTGCAAAGACTAAGTTCCAGAAGATGGGAAGAAGTTAAACAATTAAACATAAGCTGCTTCTTGGGCAGGAAAGCTATGGCAAATCTGGACAAGATACTACTAAAGGGCAGAGACATCACATTGTCAGCAAAGGTTTGGATGGTCAAGGCTGTGGTATTTACTATAGAGATGGATAACCATGAGAGGTGGAGTCTTGTAAAGGCTGAATGCAGAAGAATAGATGCATTGGAGCTTTGGTACTGGAGGACATTTTTCAAGAGTTCCTTGGACAGCAAGAAGATCTAACAAATCAATACATGGAGAAATAGAACCAGAGGGCTCACTGGGAGGACTTTGGTCACGCAATGAAAAGACAGGATTCCTTGGAGAAGACCCTGATGTTGGGAAAACCTGAAGGCAAGAGGAGAAAGCGATGACAGACGTTAAGCCAGAGAGACAGCATTGCTGAAGCAGTGTATATGAGCTTAAAGGATCTCAACAGGGCAGCCTGCAGCAAGAAAACCTGGCGCGCCTAAGTGCATGAGATCACTAAGAGTCGGACTTGACTAACCAACAGCAAATGACAGTTACTGACTGCTACAAACTGGATTTGAGTAGACAGAGGGTGGAAGACATGTAGAAACCCCACCACTAGGCCCCACAATGAGCCCTCCACTGTCAGGGTGGTACTGATCTGTCAGTACTGCTTTTTCCTTTTTTTTTTTTTTTAAAAACTTACGCGCACTACTGTCCATTTCTGCAGCATTTATTTCTGACATTCCAGTACCTTCTGCCATAACTCACATGTATGCCGCTCCATCCACATTAGAGCGCCTTCAAGCAACTATGAACAGGAATTTGACTTTAAAATAACTCAGCTGCTATTATAAAGACACGCAAAGAGACGAGTCAATGATAACTGGCATGCAGATAATAACACGAGTCGGCCATGAAAGAGACCCGACTTTCACAAGTGTTAGTATGTGACATTTTGAAGCAAAATGGCGCAACACGGAGTCCAAAACTGCCAAGAAATCGGTACACATTGGGCGGCTACAACAATCACAAAATAATTTCATGTGGAAAGGGCACAAGGGTTTAAAATGACCAGATCAGAATTCACCAGGAACAGATAAATACTGAGCAGGACATACTGCCAAAATCCACAAAGCGGCCTTTAAAAGTGAGACTCAATTCCAGGGACCTAGACAGAGAAACACATGCAAACCAAAGTTACAAACTTTACAACTTTCACCTCTGGTGTGATGAGTCATCTTTTTTTTTTTTTTTTTTTTACACCCCACATTGGGGAGGTTAATGTTGGGTGAAAGAAAACACTCAGCACACTCTGTCTTGTGCCAGCTGTAGAACTTGGTGATGGATTTCTGGGTAATGACATCAGTCACATTCATCTGACAAACAGTCTCGAACAAACTACTTCTTAGGCCACGATCCATAACGGGCAACTCGGGTGTCTCCTGGAAGTCCACAGGTCGACTCCGGTGGGCGTCAGCGAAGTTCTCTTCTGAAAACCCAGTTCCTGAGCTATACGATGTTCAGCAAACATCAGCAGCGACATTCTCGCATCAAACCCCCTTCCAGGGCCAAGTGAAGCCTGCGGGTGTTTTGCCATTACTCACAAATAAACTTTCTCTGCGACTCAGCAAGATGCTTCTCCAACTTTCCGTCATACACGTCCTCGTATATAAACATTTTTGTTCAATCACCGTTGTTCCCGTTACGGAATCTTGTTTGGTTTACCGCAACATTATAATGCATTTCAAGTTGTGTTTTGCATTTTATTTCCCTGCTCCTCAGCATCTGCCTTTGCTTCTCCTGTTCCACTGTTGGAAAGAGTTATTCTCGTACTGCTGCTGATACAGGGTACGCAAAGGTGAAATTTTAACCCCAAGTCGGTGTTTTGTTCTTGACTTTGACTGTAAAGGGTTATGAATCACAGACACCAATACTGGTGACACAGGTCACACAAACGCAGTCATGTGATCCAGCTGTGCGGTCTTATGACCGTCATTTGACTCAACTCCTGTAAATGTGATGACCTGAGCAAAATCAACCCACAAAATAATTCATAAATAAATAAATAAAAAACACCACACAGGTTATGGGCCCTGGACACATCTAGGGCTGAGGAGGTGCAGGGAACTTGGTGTGTTTTATACTGGTCAGCCCCCCAGCTGCAGCCCATGTGGGTCCACCTAAACAGAGGCCTGAAGATCAGACTGTGTGTGTGTGTGTGTGTGTGTGTGTGTGTGTAAAGCTAGAAGCACGTAAAACACAGCGCAACAGTGAGCGTTTGTGCATGCTAAGCTAGGAACACGTACAGTACGACAGTGTGTGCGATGCTGGGGCGCCTCCACAGCACAGCGTGTCACAGTTGCGCGGAGCGGGTTGGCGAAACAGCTGCAGGTCCACAAAACAGCTGAAGAATCCAGCAAGTCTTTCTCAGCTTTTCAACTCTCTGGCGTCGAACCGAAAACCACGCACAAATAAAATAAAATAAAAATAAAAAAAAACAGCACACGCATGCTAGCCGGAGTCAACAGGTCCTCTGTGCGTGTGTGAGAGAGACACTCCATACCTTCGACTCAGTACTCAGAACCTCGTATTTGGCCTCCTCGGTTCCCCCGAACAGGCAGTTCTTGATCAAGCCAAACATTTCGCCGACAGAGGCCGCGGGAGCGCGCCTCGTACCTGCCGCGCGCGTTCCCGCCCCTCTTATCTGTGGGGGCGCGAGCGCGCCTCAGCAGCGTTCGCCCAACAAATTTGGCAGCCGAACTTCGCACCGAGCGACCTTAAACCCGCGAAGGCGGCCTCGAAACGACAGCGGAAACACGAAGAGCGAGCATTTCCGCCACAAAATGCACCAAATAACTTCAAATGACACGACGAAGTGTCGCTCGTACTTTAGGGAGCGAGAGAAGAGAAGAGAAGAGAAAAAGCAGGTAGGCTCTTCAGCTGCTGAATCCCCGAAATTTTTAGATCAAGCCGTTTTTTAAATCCTTTTATTAATACTTGGAAAGTTGGCAGTTTACATTTGAACGTTTAAGAAGAATCCTGGCCATAGTTTGTTTAGCGTTACGTGCGAGTCTTTAATTGCAGTAATTGCTTTGAACGCCCGAGTTGATAGGAAGCGGCGCCATTGCGTTTGTGCCGCCAGGGGGCGACCGAGAATCGCAGATGAAGTGATGCTGTGCGCATCGTGGCCGCGCGGTGGCGCTCTTGCACCAACATCGCACGTCGTTTGCAATAACACTGCGCCGCAACGATTTTGCTTCCTGAATTGTGACCGCTGATCGTGAAAATCACCGAGGAGTTTCGCTATCGCGTACCGTTTTCCCAAAGCGCCCTATTTTCTATTTCAATTTATAGTGGAAGTCCATTAAAACGGTGTCAGCCAGAAAGGCATCTTCAGGGAGCCCTGGGCCTTTAGCAACGGTACAAACAGTGCAAATCATGCAACAGACGGGGAGATGCCAAGGCTCGGGCATGCATGGGCATTGCAGAAACACCTTCGCTGCGCGTGGCATTTATATCGGTTTGCATTTTTGTTGATGTAGGTGCTGCTTGCACATAGTGTCGCAACTGCAATTGACCGGAGGATTCGTGGTGCTGGAAATGCATTGCTGTCGCAACGGCCGTGTTCTGCCACCTCTGTGGCAACTGTGCAGTTAAACCGCTAACGCAGAACATGACCGCACTTATTTAGAAAGCCTGTGAGCTCTTATTTGGGGGTAAAATTGGGGATCGGGACAAGGCCTAGGCCTCTCACGTTTGCTGGACAACACGTGTTGTTGACCCGAGGGCTTGACTTGGAGGTACGTGGAAGTCCATGCTGTTCGGAGTTCTGAAGACATGTCGAGAGCTAAAGGATCGCGAGACAGATTAACTTCTGTCCGACAAATGTGTGTTTGCTAAAAGGAGAAATCCACCAAGTACACCAATCTGCCCCCATCCACGAGCGCAATGCGGCATGATGACCGCGCCGATGCCACCAGAGATGTGACGCAAAAAGAAGGCAGGGAAAGATCCCCATATGCACGAGCCATGAACAACAACAACAACGCTGATCCAGATTTGGAACTGTTTCGGTCCAATGAGCTGCATCTGGTTATGCAATCTGAATTCTGTGACCTGGTCAGCAACTTAGGTTTGGCAAAGACTAAATCGGAATTACTGTGTTCAAGACTGCAAGGATGGGATCTGCTGTCTCCAGGTATGGGTATGAGAACAACTGTCTTTTGCAGTCCCTGTGACGATTTCACAAATTTCTTTGGTCAGACCGAGAGTCTGTGTTTCTGCACTAATGCTGATTGGTTGTTTGCTGCTTTGGATTGCAGATGGGACTCACAACAACGGCATCTTTTCTACTGATTCATCAGTGCTGAGCCAGCAGAAATGTGTGGTACAAAAACCAGTTTTTTCCCTCTTCTTCATGTAAAACATAAAGTTATTATTTTCTGTCTTGCATCTAGGTGGCCCTATGCTTTTTTGATATACATATATACTTTTATATACACACAGATATAATCATAGAACTGACTTTTGGCTTCTCCCGTTAAGGGTCGCCACAGCAGATTGGCTTGTCTGCATATTTGGTTTGGCAGATTTTTATGCCAGATGCCCTTCCTGACGCAACCCTCCATTTTGTCCAGGCCAATGTGGCGCTTGAACCCACAACCCTGAGACTTCGAGTCACATGCTCTGCCAACTGAGCTAGCCAGGCATAATCATATGTTTATATGGATTAATATAACCATTTGGAACAATCTAAAAGATCATTACAGATCAAGTGCATCTTTTAACATTTGAAAGATTGATAGTGGTTCAAAGAGCTTATTCTTACAGCATTCCTGAGCTCAAAAGAGTATTTTAACTAGATTATCATGTTAAATAATAAAAACAGTCATGTGAATGTAAGGCTGTGCTTTATTAACAAAGTTTCCCACCGTGTGGGGGGAGATCTTCTTGACTTGACTGGCGTTATACCTTTAGCATAAAATACAGATATACACTGATCAGCCACAAAATTAAAACCACCGACGGGTGAAGTGAATAACATGGATTATCTCGCTACAATGGCACCCGTCAAGGGGTGGGGGAGGGGTATATTAGGCAGCAAGTGAACAGTCAGTTGTTGGAAGTTGATGTATTGGAAGCAGGAAAAAATAGGCAAGCGGAAGGATCTGAGAGACTTTGACAAGGGCCAAATTACGATGGCTAGACGACTGGGACAGAGCATTTGCAAAATGCCAGGTCTTGTGGGGTGCAGGGTGTTCCTGGTATGCAGTGGTTAGTACCTACAGTACCAAAGAAGGTGAACCGGCGACAGGGTCATGGGTACCCAAGGCTCAATGATGCGTGCGGGGAGCGAAGGCGAGCCCGTCTGGTCCGGTTCCACAGAAGAGCTACTGAAGCACAAACTGCTGAAAACCTTAATGCTGGCCATGACAGAAAGATGTCAGAACACACAGTGTTGTTGCATATGGGGCTGCGTTGCTGCAGACCAGTCAGAGTGCCCAATGCTAACCCCTGTCCACTGCCAAAAGTGCCTACAAGGGACACATGAGCGTCAGAACTGGACCATGGACCAATGGAAGAAGGTCGCCTTGTCTGACGAATTACATTTTCTTTTAGATCATGTGAACGGCCAGGTATATATGTGTATGTGTTGTTTACCTGGGAAAGAGATGACAGCAGGATGCACTGTGGGGAAAAAGGCAAGCTGGCAGAGGTAGCGTGATGCTCTAGGCAATGTTCTGCTGGGAAACCTTGGGTCCTGGAATTAATGTGGATGTTACTTTGACCTGTGCCACCTACCTAAACACTGCTGCAAACCACGTACACCCCTTCATGGTAACGGTATTCCCTGATGGCAGTGGCCCTGCCATGCTGCAAAAATTGTTCAGGAATGCTTTGAGGAACATGACAAAGAGTTTGAGGTATTGTCTTAGCCTCCAAATTTCCCAGATCTCAATCCAATTGAGCATCTGCGGGATGTGCTGGAAAAACAAGTCCGATCCATGGAGGCCCCACCTCGCAGCTTGCAGTACTTAAAGGATCTACTGCTGACGTCTTAGTGCCGGATAGCACAGGACACCTTCAGAGGTCTTGTGGAGTTCATGCCTCAACAGGTCAGAGCAGTTTTGGCATCACGAGGAAAACCTAGGCACATGGGTTTAATGTTGTGGCTGATTGGTGTATATTGTATTTAATGTATTAATCAATATTAATACATACAATGTAAGTAAGTGTGTGTGTGTGTGTGTATATATACACACACACACACACACTTTGTATGTATTAATATTGATTAATACATTAAATGATATTATACATTGTAACTATTTATTATTATATGATATATATTAATACTGGTAATATTAATATAATAATATATATAGTTAGTGTGTGTACATACTGTGTGTGTTATTTTATATATATATATATATATATATATATATATATATATATATAAAATATGAAGTACAATTCAGAGGAAAAACAAGTCCTTTTCATCAGTATAGAGGTACAGATTTAGAAATGCAGTTCTTGACATGCAGTCAGTTTGTGCCATACTCCTGTTTTTAGCAGTATACACAGTGGCTGGCTGCATATAGAAGTGAAAGGGAGGGTTACTTTTTCTGCAGGTAATGTGGTGAAAGTTCATGAAATGGGTTCAGCAGTTCTGAGGAAGCAAGAGCTCCTATCACCACATTAGAGCCAGAACCAAGTTTTGGGGTTTTATTTTTTTTCTTACTGCAGGAGAGCAGTAAGTGGCCAGAGAAATTGTTGGACACTTTTTCTTTGGAAACAATGAGGGAAAATTGACAGCACTGAGAGAGGGTGAAGGCAATGTGTTGACAGACTGCAGTTTGTTCTGAAAGAAAGTAGTTCTTGGTGGGGGGGGGGGGAGAGTAAAAACAGAAACAAACTCCTTATGAGTAGCTACGTATGTGGGTTTTTAGTGTGTCCCATTTCTGTTCAGCAGCTAAAGTTTGGTTATGTTGCCATGAAGGATCTCTGATAACCATGGGTTGGAGTTAGGCCCCCTTGTATCCACTGGAAACAAAGAACTTTTGAGGCCAAGGTTATTAAGGAGTTGTATGCATCCATTGTGTGGAATACAGGAGACTCGGGTGATATGCACGCCCTCCAGTCCGAGAATTTCCGTGCTTATAACTGGGGTTGGGTGCAGCTAAGCCAACAACTACACTGAAAAGTCTACAGTATAACTTGTGATTTATTCTAGAGCACAGAACGCACACTAAAAAATTTAATGAACATCATTACATACAGCAGTTGTCAAAAATGTTATCTTTGGTCTTCAATACCTGTGATGTTTGGCTGGGATGAACTCCATAACTCTTAGCAACTGAGGTCCAACTCTTTGACATCCATTCTCTTTACAACATTGACTAGTTCAGCTAATGGCAGCGTCTTGCCCTTATTTGATGGCGCCATACTTTAGACACTGTGCAGCATCTGCAGGTGTCAAGGAGGCAGATTGGACACTTCTAGAATGGGCAGTGTCTTTGGTTGTTGATGGTCTATGCATCCATAAAGTCGACTTACTTTTGGCTACAGACACCTGTGCTTCTAGGCGGAGTTGGATGGGCCAGGCGACGTACAAGTGGGACCAAAAATGTGCATGCTTATAGCTGGATCTTGTGCTTAACTACCACATCTCTTTACAACATTGACTAGTAGCTAACGTCCGTCATCATGAAGTGCTTTGAGCGGTTAGTCAGGTCACACATCGTTGCCTCCCTGCCGGACACACTGGACCCGCTTCAGTTCGCCTACAAACCCAACAGGTCTATGGACGACGCAATCGCCTTCACTCTCCACAAGGCTCTCTCCCACCTGGAACAGAGGAACACGTATGTGCGAATGCTCTTCATCGACTACAGCTCAGCATTCAACACCGTCGTGCCCTCTAAGCTGGTCGCCAAGCTCAGGAACCTGGGACTTAACCCGGCTCTGTGCGGTTGGGTCATAGACTTCCTGACGGGCAGGCCCCAGGTGGTGAGATTGGGGAACACCATCTCTTCGGCGCTGACTCTCAGCACAGGGACCCCCCAGGGCTGCGTGCTTAGCCCCCTGCTGTACTCCCTGTTCACGCACGACTGCGTCGCCTCGCTCAGCTCCAACATCATAGTCAAGTTTGCTGACGACACCACGGTCATTGGCCTGATCACCGACAACAATAAACAGGCCTATAGAGAGGAGGTGAGAACCCTGACCTCATGGTGTCAGGACAAAGACCTCCTCCTCAACGTCAGCAAAACAAAAGAGCTGATCGTGGACTTCAGGAGACAGCAGGGGAATGGCCATGCGCCCATCTCTATAGCTGGCGCCCCAGTGGAGAGAGTGAACAGCTTCAGGTTCCTCGGCATTACCATCACTGAGGACCTGTCCTGGTCACAGCACGCCAGCATTGTCATAAAGATGGCAACACAATGCCTCTTCTTCCTCCGTCGGCTGAGGAGGTTCGACATGGACAGCAGGATACTTGCCAACTTTTACAAATCTACGATCGAAAGTATCCTGACTGGAAATGCAAAATTTACTTTCATCAGAGAACATAACTTTTGACCACTCAGCAGCAGTCCAGTCCTTTTTGTTGCGAGACGCTTCTGACGCCGTCCCTTGTTCAAGAGTGGCTTGACACAAGGAATGCGACAGCTGAAACCCATGTCTTGCATACATCTGTGCATGGTGGTTCTTGAAGCACTGACTTCAGCTGCAGGCCACTCTTTGTGAATCTCCCCCACAGTTTTGAATGGGTTTTGTTTCACAATCCTCTCCAGGGTGCGGTTATCCCTATTGCTTGTACACTTTTTTCTACCGCATTGTGAAGAGGAAGATGCAATATGCCAGACCCAACAATTCAGAAGAGTTGAAGGCCACTATCAGAGCAACGTGGGCTCCCATAACACCTGAGCAGTGCCACAGACTGATCGACTCCATGCCACGCCGCATTGCTGCAGTAATCCAGGCCAAAGGAGCCCCAACTAAATATTGAGTGCTGTACATGCTCATACTTTTCATGTTCATACCTTTCAGTTGGCCAACATTTCTAAAAATCCTTTTTTTGCGTTGGTCTTAATTGATATTCTAATTTTCCGAGATACTGAATTTGGGACTTTCATTAGTTGTCAGTTATAATCATCAAAATTAAAAGAAATAAACATTTGAAATAGATCAGTCTGTGTGTAATGAATGAATCTAATATACAAGTTTCACTTTTTGAATGGAATTACTGAAATAAATCAACTTTGTCATGATATTCTAATTTTATGACCAGCATATTTATTGTTCTCCTGTCCCGACTATACGTATCTATTTATGTCCATATTTGCACTGAGGATGCCTGGAAACGACAGTTTTCATGGGGACAACACTGCTATGCTGTGTTGTTCACCCATGACAAATAAACCTTTGATCTGCACAAACTGTGAACTGTTGGTGAAATTGTCCATGATCGAGGACACAATGGGTGTCTCTCCCTGCACTGACTAAAGATTCTCCCCAAATATTTCAGCCGGTTCTCTAATGAATGTCAAAGAGCAGTCAAAAACGGTGATCACGGTGCTGTCTACCTTCCCCAGATTGGATTAGGCTTTGGTCATCAGGCCGATGGAGGTAATAAACATCATTTCAAGGTCGTCCTAACAAGCAAACAAGAGGGTCATTACAGTGGTGACCAAGGTTTGGAATGTGCCAAGACGAACTTTTCTCAGTTTTTGTTTGAAGTCATAGCAACTGATTGTTAAATCTGATGGTATATCATCTCCCGGGCTTAGGTGCCAAGTGAGATGTTTTCCATATCACTAGGACCCTTTTCTGATTCAGGTCTCATCTGAACACATGGTGGGAAAACTCAGTTTAGCTCCATCATGCATACCTTCAGCATCTTTAGACTAATACCACTGAGCTCCGCAGCCTTTCTCTGTCAGCATCTCCAGGGGCTGTTGAATTTAAAACATCTTCAGAATTAGTATACAGCAAATCCAAAACCTTTTTCTCTCTTGTATTGCACTTGACAAATTGACTGATTGTAGGCAGAGCTGAGAAGAAAGTGGTATTCATGAAGTCTTGCAATCATTGTACAGATGATATTACTGTTTGCATCTGCATTTGCTCAGGGATGGACAAAAATGCAGAACAAGGTGGTGGGAGAAACCTCAGTGTATATAAAAATGGGCACATACTGAACACAGTGAGCTCGGTATCTAGGTTGCAGGTCTGTTCCTTATCTGTGGTGTCTCTAGAGGTACAGCACCTGTTCACAAGCACGGCAAGCCCACCGCCTTCCCTTTTACTGCACTGATGGAGAGTTCTGACTACTTGCAGTCTGAAACTCCTGCAGTCATGTCTCCACAATGCCACGCTGCCAGTATTCCCTCCTGGTGCTGGTTGGTATTTCTAGCTGTTCCATTTAATTTGACAGTGACCTTACATTACTTATAATAATTTAGTGAAGATACAGTTTACACGATTTCTTTGGCTATTTACTCTTCCTCAGTCCTCTGGCGTCTGCTTCAGCTTTTCCGGAATATCAAACCTCTGCCGGCTAAACTCCAGTTTGCTCTGTGAGGTCACTTGCAAAGGTTCTTTGTCCAAGGCAACTTGGAATTTCATGTTTACCCATTACACTGCTTACAGCCACATACCTGGGTAATTTTTACTATAAGTTCTGGGTGAGGTACTACAGCCAAAGCAGGGATTCAAACTCATGTCTTTTGACTGCTCTAAAAACTCTACAACCGACAGTGCTAAAGTTGTATCGGTCATTTTCTTCTGACAGATATGGCTGAAAGTACTCGTATCCTTCCACCTTTTCCAGTTGAAACTGACAAAAGTATTTGGTATGCCCCATTCTTTGTCTCACATTCAATAGAACAAAAACACTGGTTTTGATTTATGCGTTAACATATTTTAAATAAAACAAATGAAAATGGCAGGGACAAAACCATTAACCTAAAACTGGGTAGTGCGGCCTTTGGTGAAAATAACTGTAATTAAGCTCTTTCTGTAGTTCTTGAGATTTCTGCGCTTCTCTACTGGTAGTTTGGTCCCCTCTTTTTGAGCAAACTGCTACAGTTCTCTCGGGTTTGATTATCCTGCTAGAGGACCCATTACCCGTGACTAAAATGGAGCTTTCTGACACTAGGCTGTATATTTTGCTCCAAAATGCCTCGATAGCTTTCTGAGTCCATTGTGTTCTGGACAGATTCATGGCACCCAGTGCCAAAGTCAGCAAAGCAACCCAAAAACATGACTGAGCCTCTTCCACGTTTCCAAGTAGGGATGGTGTTCATTTCTTTGAAAGCTTTGTTTTGTTTTCTGTCAGCATAGAGTTGGTGTGATTTACCAAAAAGCACTTCTTTTGTTTCATCTCACAGAAGGGCTGTGGCTTGTCAGCATGCATTTTGCCAAACTCCAGGAGGGCCTTTCTAGGTTTCTCTCTTAGATGTGGGGCCTTCCTGGGTCTTCTATCATTGAGCCCATTTTCATTCACATAGCAACAGGTGATTGACTTGAAACTCCTGCACCATGAGCTTGAAGGCCAGCTTGGATTTGTTTTGATGTCTTCCTCTTTCTCTTCAATCTTGGGTCAATTTTCCTCTTGGGGCCAACATCCCTAGAGTTCTCCATATAAACTGGCTGAATGGGTGATTGTAAGATGGAAGATACCTGTGATACTAAATAAAGGAGAACAGACTGCTGTGAGTATCCCTACAATACAATTATTTATTACAACTCCTAAAGGGTATCAATAATACTGACCAGGCCATTTTAAAATGTCTTTATAGAATTCAGTTCTTTTCACAGCTTTTTTTGTTCGTTCCACTGAAAACCAAAGAAATGCATTTATGGATGACAAATGATTATATAATTTCAATACTTTTCAAGAAGAACAATGTATTATTTGAATAAAATGCAAGGGAATCAATACTTTCAGCCACATCTTTAACTTGTTAATCACTTTGGATAAATTATCTATTTACCAATTTAAACAAGTACATTTACTTGAGCAGTTCAGTGTAAATATATTTCCTAAGGGCAATACGGCTGTGGCAGGAGCAGGATTTGAACAGACAATTGCTAGATTACAAGTGACTATTCCAGCTGCTACACTACAGACTGTTTCATAAGACAACCCAAAAACAAAGTAGCATCATCAAAATGACTAATAGATGAAAAAGAGCAGTTAGTTAAAATGCTCAGACTCAAGAGAGGCAAAACCCTGTAGAACTTGTCACGTTCGCAGAACTTGCGTTACTTAGCCAGTCGGCATGTCAGAATGTAACAATTAATAGCACGTGTTGGCTTGACTACAGTATACACTGGCGTGCACTGGCAGACAAGGCTGACAACAAGCGTGAAGAATGCGTGTGCGAAGTAACTAACTTTTAGGCCGCAGGAAAAAATGTTCACACTTTAAAAAATTTAATCCAGTTTTTGATAACTATTAATGACACAATTAATTAGTGTTTAAATGTTTGTTTTACCATGATCATAGGTGAATATTTGTCATAAGACTACCTGTGGTGCAGGCTGTTTAGTAAATGGAAATAAACTAAATTCACTAAAATGGAATCAAGTTAGCCTCCAGAAATATCCGTGTACTCGTTTGCTGACCTTCACATGTGTAATTAACATTAACAAATACTTTTTTAATTTTTAGAACTTGTTTCAACAATCACATGTTCATTTGCATACGTAAACACGAGTTTTTAGTTAAAAACAAGGTATTTCTAACCTGTGTAATTTCTTAATGGCTTTTTCAAACATGTAACTAACAGGTAATATTTACAAATACAAAAATTGTTAGTTCATGCACTTAATGAAATGGGAGAAACTCACAAAATAATTTAAAAAAGAAAAAAAGAAAAAATTAAAACCTGTTTAACCCTTATACAATTCAAGTCTCCTAATATAGAAAAAAAAAAAAACATTTAACAAATTCAAACATTGAAAACATTTTTTGCAGGGTTCACTTCCTTGGATGTCAGTGAACTAGATAATCAGGGTGGAATGAAACTAACCACTGGCTCTGATTGGTCAACACTCATTTTTGACGGATGTCCCTTCTGGTGAAGTTGGCCAATTAGATCAGCAGACATCGAAGAGACAATTTCATCGGTCCACCCAGAGCCGACAGCGGTTATCGGAATCCCAAGCAGACACTGTAGTTTGAAGGAATACGAACATGACTGTTTTTATGGATTAATTACAGTATCCCCCCCCTCATCCGCGGTTTCATTTTCAGTGGCTTCTCGGCCTTTTGGCTAAGGTGCAGTACCTTAGGTTTTAGGCGGGGCAGAGTTGAACCTAAGGCTGACTTACTGGTGGCATGACCGCCGCAAGTTAGTGGGGGAAGCTCTGTCCTCTTTTGTTTTTATTTTGAGTAGCCCTGTGAAGCCTAATGTGCAGGGTTCAGGTGGCACGACCATCCCCGCAGGGTGAAACCGGGATTTTATTTTTGAGATTTTTAGTGATTTTACACATTTTTGTGCTTTTTTTTTTCTTAGTGTTTTTACAGATCGTCTGGCGGTCAGATCTCTCCCCTGAAAGATGTTGGCGGGCTTCCCTGGAGAACAACTTCTTCGTCAAAGGCAGAGGCGTTCAGGATGCAGACCTTGAAGAACACCATCCGGTTTCGCTGGAGGAACTGGGACGATGTTGAGGGGCTTCCCGAGTGATTACCTTTCGTAAGGGAAATCATCTTCAAAGTCCTGGGACTTCCGGCAGACGACGTGGTCTGCATCCAACGGAACGGGCCTTTAGCCTTTTTTTACGTCACACTGCCGACGGAGGAAAAGTATTGGAAGGTGGTCGAGACGTGTAGGGTAAGTGCACTCCAACCTAGGTTGGTCCCCTACTCTATTGAGCCACTCTGGAGGACTCATAAGAGTTGGGACAGTCCACGTCTTCGACCCCTTTGTGTCGGCAGATGTGTTGGAGAGGTTCCTGGGGAGGTTTGCTGATGTTTTTCCAGGGCACGAGGTATAGAGAGACGTGCTGGGCATCTGGAGCGGCCGTAGATGTTTCCTGGTTTGTCTGTGTCTGGATCTTGTGGGGTTCGAGGGGTTCTGCCACCCCCCTGCACATTTTATGTTGGGTAAGGTGAGGGGCTACTTGTTTTATTTAAGCTAGTCTCCCTCATGCCATTTGTGTTTTGGCCAGGGAAATACCAGCTGGACCTGCAAAGAGATGAAGTGCCAGCGATGCCTACAGGAAGGACATCTGGCGAAGGACTGTGTGGGCCCCTGCCGCTGCAATAGGTGTGGGGGAGAGGATCATCTTGCCCGTGGCTGTCATCTGAGGAAGCTGACATACTCCAGAGCAGCGCGGGACAGTGCAACACCGGAGGGAGTCAGCAGCACGGTACCCATGGTGGGGACTTCGGGGCAGCTGAGAGCAACGGCGGAAGTGAAGACGACGGGCAGTCCAGAGTAGGCCAGTGGAGACAGGGCACCACTGTTGGACTCTCTGGCTGGGTCCCTGGCTGAGGAGGACTCTGTGTCTCCTGGGGATCCTGATAAAGGACAGAACTTTGTTGTTGTGACCAGGAGGAAAAAATGGCGCAGGAAGGAGGCTGGGATCCATTCCGGTACTGCACTGAGGGAGCCAAGGGGTTGCAGCCCCCAACATTTGGGCCAAGAAGCCGATCCCTCCTCTACCATTTTGCCAGACCACTTTGGGTTTTTGACAATTGACATTTCTGTAGTGGGGTCACCCTTACGTAGCTCCTCAGAGTTGTTGCAGGAACCCCAAGTACACATTTGGGAGGAGAGAAATATTTATGACTGTTAATTGTGTTTTAGAGATTTTAATCTTTTAATGTTAACTCCGATTTGTTTAATTGATTTTTAAAGTGATTGTGGTTTTATCTTGGTAGTTTAATATTTTAACATGAGGTGGGCGGTATTGTTTGTTTTTTTTATTTTTATTTGGAGTTTTTTTTTGTCTTGGCCACTTCAAGTTATCTCAACTAAGTAATTTCAATATTTTAATATTTATGTCAAGGTATTACTTGTGTTGCTCTACTGCGGTGTGTTATGTTTTGGTAGGTGTTTCTTGTGTTGGGTGTTTAGTCTTGATTGGTGTTTTCTTGTTTTAATTTTGGAGTTGTATTAATAAAAGAAAAAAAAAATCAGGTGCAGGGTTTGGGTGGCATGACTGCCATCCCTGCAGGGCGAAGTTGGACTTTTTTTTTTTTTTTTAAGTTTTCATTTTTGAACTTTTTAGTGTTTTTTAGTGTTTTTATCTAGGTTGTCAGATCCCTGACCTGTGGAAGATGTCGGCTACTTTCCTGGGGGATTTCTTGCTGCGACTGGGACAAAAGCCTGCGGGATGCAGACGCTCAAGAACACCATCCGCTTCCGCTAGAAGGACCAGGGCAATGCTGAGGCCTTCCCAGAACGAGTTCGCTTTCTTCGGGGGGGTCGTCTTTGGGGTCCTGGGACTTTCGGCGGAGGACTTGGTCTGCATTCAACGGGACAGGCCTTCATGCTTCTTCGATGTCACTTTGGTGGCTGATGAGAAGCACCGGGGGGCATTGGAGATGTGTAGGGTGAGTGTTGGTAACATCGAGCTTCTCCCCTACTCCACAGAGTCTCTGTGGAGGACCGAGAGGAGTATGTTGATGGTCCATGTTTTCAACCCTTTTGTGTCCGTGGTTGTGGTGAGGGATTTCGTGGGGAGGTATGTTGACGTCCTTCTGGGTCAACAGGAAGAGAGAGACGAGCTGGGTGCCTGGACCGGATGCAGGCATTTCACCATTCGTCTGCGTCCGGACCCTGTGGGATTTGAGGAGTTTTGCCACTCTCCTGCACAATTTTTACCTGGGTAAGGCAAAGGGCTACCTTTTTTATTCAAGGCAGCCTTCCACATGTTCTTTGTGTTTTGGCCAGGGAGACATCGGCCGGAGGTGTCAGACCATGAAATGCTAGCCGTGCCTGGAGCAGGGCCACATGGCCAAAGACTGCACCGGACCTCGCTGCTGCACTAGATGGGGGAAAGAGAGCCACCTTGCCTGGGGCTGCTTTCTCATGCCGAGGTTTGCCGAAGTGGTCCGAGGGAAGACTGCAACGGCGACAGTTGGAGACACTTTGTCTGTGGTGACTGTGAGGCAGCCAGGTGCAGCAGCAGGCGGTGCAGAGACTGAGGATGGGCCAATCATGGCCAGGATTGAAGGGGCACCACCCATGGTCTCTTCAGCCGGGGCTCTGGCCTTTGAAGGGTCTGAGCCTCCTGGCACCACCATGGCCTGTGAACAAGGTTTTGTTTTGGTGACTGGGAGGAAGAAGAGGAGAAAGAGTGGAGGTTGTCTTCTCCAGGGCTGCCTTGAGGGAAGGAAAGGACTCTGTACCCTCGAAGACTGGCCGGAAAGCAAGCTTCTCGTCTCCTGTGAATTTGATGACCGAGTTTTGTTGGACTTGATGGGGTCTCCTTGGGAGACTTTGACTGTGGTTGGGGAGCTCCACCAGCACATGGTGGAGGAGGAGAACCTTTTGGAAAGTTTTCTAGAGAATTGTTAATTTTATTATGATTTTATGGATTTTAATTGCGTTTTACATTTAACATCGATTGTATTTAACTGTTTTACTGCAAAGTCATTTTAGACCTGTTTTTAGAGCAATGTCTCATGTTGTATGTAATTCTTTGTGTCTTATATGTACACTACATGGACAAAAGTATTGGGATGCCTGACCATTACACCAACAGGCACTTTAATGACAATGCATTCAAATACATAGACTTTAATATGGAGTTGGTCCCCCCTTTGCAGCTGTAACAGCTTCTGCTCTTCTTGGAGTGTTTCTGTGGAAATTTGTGCCCATTCGTTCTGTATTCCATTTATGAGGTCAGGCACTGAAGTTGGACGAGAAGGCCTGGCTCGCAATCTCCGTTCCAGTTCATCCCAAAGGTGTTCGATGGGGTTGAGGTCAGGGTTCTGTGCGGGCCGGTCAAGTTCTTCCACACCGAACTCATCCAACCATGTCTCTATGGACCTTGCTTTGCGCACTGGGGCACAGTCATGCGGGAATAGAAAAGGGTCTTTCCCCAAACTGTTTCCACAAAGTTAGAAGCATAGCGTTGTCCAAAATGTCTTGGTATACGGAAGTTTTAAGATTGCCCTTCACTGGAAGTAAGGGGCCTAGCCCAAACCCTGAAAAACAGCCCCACACCATTATCCCTCCTCCACCAAACTTCACAGGTAACGTTCTCCCGGCATCCGCCAAACCCATACTCGCCCATCTGACTGCCAAACAGAGAAGCATGATTTGTCACTCCATAGAACACGTTTCCACTGCTCCACAGTCCAGTGGCGGTGTGCTTTACGCCACTCCATCCACCGCTTGGCATTGGACTTGGTGATGTGAGGCTTGCATGCAGCTGCTCGGCCATGGAAACCCATTCCGTGAAGCTCTCGCCGCACAGTTTTTGTGCTTACTTTAATGCCAGTGGAAGTTTGGAACTCTTCAGCTATAGAATCAGCAGAGCGTTGGCGACTTTTACGCACCGTGCACCTTAGCATTCGTTGACCCCGCTCTGTGACTTTATGTGGTCTTCTGCTTCGTGGCCGAGTTGCTGCTGTTCCTAAATGCTTCCACTTTCCAACAATACCACTTACAGCTGACCGTGGAATATCCAGCAGGGATGATATTTCACAAACCCTCTTATTGCAAAGGTGGCATCCTATCACAGTACCACGCTTGAAGTCACTGAGATCTTCAGAACAACCCATTTTGTTTCACAGATGTTTGTAAATGGAGACTGCATCGTTGGCTGCTTGATTTTATACACCTGTGGCAATGGGTCTGATGGAAACACCCGAATTCAATAACTAAGAGGTGTGTCCCAATACTTTTGTCCATAGAGTGTATTTGCTCTCAAACGGTCTTGATGTGGGGATACTGCTCTTGGGTTGTTTAGATACTTCGCATTGAGTGACCATTGGGGTGTCCCGATTGGTTGACTTCGTTGTGACGTGTCCTTATTAGTTGGCTTGTGTTACTCTTTTGGGTTAAGTTTTTTACTTTGGTGGTTTTTGAATTTTATTGTATCGTGGATGTTTAATAAAGTTCAGTTTCCAACGGTCGACCGCGGTCCAAAAGCATCGAACGGAAAATCCCCGAAACAAACAATTCGTAAGTTTTAAATTGCCCGCCCGGCACGTGACCCACCGCTTTGTTTCAGCCACGCGCGCGTCAGTCGCTTACGGCGGTGCTTGCGGTCAAGTGACCCCGATTTTTGGCTGAATAATGGCCCCAAAGCGCAGTTCGCATACGCCAAAGAGAAGCCGCAAAGTGCTTCCTCTACGCGAACAGGTTGCTAGGATCTACGGTAAGAACGAATCTTCTATCCGTTCGTCTGCGAAGAACGAAAACGAAACCCGCGCTAGGTTCGCGGTCGCGCCTCAGACTGCGAAGCTTCCAGCCACGGTGCGTGGGAAGTGCTTCGTTAAGATGGAAAAGGCGTTGACTTTGTGGGCCGAAGACACGAACAGAAAAAGTGCTCCGATCGACGGCAACGCGTTGAGTCTGTACGAGGACTCCGGCAAGGGATCCCCTGAAACGAGCGACACGACGCCGTTTACTGCAAGTAAGGGATGCGTAAGCAGATTCGGGAATATGAAAGTTACGTCACGTCACGGTGCTCACGTCATTCACGTCGCTTCATCTCATCATCTAGGCACTGTGTCGTCATCGCATCATCACAAGATGGGTGAGTACAGTACAATAAGATATTCACCTAACTTTTATTACAGTATATTGTTATAATTGTTCTATTTTATTATTAGTTATTGTTAATCTCTTACTGTGCCTAATTTATAAATGAAACATTATCATAGATATGTATGTACATGAAAAAACATTTTCAGACATCCGCTGGGCGTCTTGGAACGGCTCCCCTTTAAGAAATTAACTGTGAACATTTTGAACAATAAAAGAGGATGAGGTAGACATAATATACTTTTTTTATTGTCAAACAGGCTGAGTTTAAAAAATGTGCCAAAAATAAAGTGCAGATAACAGTAAATGGAAGTTATTGCTCATAATTCATATATTTAAATAATTTAATAAGAATATAAAATACATGTCATTCCCATTTTCATGTGGAAAAGTTAATACTAATTTTTGTAGTTTTCATCTGGAAACCAACTATATGTTTTATATAAGAAGTAACAACAAAACAACCATGTAAGAATGCGAAATTCCCTTTGATTTCATACAACAAATTATCAGATTGTGTAAGGGATTGCATTTTTTGCACTTTACATGACAACGATAATACATTTCATACTGCTTATTTAAAAGCAGATTCTAGCAGCATTTCACAATTAATAATTACAATGTCTATGAGTGTTTAAAAAGTACAGTAATAAATGGGGAACAGAATCTGTCAACGATCAATAACCACTTTTGAAATGTGGTGTTGCGGAGCTCAGTGTGGATGCAGAAGTCATGAAGCAGGGTACACACACACGAAACACAGGCTGTTGGACTGCAGGAGGGGAGCACCGGAAGCACACTATCTGTGCAGCTATCTGTTGCTGAACCTGGTGCACAGCTTGAATTTTGCTTTTCAGCAACAAACCATTTGCTGTCCAACTTAAGAGACAAAAGCATTTTCTGGGTGTGGGGTAGGGAGTGTTATTATGATTATGGCAACAGTTACTGTTGGCTATCACATTGCTTCTGTACTTATAGTATATTATGTAACTACACATCATATATGGAGCCTGTTAAGAAAAGTTTTTCTTTTGTATGACATTAACATGTCAGTTCAAGTAAGTTGTAATACTGTACTATAAACTATCACTCATTATTCACGAAAGTATGCACAAGTTATGAGACTCCGTATTATTTCACTTCATTGCTTACAAGAGTCAGACAAAATAAACAAAGCTAGAGAGTGTTAAACATTGTGGTGCATTAAGATTGTGTCACACTCAGCCTCTGCATGTCATTGCAAAGTTTAAAAAAAACAGCTGAATATGCTGAATTTAACATTTCTTGAAAACAGTGTTAAAGTCACATTGGCCAAAAACGCGACTGTTTCAGAAGTTAGCTGTTGGGGAAAGGAACAGACGCTAATCAAGATGACGTATAAGAGCTGAATTTCATGCCAATTCAACTTAAAAATAGTAAACAGCACAAAACTGGTAAGTGGGATATTAAATATTAAATAATATTAAAGCGGTGAAAGGAAAAGTACTTGAGCGCTGTAAAATGGGGTAAAAGTGATGGTGATGTTGTTGGAAACCTGTAGTCCCCACCAGCAGAGTCCATGCTGTGTGATCTGCGCAGGCATGTTACTGCAAGCCTGGTTGTTTTAGTGCGCAAGGAGGCGCGAGCAAGACTTGGCGGGAACGTTCTGCAGTTCAGCGGGAATTTTGAGCAATTTTGAGAAGTGTCGCTTCAGCCTGAAAAATGATTCAAATCGGGCAAGTTGTGTAATATTTATAATTATTTACATTTTATCGTGAATGAAAACAAAATATAGGCTGTAGACCTGTGTGATACATAAATATTGATTTTTAGTTTTTGAGTCATTTTGGAATTGTGTAGTTACTGAATAAATACTAAACAAGATCACTGGAGTGCTCTTGAATACCCAGGTTTATCATTTATTCACTGTCGTCATATGTTTTAGCAAATCAGACAAAACACCCAATTCTGCTTCTCCTTTCAAGACATATTTTTCTCTGGCACTTTGCTGAGTTTAAGTGATTTCTAAATGAAAGTGGTGGGCAAAGTATCTGCTGTTGTATCTTTTGCATTCACTTTTTTCTGTTGTTCGCCTGCTCCCATTCATCGACTTTTTAGCATTAAATTTTATCAGAATCCTTTCTAGGATGTACATCTTGTTTCCAGTAGGAGAAAAACAGGCTGAGGTATGTTTTTTTTTTTTTTTTTTTTTTTTTTTTTAATGAAATTTGCTCTTCAGAATTGATTTTTTTTTTTTGCTTCAGGTAAATTGTGGGTCTCTTGAATGATGAACGAACGAACGAATTTCACCAGAAACATCAAACGCTTGCAAAAAATGTATGCAAACGCTTGTAAAAGACTTATGGCTGTACTGATGCGTCTCCGTGGGAACTGTGCATCACTTGGACAGTCTGAAACTAACGTATCTACTTGTAGTAGAAGGGGAACCTATCTGTCCGAGACTGCTTAGTGTCTAGGTTTTGTTAGCAGAATTATGGAAAATTACAAATAACTTTTTTGAAATTTCTACAGCATGCAGTTCACAGAACTGTACTCATTAAATGGGAAAATTTGGAACAATGGTAAAAATACCTAGGTGTGGTAAAACTCTCTTCATGATATCATTGAGTACCAAAATGACCCCGGGATGACATTCAAGAAACTGCAGGTCTCTCTTGCCTCAGCTCAAGTCATTGTTTGTGACTGCAAAAGCAGTCAAAAGTGCAAAAATGGAATACAGAGTGGCAGGACTGACACCACAGCTCAGTGAAAATGATAAAATCACATCTGCAGTTTGCCAGCAGGCACCTGGATGTCTCTCAACACTCCTGCACATTTATGAATCAAAAGTGGATATTTTTGGATGACATAGACACCGTTGCATCTGATGAAAAGCAAATATGGCATTGCAGAATAAGAACCTTCTACCAGCAGTCAAGCATATTGATGACAGTCTAGGAGATTGATGGTCTAGGAATGATTTGCAGTCATGGGACCTGAGCACTGTTCTATCATTGAAGGAAAAAAGAATTCGTCTTAGTGTCAGTTGAAGTTGATGCACAAGGTCAAGCAGCAAGACAGTTATTTCAAACCTTCAAGCAAGCCAATATCAGAATGGCTAAAGGACAATTTTAAAGTTATTAAATGGCCTAATGAATGAAAGTGTTGTGGAAAGAACTGGAAAGAGTTGTTAGTGATTGAATCCCTGTTGAATTCCTCCATGGCAATGTGAAATGCTAGTCAAGAGTTAAAAGAAACACCATCCAATGTAGGTAAAAGTGGTGCAACAGATTGCTGGCTGGACATTTCATCTGAAATCCCAAAGAAATGACATCGAAACTACTGGAATCACTTCTTCTCTCTAAGGCTTTATTCATATACAACCACAATTGAGAAACAGATCTGATCAAATTTAATGCTAAAAAGCTACAAAAGTGGAAGAGCAGCAAATACTTTTCACAGCACAGTATATTGAGATGTATCGCTGCTTCTGTGAGACAAGTGAGGCTTGGGCTTCAGGTATGGTAAAGTTACATGTGTTTGCACGTTGATACTGTGGAGAAATATCTTCAGATCTCTGTGCTGCATGTACATGAGTATGGGCTAAGGGGATCACTCGACTTGAATTCATGTCTAATTGTACTGGGGAGACAAGTTCAGTTGACTTTTGGTGATCACTTACCTAGGCTCAGGTTTGCAGAGGTCATTGTTTTTGTCCCCTTGTTATGTTGCTTTGCAGGGACACGCTACATTGTGTTTTAAACATGCAGTTTAATAGTTTTATGTTTATTGTTTATTTCAGTAATAATTCAAGGAAACTTATTTCAAATCCTATTCCTGCTGTAATATGGATGAGGGAGCAAGTAACATAGTTATTATACATAGTTACTGACTTTGGGCTGCAAGGTTACAGGCTCATATCCTGTCTTTAGGTGCAGTACCCTTTAGGAAGGTACTTACTCTGATTTAGTTCAGTAATTTACTTAGTTATATAAATGGGTGAGTAACAGGCAGTTTAACATAGAAATGCTTTGGAGAATGGTATCAGTTAAATATCAGCTAAATGAATAAATGCAGTAGCCTTGAGAAACGCACTTCAATCAATCAACCAATAAATAAATAAATTTATTAATTAATTGGCAAAGAGTTACAAGTAGCTTAATGCAGTTTTCCCCGTACTTAAAAAAAATTCCATTACCAATACATTTCCACAATACGATAAACATCCCACATTCAAGCAGACACCCAGCAAGACAAAACACATAATTGCTTAAGAATTTTCTATTCTCCAAAATTTTCATGATAACTTAAGAAATTTGTGCAGCTGGCTCATAATACATCAGAGTCCATAGTTCAGCAAAAAATGTTTTCACATGATTTCAAGATGAATACACTTCACAAGAATTAAATTAAATCAGTTAGTGCTCATGATGTTTCACAGTGCAATAAGTGAGAATAAAAATTCTTGTAATAATTCAAATGCATTCCCAACACTGTACACAGAGAATGGTTTTTGTCAAAACACAAATAGCACACAAAGCAATCATCCTTTAAAACTCTAAACCATGCTATAAAAATCCACACAGTAACAAAAATGTAATCTTTTAAATGTACACTTGTACATCTACAATAAAACCATCAACGTTAAAGTCATAAAGCAATACAAAAAACAAATTCAATAAAATCAATTAAAAACCATACATAAACACAATAAAAATCACTACATTACTAACTTATATCACTTATTATTATCACTTAATCCCATCCTGCCCAGTGACCCGGTCAGAGCCCTTGGTACTCTGAGGAATACTCAACCTGGGAGGAGTGTTGAACACATTTGCACTGCAGTCCCGCTTACTTCCTTCTTGCTGGCATGGGAGGCTTCTTCTTGGTCTTTTCGTGTAACATCTGTGCATAACAGCCCACTGCTTGCCTTCCTGCCTCTCTTCTTCCTGATCCCATTACTGTCTTTAGACTTGGCTTCTGTGCCTGGGGGGACAGACCACCTGGGAACACAAGAACTATACTTGCTGGGGTTTTTCCACCTCCACTGGCCACTGCTGCCATCACTGTCACCGTCTTTACCACCGTGTCCTTCTGTTCCTCAGCCACCCTCGAGTTTGCCTTCTCCCAAGGAACCTTGGGAGGCTTCCAATGAGTGTGCACTTTGCGCATCAGCGAGGGCCCACACAGTTCTTGGTTTTACAGAAAGCCCAGAGGCACTGCCCACGTTTCACGTCCTATGCTTTGTGTTCCTAGATCTCACACAAGTGGCAGGAAGGAGGCTGTCCTTGATTTAAAAAAAAAAAAAAAAAAAAAGTTAGCATGGGAGCCCCTCAATATTATAGGGTGGAGGGTGGCTGTCTGCCCTTGTAGAATCTGAGCATAGGCCCACACCAAATTGCCAGGGCACCCATCCTTAACCATCCAACTGGTCCCCTTTACACCCACAAAGTGGTTTAAAAACCTTTCAAGTGTGCTTGCCAGAACAAAGGGGCCCCTCTCAACTACTGTCACATCCCTACAATTCTCCATCCAAAAATCTTGCATTTTGTAAAAAAACAAGCCAGGGACCTTAACAAATTTCTCTTAGGGTCTTGCAATAGAAATCCTCATCTAGAATCAGGTTGAAGTAGTAAGTTGGCCCATTCCATTGCAGGCAGATGACCTTCTTCAAAACAAGATCTAGAAATCCCTGTACAACATCCCTGATGAAGGGTATACGATCTCAAAATCCAGCGGCATCCTTAGAGTTTTTCCAGGACAAGTGGATGGGGTTCTTAATTTTGTTCACCTTCCTCTGGTTGAAAAATAGAATTCCTGCACTAGAAATTCTTTTAGAAGTAAAATCTCATTCATTCTGCAAGTCATCCGTTGAGCGGTTATGCCACCCAAAACCACACACATTAGACTCTGCGGGCTACCCAAATAAAATAAAGCCGTAGATATTACACTTTGATCTTAGCCAAAAGCCAGAAAAGCATAACGCTGTAAACCACTTTGGAAAAAAGCCTAATCTAAATGAGTTAACAATAATAATAGTATTTCAGTGGTGAGGATAGACTTACATTACTGATAGTAGCATGACTAGTGTTAGCATAATGTTAGAATGGCCCCTTACACTGAAGGTGTGTAATCTGATATTTCTGACGTATTTGATGTAATCTGATGCGGAATCTCAAATTTTTGTGTCCTATGTTTATACACCTCTATCACAAAGAAATGAAAGTGGATACAAAAGGAAAAATGGCAGACTAAAATATTCCTTCCCTCAGTAACAGTTCTATCCCCAAGCCAGTCAGGGGAGATATGAACAAATTTGCTTGCTCCCTTTTACTTGTTGGATCTCAACTACATTTTATTGAAAATATCAAAAGATGGGACTCTGTCATCTGAGTTTATACTTGGATGATCACATGTGTTGAAAGAACCTTAAAAGCACTTACACATTTCTCCCTTAAGCAGACTGAATGGCTCTGATCAAATTTCTGCCTCAAGTAACCTAACTCGGAACTGAAATCATTACACTGCAGTCTACTGGGAATTCTTTACTTGAACGTGCAGGTGATATTGTTGTTCCCGTTCAACCAGGTTAGATTTTAGAATAACACTGAAATCCTTGTGGTTCAGGTTTCAGGGTGCCTTCCCTTGACAATGCTGTGCACAAACTGCAAGGCTAACACGAGGATTTCTATTGCCGTGTTTTATTAGGTGTCCTGGATACCATGTAGGGTTCGGCATTAATGGCTGTCTGTTTGGAACAGGTAATGGACTCAATTTTTTTTTAGATGGGCAGGCAAAATTGTTCTGGCATTCCTTAGATGGACAGAAGCACAACAATTTAAGATAAAATAGTAAGTCCATATAAATAGTGTTTGCATTTGTAATTTTATGTCTTTTTCTTACTAGAGACCATCAAATGTCAGGAACACACAGAGATGTGAATTGTGGTGAACTCAAGTTTTGAGTTTATTTAAAGTGAGACTGGAACATGAGGCTGTTTGGAAGCGTAACAGGTTAATAAACGTGGAATTAGACAGGGAATTTGACAGGGACTCTGGATTTCACATGGAGAAGGATTTGGATGTGGTGTTTTGGATTTTGGAGCAGGTTCTTATATAGCTGTGAACCATGACTGCACAAATGAGAACCTGCAGGGGACTGCTTGTGCTGTGTCTTTATGTTCTCCTCCATAATGGTTAAAATGGTGCTGGTCTGTGAGGAGATGACTGTGGTAAAGGTGGGGACCTATTGTTTACAGATCCTGGAATCTGTGACACTAAATTTTTCAAAAAACAAAGCAAAATAAACAAAGCAAAAAAAATATTAAATAATATACTATCCTTCATTTTCGGATACTACTTTAATATGCTGAACCTGTACCTCCTGTTATATTCGAGTTACAAATTTTCCAAGATGTAAATATTTCCAGTTTTTTTGGATTATCATTACTGTTCTAAAGTTTCTCTTGCTGAGTGAAAATGGCCTCCGTTCCTGTTTTCTGCCACTAGAGGGGAACGCACTCAGAAGGGGGATGGGAGGAGAAAGGGTGGAAGGAAGAGGAAGTGGGGGATGTGTGGGAGGGTGGTTTGCAGTCTCTTACGGATTGTTAAATTCACACTATTTTTATTTATAATTGCTATATCCAAAACTTTTACAGAAACTGCCCAGTGAATAAATAGAGGTAGGTGTCTATTAAACTTTTTTTATGGTTAGGGTTATGTGGCTATTTTTTAACAAACATGTCAATATGATGAATCTGTCCCATCCTTGTGGCCAGTAAAATACAGTCAGATTTTAAGGTGAAACCCTTTTTGGCACTTTTTGTAACTTAGTACTTTTCTTTGCAACACTGTTTCATTCATCTGAAGCAAAGAAGTGACATGTGAAACAACATGAAACCACCTCGCCTGTAAACAGTGCAGAGGAGGTTGTGGGTATAACATTTTTCAGTTTCCGTTGTTTTAAAGTATACTTACATATTTTTTGCTTTGTGTTATTCATATTCATAGATAAAATACAACTGGTGTCCTGTTCAGGTTGCGTTCTGTCTCATACCCATATTTGTAGTACAGCGTGACACTGCGATCCTGCATTGTGTGAGCAGTTTTTAAAAACAAATAAATAGACTTAAAGCTAATTTTTAAGTAATGTGAGCTTTATATGATGTTTTTGACAAACTAACCTGTGAATAAATTGAAGGATTAAGCTGCATTATTAATATTTTATTGACTGGGATGTAGTGGTTAGACTTATGTTAAACCAGATGTTTGGTCATGTGTTAAGGCTTAAGTGTAAGGCAAGGTGTAAATACACTTCAATATTTGCTCAATGCTGTGTATGTTCTTAACGTGTAATATATACTGAAAGTTTACTGGGTTCCATTTTCTTGTGCCCAGTCTGAACGTCTTTTTGAAAAACAGTGTTCAAAAAATGTATTGTAATTCATTTATTATGGTGGCTTAGGTAGTAATGCTGCTGTCTCACAGCACTTGGTCTATACAAATGTAAGTTTGAATACAGCTTAGTCTGTGTGGAATTTGCATGTTCTCCCCGTGTTTGTGTAGGTTTCTTCTAGGTGCTCTGGTTTCCTCCCACTGTCCAAAGGCGTTTGTTTCTGGTTAATTGGTCACTAAGTTGCCCATGGTGTGTGTGTGTGTGTGTGTGTGTGTGTGTGTGTGTGTGTGTGTGTGTGTGTGTGTGTGTGTGTGTGTGTGTGTGGGCACTCTGGTGGATGGTTGTCCCATCCAAGGGCAGTTTCAGTAAGCAGTGAGTGATTTCAGGATAGGCTCTGGACTGCTGCAAAAAGTTGATGAAAGTGGGTAGATCTAATGCCGTTTGCTTCATGGTTGACACGGTTTTTTAGTTTCTGAGAAGACAAATCAAAAAGCAACCAACAGTTGTAAAAAGGGTTTCGGAGTTGGTTTTATGCAGAAATTGGGCTATTGAATCATTAAAACTGTTGGCATGGTGTATCGTAGCACAGTAGGTAGCACTTGTTCCTCGTAGGTTGTTGGCTCTGTTCGAATCTGGCCCAGTGTGCAGAGTCTGCACGTTCTTGCCATTTCTCTGGCTTTCCTCCCGCACCCCAAAGAAGTCCTCTAGCTCACTTGGTGACAGAATTTCCCCAAATGTGAACGTCAGTGTGTGCACTTTGTGATGGACTGGTACTTGATTCAGAGTTCGCCCTTTCCTTATTTGTCTGAACGTAGGTTCAAGGCCACTGTAAATCTGAGTTGATCAGTGGTTACATAATATGGAGGGATGCGCTCCAATAGGCCTCCAAACTGAAATTAAAATAAAGAAGCAGCAGGGCATACGTCCTCTTGTGACCGGTGTGCCACATGTGCACTGTATTTATTAATGTAGCATTTTTGTTAATAATTTGTAACATAAGAGTAATTACACAAAATGTGCCTTTTGACTAAAACGATCTTTTTCCAGAATGTATGAAAAAAAAAAAAAAAAAAGTTGTATGAAAAGGTTGCAGAGTAGTGAGGAATGTATTTTGCGAAACCAAAACTTACCCTGGCTTACCAACCATGATATATTAATGATTTTATAAAAATGAGGCGAGAAGAAATTCATAGCCGTTTTGAAATATAGACTGTAGTGAGAAGTTTCAATTCAGATGAAGAAGAATTGCAGGGAAAGGCTTTTGCTTATGTGTGCCAGCATATAACCTACCTTTGGAGTTCTAGCAACCCGAGGGAGTTCAGGTACGATTCATCATTTCCACATGCTAAGGCTGGTTGTGTTGCATCTGCCTTTGCTCTGCTGGGAGTACATCGTACAGCGTACATGAATGCAGCTCGTACTGCAGTCACCAAGTGTGAAATAAAACTGATGAAGAAATGCCGTTTCCTCAGTTCTTTTGGACGTTTTCCTTCATCCTAAGACAGTTGTTCTCAGCAGGCAGTGTAGCGGTTTTGTAATCTGGACAGGGCTGGAAGTACGTCGTATTCTCGAGCTAGGTGATCTGAACCGAATGCACGTACAGGAAAATGATATGTTGTTTGGATAAAAGAATCAGATCAGCAGTAATAATTTTTTGGGCCAACAATATGCTTTAAAAAGATTAAACATATTTAAAATGATATGAGCTGATATTTAGGTTGTGTTTGACACATTAGTCTTTGCAATGCCTTGCATTTTTAGCTTACTTACAGAATAGTTTAGGTAAATTGACTTTATACATTTTGCAATGCAAAACTGCCCTTCTTTTGTACAAAACTACTGATTTTTCCATTACAAAGAATACGTTTCTTACTGCTTAGTGACATGATATCAGTTTGCTTTTATTTCATGTTATTCCACTTAAGAACACGTAGAGTTCTTGCCTGTTATTAACACGCTTCACTAATCGTAGTTAGAAAAAGTATATTAAAGTGTGTTGTATATAAATATATGAACAATATAATTTAATACAGTTGCATGTGTGTAAAATATATATGTATAAATAGCATGTATTCAGTCTATATACAGTATTAGTATTATGTTGATAGGTTAATGTTTCGTTGAACAAGTCCGTTTTAAATATATGCGTTTTAAAAGTGGGTCTACATTTATATATGAAATGTGTGATCTAAGGATTCAGTTAAATCTAAAGTTCTGCTGAGAATTTTTTGTATTAGTGTTTGCTGTTATTTTGTGCTGCAATTCTTTTTTTAAATTTTTATTAGAAAACAAAATTAAATGTTTATCTGTTTTAATTTGAAAAGGTAGGATTAATGTCCAGTTTCACACTAATGTTATGCTCCTCATTCCCCTTTCCCAAAAAGCGTAACAGTGGACTCAAAGACCGAATAAGACAATGAACATAGCAGGTTTTCCTCTTATTTCTCCATTGCATCGCAGTAGTGAGATCTGCTACAGTTAACCCTCACACACACGCACTTACACCCAACCGCACCCCGACCGCGTGCGCGCACACGCTCACTCGAGCACGTTTCTTGCCTTCTCTTTGCATTCGCTTGTGCCGCTGCCTTATGCTTCACCTCCTCCCCCTCTTTCTGGTCCACGGGCTGTTGCGGCTCAGTCTGACTGTGTTTTTTCTGACTGTAAAACATCTTCCTCCCGCCCATTTCATTGTGCTCGTCGTCGAGGCCCTTTGTGCTGCGGCTGTAGGCAGCTTCCTCCCTCCCGCTGTCCCCTCCCCCTTCCTCTGCGGGGGGGAGGCAAGGGGGGGTGGGAGGAGCCAGAGAGCGAGCCCGCGAGTGAGACAGTCATATCGGCGCTCTGTCTCGTGTTCTCCCTCCCGAAGTCCACGTGAAGCATTACAGAATGTAGTCTGGCCTAACAGCTATTAACCCCCTTCACTCTCTCGCCAGCTGTCATGCTGTTTTGCAGCATGGGGGGGGGCAAAAGGGTTAAGCGGTGTGGGATAAAGGAATTCGGAATTTATAACTTAAAAAATGTACAGTATGTTGTCTGTTTCAGTAAGAAACAAGAGCTGGCCTGTTTATTTCAGATTAGATAACTGGAATTAGATTTTCAACATGTGCTTTTTTCTTGTTTTCCTTTTTACTGACACATATTTTGTGTGTTTTAAAATTGTTGACTCAAGCGGTCATTGCCTCAAACGGTGGGATGTGCCACAAGCATGACTTTATGTGCGCTCATATGCAAGCGCGCTTAACCGATGTCCTTTGACAGACCGAAGTTACGGAAGCGAAAGATGACAAATAACAAGAAAACAGGATAGCGTTTTTCTTTTTCGTCTGCTGCGAAAGGCCTCTGCTGGTGGCCGGTGGAACTGCAATGGAAGTAGCAGACATGTTGGGTGCTCTGAGAGCAAGTTTGCAGCAAGCGTGCTACAAAATGGCTGACTCGGGACTATTCGCTGGTGAAGGGGAGGGGCTATTGTTAGGAATTTAATTAAACATTTTTCCCTCCATTATTTGCGCTTTAAGCACTGCATTAATATTCCGGTAAACATTTTAGGACATTTAAACATAACGTTTGGATAGTTTGAACTGCTCTGTATCAATTATTTAATTTGTTTATTTTGTTATACACTGATTTTTAAAATTTTTTTTATATACGTGTCACGTTGCAGACGCTGACCTTATTTACAGAAAAAGGAGAGAAAAGAAGTTATCGAAGGCAGAGGTGTTAAACAGAACATAAAGTAGTTTCAGAGGAGACTTACGAAATACGTACATTATGACTTTGAACTTTCATCTTTTGAAAGGCTGGTCGACTGTTTAAAAAATGGTTTTTACCAGAATAATAATAATAATAATAATAAATTATCGAATGCTTGGGCACCGTTAAAAGCAATATATATGGATTTTTATTTTTATACCAATATATATGGATTAGATTGCTGCTCGTGTGACTCATCCATCCATTGTTGAAAATCGCTTATCCTGAGTGGGGTCGTGGCGGTCCGGAGCGTTTCCTAGAATCGTAGGCACTAGGCCGAAACTTCCCCTGGATGGGACGACAGCCCATCGTAGGGTGACCACGCGCGCACAGCCATTCACATTCGCACATACGCACTACGGGCAGTTTGGAATGACCGGATAACCTTAAACGTATGCCGTTGTACTATGGGAGGAAACCCGCACAGACTCGAGGAGAATGTGCGAACGCCACATAAGCTGAGTTGAATCCCAAGTCCTGCCTGAACAACCTAGGCACTGTGCAGCAACAGCACTTCTTGCTGACCTGTAGTGTAGAGCAGTATCGATGAATGAATATGTCTGGCCTATCAAGGCATTTTATTACCGATATACTTAGTTTGGCATGCGTAAGGTTCTTGTACAATCTTCTCGTGATACTCCTCATGACTCCTCCCACTCCTCTGCTGACTTTGGCGCCCCCACCCCCCATTCTCCTTGCAGCTCCGCGCACCCCTCCCCCATTCCGTGCTAGCAGTTCTCCATGCGGCACCCTCCCTCTGCTCGCGTTCCCTCTGCCTCCATGTGCTTCGTTCCATGTTAATTCGTAGATTTTCTTGCTCCTGGAGGTCTGCGGCCGTCTGGCCTATAGCTTTGATGGAACGTATTCATTTCTGAGCCAGATGGAAAGAATTTTGTGCTGGTCTTAATCGTGTTCCGTGTTCTGCTTCCAGTAGGAACCACTGTCCACTGAAGCAGATCTGATTCTGCCTTGATTTGCGAAGGCACTTTATTTCTTCATATTTAGTGTTACTTCTACATCTGCACATTGTTTTAAATTGCAATTTAGATGCTGTTGATGATGTTAAAGGGGATGGTTCAATAAATTGGCCTATGCAACAATTGTTACTTTTAGTAACAGCATGACAAGTACTCTCCACGTCACCTGTCTGATATATCAGTGCCTTTTTTAAATAGATTTATGTAACCTAATGTGCCATGGAGGGAAAAAAAAAAACAAGGTATGTGGGCTGTACCAATCATGGGGAAACAAGGGCACTTCCATCAGACCAGCAATTCTTCTGAGTATGTCTTTTTGCTACTTGTTACAAGTGCTCATATGCAGAAGGTTACAGGACACTTCCGCCTGCTTAAAAATACACTACAGCGTTCATGTTATGGTAATAGAGAAATTATGATGTGCATTCTTTGGTGAGATTTTCAATAATTGATGTCCCTTCTTTTATTAATGCTCTCCTCCAAAAGAAGAAGTGTGGAAACAAGAAAGAAAAGCAGGTGGATTGAGTTTCAGTTGATTTTTAAAGAGAATAAAAATTGGCCATATTTAAAGAGACTATGTAGCCGCTGGTAAAATAAATCTCAGTACTGTACATTTACATATGTTTTGTTCATAGTTTGAATTTGAATTGTCACCCACAGGATATTGTTGTACTTATGGCTATTTGTTCAACTAGTATTTTTCTGCACTCTGTACTTGTTTTTTTTTTTTAAACCTTGGGAGCCACCAGTAATAGTTTTTCCCTAGAGGGGAGGGTGGTTGGAAAAACACATGGGAGGGGTTTATGCTTTTCCTTTCATGTTCTTCATCAAACTGTAATGTCCTTGCAGTTTCAGCAATGCTCCAAGTACATCAGTGAAAGAAAACCTTGACTGAGTTATTTTTTTAAATAGCAAACATTGATGCTTTTAGCAAAATGATGCTTGTTTTTAAAACATCCAGTAGTGTAATACAAAAAGCTGCAGAGCATGAATATGCTATTCTGTGTGGAGATTCTTTGTGAAACCATTTTTACAACAGGAACTCAGTTAATTTTCATGTGTACGACTGTAGCGGGTTTGTGATGCCAAGCATCTGGTGGGAGGTGCTTATTGCTTTTTTTTCTCGCCTTTATGTTCGCTCTCTCTCTCTCCCGCTCTCTCTCTCGAAGCCCTGCCCCCATTTGCCTTCCTGCTTTGTGCACGAGAGGGACGGAGAGGAGGAGAGTTAGTCTGACTGTTGGTTGCCCAGAGCAGTGGTGTGTTGACGGAAAGAGGCCTTGTTTTGCTGTAGTCCTCCGCACCGTGTGACTCCTCCTGCGTGTTTGACTTCTACACCCTCGCGTCGATGGTAGCTACAGTCGGCTGGCCGTGTGACTCGGTTCAGCTGTACTAAAGGTCACCGAAGGCTCATAAAATAACAGAAAGCAGATAGATTGCACTTATTTAAGCGCTAAGGTAAGTTACGCATTTTTACCGCTTTTCTGTATTTGAGAAGCTAACCTTTTTGTTTACATTTTTTCTTATGAAAACTTGTGGCTTTGCTCTTTAAGGCAAATTTTTATTTGTGAAATGGATTAAATTTTTTTTGGAGTTTGTTATTTTTAGTGGATTTTCTTCTGATTTGAAGTTACATTCCTCCCTTTGAGAAGGGTGTGATGTGTGTGTAGGTGTAGGTGTAGGTGATGGGGTAGATGTGCATGATGGAAGGTTTAAAGGGAAATGTTTTAACGCATGTATTTCAGTCTGTTGGGACCAAGTCAGTGTTTCATGCTGCTGTCGATTACTTGTCATTTTAAGCGCTACTTTTGTGTCTCTAGTGGAAATTTAAAAATGATTTTTTAAAAATTTTTTATATTGAACTTTCAACAGTTGTATGACTCTGAATAGTAAAATATACAGAAGTTGTTTTTATTTAATCAGTTTTTGTACTTTTGATACGTTTCAAAAAGTAGAACCATCTGTAGTTGTCCAATTTCCAATTATCGGTATGTTTTACAGTGGCATAGGATATCGTGGAACTTTCTTAAGCCTTGGTAGGAAGTAGAAAATAATCAAATTTTAGGAATTAAGTGCAAATCATATTGCCGATATCAAAAATTTGTTTGTTTCTGCAGTTTCGCCCAGTTGGATTTTTCCCGCCAAATTAGCAGCACTTTAGGAGAAGGCTAGCTCCAGGATCCTAAATCTCTTGCACCATCTCTACGCCCCATATCTTCTCTTGCATTCAGGAACAACACTCCTCGTATTTTTACCATGAAGATGTGGCCTAGAAACAAGCTTTGGGGTTGAGATACGATCAGTCACTCTGCAAACTGGCTCATTTACAGTGTTTCACATTCTGGTAACGTTGCTCTAGAAACTCATTGTCACTTCACTTGGATAATGTTCTACCAACTTTTTAATAATTTAATTCCAATTTTCCCAACTCCTAAGGTTAAAGACTTTAAACAACAATGAGCAGCAACTGTTTTCTTAAATGCAAATTCCATCATTGTATAAATTCACACGTTAATAGTAACATAGTAGTACGAGCATGGTGCAAAAAAGATTGCGTTCATAATTTGTGATAATGCCTTTCGACTTGACTGGATAATTTTGACTTTATTTTCTGCCATTTGGATACTGTCCCTTTCACTTTACTACTCTTTTTTGTTTGCACGTAACATTTAGATTTTATGGACAATTCCAAACACAACTTTTTTCACAGATTTTTACCCCTTACTGGAATAACTGAATCCCAACTATAATTGGGTATAAACGAAGAGCCAGTTCATTGTTCGTTCTGTTTGTTGCCAGTAATTTTTGTTCTGCTAGCAATTTTTAATTTTTCTTATAAGTGTATCACATTATCTTGGACTTACCCTAAACTACATATGTGAACAGTGATCTAAACTACTGTCAAAATTTCAATTGTGCTCTTAACCCTTGTTAAATGCAGTAGGGTAAAGTAAGAATGAGTATCCCGGAGAGTCAAAGTCAACCTTTAGCAGCTACTCACATGGTTTTCAAGGTTGAGGACAGTAATAAAGTAGTTTACCGCTGCAGCACTTTACATGTTTATTTGGACTGTAGGAGGAAACACAGTGGAAAGTCTAGACAGAACCATTGTTGTACCCTCACCCAAAGCTTTTGCTCTAGAGTTGTGTGGTACTAGTGCTACCCACTATGCCACTGTACCATGCTATATGCAGTGGTAGCCAACAAACAACTTCTTTGATTTAGGTATTTTTGCTGCACATTTTGGGTGGGCTAAAAATTGGACTATAAGTGTTCAGTATCGAAGGATACCTTGCACAGTTTTAGGTGTTCATCACAGGTATGTGCAGACTCTGTCACGTTTTCCCCTTACTAGCTACCGGTTTCCCTGGCATGAGAATAATGCAATACTGCAGGCTGGGGATTCCAGTGAACACTGCAAAGAGACTACAGATGCAGTTCTGCTTGTTTGGGATAGCATATATATATATATCCGGAAAGCATACATTTACCAGGGGTGGTACTGAAATTCACTATTCCAGCATAATTCGGCTAGAATAGTTCTGCAGTGCAGGATTACTCATTTTATCCTTTCAGGGAATCCTACGGTCTTGTCTTTTTCATCAGTACAGTGCAGTGCAAGGTTATTTTTATTTGCAGGCTACCTGGTTATAAGATATGTTCTGTATCAGTTTTTACCATTGTTAAATATTTTAATGCTCAGATGGATTTTGATGCAGGCTGTGGTGTAACAATCTAAAGGTTGTAGCTATCTGAGTGATTCAATGATGGACACTGATTTAAAAGCCTGTACCTTAAAGTGAATTCCATCACTGTATTTATATAGCTTAGTAATACAGCATTGTAATACACTGTCTCTTAGCTATAAATGAAAAGATGTTTTAGAAGCAGCTGTTGGATAAATACCTCATATTTTTGTTTCTTGAGATAAGTTTTATTTTTTCACTGTAAGCTAGAGTGGAAATCCAAAAGACATGCATTTCAGGTTAACTGGTCATTCTAAATTGGACCTAATGTGCGAATCTGCAAATGGCTGTGTGTGTGGCCACCCTGCGATGGTCTGGCACTTGATCCAGGGGTCTAGCACCAACTGTTTGTTGGACAGGTTCTAGACCACCTCAACCTTCTTAGGGTTAAGCGGTTAATTATAATGAATAAATGGAAGGACGAATGAGTGGATGATATTTTACTTAACCTGATGTTGTATAACAGCAATTTTAATATTTATTTATCAAATAAATTTATATAACAATAATAATAATAATAATAATAATATTTGTTTTTTTTAGCACAAATTATCTTTCAGAAGCTAATTTAAGTTATATTTTTAAAAAATATTTTACTGCATTGGTTTTTGCATTTTTGGCCTTCAAAATGAACTCTTACAGAAGAAAAAGGTACTGTTTTTCAGTTTCTATAATTTTATAGGCACAACAATTTGTTCTTGGTGTTACATTTTTTATTTGAATTTTCATTTTGAAAAATGTTTCGTGCCTCAAATTAAGATGCTACTGTATTTGAAGGTCTGTTGAAAGATAAAAAAAAAAACAAAACAGTTCCTTCTGTTATCTGGCCACAAAGTTTATACATTTTTTTTTGTGTTAGATTACAAGTTCCCGATACTGTAGCAGTCTACTGTGAAATAGCAAGGGGAAGGTGGACTCCCCTACTTGACAGAAAAATTTATTATTGAGCAGTGGTTTGCCATTCTGGCTTCCAGTGATTGTGAGGTTAAAGGTTAGAGTGACGTCTGTGAGGAGCTTCATCGTCCTAGATATAGATCTCTGTTTCTTAGTCAGTGTCAACTGATCGCATAAGGTCACAAGGTAGCAACATGGTTACAACCATTGTCTTACAAACAAAAGCTGGGTTCAAATCTGTCTTTGTTCTGTAGTACTTTTGTGCAAGGTACTTACCCTGAATTTCTCTCATAAAATTTCCCCAGCTTTGTATAGTCCTTGCTTTGAAGAACAGCATCAGCTAAATAAATAATTAAGCAGTATAATATACCACATCTTGACAAAGGTGTCACCTAAATAATAGTTAATAATATTCCCAGTGCATGGGCTGTTTAAGCATGGGTTTGAATTCGGCTCAGTCTGTTTGGAATTTGCACCTTCTCTTAGTAGATCTCGTGATTTCTTATGGATGCTCTGGTTTCCTCCCACAGTCTAAAGACATGTATTTTAGCACAATTAGTCACTTTGCATTGTCGAGTGTTGGTATGTTTGTGCATGTTTGTGTGTGTTACAGCCACTCTGTAATAGACTGTCACTCCATCCAGGGCGTAGTTCCATAGTTTAGGGCCCAGTGAGTCTGGTATAATCTCTGGACTGTTGAAACACTGACCAAGATCAGTAGCTAAGGATAATCAATTAATGAATATTCTCTGAAAGCATTTTGTGCTAAAACTACAGATTAACCTGTTTCTTGTGGACAGAAATCGTGCTGAAAATAACTTAGGTATTTGACTTTAAAAAAAAAAAAAAAAAAAAAACTAAATTCAAGGAATCATATTGAAAAGCATTTCAGGAAAATAGCCCTGGAGGAATAAAAAGTAATAATGAGTATATAAATGAAAAAACAAGTAGAACTGCCATCTGACAGCGCCTGGACCATTTGGGTGTGAGTCCAAATGCAGTTCAGTGTATGTGGAGTTTGCACGTTCTCCTCGTGTCTGCATGGATTTCCTCCAGGTGCTCTGGTTTCCTCCCACAGTCGAAAGACATGCATTTCAGCATAATTGCCTACCGTGTGCACGTCTGATCACCCTGCAATGGTGTCCTGTATGGGGTGTAGTTTTGTAGCCCCTTGCCACAGAATTCCACGATGGGCTCCAGACCGCCTCGACCCTGACCGAGATAAAGCGGTTAAGGACAATGGATGGTGGATGGATAAACAAACAGTGTGTATTGTAACAGAAGGGGACTATGGAAGTAGCATAGTGGTTAGGGCTGCTGCCCTGAATTCAGTGGCCCCACACTGGAATCTCACCTCTTACTGGAGTGCCCTTGAGCAAAGTGCATACTTGGAACTTATGCCAGTAAAAATCAGCCCGCTGTATAAATGGGTAAATCATTGTAAATAGCTTAACATTATCTGCTGCTTTGTTGAATACAGTCAGCTGAATAAATAAATGTAATGTTGTTCACCCTAAGCTGCATGTAATAAAAGGACAAGACTCACAAACAGTGACTTAACAATTTGGAGAAGCAGTCATGAGTCTAAGAACAGGTCGATTGTAATGCTACTGGACCATTGATAATACCTTAATATGAGAAAAAGAGTGCACCATGGTTATCCGCATCTGTGCTGCAATAAATAACACAGGATGCCAACTAAGTTAGTGGCTAGGAATTTTGTCAGGAAGAGAATGCAATAGTAAATCAAAGCTCTGGAATACCAGCACAGGAAAGGGTGCCGTGCGCAGTTGATAAGGGCCCTACTTCAGTACGGGCGCATACAGCACACAGCTGCCAGGGATCAAGGCTGCCTGCTTTCAGCTGCACTGGCGGCCATTTTGAGTCGCTGCAGGGAGAGTCCAGGCGCTTTGCTCAAGCAAGCCGTGGTGGGGGATGGGTGCTCGACCATCCATGAGCACTAAAATGGCATTGTGCAAAGTATTTTTTAAAATATGCTTTTATGTTTAATGCATTGTCTGATTATATGTTGGTAGATAGAAGGGAAGCTACCGAATTATTTAGTCTTAAATAGCAAACTAACGGCACGTACTGGCCTGTCCTCCGGTATTACGAAGTCATAGCTAATGTAAATTTCCTCCAGCCCTTTACCATTTTCCCACCTTTGTTTTTAACTCAACTTTCTTATTCATTTACACCATAATAAGTAACACAGACACAGAGACTGAACACAGCACAAGGGTTAAAGGTTACAGCATTTACCTGGTACAACTGGGTAACACGGTCGAAAGTAAGCCAACAGGGTGAGCGGACGTTCCAGAGGAGAACATTTGATGCTGGAGTTCAACCGTTACTTTAGCCATCCCAGCCCAGCACTGGCTTAGCAGCTGCTGAAAATGGGGAGAGGGCATTGGTATTTCTGTACTAGTATCATTAGATTTTTACAGTAGTGAATGAGGGCATTGTAAGTAGTGTGGTGGTCAGTGACCCAGGAAAAAGGAAGTCAAAAGGATGTGTTGTCTGTACCTGGCTCGTGGCATTTGCTCTCATTGTCTGCTTACAGTAGGACGAATGGTCAGGAAGCAACTCTGCTCGTCTCCCATAGCAGTCGGCACGTTTTACTCTGCCCTCGGCTGGGAACAATGTTCGGCAAAAAGACAATTCAAAGTTTGTCCCCTGCGTAAATGTGAATTGTATTAATGTCATTTCTTGTTTTACACTGTAGCACAAGCAAGCTTTCACGTGGCTGACAGGAAGTGGGGGAGGGGCGGGAAGGCGGACGGGTCGAATTTGGATCAGCGGAGAAGTGCAGCGGCTGCATTTGTCCTGGCAGTAGTGCAGCAGGGCTGCAGCTGCCGCAGCGATCCATAAGGCCGTGCAAAGCATGCTACTTGCGTTTTATTTCCAATAGAAAACGTACGCGTAACAGTGCTTTTGAAGGCTAAGCCACTGACGTTTATAGTTTAGTCTGCGTGTCGGTAGGATATGCGTATACTACGTATTAAACCATTAATATGTTTTGGTGCGATGTGCTGGTCCAGGAGTAGTTTTAAGATCTCTTGGTAATATATTTAGAAATAGAATCTTGTGGACGTGTTAAACATTATGTAATCCGTTTCTAAACTGAGTAATAGAAATACTGGTAAAATACGGGGATGAAAATGTACCAGAAACTTAGCCACAGCTAGTTATCCCAACAAAAGATGTTCTCACAGATCCCTCGTGGTTTTCCCCATTGTCATTTCAGCCGTGTGCCACAGCAGTCATTCTTTTACTTTTCTCTTTCACATGCACTGCTATCTATACTGGGCATCAAAAAGCCTTCATCATTTTGTACCTCCTTTCCACAAAATATGTGTTCATTTCACAGTGAAATACAGAACCTACAAATATTAGGGAGTGTCGTCTTATTAGGCTAACGTTGATTTTGTTTATTGTATTTTAGTGTCTATATGTGTATACATCTTCAAAAGCTTTCAGCTTTGTATAGCTACAGTGCATTTGTAGATATTGCCATGCTGCCACATGCCATGCAAAGTACATTTTACTAGTTCTGCTGTAGCTGAAAACAGAGTGCAGAAGTAGAAATTTAAGTAAGCCTGTTTTTGTTCCCATTTACCTAGTAAAATATAAGTCTCCAGCAGGTCTTGACAGGACTGAACAGGATTAAACTGGTTTATGCTGCCCTGCTTCCTGATTGGCCAACAGCTTAAACAAGCTGGCTAGTTGTTCCTATTGAGAGGAGGTGTTGGCACAACGGTATCAGGAATAGTCGTGTGTGTGTGTGTGTGTGTGTGTGTGTGTGTGTGTGTGTGTGTGAGAGAGAGAGACATATAGGAGACCGACAAAACAAGAAGACATGCTGTAACCACGTTTTAACATTGCTCACCTTTCTTTCTCTGTAAATGCACCAGAGATTTAAATGATTCCTACATATATGGCAACATGTAGCTACAGACTTCAGACCATCGTGATATTTATGACATACGTATCATTAATTATTCTACGTCCACCTTGTGCAGCTACATTCAGTTGCAGTTAGCTGGTACAATCTTAACTAATTCCCCAAAAATAATATGTGACAAATATACAGAACTTAGGTTCTCTGGCGAACTCAAAAGAGAAACAAAATTATTGTATACATGCGTGTTTTATTAATGGCTTTGTGTATTAAGGCTAAAAGAAATAAACATTGATGAATTTCAATGGATACACACAGATGACGCTAAACCGCGTAACTGGTTTTCAGTCATAAAAGAAGAAAAATGAATAATAATAATACATACGAGCTGTGAGGTATGTTTGCAGCTGTGGAAGGAGTTTTGTCTAAATATAAGGTTACCATCAAAAGCTTTTTGTCATTTCTAAGACTGTTCCTGTTTATAACTGCTTCTCTCAGTGGGGGGCATTGTGCATACATATCTTCTATAAATATAAAAAATTGCTCAAATAATTTGTGTGCATGGATGATTTGATTTAAACAGGTCAGTTTTGAATGTTTAGCACACCACTACGGTGGTAACTACGTTTGTAGTAATGTTATAGTCTCTGCCTTTTTGAGGTGGTGTATGACAGCTTTTGAATTGAACAGTATTTAATGACATCAGTTTATTTTCCTGTGGTCATATTTACATTGCGTGCCCATATGTGTGACTGCCACTTTCGACATTCAAACGTCAATGCTGTCATTTTGATCGTAGCTACAGTTCTGTCTCAAGCCTCTTGCCCCTCCCCCTTTTATTCTCCGTGTGTTTGTTTGTTCACTGGAACACTAGTCGCTTGCTTTTTTGATGGATCAGTGATGCAGGGAGGCATTTTTAGCCAGACTGCAGTCAATGGTTGGGAAATATATATTTTTAATATAATGAAGTGAAAAGATAAGAATGTATTTGTTTATATTTGTCTGTACTGTATACACGTTTTGTGCATGTTTGCATGACCTTAGTCAAATTGCATAGAATTCAAAATTTATTTGGTTTAGCATCCGTGCATGTTTTTTTGTGTTATTTCTGTTGTACCGTTTGGTTTACAGTCTAGCACGAGCTTTGTTCCTTTATCACTTTGGCCATTCATCGTGGAAAGAAGGCCCATGGGAAGCAGGCTGCTAAGTTTTGGACTTGAAGTGTCAGGTGTACTTTAGTTCAGTGTTATGGAATGAGTGAACAATGTGGAGACTCAGAACACCAAGTCGGTTGGTTTGTTAATTCGTTAATTGGTTTATGTTGAATTGGAATCGGGTTTTTTTTTTAACAAATTACTTGGCCCACGCTGAGTTTGCTGTTACTTTTTCTCTGTAAGGTAATAGTTGACACATCAAACCGCGGGTTTAAGTATAGGAAAATAAAAATGTACTGCATTTATCATAGAAACACGGGTAATTTGATGTACTGTTTATGGAGGATTACAGTTTTGTTAGGTCACATTATTAGAGATTTTTATGCTTATATCAAGCGTATTTTGTTATATGGCTGGATTATTTCATTGTACAGCAAACAGATTTTTCACCAATAACTTACTATATGTGGTTTTCAATTTTACTATTTATGTGGATGGAGAAATTTTGGTTAAACACTTGGTCTCTCAAGACACAAATGGGAAACAAATACTTGTACTACCTTACCTGCTGCTCTATAATTCTTATTATTGGACCTGTATTGCATAACTGATGTTTTTATGTTAATTGTTGATAGCATTTGACCCCATAAAAAATTGCTAGAAAAAATGACTATCGCTCCTGTTTCCTGTGTGCACAAGGTAAAATAAGGACAAAAATGGACAAATCTCATTCCCATATTTTTTCAGTTCCTAAAATCACCTTTCACTGTGTGTGACAGAATTATTGCCTGGGTTAGAAAGAGGCGACAGTGGTTATTTCCATTCTTAGCTGCATCGGTTTTTTCCACGAGGTGTCTGTTTCAGCAGGTTCTAGCATGCTCAGCCAGGCAGTTGAGCGTGATTGTGTCAGGTCCAGTAAAGTTTAATTCCGAAATATGTTTCATTATATTCAACTTCAACTAGACGCAGGCAGATTGCCACTTGCACATTAAGATCGCCTGGGAAGAGCCGCATCGGAGAGCGCAGCCGTGTCCATCCATGCTTTGTTCCCTGCTGTTCTGGGTACATTTCCTGTCATCAGGTTACTATGTGACAGACTGAGTTGTATTCCTTAGTACTGCTCAACAACTTGTTTAGTAATGTTTCATATTAATATTTGTGCAATTTTGGTATTGCTGCGCAGAAACGTACTTTGAAAAAGACTCTACCGTCGTTTATGTTAGGTACGTGTTCTGAAAGGTACGACACCTTGCATGTGTGTTGTAAAGGCTTGGTGAACATTGTCTGTACACATGGAAATACAGTGCATTTCTGCTCAGTTACATCATTAGTTACACATTATTTTAGATGAACAATTGGTTCTGTGTTTGAACAGGATGCTCAGACCATTGCATCCTTCTGTTGCTCGCCTGCACTCCCAGCACTAACTCGTATTTTTTTTCTCTCCTTTAGAGTCTAACATTATCAAGCTGAAAAAGGGGAGAGAGATTGGTCAATTTTGGCAGTTTTCGTAGCGTTATTCATTCTTGTTCATGTAGAGTTGGTGAAGGTTCTCATAGTTTCGTTTCAGTAAGCTGCTGAGGAAAGTGACATTTCTTAAAAGGCTATTTTAAAATGGAACCGATGCCCTGTGAAACAGTCTACACCCAAAGAGCTCTAAATGTATTATATTATTTTATTGCTTAGTGGACTCACGATTACATTGCTAAACCACCCTAATGCCAGTTCAGAACCTTGTGGCTTCAGGTGTTTTCCTGGTTGAGGTTATGACAGTGAGAGGCAAAATGTATATTGTGACTTTTTGTTTAAAGGAAATAGTGGGCAGAAGAGACTTCTTTAAAAGTAAAAATCATTTCAAAGAAGACGTGAAATAATAATGAAATTTGAAAACATAAAAATGTTCGTGACTGTGATTGCAAAGTGTATCCATGGACGAGCCCCTTTAGACTGCCTTGTGTTTTGTGCCTGTGAAAGAATGTGAGAAAAAATTGAGAGAATTAAAAGTAAAACTCATAGCCTGCATTGTTGACAAGCTACAACAAATACAAACACTAAATGAGACTCAAAAAGAAAATTACATTTCTATTATCACGAATTGTGGTGGAAAAATGTATCTGGCTGAGATAACGTTATTGCATACTGTGTGGTTTCTGGTGTATTTTATTTTAAGTACTACTATTAGTAAAAATAGAAATTTGCTGCCAAGTATTCTTAGGAAATATTTAGGAGTCCCTGGCTTCTAATGCATTTGTTTTTTAGCACTTAACAACACACAACCCTGCTCAGGCTAAACAGTTAACAAAAATGGATGGATGGATTATATTGGTTCCATTAGAACTGAATCTCCAGAAAAACAAAAATAAATCATAAATGAAGCTATGAAAATAAGCTAATGAGCTGAATAAAATTTGAAAAAGAAAATCCTTATATAAATGCTTAGATTGCAAAGCTTGAAAACAGATGTGAGAGTTTTGTGCTTCATTTGAATGAGCTGTTTCTGCTTTTTACATTTGAACCATTCACATTTATTTATTATAGGAAGGTGATTTTTTTACTTTTTTTTTTTTAGCCATGGCATCATACGTATTGTTGTTTGCCTTGACAGACTGTATTTTCTTAGGCTTCATAGCTCTGGGGGGTAGCATGGATTTTTTGGCTTTTTTTTTTTAAGTTAAAAAAAAAAGAAAAAGAAAAAAGTGATAATTCAATCCATTTAACTTTGTCCACTAAATTTTCTGAGCCAATTTGGTATTTTGAAATTAATCGCCAATATAGCAATGATTATAATACAACCTGGAGACCTCGTAAGAATACCTTAAATAATGCAGATACAGTTGCTTCTGGTTTACTGCATGTTATACTCCGTTCCTATTTGTATTGAACTTTATTAATAATATACATGACTGCAGTGTGATATTCGTGTAGCTAGCGTTAATGTTGGTTGGTGTAATCCCTTCAACTGTCCTCATCTCCAAATGGTACAGCCCATGCTGAGCTGTAATTTTCCACTTGCTTTTTGTCTGCTGCTGTCTGACTGTTTCGGTGAGGGGAGGGTGAGGACAAATGTGTTTTTGTGTGGCAGGAAAAAAACTCAATGATGAGTTTATAAGCTTTTTGTTGATAAAGAATGGGCTGTAAGGGTTTCAAAGGTTCCTGAGTAAATGCATGTGTGTATCTGAGTTGTTGATGGTAAATGAAGTGTACAACCTTATTATTCAGTCCTGCATGACCTGTCTAGTGCTTTTATTTTTCCTAATGTTTTTTTTAATTTTTAAAAACATTTTTTTAAATAATCTTATCCGGAAACAATCTTGCCCACAATACTAGTACAGTCCTGTTTAGCTTATCTTGACCATCATACCCCTTTCCTTTGTTGCTCATGTCAGGTTTATCTGTTGTGTTCTTTTATTTTGCACACCTGACAATGGAAAACATGGTCCCAATGTATGTAGACTGTGTCCAAAGGTCCAAGTAGTATGTCTTGTTTGAGGGAATATATGAATTTGGTTTAAATGCATGCTTTTGCTTATGATTTGTGTTTAGTTTATTCAGAGTTTTTAGCTCGCAATCCCAGTTACTGATGTTTTTCATTAAAAGGCTGCATCTTTGGTTCTATATCATAATATTGCAGTTATCAGTGACTGATTTTAAAAAGAGCATACAAATGAATGCATTAAAATATTGTCCTAGATTAATAACTTATGTATTTTTTCTTGTTTCGATATATTATTTTGGGCTTCAAGTTATACATTTTATTCCTGAAACTTTAAAAGCATATTGTGATGCGAACGTGTCATTTTATTCCAAGTAGAAAATGTCAATAAATCGAAATGATGTACACAAGATTCAGCATGTACTCACAGCTTAATTTTGGATTTTCAAGCTTTGCTCAGCATCAGTGCCACTCCAGGAGAATGTGAGGGCAATGCAGACAGTAGAAAAATTGGTAGAGCTGTGTAAATGATGTGGAATTTATTTTTGTCTCTTTTGGACTGCTAGCTTATTGAGTGCCCGATCTGTTCTGGATAGACAGTGTGTTACCTTAAATAAATGCTATCCCATGATTTACAAAATCACTGTCATTTTGGCAGCTGTGTCAAAAATGTGCAATTTTGTCTAGATATTTTGGTTTAAGCAAAGGCATTACACAAGTGGTAGAGTATTTGCCGTTAGTTGCGACTTAGTTTTTTGTCAAAGAAACTAAAGGAAAGTGATAAAGTAAAATATTTGTTTGCTGTACTCTGTACCTTTCAATGAAATTAATGCCAGGCTCTTTTAAAGCTGTACAAAAATACTTATTTGTCAGATTCTTATAGTCAAATGGTTATGCCATTGTTTTGTAAGACTGGAGAGAGAAGATTGAAAGGAAAGGGGATTGAAATGTCTGCTTCCTTCCTGGATCATGCTACTTTCACATTGTTTTTAAAAGAAAGAAAAAACAAAAAAAAAACATCCAAACACACTTTAACTCTGAATGTTAAAGGGGCAGACTGTGTACAGACTTTTGGATAACCTTGTTCTGCCTTAACACTGGTGTCAACGTTCTTACTGCTCCAGGAAAGATCCCAGCTGCAAAAGGGAAACAATCACCTCCCCAGCACTGACCATTCCCTACACCCCTGGCGGGCTGCTTGGCGGTCCCACTCACAAGGGTTCCGAATTTGGTTTAGAGTCTGATATGGTGAAATGAATTCCCTGTCTCTCTCAGAACTGCTGAGTCCCTTTCAGCATTAATGAAGCGTCTCAAAACTACTGTCACCCAGGGCCATTTTTCTCAACCTAAATTTACGTCATGATCAGTCTTTTTATATCCTGTCTGAATCTTAATTCTATATTCAGCTACGTGAGCAATTTGTGCAGGAAAAGACTGATATCAGACAAATTGTGGTTTAATTATGGCATGTCTGTATCTAAAGCTATTTGTTGTGGAATTCGCTTCTGTGCAGTCACTACATTAAGAAAAAACATTGGCAGAATGAATATGGATGTGAATAATGTTCATGCTCTTAATGTACAAACTTAATATTGTAAATTACATAAACAACGGCATCAGCTCAACTGGTTAGTTATTGTACAGTTTAGAGAAAAGTGCTGAACGAGTACAGATGATCCCCTATTTATGCACTTCCGAGAAACAAATATTTTCCTGATATAAATAAACATTTCTATAGCTATTAAATTTTTTTTTAAATTATAAGCCAGGGATACTCGTTTCAACTATGCACTAAAAAGTCACGCTACACTACATGGACAAAAGTATTGGGACACTTGACCATTATACCAACAGGGACTTTAATGACAATGCATTCAAATACATAAACTTTAATATGGAGTTGGTCCCCCCTTTGGAGCTGTAACAGCTTCCGCTCTTCTTGGAAGGCTTTCCACAAGATTTTGGAGTGTTTCTGTGGAAATTTGTGCACATTCATACTGCATAATGCATTTATGAGGTCAGGCACTGATGTTGGACGAGAAGGCCTGGCTCGCAATCTCCGTTCCAGTTCATCCCAAAGGTGTTCGATGGGGTTGAGGTCAGGGTTCTGTGCGGGCCGGTCAAGTTCTTCCACACCGAACTCATCCAACCATGTCTCTATGGACCTTGCTTTGCGCACTGGGGCACAGTCATGCGGGAATAGAAAAGGGTCTTTCCCCAAACTGTTTCCACAAAGTTAGAAGCATAACGTTGTCCAAAATGTCTTGGTATGTTGAAGCATTAAGATTGCCCTTCACTGGAAGTAAGGGAGCTAGCCCAAACCCTGGAAAACAGCCCCACACCATTATCCCTCCTCCACCAAACTTCACAGGTAACGTTCTCCCGGCATCTGCCAAACCCATACTCGCCCATCTGACTGCCAAACAGAGAAGCATGATTTGTCACTCCATAGAACACGTTTCCACTGCTCCACAGTCCAGTGGCGGTGTGCTTTACGCCACTCCATCCACCGCTTGGCATTGGACTTGGTGATGTGAGGCTTGCATGCAGCTGCTCGGCCATGGAAACCCATTCCGTGAAGCTCTCGCCGCACAGTTTTTGTGCTTACTTTAATGCCAGTGGAAGTTTGGAACTCTTCAGCTATGGAATCAGCAGAGCGTTGGCGACTTTTACGCACCGTGCACCTTAGCATTCGTTGACCCCGCTCTGTGACTTTACGTGGTCTTCTGCTTCGTGGCTGAGTTCCTCTTGTTCCCAAATGCTTCCACTTTCCAATAATACCACTTACAGCTGACCGTGGAATATCCAGCAGGGATGATATTTCACAAACCCTCTTATTGCAAAGGTGGCATCCTATCACAGTACCACGCTTGAAGTCACTGAGATCTTCAGAACGACCCATTTTGTCTCACAGATGTTTGTAAATGGAGACTGCATTGCTAGCTGCTTGATTTTATACACCTGTGGCAATGGGTCTGATGGAAACATCTGAATTCAATAATAAAGAGGTGTGTCCCAATACTTTTGTCCATAGAGTGCATATGACGATAGGCAGCAATTTTGGGTAGTAAGTGCTGTCTTTTCCAAAGATTGGAAGGGTGGATAAGGATCAAAGAGAGGGTAAACAAACTCTTGATGTTCTTTCTGTATGTATTAATTTTGATGCATCAGTCAACCAGCAGCATAAAAAAGTGCAGATACTTTATGACTTACCTTCGGAATTACACTTTGTATTAGATGTTTCTGAATTTTATTTTCTTTGTGGGGTAAATTAAATCGATCAAGCATGTGCTGTGAGCACCAATACCCTGATGTGGTTCTTTATTGGGCTTTCTTACTTCCACCCTGTTATAAACAGCTCTGCCAGAGGATTTGTGTAGAAGTTGCCCCCCAGCTTGTCAGAGAGAGGGGGCTCAGGGGGAGAGGGAAACGGTGCTGCTCAGCTCGCGATCAAAAAACACCCTTTGCTATGCAACTAGTTTGTGTATTATTAGGAAGTTAACGTCCTTACATGGAATACTTACAGTCCAACTTCATAAGTTTGGTGGCCGAATGAAATCATTTTACAATTGCAGTCTTGTGTAAAATTAGATCTTTGGCATCAGGCCTGGTTTCTAGAAGGATGGATATTCAGGAATAGAAGGGCTTTGCCTGAAGCCTGAATCTTGAGCATTTTTGTCTGTGCTTCCAAAACTTTTCTGTAGGCCCCCAACTTTTACTGCACCATTTGTCAGCCATCTTCTGACTTTTACGAATTTTAGTCTCTTTGCTCTTTTTGCAGGATTTCCGAATGGTTAACATTCTTCAGAATTAACGCCCTTTTAATGCAACTTCAATGTGTGAGTCTTTCCCCATTTGATCATTTAATCTGAACAAAGTATTAAGTATAACCTCTGTTTTAAGCTGCTATGCCTGTTGATGTTCTTCGCTACCCTGGATTGGGATATGATTTCTAGCCGGTTTATTTTTCGATGTGTCCAAGGCCCAATACCCCTCAAGTTCTTACAAACGTGGTGTATTGACTTAAACTTCATATTAAACTTGTGTTGAACAAACAACTGAATTCTTTTTTGTTTTAGCTTCTACATGTTTCTTGTTAACCCAAAGAAACGGTTAGGTTGGCTGTACAGTCTTTTTAGATTTCAACAAATCCTTTGTAACAAGTCCTTCATAAACAGCTTCTTCTTTTCAGGGTGTTCTTTTTGGTGCCAATGGAAATTATTACACTGTATAACAAGCAAATTGTGATTCTCGAGAATATGTAAATTCAGGAATATATCTTAATCCAGGACACTTCTCAGAGCGACTTGACTTGTCCAGGAGGTTTTTAGCTGTTGCTTGAGTCACTTGGAATCGCATGAGTCATTTTGTGCAAAGCGAAGAGTTAATGTGGTTATGAAGGTGAGAAGGGGATGTTTGAAATCAAGCGGCTCAGAGCTAGGTGTAGAAGTATGTGATACTGAGATACTGAGGCCCTCAAGGACTACAGTTCCAGAGTCCTAATCTCTGGTGGGAACTGACAAACATGTGAACCATTACATAATGCCTACCCTTTGTTGCTGGGTGGCTGTAGTAGCTGGAACTCTGATTTGCTGCAGGGAACTGACCAATAAAAATGATGAGGAAGTGTTGAAGGGAGGACCTGCAAGTTGTAGGTGTGCCTGGCCATGTAACCATGTGTTCATTCTTTTGCATTTGTTTTCATGCTTGCTTGTGGGTGAAGAGCACGCAGTTGCCTTTATGCATCTGACCATATGGTTATGGAGTTTACTACGCACCGGTATATTTGCTGTAATTCTTTTTTAATTGTGTACAATGCTTATTTTTACTGTAATTTTATGCTTAAAATTGATTGGTAACTGCATTGTGAAAGACTTATGCTAACTGATGAGGTAGAACGTATTGGAATGCATGCCTCTTCGAAAAGGAAGCTTCTAGAAAAATAATATGGGGTATAATAAGTATCATAGTACCCCCTGGTGTTGGATTATATACACTGCAGCCATCGGTTATAGCGTTTTTTTGTCCACCATTTTAAAATTGACTACCTCTCCATCTTTGTTCGTTGAATTGTATGTGTACTGTTTTATTAGTTTAACTGACCTGTCTTGTGCTCTGAACTCCGGTTTACTAGAAAAATAACATGGATTGATTTAATAAGCTTATTTTTCTTTTTGACCAGGTGAAAAAATGGACACGGCCGTTGCAGAGGAGCCCCAAAAAAAAGTTTTTCGAGCAAGGAAAACTATGAAGATGAGTGATCGTCAGCAACTCGAATTCCTCCATAATTCCCTTTCCTCTTCCTTCTCTACCTCCTCCACCTCTTCTGTGCCCCCGCCTCCTTTGGCGAACGGAAACCATTCTGAGGAGGACCTCACGGACACTGAGAAAGATGGGAAAAATCAGTCTGATAATGACAAAAAAGATGGACGTCACACCTCCCCCGTGTCTCCCTCACCGTCACCCCTCGTACTCTCTCTGTCTTTGTCCCCGTCACCACCTTCTCAGACTTCTGAGATAACAACCTGCATTCCACACAGTTCATCTCATCCACAGTTGTCATTTGTTGAGGAGAAACAGGAGCTGGGACGGGTATCTCCTGTGAATAAGGAAAAGGGCGAGAAGGTTGACGAAATGAAGATAGAAAAAGCGGAACTGAAAAAGAATGGCGAAAGAACTACTGGGCTTGTTCAAGATAAAGAGGTTTGTTCAGTTTTTAAAAGAAAGTAGTTTAATGGCAGGGTTGGATGGATGATTAAAACAGTGGAGAACGCCTAGAAATGACAAGGAACACATTTTTAATTTTGTTTCTCATTTCTTGTTAATCTTGTGTGTTATGTTCCATTCATTATGTCTCCAATAATACTTATTGCAGGATGGCCACCTCAAGGTCGATTGGCCTTCATCACTTCAGGAACTTCCTACAGGCTCCACAGGCCCTCTGAAGTCACAGGACATAGGGACAACTAAGGACAGCAAAATGATATCTGAGGAGGCCATGGACACAGACCCTGCTGCTATGGCAGCAGACTATCTGGAAGATGACAAAGAGACTAGTCCAGCTCTAAATACGACTATACCCTCGTCTCCCTCCCTGTCCCCATCCCATGCACAGGAGTCTGACCAGGAGGTCAAAGAAGGATTTCTGGTTCTCAGTGAAGAAGATGAGAACCAGGCGGAGGATGATGAAGAGAAAGGCTCATCTGAAGAACAAAATGGGGGGAAAGTCGAGCAAAAAGCAGATAAAGGAGACAAAGAGGCTTCAACTGCATTTTCTTCAACTTCTCCATCTACATCCCCTTGTCCTTCACTCCCAACTTCAGGTGAGCAAATAGACAATAGAGCACTCATGATGGAAAAATCTGTGAATATTTCAAGTGTTTGAATTTCTGTTCCAGTTGGAGTTCTTGCACATTAGCTGTGTACTTTTATCAACGTTATCTCTCCTCTTTCCAACCAGCAGAAGAAGCATGTACCAGTGTTTCACAAGGAATGAAGCGTTCGCTCTCTAAAGACATGGTAACAAATGAACCGAAGGATGTGGAAGAAAGAGGGGGAAAGAGGCAGAAAGTACAGGGGGAGGAGCTGGAGGCCCAACTGGAACTGAAAATTAGTGCGAACACAGACCACCGACTCAAACTTGAAAAGGTAATGGCTTTAAAGCCTTCATTAATCTCTTTGTATCTTGTATAAGTGTTTGCTTCATCTTCCTTCAGCAGCCACCTCTGTGTGCAGTGTGTCAGCAAAAGGTTAATAAATTCAAAAACTACCCACTTAATGTCTGTCTGTGTTTTGTCTCCTGGCTCATCCCATCTTGGGAGTGCAGGTGGTGCAACAGCTGGTGGAGGAGCAGCTACGCGTCCTGCAACTGAGTGTCTTTGACAGAACTCTTCAGGAGTTACGGGAGAGGGTAGAGAAATTGGACTGTGCCACCAAGCACCAGCACATGCTCAACACACTGCAGGTGAGTATAAACATACCAGCGTCCCGTGGTAGGAGAATGAATTGCTAGAAACTTGGCATGAACACAATTGCACCTAATTTTAAGGTGCTTCTTTCTGTTGAGTTCAGTTTATTAGCGGTGACAGAATGCTGAACAAAAGGTCAAAGGATAAGCAACAGAAAAAGAATTACACAATAAAGATTGTTTATTGATGGGTACCTGTTTAAGCAAGCTGGCTGGCAACTGAGGAAATAAAAACTAAAGTCCCAGAGTAAAGAGCGGGAAGGCGTGGGTTCTAGGATGCAACTTTTAGTATTTTTGATGAACTCTACTGAAACTATTGAACTATATGTCAAACAAGTAGGCTTTAAGTCTAGTTTTAAAGGCTGCAACAGAGGGAGCACGATTTATTACGAGACGCAGACTTTTCCACAATTGAGGGACCTGATGACTGAACACTGTACCACCTAAATTGGGGTGTAAACTTTTGATAGCCTTGTAGGCTATAAGCTAACTTGAAGTCACATCTATTGTATATTCAGTTCAGTTTATTTTTATAGAACTCTTCTATTCACACAGTAACTCGAGAGCACTGAACAAAAGATTAAAAAACAATAAATATTACAGATATACAGTAATCTTAAAGATGAAAGAGTAGCTATGCATTTAACTTTAATGACAAGAGGATCTACACTGGCTAGAAAGCAATAAAGTAAGCCTACCAGCAACTGAGGAGAAGAAAACAACAAAAAAAAACTCTCAACCAAAAGGCAATGGAGAAAAATAAATCAGGTTATCCCCTCCTGGCTATTCTAGATATTCTAGATGTATGCAACAAATAACCAGAGAAGAGATGGCAGAACTGGGCTAATATGATAATATTTCCAGCAGACAATACAATCCTAGCTGCAGCATTCTGGATGAGTCAGAGGACAGAGGTGATGTTAACAAAGCAGCCAAACAACAAGTGGTTGCAAACTCTTATCAGAACTGGCTTATCGAACAAATAAATGGATCACATGAAGGATCCCGTGTGAAGCAGACTTACGTTATACTGGTAAGATAAACAGCCTTTTAGAGTTCTGCCATATTGGTCAACTTTAACCTTGCGCTCATGTCTCTTTCAGGCAAAGATCACTCGACTGGCCAAGAAATTTGGAGCTGCCAACCAGGCCAAGGAGAATGTGAGAAGACCGTTAGAGGTTTGTTCACTTTACTTCATGTAGAACCCTTCGCCATGAAGTTGTTTCCGAATGCTTATTGTATGATCTAACAATACTAAGAAAAATTTTGAAAAGCTGAATTATATAGAAAAAAATCACTGGTAGGTACAGGCACAATTATAGTGCTGTTACACAACCTAGAATAACTGAGCTGTAGGAAAAGCCAAAAGGGTCAGCAAAGGAATGAAAAAAGCAAATACCTGCAGAGGTTGAAGGCTAACTGGTTGCCCGGTATTTACCTAGACAAAATTTTACATAATAAGGAAATGTTGTTTATGTTGTTTTTACGTTTTCCACTGAATACAGTGTTGTGATAGTTGTTTGAGTCAAAACTGATCTTGAAAGGTTGAACATAGGAATTTGACAAAGAAAGGTAAAAACAGCCACATGGATATCATCAGCAGAAAACTATTGCATAGTTCAAGAGTCACCAACCCAAGATCTTATTTATTGAATGAATTATAAGGACATGTACCCTGTGTTCAGGCAGTGTTTTCTGGCTTTTTCTATCAGCAGAGGCAGAGAGTAGAGGTTCATGTACTAAGGTGCTAGATGAGACTACTGATTAGAGCCCATGAACTAATGGTGACCATATTGTCCTTCTCATGATGCACATATTTGAAGGTGCCTGGAAAGGGTCATCACGTGGCCTACAATCAGTTTTTAGTCATTAAAGACGAGATTTCTGCTAATAAGTAATAAGTCTTGCTTTCTTGCAGATTCGTTTAACCCTGGAGAAGCCAGGGAAAATTTTAGGTATGTTTTTATGAGCTTTAAGTATACAGTAGGTAACCAGAAAATTTATCAGGAAACTCCTGGGGCTAACATCAGTGGTTAAGTCAGGAATTTCAAGTAAGTTTAAAGCATAGGTCTACCGTCTCAGCATCCCGGATTTTTGTGGGATAGAAGGTCCCTATAAATAAAATTGTGATATTTAAGACATGGATTAGCTGTTGCTATGTGCCTTAGTGGACCTTGGTGCTTCACCTGATTTGCCTTCTGCAGGTAGAGCAATAAACTAAAGTTACCTTTCTGGAGATTGTTGCATTCTGTGGGGCAAACAGAGTCATGGCTGAAACACAGTATGATGGTGGACATACTGCAGATGTTTCCCAAAGGGCTTGTTTGGGGAATTTCCTGTCATGGCACTGGGACAAAGTCAAAAAAGAAAGAGAGGCTTATGCTCATTTAAGAGGCGATACATGCAGAAACAGAAGATTCTGGACCAAGACTCATGGACAAGGCTGGAACTAACACTCGACTGTACAGTCTTGTGGGTTGATGTTTTAAGAGCTGAGCTTCACCATATTGAGTTCTTCAGCCAGTTGTTCTGTGATGTGGCGCAAATTCCATCTAACCAGTTTGCTTAGTCACAGACACTGACAATGACTGTCTTGTCGATTGAAGCTTCTGAACAAGTAATCTTGTGAGACCATAAAGTACCTTGCAAATAATGCAAGGAGGCCAATGAGAGGAGGATGACAAAGTATGAAGAACTGGTGGAGTAGTGCTGGTCAAATTTTGGAGGCCAAGGTGTGTGCCCATCAAAGAAAGCTGCAGGGCGTTCACAGGAACATCACTGTGTAGCACCTGCAGTGTGCTGGGTATCACAAATAATCACTGTAGGAAAGCAGAAGATGCTTACTGACACTCTGAAAAAGATGAGGACAAGGAAGAGGAATGTCTGGATGAGTGTAGTGATACTCTTGTGTGAAAGTGATGGGATATCTTGGGCTGACATCCATAACTGCTCTTCTGGATCATCCCCCTCCCAGTCCATAAGGTTGTACATCTTTCTTTTACAACATCTGGACTCCAGAAGGACCTTCACTGAATACACTGAAGAGGTGTACACCTCCATGGGTGGAAGAGAAAAATGAGAAACTGGCTCCGAAGAGTGAATTCGGTACAGGACTTCAACATGGACACATAAAACATTGAACAAATTCTACAATGGCAGACCAGTTGTAGATGACAGAACACCATGTTGAGGCTTTGGAAAATCTCGAAGGATTCAGTATATTTAGAACCCAACTTCTTGGATGGGAAACATAGTTTGAGGTCCCAGGTGGATAGCCATATCCTCTGATTCAGCTGATACAGTACCATGTGGCTCTTTCTATCTGCCCGTCTTTCTGGAGCTGTGCAGGTTCCTTTGAGATGGACGTGCGCAAATCACTCTTTGTACCACTCATCCAATGCAGGCAAATCACCTAACTCAACAGTCTGGGGTAATAGTGAGAACTGGTAACCTGGAATACACTCAAAAGGAGATTAATGGACAAATAATACCACCTCCAGTTGGCTTGACTTTATGAGCAGTATTTGCAAAGATAATGCCTGACCCCTTGACTAAGTCTCTTTGCCTGACCATTAGACTTGGGATGATGCCCTGATGTCAAGCTGCCCAAATATCCCAAGATGAGAACCAAATGCCTTCCAAAATCTAGCTGTGAACTGTGGACTCTGATCAAGCACGATGTCCTCCGGTACACCATACCATCTGAGGACATACCATCTAAGAAGAGGGCTACAGCAGTTTCCACAGATGTGGGCAGCTTCTTCAATGGTGTAAGACAATGTGCTTTTGAAAAGTGGTGTGTCACCACTTCAGTAGTAATGTTTTCCTTCAAGCCTGGAAAGTCTGTAAGGAAGTCTATGGCTATGTGGAAACAAGGCCAATTAGTGTACGGTAATGGTTTTAGGAGTCCTGCTGGCACCTGCAGCTGAGGAATGATGATGAAGGGATGAAGGAGTACTTGGAGGAGTACAAATGAACACTGAGATCAAGGACTTGGAACAAAAAGAAGGTACACAGGATCACAAGTGTTTCTCTTCCTCACTTTCATAAGATATGAGGTGATCAAAGATTCACACTGCTCCGCTGTTACGTTTTATAGACTTGATTGTCTTTGATTAGTTTCCTCGATTCAGGTGCGTTGAATTTGTACACATGCAACTAGATAGAACTTCTCATGGTCACTGAAGGTACTGCTGTTAGGGTTGAGGACATCTTACCTAGATGTACTTGAAATCCAAAGAAGGAAAGTCTACAGGGAAGCGCAAAGTGAAATAAGGGCAGAATTCACTGAGCAGCATTTCTTATCAGTAACTCTACTGCATCAGATGATTGGCAAGGAAGTGCATTACTACTGAAATCTTCAGACTCTAATTCTCAGGGTTGGAGCAGACCTGTGATCAGAAACAGGAGTTGATGTTGTAGCTGTCTGGACCATGGCGAGAGGATCACCTTTTTGGGCTATGCAAGCTCAAGCAGCTGTTTGGAAATAAATTGAATAATGCAGATGAGCTAAGCAGACCTTGTTAGGAAGAAGTGCTGTTTGGATGGAGTGGAGAGGGTCAGTAGACCTTGTGGAATGCATCAAGTGATTAATGGGCTTGATGGACTTCACAAGGCTGATGATATTCACAGATCTGGTGCAACTACTGGACCTAACAGGTTGGATGATTTTAGCAGAACTAATGGGGTGAGGAGTGGTCTTGGTGAACACTGCCAGGGGGATTGGCTCATTGAACTGTTCAACCTGAAGAGGAAATTAGATAAGAATTTGATAACATTTTTGTATAGGCCATGGCACCTAATGTTGAGACTGCTGAATGACCTAGGATTACTTTTAATCAGTTCCTTTTCTTGTTCTGATGCCTGAGTATGTGAAATAAACAATAATTTTAATACATAAAAATACACTGAAGTAAAAAAATCTGTACAATGTTGCATGTCCAGTTTTCCCCCAGTTTCTTTTACTTTCCTCTTTTTGATTACCATTCCCCTTATTAGTGTTTTAATCCCCTCTGGTGGCAGAAGATGGTAACACAGGCCATTTTCACTCTGTAATAAAGACAGTTTGCAGAGTAAAACAATAAACAAACTTGGAAATGTTTGTTTCTTTAAAATGACCATTATCAGGATGTTAATAACCCAAGATACAGATGCAAAAAGTAAAGTTATTTCCTCTTATATGTTATTTTGTATTGCTTACAGTATTTAAAAAGGTGAATGATATTTGACTTTTATGTAGGACTTTTTACTGTAAAAGTCAAATTTATACATTTTTTTTATAAAATAAGGAACATTGAGCCTGTTCCTCTAATGAAGGAGGGAAGACCATCTGTTACTTTAGAGAATGAACTAAAAATTTCTAAAGCTATAAAAGAACTTACTGCAGTATTGTGTTTTGATTGTAAACATATACTTGCTTAATTTTTTAGGTTTCACCTGCTGCTGTCTCTACTTCCACAACAAGCAGCACTCCAACATCACGGTGAGAGATGGATTCAGTCCTTTTTGGTCTGAGAACTTTATTTTCTTTCTGTTTACTAGTTAATACTGAGTCTGCAATGTGTTGCAAGAGACTCCTGCTGGCTTTGTTAGAATTATATGAAATATATGGTTTTAAGGTTAATTTAAAGATTTCACTGACACTGCAGTGGTTGAGATAGTGTTTAGTCATGTTCTTTAGTCTCATTGCTATGTTTTGTGGCATCATATTTTATAATTGTTTTTGGTATGCACCCATTCTTACAATTTTAATTTGGCTTTCTTCCTGAAGACTTAATTGCACCAGGCTGATCAGGACAAGCCATACAATAAAACCCTACAATCACTTGCTGCATGATACACGCTATAAACAAAGTTCTTGTTTTAGGAGAGATCTGTTCTACTGACACAGTTGCTGTAGAGCTGACCAAGTGAACTGAAAAAGTTACTGGAAGAAGGTGGTGATACTGAAAACCAAGTTTACAGCTGTGACGCATGTGGCTTGTACCTTAAGTGTTTGAGGTGGCTAGAACATCAGGACGTGGACTCTTTAAATGGTGCAAAATGTTCTTGACTCAAATCAAGGTAGCCAAAAAAGCAGGTCACTCTTTCTTTAGCAAATGATAATTGAGTGAAAGAATAAATTATTATTATTATTATTATTAGTAGTAGTAGTAGTAGTAGTAGTAGTATTGTTAGAATTATTACATATTATAATGTTTAATGACTGCTTAATTTGTGATAATTGGTCTGTTATGTACATATATAATAAATAAGAACAAATTAATTTTTTTTCACACAGCAAGTGGAAAACTGACTGAATTGTACTTTTGCATTAACCTTGCAGTAGTGCACCATGGCATTCTATGCAGTAGAATTGCATTCTGGTAGGGTTGTACTATACTTGCTTTTTGCAGTACAATACTTTCTAACTACTGCTGAGTCCTGGGGGAGTCTATCCATTCTTAGGAAAACCCGGAAAAATAATTTCTCCTGAGTGTTCGGTGTCTGCTGTGGGGGCTCCTATCAGTGAGTTGGGTTTGGTGGATTTCCCATAGGAGGCACACAGGTGGCTACCTGGCTGCGACAATGTATAAAGAGAGATCTGAGCAGCCCAGTTACCATTCAGCAAAACATGGAACTGGGTCAAAAGTGTTACCTAGATGACTTTGAGTGGGAAGTGATCATTGCTTCCAGCATCACCAAAAATCCACCCTTTATGAATGTGTTGCCAACAAATTTGCAGAAACTGTGTGGTACTATGGACTAACATCCTTTTGGGACAATTCAAGCACCTAACTGAAAACACTCCCTAAAGGAATTCAGCATAAAGAACAAGTTAGATGTCCCCAGTAAAGTGAGTGGATTTACACACTTTTCTAAGACTCTAGTGTTTTCAGGCATCCTAATAAGGAACACATTGTTATTATGACAAAAAGTAGGTACCAGCCCATGTGCCCTCAAAAGTTACCATTTGAAACATTATTCTCAGTTGTGTCATTTAATGAAGCTTGAGGAAAATAGAGATGTGTGTGTCTGTCTGAAAGTAGTGTGCACTGTTGACCTTGTTAAGCCCATAGCAAAGCATTTTTTTGCCTCATTCAGTATACAAATCTTTAAAATTTACATACAAAGTATGTGCTTTCCTGCTATGCTTTTTCATTTAGCTTTCACCAACTTTTTTTCCTAGCCTTTTCGCTTTAGTTTAACTGTCAAGAGCATCTGTATGATCTGTTGGATCTATACCAAGAGTTCAGTTGGTTTCTAAGAGGAGGTTACCTGCTTCACTTGAACACACTTCACTGAATCCATTACCCAGTGCATGAGGTAAAGTAGCAGAAGGACATGGAATAACGCCTTAAGGTTCAAAGTACACTATACTGTCATTCTGCAATTGTACAGAGCTACACAACAGAGTAAAGTGTAAGTTCTTCTTTACCATGGTGCACAATACACTAAACAGACAGCATGACAACATGAAAGACAGGACAGATAAATTGGGGTAAATTGATAGGAAGGTATATCAATAAATTAATAGATGCATGTGGATAAATAAATAGACATGAGGGTGATAAATAGATAAGGAAATTAGTGCAAACAGTCAGTAATGATGGTGGTGATGGTACAGTAGGAGGTGGTCAGTGGGAGTGATGGTGATCAGGGCCTTTATTGTCCAGAACTCAGTCTGAGAAAGCTGCTGTTGGGCTTTGGGCTAAAAGCTATGTGTAAGAAACCTAAATCCTGCATACATGATAATTAAAACTTGTGCAGTGGTTCTTTTCTAGTTATGTGGTTTCATTCTGAAGGGGTACAGAACATGGAAGGAGTTCTTGTGCTCGGTTAGTAGCGCTGCATGGCAGGTATGAAAGAAATGAGACTGAATTAAGCTGCATCATACTTTCATTAACCACTTGTTAGGGTCACAGGAGTCCAGAGCCTATCCCAGAGTCAGTGGCACTAGGCTAGGAGGTGCACACCCTAGACAGGATGCCTGTCCACTGAGGCATAGCTGAGTACACACATTCTCGAAACAAAACTCCTGGATTGCTGTTAAAATAATAGATTTTTAGAATGATTCCATTATTAAGGTGAAAAATAGCAAATGCTCTACAGTGGCCTAGTCAAAGTTCTGACCTCAACCCAAGTGAGAATCTGTGGCACTATTTGAAAATTGTGCAGCCATCCTGAACAACCTGCTGCAGATTTGCCAAAATGAAAGGAGGAAAAATACTGCCCAAATGGTGTGCAAAGCTGGTGCATGCTTACCCCAAGCCATTTAAAACTGTTACTGCAGCAAGAAGTTTTAAGGGGTCTGAATACTTTTGCAAGATGCTCTATATCAAGCACTGGAAGCCCATTCTCAAGTTTCACAGCCAACATGATTATAATTAGAACATCAGATGTAAAAGTTAACTAGTTTCCTTTCTACAAGAAAGGATATCAGATCAGAAGAGCTTTGTCTGATACTTGAATAGATTTATCAGAGTGCTTGAAGATTTTTTAGGTTTTGCACAGAATTTGATGTCCTTGGGAAGTCAGTTACGGTTCTACTGAAATTTCTAACTGAACGAAGGCTCCATGTACATGTGTTCATCTTGAAGATGTCTGTCATCTTCAAACTTTATTATAACCTCAAGCACAATTGATAGGTTTGAGCTTAACATATGCCATGTGAAACTGGGTATTAAAAAAAAATCCTTCTCCATTGATAAATTTCTGTATATTTTGGGTCAAAGTCATTGTAATAATGCAATTTTTGAGGCAATTACAATGTATCTGCCTACCCATGCTGGCCACTAGATCCAATATGAACTGGGCAGGTGGCCCAAGGTCTGCACATTCTCCCCGTAACAAAGACCAGCACTTTTTAATTACCGAATACAATGTCTTTTGAACAATAGTATTCTATGCTTCATGGAAAGTGTCTCCAGGATTTCTTTGTGTCTCATGCCAAAATGGAAGTTAAATGGATTTGGTTATAATTAGTGATAGACTATCACCCGATTCACCAACACGGCTGTAATGGGCTAGGGGTGTAATGATATTGTCAGGCTAAACTGGCATAAACTGGTTATAAAGTCTTTTCTGTGTTAATGGACCTATTCTTTTGTTAGCAGCACAGTCAGGACACCCATGGAATCAAAGCAAGCAACTCAGAACCAGACTGTGAGTCCTGTCAGTACCACAGGTGAGAGACCCTGTTTCTCCACACATTCTCCCAGGTCCTGTAGCTATTCAAGTAGCTTATTTCCATATTGGCCTGAATATAAGACAGTATTTTTTCTAGGAATTGCATCTAAAAATAAGATGGGGGCATCTTGTATTTGAGGACTAGACCTATAAAGGTCATATTTTGTGTAACACCATTAGGTGGTGTTACTTATCATATAATGGTGATCAATGAGGCAGAGTTATCAAAACAACTCACAAGTAGCCAAGACATATAAAGTTACAGAATATCATGTTTGAAGATAGCAAGGCCAAAAAGACTGTTTCAAAAATGCAAATGCAGTAAATGTGAATAAATATGATTTTTCTTTCTAAAGATCTAATGTTCCAAAAATGAGTGTTGAAAAAGAGGGGGTTTTCTTATAATTGGATCGTCTTATATTCAGACCAATGACATAGATGTGTTTACTGTTTGAAAAAAATGAAAGTGTATTAACCTATTGAAAGTGTTTGCGCTACTGAACAGTAGCTTGACTACAGCAGTAATATTTGTTGTGGTGTGAGGTGCTACAGCCCTAAACAGTATTATCACTGGATGGAGTTGCAGACTGAAAAAAATGTGCTTTTCTGGATGTTGTGTGCAAATTCAGGCAAATTAGTCTTATTGGCATGCAGGCTGTCCTCTGCTTACAATGTACTCGACATATGATGTTTCACACTGAAAACGTTCAATAATAATAATCTTTTTATGGTAGGTGAATGAGCATCTTACAGCTAATTAACAACATGCATATATGAATATCATGTAATGAAAAATGTACAGTGCCTGTTTAGTACATGTACAACATCAATGGATAACAAGAGTGTTTGCTCATAGCTGTACAAAAGCATATACAGTACTACAGCAGGACTGAGCACTTATAGCTTGCACTGTGGATAAGAAATGCATTAAACATTGCATGTATGCCTGCACAGTATACTTGTGTGACATCATAGCGCAACAGCTGTGCAAACGCTCCCTGAGACTATGACATGATGAGAGTGCCCACACACAGCCAGTACCCATCGTCTCGTTTCTCTATGTCACAAGCAGTACACACAGTTAGTTGTGTTTGTATACTCCATTGCGTTTTTTTCAACTTTCACCATGCAAGAGAAAGATTGATTCTGCATGTACTGAAGGCTCCGACAAGAAGAGGAAGATAGTCAACCTAGATTTGAAGATGAAAATGATCATCCAGAATAAGAACAATAGTGTGGCCACCGTCTCATGTTACTTACAGTAGGTGTCGCTGATTTGGCGATCTCCGCAATCTTGAAGGACAAGCACCAAATCTGTGTGGCTGCAAAAGGACTGGTGCCCATGAAAGCAACTATCATCACAAAAAAAGCGGCTCGGTCCTATCCCCGAGGTGGAAAAAATGCCGACGACCTGGATAGCGGACTAGATCCAAAAACCAGCCCCACTCAGTTTGCTTACTATTCAGGTAAAGACAATGAGCATCTTCAGCACTCTTAAGGACAGTGCAGGAGAATACACCAAGACACTCACCGCCAGACATGGCTGGTTTCAAAGTTTCAAATGGCAATACAATCTCCACAAAGTGAGATTGACTGATGAGGCAGCAAGTGCTCACATTGCTGCAGTTGAGGCATTCCAGGATGAGCTGCATAAGTGATGAGCGATACCTGCTGGAGCAAATCTTTCACATCAGTGAGACTGGTCTTTTTTAGAAGAGAATGCATGAACTTACATTTACCATGAATCCAAAACAATGCCAGGATTCAGGTTGTTTCAGGATCAGCTGATGTTCCTGTTGGGCCTTAATGTGGCAGCGTTCAAGCTGAAGCCCTTCCTTATTTAACCAAACCAAAAACCCTGGTGCTTTAATACGAATGTTAGCTGACACGTTCTGCATTTGTACTGACTGGTTTGTCAACTTTTTTTATACCTCAAGTTTAAGAATACTATCTCCAAAAAGGAATTTCATTCAAGATTTTATTGGTTCTTGACAATGCATCTGGCCATCTTCTTCATCTGCAGACGGTCCCCGACTTACAATGGGGTTACGTTCCGATAAACCCCTCGTAAGTCAAAAATGCATTTAATGGACCCAACCTACTGTCACACCTGTGGCCACTTCAGCAACTGAACATAGGCGGTCTCTCCGCCCTCACCTGTTGGTGTAGGAATCAATCATTGACGAGATTTAGTTTCTATCTGGACTTCCTGTCAGTGCTCAGTTCCCACTGTGCCTTGTGAACTCTCTTGCAACCGCTGTCTTGCTAAGACCTTGTATTTTGTTTATTTTGAATTGTGGCCATTGTGTTCTGTTTGTGTTTACTGCTAATCGCCAAGTTAAGAGTTTCTTCTCAAGAGTAATTGCCTTCCTCTTCTTCTCACCAGCTCCAGGAGACATAGATGGGCATTTTGTAGACATCATGGTCACAACGTAGATACAGGGGGGGTATCCAAAAAAATGCCGGCAACACAGAACACTGTAGAGTATTGGTTGTGTACACTAGCGTGGCAGGCTGGGAAATGCAGATTGCTGCCACTGTCCAGCATCATGAGGGAGTATCGTACCACAGGGAAAAAAAAGTCTAAATTCAAAATTCCAAGTATGGTTTCTACTGCATGTGTATCCCTATCGCACCATCGTAATTTGAAAAATTGTAACTCAGGGACCATTTGTAGATAACTTGCATCCCGACATAAAAGTCGTGTATGTTCTTTAATATGACAGCAGTGTTACAACCGATGGACTAAGTTGCAATAGCAACGTTGAGGACGTACTATGTATGTGTGATGTTCACTCAGGCCATCCCTGCCACGGAAGAACAGGAAACAATGTTGCAGAGCTTCTGGAAATTTTGCAATTCCCTACAGTGCATCAAGAACATTGCTGCAGTATGGGAGGAAGTGCCTGACAGGTTGTAAGTGAAGGACAGTCTGCTCTAATTCGACACTGATTTTGTTGTTTACACAGAAATGCATTTCACTAGTAAGAAGAACGATGCTTTTGTCAGTAACCATCTGTTCTGGTCCCGGAGACATTGGGTGGGAATGGGGCTACACCCTCAATGACACGCAGTGCACACACTTGCACGTTCACATGCTATTGGCAATTTAGGTCAACAGTTTGAAACACATTGTATTTGGGCATGAGAAGAACATCTAATCTCCAAACTCCTCCACCAGCAATGGTGTGAAGAGACAAAGATATGCTGTCTGTCAGACAACGGAAGGAGGCGAGGTATGGAACCCGTCTGTGGCCGGTGGGCGGGCCCCATCAGGTTGGACCCTGACAGAACCCCTTCTCCTACAGGCGGCTTCCGAAGCCCGCGCGTGAGGAGGACGGCCCCGGGGACGGGAAGCTGGGCGATCTGGGCAAGCCCTGTGAAAATTAGAAATTAACAAAGGGTCCAAGATGTCACTGACCAGTACCCAGGACTGCTCCTCCAGCCCGTAACCCTCCCAGTCCACCAGGTAGAACAGGTGCCTGTCCCGGTGCCTGGAGTCCAGAAGTGAGCGCATCCTATAAGCAGGGGAACCATCCACCACGAGGGGGGGAGGAGGCAAGGACTGCATCTGGTTCTGCTGCAGCCGGGAGGTACGATAGGGCTTCAAGAGGGAGACGTGGAAGGTCGGGCACACACTGTAGTGCTACGGCAGTTGGAGGCGATACGAGACGGGTGAGACCCGCCTGAGGATTCTAAATGGGCCAATGTACTGAGGACTGAGCTTCTTTGAGGGCAGTTTCAGTCTCAGGTCCTTCGTACACAACTGCACCCTCTGCCCCACGAAAAACGACACCTTCCGTTGTTTCCTATCTGTGGAGCTTCTGCGCCTGTACCGCCCTCTGCAGGTGGACGTGTGCTGACTTCCATACCTGACCGCTCCTTGTGATACCACTCGTTGACGGCGGGGATGTTGCCAGGGGTTGGGTCCCAGGGGAACAGTGGAGGCCGATAACCCAAAACACATTGAAAGGGAGATAAGTTAGTGGATGCATGTATTAAGGAGTTCTGGGCATATTCCGCCCAGGGGAGGAAGCTACTTCTACTTCGGAGCTAATGTCCAATCTCCTGGTTCTGGTGCTCCCGCCTACCTGTTAGCTTTGGGTTGGTAACCCGAGGTTAGGCTGATGGTAACCCCCAGTCTGCCCCAGAAAGCCCTCCAGACCGCTGAGGTGAATTAGGGCCCTCTATCCGACACGATCTCCTCTGGGATCCCGAAGCGCTGGAATACGTGAAGAAAAATCAGTTCTGCTGTCTCCATAGTTGTTGGCAGTTCCTGCAACAGGACGAGGCGACATGCCTTGGTCCACCACCACAAGAATGTATGATTTCCAGAGCGGGGCAGGTCCGTGATGAAATCCAGAGAGATGTGTAACCACGGTTGTTTGGGAATGAGCAGGGGATCCAGTCCCCCCGCCAGAAGCTGCCTGGGCACATTTGATTGGGCACACACCTCGCATGCAGCAATGAATTGTGCAACGTTCTCCTTTAGTGTAGGCCACCAGAATCATTGTTGGACCTGGTGGAGCATCCTCGTCACTCCTGGGTGTCTCGTGGCTGGAGAGTCGTGCACCCAATGCAACAGAGTGGACCGTATTGTGACTGGGACGTATTCCTTCTCGGCCAATTTGCCTGTGGGTCCAGGGTCAGTTTGCTGGGCATCCTGGAGATCCTCCCAAAATCTCCAGTGTACTGGCGCAACAGAGCAGGATGCCGTGAGGATTGTCGTGGGTTGAAGGGGTTCACAGCCCTTGTTGTCGAACCGGGACAAGGCATCCGTCTTCTTGTTCTTGTTCTTGGATCCTGGCCGATAGAACACGGTGAATCATAACCGCGCAAAGAACAGGGCCCACCGAGCCTGGCAAGGATTTTTAACCTATGAGCACTTTGCAGACACTGGAGGTTCTTGTGATTAGTCGGTACTATGAATGGGAGGACGGCCCCCTTCAACCAATGCCTCCATTCCTCCAATGTGAGCTTGATCCCCAGGAGCTCACGGTTACCCACGTCATAATTTTGCTCTGTAGGGGATAGTTTTCTAGAAAAGAACGCACAGGGATTCATCCACGGAGGAGAGCCATGCTGTTGCAAGAGGACCACACCCACCCCGACCATGGAGGCATCGACCTCTACGACAAACTGCCGATTAGGGTCCAGGTGCCGCAACACGTGCAGTGGTGAAGTGCCTCTTCAACTCCTTTAAGACCGCCTCTGCGTTGTCAGTCCACAAGAGGCGCCTTGGATTCCTGCGCAGGAGAGCAGTTAAAGGGGCTGCCACGGTGCTGAAATTCCTAATAAAACGTTGATAGAAATTGGCGAACTCCAGAAACCGCTGAAGGTATTTCACTGTCAGTGGTTTGAGCCAGGCTAGGACTGCTTTCGTCTTACCTGGATCCATCTGCAGCCCTCGGGTGCTGACAACAAATCCCAGGAAAGACACCTCCGCTAGGTGGAACTGACACTTTTCCCCCTTAGCATACAGGCCGTAGTGTAACAAGCGGCCCAACATCTGATGCGCATGTCCCACATGTTTCTCTCGAGACCGGGAAAACACCAGGATGTTGTCCAGGTACACCAGGGTGAAACAATTCACGAAGTCCCCCAGGTCGTGATTAATGAACACCTGAAACACTGAGGGAGCATTGGCTAGGCCAAAAGCCATAACCAGGTACTCGTAATGATCTGTGGCTGTGCTACACGCTGTTTTCCACTCGTCCCTGGCACCGATGCGAACAAGATTGTACACACTGCGCAGGTCCAGCTTGGTAAAAATAGTAGCCCCGTGGACCTGTTCTGAAGCTGCCGTGATTAGAGGGAGTGGATGCAGGTAAGATACAGTCACTGCATTCAGCCCCCTATAATTGATGCAAGAGGGCAAACTGCCGTCCTTTTTCTCCACGAAAAAAACCTCCGCTGCGGCTGGCGAAGTGGACGGCCGGATGATGCCTGCTGCTAAGGCCTCTGAAATGTAAGTTTCCATGGCCTGGTGTTCTGTAATGGACAGAGGGCACGCGGAGCCCCGCGGGGGGGGGGGGTATGTTTGTGGGTTTGCTCGAAACGGGTCCTTCTACTGATGTACCCTGGACAGGAAGACCTATACACCTGGAGTAACACTGGGAACCCTACGCTACTAACTCCCCAGTGCTCCAGGAAAAAAGGGGGTCATGCACCGCTAACCAGGGATAGCTCAGAATAATTGGGCTCTCTTTGGATTGGATAAGGTAAAACGAGAGTATCTCTGTGTAACAAACCTACCTGTAAATCCAAACAGTGCGTATTTGCTTCCACCAACCCTGTGCCCAGGGGCTGCCTGTCAAGGGAGCTGATGCGAAGCAGCGTTTTACACGGTTGTGTTGGCACCCTGGCGGTGTTCGCCAAACAGATGTCCATAAAGTTACCTGCTGCGCTGGAATCCACTAATGCTTGGGCATTGATTACCTGGTCTCCCCACCGTAATCGTATGGGCAAGAGTAAGTGTGTGACATATCCGAGGGGACTACTCATCCTGCCGACGAATCTTCCGGTCGCTTGCCGGGAGGCGCAGTCTGAGTAAAAGTGGTTTGCCTGCCCGCAGTACAGGCAAAGCCCTTCCCGGAATCTGCGCTGCCGCTCCCCCGGAGATAGGCGACCATGTCCGAGCTCCATCGGCTCCATTGGCACTTCCAGGAGGGCGGGGGGAGGCACGTGAGCTGGGTGTTGTAGTCCGACAGTCCGCTCGCGGAAGAGGTTGTCTGTGGTGATAGCAGTCTGGATGAGTTTTTCCAGTGACTAATCCTCTCCCCGGTAGGCGATTTCCGCTTCTAGGCGTGCACTCGGTCCATTGCGGAAGACGGAATGGAGGGCCGCCTCGTTCCACCCACTTCCGGCTGCCACGATGCGGAACTCCAGTGCGTATTCAGCCACCGTGCAATTACCTCGTTGTAAGTGCAGCAAATGATCACTGGTGGCCTGCCCCACTTCAGAATGGTGAAACATGGCCTGGAACCGAGCGTTAAACTGGTCATAGGATATTCCTGCCATTTCGGGGCTGTCCCAGAATGCCATTGCCCACTCGAGAGCGGGTCCCGTGAGAAGGGCGATGTTGTATGTGATGCGGCTGTAAGCTGAGCGGTAGGCCTGAGGAAGGCTGGCGAAGACCAGCTCACGTTGAAGGAGGAATCTTTGCATTTTCCCGGTGAGCCATTGTATCTGGGCAGAGTAGCCAGACGTGAGTCTGCCTGGGGAGGGCATGCAGGGGTCGGATCTGTTGGCTGCGGCTCTTCGGTTACCGGCATTTGGGATTGTAAAATCTGTAGGATCACGTCCATGGACTTAGAAAGGCGATGAAGAATCTGCTCACGTGCGCCGATGAGCGTTCCTTGCGCCATGACCACGGTCCGGAGTTTGTCAACATCCGCCGGGTCCATTTATAGATGGGACCTTCTGTCAGACAATAGAAGGAGGCGAGGTATGGAACCCAGTTGCAGAAAGGACACACAGGGTGAAGGGTTGCGAGGACACAAGGGTTTATTAAGGGGGAACTGATGGGTACAGGGATAAGGCACAGTAGTCAGCACGAACTACGGTAGAGGTCCCGTGTCGGTGTTGGTCGATCCAGTTCTTTTTATCCCTGCGTGGGTCAGCTGATCCAGTGCGTCTGTGGCCAGTGGGCAGGCCCCATCAGGTTGGACCCTGACACTACATTTGTAGGAAACAGAGTTGTGCTCTCATTTCTTGGCCTTGAAAACTGTTTTGCGCATTGGCTCTAATGAACATATCTTTCTTTTGGAATGCTTAAAGCATTGTTTGATACTGCTTTTCAGACCATTGTTTCTCGAGGAACTACAGAATAATGTCCAACGGTGCCAGTCTACTTTATTTAAAAAAAAACGGACATGTTGACCTCATTGTAATTTGTTTCTTTGCATTTAACCCAGCCTGTTTATAGCTGTACTTTCTTCTCCTGCTGATCAGTAATGTCGAGAAACATCACAGATTGTCAGCAAATGCTTTTTGGTAGAAATACTGCAATGAGTTAGATTCGGCTCAGCGGTACTACCACCACTGCCTAATACAAAGTCATAAATTGCACAGTTTGAAGCATCCATTTTCTCATTCAGCTGCATGGACAAATGTCCAGCTGCCAGTAGTCAGGAAATAAGCTACTGTTTTAAATTTTTTTTGCTGTCATTAATCCGAAAGGAAGCATTTTTTGCTCAGTTGTCACCATCTATTGGTGCAGTTTCTCGGTTTTTCTATTCACTTCTCATCTCTGATGCAACCTGTGTCGTATCTTTTCTGTAGCTGTGTGATGACTCTTCAGATCTCTCAGATTTTTTTTATGCTTTCAAACTCTGTGTGGTTAACTTTCCCCCACATATAACATAAACATTTCATCTTGTTTTGCAGTTCCAAAAAGTTCCAAAAACACATCAATTTAATGATATCGGGTGCACCCCTTTAAATTTTTTTAAGTTCAGGTTTTAAACAACTTTCTGTGGTGTTTAACTGAGGTGATTGCCCTCTTCATTCAAAACCTGGTGGTGCTGTTTACACATGACTTTGGCCTTGTTAACGGGTAATGATAAATTGTAATAGCAGGATATAATAATAATAATAATAATTAATAATAATGCTTTAACATAACAAGAGGGGTACCTAGGCTCCCGGTAACCTTGTCATCTGTACCAGTCCAATGTCAAAAGTTTTGTGCATGTTTCGGTGGAATAGAGAAAGCATTCATTTCCCTAAGCAATAGGAAATAATACAGTCTGAATACTCATATCAGTATTAAAAGTTATATATTTTTTTGTAATTCCTCTCTTGTTCTGCAAAACAAAAATTTAAATCCCTAAAGTTAAGAGCTGGTTAAAAGAAGCTCCTGAATTTAAGTTTGTACATGTAATGTAATTTTAGGAGGAAAGTATTACACCAAAGCACTGGCTGCACCCAGCTGTCAGTCACGCATTATGTGCATATCAGCACCCACCTACTTGGACCCTGCAGATGTTATTTTCATAAACGGGTCCTGCAGCATATGGCACACTTCCTCCCACTGGTTTTGTCTACCTTCCGTTCCGGTCATGGAGCCTCGAACGCGTGGTCCGATTTTTCTCCACGTCCTCTTCCGGTGGTGTGGCAGACGGTAACCTGCCAACGCCCAGTCCCTGCCAGGACTAACAGCCGCACCTGGTGAGGGGTTCCTCCATGGGCTCAAACAACAGATGCAGTTATTTAGGACCATTTTGATATTAAATGAGAGGCTAAAGTTTCTCTTGGGGGGGGGTGTTATCATTAGTAATACTTATGGGGCAATTAAATGTATCTCATGTATCTCCATGGTTTGCTGTTACCCTATCCTACTCCTGAGGCCTCTCTGCCTCCTGTAGGACCAGCGGGTTCACGACTCAACGTGCATCTGACAGTCTGCCTGTTCACCTTACAGTTCCATCAATCTCCTCTTCAGTGCTTTCCTATCTGTGTATCCAAACATGCACCAACCTGTATTCAATTCACAAACATGTCACTTTTCTGCAGTTCCGTTAGGTTCGAGTCCACCATACTTTCCTTGCTCGATGCCAAGAGCCCTCAGAGTGCAAGCCCCATTGGACAGTACAAGAAGCATCCATCCAAATACATGAACAGTCTAATATTTCCAACTCCTGAATGCCTAATTTATTCCAAGCCATAGAACTTCTGAATTTCAACGTTAGTGAGTTTTACCCTTTGTAGTTAGAGTTTTCATTACTAGAAAAGGTTTGCTATGGAAGAAAATTTATATGCTTTAGGCTGCTTAGTAGTAAAGTTATGCAACAAAATAAAATAGCAGAAAAACATGTAATCATTTTAAGTCTTAATTGATACACTGTGTGGCCAAAGGTGTGTGGACACCTGAGCATCACACCCATATGTACCTGTTGAACCTCCCACTCCAAACCCATGGGCATGAATATGGAGTTGTTCCCACCCCCTTTGCTGCAATAACAGCCTCTATTCTTCTGGGAAGGCTTTTCACCAGATTTTGGAGTGTGGCTGTGGGAATTTTTGTGATTTTGGTCACAAGAGCATCAGTGTAGGTCGGACGAGAAGGCCTGGCTTGCAGTCGGGGTTCCAGTCCATCCCAAAGATGTTCAGTGGGGTTGAGGTCAAGGTTTTGTGTAGCCACTTAAGTTCTTCTCCACCAACCTGGGCAAACCTTGTGTTTGTGAAGCTCGCTTTGTGCATGAATGAGACACAGCCATGTTGGAGCAGGAAAGGAGCTTCTTCCCCAGACTGTGGCCACAAAGTTGGAAGCGCGCAGTTGTTTGGAATGTGCATGGGTGCAGCTGACACAGCTCGGCTCAGTCATTAGAAGGGGGGGGGTCCAATTATTGATAGAATTTAGAATTTTGTTTCAAGGAAGGAATTTAGCAAAGTGCTGAAGTTCAAAATTCATTTGCTGCACATAAGTAAAAGGAATGACTATTCTGCAGTTTTTTAAAAGCGAAAATGTTCAGCTGCTGATGGTGAGGAGAAAGCATTTTTTCAATGTTTTAAATATTATTGCTAATGAGACGAAGAAGGTGTGTAATGTTGCAAGTATAACTTGAATCTGTTGCTTTACTGTTTGTTGGAAATGTTTGTTGAATTTTTACATTCATTTACTTTTTAGGGGATGCATGCATTTCTTTAAAACACTTAAAGCAAAATACACTTAAAATATGTTTTGTATGCTTTTTTTATTTCATGGTTGCATGCTTTTTTTTCTAGAACTGGATGGTACACACCTGCTAACATGTCTGCTTCATGGCATTTTGGGTTGTCATAAGTATTACTTTGATTGATAGATAGATGGATAGATGGATAGATGGATCATTTTTATTTAGTAAACTAATAGATTCCTAATATCCGTTACAGAATTGTAATACTGTGGTGAATGTGTCATTTGCTGAGATTTGTGCTACAGGCTATGTTTTGTGCCACCGCAGCCTTAACAGTACAAACAATGCAGCTGCGCAAACAGCATAAGCTTCCAAATCATCAGTATGTTCTCCACTTCCCCTGAATTACAGTGTTAGTATGACAAGACCAAGCATGCAGTTGCTGCAGTACATCCAGTTTTAAGAATGACCTCTATATTAATTGTAAAACTTTTGATTTGTTTGAAATTTTCCTTCCAGACTTCATAAATTACCTAATGAACTCCTCATCTTATTTTTCAGCATCTCTAGCTCTGTCCAAGTCCCTCTCAACCACAGCTTCTTTGGTCTCTGCTGCTGTGGCATCAGTTCCAGTTGTCTCACTTGGCACCACACTGTCAGCATCCAACACCATTCCCTCCAGTGCAAATATGGTGCCTCTGGCTTCCCAAAACCACTCAGGAGCCTTGATGTTGAAACCTGTGCCAAGCAACAATACCACTGCCCAGACCACTGCTGGCTCCACACCACAGACTCTTCCACTGCTAATACAGCTGCCTCTCACGGTCGCCAGCACTCAAGGTGGAAGCATAGTGACCAACCACAGCACTGGTGTTGAACTGTTCCCTGTGACAACCATGGCACCAGCAAGCACCGCTAGTAAAGCCAAGACCACTGTGCCGACCACCGCATTTGTTCTTCAGAAGAATACACCAGTATCCTCCACAACGCCCATGACGCCGACCACAGCGCTCACAGTAGCCCGGGCTGTGTATCCAGGGGGCAGTGGGATTGTCAGCACACCCAGCTCTGGTGTGTCCGTGTCCTCTGCACGAACTCCTACACAGTGCATCTCTGTGGTGGGTGTGACGTCATCGTCCTCATTACCAGTGTCCTCCACACCTGCTGCCACTGGAGGTCAATCCACTGGGACAACTGCCTCTGGGCCGGTGGCAGTCACTGCAATGGCCTCAAAAACAGGTAAATCCATATTATTGGCGATATGGCTATTGCAGTGCTCTAAAATATCAGATTGACATCGGTACATGTAATGTGTAATTTACATCATACTGGTGAGATACGGTGACACTGAAAATCCAAGCGTAATATACATGCTGTGACATTTGGGGTATAATTTTACTTGGCTTGCACTTTACATCTTGGTTTTTCACCCTGTCAGATAATCAGGCTACAAGTTCCAGTGTAGCAAAGACACCTGTGCAGGTAAGGATTTGTGCATTTGGCCATACTTACTTTTTATTTTTACTTCTTTTTTGCAAGCATGTAGTTACATACCGTATTTTTCGGACCATAAGGCGCACTTAAAATCCTTTAATTTTATCAAAAATCGACAGTTCGCCTTATAATCCGGTGCGCCTTATGTATTAATTCTGGTTGTGCTTACTGACCTCGAACCGATTTTATGTGGTACACGGTGCTCAAAAATCTGTCAAAATGTTTTAGAATGACTTTGGTAAGCTACGAAGCCGCACCGCTTGAGGGATTGTTGGAGCATTACGGCTACCGTAGTCAGGGGCCTCGCGGAGTAATACGTACTGTACTTCAACATAATATTACGGTGTGTTTATTAGGACCCCAAAATGGCACCTGTTAAGAGACATGCTTACGAAGCGGATTTCAAACTCAAGGCTATCAGGCACGCAGTAGAACATGGGAATAGAGCAGCTGCGAGAGAATTCGACATTAATGAATCAATGGTGCGGAAGTGGAGGAAGCAAGAAGACGACCTACACCAAGTAAAGAAGACCAAACAGAGTTTCCGAGGAAACAAAGCGAGATGGCCACAGTTAGAGGACAAACTTGAACAGTGGGTTATTGAACAGAGAACAGCAGGTAGAAGCGTCTCTACAGTCTCTATTCAACTCAAGGCAACAGCGGTAGCACGTGACATGAAGATCACTGACTTTCGAGGAGGTCCTTCTTGGTGCTTCCGTTTTATGAAAAGACGTAATCCCTCCATCCGCACAAGAACTACCATCTCACAGCAACTGCCAAAGGATTGCGAAGAAAAGCTGGCCATTTTCCGCAATTACTGCAAGAACAAGATCACTGAAAGATCACTGAAAAGAAGATCCGGCCAGAACACATCACCAACATGGACGGGGTCCCTCTCTTTGACATCCCCGTGAACCGTACTGTCGAGAAAACAGGAACCAGTATGGTATCTATACGCACCACAGGGAACGAGAAGTCATCCTTCACTGTAGTTCTCAGTTGCCAGGCTAATGGCCAGAAACTACCACCCATGGTCATTTTCAAGTTTCCGGCCGGCGTCATCATCAAAGCTAACCCAAAGGGCTGGATGGACGAGGAGAAGATGAGTGAGTGGCTGAGAGAAGTTTACGTCAGGAGACCGGATGGCTTTTTCCACAAATCTCCGTCTCTATTGATCTGAGCTCCCATCTCACCGATACTGTCAAAACCCAAGTGAAGCAAACTAATTCGGAGCTTGCCATCATTCCGGGTGGATTAACCAAAGAACTCCAACCGTTAGATATCGGTGTCAACAGGTCGTTCAAAGTAAAATTTTGAGCTGCGTGGGAGCATTGGATGACAGAAGGCGAACACACATTCACCAAGACAGGAAGGTAACGCCAGGCAAGTTACGCTACTATCTGCCAATGGATCGTGGATGCCTGGGCTAAGGTATCAGTCTCAAGTATCGTCCGAGCTTTCACGAAGGGCGGAATCATCATTAAACAGCTAAGTAACAGCAATGAGACTGACTCGGATCATGACGAGAGAGATCCGGGCATGCTTGATGCTGAAATCGCCCAACTGTTTACCTCAAACACTGAGGATGAAGAATTTGATGGATTTGTGGAAGAGGAATGAACTGAAAAAGTGAGTGTATTGTTTTGTATTTTGTTACAACTGAACAATGTTGACAGTTATTGTGAATGAGTTGAATAAAGTTTGACTTACCTGACTGTTTTGTTTCGCTGAATGCGCTTTATAATCCGATGCGCCTTATGTATGAAAGTAGACCCATTCATTGATATTGCGCTTTTTAATCCGGTGCGCTTTATAGTCCAGGAAATACGGTATTTAATGTAAGTGAAATGTCAAGAGATTAACCCTCTGGGAATTTTTTTTGAACACATTTGAGGCGCCTGTGGACAACAGTTAATATAAGGGACTGGAGGCAGTTGTCAACAAGAGTCTGAACAAGGAGTTGAGGACTGTGAGCATTGTTAAATGTCGATAGAAGTCGGTGAAAATGCGTATTTTGGTTTAACCACCAGATAGCAGTGTTGAGTTGCTGCAATTGCTCGTACTTGTCGACAGAAGTGGGTGGGAAAGGATCGGTGCGTCAAAGACGTACGACAAAAGCCCAGATAGGTAGGGCAGCACCAAACAGGCACCACTTTCCAGCCACATACAGTAAGAAAATAAAAAATACAAACCCAACTGTACTTTCTGTAATGACAAAGTGAAAACAGCGTCACCAGTGCGATACAGTAAGTATGACAGTATTTCAGCAAGCAAACAGTGTACCCTACCCATGCGTGCAGTTGGCTGTTTTGAGTAATGTCACACACTACAAAATATGTATAAAATCTCAACATATTATCTTGTTTCATTTTATTTTATTATTGTATTTTTTCCAACAAAAAATTCTATATGAATAGTGTTCTTATTTATACTGTATTCTGTCATACGCAGAACACGTTTATGCATTCGTTTTAAAACTTTTTTGTATATTTTACACAATTTTTCATTAAAAAGTTTTTCAAACCTCCTGTTTGTAAAAATTTAATGAATAAAAAGGATATTTCACCACTTTCACAAAATGTGAATTTTCTGGAAAAATATTCAGCTTTCTGAAACGTCGAGATTAACGCGTATTACATGTGACACTTGATGCTCTGTTTAACAGTGAAAAATAATGAAAGTGAAAAATGAAAGGATAAGCTGTTTTTAGTATATTTTGCATTATGTCATCGCTTCATATTTTCTAATTAACCTTTTTAGTTCACTTGATTTTTTTTTTTTATATTCTGTTTTTTTCCCCCAAATTGTTTCCAGTTCTTGATTCCTTTTTCCGTTTATAGACACAGCACACATCGAAAACTAATTATGACCCTGATGTTCTCCTGATGTCGTACTGGTCTTTATGTTCAAGGTGTATAAACCAGATGTTCTTATTTATAGCTTACAGTTCATTTGGAAAAAATGAATCTGATACTTCTGAAATATCCATTTTAAAATATATGTACATATTAATTTATTGGTATATATGTATTGTACTTCTTCATATGAATATACGCATTATGTATTTTCAAAAAAAAATCCATCTTTTAATGGATTTATTAATTGTTAATCCATTTGCTTTGCCCTTCTACTTTTTCAATTTTCCACTGTGCAGCATAGATGGCCTGCATTTCCACTTACTGTCATTGAAGGGTATGAAAATTTGTGCTTGTGTTACAAATATCACGTTATATAATCTCATAAACACTGTATACAAGGACACAAAACCCACTGAAAGACATGTAAATATAAATGTTTTTAAAGTTGTCTTGCCTCCATCCAGAATACAGCTAGGTTTTTAAAATCACCTTCAATACCATACATTCTCTTTCTTGTATTCTTTACACGAGCCATTTTGACCAAAATTTAAATGCTGAGAAGGAAGTGATGCGATCTGTAAGCATCTCTAATTTTCTTTATGTCATAATCAATAAAATTATATAGCTATAATTTTAATAAGGTGCATGTATTAGAACAAACATACAGCAGAATATAGTTTATATGCAGAGACATGGTATTCTGTTAGCTGTCCTGGTGACTAACGCAAAGAGAGGACTCTTCACTGATTTCCACCTTATAGTAAGCAGGACCTCCATCACCAAACCACCGCTGAGTCAGTTATATATGTGATGCTGATATATCGAAGGACCCGAATGTGCTGGTTGAGTTAAGGTGGAAGCAGGAATGTTGCTGTAGCTCAGGACTATCCCTTAAGACTAGAAATCTTTGGGAAAAGACGTATCTCATAACAGGGATAAAACAAACTGTAGGACCACACAATTTGTTCTGTAGATGGAAAGGAAAAAAGGCTTGGTGCCCTCAAGCAGAACCCAGAAAAATCTCTTTAGAGAAGCTGCAAGGAACTAAATGCATCAGGCGACTTAGTAGAAAGCAGTGAGCTAAGAAGGATTTGTCACTGGTAATGGGGTGCCTATATTTTTTCCATTTACTTTATTGTTAGGAAAATGAGATGCAGCCAAAATGATGAGCCCCCCCCTACATTGGATAAAGCTAAAATTTAATCTGGATAACTCAAGGAAGTGTGCACACTTTTTTTAGACCATTGTGCTTCATCACATCAGGTAGTGCAGCTATTATGTCCATTATTTCTGTATTCTGTTGTTCTTACTTCTCAGTTTCTGTCATGTAATTGAAAAGAAAAATGAGGTGTTTTATTCTGGATACTTCCTCCTGAGGTCCTACCCTTGTCCTTTTTCCCCCCTCATAATTGTTATATGAAATTTGAATTAGAATTAAAGACTTGTAGATTAATTGGAATTTTAATATTTTAATGCGATAGACGGGTCATTGTTTTTAAAGTTATTCTGCTATATTCATGTAACTGCCTTTTCTTCACTGTATCTTATATTTAGAGAAAGAAAAAGAAAGTGAAAGCATTGGAAATGGGGCTGCTCAAATGTGAACTAAACATGCAAAAGCATTCATTACTGTACTGATTTCAAGGGCACTGTGTTCTCTATGAATTCACAGTAAAAAGCCAGAGTCACTATAACACTAATGCATACTTGCATGGCCATATTTTATTACTTATTTACCTTGATTTGTAAACAAGGGTCAGTCCACAGGAAAATAGAAGATAACACTGCAATGCAAGCAAATGTATTGTATTCTTATATAAGTTTTATTTTGAATTGTATAAGATGATAAACAATTTTTCCTTTTTCTAACACTGACATTGCTGTGAATGCCAAAGCCAATAAAATTTGGGAATGTGAAGAACCGACAGTTTCTTAAATGCACATGCAGCATGAGCAGATATAAGGTTGGTTAGGCGCTTAGTAAGAAGTTGACATCCCTGTTTTGCAGGTAACTCGCTCAAGTGGTTCAGGGGCGGTGATAGACTTGACTGAGGATGATGATGATGTGCAAGGTAACATTTCCCTGTATTGCAATGTGTGATGTCCAGATCCAGAAACTGCATTTGATTAATCACCGTATATTTTATTCTATTTTATTCCTTGTTCCTCTGCAGTGACAGGGGTGAAGAGGGGTCCTGTCCCATCCAGCCTTGCTGTAGCAGTGTCTTCTTCATGCTCTTCTTTGGTATCTCAGAGGCCTGCAGGGGCTCCCCCTCCGCTTATAAGTACCACCTCCACCCCTACTGGTAGGAGTGCCTCTCATCCCACACTGTGTACTGCATACATGACCGTATGTTAAAGCCAAGAGTAAAGCTGCCCCAAACCTCTGCTGACATGCAATATATCCCCCTCTGTTTCCAGCAGACAAAAAGGGACAAGAAAACCACCCAACCTCTAGTGAAAAATAGGTTTAATAAAATACTTTGTGTAAGGTCAGCATGCAGCACAAGAACAAGTCTAATGTACAGTTGCAAAAAAAAGCTTTTGAAATCTTTGCAGTTGCCTGGATTTCTGTATTAATAGCTGATAAAATGTGGTCTGATCACCTAAGTCTCAACAATAAGCCAACAAGCTGCTTAACATAATCGCAAACGTATGTTTTTTCTTCTTAATGCTAAGAATCAGATTTATTGGCCAAGTATGCTTGCACATACAGGGAGTTTGACTTTGGTCTCCGATGCTTATCAGCGTACATAAGACAACACAATATAACATATGTACATGCACAAACACACATACATACATACATACATTCAATATACGCAAAAGACGTATAACAGTGCAGGAAAATAAGAATACAGATACTGAAGCGTAAGATACTGAACATATCATTTAAACAGTCGCAGTCCAGGTTCAAAAACAGTATGCGAAGCTCTGGCATAATGACTTCCTTAGTTGGGATCAGGTGTTACAATGAATGAACGTGGAGGTGTTTCTTGTGGAGTTGCCCTGTCCAATAAAAAAGATACACAAAGCTGGGTTATTGACAGTCTGCTCTTCTCAAGTAAGATCTTTTTATGTACATCATGCCATGGAAGAAAGAACTTCCTTAGGACCTTAGAAGAAGAACTGTAGAGCTGCACAAAGCTGGAAAAGCCTACAAAAGAATTTTCAAAGAATTGACTGTTCATCAGTCCCCAGTAAGACAAATTGTCTACAAATGGAGGAAATTCAGTGCTGTTGCTACTCTCCCGAGGAGCGGGCATCCTGCAAAGATCACACCAAGAGCACAATTTGAAATGCTTAAGGAGGTGAAAATGAAAGTAACGGTAGCAGTGAAAGACCTGCAGAAATCTCTAGACCTTGATGGAGTCTCTTTCCATGTGTCCACTGTAAGAAAAACACTGAACAAGAATGATGTTCATGGGGCCATTGGAATTAATGGAAACCATTGCTCTCCAAAAAACATTGCTGTATGTTTACAATTTGCAAAACAACACCTGGATGTTCTAGAATGCTTCTGGTCCAATGTTCTGTGGACAGATAAGAAGAAAGCTGAACTCCTTGGCAGAAATGCATGAAACTGTGACTGGAGGGACAAGGGCACTGCAAACCGACACCAAAACCTCATCCTAAATGTGAAGATTGGTGGAGGGAGTGTCATGACTTGGGACTGTGTTACTGCCTCAGGGCCTGGACAGCATGGAAATTAATTCAAAATTGTATGAAGAAATTTCACAAGAGAATGTCAGGGTGGTGGTCTGTCATCTGAAGCGTAATAGAAAGATGATTCAGCAAGATCCAAAGCATCAAGGGTAAATCAACAAAATGATTTAAACAGAAAATTTGTACCTTGGAATGGCCAAGTCAGAGTCCAGACCTTAACCAAATTGAGATGCTGTGGTCTGACCTGAAGAAGGCTGTTCATGCAAGTAACAATTGTTTTATTACCAGTGTTACTAGTTTAGGCGGTTTGTGTTTGTGTATATGAACAATGATGATATATTATGACTTAAATGATCAGACCACATTTTGTGAGTGGTTAATGCAGAAATTTTTAGGTGATCGCAGAGGATTCCCAAACTTTTTCTTGCAAGTGTGCTTCATACACTGGTTATCTTCTGGACCTTTTTCTGTGCTTTTGAAATTGTCTCCCCAGGGTGTCAGTTAACATCCGTATGCCTTTGACTGCCTTAGGTGTCACACTACGGTCCTCTCCACATACTAACCCAGTTGGAGGGTCACAACTAGCTGCTCTCCATCGTTCTTCACAGGTAACTGCTGCACTTCTTTTGTCTGCAAGTCTGTGTGTTAAATACACCGAATACCTCATACTGCCTAGATGTCAGCAAGGGGGTTTTGATTTTTGTTTCATGTCGTGATTACAAACTCTGCCTCAGTCACTGTTAGAATTTTGTCATCCCTGAATGTTTTGAAGTCAGCTGCCAACTTTACTATTTTATGAACGTTTGTTTTTGCTTTGAAAAATGTACCATATTGGCCTGAATATAAGGCAGTCCCCTCTTTTTCAAAGCTCATTTTTGGAAAAAAGGTTTTTGGAACATTATATCTTATATTTAGAAAGAAAAATCTTATTTATTTATATTTACCGCAGTTGCATTTTTAAGATGGTCCTTTTGGGCTCTCCATTCTGTAACTTTATATTTTTTGTCTGTTGGAGAATTGTTTGACACCTCTGCCTTGTTGATCACCATTATCTTAAAATTGGCATCATAGCTCCTCCTCAGTCCTTGGTTAATTTGTCCTAACTTAGAGCTCCTTTTTCCAGTCCATCTCAAGTTTTTTCCATCTTTCACACTTGCTAGCCCAGGTTGATCATTTCTGTGGATAGTTGATGCCAGGGCCCCATTTTTTGAATGTAATTGTCAAAAAAATACCATCTTATATTCAGGCCAATATGGTATGTAAAGACAACAAATAGTAAAGATGCTTTGTAGCTATTTGAAACAGTAAGGTGAAAGCTTAAAACTACTTCATTTGTTGTATGAGACAAAATTGGCACATAATAAATACAGTAAACCACTTCAGCTTGAAAGTTGTATGATTCAGTGTTGTTGTGTCTCTCTTTGTGTCTTTCCCTATTTTTTGCTCATCCTTTCCTTCATTGTAATTTTGCAATGTCCTTGTCCTCTGCCACGTTTCCTATAGGATTCCCCATCAAAGGCTCGCATTGCCAGTGCTACCTCTACAACCACACCATCCCCCGTCGCCATTACCAACCCTCAGACTTCGGGCCTCCCGCCTCTGCCATCGCCCCCACCGACGACAGGTCGCCTACCACCAGAAGCAGCACACACATCCCCTCCGCAGCAGCCCCAGCTCAAACTGGCACGTGTGCAGAGCCAAAATGGCATCGTTCTGTCCTGGTGTGTGTCAGAGACGGACCGTACTTGTGCAGCAGTAGACAGCTATCACCTTTATGCCTATCACCAGGACCATTCAGGCCAGAGCGGCTTGATGCCGCTCCAGTCGCAGTGGAAGAAGATAGGTGAAGTGAAGGCGCTCCCCTTGCCCATGGCCTGCACACTCACCCAGTTTGTCTCTGGCTCTACGTATTACTTTGCTGTCCGTGCCCGTGACGTCTATGGCCGCTTCGGCCCTTTCTGTGAGCCCCAGTGCACAGATGTGATCAGCCCCACCTCTTCCAACTGACCCTTCTGCTGGTCTGGAGAACTGGGGACAGCGTGAAGGTGAAAGATGTACTGTAAAGATATCTTGAAGGTGAACAAGGACTGATTTACTTCCCATTTCCCGTTTACATGCAAGGTGTGGGAAACAAAACCGATGGCTTCATTTATCTCTCAAAGTTTTGGGAGGATGATAATGTACAGAATTAAAGTCCCGAAGAGAAAGGAACAATTCAACTTTTTGAAGAAACTGTCAAAAGGGAAGGTTAGCTATATACAAACTAAATAATCAGTTTCCATCTCTATGTTCTTTAACATTTTATAAAGTATTAACATGAAAATTTGTAAAAATCATTAAAGAAATTGCACAGAAGTTCCAGTACAGTATGTTGCGGTTAGAGACTAAATGTATAAAGGTGTTATTTTTTATTTTTTTGTCTGGTAACCAGACTTTATAGAACTGATTAAATAAAGATATTTAAAAATACTGTTTGCCAAGACTGGTTTACTTTAGTTTGAACAACACTCTGCTACTGTAAAAGTATTCTTTAGAGAATCTACTTGAGTGAAAGTTAAAAAATAAGCGTGATGTCAGCAAAGCTACCCAGGTGCTCAAGTTATTTGGATTCAAATGAGGTTTTTACTGAACGTCATTAATCCATGCTTTGTGGCATCTCAACAGGCAGCAGGGAAGCAGTCTTGCCCCAAAGGTTATGGGCAGTTTGGGTGCAAGGTTTAATCCAGTGTGGACTGTGTGGCGTTTGCTGTTCTCCTTGTGTGTGAGAGGGTTTCCTCCAACAGTCTAAAGCTGTCTTGGGTAAATTGGTTACTCTGAACTGCGTGTGTGCATGCCTTGCAGTGGACTGATTTTTTTTTTTCTTCAACTTTGTTAACTTTGAACACATCCAGAACAGAAATAAACTATTGTGCAATTTTATAAAAAAGAGAAAAGGGAAAAAAACAACATGCAAAACATAATAGACACAAACGGGGGGATAGCCAGACAAGAACTGAATCCATAGACACAATTGAAGACAAACTCAAAATTGCTTCATTGGCTTTGTAATTTCAGAAAAAAAATGTATAAGCTACAGTAACTCATTGTTCTAACAGCTTTCTTATTAGAAGGTTTCAGAATTTCAACAAACTGTTCAGATTCCTTGAGAAAAACAGAAAGAAAGGCTTTTATTATTAAATTTAAATCTGTGAAAGTGGAATTTAGCTAGGCTCAACATAAGATTTGTAATGTGTGCTTGTTTCATGGTATGTCTATCATGATGTAAGAATCCAAACAGTAAATAATTGCACAAAATAGGAAAGTCACTCCATAATTTTTCAGTATTAAATTGCAGTGGACTGCTGTGCTATGCTGTGCTGTCCTGTCCTCCTCAGCCTTGCTTCCAGGATGGCCTCCTCTGCCTGCAGAAAAGTGGTTGCTGATGGTTTCCTTGATCTTCACCAGGTGTTTGGTCTGGATCAGGGTCTGGATCCTAAGCTGAGTTAAGCACAGACCGCGGCTGGTAGCAGAGCAGCCAACACCGAAAAGCGTCTTTCTCTGACGGTCTGAACTTACGGCATTTTAAGATACACAGAACAAGGTGAGCGAAGCAGACATTTGTTGAACGCTTACAGTGCACGCAGTTTGGGAAAATGGTAACATTTTTGAGGGAAAAAGCACCAAACAGTTTTTGGTTCCAAGTTAACACAAAACAAAGTCAATGGAATATGAGTTCGGCACAACTTCTTCACCATCGCACACACAGGACCTCTTCTCCTACCTTCTGTCTCTGCCTTCTTCCAGCAGTAAAGTGTTTGTTACATTTTTACCCTCTATTGCATGTTTTAAAGGTTAAATGTGCTGCATGGCCAGAAGTGTGTGGACACCTGAGCATTGCACCCGTATGTGCTTGTTGAACCTCCCATTCCAAACCCATGGCAAGCTCCATAAAGGCATGATTTGCCCAGGTTGGTGTGGAAGAACATGAGTGGCTGCACAGAGTCCTGACCTCCACCCCACTAAACCCCTTTGGGATGAACTGGAACACCGACTGCGAGCCAGGCCTTCTCGCCCGACCTCACTTTTGCTCGTGACTGAATGGGCACAAATTCCCAAAAGAGTGGGAGCTGTTATAACAGGAAAGAGAGAGGACTCCATATTAATGGCCATGAGTTTGGAATGGGAAGTTCAACCAGCACTTATGGGGGCAACGCTCAGGTGTCCACATATTTTTGGTCTTACAGTTTGCTCTATTTTGGTATTTATGCTCACCACAGAGAAATGGGAGTTTATCTGTAATATGCCAATAAAAATCCATACCAAATCCTCTTAAACCTTTGAGGACGATTTCACATCTGGTGTTCGCTGTGGGGGGGGCTCCATGGCTGCTCGTCCATATAAATCGGTGAATTTTACCAAGGCCAACCAGGATGTGGCTCATAGCTGCTGCACCGGAGTCTAAAACGCACGTTTAAGCAGCTCTCGGTTTAGTGGCTCTCTAAAAAATGATCACATAACCGAGTAACAAATAGTGAAAAGCTGTTGTTTGACAATTTTCATCACAGGTTGACCCCCTCTTGCAATTGCTCACCTAGTAGAACAACAGCCACCTTTTTCCTCTTGCTGCATAATGAAAATAGATGTGCTGGGGGGAGGGGGGTTGACTTTTTTTTTTTTTTTTAAATTAAAAATGAGTCAATTCCCAGTTTTCACCCTGGATGTGCAGTGATTTCAAAGTAATTTTTAACTTTCACCTTAGTGATCTTCTGCCAGCCTCTCCAGGAAACCAAGCCTGAAACTTTTAACCAATCCCTTACCTGCTGCAACAAGTAAGCGGAGTTATGATGTAACTGTTCCATCCATCCATCGGAAACACATCCACAACCCGATGTTATAATGGTGGTGGACATTGCACATGGAAAAGCACTGCATGGAGACTTCTAGTCCTTTCTGCTGACCCCAGGCTGCTGCCCTTCACCTTCAACCTTCCAATGTCAGAACATCCTGTCCCGAATTGTCTGGGCTAATACAGTTGAGATACTACTAATAATAGCGATGGTAATCAAATAACAGAAATATTAGAATGAATATGCAGATTGTTTGAACATTTTGGTGTGAAAGTGACACCTTGCATGATGCTACACTACTGTGTTCTACACATCCGGAGCTTGGAACAGCAGCTCTGGAGAACCTCATCCTCCTGCTGCAGGCCAACTGCAGTCGTCCTTCTGACTTGAAAACAGCCTTGCACTTTATTTCCATTTTTTTGGTTATTTCCATGTTGCAGCTGTGGGTCAGAAGGGTTGCCGGGGTTCTAGCAGCCGCTGCCTTAACAACGGTGGCCACATGGGGATGGGCCGGGCGCTCCAAGACGCCGAAACCCGGGTTTTGCACAACTCTTGTGCTCCAGTCAGTCATTTCCCCACCAGCTGTCCTTCCTCTCATTTTCGGAAATTTGCTCCGCACATCACATTGTATGAATGTCAGCTTAATGCACTGCAACTACGGACTAGCATAACAAACTATTACTAAATGAGCACGGCTATTATTTAATAAAGCTGCTGATGGATATAGCAGCAGCGGGACTGTTTGTATGCATTTAAGGGTTTGTGTGCATTGTGCAAAACTGCTGTTATGTTACACGTGCTTTACTATCTTGGGTGGGTTACTGCTGAAGTGTATTCGCGTTATTTGGTTGCCCACCCCCCACGATGCCATACGTTTCGGCCCCTCCTGTGTGTCCGTCTTTGGGGGAGAATTGGAGTTCTGTGCCTCTGCTGCGCTGTGGCGTCGCCCCTTCTTACTCTGTATTTAGTGTCTCTTGAAGACGCTGCAGATTCTGAAGGCATACGGTCCCTCTTCCCTTGGTAGATGGTGGTGCTGGAGTTTAGGGCTGCTGCCATGCACCCTCAATGAGAAGGGTTTAAACCCCTGCCTGCTCAGAACTGTTGAGCAAGGGATTAACAGAGTAACAGTTTTTTTTTTTTTTTTTTTACAAAAACACTATCATTGAAAGTTGCCCTGAACAAAGGAATCAAACAAATAAATCAAAGGTCAATAATACTCACTTGCAAGGAATTATTTTTCATGAAAGAATGGAGTCTAAGAGTCTAATGGGGGAGCGCTCCAGAGTTCCAAGAGGCAGGAGAGGAGGAAGAGGCCACAAACAGGGGGAAGGAGCTGGAAAGGAGGGGAGAAGAACATGCTGGCAGGGGGTGAAGTTGGGCTGCCAAGATGGGGCTCAGAAAGGGATGCAGCAGACGGCCAGGTGTTAGTAGGAGTCCGAGAGAAGAGGAGCGGCAAAAAGACGAAGCCCCAGAAGCGAAAAGCTTGGAAGAAATTTTGCTGTGATGGAGAGAAACAAAAGAATGGGAGGACTGAGGCTCAAGGGAAAGGGCCATTTGATCTCTTTGAGCAGCAGCGGGTGAAGATGATGAGAATGCAGGGCCGAAAGGTTACCCCGCTCAGATCCCAGTGGGGAGAAGTCGCAGTCGCACTAAGTTGAAATGTGTTTTCTGTGAACGCGCAACCAAAAAATTGTCGCATGCGCGCGCACAGCGGCACGATCTGTTGACGGCGAACGGCCGGTGAAGTCGCTGTGTTTAGATTATGGAAAGAGCTGGTGGTGACCGGTGTCTTGTTTTCATCCCCAGCACCCCTGCGGTCAGTAGTTCTGTTTTTTTTCCTCGTCTTTTCTTCACACTTTCTGCATCATTCCTTAAGGGCAACCACTTGTCCTAATGCACGGCCGTGGTAGACCAGGGCCTATCCTAGAAGCAGGCTTCCCCTTAGATGGGACCTTTTTGAAGCCACGACATTAAAAATGTAGACATTTCACATTCTGCTAAACATTCACATCATTACAAAGTTGGAGATGCAGAAGCCACTGTTGCCCGACGCTTCGTGGTTCTTCTCCAAGTTCAATTTAAAGATGGCGCACGTATGGGTTAATCTACTACCAATGTGAATGCTGTCAGAGCTTAGCTGCTGGCATGCAAAAGGAATGAATCGGTCAGAAGGGGGCGCCACGCTCTTTCGGTTTAGAAGCAATATTGAAAACTCTTTCCTTGACATTTGTTGCAAACCCCCCCTCCACCCCACAGCCACCCCCGCTGAAGCGCATACTAATACAGTGGAAGGGCCCACCTCTTGGCCAGCCTCTATCTCTCGCTTTTCTGCAAGGGAGGGGTGAGAGAGGAGAGAGACGGCGCTTTCACTTGGGCATCCTTCCTCACGCGGCAGACAGCAGTGCTGGTGTGACAGCCTCATGCTACGGTGACAGGCTGCTCCGATGCTCGGCGCGCACGCCGCGCTCATGGTCTCCCTGCCTACAGCATCTCCCAGCCGCAGCAGCCGAGAGCCGTTTGTTGTTTTTCTGGACAACACCTTTTTGTGAGGTAGTCGAAGACAGAAGAGACAGAGAGGGGCAGGGAGAGGGGGGCAATTGATGATTCCCCCTCCCTTAAAAATAAGAAGGCAACACGGACGCCTCTGGAGTATTCGTTTTATTCTTTCGCTTTTTGTTCTTCTTCTTCCTCATCCTGGTGCTGGGAGGTGCTTCATCTTTCCACTTATTTGCGCTCTCCATCCTTTGCCTCTTCATCTATTTCTCCATCTACCTGGTCAACAATTTCTACTACGTATGAATGAGAGAAGGGGTGGAAGACACAGGAGGGGGGAGAGTTTTTTTATTTGCCTTTTCTTCCCCCCTTTCCACCGTTTTACTTTCCATCTTTGCCTTTGTCTTCACTCATCTTGATCCCCTTCTCCGTCCCTCCATCCCTCCTCTTTATTCACCATCCCTCCATCCTCTCACCCATTTCCCTCCTTCCTGTTCTGCAGAACATCTTTACACCCCTCCAAAGTCTGACTGCTTTTCTAAATTAACTTTTATACGGAAGATTTTTTTTTTAACCATTAAAAAAAGCAACACCTCAATTATTTCCCTTTTTCTTTTTTGTGTCTTTTCTCCCTCCATTTTATGCATCACTGTTTTGGGGGATTCTTTAATGTATTTATAGGTAGGTTTACGATTGGTTAGTGTCCGTCTATCTGTTTGTGTGTGTATTTGTGTGTGCGCGTTACATACACATAAAACACACATTGACACACACATACAGACATGCTGAGCACTGCAAGGAGGAACAAAGCTTAATAGTTTTGTCAGTTTGTGTTTGTTTTGCACCCCCCCCAGCTATCATCCTTCCCAACTTCATTCATTTCCCTCTGTTAGATGTCAGAAAGTTGTCTGTCACATCAGAACAATAAGAGTAATTTGCATACCGCAAGAAAGAAAAGCTTAGCTTTTTCTGTCACATCTTTCTATCCATCCATTTTTTTCTGTCTTTGGAATATCTCACAGAGGTCGGCTGTCCCACATTTCCGTGTTTTGTACCTAAGTTCAGCAAGCCCGATGATAATTTTGCTGGTGCCTCTGTTATTTTTATTTATTTTTTTTAAAGCAGAAGTACACAATTAATATTACGAAATTACACGGGTATTTATGATTTAACATGCGATCCTAAAGCCTTCCGATTAACGTAGGGGTTCCATCCCGATGGTCTCCCACCTGTGCTTGTATGTGGCCTGCCTTATTTGTGTTTCACACCCTCAGTCCCTCACCCCGTGCTCCCCGTCCCTCTGTTGGACCCACAAGCTCATACCATCCAAAAGTCCTTGAAAATTTCTTCCCCGCTTAAAGTTCTCTTCTCATTTGTCTCTGTCTCCCTCAGACCGTTCTCCTGCTCCTTCATTTCTGATATTTGTATCCTTTTTCCTTCCTGTCCTGCTTTTCTGCTGAAACGGCGCAGTTGTATTATTTCTCGCTCTGTTTTTCTGTTGTAAGAAAATTATTCATTCCGATTTCTAAATCCACGCGCCAGCCTGTGCCGTGCATTTTTATGTTTGTTGAGCAGTTGCGAGAAGAACACCGAGCACATGGCGGAGGTGGGGGAAGGGGACCGACAATAAGCACTAAGGAAAATGCTGTCCGGCCTGAACCTCATAGCCATGGCTCTCAGTGTTTGCATCTCGCTGACCGTGACCGTGACCAACAGATAAGCAGATAGAGAAGACGACCGAAACTTCATGCCACCTCTCCCATCTCTCTGTCATGTTTTCTCTTCTTTCTTGACCGAGGTCTTTAGCGTTTCTGTTTAACTGCGGTCGAAATGTTTTGAAAAAGAAAAAAAAAAAGATCCTTTTTGAATGAACTCTTCTTTGCTAAATTTGGACTTAGTCCATCAAGGGATTTTGGTGTCTCTTGGATGGGATTCTCCGACAAACACATTATTTATCATTAGCGATTACGATCAATGATGTAATTGAGGATTTTTTTTTTTGGTCCTTTTTTCCCCCCTCTTGTGGACTTAAACAGATTGAAATACTTTTTCATGTATTGATTTTGAATGGAATTTTGTCGTCCAGGACTAAGGACTACGTATTTGTTCCTACTATTGTTATTCCTGTCTTGTAATTTTAAACGTTATGAGTGAATTTATAATCAGTTAAAGCAAAGGGTTAGGTGAGTACAGCACTGTAATAACAAAGCTTCTGTCTTTTTGTGATATCCTGTTAATGCTGCTGTTGTGCGTGTGTGTGCGTGAGAATATCTGGGATATGTGAATGCTCCTCTTCCTCATGTTCATTTCTTTAATGTGCATATATTAGCACACCAGAAGATCATAGTGTACATGTGTGTGTGAGTGCGCCACTGCAGGTGCGAGTGTGTCCATCGGGGTGTTGCTGTACGCCGCTGAGGTTCGACTGGGATGTGGGGTGTTTTTTTTTTTTGGAAATATATTTCAGCTGTCTGCATGTTGTATGTTAAAGCTCCATTCGTCTGCACGTACCGTGAACCCGTTACACCCCACCTGAGTCACATTTCAGCTTAGCAGGTTGCCTCACCTCCATCTAAGATCTCTCCTACCCATCTGTCTTCTTCACACACACTTATGTAACTGGCAGCTCTGTGTTCACAAGCAGTGTTCTCTCGTCTTCCCGAACATCACCCGTTACCTCCAGCCAGCATTCTGGACACCTTTCGATGTGTTATGCTTCCCTCTGTGTGTGTGTGTGTGTGTGTGTGTGTGTGTGTGTGTGTGTGTGTGTGTGTGTGTGTGTGTGTGTGTGTGTGTGTGTGTATTACTGTATCACATCCATGCTGAGGACCTCACTTTCCTGCTTAGCCTGTCCAGTACACTTGTGCCGATAACATCTTTGCGAGAGCTGCTGTCCACACACGTTATCTGCGCCTTATAGACTCAACACACTAGGACATCACACACTCCACACAGTCCCGCTCTGGGCAGGAGCTAAATGGTCCGCTTACTCTGGCTTCAAGTATCTGCTGAATCAGTGCCACGGTTGCTCTGCATCCAAGAGAACTGCTTCAGCTCTTCCCACTGGGAAAGGATTCCACAACCTTCAGTCTTTCCTTGTACCATTGCAATGCAATGAACCCCAGGCTGATATGTACACTGCACCTCTCCTTCCCAGAGTTCCTCACAGCCCACAATAATGTGTGACACAGAGAAACGGCTGTGTAAAAACTGTGTCTTTTACTATGATGAGGTTTAACAAATGTAGCTGCGAAGTAATTTGAAGACTTCAGATGACCAAGAGCCATCTTGCCAACCACTGTCTTGTTAACTCTTGTATGACACATAGATCTCAGTGCCCATGACAGTGAATTTTTGCCAAAATACTCTTGTTTAAAAAAATTAAAAAATAAAATCATTGCACGCACCCTTTAACCAACTATGTGGTTGCAGTTTACAAATGGCGACTTCTGTCCTCAACCTGAAGGTTGCGAGTTCGTGTCCCACTAAGGGAAGCTGCTGCACTGACTGCACTCAGCGATATCCGGACTTTTAAAACGATTTAAGTCGCACATAAATATTGGCTAGAGATACGTCTAACTGCAGTCAGATTTCTTGCCGCGTCGACGTAAACAGTTTGGGAGCAGATATGCGGATCTGTTTTTATCTTTCGACATCTGTGATTTTCCTGTAGCTAAAAAGGGGAACATCGATGTGGGCCTTAACCGTGCGGAGTAACTCGGAAGTAAAGTAGCTAAATAGCTGAAATAATCGGTGCTTTCGGAAAGCAAAGTGGGACACAAGGCCTTCCGGCCATTCCAGCACTAAACCCGCAGATCCTTCCTAACCCGTAGGCCCGCGCACCTCATAGCTGCGGATCACCTCTGGCTTAGAAAGTTCAGCAAAGGTGGAGCAAGGTCGTGCGTGGTCCGCTCTTGTGTAGACCTCCGCCGAGCTTCTACGCGTTCTCGCAGCGTTTCTAATGCCTGTTGTACCCAAATCCTTGAATGCGTTTGTGCGTTCACGCCCTACTATGTCAGGCGTTCGGTCTCATTTCCAAAGTTTACCAGTAAAAACCCGCAACACGTCGACTCGGAGACAGACATCACCAGCGGGAGTATTTTGGTTTTAATGAAAGAAATTTGAGCAGAGGAGTGTGTTTGCTTAAATTTCTGCTTCTTCCAGGGGGCCCCAACATTTTCTCGCAAAGCCGCACCCTGTAGAGTTGTCTGTTGTGCCATTGTGAGAGGGTGGAGCCCTGTTATGCAATTGCATCAATATTCTATATTTATATACGAATGTAAAAATATTTGTACTTCGGTTTAGCGTGATGCATAATTTATTTGTTTGCCTGGTGGACTCTGGCTCTCCTAGCGTGTCGACTTTCCGTCGCTTCTCTCTCGTGGACAAAAGAGGAGCGCGCGTGGGGTTCGGTGCAGATGCGTAAACGTTAAAAGCGCATTTTATTTTATTTGCGCTAGTCGAGCTCGTGTGGGGAAAAGCTGCTCTCGCGTGCGAACCCGTGCATGCTATTCATTATCGTTTGTGCAGAAACCGCATGTTCTTGTCGCGCCGGCGGCGGCCGTTTGCGTAAAGTCATCCGAGATCCTGGATGGAACGCGACGCCGTCGATACGCGTGGACAGCAGTGGCGGAGGTTCACGTGGCCGACGGCAAATGAGCGTCCACCTGACATGTGTTGTGCTGTCTTCTCCTTGGAACTGTCAGTGCCACAAGGCTGTGTAACTGTTTTCCTTTGCAAAAAAAAAATATCACACTTTCCTATCGTGAGTCAAAATCTGATGCTCACCTCTGCTGCTCTTTCCCGCAGCTGCGCGCACAGCGCCAGGTGGGACCGAACTTGCGGTCGGGTGGATGACTAAATAGGACAGGGCGAGCGAGGCAAGCAAGAGGAAGAGGCGAGACGGCCGTCGCTGGCAGCGCCCCGGCCCGGCCGACGTCAGAGAAGAAGGGAGACGGCGCAAGAAAGCTTCCGCTCCTCATGAAGCCATGAAGGGATTTATGATCTGGACCAGAATCAAATGAGCAAGAGCTTCTCATCCCTCTGTCGCCGTCCCATCTTCCATTCTCGGCGTCTCTGTGTCACCGTCCAAAGCCGCCCACCGCTGCGCGCATGCACTTCAGCAAACGTAGTTCTGTCGGTCAACTTTGCGCTGCGTACCTGAGCAGGAAAAATTGACAGCAGAATTGACCATTTTTACACTGTTTTACTATTTCGTACTGTTAATCAAATTCTTACTATTTATATCAAATGTTCAGTAATTCCTATTCTTTATAGACAGAAAGTTCAATTTACAGTTATCGTGCACTTTTTTTACCTACTAGTAATAACAGAACAGCTGAATTTTTACCATTTCTGAGTCACTTTTGGCAAAACCTTAACCCTCCTTGCACATTTGCTCATTTGGCCGTTTTTTTAGGTTTGGTTGCCGCCGCAAAATGTACGCCAGCATCCCGTACCACGAAGCTGTACGTGCGCTCGTATTTAAACTCCCATGAACCGAATCCTTTGAAACACTTTTAAACCCCACACTTTGTCAGTTTAAGTGAACGCATTTCTTTTTTTTTTGTCCTGACAAAACGTACTTATTCTCATATTAATCTGTTTGCACATTTCAGTCGCTAATAGGCGGCCCGCTTTTTTTCTGAAGCCGCTTCTTCGTTCCCTTTGTTTGGGCAGAACTCTGGGCGCTTTTCCCACTTTGTTTCATCTGTTCCATCTTTAGGGAAAACTGGTGTGAATGTAAGGCCTCAGCTGCCTCTGCTGGCCTTCTGTAGATACCATTCCGCGTCCACGCCTGCGCCATTCCCTCCCCAGCCCCTCCGCTCCATCTCTCTTTGTCTGGCTTCACCAGTTCGTCCTCGACCTTAGGCTATGAACGGTAGAGGAGCGGCCCAGGTGTCACCATCATGCCAGTTCTGAGAAGCAGGGATCAGATTTGGGCTGGCCATGGACAAGGTAAGACTCGGAACCTCTACCGCGCCTCAACCCCTCCCTTCTCAAATGCTTCTGGTCTTCTCTGTCCCACGCCGCTTGTGGCTCACTTGTCTGTCCATGCGCTGTCTGTACACCCGGTCACGAAGCCTCAGCGTTTCGACGCGCAAACCGCCGTGTTGCTTTTTTTCAGGACCACACGCTGGTACCACAGGAACCGATTTGGAGAGGGACGAGCCAACCGCACTGTAAACATTTGCTTTATTTACTGCTTCCAGGCGGTTAGCTGAGGGTCGGCAGGGTGTCGGTTCGAAGGCCGCCGCGGACGTGGCGTGCGCGAGCGTCGCTTTGCCACGAGGCTCCTCATCATGACAATATTTATTGAGCTGCTTGTCTTTGTCGCTCGGGCTGTTGACACCGGGGTTGTCGCTCGAGATTTGAGTCGAATGTGCGGCACGCAGAGGCGGACAGGATTCAAGCCTCCATATTAGCTCGCGTGATGTTCAACTGACGGCTCGGCGTTGTCAAGGCAACGTAAATTGAATCGATGTCCGGTCCCATTGTCACCGAGTATTAGTTAGTTACGTGGCCTAGCAGACGAAACGCCACAGTGATGTCTGTTGCGGTGTATGTTGTCAGCAGGGGGCGTAGTGGTTAGAGCTGCCCCGCTGCACACAAAGAACCAGTGTTTGACTCCTCCCCCCTTCCCGAAAACTTGATCAACGCTCCAAAAAAATGACCCAGATGGTTAAGCGAATAAATCTGCGCCACCAAAGCAACCGTATTTGAGGTTTAGGTACAGTAAGGAATTGGGTGTTGCAACTTTTCGCTCGCGAGAAAACTGCCCCTTGCACGAGGAACGATGACCAAGATCAATTTGTCGACTCGTGACGTTTTACCGAATTGGCCCCAAAGGACTGAAATGCCGATGCCCCCCACAGCAACCTTCATGCCTCTCCTTTTCTCTTGAGTCTGACCCACCACCGATGTCCTTGGTTTTCCTGCTTAACTCCCTTTATTTCCCAATTAATTTCAACCCTTCTTCTCCTCATTTATGGGTTACCTCTGTATTGCTGCCGAGTCTCTTCCTTCCCACCGCTTTCTGCACCCGCTCTGTCCACGCTGGTCCTTCTCCTGCGCTTACACATCTGCTGTCACTCATCTGTTCTTCTCCCGTTCATTCCTTCTTCCTCTACTCCTTCCCTCTTTCTCCATCCAGCACGCAGTGTAACCCACACACAGACACACACACACACACAGGTTCTCCCTCTCTCCATCTGAAAGCTATATTTATACATCAAACCCCTTAATGCGAGGCACAAACGCTCCTGGCTTGACCAGCTCCTTCTCGGAATTTATTTATTTATTTATTTATTTATTTATTCACCTGCTATCCATCTCTCTTCCTCCTTCAGTCCCTTCCTGCCTCCTCCTCTGTTGTTGACCAGTGACTTTGAACAGATGCCATGCGCTGTCAGTCAGAGGCGACGCTGTTCGGGGACGGCGGCCCAGTAAATCAGGATGTGGCCCCGGGGGTCTAAAGTCCTCTCCTGCCGTAGCCACCGCTGCGCTCACGACTGAACTTCTCATAACCTTACCTTTGTACCCATGGGCTCAGTGTCTTTTTTTTTTTCCCCGATGTCCTCTGAGCAGGTGCTGCTTTTAAAAAACTAATACAATCCGCTGGTGTAAGTTTGTATTGCTGATGTATCCAGAATGAATGTACAATTGTGCTGTTTTATTTACTTTTGCGTGCCATCAACCACAGCTTATTAAACCTCTATGTGACTGTATTGCTACGGCATGAATGATCAAGATGCGGCGCTCCGTTTTTGGCAGCAGCGTCTTTATTGTTATGCCAAGGACGCATATTTTATATCATCTTGGGTCTGACGTACGGCAGAAAGAGAAGAGCGGTGAGAGACTTGGAGGTGTGATAATAAAGACAGAGACTCGAGCGAAAAGGGAAACGAGTCCAGCTTGTGTACACACGGGCTTTAGATGGAAGGGCTTGTAGGAAAGCTGTGATACCCGAAAAGTGTAAAATAGCATTTGGTTCATATGCATCCAGGAATGCCGGAATATAAACGCAGTAGGCTGGAACGTGACTAGAACTTTCTGGAGAGGTGCACGTGAAAGACTATGAGGTGGTAGAGGCAATGCAGCAAGTATGCAGCTGGGGTAGAGCAAGGGAAGAACAAGTGTGTCCGCTCCGGCTTTGTGCGTGCGCGTGTGTTGCAAGGAATGGTTACGCAAACGCCGGTTCCTCAACGGCGGTCGTGGAGATTCGACGGCAGTCACGCCGCATTACGGCGAAGCGCGCGGATGGGGTAAAAATAGACCCTTTAATCGATTCTTCATTAGGATCCCAGGAAAGGCCGTGATGTCACAGCTCTCCACGAGTGAAGCAAGAACCGGGCGGCAAACGCGTCCCAAGCGCCAGCTGGGTTTTAATCTATTCCAAATCGGTTAAAATAATGTGCCTGGAACAAATGACTGATGATCCCAAAATACCTACTTTTCAAGCTCACTGCTTACAAGTTCTTCTGAAGGATCAGCCGAGAAGCCTCTGTGATGCTTTTAACGCCCGACTTCCCTCAGCCGTCCCGGTGACACCTGTGCTGTCCAGCTGACGGGTCCCCCTCCCCGAGTCGACTGCTCTCCCCAAAAGCGGCCGACCTCCTCGCTTCCAGGCCGCTGCTCAGACCTCCGTGCAAAACCCCCACGTCGCAGCCGGCCGGAAGCCGCCGGGCCCCTGCTGGCGGCCACTTCCTGCTGATACCCGAACCCATTTTGTCCACCGCCACTTCCCACCGCGACCATCGCCGGGTTCAGATCCAACCCCCATCTCTTATCCCTCAGCAACCCTCGCGCCCGCCGTTCTTTCCCACTCTTCACCCCTCGCGCACCTTTCAATCTGCGCTTTTCCGCATCCTCCCCGTTGAATCCCCCTCCCCAAAAAGCCACGTCCGCCTTCTCTTATCCCGCATCTGCGCTCGCCGACATTTATTACTCCTCAGCTGGATTTACGCGGGCAAATCTCTAAAACAAACGACTTCCTTTATGACTTATGAATGCAAACATGCTTCTGATGTAAAGTTCAATATTGCGTGCTGTTTAATCCGTTCCTTCAGCGCTGTCTTGCACGCGTCTTACGACAACAGAAAAATAACAGCCCTAATAATCATCATCATCATCATCATCATCGCTGTTATTTGGCCGCCGTTATTATTAACAGAAAAGCATTATTGTTCTGCGAACCCGAACCCATCGTAGTTGCCATGTTTTATACTTTTGAGGGTCCGAGTCCCAGAGTATTAATCCGTCTTACAGTTTGGCTCTGACTGAGAACAGCTTGGTAATTAATTAACCATGACCAGCGATGTGGGGGGAGGGGACCAGAAGGGGTGGGGGGGGGCAGTATGGGTGACGGTGACAAGGAGGACTTGGCCCGGGGAAACAAGGCATGACAAAGTCACCTGTGGGGAAGCCCTGTCCTCACCCCCTTCGACGACGGGACGGTTAAGGTTCGCTCCCGCCGAGCGAGCCGGGTGCCGTTTCTGGGTTTTCCGTTCGCGTGCGTCTGAGTCCTGTGTTTGTGTGGGTGTGTTTATTTGTTGCTGTGCCGTTCTCAGTAGTTGCGTGTGTGTGTGTGTGTGTGTGTGTGTGTGTGTGTGTGCGCGCGCGCGCGCGTGCACACGCGCTGCCTCTATGCTGTGCGGATGGTGTTCAGTCGCTCACGTGCCACGTGGTAGTGCGGGATCAAAAATGTCACACTTTGGGTATCGGCATCGCAGTGTTGGACCAAAGAAAGATGCGGGGATGGAAGACAGACCGCCTGTGCGATGCACGGATAATTTGTTTTATGCTGCATAAAACGTGGGGAAAATGAAGAGGCCTGGCGTGTTGCGCTAAGCCAGCGCCGCGGGGGGTGCAGAGAGGTGCGCTGAGCCGGGCAGGTGGGACAAACAGTGCAGCCTGTTTTTAAAACAGCCACCGTGGTGCAGGGTATCAGGGCGCCGCTGGTGCAGCCAACATTTGATGGGGATTTGATGGGGAGCGGCGCAGGTTGTCAACCGCGGCGCGGGCCGACGTCACGCGTGAGAGGTGTCTCGGACGGCGCCGCTCCAGCTGCGGAAAAGGTGCCGATTCTGGAGAACGCGCCAGTCGCTTTGGAGGAAGCTTCAGCGCCGCTTCACGAGGTTAATAATGGCAGAAGGTGCACGTGTGGCCTCAGATGGCCTCCGCAAAGGCCTCATCCCTCAGAGCCTGCGAGCGTCTCTCGGATGCGGTGTCTGACCGGGCCCTTCGACTTGCGGCACATCTGGATTTGGCTGGCTTGGTCTGTGATGCAAGCGGTGATGCTAGAGAGGCAGCAAGCACCTGGGGAGAGGCGGTTGTCAGGTGCTCAGGGTCTGCTGGTTTGTGTACGTGTGAGCAGGTGTGTGTGTGTGTGTGTGTGTGTGTTTGTGGAAGGCTCAAGGCTGGTGCCTGCGAAAGGGCTGTGTGGAAAGTGTCAGAGTGGATTAGCAGGGAGATACGGTTGTTCACGCAGGCAGTCCTGGTGTGTGTGTGTGTGTTCCGAAGGGTACGGCGCAGCACACCATCATCAGTTACCCCCTCCCCCCGACTGCATGCGCGTGCATCTGCGCACTCTCCTGCGCTTCTGGCTGCTCTCCACATGGGGGTGGGCTCCAGTCCCCCACGTATCAATCAGGGTGTCTGACGGGGGGAGAGAGGCAGGTCCATGGGGGGCGCCGATGTCGGGAAAGCAAACCGCAAGACAACAACACGGCCTCTCTGAGGGGAGTCTAGCAGCAGAGACGTGGAAGCGAGAGACAGCATTTTATTTTCGAATTTGACGCCCCTTTTTCTGCGCTCTTAATTTCTTTTATTCTCACCCCAAATTGCTATCCTGAGATGTTTCCAGGCTCCGCACCCGAACCTTCGGCCAGCCGTGACCTTTAAGTTGACAAGAATTAAATAAGATGTTTAAACTTCCAGCGGCGCCGCCGCCCCATCACGGCGGGTTCTTTCCCTGCCGATCGACGATTTCCTTCAACCGATAACGTTTAAAAAGCCAGACATTAACCGTATTTCAAGTCCTTTAGTAGAATATATTTTGAGGACGCACGCGGTTTTACGTGCTGCACCGCGGTCCCGGATGCCGTCCAACGCGGCGGAAATGATCCGCGCGTAACAGCAATAATTCGCAATACGCCCAGAAACACGCAAACAGAAGAACCCGAACGATACATATGGTGGAGCGCCACAAATACGCAAAAGTGCTTTCCTTTCTTCGGACCGTATTTACGGCGAAACAAAGGAATGCATTTACGTGTGAAAACACTCACGGGGAAGCACGAGTTTCGTGAAAGCCGGCCTCTGAAAATTCCAACCTGCCGCAGCCGCGCTTTTCCTATTTTCTAATTCATGAGTTTTCGCACGCTTGCGGAGCCGAGACACGAAGGCCTCGCCGCTGGAAAACAAAGTAGATAAAGGAGAACATAACGCGAGGAGCGCTTTCGCCATTGCTTCTCCTCGGGTTCTTGTATAATTCACACGCCCGGACGCAGGCAAAGCGCAGCGGCTCTCCCGTTGCCCTTTTTTCCGGCCACGCGGTTCACGGTTAAGCTGCAGCTTGTTAGCGCTCCTCTTGTCGGGCGAAAGGCAGCTCCCGTCTGCGCAACCGGCCGCGCTAATGCACCGAATACTTTTATTTATTTCTGCTTTTAAAGGCGGTCGCAGGCCCGGTCAGTTTAACGCCGCCCGCTGAGACGGATCCACGTTGCACTGCTATCAATCTCCGGCACTCAAAGCAAATTCCATTCATTCTTGCCCTTCGCGTAATAGTTTGTAATGAACGCTTCACTTAGGGTTTTTTAAAATTTTATTCAATTTATCTTGCAGATTTATTTATTTATTTTCTTGGTCGTGGGAAGGACTCATTTGCACGCGACGCATTCGGCACGCAAGCCGGACCGAGGGGCCTGGACCGCGCCCGCGCACGCAGCCGTTCCTCCAACGCACGGCGAGCGTTTGTCCGGACGGAGAGAAGGCGCCGACGCACCGACAGCCCGGCGATGCGCAGCGACACGCTGGCAGCGTATTGACAAGCATTGGCTTTCGCGTCCCATTCGGGCAAAGGACAGCGAATGCGGCTGCTTTCCGTCATGCTGCCGAGGCCGCTTCGTTCATTTTTGTTTTTTGCCGATTTCGGATGTCTTTTTCCAAACGGTCCGTGCATTGAAAGCTAACTGGGCTGTAGGCTGAACAAACGGGCAGCCAAGTTTGGCTCGTGTCAGCATTCGAATCCTGTTTTGAGACATACACTTTGCGGCCTTACTTAATCCAGATACATGTTTGTAAGGGAACGCATTACTTTATGCTGTGCGTGCAAGCCAGCTGCGGTGTTCAGGACCGCGAGCAAGAATTGTTCGGGATTCGTAGTTGGTTCGACGTTTTCATTTATTTCCGGCTCTCGCGCGACCCCCGGCGCAGTCGGAGCTGCCGTCTCGGAGACAGACGCGTTCGCTCTCGGCTGTAGGAGCAACGGCGCGTACGCGCCCACAGGTGCGCGGCAAACGCCCGACAAAATGGCCGCGTCTCACCGCAGCTTTGCTAAAAGGCCGCACTTGCGACTCTCGCGCTCATCTCCGAGGATCGCGCGCCGCTTGTTTCGCAAAGCAGTTATTGATAAGAGCGCCCTGTTTACTTCCCGGCGCTTCCAGAGCGATGAAGGTGTCACTCTCGCCGCGAATCTCGGGCACGGACGGCCGAACGGGCCCGTTGTTGACGCGAATGATGAAGTGGCTTCTCGGGGTGCGAATATGAGCGATAACTACAACCGAGAGGAATACGAACGATGCACGATGGTGTCAGTATCAGCGGAGCATCTATGGAACCAACGCGCAGCTGAAGCTGTAACTCCCGGCTCAGCCGGTGGAGATGTTCGCGGGTGCGCGCGCGCGCACGTGCAGACCGGGGGTGAGAAGATGTAATAAAATATGAGTGCTGGCATCCAGATGCTGACGCACATCCGTCAAGTAGACATCGGTTGACATTCTTTTACTATAGTACTGCTGACAGTGTGCACGCGGGGGTCGGCATCACCGCTGTAACACTGGTAGGGCTTCGATTTTACAGCATGCGGCCGCGCGTCTGCCAGCTCCGTACCAGTCCTGCCTTCGTCCCGCTTCAAATACGCATTTCCACAAAATAAATAGTCGGCGTGTGCATTTTTTTAGATGCATTTCTGAGGAGTTATTTTATTTTTAACGTATTGTCGAACCCACCACTTTTTTTTTTTTTTTTTTTTTTTTTTACCTGCGGGATTTTGTGTGCGTTGGTCACATCGTTCAGTTTGGCCCGTCTGCCAATTGTTTGATTTATTTATTTTTTTAGCTCGACGCCATAAGCGTAGTATTTATAACTCGTGTAGATGATCTGACACGCAGGGTTTCTGCTTGGTTTGGAGCGCAGACGCTGGTGCATCCTCTGGATTTATTTCCGTAAACGTGCGATCCGACAGGATGGAGGCCCAGTTGTTCGCCCCAGGGCTAACACCTGGCTGGAGGTCTACCGGTGTGTATGCGATGCTTCCGTGTGGGTTCAGATGTGCCGGGACCGCGCGAAGACGCATCGCACTCGTCTGCGCATTGGCGCGCATGCAGAGTGCAGCCCGGCGCACGGGGCTCCGCGCTGCGACTTGTACCGTGTCCGTGTTTATCGGTGTGTAAATGCTACCGATGTCCATCACTGTGTCCGTCAACACTTTCTTGTTGAGGCTTATTTGAATAGTTTCCATGGAAACAGAGCGCCGTTAAAAAGAAGTGCAGATTCAAGTGGAAGCATCTCTGCTCTTTCCATACCTCCCCCACCTCTGCTTTACTTGTTCCTTTCTTCATCTGTCCATTGCGAGACCTTTTCACTCTTTCTTACCTCCCTCGTGCCATCCATCGTTTTTTCCCCTTTGTCTTTTCCGTTTCGTTCCCTGCTTTCGACATATTCTGAGCCTTTTCGGCAGGAGCCGCGCCCTCCCGACCCAACATCGAGGTGTTCCTCCGCCCGCACCCCTGCTCTCATCCTGCGTTCGCCGTGCACGTCCTGCCTCCCGACTCCACGTGTTCCTCCTTACCTCCATTTTCCCTGCTCCCATCCTCCGCCTCTCCTTTCTCGAGCTTCCCTTTAGACACGTCTGCAATTGACAGTTAGCATGCGGGCCTGTAATTATTGCTGACAAAGTTCCAGTAAAATTGGGCGTCTTAAAGATGCCCGTTTTTGTCATCACACTCCCGGAACATCGCTCTTCTATCCCCCATCTCTCCTTCTCCCTGCTTTTTTTAGTTATATTTCATCGGGCCCTTTTCTTCTTTGTTATGTTTTCACATCTTTCCCCCCAGTCCCTTGCCTTATCCATCAATATTTTACTGTCACTCGGTGGGGCCCTCACCTATAAACGGTTCAGCATTTCACACTCAAACTCGAGCCTGGACCGGACCCCCCATCCACTCCAGCGCCGTTACTTGGAAAGTTGTAAATGCACCTACGCCCTGGTATACAGGTGTGACCCAGAAACAGCCCGAATACCACAAACTCAAATGTCGGGAAGACGTTGCCATCGTTTCCTGCGAGGACAATAGTGTCGCGCTGTTTCGTTCCTTGTTCATGTGAGACGCGCCGGTTAATTTCCCCAAAATATCCGTAGCACGAAACACTTCTTTCATCGTAATAAAAAGCGTTTTAAACACCGATTACCAAACAGTTAATGCGGGAATTAATATGCATTTGTTTATATGCAGTTACTTTATTTTCTGGTATCTTCAGCATGTCTCGTTCCTTCTTATAAGCAGTAATGGGAACAAACATTAAATTGTCAAGTTTATTTAAAAAGTGAATAAATGGAAAAAATAAAAATAGAACACAATAAAATGTATCCACTGTAATGGGCTGTTGCTGCGGGTCTTACCGACCGAATAGAAGCGAACGAAATGACGAAAGCGCAAATGGCGTTTGAACCCGGGCCGCAAGAGGCAAAGACCGAGAGCGCAGATGCTGGGTGTAGGGCTGCCGCACAGCTTTGTACTCAAGTTCCAGAATTTCCATGATGTGCTTCAGCTTCGGTCAGATGGCACTTTTTGTGCTCGCGTACCGAGTCGCGTGTGAATAAATGCTGCCGATCGATACGGGAATTTGGAAATCGTAACGAGGATAACAAACCCGCAAAATAAGCTCAGGAAATGGTGGGAGGGGGAGAGGGGTGTGCCTGAAGCGGAAGGAAATTGGAGATGGATGAGGGCGGGGTTATCAGAGTAGGGATCGGGCTGAGGGGGCAGCTTGAACAGGAAACAACAAGAAAAGTTTGGTACACAGCCGTCATTGGATGACATCAGCTGCCAGTCAACGTGTTAGTTCATTGTTGCGCATCGTCACACACATAAGGCAGTCAGTCATCCCCGGTCCTGTCCGTGTCACTTCCTTGTCCTCTTTCTTTCCCTTGCTCTCCGTCTGTCAGGGAGCCGCCCGGGCCTCTTTGCGGGGGGTCTGTATGCTACTTTGCCTCGGCGGGTGCTGAATCAGTTGGTCTGTTGCCGTGTGCTGAACTGTTTATTTGTTGCTATAGCGATGCAGAAAAATGGCCGCCTTTTAAATTTTTTTTATGTCCCTCTTTTGCAGGAAATGCGTTTACACCCCACCATCATGCCTTTCTGCCTCCGCCCCTTGCTTTCACCACTCCAAGAGCGGCGCATACCTCCGATCCTGTCCCCTGCCGAAAGCTCATCCTCCCAGCACAGGACGCCCTTCCTGTCATTCTCCCTCTCCCTGTCGCTCCTCTGCCTCTCTCTGCTCCTCATCCCGGTGTGCGAGTCTCGGAGAGGAGGGGGCGGGGGTGGCGTCGGCGGCGGAGGCGAAAGGGGTGGGGCAGTGATCATCCCGGCGCACTACCCACCTGTGATGGCGCTCCCACCGCCCTCTTCCAAGCTGTCCCAAGGCCTGAGCATCGCCGTGGTCTTAGTGGGCAACTCTAGTGAGGTGGCCCTGGCCGAGGGCCGCGAGAAGGAGGACTTCCTGTACATGCCTCTGCCACCCAACGTGGAGCTGGTAACCATGAACGAGACGGACCCCAAGAGCATCATCACCTGCGTCTGCGACCTGATGACGAAACACTGGCTGCAGGGCGTCGTGTTTGGCGACGACACCGACCAGGAGGCCATCGCTCAGATCCTGGACTTCATCTCTGCTCAGACGCACATTCCCATCCTAGGCATCCGCGGGGGATCCTCCATGATCATGGCTGCCAAGGTACAGTCGCGAGATGCTCAGATTTAAGCTTCAGGAGATTTTTCTCTTTTTTATTAAGTCACTTTTGCGCTCTCCTTGGAAGGGTGATGCATGGCTTTTGTATTACATTTAAAGTGTTTTGTGGGTTCAGCCCTTTCAGCAAACTTCAGGTAGGTATTTCACAGAATGTTTAAATTGACTTAATGTAGGTTTTGCCCTTTACTGCCGGAGGTCACGAAGCTGAAATGGTTCGAAGAGTGAGCAGGGGAGGGGGTACAGACCGAGACCTGCAGTGACAGAAAGAGGCGCTGGATGTGAGTTGTATTAAGATAACTTGAAGGAAGCGGGTGACAGGACAAGGCTGATGTTATGAGAGCGATAAAGAGACATAGGATGGCTGAGCAAGTGCGGCTGCATTACGGAGCGCAGGAAATATGGCTGTGAAACTTTTTAATAACATGACAGCAACATGGCAGTATTTCAAGATGGTCGTCTCAAAAGGAGCCGGGAGCACGAACGTGCCGCCACCTTTCACGGAGAACATGCAAGCTTACCTTTATTACCTTGCCGTGACATCACATACGTATACAATATCGTACAGCTGGACATTTTGCAATTTCTTTTCGCTTACCTGCCCGGGCGGATGTCGATCTGTAAAGCGAGTTACGATGCAGAGCGATCGCTGACTTCCTTCTAAAAAGTGGGGGTTCAAGCATGGGCAGGACCGAGGAAGGAACAGCTAGTTTGTTCTTAATCATTAGTTACGGTTACCACAGCAAGACCCCATGGGCTCACGGGAGATGAACACCTAGAGGTTAGAAGCCACAGAGGCCCACGAGGGCTCGGGCCTTTTGCACGGTAATGGCCTCCTAACTGAAGTTGCCTTTAAAAAAGGCCACCGCCATCTTTTTGTCCCCTTCTGGCTGGTGTTGCTGACAGCTCAGAGAAATGTAATGGAGTCCCCCCCCGCAGATGGCTGCCGCCCACCTGCGCCTCTGTTGCGTCTGGTCTTGTCCACGCTCAGCATCCTTCCCCAAGGCGGAGGGATCTGCAACACATTTGTAGGTGTAACCCAGCAAAGACCTGCAGGGCCTCTCAACACGGAGCGCGGTGATCGCCCGAGAAAGAACCTCCCCAAAAGCTGATCTTCCTGCCGTTCTCACGCCTGACAGAGATATTCAGTCGGAGGGGGACCACAAAGTCCAAATGCGGTCGCATCTACAGCAACTACAAGGTCTTCATGAAAGATGAACCTTGTCCGCGCTAACTCGGCCAAGATTTTTAATTTGAATTGACTTGCGATCTCTGTGCCGTGGGCCGTTCGGCCCTTCATCGTAAATCCACGTCCGTGCTCTTTGCTTCGTGTGATGTGTAGGTACCAAAAGTCAATGTTCTGAAGTAACCAGTATACGGTAGATGGCAACCTGTACGTACCTGTGCGTATACAAGCGAAACCAGCAGAGAAATGCACTTAAATGAGAATGATTTGCATAAATAAGTTAAGGTTGGCGTAAAAATGTGTTTAGGGGATGCGATGGTGCCTCGGAGCTCCTGGGCTGCTTGCCTGACATGGGGTTCAAGCCCAGCTCGGGTGTGCGTGTGGGGCTTGCAGGTTCTCCTCTGTGTTTGCACCCCTCTTAGGAAAAAATGTGCCGGAAGAAAGCAATGGGAAACCTCTTCCATCCCCTCCTTGGCTTGAAGACCATGCTGGCGGTCACCTAGGCATCAGATGTGGCTCTGCGGCTTTTTCCAGCTCCGAAAGAGCGTGTTTAGCCTGTGCAAGCGCATGGTTACGAGGAAGGTGTACAGCGAGACCTTCGGAGATGCTAGAGGGGCCAGCAGCCGTTTCAGACTCCTTTGGAAAAACATTGTCAGGCATAATTTGCCGGATAATTTTGCTCATTTTCAGAGAACACAGCCAAGTCAAATATGAAGGCTTTAACATGACGGTTTGTGGAAAGAGCGGTGGTAGCGCAGAACAATAGGAAAAATAGAGACTTGCGGAGAAGCGAGCGTGGGCGTGAAGGAGGAAGACAAGCTTCCTCCACGCACGTTTCACATTCTTTTAACCCTTACAAAAGTGCAGGGCGGTGATACGAGCAGCGGGAGGCGGAGGGAGACGTGGACAAAATGCGCAGGTTGCTGCACAGGACGAGAACCCGGCACATTTAAAGAGTGGGTAGAAAAAAAGAAAAAGGGAAGAGACAGACGGGAGGCAGAGGGAGCGAAGTAGAAGAAGACGAGAAAGTGCCTGAAGAAAAACAGACTGAGCGTGAAATAGAAAGTATGAAACAGTATAGAGGGAGAAGATGAAAAAAGGGGTTGCAGGGGAAATATTTTTTCCTGTCTTTCCCTTGATGATTACCTTACTCTTGTCTGCCCCCCCACCACACACACACACACACACAGGCGCGAGCACACATACATGCGCTGAAAGCTGAATACAGCTGATACAGTTGGCATGGCAACCCATTGCACACACATATCTATATCTAAGCAGAGGGAGAAATGAATACATATTTCTTTGAGTTAAAGAAAATGAAAGACTGCAAAGATAGAGCAGTGGAGTACGCCGGAGGTAACGCGGGATGAGAAAACAGAGAAGCAAAGCCATGCCGCCTCTCTTGCGCCCATGCGATGTGCAGAAAGTGAGGGAACAAGGCGTGGATGAAGAGATGATGGGAGGGAGAGCGAGATGGAGGGAGGGAGTCACAGTGCTTTGAACTCGAAGCGGCCAGGAGTGGAACAACGGGAGGTGGGGGAGGGGTCTCAATGAGAGGGATCGAGAGTTCGAAATTTTGCTTTAAAAGCATTTCTGCACTCATATATTATACAGCCTTTCCACATTACCACAAATGAAGATGGGTGATATGCGGCCTCCTTTTGGGCGCAGTCAAACCACAATCCATCGCCACGCTCCTTGTTAGAAGCTGCTAGGGATTCGTTCGGGCAATTACGGGATTTCTATGGCTTCGCTGTTTCATCTGCAGCGGGCAGCGCTATGCCGTGCGAGCGGCCTTTCAAGACCTCGTGCAGCAGACACGTTTCGCAGCTGCTTGCGACAAGCCTGTAGCCCCGTGACTGCGATACGCGGCTGTCTGAAGCACCTGCGGGTGTAGCCCATGCGGTCGCGCCTTTGCGTCCCGCACCCACGGCTCTTCGTCGCGGCGCGCTTGTGTCCCTGTTTTAGGCCCGTAACTGAGGGCGATGCACCTGTGTGCGTTGACACACCTGTGCCCCTCAGAACAGGAAAGGGAGGGGATGCACGATGGCGCCTTCTGCCCCGATGGGCTCTGGCCGCGCAATACCCGCCGTCGTGCGCCGCCATTATTCCTGTTGACCGACCGTCTGCGGACCCCGCATGGCTAATTTGTTTCTGGGGCCAATTTTAGGGAAATAAATGAAGCTGGGGGGGGGCTCGGTGCGCTGAGGGAGAGCGATAATGGCTGTGCATTGTGTGTCGGATTAATTGTCGATGGGACAAACGCGTGGACTGTACGGCGGGATTTTGTCACAGCGGAGCAATTTACGGGGACGGGGAGCGTTTAGCAGGGAGGCGATATTTTCAGAATAAATCATCTCGGTCTTGTGGGGCCAAGTAGCCATGAGGTCCGACCACGGGCGCAAGGCAGCCTTTTCTTTTTCCTTTTTTCAATTCCAGGCTGAATTGCATCGCGCTGGCCGAAAACGCACTCCATCACTCTACATACAATACCTCATTTTGTAATGGCATCGCGCGCCGTCCTACACTCCATTACGACGGGCTGTTCCACCCCATAGATCGACATTGTGTGCCATTATAACACAGTGCGTCGCAATTAGGATTCGTCCCAAAAGATAAAGGGATTAAAACAGAGCTTTGCTCTGTCCTGCTGCTCGCTCTCTTGCTTGCTAATATAAAGTCAATATTCCGGCATGGCGCGTATCGCTCTCTCCGACTCCACAGTCACTCTCTCGCCCTCTTGCGCTCGGCCCCGCCCCCACGGCTCTCGTTTTCGTCCCGGTTTGGAACAAAAACGGGAGCGTTCGACAGAACCAGCCTGATCCGACCCTGTTTTTACCGCGTCACCTTCAACCACCCCCCCCCCCCCGTCCCACTCGTTCCCCCAGTTCAGGGGAGCGTCACCTCTCTCCGCACTCTCTTTGGCGCTGCCGCGTGTCCTCCTAGGCCTTCTCCTGCCCTCCTTTAGTACGCTCGGCCGGATCGCCTGCCCCTTTGCTGTGATTTCCCTCCCGAGGGCTCGGCTTTGATCTGCGTCTCTTCTGAAGAATATCTGTCCACTTTGACTCTGGTACGAATAGCAAGAGTAAGTGCAACGCTCGGGCCTGAGCCGCTCATGCGGTCAGAGCTCATTCAGGTTGCCAAGCATGAAAGCATCTGGATGTTTAAGGAGCGCATACCCTTCTTGCCAGGGGCAAGCATGAGAAGCAAAAACAACCCCGTGGTAAGAGCGGAGCATCTAGAATGCAGCTCAGGGCTCCAGCTGTTGCGGTCTCCTTGCTCCCCTCCTGTCCACCTCTTCTTCCTTGCCCTTTCGCCTTCTCATCCGCCTTACCCACGGGCGCCACACTCGCTGCCCACATTCTGGTCTCAGCTTCACCCTCTGTACCCTTCCTTCTCCGTCCTTTCTCCTCATTTCAAGCCTGCGTGCGGTCCTCCTGTTTTTCTTTGCCGTCAATCTCGCCCTTTCAGCTTAAGTCCTACACATTCCACTACACCTCTGGCTTCTCCTTGTCGGACTGCCGTGCCTCCGTCACCCCCGGACCCCGCTGCTCCAATCATCCCGTCTTTTCGTCTCCCGGGTCCCACGTCCCTCCTCCCCTGGATGGGCCGAGCCATAAAGCAGAGTGATTCAAGAAGGGCTGCGCGAGACCTTCCATCGTGGGGGTCGGGTGGGATTAATGAAGAGGGAGAGAAGAGGTGGACTGTCGATTAAGGCGTGCTCGGCGAGTCTTGAATAAAGACCCATTTCAGTGAGAGCGTCTCAATTACAGACACACTTGGACACCCGCGGAGCCTTGGAAATGCACCCATATGCTTCTCGACGTTGGTCCACAGCCCTGCACGCGCCCCCTTGGCACGGCGGTCCCCCCGGCGACACATTCAGGCTGAGATTGCTCACCATTAGCATCATGAGGAGAACAGGCTGCACCGACCGTAGCCAAAGCGCGTCCGCTAAACCGCTTTGCAATCCAAGCTATCGTGCACCTTTCGTGCGCGGAAGCGCCGGACGACTTTCCTTTCTCCTACCCGCCACCTCCCTGGCATTCCCACTGAAGCGAAGCAAGATGTTCTGATGAATTCCAGCGATGGCCTTCCTGCGGTCTCCTGAATTAGCGCAAGCGTGCCGAGTTTTTAGCACTCGCCCAGTTGAGGCTTAAATGGCTACGGCGCTCACAGCAGACAGCTGGGCACCTGGGGCCAGGGGTTTGCGTCTCTCTCCGGTCTTTTGGCCCAGGTACAGAAACACACACACACACACACACACGTTTATGGCAGGAATCTTCTGTAAGGCTGCATCATGACTGGTCTTTGGCGCTTATTTAAAAAGAAGCCCTGTTTGATTTGTCTGCTTTATATGTTTGTGCATGTTTAAATGGGTGTTTACTGTACATTAACAAGTGGAGTCATGTGTGATGGCTGGGAAGAGGCGGCTGCACGTCGCACATCCCCATAATGGAGGTTTTTTTTTTGTTTTTTGTTTCTTTTGCTGAGCAACGTCGACAATGCGAGACTTCAGCTGGCGCGATCGGCAAGTCTTGGTCTATTGACTCTTCTCCGCAAAGGGAACGGCGCCATTCCCGAATATCAATCAGAAGCTTACGGAGCTCACATGGCAAATATGTGAGGGAGCGCGAGCGTGTCGATCGCGGTTCGGCCCCGCGCGTCAAGAGAGCGCCTTTGTTCTCCCGCGGCCCGGTCAAGAGGAGCGATTGACTGGATTGCACCTTCCGCTTAGGGACCTTCCCCAACATCTGACAAGGGGCCGCACCACGGCCTAAACAGTCTAGGAGCGCCAGCTGCTGTTACGGCAGCAAATATAACAAGCATGGTAAAAAAATGAATAAACGTCAATGAAACGCAACGTATATCCCGACATCTAGCGAGCCGCCCCCATTGCGGGGTTGGGAAGAATTTTTTTTGCCCTTCCTCAGCATCAAAGCCGCTGGTCTCTGATGCACATTTTCAGGCATCTCACTCACAAGCAGGCGGTTGCAGGGGACACACCGGGAAATTGAAATTCAAAGAAGTCTTCATTGTCGTGGAGTGGCGCCGTTTCGTGGAAGCTTTTACGGCAAATGCAGTATGCAAATGTGACTTGGGACAATGCGGCTGTGTAGAAGAACGGAAAGGCAGGAGATGGTGACGTAATGCTCAGCAGCTGATCGCTCCAGTCCTTCCTTCTCTATGTTACAGAGTCTAGAAGACATCGGCTATTGGCCAGGCGAACTTGTGATCGGCTCGCCTGTGCAGATCCAAGCAGTTTTAGACTTCTGACCCAACCCAAGGAGAACCGAGTTCCCCAGTAGTTTTGATCTTTCGCGTAAGAACTGCGTTGATAAAAACAACAGCCAGAGGGGTCCGGTTATATTTTTAAAAAAAAGAAAAAAATGAAATGGTGGGCAGTGCAAGGTGGAGATGCGCTTCATGGCCATTCGTCCGTCGTCATCCAGAGGGCTGTGCACTCTTATGCAAGATTGTTCACCTGTGGTCACACACCTGCACTTGACGTCAGGTGTACTAAAATGCCCCGTGCATATGAGAGTGGCGTTTTTGTTTGCATACAGTGTGTCTTTGTGTAAGTGACTCTTTTTTCCCCCACTTCACACTAATGGCATCTTTAGCGAGACTGTTTCGATGGAAACCATGTTGCTACGGAAACGCAGCCTGTCTCTGAATCAGGAACTTCTCACGCCCTTGCGCTCTCTCTCTCTCTCTCTCTCTCTCTCTTTCTCACACACACACACACACACACGCTTTTTTCTTACACCTCTGTCCCAAAGATACATGGTTAAAGGTGATGGAAACATTTAGAGACATTGCAGGGAGAGGTGAGGAGAGATGAGGCGGATGCCAGAGGTTGGAGGTGTGTGTGGAACAGGGCTGAACAAACTATGGGGTAACAAGGAAAAGGCAAATGGGCAGAAAAGAAAGAAGGGACGTGGAAGCGAGAAGGATAAGTGGCAGAAGCATGTTGAAGGGTGATGGAGGGAGGGAGGATGTCGTAGAGTGAGGGAGAGAGAAAAGCAGGATGGAGAGGCGCTGAGAAAAGGGACGGTCGAGTGGGGAGAGCAGCGTAGCACAGCGGTAGCTAGAGGACAGGGTATGCTGCCTGCAAGGAAAAAAGGGGTGCGGGCTGCAGACGAAAGGTCAGAGGGCAGGAAGGAGAGTGAGGGCTTGGGCGTCTGAGGTTTGAGATGGCGGGAGGTGTGGAGAAAAGTAAATCAGGCTGTGTTAATGGATGGTGGGCTGGCGCTTTGACCGGTAAACAGTGCAGAACAGCTCTTTCTTTACAACAGTGTCAAGGGAGCACAGTTATGGGGGCTGGAGGTGTTTTCACTTACTCGGAGATAAAAGCTTTTGCCCCATTCTGTCATTACTCAAAATCGGTAGGCCCCTTCTTACCTGCCGCCAGCGGCGAACACCTGAAGAAACTGCCAGAGGTCGAAAGGGACTTTTGCTCTAAGACAAACTGTGAGGGGGGAGCCTGTGCCCCCGTGGGTGTAGTGGCCAAGGGGCAGACGCTGCTGTGTGTCGCGTGTTGGGTGGCACGCGGGTACCAGGCGTGTGCGTCCCATGTGCAGTGTACCTGCAGCCGAGGAGCTGAGGACACCCGGACGCGTTCAAGCGTAACCGGAGGTTGCCCCAAGGTTTGAGGCCTGCTCTGTGCTCCTGATGTAGTACCCTAGGGTGTAGTGCTGCTCCAGGTACAAATCTGTAATCAAACTTGGGCTAAAGTGTGAGCTAAGCAAATGTGTGGGTTTGATCCTTTTTTCCTTCGTATCGGCACAAAATGCTTTTTCATAAACGGAACAGCCTTGACGCTCCGTGTCATTTGGAATCTGAAAGGGGACAACATTGTGGCGTCACTAACCGGACGCCATTTCCGCACATTCCACCCCTTCATTCTCCATACACAGTCAACTCGACCTTTGTTTTTTGTCTCTCCATCCCACCTCCTGGCCATATTTCGGACGATGAGGATCTTTCTGAATGAACCCCTGAGCTTATTCTGTTATCCACCAGACCGTGTTTTTATATTGACTCGTCGAGGCAATATTGCCGTCCAAGATGGCAGATGACAGACACACACACACACACACACACACACACACACACACACACACACACACACACACACACACACACACAGACGTGTTTTCTTTCTTACACCTCTGTCCTGAAGTTGTCCGGTTAAAACTGGTGGAAATATCTAGAGATGATCAGTTGGACGCGGAGGGAGGCGGGCGCCAGAGGTTGGAGGTTTTTTTTGTGCCTCTGTAGCATCTCCTGGCCAATTTTTCGGGCGACGAGGATCTTTCCGAATTAACACCTGACCTCATTCCATTATCCCCCAATTGTGTGTATTTTTATATCCGTCATCCAGGCGATACTCCCGTTCAAAGTGTTCCCGTTCACATAAATTCGGCTTTTCGCAAGGCCTTGTTTAATATCCTTGATTCGACTTACGAGGCCTTGCCTTGCTTTTATGAGAACCCAATTTGGATGGATAATTGGGTTCACTATCCTGCAGATATGACAGCAAATTCCCTACAAATGTTTGCATGCCTCCAGGAAAGCATTTAAGATCGCAAATACGCATGCATGCGCTCAGCTGCAGGCAGTCGGGAGTCGCCAGTCAACCTGCGACACTTTTCTTTGGACTGTGGGAAGAAACCGCTGCTTTGTTAACCGTCTGGCACGCAAGAGAGCTGCGGCAGACAGATGTACAGTATAATAAAGTTCTTAATAAAGAGAAACTGCCTGTTTATGTTGTGCAGCGACAAATAGTGTTAGTTAACTGATGCAGTTGCTATTGTCGGTGTAATTGATGATATAAATTATTTAAATATAAATACTCATCATTTTCAAGGCTCGGGAGCACATAAAAAGTTTAACCAGTGATGCTGCCTGCGTCTTCGGGTTTTTCCAGAACGCGTTACCTTTATAAGATAGGGAAGGCTTTACCTTAAGTTCGGCGCGGGCCGAGAAAAGGAAAGCGGCGCTGATGTTTAGATTTTTTTTTTAAACCGAAGCGCTAACCAGCTTAAACGTGGGCTCCGCTTATGAGAATTCCGAGTTATGGACAAATGTAATTTATGCCCAGAATTTTTCACAATTAGCTGTCAGTTTTCGCAAGACACCCCTTATGGGAACAGGTGTCTCATTTCAAATCAAAATACGCACCTGCTATGCCGCCGTAACTGCCCAAGAAAATCAGGATGAAGCTGCAAAATAAAAACATAAATATTAATAATAGCAGGATAAAGAATTATAGGCAAATGGAAGGCATGTTGCATTTCCAGCAAGTGAGTCTTAAGCATCCAGGCAGCTTGGGGCTCTGGATTTAAAGTCTGAATTTGTTTTTTTTTTCTTTCTTTCTTTTTTAAAACATCACAGGATATTTGAATGTTTGGTGAGAAAAAGATGAATTTCTGTGGCTGAGGAACGCAATTTTTTTTAACCATTTGATTTACTAGAATTAATGTCACAAGCAGGTTATGAGCAACGAATTAGGGACAGGAGGGAATAATTTATTACAATAAACGGAAGAATCTGGGTAAAATAACCATAATGCTAGGGAAATTGTGTGTGTGTGTGGGTTTCTGTGTGCCCTTGTGAGAGAGGACAGTAGATGGCAGATGGAAATGTCAGCTTCCTGTGGAAGTTGGGCCTTCTGGAGACCAGTTTAATGTTTCATCCATTCCCATTTACACATCGCCATGTCCCACCCTCGTTGCCAGCGCCGGAGTGTCCCCGTCACATAACCCCCCGGTAGGAGAAAGGCCTAGAAGCAGAAGAGGCGGAAACAGATGCATTACCTGTCGCCCTGCATCAAGCACAAGGGGGGCAAATGAGAAGCCTTTTCAACAATTAATGAGCCGACTTCTGCTTTTCGTATCGTGCGAAACAGCGGCGCGAGCGCTCACCTCAAAGTGGACCGTGCGGCCGGCACCCTGCGTCAGACGCTGGGGGATGGAGGGGGAGGTGGTGTGGAAGAGATGGAGAAGAGACTGGGGACGTGAATACCAGTTGAGCACTCTGTGAAGTTTTCCAAAGCCAGAGTCCCTGCAGACTGATGGCGGTGTTGGGGGGGGGTGAACTGGCGCGCTGTCTCACACCGTCCTGTGGCGCTTTATGCCTCAGTAGCATTCATTCCATGCCAAGAAAGCAGATTTGGATTTGAACGTGGACGCGTGGAGAGAGAGAGAGAGAGAGAGAGAGAGAGAAGAGAGGGAGGGAGTAAGTTGATCTCTGTGCCAATGGCAACTGGTTTGTGTCTGTGTATTGTGTGTGTGTGTGTGTGTGTGTGTGTGTGTGTGTGTGTGTGTATGTGTATGCATGTCAGTGTGTGTGCTCCTACACCATGTGTGTTGGCTGCCTGCTTTGCCCCTGAGGCTACCCTGTTGTGAGTGATCTGCCCTCAGGAAGCTGTGTAGCTGCAAACCCTCCCTCCCTGCTGAAGGACGCGGTGTAAAATATGGATTTGTGCTTTGCACTTGATGGGCTGCGTTCTGCATCGGGGCCTAAAATCCGTAGCTGGATGACATCTTCCGATGCTCTCAGTCTTAACATCCACAGTGAGGAGAATTACGGCAAAGCCTCCGTCACCACAATCCTTGACCGTGTGAATGTGTAGGACAGCTTGAACGGACACCAGCATTTGCGTCTACTGAACTGCTCGCTGGTTTTTCGGGAGCACGGCCCGCCGCTGCCATTGTGTCCCAAAACTGCACTGTGGTACTGCTTTGGCCAGTTCCCCGCAGTCTGAAGCTCCATTTCTCAAGAACGCATCTAGAGGACAAATCGAGGTGTTGCTGCACCTCAGCTGCTAATTTCTACATTAAAAGTGAGGCGGCGTCGCCATGATGAACGCCAGCGAGGGCCGTACGTTGTTTGTGGATGGGAGATAAAAAGCAAAACTTTTAACTGACAGAACCTAACTTTTAACTTTATCTCGGGCCGGCATTACGACACAACAAGTAGGCATACGCGGGGCCGTTTGGGTGCGGGTTTGAATCCGACCCAGTCGACGTGGAGTTCTCATGGGTCCCTGCCTCTGTGTGGGTTCCCGCCCGCAGTCCAAAGACATGCGTTTCAGGTTAACTGGCTACTTTAAACTGCCTACTTTAAACTGCCTGTAGCACGCGTGTGGCCACCAATGGACTGGTGTCAATCTGGAGTGCTGTTTCCAAGTCCGGGTCAGAGTCTGGACCACTATAGCCCTGGCTGCGATAAAAGATGACGGATAAATGAATTTTAGCCGAACTCTTTGGACGTAATGATATTTAAAATCGTTCTGCTGCGCAAAAGCAGTATTTTTTCCTCCAAGCCGCCTGCCGGCAGGGGCCATCCCTTAGGTCCCGCTAAGGAGGAGCAAGTTGGAAGCAAATTGCGAGAACGCGGAAACGGAGGAAGAGCTCACGAGGCGCTGCTTCCACCTCGCGCACCGGCCCCTTCTCTCCAGCAGCTCCGCCTTTAAATCTTCGGCGCGGGCCCGAGCGGTCGAGGGTTTGGCCGTGAATTATGTAACGGCACGTCGGGGCTCGTGCGTCTTTTTGGGGGGGAGAGGCTGCGTTGCAGGCTTCCGGCGGGTGATAAACTACCCCCGGCAGACACCTCAACTCATCGGCCCGGCAGTTCATCGCGAAGGTGATGCTCTCCCGCCTTCTCTCCACTCCTTCCTCTTCTTCTCAAGGACTGCAAGGGGTTACATTCAGAATGGGAATTTATGAGCAGGACAAAATTGGACAAATACTTTAATCTAGGCTACAGTTTTTAATTATGGTCAAAAAGAAGGGGAAAAAGAGCCGTGGTTAAAATAAGGTTGCTGCTCATTAGGTGATGGCCAGCGACTGTAAGACATCATTAATTCTGTGTGAATTGCATTAAAGACGAGGATTTTGGGGGAAAGAATCGTAATGATGAGGCAAAAGGAAGCGTGCGAGCCTGCAAGAGGAAAGGGGGCATAGATGGGGAGAAGGCTGACTGCCGGCAAGCGTGTGTTAATGGGTTTACAGCATGTGAGAATGAGTGCTGCTCAAAACGATTAGGGAGTTGAGCCCCTCACGCGTGTGTGTGTGTGTTTTTTGGGTTTCTGCATTGTCACCAAATCTCACTCCTTTCTGGCTAATACGTATGATGTTGGAATACATTTAATGCTGCTTTGTGCTCTCTCTCTCCGGGTGTGTGTGTGTGTTTGCTGTGTTTAAACATTTGTACTGTTAAAATATTGTCATACCTTCATCTTTGTTTAAAGTTTCCCCCCTCTCAGCCTCTGAGTATTGGCAGATCTTAGTCATATGGGTGTGTGTGTGTGTAGCTGTGAAGTTTGCTTCAATTTCCATGCGCAGCCCAGCTGTTCCCTCCCACCTCTGTTCCCTCTGTCTCTCGAACTTCCTACCATGCAAGGAGAACGGTGAAGCGACTGACACGTCTGCTCTCTGCATACTAAACTGCGGAACCGCTCGGATGGCGGACCTCCACGCGAGAGTGGACCACCTGTACGTGCGTTCCGGCAACCGTGCCATTACTGAATTTTAAACGCACTCCGGACTTAACCCCAAAACTCTCAAACAACCATTCGCCTGTTTGGCCAAAGCGTTTTACAGGCGGTGCTTTGGAAGGGCCGTGCCTTCGGCCCTGTAACTCCAGCGTAGACTCTGGACCACCGCAACCTTACATAAGCAGACACACATAATGGCTGCAGAAGCAAATTTTGTAAGTGCCTTTAAAACAGGGATTAAAACAAAGTTTAGTTGTAAAACAAATGCTTTTTTAAATTAATTCCGATCGTACACGCTGCACCCGGTCCATTGCTGCACATTACAGATGGTCTTACTCCATCCGAGTGCAGCGTGGATGGCATTTTAGTTCCTGCCCACTGCGCTCCCCTGCACCTCAGGACACGGGTTGCCCTCGGACTCCGCGTGACTTTGTAGGATGAAGAACCTAATGCAGTCACGATGAGCTTTTCTGAAACCTTTACATGCCCCCCCTCCATTTTGGCCCTAGCAGACATCAGTCCCACTCCCCTAACTTGGTTCCCTGCCTCACCTACACTGTATGGCCAAAAGTATGTGGACCCCTCCTTCTAATGACTGAGCCGAGCTCTTTCAGCCGCACCCACGCAGCATACAAACACATTATAGACAACTGCGTGCTTCCAGCTTTGTGGTGGCCACAGTTTGGGGAAGGAGAAGCTCCTTTCCTGCTTCACCATGACTGTGCCCCCCCCCCCCCCATGTAGAAAGCGAGCGCCAAATGGGTTAGCACAGGTTGGTGTGGAAAAACCTGAGTGGCTGCACAGAGGCCTAACCTCAACCCCACTGAACACATTTGGGATGAACCAGTTATGCTGACCACGAGCTAGGCCTTCTTATCTATCCTCACTGATGCTCTTGTGGCTGAATGGGCACAAATTCCCAAAATCTGATGCAAACCCTTCCCAGAAGAGTGGGAGCTGTTATAGCAGGAAAGGGGGCAACAACTCCATATCAGTGCCTGTGGGTTTGGAATGAGAGGTTCAACAAGCACATATGGGTGTGATGCTCAGGTGTGCACACAACTTTTGGCCACACAGGGCGGATGTGCACCAACATGCTTTCATCCAGAGCGACTTACTCTGCCCACATTTTTACCGAAGTCCCGGTACCGGCATCCAACACCAGGGCCCCTCCTGGGACTCGTTGAGCTCCGCTTCCTTCCCCAGCCCCAACACCTGCTGCTTCCTGCCTCCTCGCATCTCCTTTCGCTGCCGCCCCGGGACTCGCAGGCCGTGTCGGCGGAGTGCGTGTCACCCTTGGGCAGCGTGCCGCCGCACACGGGTACTTAACGCACTCTCCCTGTGGTCGGGGTGGCAGTGACGGAAAAGACCCGCCATTAAAGACAAAGCAATACTCTGGCTCTCCAGGACTCCGACGTCTCCTTGTCATTAAATGTCGGACTCCTGCAAATGATAAAGCACACATGCTGCTAGTAATTATTGTGGCAATAAGAAAAAGAGCTGTTAGTGCTAATATTAGTTTTTTCTCTGAATTACTAGGCAGTAGGTGTCCAACATGGCGGAAAACAAGTCCGCGGTCGGAGTGGGCACTACAGTACAATAAGGCCGCACTCAGACACAGGAGGGAGGAGACTCTTCAAATTGAATTATATCTGTATCTTGGCAGTAATTTCAGTTTAATAAATGTAATAGAGAGGGGGACAATGGAGAAGAGAGAGGCAGTGAATCACCGAGGGTGCCGGAGCAGGGGAGTGTGGAAAAAAAGTGGACCGGGCGAGAGATGGCGGGGGGAAAGGAAGGAGAAGAGGTGGCGCAGGAGTGAAGGACGGCGGGGATGGAAGAGAAAAGCACTTTGGCGTGGCATGCGAGTGTGTGTGTGTGTGTGTGTGTGTGTGTCGGAACCCCTCACCCCTGCCCCCTGCCTCATGAGTGTGATCATCTCATTAATGCCGAGTCGAGGTATCAGATGAGCCTTTTCCCTTCCCTGGAGGCGCGGGCTGGGGAGACGCACAGGGCTTTGATGTGGAGTGAGGCGGACAGTCCTGAACCGCAGAGTTCAGCTTCCCTGCCGACCGGCACCCACCGCTGGGCTCTCTAGCTCGCACACGCACAGCATCGTGCTCCCCGCCACCTTATTTCAGTCTTGTTTAAGCAGTGTATCATCTGCAGTGAAAACAAGAGAAACACAGCAAAGTATTCCAGATGATCTGAATATTTTTAATATTGTTCTGTTACTTCTTTTCCTTTTTTTCCCAGGATGACCACTCAATGTTCTTCCAGTTCGGGCCTTCGATTGAACAACAGGCCTCCGTCATATTAAACATCATGGAAGAATACGACTGGTACATATTTTCCATCGTCACCACGTACTACCCTGGGCATCAGGACTTCATAAACAAGGTAAGGCGGAAACCTTGCTGTAGGTGTTATAGCGCAGGGTTCAGAAGGAGCATTAAATGATGAAAGTCGGATTCCGGGTTATAAATATCCAGATTTCGCAGGTGGCCACGGCGGAGTAGCAGGTGAAGATGGTGTCTCGCAGGTCTGGAGTTGTTGGTTTCAGTCTGGGTTCTTTCCGTGCTCCAGGTCGATCGGTCAGTGTAAATTGCACTTGTTGTGCGAATTCCCTGCCGTCTTGTCTAGGCCGTACCCTGTTTTACACCCTGTCCTTCCCGCAGTTGGCTGCGGGTCCCTGTTTAAGCAGTTAATAAAAACAGAGCAGAATTATTATTTGCTATTTAGCCTTGCTTTAGTCTACGTTACAATGATACGTAAGTTGTTTTCCATGGATGCGCTTACTTTACGTCACGGTATTCTAGAAGTATCTGTCCACATCGATCTAAAGTACTGAAGGCCACGGGGGATTTGAACCCAGAACCTTTACATTGTATTACTGCAGCTGTAACCTCTGCAACGTTGCAACATTCACACAACCCAATGACCAAACCCGCGTAACCCAATTCTCATATTTGTAAACTTATTTATTATTAAGTAAAGCCAGTATTAAAGGACTTGTAATAATAGTAGTAGCTGCAGCAGTGACAGAAGTGGTGGCGTACGCTTGTTTGCAACAAAACCCCTGCTGAAAATAATAATGGCAATACTGGAATTGGAGAGTGACCTCAAGTCGGTACCGGGCGTTCGCTGGCGCGCGGTTTTCAAGGCAAGGAGAAACGGAAGCTGGTGACTGTTGCCTTCTTCCGCCGTATTTGTTCCTTGTGGGGTGCAAACACGCAGGAGAAACTGCAAACTCCACGCACACCCCCGAACCCCACATCGGGCAAGCAGCCCAGGAGCTGTGAGGCTCCAGCTTACCCCGCCGCGCGACGCCTTAGCAGCATTAGCAATAGCGTTGATATTAGCGCATCAAATGTCCGAATCAGATCCGCAGCACCATCGAGAACAGCTTCGTGGGCTGGGAGCTGGAGGAAGTGCTGCTGCTGGATATGTCGGTGGATGACGGCGACTCCAAGATCCAGAACCAGCTGAAGAAGCTGCAGAGCCCCGTGATCTTGCTCTACTGCACCAAGGAGGAGGCCACCACCATCTTCGAGGTGGCCCACTCGGTGGGCCTCACGGGCTACGGCTACACCTGGATCGTCCCTTCACTGGTGGCTGGGGATGCTGACAACGTGCCCCCGGTGTTCCCCACAGGTATGAGAAGGGCAGGGCAGTGGGTGAGGGCGATAACAGGGGGTGTAGACACCTGAGGATTGCACCTGAGGCATTGTGTAAGGCTGGGGCTGAGTGCCCAAGTTCACAGAGCAACCTCTGTGGAGGAAGTTCCGCAGGATAGACTCTCGTCCAGCGATGTAGACCGGGGGCATGATTTTTCTAGCCGAAATAATAGTTTTAATTTAATTCTAAGTACCTCCTATAAATGCTTCGACCTTGACTGACATCTACTGCGAGCGTCTGAGTCACCAGTCTAGATGCTGTTAGGTGGCCTGTTAGTAATATTGCCAGCAGGTGCAAAATATAACGCATATACGTTAGATGTTAAATCAATGGAAAAATACATTTGAGTCATCGTAATATATCTTTTTTATTAAACATACAGTACAGTATATGCTTTCAGGGTCCCGAATAAGTCTCTTAAAGGAATATTTTCCAACATTTCAGCCGGTTGCTTCCCTGCGCCTCAGCAAAAGCCGTGTAGCGAACTGGGCCGCGCGTCGCTGTACGGTTAACGGAAGGGCAGCCACGTTGTTTCTTCTTCTTGTCCTTCTTCTTCATCCTTTTATTGTTATTGCTGCTGTTATTTTTGTTATTTTGCTTCTTTAAGCACTGGCGACCCAGTCAGGGAAGGTGGTTCCTTCAATGAGTTCAGGGTTTCATTCATGGAAATTTTCCGCTGAACATCCGCAGGGCCTTAGGTGCTACGCGGAGGTTTACAGGCGACATCTCAAGAAGTTTGGACCGTTAATTTCCAGCGGTTCAGCTCTCTATGCCTGCGCTGTCTAACTGTTTCCATGTTTTGTCCAGGCCTGATCTCCGTGTCATACGATGAGTGGGATTATGGACTGGAGGCTCGCGTCCGGGATGCGGTGGCAGTCATTGCCACGGCAACCTCAACCATGATGCTGGACAGGGGGCCGCACACCCTTCTCAAGTCCGAGTGCCATGGAGCCCCTGACAAGAAAGGGTCCAGCTCAGGAAACCCCAACGAAGTGCTCAGGTGAATCAGAAATAGCTTCTGCGTCGCTTCATACGTATAAACCAAGAATTCGTGTAATTCGTTCATGCCTTTTAACCTTATTTCTAATGTGGGCATTAGCGACGCTGCCTTGTTGCTTCCATCGCAGGCTCTGCCTTTAAACTGATATTACATAAGAATGTGCAACACAGCATGACAGATGCATGCACTACGGTGCTCAATTTCTAATTTCACATGCAGGTTCCGGGCATTTTTCACACCGTTGCCTCTTGTGTCTCTCTGAAGCTCCCTGCCACGGAGGAAAGCGGTTAAAATACCAAAGGCCAATTGCGAGACTGAAATTCCGCTCGGCGTAAAACAGAGTCGCGTGGAGCGGTCGCGTCAGGGCTCGGCAGGGTCCGGGACCGCCCGACCTGCCGGGAATGTTCCGGAAACATTGTCCCGGCTTCCCTTTTAGCCGTCTCACGATGCGCGCGCCACGCGAGCGGCTCCGTTTAGCGTTTTTGCCGCGCGCCTCCGGTCGTTTGACGCTTCCACTGCGTTTTGGGGATGGAAATGTTTCAGAGTTATTTTTAGCCAGCTTCACCTTTAAAGTTGCCTTCCTGGGGCGGTAAGCTGTGTCGCTGCAGCCTTCCGTGGGCTCGCCGCACACATTGCAGGCAATACACTTGGCTGCGGATCTGTTTATTAGGATTAGAGGGGACCATTTCGCTGCGCTTTTGGGCATTGTTAAAACCGACCCTTTATGACACCACTTAATGGAACGCTGGATCTGCGCTCTTTTCTCGCTCGCTTTCCTCTCCTCCGCCTCCCTTCTTCCGCGCAGCTCACCATTTGCACGCGTGCGGTTTTTTCGCGAAAAGGCCGAAACAGAACACGGGATGTTAGCATCCGGGCCCTCTCATTCTGCTAAGTGTGTATCGCGGAGCCGCCCCACCCCTCATTCTCCTTCTGTCTCTCTCTTCTTCCGTCTCCCGCATGCCTGCTCTGTCCTGGTTGCTCCTGCACCCGCCGTCTCCTGCGGTCTCCCCATTAGCACAGTTTAATACCACGTTCGCCCTCCCATTTTTCAGCCCTCGTCTCTTCCCCGCTCCCTCCGCTTGTCGGCACCGCGGCCCGGGGGCCGGCGTGCCGTACGGGTATCCGGCGCACGCCTATGTCTGCGTGTGCAGCGCGAGGGAGCCCTCGCATGGACGCGTGCGCGTCCGTGGGCCGACACAGCCGACGTTGCCTTACGCACCCGGCGAGCTCCTTTGCGGAAGTCCTGACACCGGTTTTTACTAAATTGATTTGTCTGTAATTCGTTACAAATGAATGGAGGAGCTAAGTTATTAAAACTCCGGATAAATATTTCACGGCGCCTTTTCCATTATTCACACGGTACGCGCGCCGTAGTATGTTTTCCCGATAACGTTCGTTTTCTTAAATGTTCGCGTGTGTCCTGTTAAATGTAACATTTAAATGTAGGCGATAAAAGGACTGTGTTTTGTTCTAAATAAATATGTAGACGTGGTTGCATCGTGAAAGAGGACGTAAGGACTGAGCGTGGGAGTGAAAATATAACCCTGATAGGCTCAGGAGCGCAGGCAGGGCACATGTGTTTGTTCGTATGCGGAGAGGTGGGGTGTCGAGGGGGCAGCAGTTGGGGTAAAGAGCATGATGCCCCTGTCTTTCTTTCCCCTCCTCCCCCCGCGGGTGAGATTATTGTTCCCATGGCAACCCGGCAGATTGCTTGGAAATCGCTGTGGTTGTGGGCACCATGGCAACGCATTACATATGCTGGTGAGTCTCTTCCAGGACTCAACATCAGTTTAGAGGATATATATGAATACATAGCTATAAATGTGATATAACAGCCATAAAGCGTATAATTCATGGCATTAAACTTCATGCGTACACGTGCGGTCTTCAAGAAGGGCTCGGAACAGCGTTGATATCGGCCTTGCGCGTGCACGCGGAAGCGGTGGAACAGTTGTCAGCGTAAAGGGAGGGACGGCATGAATTAAATATGGTTTGAAAACGCGTAGATTTTATATTTGTCTTCAGCTGGGACGGTCCTTGTTTTTATAATGAATTTTCTCTGACCGGCGTACAGCGTGAAGATGCGGCACATGCTGGCTACTTTCTCTGTCGTTGAATTTTTTTCTGTTTATTCCCTTGAATTTTGGGTTGACTGTTGCTGAGGATGTAGCCACCCCCAGAGAGAAAGGGGAGGGGGCGAGGGGTTGTGGAGAGCAAAAGCGGGGGCTGCGCAAAGTAGGGAGGGCGGAACAGCGATGATTTTAGTTTATCTGACAGTCGCGCGGCCTCGCTGACACACACATGCACGCGTGAGGGCGTTCAGACTCCGAGAGACACGCGCGGGCACACCTACACCTGGCAACTGGCACAAACTGTCTTACGCACTGGGTAATAATGTGCTAACACAGATCTGTCAGATTCCAGAATCCCGCTGTCACACCGATGCCAGTGACAAAAAAAAAAAAAAAAAAACATGGCTGGAGAACTTGCGTCACTTGCCATCTCTCCTCAGGATCAGGACACATTCGGGGTTTCCGTGTTGCATCTGCTCTCACAGACAGGGCTCAGGACCCGGCTCGGCCGGGCGGGACGCCCCGTAAACCTGTTCAACAACGCATTTTAGCTACCGTTAGAGGTGCTCGAAAAGGCTTTCGGGACTTCAGAAGTGTCCGTGATTTATTTAGAAGGTGCGTCTATGAGGAAGGGCATTAAATTTTAATTCATATTAATACCAAATGTTTATTGGAGCAGTTTGGTTTCAATTTCCCGCTTCATAACATTTCTGAGCAGCCTTTTGATGTAAAGGTCCAGCTCCTTAACATTCCCACTTCTAATTCCTGCATACCCACATAACAATTTCAGTAAAAGTTGAATTCATTTCCCTCTTGTTCTGATCCTGGTCATTTTTCGGCGAAGGTCACTCTGATGGAGGTCTCGATGCATATTTCACACAGAAGCAGTGTGGGAAGGATGATAACTGTTTACTTAATATTAGCAGTTTTTTCGTAGGCTCTCGGCTGCTGGGATTTTAAGATTCCCCGAGATGAATATGAATTTTGCATCGTTCGGCCAGCAAAGGCCCCGCTAGGAGGGACAATGAAGACGACGTTCTTCACGTACGACTGAACACAATTAGCTGAGCGGTGCCGCTAAAACCTTTCAGATTTTTCCCATAAATTCTTTACTGCACACTTTATAAATATGTGTAGCGCAGTTTTGGAAATAAAGATTAAGCATGAGAATATTTAAGCCTATACCAAAAGGTGGATTGCAGCTACCTCAAGCACAGTGGAGGAAATGTACAGTGAGCAAAATTACAATGGTGCAGCACCTTTAAAGAGCAAGTTTGCCTTTTTCGCAAGCCCGGCTCTTTCTAGCAACTCACCTGTGAGTATCACCCGAAAGAAAAAGGTTGACGCTATTAAGCCAACCCAACCTCCACACCCGCGGAGACCCATTCAATATCCATATTTCCCATACTGTATATTTCACAAACACACCCCAAAGCAGTGTCCGAAACGAAAGCTATTTTCCTGTTGTATTAGCAGAACAGCTTCACATTTATATACACAGCGGCTATACATATTTCTGTGGCTTTTTAATTTTCTCTTTGAAACCCGGGAAACAACGTTAAATCACAGTTTGACAGAAAACAAAGCGCGGGAGCATTTGCTGGCACATTGCATCCCGTTTCCCTCAAATGCGCTTACGGTTTCTTTTGCTTATGATGTTGTGGGGAAACAAGTGACTGGCAAACTTTTCTTTCTGTGGGTGGCTCTCCAGCCAGGTCTTCGATTACTACCTGTACTGGAGACCGCCGCTAAAAGAAGCCATTTCGCTCTTCCTGCTGTGAGCATGAAACGAGAATGACACAGATATCCAAACCCAGGTGGTGCCGAGAAACAGATCTCTTTTCAAATTTATTGCCCAGACTTTAACAGCCTTTAAATATACGTGGTTGTGCAGCCGAGAACGCAAAGGTCATTCCAGCAAATAAGATGATTTCATGAATGCGTGTTTTTTGTTGAACAATGAAAATAATTATAAGTGCAAGTGTTTGTTTCAAAAATGGTCTGAGGCTTGTTCGCATCCCCAGGTATTTGTTCCATAAACTCAGATGTGGAAATGAGGGTGGGCTGACCCTTAAACCATTAACTATCAGGCTGATCCGCTGAAGTGAGTCCACCTATTATTAATTATGATAACCAGACATCATAAAATGGTGCGCAGGTTTACCACCTAGAGAGTACTAACAGACCCCTGTGGACTGCTGTCATCATGCATTTCGTCACTCGCGGACTGCGCGGTGTAACCGGTACGATAAACGGCCGAACGCGTTTTTTCAACTTCGCTACATGCACCTGTGCTACTTTGGTCTTTTAAAGCAACGTGAGTCCACGTTAATGAGGTGAAAGGTAAAAAAAAGTTAAAGGCCCAAATCCAGCAGGCGACTCCCACTTCCATATTTGGCGGTGGAGGGGGGGGGGGGATCAGGGTAACCGGTAGTTTGTGCTACACCTGTTACTGTTGTGCTTCAACCCGGCGGGATCATCTGCCACAGGTTACACAGCTAGAAAAAATCTCCAGCAACTGCTTGAAGACAGTTGTACAAGGCTGGGGGGGCACACGCAGTAAAATGATCCAGATGGAGTTACGGTAAATGATGTGCCAACTATATAACACATGAATACATCGCAGAGCAGAGCCTGAAATGCAGCACAGGTGCAAATAATGTTACCTTTTGCATTTATGTAACCGACCAGGCGCCGACCAAGTCCCTCGTTCACACACAACCCTTTTATAGCTCAGAAAGGTCATGGTACAGATTTCCTTAATGCCCCTCATTTCTGGTGTCTTAACATCCATCTGTCTAATCCAGGGAATTAAACCTGCGATTTACTGGTTGCCTCCTCGGTGCGATGCTGCCGCTGCGCTAGGCAGCACCGAACCTGAGAATCCTCAGCCTTGCGTTCTGCGTTTATGCCGCTTATCAGTGGTTTGATGGTAGCACTGTTTCTGCTGGGCTCGCGACCAAAAATGTTGCCAGAATAAGTCCCAGGAGACGCCCTTGAGCAAAGTACTTAGGCTGAATTACTTCAATAAGTATCTGGGTGCATAAATAAATGTAAAGTCAAACTATAAACTCTGTTTAAGTCACAGTGAATAAAAGCGTCTGCTGAGCCATTACATGCAGGGTTATGTAACCGTGAAAAGAGCTGAACACCGGGTGCAAATGGCAGTCTGATGGTGAGCGATTCCACGTTGGGTTGATCAGCTCCGTCTCTCTCGCAGGTATCTCATGAATGTGACCTTTGAGGGACGCAACCTGTCCTTCAGCGAAGATGGGTATCAGATGCACCCCAAACTAGTCATCATCCTGCTAGACAAGCTGAGACAGTGGGACAGGGTGAGTTCCTCTGCCGCTTGGACCAGTCGTTCTGAGGATGGGCCACCACCGTCTGCTTGTTTCTCTCTTTTCGTCTCTCTCGGCTCTCTGTACTTCATTCTCGGACCAGACTGAAGGCCGTATGTCCGCGAGCGTTCAGTCCAAACACAGCCATCCTGAACTTACCCTCCTCTTGTACAATTCCAGCTCCACATGCTACTTATTGATGGTGGTTTCTTCTATCTTCTTCTGCATTGCCAATACTTCATCCAGGTCAAGTGCCGTCCCTGTGTCTCTGTCATCCCTCGGTGTCACCCTTGCCCTTATGCGTCCTTCCGTCTGGCTGTATGTACCCAGGTGGGGAAGTGGGAGAACGGCTCGCTGACGATGAAGTACCATGTGTGGCCCCGCTTCGAGCTGTACTCGGACGCGGCGGAACACAAGGATGAGCACCTCTCCATCGTCACGCTGGAGGAGGCGCCTTTTGTCATCGTTGAGGACGTGGACCCGCTCAGCGGCACGTGCATGAGGAACACAGTGCCGTGCCGGAAGCAGATCAAAGCCCTGTGAGCACGCCATCCGCGTATTCTTGTCTGAGCGGCTTTCCTCCACCCCGCTGCGCCGCATTACTCTCCTCAGCCCTTTCGCGCACCTGAACCCTCTGACTGGCCGTTCACAGTGTTGACTCCTTCTATTCCTTCTGCGCCCTGCATTAGCGCTCATACCCACCCACTCCGATTGCTTTCCGCTGTCCTTAACTCCTCTACGATGCCTCACACTACCTTCCACCTCCACCTCCTGCTGTCACGCTTAAAAGCTCGCCTTCCCACCCCACCCCTCAGCCTAATTTAGTCCTCCCAAAATGCTTCGTAATCCAAGCCTAAATGGAAGTGTTATGGGCTATTCAGTCACTCTGGCATTTCGCTTGTAAAGCAGGGCTTTAAGGCACGGGCGGAAAATAGCCAGGTGCGGACATCGCGGATGGGGTCAGTCCAGAATTAAAGTGCACGTCTGTCCAAGGCTGTACGTCTAAGCACAACGTAGAACTTATCGAAATAGACGGAGGTCGCGTTCCGGGGCTTTCTATCATTTTTTTGGGTTTTTTTTTTTTTTAAAAACCATCACATTTTTAGCGAGCTCACCTTAGGAAAGAGCTTTTAAAAGCAATGAGAAACTTACATTTGAAGCAACAATTGAATTGCTTCACCTTCTTTGAGAAAATCGTTTATGCCCCACCAAGTAAACACAATAACTGTAATAGCAGTGAATCATTCGTCATTATCATTGTTCTGTGTGCATCTGTCTGTCCTCCGAGGACACAATGCCCGGTGCCGTTCGTGACGCGAAAAACCGTCTTCCATTATTTGATGCATCTCGACATGTCTGATCGTTTGACTTCGTGCCCTGTTCTTCGCGATCGTCGGCGCTGCTCGGAAAATCGCCGCAACGTTTGCAAAACTGCCGTTCGGGGAGGAAAGACGACGCAGACTCGGCGTGGTGGCTTCGGTAAAAAATGCCTTGGCCGAAAGGAATGAGGACAGTCGGAGTTTGAAACAAAAAGAAAAGAAAATTGTCGATGTGTCACAGACCGTCGTAATTTCCTGTCGGGGCTCCCGATTTGTTTAGGCGCCACATCGGGATGCCCCGCATCCTCTACAGCGCTTTGCGAACCTGCCGTACGCACAGACCTTGAACACGTTTGTCGCCTCTTCTTACTGGAGACGGCTGGCGCCGGGACCCTTTCCGGACCTTTCCGGTGGCTGAGCAGGCCTGCCTCCTCCGGCGACTTTCTGACTGCCGCCTCTCATTACTAAACGTATACGTTTGGTGTATTTTCAGCATTTTATTTGTTTTCTTAGCGGCACGGCAGTTGGCTGGGTCGGAATTAACAGTCAAGCTAATTTACATCTATTGTTCCTGGCAAAAAAAGAGAAAAGCAAGCGCCATGCAGACATCTCACACATTGCAATTAATGGCATAAATGTGCGTGTATTGTTGTCTCGATTTTCCTTCCTCTTTCTTGCACGAGGTGTCTTCAACACACCCTGGCCCTTCTGTTGAGTCTGGTAAACCTGGATTACCACAGTGGTGCTGTGAATCTAACTTTCCCGTGCACTTCCTGTGTTTAAGACATTTAGGTAACTTAGAACAGACAACAGACATTTTTTATTTGCAAGTTAAGAAATATCTGTCTTGTTCTCTTTTGCATCATCACAATAGCCAGTCGTGTCCTCCACCCTGTTTGAACTCAATCCCCTTCCCCTTTTCTCACCTTGCTCTTTTCTTTCGTCCTGCGTGATCATTTCTGACCTTCCGCGCCGCTCGTCTCCTCTTTAATGCCTTTGCCCTCCATCCACCTTGTCACCCCTGTATTTTGACCCGCCATTCTTCTGTCCATCTGCCTGCTCCCCTCCTTCTCTCACAGCAACGGGACCGGAGATTCCAGCATCTACATTAAACGTTGCTGCAAAGGGTTCTGCATCGACATCTTGAAGAAGATTGCCAAGTCCGTCAAGTTCACCTATGACCTCTATCTTGTCACCAACGGGAAGCATGGAAAGAAGATCAACGGTACCTGGAATGGCATGGTTGGGGAGGTGGGCTATTCCTTCGACCAAAGTGTTTCCTGTGTTTTTGATCGATTTCTGTTTTCATCTTCTGCCTTGGTCAGCGTTTACCCGCTGAATAAAAGACTACGGTGGAAAAAATTCGAATTTGACTGAGGGCAATCCTTTACATATTGGGGCTCAACCGTATCCCAGTAAATGCTAATTCTGAGGAACAAGACTCAGATGAACTCAAGACAACTACGACTTGCGTCACCGCCGTCTGAAGGACTTCATGAAAGTGGCGAAATGAGCAGATGCACTTTGTAGTTCCTAATGGTTAAATTTGAACTGCAAAATTAATAGCAATATTTTTCTGGGGGGACCGTTTCAATGGATCGAGGATGAGCAGTCGCAAGTTTGCCTGAGTGATGTGTGAAAAAAGTGGTTAATAATTCAATTTTTTTTAAAAATCACAATAAATTGGGCAAATTAATTCTGCAAATGTCTCAGGTTGAACAGTGGGTGCAAGAGGAAAAGAGGACCTTCTGGTCTCGCCGTACACGCTGCTACCCCCACCTTGACGTAGTCCATTTTGTCCTACTTTGTGGAGTGCTGTAGGGCTCAGGTATGATGGCTAAATATACCGGTAGAAATGTTGGACTGGAGGGGGGGGGGGTAGGAGAACAGGACAGAGCAGGGGAGGGGTGTCTATTTCCAGTCACTCTGACCTACTGTTTCAACCCAGTTTATTTGTCTGCTGTTCTCTATCCGCAGCCTTCTGCCCTGTTCGTTCGGTCAGTACTTAACAACTGCGCCCTGTGAATGACCTCCCCGCCATCCTGCTTTTTTTGCCTCTCGCTCAGGTTGTCATTAAAAAGGCCCACATGGCGGTGGGCTCCCTCACCATCAACGAGGAGAGGTCAGAGGTCATCGACTTTTCCGTACCCTTCATCGAGACGGGTATTAGCGTCATGGTCTCCCGTAGCAACGGCACCGTGTCTCCGTCCGCCTTCCTTGGTGAGAGTCCTCTGCTCGTGCACACACGTATGAGCACACAAATGCACACAAACCATTTGTTCAGCCTGCTTCTCCCACAATGCACAGTGAACAGCTGAATCTGCGCCTGTATTCACTCCCCCCTCCCTTCTCCATGTGTCCCCCCCAGAGCCCTTTAGCGCAGATGTGTGGGTGATGATGTTCGTGATGCTGCTGATCGTGTCGGCGGTGGCCGTCTTTGTGTTTGAGTACTTCAGCCCAGTGGGGTACAATCGCTGTCTCGCAGACGGGAGAGGTGAGAGCTCACGATACGGCCGCGCAGCTGCAACGGGGCGCATGCCGTCTCCATCGACCAACGGGCGTTCTCAGAATCCCGTTGCACACTGGGTGCGTCTGGAAGCGGGAGAGTGGGAGGATCGCTGTCGGGAGTCGCCGGAGGTTTTTTGGGGGGATCGGTGCACATTCACTCTACAGCTTTACGAAATTAACTCCGAAATATCTGCCGCGCTCACTTAAAGCGACCCCTTTCCCGTCATTCTCCCTTCTTCCTGTCTATCGCTGTGTAGCATTTATACAGTCTGGCGTACTGCATGCCTCACGCCAGCGTGGCTATGAAGAACACTAAATATTGAGCAGATATTTGAAGATAACATCTTTTCCAATTACCGAGCTTCCTTCAAAGAACCGACCAGGCAATGAACTCCTCGGGTTGTGACTGGCAAAAATAAAGGACTTAAATCCAAGTAAACCTGATATGTATAGATAATAGCAATAAGGGGACGCCGCCAGTTCCGCTGGAGTAAAACAAATGGATTTATGGGATAGTCCTAGAAGAGAAGAAGCGTTCTTGTAGAGGCCGCAGACTCTAAGCGATGTCAGGGAGACAATTTGGAAAGCGCGTGGCCGAAGATCAATACGTCTCTGAATCCCATTTATCGTGTTCTCTGCATTCTTTTGCATCTACTAGTTCGTTTTCGGGCTCAACGTGACTACTGTCCAGCCCGATACGATGACTTGCTGCCCAATGGTGCCGTGTTATGTTTGTTTTGCGAAAGGCTAAGGTAGAACGTGTTGGCTGAATTTCAGTGCCAGCTAAACTCCTGCCATTTTTGCGCCTGCACGTCACAGTTTATTTCCTTACGTCATGGTTTTGCCTTTATTGGTAAACTTTGGATCCACCCAGGTGTCTGGTTCTCGTGTGCATCGCACACAGCGGTAGGGCGACGCAACGTAATGCTCCATAATGGTCTTCTCCATTCCCCTCCCACTTCTCAACCCCGACTCCCACCCCCCTCACTCAGAGCCTGGTGGCCCCTCCTTCACCATCGGCAAGGCCATCTGGTTGCTCTGGGGCCTGGTTTTCAACAACTCTGTGCCTGTGCAGAACCCCAAGGGCACCACAAGTAAGATCATGGTGTCAGTCTGGGCCTTCTTCGCCGTCATATTCTTGGCCAGCTACACTGCCAATCTGGCTGCCTTCATGATCCAGGAGGAGTATGTGGACCAGGTCTCTGGGCTGAGCGATAAAAAGGTATGCCGTACCTTGTTGACCTGGGGCGGGAGGGGGTTCCGCCATCTGTTGTGTGAGGCAAGATACTTTCAATTACCTGCACAAGTGTGAAGTTCTTTCCCTCGTGGTGCTCCATTCCTTCCACTGTACTCATAGTTCCAGAGACCAAACGACTTCTCCCCGCCTTTCCGATTCGGCACGGTGCCCAACGGGAGCACGGAGAGGAACATCAGAAACAACTACAGGGAGATGCACAGCTACATGGTGAAGTTCCACCAGAAGAACGTGCAGGAGGCACTGCAGAGCTTGAAGTCTGGGTGGGTTTACGGGGTGGCGATGAGCAAACACTCGCACAGGGCCGCCGGGGACCTGTTAACCTTTAATGATGCCTTAGGTTTAGATGTTGAGAAAAGCCGCTACCTCACTGGCTAAAAATCCATATGTTTTTGGAGCGCAAGCTGACTTTTGTATTTGTGTCACATGGTTGAGAATATCGCTGCGCTTGCTACGCGCAGATGGCGGTCTTTTCCGAGAAGCCCAACAGATGAGTGCAACTGTCTTGCAACCATGTCAGAACAAATCACAAACGTAGTCAAGCCAGAGGCGTCCCTGATACTAATTTCCCGCCATTTTCCCCAATGCCCTCTCCACCTAGCAAACTGGATGCCTTCATATACGATGCAGCAGTGCTGAACTACATGGCTGGGCGGGACGAAGGCTGCAAGCTGGTGACCATCGGTAGCGGCAAAGTTTTCGCTTCAACAGGATACGGCATCGCCATTCAGAAGGACTCGGGCTGGAAGAGACAAGTTGACCTGGCTATACTTCAGCTCTTTGGAGACGGTATGGTTTAATTACCTGTATTTCCCTCTACCTTTAAACTCGACTCTGCACTCCTGGCTTTTCAGCGGCGCGTTGCCTTCAGACCCTGATCAGAGGAGACAAGGTGACCTACGCGTGCTGAGAGGGCCTGGGGACCATGGATGGGGACCATATACTGTGAAGCTATATATACATTTGTAGAGCTTGGCCTTCCCATTGGCACTGCTGTTCCCTTTATTAAATCTTTGGAGTCCATGCGGAGAGAACCAGATGAAACATCTGCTCAGACATGGTCCATAGACTCCTTTAGAAATAATTGGACATTATTTGTCGAACACTCAGATGGTGCATGTGAGGAGGACCCTTTTTTAATTTAATGAGGACACATACATCGTCCATAAGAATAATCGTATGAGTTCACTGCGTCGTGAATTCACTGCATCGTGTGTGCGCACGGCGCGTTCTCATCACGACGGCTTTGCGCCGCTAGCTGCAAAACTTTGAGAAAGCCAGGCCGAAGTGCAGTCAGGTGCGGTCAGATAGTGGTGGTTTGCTGGATTTGCGAAGCTTTGCGACTCAAAATGGTCCCAAACTGACTTTGCGATGTTCGCGTCAGGGGTGCTGGTGGCAATTTTGGTCACTGCTAAGTATTCTTTTGGAAAATAAGTCAAAAACAGAAGTAAAGGGAAAAAATCTTTGGTTTCCCAGGTTTTTTTAATTTTTTTATTTTTATATTTTCTTTGGTGCAAACGCAGAGTCTGGTGCTTCAATTGCCTTATTCTTTTCGAGGCTGGCTGGCAAGCTGGCTACAGAACCATCTAGAAAAAGATGTTTAGTTGGCGAGTTACTCATCTTTAATACACGCAAATAATTACCAGAACAAGAAAAAAAATCATACCTTAACAATAAGCAAAGGATTCGCTCGTATGCAGATAATTCGATTTATTTAAAGGCTGGAGACGGTCGGGCCCACCCGGTGGCAGTTCCCCTGACGTTTGATAAGTTTGTTCAAATGAAAACTTGGCTCCGAGAGTGACCGATGGTTATCGATTTACCAGGACCATGGTAAAATCAAGCATCGGCAACATAAAATTCTGTCCTTGGTGCTATAGTATTTGCTGCAGAAACGCATGGAAATATATGATGATATTTTTACTGATATTTACGCATTTTTTATTGCTTTGCATATAATGATAATAGAATTAAATTACTGTTACAAAAATACACAAATATAGTTGTGTTTTTATTACCTATGTATTAAAAAGGCTCAGTTACTTTTTTAAAGAGGCAGAACAGCCAGGGTTTATTATTTACGATGCCGACTCTCACACGGACGCACATTTTCGGTTACCGTTCAGCCAACCGTGGTTTTAATGAACAATTTTTTACAGTTTTTTTTGTCCTCTGCTTCAGCCAGTTCCTGTTCCTGTCAATGTTCAGATTCCTATTACACATCATTAATAAATGAAGGAATTCATTAATATAGAATCCTATTATACATTTGTTTGCCAAATGGTCTTTCCAAGTGTGATGTGCTGAGAATTGCCGGGGACATCAAAAAAAAAAAAAAATCCATTACCACAGTGACGTCAGTTCTGTCACGAGTTTGATCAGGGCCCATAGCTTATGATGGTTTTTTAGCTTAGCAACCTAATTTTAGGAGGCGCTGGCATTGTTGTCAAGGCCCTGGTTTCTACCTCTGACCGGGCCAGGCTTGCTACGGCATAGTTTATATTCAAATCGTAGATTAACAGAGTGCACAGTGCATTTAAAGTTATGTGCAATGCTTTGTGGTTGCTCACAGGGATAAAATCAAAGGAGTAATAAGATCAAAAGTGAAGTGATGGACAGACAGAAGTCCAGCTGTGCTGGACACTCGGGGACATGCAGTGACGGGAGTGATCAGTTTCCCAGGGCACCAGCAAGCTCCGTAGCTGATGCGTCTGTGTGCTGAGACCAGGAAAATGCAGATGTTTTGTTCACGAGAGGGATGACGGTGGTAAGTCAAGGAGGAGCTGGACAGATAGAGTGAGAGAGGAGTGGTGGAAGAGGTAAAGCCCCCAAATTTGGAAGGTCGAAAAATGGTGGTGAAAAAGAGGGGGATTTTATGGGGTATGTCGATCACCTATGGTGTAACTGAAAGCACGCCGATTATTTTCCTTTATTATAAATCTATTCTGATGATTTCTTAAACTGACAATAATTTTAATGCATAGTAAGCTTTTTGTTTAGATGTAACTTGTGATGATAAAAACCAGTTCTTAAAACCCCTCCGAGTCCAGGAATGCGCCCAGATACCTTGGCTGGACCGGGTCCAGAAGAGAACGTCGGTCATATTGACGTGCACCGATGTAGAGTAGCACCAAGCACCCTAAACACACAGACAGACTGGGAGACCAAGACCGCATGGTGTGACTTTTAAACCACAGCATTCAACCTGACCTCAGGGAACCTCATTACCTCAGTCTGTATCACCAACTAACCCTGCTGCAAAAGCGTTTCAGACTGTTAACTCTCAAGTTATGCCAAAGATCACAACAAGGTACAACTTTCCCCATAAATGCTGTTTGATCAAATGCCTTCACGGTGATGACTGTAACCTATAAAATCCGCTCTTGGGCTGATGTTCACGCCCCTCATAATGCTTCTCCGCAAACTACAAGTCTGCATTCGTCTCACAGTTTTGACACATGGTCGCAGCTTCTCCACGTCGCCTCCTGTTCCGTATTTGTGCCTTCGTTTCAGAACCTCTTCAGCTTTTTATCTTATTCAGGTGTGCCCCTCCTGTCTTTATTTATCCCTCTCACTTCTTCTCTTCCCCCCACCTGCCCGTTCTCCTGACCCTCTGTATATGTCTGGCACACGCCCCCGGCTCTTCTTGCACCCAAACCCAGGTGAGATGGAGGAGCTGGAGGCGCTGTGGCTAACAGGCATCTGCCACAACGAGAAGAACGAGGTGATGAGCAGCCAGCTGGATGTCGACAACATGGCGGGCGTGTTTTACATGCTGGGGGCGGCGATGGCGCTCTCGCTGGTCACCTTCATCTGCGAGCACCTTTTCTACTGGCAGCTGCGCTTCTGCTTCATGGGAGTCTGCTCTGGCAAGCCTGGAATTACCTTCTCCATCAGCAGGGTGAGTGTGGAGAACAACTAAAGGGTTGCTAGATGACAGCTCCGCTATCTTTCGAGACTCTTCTGGAAAACACTTGGAGCCGACGGTCATTTTAAGCCCCGTGCGCTTCAAAGTTCATTTATTTCATTCCTTCGCGACCTCGTGCGTATTAAACGGGCCAAAGCTCGGGCGAATGCGTTTCGTGTTGCTAAACAGAGTTTCGGCGGTCCATTATTTTTGAGCAAGTCAGATTAGGCCAAGAATAAGCGGTAATTGATTTTCGTCCCATGAACATTAAGTCGCGGAAATGTGTTTAAAGATTCACGCAGCGGCTGTCACAGATAATAACGTGACCATCAACTGTCAGTGGTGCAGTTCCCGGGACAAGAAATGATGCACGAGTTTCAGCCCAGCAGCGGAATCTTGTGTGCAAATGAACCCCAATGTCATTACTCACCTTTACAAAGCTGCCCTGGGCTTTGTTATAGCTGGGGAATATTGCTCTCAAATAAACTTCAGGGGGAAGCAAACTTTTGCTGTTTTTTTTTTTTATTATTAACAATAAAGCCTTGAGATATTCCACTGCGTTGATTATTCGAATCTGACTAAAGGAAACAAGCGATAAATCACGCTTTTTTTTGGCAGTAATGTAATACTGTACCTACTGACTATACAGTAGCAGTAACAGAAATAAACATAAGAGCTAAATATAAGTGCAGGATGTTTTGGCATGCTTTGTAATATTGTTTTTAAACTGGCGACGTATTCACACTAATGGACTCTGCTTTACGCAGGGCCAAACGCGGCGGCGCCTGAAAGAATTTAACATCACGTTTGCCTGCATGACAGATGTGAGACCCCCAGCGTTGTCATGCTGCTGCATTCGGAGCGGCAAACCCACCCGCAGTTTGCGCGGCATAATGTGGGACGTGTTTTGCGCCGGGGCCTCTGTATCATGACAAAATGCGCTCTGGGGTGCGGGAGAGGGGGGTGTCGCGCCCCTGTTTGAAGAATACGGCAGACTCGAGGCTGCTTTCATGCGGCCTAAGGCAGGGATGCCAGAACATCCCAAGCTCAACCGTTCGGATTCTCGGGAGAGAAACCGACGCGCTATCTCACCCGTGACCGTTACGCTGTGCTTTTACGGTGGGTTGTTGGAATAAAACCCTTTTTTTCGCCCTTCTTCCTGGGGATTAATGCAAATCTTAATTGCCTGTCCTGTGAGCAGCAAAGCAATGTTTGTGTAACCCAAGTGCGAGTTAGCATAAATGTTGAGATAAAAGACACTCTTCTGCGAAGGATGCGAGACCCTCTGGTCCATCGACAGCAGGCATTTGTGTAATGCATCATTTCGAGTCATTGTAAGGGCCAGCTAGTGCAGTGCAGTGGCTTTTCTGGCCCAGGCACAGATGCTGAGCCGGGCTCCCTTCGTCAGCGATGCGGTAGCCAGCTGTGCATTGACTGTAATTGCAAGCGACCGATTTACCCCAGGGCTGAAATGACCCCACGGCAGCAGGCCGGTTAGCTCGGACAGCCTCGAAACCCGCCGCCCCCAATACTCCTGGCAAACGCTGTGAAGTCACAAGGAGTTTTATGTCACGCTCATCATTAGTAACCCTGAAAACAGCACTACTAACCACACAGTGGACCGGTACGTACAACAAGGACACCGGCTCGGCGGTAATGCCGTTGAAAACCAACTGGAACCAATCTGCATGAATCATCCCGTCGGCACCAGATATGTCAGTAACATCTACACTTATCATCGCACCAACACATGATGTTGAGGTGGGCGGTGTTTCCCACACCTCCTACCTTTGTTTATATATATAAATTATGAAAAGGTGTCGCTTTAGTGCAAATGCTGCTCTTCATATCAATTTCTAAACTGACCATCTAAAACCTAAGAAAGAAAACTGAGATGGCAAAACTGCTTGGTACCTTCCTCTGCAATCCAAGGAGTGCATGTTGTGACACCCCTGTTGTAGATGTTAACTTCTAATACCATGTCTTGGTGAAAGACCTTGACTAAACATATATAAGGGATAAAGGGAGAGAGCAGATATCTGTTTAAATGTACAAGAGGAAGGTAATGGGAGTCATTCGGAAAGCTAGGGACAGTTTTGCTCCCCTCCGACATTTCCCACACCCATGGCCAGGACTGTGCTCAAGCCCACTGAAACAGTTGTATCTATGACCCAAAATGGTCCCTGAAAGCACTGTGGGTCGACTGCAGTTGGGACGCGACACCACCGTACAACCGAGAATGTGTACGAAGGGCATCAGTACAAGCAGGTGAGAAAAATAGAACGCGGAAAGTAGTGCGTGTTGCAAACACGTACCAGTGGGTGAGAAGCACGAGTAACCCACAGTATGGCCGAAAAGAAGCCGATAGAAAGAGGCAGAGGTCAATAGACTTATGTCAACATCTTCAAGAAAAAAACAGTGTCACACAAAGAGACCAATGAAGAAAAATATATTCACGTTCCCCTCACATCCTACGCAGCAAATCTATCTGTGACCTCTAAATGTAACCAAGGGACTCATTATCCCTTCTTTTTGCCCAGAATAAGTAATAAAATGATATTTTATTGTTTGACCCCCCCCCCCTTTGCATTAATCCCAATGTCTCTCTATGTCTCCACCAATCCCTTCCTGAAGAAGTACTCACTGGCTGATTGTTTTCACTGTATAACTGAGCTTAATTCTTAACAGTATTTCTGCGCGTCTCTACAAAGATCGGCAGTCAAAGCTACAAGCTTTCAGTATCGCTCTTGTTTGTCATTTATATGACCCTCCTCTGGTCTTCTAGTCATGTTGGAGACTCTTCGGAAGCACCACTAGGTGAAGCCCATCCTGTCAGCGCAATATATATTGTTTTAATTAGCTTGCCAGAGCAGTGTTTAGCACACTGCAGAGTCCATCTCTGTCTCCATCGCTCACCGAGTCTTTTGTCTCTACATGTAACGCAGGGCATCTACAGCTGCATCCACGGGGTCCAGATTGAGGAGCCCAAGTCATCGCTCAATTCGCCTTCAGCCACCATGAACAACACGCACTCCAACATCCTGCGGCTGCTTCGCACTGCCAAGAACATGACCTCAGTCTCCGGGGTCAACGGCTCACCACACAGTGCCCTGGACTTCATCCGCCGCGAGTCCAGCGTCTATGACATTTCTGAACACCGCCGTAGCCTGGTGGGCCATTCCGACTGCAAGCCACCCTACCTGCCAGAGGACAACATGTTCAGTGACTACATCAGTGAGGTGGAGAGAACTTTTGGGAACATACACCTGAAGGACAGCAACTTGTATCAGGACCACTACTTGCACCACCACTCTGGCTCTGGGCCAGGGATGAGCTTGGGGTTGACTGGCCCTCCACCCAACAGACCTCATAGTCTAGGGAGTGCAAGTTCGCTGGAGGGAGGTTTGTATGACTGTGACAGCTTAGGGGGTGGGGTGGCTCCAATCTTCACCACACAACCCCGTGCCTCTCTGACACACAGGAACAACAGCAAATTTGACTTGATTGCAGGCCATACCCAATCGTCTGGCCAAGGGTTCAAGCAAGGAATATCTGAAAACTACGGAAAGTTCTCCTTCAAAGGTGGGGCGTCAAGCTCTAGCTTTATTGCGGGACACGACAGGTACTGTAGTGGAGGGGGTGGAGGGGGCGAGGACGGCAACATCCGATCGGATGTGTCGGACATTTCCACTCACACTGTCACTTATGGGAATTTGGAGGGGAACGCTAAGAGGCGCAAGCAGTACCGTGACAGCCTGAAGAAGAGGCCTGCCTCAGCAAAATCCAGACGAGAGCTGGACGAGATTGAGCTGGGGTACCGAAGGCGTGCCTACCATTCATCTCACCACCATTACCACAGCTCCCAGGGACACCGCTCAGCTTCACCTCCGCTGTTGCCCCTGGAGCAAAACTCGCAGAGAGGGGGAGGGGGCCCTGGAGGAAACTCGTATTTATTCCGTGACAAAGAAAACTTGAGAGATTTCTACTTGGACCAGTTCCGCCCCAAGGAGGGGGTACCGCAATGGGAGCATGTGGATCTGACGGATGTGCCTGGGGGCAGTAGCGGAGGAGGACGAGTGACCGGGGGAGTTGGAGGTAACAGTGGTGGAGTTGGAGTTGGTGGCGGTGGGGGCAACTGCACCAGTCTGGTAGCGGTGGATGATTTCCTGAAAGGTAAAACCAAAAAGACAGATTGCAAAAGTGGGGTAGGGCCAGGAACCAGCACGGCCATTCCAGGGCAACAGTCACAGTCTTGCTGGGAGAAGAATGTGACTGGGATTGGAGGCGGGGGGTTAGCCGGAGGTGACTGGGAGTGTCGAAACTGCCCTGGGTGTGGTGGAGGGTCCAAGCCAATGCCTCTGCATGGTGGTGGAGGCGGCGTGTATTCAGGGGGAGGAGGCGGTGGAGGAGGTGGGGTTAATAGCTCCGTTTCTGGCCGCCCCAGTTCTGCCTGCCTGCGATGTGAGGCATGCAAGAAAACTGGTAACCTGTATGATATCAGTGAGGACAATAATCCTCTTCTGGATCAACTGGGGGGTGGAAAGGGGGTGATAATGAGTAGCACAGGGGCTGCTCAAACCCAGACCCAAGCACAGCGAAGGAAACCGGGCTTAGGAGGGAAAGTATTGAGACGGCAGCATTCGTATGACACATTTGTGGACTTGCAGAAAGAGGAAGCCGGTGGGATAGGCGGCATGGGCATGGGCATGGGCAGGGGTGGGATGGGGGGTATGCTGCAACAGCCCAGAAGTGTAAGCTTGAAAGACAAGGACCGGTTCATGGAGGGCGTGAGCCCCTATGCCCACATGTTTGAGAGGCATGGAGGATCCGAGCGAGACAGGGATCGAGACAGAGACCCGTTGTTTTTCGGAGGAGACAGGGCAAAAGAAGGGTCATCCTTTGGCTTATTCCGCGGAGGAGAAGGGGGGCTACGTCGTTCCTTTGGGGAGAGGGACAGCAGGGACAGCAGGGACAGCAGGGACAGAGGGATGATGGGAGGAGGTGGGAGCGGGGGAGGGATTGGGACATATTCCTTGTCCAAGTCACTCTACCCAGATAAGGTCAACCAAAACCCTTTCATACCAACCTTTGGCGATGACCAGTGTCTGTTACATGGTGCCAAGTCATACTACATCAAAAAGCAGCAGCAGCAACAGCAGCAGCTCATGAAGAACAACCGGAACGAATTCAGAAGCTCAATGAGTGTGACTTCCTACTTGCCTGCGTCAGCCACAGCAGGGGTGATGTCTAACGTGACTCCCCGGCTTCCCAAGGAGTTGAGCCTGGGCGGAATTGGGGGCGGGCTGGGAAATCACCACGGAGGCCCCAACAACAGGGATGGCCTCGGACTGGGACCGACGCAAAGGCCCTTCAACAGCTCCAGCAATGGGCACGTATACGAGAAGCTGTCCAGCATTGAGTCTGACGTATGAAAGGGCGGAGCAAAGCGTGAGGAGAGAGGCACGCAGGCACCGCAGCAAGAAGGAAGGAAGGAATGGACGAGTGCCGTCTACAGAGCCCTTGCATCCGTTAAAGAGAGAGGGAGCAAAAACCAGGGGACCAGGGGAGAGCAGACCGGGACAGAAAGACCGGGAAGGCAGCCAAGAGGAGTCCGTGCCATTTGTGACCGTTAAAATTAGAAACTGTCGAAAAAGTTACGACCTACGTCAACGCAGAAAGGGCTACCTGTGAACACATCCCAGCGATCAGAGAGAGTTAAGAGAAAGACAAAAAAAAAACCGAGACACGGCTAACTGTGGACACTCAGAATGCATTTTCTCTGCACTTTCTGCATTTAACTCTCTCATTCTCTTCTCTCTTCCTTACCCTACCGCCGCCAAGCGACAAAAAAACGGACAGTTTTTCACGTCCCCGGTTCGCTGTGGATGCACACTCACGACTCAGAAAGGAAATGCTCAATCTATACAACAGGGTAAACATTACCACATTATCGCTATTAATACAATAGCATTGTTACTATAGGATTTGAGTGTAATAACAATGTTTAGTTTTTGGTTGTACATTTACAAGAATACTTCACGCTGTTGAATATTTGTAGAATTCTTTATTAGCTCACTACATAGGAGGAAGCTTATAATCAGTTGGAACTGAGTAGCTCATAGAACGGAACATAAATGGGTTTCCTGTTCTTTATTATGATTATGATTATTATTATTCATGTTTACTTATTTATTTGCTCATTTGGAGTGTTGTCAAAGTATGTGAAAGGCATGATTTGCACTGTTCTGAAGCTGTACTTCTGTGGGATGTTTCATGGTGTTGCGAAAGATATATCTCGAATCTTATCGACTGACAAAATGTCGGCACGTATGTCTTGGTGACCGGAGCGGGCTTAAGAAATTGTGTGGGGCGCATGTAATCGGACTCCGGAAAGTTGCGTCTCACACAGCTGAACTTAGAGCATTACTGGATAATGACGCAAAGACTGTATAAAACGATTGGTCTCGGAGAGTTTAATGGGGTCTAGCATATTGTGCGGAACGCACCTCGCCGTTTCCCTAAAAATGTCCTTGAACCGCTGACCACTGTGGCAAGTGCATTGCAAGCTGGCAGCATGGCGCAGGTGAAATGTTTGTGTTTGGCTTCCAACATCTCCACACGACTTGCACTGACAGGTGGTAAGGAAACCCAGCGACGCCCGGTAAACTCGGACCAGTCATAAAGCGAAAGGTGTTCCACGCAACAGAGCTCGGAACCTGGTGCGGCCCACCTGCCTCGCACTGCCACAAGGACTTGATTTAAATGCACAAGTTATTGAATAGGGTTTATCTTAAGCCTACTTCTGTGTGCATCATTCGGCTGAAGCGGGCCTAATTCAAGATTTTTCGTCTCTTAAGAACCGTTGCTGGGTTGAGGTGTCGAGCTGAAAACCGCGCTCATTTTGTTGAAACATAAACTTTGCTTGGTCGCGCTCATGAAAGTTATCAATAACCATATATATTGTGTATGAGAATTTGCGTAATTAGATTTTTTAAAAAGCTAGAAAAGGATGTGCAGGGGATGAGGCAAGCGTTAAGGCAAGTGGTCACCGATGGATCGGTTATCTGCAGCATTTCGTCCCATCTCACGTTCTCATCCGTCCGGCGAAAACGAACTCGACCGAGCCGAGCTTGAATCACATCGAGGGTTTTTTTCTGTTCTCGCTTTCGAACCGAGTTCCCCGTTTTACATTTTTTGCACACGAAAGCGAAAAGGGTTTTGAACACCCAGCGGCCAACAGAAAGGGTTCGGGCGGAAAAGGAGAGTCCATTCATCACGGATGGCATCGGCGCGTTATCTTCAGTCCTTGTAAATAGAAGAAGAAAAACTTTTCACTTTGCACAGAAAGCGGACAGCCAGGATGTAACTTTCGATATATTGTTTTGCAAAAAAAGAAAAAAAAAGAAAAAATGTCAACAAACAAAATCAGACAAAAAAAAAAGAAAAAGCGAAAAAGGAGAACAAAAAAAGTCAAATGAAGACAAAGAACATTACAGCTTTATGCTACTAACAGTAGAAATGCTTCTATTTGGTTCTACTCACATATCTTTGTTCCTTACATACGTTATTTATCACGGTTGTTTTACGACAGCTTTTGCTTATTGTCATGGTGTTGAGAACTGATGGTAATAATTATCGAAGTTTGTTGTGAAAGCAAAAAGTTATGGGATCGCTGCAAAAAATTTTTTAAGGTCTCATAGACATTTTGATGCATTTGCTATATACAAAAACATATATGTATATGTGTAGTACATACATGTGTCTATACATATATGTATATATGTAATATAAGGTACTGCAATCCTTTACTTCAATAAATATTCTAGCAAACGAAATGAGCGACTCGTGCTGTTTACCTGGCACTTGCGGATCCGCGGGGGGGCTGGTCGGTGGCAGCAGCCCCCAAAAAGTGTAAATTAATTCTTACATTCTTATTGAGCCACGAAACGGTTCAGTATGTCGTGTTTTTTTATGGTTAATGCGGAGAACCTGAAGGTAGGTGGTCTGAAAGTCATACCTTCGCACTTGGACAGTGCGCTCAGAAATCGTTCCGCTTTGTGTTTGTGGTGCATTAAAGTATCTGGGTTTACTTCCTTTGCGGTCATGAAGGGTTACAGCATTTATTGTCTTTTCTTAGTTCCCACTGAGTCGGTTTTCTATAGTTTTTGCTAACGTTTTTCTTTGCCGCCCATTCATTTTCAACGGTGACGTTCAGCACGGACCGCCGAGCGCGTGTGAAGATGCAGGGATGAGCGTGCGCGTGTGCAAGCGGCCTTTGCGTCGACCGCGGGGTTCGATCTTTTTTTTTCCATCCGAATGCATTTAATGACGGTTTTCCGCGAGGATAAAAAAAGTTCCCCGACCGATTCGACGCCGCTTGAACGTTTGCTCGTGCGTAGATGAGGGCCTGAAAGCTGTTTCATTCGCGCTTTTGTAAACATAACAGGAGGTATTTTCGCATCGACCGAATCATCATCCGAATGTTAAGAATTAGCCCGATTGCCCACGGTTACCTGTTCGCCGATGTCTGAAAGTTTGCGGCGACAAAATCTGTTTAAAGTTCTATTTTGTTCAACAACTGTGGGTTGCCTGCAGCTTTGTTCTGTATTGCGACTGTAAGACCTAAATATCCAGCGGGCCAAAACCCCCGCGCAAGCATTCACCAGCGGGCAAATTATTCCGAAATATAACTTGCACACATTCGTATGTGAGCCACCACGCGATTATGCTCATACTTTACTGCACAAATATATCTTTTATTGAATACCATCGAGCAGATTTCAAAACTTTAGTTACATTTTACACTTTCAGTGTCATGGTTTTGTGTTTATTTAGTGTAGGCTTGGAATATGTGTGTACAATCAGACTGTAACTTACTGTTAAACCTTAGGAAATCAGTTATACAGTGAAAGCATAAATAAAATTGTTGACATTGGTTCTTAGGGAAGGAACTTCCTTTACTTGGCTTTCCTTTTTTCGCCAGCGTCGTGTGCACATTTTTTATTTCCAGTGACTTTCAGACACGCGGAGGGCTGTTTTGTATCCAAATGACATTTTCTCTGAAAAAGATTGATTCGTCTGCTTTCCTACTTGTTGCGTCTCTGTTTTACTATTTATTTATCTATTTTTTAGTGCGGAAGAAAGTGTGCGAAACAGCGACCGAGTGAATGATCACAGAGCGCGAACCGTTTGTATTGCAGCGTCTGAATTAGTTTGTAAATAATTTCTCTTTGACTTTTAATAAAAGGAATTTAAAAAAAAAAAAAAAAAACATTTTTAAAAAAGGTTAACAGAAGTTTGGGTAACATTTGATGGTGAAGGATTGTTGTGGAAAATGTTTTATAAAAATTTAACTGGTAACATTATCTATACTCTTTTTTGCTTTGGCTGACAACTGTAACGTGTGCACATATATAATTCCCTTTAAATATGATTTAAATAAGTTACAGAATGACCTACACATTTCAGATCTTATTTCTTTACCCACCACCGACTTCAATGAAATCAGCCACATGCAGCGATACACTAAATGTGACATTTAATTTGATCAATTTTTCTGGTTAAAAGTGTAACCAAACTGGATGAAATACATGTTTGTACAGATTACACAATTATTCAACTGTTTGTACAGTTTATGGATTTACACATCCAACCTATCCTCGATTTCTATCAAAGTGAATATTATCGAAACAACCGTACTGTTCGGCAATGTATGGCAAAAATCCAAGGAGTAAAACGTACAAATCGCGGGAGCAGTTACCTCTTTGTTTCTTTGTACAATAACAAACCAAGACCTGTTATGTATTAATAAAAAGATACGCCTCACTGAGTTGCTCTTAATCTTTTTCTCACATTTGTCCACCTCGCTCATCTGTCTTACTTTTTTGCATCTGGATGGTGTGTAAGCTACCAAGCAAAGAACGTGATCACTTCTTTTATTTCTGTTATCGATTGTGTCGCGAACTCTTTTAATGACGCAACTAGTGTAACATTTCTATGCTGTATATAACATTCCTGCAATAAATATTATTATTAAACAAGGGAATAGCAGGTGATTATAATTCCCATCACTTCTCACCTGTACATGTTAACCTAAGCTGGGGCCTCTCTCTCTCTCTCTCTCTCTCTCTCTCTCTCTCTCATGATGTGCTGGCACGTGCCGTTCCTCTTCAGTTTCACTGGTCTGTACTGAAGGTGAGGTCCATATTACTAGAAGGACTGACATCATAGCTCACCTGGGCAGCTGCTACCTATCAGGATTCTTGGGTTCTCCCTTCCCAAGCTGGAGCAGCTACACCAAACAACTTTGCTGAAACCTCTGTTAGTCAAGCCCACAAAGATGTTGGTGTATCACTAACCGAACAAGCATTTATACGTGGACGTAAAGGGTAATCTGATGTTTGTAGAATTCCTCAGCCGTCGGGAGTTTAAAATGTGTTAAAATCACCAAAAATGCTCTGTATGGTGACTCCATCGACAGGAATAATGCAATATCGCAACCATTCGATCCATGCGATGAACGCCTTGTTTTCGCTTACTTTTTTGATCGGGAAATCATTTCTTCTTCTTTTCTGAGCTTTGGGTGATGTAAGCCCAATCCCAGAAGTTGCCAGCACTAATCCAAGTCTCACGGAAACGACAATGACCGTAAAGCCACAGACAGCAGATTTTCAATGGCGCAGTCCCGTGGCGGTGCCTTGCTTTCTTCCATACCCAACAGTGGGCCTTGTGCTTATTTCACTTGGTTGAAATCCCTACAGCCATCCATCTTTCCGGTTGTCAAGCTTCAAGTGTAGGTGGTACATTAGTGCCCGTCACCAAGTTAAAGGCAGGGGCTGGAGGTGCTGCGAAAGTGATTAATAGTGACTAAATCCAACATGACTGAGCGTGTCATATAAATTTTGACACAAAACACATAATGAGCTTAAGGCTTCACAGGACAACATGGAGAATCTGTGGAGTGGGTACTTTTCACTGATGTCAACTGGAAAGAGCAGCGGTAGCTACACTAAGCCTGGGCATGTATTTAAAGAGTGAGATGGACGGTGCTTTGGTAACACGTTATTGCTGTTATGCTTATTGTCTCACAATTTGCTAAGTGCTGTATGGCCAAAAGTATGTGGACCCCCCCTTCTAATGACCGAGTTGTGTCAGACGCACCCACGCAACATACAAACACGTTCTAGATAACTGTGTGCTTCCAGCTTTGTGGCCACAGTTTGGGGAAGAAGAAGAAGCTCCTTTCCTCCTCCAGCATGACTGCCCCGCAATGCACAAAGGGAGCTCCATAAACACAAGGTTTGCCCTGAGTGGCTGCATAGAGCCCTGACCTTAACCCCACTCGAAACCTTTCGGATGAACTGGATTGCTGGCTGCGACCCAAGCCTTCTCGCGCGGCCTCACCGATGCTCTTATGGCCGAATGGACACAAATTCCCAAAATTTGGTGGAAAGCCTTCCCAAAAGAGTGGGGGCTGTTATAGCAGCAAATTGGAGGGGGGGGGGGGGGCAACTTCATATCAATGCCCACTGGTTTGGAATGGAATGTTCAACCAGCACATATAGGGGTGATGTTCAGGTGTCCACATACTTTTGGCCGTGCTTTGAATCTGTTTCACTGAATGTGTGGCCACAATACTATACACTATAGCGCATGATTTAAACTTGTAGAAACATGATCTTTCCCAGAATGCTCCCTCCTATATTTCTGAATGCACCCCAGGCAGTGGTTGAGTCAAGACAGGGTGTTCAGAGTCTGCACACACACACACACACACACACACACACACACACACACACACACACACACACACTGCACAATCAGGATGGGAGGGGAGACGAAAACAGCAACACATTTTTTAAATGTAAATTCGGCACTGAGTTTTGACACTGTTATTCGATCATTGCATAACACTGGCGAAGACTTCAATTCACAGCTGCAAAACTGTTTGTTATTTAGAATCAGAACTGAAAAGCAGAAATGTCAATAAATGTGCAAACTGTAGCAAATATATCTTTGCTCGGTGCACAAATATCATTCTGACAGAGCAGTATATTGAATTTCCTGCAGAAATTGAGATTTGCCTACCCAACCTGCATGCTGTTTTTCCAGTCGTATCTATAAGGAGCTTGGTATCACCAACTTGAACAACTTTTTAAATTTTTGTGTATTTTTGGCAATATACTGTATACTTAGAAGCTTTGGATTAGCTTTAACTGAGGTGTGTCAAGTGTAGGAGGACCTCATTTTGTCAGCGTTTAAGAATCGGAGGTGTCAATATTTAGAGAATTTTAAAAATAGTAGGCTATATGATTGTATTCATTATTTGGACCATATTAATCTCTCTTTTTTCTCTAAATGCTGTGTTTAAGAAAATAATAGATGAAAATATTTTAAAAGGCTAGTGGGCCAAACTAGCACTGGTTATAGGCGCAACGTTTGTCAAACTTCTGCTAAAGGTTACAGGCAGGGCGTAGTTTAAATCGTATAAGCTGTGTTTACAGCAATTGCCATAAATTGTCATTTGGACTCAGCACGTCACTGTCGAGATCTAAGCAATGTGTTAAATTACACCACTTTCAAGTAAAAGTAAAGTCGGACGGATGTGCTTTGGCACTTTACGCTATGATTCACATAATCAGTGCAAAAATGTGATAATTTCTCCAAAACTATTTTTTAAGGCCTTCATAATCAAACCGGTTTTGCCGAAAGGTTCATTCCGAGCCATTATTCCTAATCATCTGAGCTGCTTCTTCTTCTGCCGCCGTCTCAACAGCCTCCCGGCAAGCGGTACAATTACCTTGATGAGCTAAAGATGTGAATTTGTGGCCCGGAGAGGTAACCGCGTTCTCGGCCGGACTCACGCTGGACTCGGACGGGAGGCCGGGCCCGACGAAGCTTACGGGCTGTTGAGGAACTCCGGGTCTACCTGCGGAGAACATCTAAGGTAAAGAAAACGCATACGAAATTTGAATTATTGCTGTGACGCGCAGACAATCCGGGCCAGAAATTTCCAGAATTAAGTGCCTCGCAGTGTTGTTTTGCAGGTCCGGAGTCGGAAAGCGCAGTTGAGTTGTGTCCGACTCCTAGACGACCGCTGGTGTGGTTTCCAAGGGGAGGAGGGATGGAACTGGTTTGGCATTGCCTCCGTTCAGCATATTTTTTTCCTTAGAGGGGTGCAAACACAAAGGAGGACATGCAAGCCTCACACACACATATCTGAGCTGGACTTGGACCCCACATCGGGCGCCAGCTTCTGTGCCACCGCGTCCCCTTTTTTGTGGATATGTTGCTCCTTAATAACTTATTTATTATTTCTCGCTATACATTTTCACCCTCAGATGTGTTGCTAGATGACCCACACAGTTGCAAAATACACCAATGAGCCACAACATTAAAACCACCTCCTAATATTGTGTAGATCCCCTTCGTGTTGCCAAAACAGCTTTGACCCGTCGAGGCAAGGATTCCACAAGACCTCTGAAGGTGTAAGTTGCGAGGTGGGGCCTCCATGGATCGGATTTGTTTTTCCAGCGCATCCCGCAGACGCCCAATTGGATTGAGATCTGGGGAATTTGGAGGCCAAGACAACACATTGAACTCTTTGTCATGTTCTTCAAACCATTGCTGAACAATTTTTGCAGTGTGGCAGGACCAATCCCATCAGAGAATACTGTTACCATGAAGGGGTGTACGTGGTCTGCAATGACATTTGGCTTGGTGGTACTTGTCAAAGTAACATCCACGTGAATGTCAGGACCCAAGGCATTAAGGTTTTCGGCAGTTTGTGCTTCAGTAGCTCTTCTGTGGGACCGGACCAGACGGGCTCGCCTTCGCTCCCCGCACGCATCATTGAGCCTTGGGTACCCATGACCCTGTCGCCGGTTCACCTTCTTTGGTACTGTAGGTACTAACCACCGCATACCAGGAACACCCTGCACCCCACAAGACCTGGCATTTTGCAAATGCTCTGTCCCAGTCGTCTAGCCATCGTAATTTGGCCCTTGTCAAAGTCTCTCAGATCCTTCCGCTTGCCTATTTTTTCCTGCTTCCAATACATCAACTTGCAACAACTGACTGTTCACTTGCTGCCTAATATACCCCCCCCCCCCCACTCCTTGACGGGTGCCATTGTAGCGAGATAATCCATGTTATTCACTTCACCTGTCGGTGGTTTTACTGTTGTGGCTCATCGATGTACTGTATCTCACACTCATATGCGTTTTGAGCAAAAATTTAAATTTCCAAAAAATAGTGCCCTGGAAAATATTGTGAAATGTTCAGATGTGAAATCTTTAGAAATAATATTGCAGTCCATATTTTCCTTTTTTAATGGGATAACATGCACCACATTTTGCTCTAAGACACTTGCCAAAAATACGATGCAGTCAGAGCGAAAACAAAGCAAACTTTTTGCGACATTTAGCATCGATTATTTTCACGCAGCCTAACAAAGTACTTTTCTGAGGTTAAGCAGCTATTTCCTCAAACACAATACAGAAAGGTGGGCCCTTGCGAGGCGGTCACGTGAAAGCGACCGCAAAATGGACGACGGGCGTCCGCTTTCTCGACGGCGTGCGAAAGCGCTCTCGCCGGTTCGTGACTTGGCTCCTCGAGCGAAACGTTAACGTCTCGACTAGCGATGCGGGCAAAGTAAGCGCGCAAACTTCCGAACGTGACCGTAAAGAACGGGAGGAAAACTCTGAACAAAATTACAGTCGGTGACGTTCGTCCCCCTTCTTGCTCGCCGCCGTGGGGGAACTTTATATTCTGATTAAAACCTAGCATGGGAACAATCAAACGGTTCGCCTGATTTCTTCCCGGTGTTCGTGGGGCTCTGTCACCTCCCCCCTGTGCGGCCACATACCGTATGATAATCCCAGTGAACATTAACAGAAGCCACAAAAACTTTTGGATGTTTAAAAAGTGCAATGCAAGAAAAAAAAAATGGAAATACAAGATAATTCCCTCTCTTCAGGAAGACTTGTGTGCAGCTATCTGAGAAGAAGGCAGGCCCTCACGAGTCACTTTTCTGCTGTTTCCCCCTTTTTCTGTGTTCCTCTACATCGCAAAGGCATCGGGTGGCGGGTCTGACCGCGTTCTGATTTTATTCCCGTGTAATCCTCCACGTCGGAAAGGAGCGCAGATCTCCGGTAATATTTTTCCCCTAAAGGCATTCCTCATCACTGTGGGCAAAGTCGAGTCTAAATTCAATTTGCCGGTTTCGACGTCCTTATAAAAGCGAATTCTGGCACGCTGGACTGTTGCAAACCGGGGTATTTGTGTATTGGCAAATTTTCAGTAATGATCCGAATCGGTCTTTGAACGGAGCATTGCAAAACAGCAAACTGTGTGGTGTTTCCCTGTTCGGCCCGGTCATGATGGATGTCATTTGTAATGAGCTGTGTCGCACTGGCATGACGAAATGCGTGCGGTCACGTAAATGACATTTATGACTGCCGCAAGTGACACCCAAATTGTCCCGACGCACCTCTAGGACGGTTGAGGTCAATGGAAAGAGGTGTTGCTCAAAATGAAGGCTGACTGGAAGGACACCCTGCTTCGTGATAGGCCTTAAATGATGTGCAACGGCTTTTTTGGGAACATTTGCCTTTCTGCTCCGTTCGTAACGCCGGCTGAAATGGCCCAGAATACCCAAAGAGTCCATTTTCAGGCGCGGAAGTTGAGTCTCGCCGAAAGTGAAGAAAATATGTGTTTGCATCATTGGATATTACGATCGATTACAGCGCGGGTAGAGAAAGCTATCGAAAGGGCAGAGGTTATGGTGGCAAAAATGGTAGACATTGTGCGTGAGTGCCAAAAGCAAAAATCATCTTTAAAGCGCGATCAGATTGGAAGGCTACAAGATGACCGTTTAACTGCTTCTGAGAATTAGGTCGTCCGCATTTGTCATTTTGTGTCATGGTCTCTCGCACGGTCCATGCAAACACACCAAGGCACAGCAGTAGTGGGGCTGTAACAATGGAAAAATTGCTGCTTTTAATCCCTTGTCCTGTCGTAATGTCCAAGTTTAGTTTTCTTACACAGAAAAAAAATTCCCAGCTGTGTAAATGTGTACGTTATTGTAAAGTTGTTCATGAAATACTGTTCATTTCCCAAAGAAAAAAGTCCAAAGGTCAGCATTAATAGTTGTTTGCTGAAGGGTAGAGGGATGCGGTGGTGCCTCACAGCTCCTGAGCTGCTTGTGGGGTTGAAGCTCAGCTTGGGTTGGGGGGGTGAATGGAGTTTGCAGGTTCTCTTCCATGTTTGTACCCCTGTTAGGGGAAAATATGCTGGAAGAAGGTAATGGCAAGCCACTTTTGTTCCTCCTTGCCTTGAAAACCACAATGGTGGTCGCCTAGGAGCCAGATGTGACTCATTGGCCTTTCCAGTTCCAAAGTGTTGGTTAAGGCCTGGGGAAGCTGTACAGATCATCAACAAAGTGTTCCTTACAGCAGGAATCAATGACAGTTGTGATTATTTCTTTTTGTGCGGTGCGCACGTCTCGCTGCCGTGTCATTTCGTCGCTCTGTCCCATTCCAGCCATCTTAATCTGTGCCGCGGCTGCATACTCATTTCTGGCTACTTTGTTCCTTGCCCGATGAACATCGAGCATCTCGTCCGTTTATTTCGCGTGCAGTAAATCGCAGCGTGGTGGTAATAATAATAAAAATGCATCACGTAAATGAACCTGCTAAAATGATGTGGGTGTGTGGAAATGCGCGCGGCTTGAAACTCCCGAAAGGTTCCCGTGTCAGCGATATTGCTTGAAAAAGAGCAAACGCCCATCATTTTAAAAAGTTTGCAAGTGACAAATAAGCAAGGACATCTTCCGTTGTTCTTGCTGCTCGGCTTCGACAGAACTCACGAGACGCGGATTTTTATTCATGCGATGAGGACATTTACGATGCTCTAAACGAAAGATCGTATAATGCCATGTCTTCAGCCCGAATATTTCTTTTTATTATTTGTGCTATAACATCGATGCTCTAATCTGCAAATGTTCAGCAGAAAAAAGTTATTATTAATTATTTTATCATTATTATATTGTTATTACTCATTAAACACTTGGGTGACTTGCAAAATGTGATCGATTTATACAACAGAGTCTTTTTACTGGAGCAATTCAGGGTAAGCACCTTGCTCAAGGGTACTACCTGCAGCATCCATGTTCTTTAGCCGCTACGCTACTACGGCACCGCTGCTCTACTGCTGTTATTGTGCTCAGGCTACAGCGGTACGTAACACCGCTACTTTGTTCAACTTTGACTCCGGCATCATTGACCCGCAGCTCAATGTTTTTTTACATCCATCTGTGTTGCTGTTTCAATAGACCCCATGCATCATGTCCTACTGAGCAGATGAAACGGACTATCATTTCAAACTGAACTTTTTCAAATCCGTCTGATTTCCCGCTGTCGCCCAAAACTCAAACTTAAACCTTAAACTTAAAAGGCAATTTATTATTCCTCGTATAACAACGCAATGAAACACAGTGAAATTGTGTAACTTGTCAGTAACTTTATTGCTATAGCTACCTTTGTCTCCATCCTTTGTGATATAACAAATTAAAATTTATCCTTACGCTTTCGGTGAAGCATTTGTTAGTCGTGGAACATCTCTCTGGAAATATGAGAAATTTGTACCTCAATTTTTAATCCCCTTGCAAACCAGTATCGGTTATAGGCTTATTTAAAAAACAAAAAAACCAAAACTTGCCCTGTTTCATTTTGTTGAGCAAATTCAGAGCATTTATTTTACACCGCAGTGTAAAACGTATGTCCGCCCCGGCATGTTCGGTTAAAGCCTTAATGGTTACATTTGCTGAACACGGCAGTTATATTTCATACTGCAAAACACGGGGAAAGGCTGCTGCATTTCCTGCGACGCAGTGAATTCCGCGCGGCTTTCGTGTACTGTACGTTACTGTATTTAACCGTAGCTCCATACCCTGCCTCTGTCACCCTCCCTGCCTTCCTCGCTCACTCCCACAATTCCTGAATGCATCGCAACACATGTCACCACTTCTTGACAATTAACCGTTACCTAGCAACCTGATCTTTTTAAAGAGGGAGAGCGAAAAAGGGAGAGTGGGAGGTTAGCATTGTATATGTAAACTGTCTCGCTGGATTGGACATAACAGCGAAGCAACACACACCAGCAAAATGCAGCATGCAGCCGGACGCCCACATCGATTGGTGTTAGAGGCAGAGATGGATGGGGGGAGGGGGAGTGTGGCGTGCACCAGATGAAGGATGGAGAGAGGGAGGGAGGGATGGCGAGAAAGAGGAGAGGATGGCAGGGAGGAATGGGGAGAGGAGACAGATGGAAAGGAAGGAGCAACAAGAGTGAGGGAACATTGTGGTTGAACGCTGACAGACAGAAGGTGATAAGCAGGGATGTGGAGAAAAAAGTGCAAAGAGGAATTAGTAGTTCTCATAGCAACGGGGCCCAGTCGCCAGAGAAATTAACGGATCGAAAGGTGATACATAGAATGGCGGTTAAGGGATGGAACTGTGGCCAAAATCCACGGAGGTATCTGGCCAAACTCCGTTTATCATCGTGTGCCAGGTACATGGGGTAGGAGGTCGTGTAGCGGCTGGAGATGCCACCCCGCCGTCAGGAGACCCGCGTTTCAAACCCCGCTTCTGCTGTGGAACCTTTGAGCAAGGTATTTACCTCCAGCTGAGTAAAAATGAGCAGCTCTGTAAACGGGTACGTATTTGTAAGCAGGGCAGGGTTGCTGTGGACAAGGGCGTGAGCTGGATTAATAAATGCAAACTGTTTATTGGGTGTTATTGCAAAGTCCCCCCCTCGCCCCGCACCACCATGGATATGAAAATGTGCAGAATTCCACAATGAAAGACTTTCTACATTGAATTCATGTTTCTATCATTCATGGCTCAGTCATGGTACAAGTGAAGAATTTGCCCGCACTTTGCCGCCCGACTGAGCGCAACACTGTGAGCGTCTGCCACCGTGTGGCTGAAGAAGAAGAAGAAAAAGAAGAAGAAGAACCACAGCTCCGTCCCTGCCGAAGCGCCACGGAGGATGGATTTGTTACGCTATCAGGCAAGAGTATTGCATCAAGCGGTTTCCATTTCAATACTGCAATGCAACTGTCTCTTTTTTCCAGACCAACGAGTCGCATTAAAGGGCAGGCACAAAAGGACATTTGTACATACATGATTTTATTCTTTCAGCACCAAACCTGTGATATCAGCTACACACAGTTTTTGAGGCATAGACATTTCCTGGATATGCAGTGGAGTAATGAGGCAATATGTGGATAATAATAAGTCCTCAGCGTCAAAAATGGAGTATAATGTGATCTGGACTCAACGTGCCGCCCTTTTATTTTTGAGCAAGACTGGGGGTGCTATTAAAACGTGCATTTTTTTTGCGTACTCTCCCCAATTCCTACCTTCGTTGACTCGAAAGAAGGACTCCTCTCACTCACCTGGCCTTTTATCATCCCCCTCGCATTTGCATTCCTCCCTCCTCCCCCCTACGGCTCACTGTCAGGCACTACGACTTTCCTGTACACTTTCACTTTTCTCCTCCGCACCGGTGTTTTCGCTGGGTGCACCACCTTCGCGACAGACCGCGGGGTGTACTTAGACGAGCCCGCCCTCCCTCCCCTCGCGTTCCGAGGAACCGATGCTCTACCGCCACTAGTTTCCTCTGCGCCGTCTACTTCCTCGTGGTAGCCGTGGCGACGGAGATGGGGCTCCAAGGTTGCTAGGCGATTGTTGAGTTCCACGATGCGCCTCTGCAAGAGGGAGACTTCCCTGAAGAGATCATTAAGGGACTCTGAGAGTGGGCGCACCCTGTAGGACGCACAAAGCAACGCAATAAATTTTTTACTCCGTTTTTGCATTTATTACCGTATGTCAAAATGTACCTTTTCTTCCAGTATAATGTAGCATCCTGAACAGCACACAGTAACTGTGTGTGCTACTGTATATAACACACTTTGAGGAGAGCGAGCTTAGTGTCTTGCCAGTTATTCACAAAAAAAGGCCGTTGAAATGACAGCAGGCACAAGTTTGGAATCGGGTGAAAGATCTGAGGTCTGATTTTAGAGAAAGCTGCTGTTTTCTGTCCCATTTCAGTTTAAACTCTTTCAGGTGGCGTAATGGTCGGGCCTGCTGCCTTTGTGCTCCGCAGTCACCGTTTCCCATCCCGCCGGCTGCTGCGGCGGCCTTAGGCGCAAAACTTGCCCTAAATTGCTCCAGCAACAATTTCCTGGCTGTACGGAATGATAAATAATCGTAGGAATCTTGTCATTCTAAGTTAATTCGGGGAAAAGCATCCGCCGAATGAGTTAAGGTATCGGCAGCAGCAAATTAAGCATTTTCGTTTTTTTGCCACGTAGCCAAGGACAGGGTCGATGAAGCAAAGTTGTTCTACCCAGCAAATAGCATTTACCTATTTATTTTATTAACAAACTTCAGTCTTGAAAATTATTTTTCAGTCATTAAAGTATAAATTTGTGTTCTGTGCATATACAATATAATGTTACTGTATACACAACACATGTCAGAAAATTAGGGTAAAATAACTTACTTGTAAATTCGGTTTTTTCTTCATTTTCTGCAACTATATATGTAAAATATATATTTTTTTGTTTTGTGTGTGTATTTGTTAACTTAAACTGTTTGTCTGTTCTTTATGCACAACTTTGTTTTTCAAGCCGCAGACTTCAAATTTGGCAGACATGTGCTTCTCAGTGAGGTTTTTGTGCAGTAAAAGTTCATTAAGCTCCAAAAATGCTACTTAGTATTTTGAAAATGTATAATTTGGACTCCAGAAATACACACACACTGATGAATTTTCTCACAACTCGCACACACTACTTACTACACACTGTTTATTTTTTGTTATATCTGCACAAATAAAGAATATGAATACACATGACACACACGTGATAGACATTTTGTTTTTTTTGTTCACTTTTGGCTAGGACTGTACTAAATGCAGTCACTTTAATGGTAAAGCAGTTTGGCAGTTGCATAACATTTTATTATTTTTTTACTTTTCCACCCCTGCACCTTTTTGCCCCAAGGAGCTCCGAGTAGCACAGCTAGGAGAAGTCTAAGGAGCGTCGAACTGATTCTTACCTAGTGGAGCCAAAAATCCTTGTACCAGCCCGGGCCTATTACGTTGAAAATCATACTGTTTTCCCCACCAAATCACTTCTGAAGGGCAGCCAAGATAATATTAATATGTGTTTCTTGGCTATGATGCTCTACATTCACAGCATAGCGAGATGCAAGAATGGCAGGGCATTTTAGTGAGACTGCAAAGAAAAAAATCTGCTTAGGCTGTTGATGTTTTAAAGGCACATTTGGGGTAAAAGTATTAAAAGACCCCTTACCCCTGACAACAACCTGCCCATCACAAATAACGTATTTAAACTCCCGCCAGTCTTGCTGAATGCTGCTCACAGCAAGCCGCCACTAGCCCATCACCTCCTTTCAAAGACAGCCCAGCAGGGGGTTTAAAAACGTCCGCCAACCACACGTGTAAGCCCTACGGCAGACTCCAAGCCAAAACCAGTCTGCACACAGTATTTTCCTACACCTATTATGTTTTTCTAATAGTAACTCTAAGTCAGTCAACTGAACATTTGAGAGACAGCGTACATGAAGCAATCCTGCAAAAACCGTACAGTTTTCAGTATAATTTAACACTTGACTGTAGTTTTTTGGTCATGCTTTGATGAAATGAGACTGAAGTCCTGGATGGTGTCATACACATGTGGCTGGGAAGCATGCAGAGCCATTGCCTGCTCACCTGGAGTAGTCTGGAAGGAGTGCGCTGGGCTCAGAGTGTAGCAGGTTCTTGATCTCGGCGAATATTCGCTTCCCCCACACATCCAGAACCCGAGTCACGCTGCGCACGGAGGCCACGTTCACATTGTCAGCTGCCATGGTGACAAAGCCACTGGTGTATAATGGTGAATTGCAACATCAAACTGGGGTGTTGAAGAAAATTAATACTGGATGCTCATTCGAGGGGTGTGCAATGAAAACCTATAGTGTTACCTCATGGCTTTGCTTAATGTCAAACATTTTGCTATAAATGCAAATGTTAAGTTTTACTCTGCATTTCCATCTCTTACTTCCTTCTCTGTAATTCCAGTATCCGTGGTCAAGTTCATTAGACTCTCCCGTCAAGGGTTTTGGAAAAACCATGGCTACCAGCAGCATAATCCTCACTGCAGGACAGGCCATGCTAGTAAGGCACTCCTTTACCTGTGGGAAAAGGAACGGAAGAAAAGAAACAGAACTCTTTATAAAGAGAGAAAATGAAAAGTTTATAAAAATCTGCCGATCTCATTTTCAAATCTCTGGAGAGAGTGAATGAGTCAGAGAAAGAGAAGCGGTATGCTGGGATGTCGTGTTAGCTTTTCCATACCAAAAGGCCAAGCCAGTTCTTTAGCCAACAAACCGAACAACACATTTTGCGACATGTGCGTGTGTGTGTGCGCGTGCGTGTGTTCATATTGTATTGCATTCTTTAGCAGTGTTGACGTTTGTCAGCAGAAGGAGCTGTAAATGTAAATATGTTTAAATATAGTTAAGATTAATATGTAATAAAGGAAAGGAAAAAGGGACAGCCATCTTAGTCAGAGGGGAAAAATAAGTCTCATGACCATCCTAACTCAAGTGGTAACTCAATTTGGTTATTTATGGTTCCAAAATAAGTAACGTGTTTACACAAACTGTCGGCCTTATGTCTGTAGGACTGGAAAGCTCTGCACAGCTTTGAGGAGACACGCAGGTTAAACAGACGCAGCAATTTGCATAGAGAGATTCAGAGAGACAAGAACAGACTACTTTCCATTAAAAAAAAAAACTAAACGCAACAAGAAATAGCAAAAGAAACTTGATTTAAAATAATTTAATCCATGGCTGTGGAGGGCATTTTTGGGAAGGGGTGTATGGGGGTCGACTGTCGTACAAACACACGACTGAAATAGACTGCATTGCGTTAAACGCACTGAAGCCTGTTAGGCCGAGGCCACGAGACGCTCATAATATATAACAATATAATAAGTAAAAATACAGAAAAATCATTTTTAAACCGTTGGTTTTGTACTCACGCCTTCGAAAGGTGAATTTTTTCCAGCGTAAAATGATAATTCTTCCCAGAAAAGTGTGTTAAAGCAGTTTATTTTTTGTTTATACTCCCCTCCTCACACTTTACTTCACAGCCTCGCCTTCTTCTTGTCCGCTTTGCTCCCCAACCTCTCAGCAGAAATAACAAAATGAAGAGCCCAGGCTTGTCAGTATGGTCACACTTGAGAACGCTCTCATTCGGACAGTTTGAAAGTATTATAGCAAATAGTGTGTTAATGGCTCCACCTCTGCCCCCAAGCCCTCCTCCTCTTTCTGTCCAGCTGTTGCCAGATGTGGGTTTTTCCTCCTTTTCATCTCTCTCCAGCCCTGTGTTTCTTGTGTTTTTTTCTTTTTTTTAATCTGCCCCCCTCCTCTTCATAGCAGGTTGTTGGTCACTGCTGTGCGTAGCTGAAAGGTGCCACTTTTTCTGAGCCTGTTAAAATTCCCAGCCCATCTGGTACATCCTGCTGTCTCATGGTGGCCGGTCCACGCTGTCAAAAAGTTACTCGGTGGAACGCTTCATATCGGGAATCCTGCTGGGAGAAAGAAAAAGGGTTTTCAAAATGGATCCTCGTGCAAATGCGGCTTTTCCGTTTGTTTGCGAACAGGTATTCTTCCTCGGAAAGGAATCTGATTATGTCATTTAGACTCAGAAAGGGAGCGAGGAAGAAAGCACGGGGGGGGGTGTTGGAAGAGGGAACATATTTGTATTTGCTGGCAGCCAGATGTCGGGCCTGGTCCCTCTCTCAAGCGCTCGCTTTCTGTTTTTGTGGAGTTGCTAGCTATGAGGTCAGCGCTGGCTCCCTGCGTGCTCCAAAAAAAACGCCAGAGCGACACCGAGAATTGATGATGGGAGCCCACGATGCTCTCCTACCGAGTGACCATCGACCGGTGCATTAGCGCGCGCAACCAGTAAGGAAAAAAGCACACCTGTTTCTCATTAGGGCCGCAGCGGCCGTCACCTTTTGCTCGGGCGACATACTCCGCGTGTCAAGCTCAAAAACAGATGACTACAAAAGCCGCAAAAAGCTCCCGTTGGTTTGTGTCCAGGAGAACAAAATAATTGATCGATATTCTGCTGGGAAGCCAGAACTGACAATCAGTTACAGTTATTCACTGCAAAAAAGGTGCTGTTGGAAGTCAGTCATAACCTTGGAGGAATTATTATTATTATTATTATTATTATTATTATTATTAGTAGTAGTAGTAGTAGTAGTAGTAGTAGTAGTATTCCTCTAAGTCTTTTTGGTACAACATCATGCACCTTGTGCAGAATTAAAGTCCCACGATGACCCTGAGAAGGACCAGCGCAGTTTATTACGGGTGTACATTTATGTTAACAACGCCCAAGTGTTGCTTTATTAATCCTAATGGTAAATATTTTGCTGCCGTCGTTTATTTTTTTGCGCACAGCCCTGTGAGCTCCTTTTCCAGCGTTCTCTTCTCATGCTGCTTTCTGACATTCAAATTTTTGTGTGCGTTTCGGTGCTTGAGAGAGAAAAAAGGGTGCGGGAAATGTTTAGCATCACTTACTTAAAGGCAGGCTCTATTTATACATTAAGAATTAAAGTTAAAGTCACAAAGCTACAGACAACATCAAATGTCTAACATGTAATAAAGGAGGGGGCATAATGTTAACAGCATTTTCAAATACAGCATTTTTCATAGCACCACACACTGTCTACAGGATATCTGCTAATTTAACTATTAATTTTTTTATATACACAAATTCTCCCCTTTACTGACTAATATGATAAGTACAACTCTAAAAAAAAACAAAAATATTATTTATAATATACTATATTATTATAATATATATTATTTAATAAATATTATTATTAAATTATTATCACATTATTTATAAATCAGGGTTAGACTGGTATGTTGAAGATGTACTGAGCAAAACAGGTGAATCACCTTGCCTGTTTGAAAATATCCAACATTACTGTGTGATCATGAATGAAAACCTTTATATTGTATTTCATGAAACACTATGAATGCTGCAGAATGTTCCAGAACCACTTGATATAACTGGGTACAACGGATATGCCTGCGTATGGTTGCTAGAATCAAATGTTGTGTTATTTGGCTCCAGCTCAATAAAAGCTGAAATGTTTGCTGTTAAATGTTGACACTGCAGTCAGATGGATACGACGGACTTTCCATTGTACTTAGGCAAATGCTAAATTCCAGGTGCACTGAAAAGTCAGATAAATCCTTTTTTTTGTAAGCACCAGATAAGCAACTGACTTTCATATCTACAGTGTAGGCCCTCCTCCATCACTTGAAGCCTTGTCCCTGCTTTGCCTCTTGAAAAAGCGGCACATTTCTATATTTCAGTCGTACAAATTTCACACTAAATTTATCCCAGACTCGCACTCTAATTATACCTGAATTTTCAAGATATTCTTTATTTTCCAGTTATATATTTTATTCAACATTAATTAATGATAAAGAAGCCATTTGCAGTTTCATGCTGAAAGTGCTGTATACATGGAGTGGGCTGTTAATAATTTAGTATATTTTAGAACACGATGCCTCTTAAATTCACCTACTTTTGAATTCTTTATACTATTCCCATGATAGCACTTTGACAGCTCAACCTCATTCTAAATGGCATACGAGTTTTCTGCTCCTGCTACTCGGGACTCTGATAGCTGAATTTGGAACTGAAGAATAAGTCGCAAACCCTGGACTGAATCAAACAACTGAGCATGGCCTATTTTTTTGTGACTGTACTGGATCCTTAAATGTATTTTCACTATTTACACCTCCTAATATTTTTTAAAATGGTCTTTGGAGCAGAAAGAAACAGTTTAAGATACTTATTATACTACAAAAAGGAGGTGGTCAGATGTAGGGAGGAATCCCTTGACAACCAGATAAGAGAATAGAATCGTTGCTGAAGGAGCAGAGAGGATTCTGTGGAACGGTGAACATTAAAATCTGTTAAGATGCCAGAGATTATAATTCCTATACTTTTGCAAAACTTAAGTGATCAGCAAAATATGGTAAGATTTATATCTGACAACTCCATCTTTTAGGTGTGCCTGCCGCATTGGAATTAAGGAGCTACAAGAAAACTGTAGTTCTGCAGTTAAGAGAAAAAAGAAATTACTCCTTAATAGGAATTAACAGGCGGGGAGGGGAGCATGAAGACCTTCCGTGAGTCAAGAATATGATGTGTCTTTGTATTACTGTGGACAACAATTGTTCAAGGTGGGTGTTTTATTGTGCTGCTTCACAGCATTGGTTTTAGTGGTGCCGTGTGTATTCTAGCTTTTAATGACACTGTAAATTGTCTGCTGGATGGAGCTAGAACACCTGTAATGCTTAGGGGACCTTAGACAAACTTTTTACAGCTCTGTAGATACATTAGGAGGACAGACATGCAGCTGCTTTTCCGAGCTTCGGGGTTGTACCTTACGGTACCGAAGGTCCGGTTCAGAGAACTCAGTTTGGCCTCTTGTTGTCCCTGGAGGCCTAGGTTAAATATCTGCGGAAATCCTGTCATTGTACCCTCAATCCACACACCTTTACATTCCAAAATGGTCACCACGCCCTACGCCAAACACCAGAATAGGGAATCAGGACCAGTTTTTGTTATGCTAAAAAGTGCCAAATGCATAAAAAGTAATAACTTCTCTTTTTTTTTGCATCCAAAGGGCACAGTGACAGTTTAAGGTTTTCTAATCCTTAAGAGTACAAAATGCTGAACGTAACAGCTTAGTTAGAAACACAATATAAAAGAAATTGTGCTACAAAATGCATTTTTATTTGACAGGGTTTCAAGACATTTGTATAGTGTGTCCTAACATATACTGTAACTCTTTTACATTTATTTCTGGAGTTTTCTGTAATAATTTGAAATAATTTAATGAACTGAACCAACTTTCGGCTGCTCCCGTTAGGGGTCACCACAGTGGATCGGCTCGTCCGCAGATTTGGGCCGGATGCACTTCCTGACGCAACCCTCCATTTTGTCTGGGCTTGGGACCGGCACAGACGTGCACCCCCTTGTGGCTGGATTTGCATCGACGCCCAGTGTGGGGCTCAAACCCACGACCCTGAGATTACAAGTCACATGCTCTACCGACTGAAATCCCCATCCACATACAGCATCTAAACCACCTGATATTATATCCTTTTTTTAACTTTAATGTAAGCGATAAAGTACCATCAGTACTTGGTCAGCCAAAAAAGGTTTTCTGTCATTTTTCAGCTCTGTACAGCTGCTTTTTGTTTTTGAGTCTAGATGAAGTTTGACAAATTTATTACTCTGGAAATCAATATACCATAAACCAGACCACTTTCTGAATACAGACTCATTACCTCCACTTTATTTTACATTGTTTTAACTATAAATACTTGGTAAAATTCAGGATGTGTCATTTCAGTTTCCAGTTTCATGTAAAAATGATATATTGTTACAGCACTTGTAAAAGGACCAAAAATTGTGTTATATTTTGTTATGTGTATCCCGTCATGGTCACTCAGAGACAAAGGTTACAGCAGATTAATGTGCACAGTATTTACAAGTGCTTAAGTGCAGTAGATGAAATATGACGGTTCGGTGCCATGAGGAGGTGAAGACATGAGTGAGAAGATCCAAAGAGACCTTGGGGTGTAGTGATAGGGGGAGTTGGAGGACAAGAAGGAGCAAATGCTTAGAAACACAAGGACTGGAGGTCTGAAGACAGCCAGCAAACGCAGGGCATGCACTGGGTGAGACTCTCCATGAGCCTGTCTTGCATTTTAAAAACTTGTTTGTGTAATGATTGATTGATTGATTTATTGATTTGTTGATTTATTGATTGATTGATAAGGCAAATGCAAACAGGTGTGCTGGTGTTCTCTAAATGGCTGAAAGTGAGGGCCTCTGCTGGTTAGTATGGGAACTGCATGTAGAAGATGTGACAGACATCACTTCTTCTAGAAGTGCTTCCAGCTGCTTGCCGACAACAAGGATGGAGAGGAACAGTCCAGGTTTGTTCAGTGGGGTCTAGAATGCCACAAGCAGATACTCTGAACTCTGCTACTGTTCTGTGTTACTCCCAGTCCAGTAGATAGTGTAGGATACCTGCACCACATTTGGAATTCACGTGGGCTTTGACAGAGTAACCTAGAGAACTCTCAATGCTCATGGATGGAAGAAGAGAAGCATTGAATAAATGCTCTGAAACTGAAGTGCTGTATGGTGTCAGCAGTGAAATATAAAAGGTTTGCATATTCAGCACTGAGATGGTGGTGACTTGTAAACTGTAAATAACACATCAGTATCTTGAAAGAACCGACATACTTAGAGATTAGTATCTTCAGACAGACCTGTACTTTAAAGTTCTGTCTGGATGTTCGAACCCTCTGTCCCAACTAATGTAACACACTTTGTTGCTCCTGGTCCTCATGTAACTTCTTGGAGGTTGCTGGTCTCTCTAAATGGAAATGGGTTCACTTCCAACCGCCACACTCCAGCCACCCTTTGCATGCCTTTTGGAGGTCCTGCATATCTGTAACCACTAAGGAAGGATGAGTGGCTCCTTTCTTCGGAAGCCAGTTTAATGGCTTTCAGCTCTCTATTGCCAGCATCATAATTCTTCATAATTCTTCTGCCTGGTTAAGCTTATGCAAAAGGAAGGCACAAAGATATAACTTTATGGGAGCACTTTGCCTTTCTGACAGTACAGTTCCCACTCCTACCTAAGAAGCATCTACTTTGACCTCAGCTGGTAACAAGCGATCTAACTGTTTTAAAATGGGGTTCACTGTAAAATGAGTCTTTAATTCTTCAAAAGCCTCTTGGGCCTTGAGGCTCCAGGTGACATCTAGAAACAGTCAGTATTGTTAAAAACTCTTAAAAATTGTCAATAAATATTCACAAAACATTTCCATTTCTTGTACTATCATGGGTTCTGGCCAGGACATAAACACTGACATATTTTTTGGGGTCTTTCTGTACTCTTTGTGGTTCAGTCACAAAACCTAAAAATTTGAAGAAATTTAGACAGTTCTACTTTAACATACAGCTCTGACATGAACTTACATTGTGGGAGAATAAGTTAGTATATCATATGCAAATACACAACTACACAATAGTTCATCATGTCAAAGAGCACACCTGGAACAGAGAGGTTGCATTAAACCAAACCAAAGTGCATGACTAGATGATAAAATGCCCCAGAACAGTGCTACATGTGGTCTTTCACTCATCCCTTCTCCTATCCAGATCAATTTGTCTGTCTTTCTGTGAATGCCTTAGCCACACTAATCTTTTCTAGTGCAGAAGGTAGTAAAGATAAGAGGTGAGGATATTTCATGGGGATGGCATTCAAACCGAAATAATCATTGCGAGACTGCAACGTAAAATCCTTCTTCTCAGCAAAGTAGAAGCCAGCAGATGCTGGTGAAGTGGATGACCATATTATTATAGCTGAAGAGTCTCAGTGACATAAGCTTCATTGCTTCCTCCTCTTGCAGTCAGAGGGGGCTACACACTTCCCCTGCTGGGAAGGTTAGTGCCCCTTTGAGGTCAACAGCATAATTCCATGGAAGATGCGGTGGGAGTTCCAAGGCTTAGTCCTTATTAAACACAACAGGTAAATCTTGGTTTCAGAAGCATGGGTAAATCCACATCAGGGCTATCTATTGCCATTGCTTTGCATGGCAGCATGAGACAAACCTGTGAACACTGTTTTCTCTAGGAAAGCAATTTTCTCCAAAACTTTATGAAGATGCAGGCATATGAGGAGTGAACTAAGGGCATCCTAAAATAACAGTAACATGGATACTTCATCAGGTAAATCCAAATGCTTTCTGAATGAAACATCCTGGCCTGGAGGATGACAGCTTTGGTCTAAAATTCTGTACAGATAGATTCCCCATCTAGGCACCTCACGTGCACGTGTTAAGCACAAGGAACTCGGAGCAATTCAGCTGTAGATCCATCTAAAAAGTTTTCCTAGGCAACACTGTCTACGAATACCTTGATATCCTGTACCTGACTACCCCATGACACCTTCACTGGTTGCAACAATGGTGAAGCATTGTTAGAAATGCCACTCACCACTAAATGTGTTACTGGAGGTCCACAGGGGTTGTGTCAGGAAGGATGCCTAGATATGCTACGGTGCAACACAATAAAAGCACAGTCCATACTGAAAGCAGCATCTTCTCACTTCCAAGGACAGGTGCCCTCAGGACATGGACTGTGATCATTAGTCTCCTGGGAGTGAGAGAGTCTGGTCATGGGGTTCTACTGCAGTTCTCAGCTAAAACAGCCTGCATGTTTCCTGAGTGGGTAGTGCCACAGGAAAAGCTGAAGTTGAAGACAAAGAATGTGCAGGCTGTCTGATGGCAAGAGGAACGTTGCTACTGTGCAAGATGTGCAGAATCTGTTCTGTGGAGCTCATGAGATGATGTAATCTTAATGTTTGAGACCTCAGGAGGATTTAATTTGTTGTCATTGCATTCTTGGTCTGTTCCCACCCTGCTGAATCCAGCAGCAGGGTTGAATCTTCTGTTATGGTCACACAGAGATGGACACGATGGTGGGCTCAAGTGCAAAGTATTTAGAAATGATTACAGCAGTGCTAGAAAGTTTGTGGACCCTTAGAGTTTTCTAAATTTCTGCATAAATCTGGCCTAAAATGTGGTGAGATAATCTAAATTATAAAAATATATTAATATTACCCAATAAAACAAACAACATGCAGAATAGTTTACTTTTGGTGATTAGCATGGATTAACATGCACAATGCCTGTAGAGGACAAGACAACCGAAAAGCAAACAATAATTCTCAATGAGTAGCCGAGACACAAGGTTCTAGTCTAATAAATCAGAAATGGTCTATAAATGATTCCACCTTTCTATGTTTTGTAGAAGAGGGCCTTTATAGTGGCTTTCTGAATTTAATGTGACATTAAGGAATGAAAAATGTGCATATTTTTTGGTTAAAGTTCTAAGAGGACCTCTTGCTCCTGTAAAAATACACAGCTGTGTAAAGAGGCAAAGTAGTAAGCTTTGCAAAAAATGACTGGTTAACAACCTAATAATAATCTATAACAATTGTAATAATCAAAACATCAATAAGAGTCAAAACCTACCTTAGTCCATAATATACCAGGGTGAAAAGTGGCCTGTGGCACAGTGGAACTCACAATAGTTTGCATATTAAAATGTTTTTTAGTTCATTGCAGCAGTTTATACTTATAAGGCTGCTTTAGATGAAAACACACATATGAAGTTTACTATCGCCGTATAAGCCAACCTTCGCTCAGCTGTTCACCCAAGAAAGCTCAGTGCTTTGCAGATAGGCTTTTGGCAGCAGCTACTGTTCTGGGAATGTCTGAGTGTTGCACCTTTCCATTGTGAAATTTTGGCCCAATCCTCAGGGCAAATTTGTTTCAGCTCTGCAAAGACAGACTAGAAGCATTAGTAGATAGAAGTTTTCACATCATTCCACTTTTGGTGGCAGCAAGAATTCAGCTCCGGGCTTTAGCTGCTGCTGCAGCCTTGTAATCTTCTGTAGTTTTTTAGTCTTTTAGTCATTTCCCACCTAGAATGCAAATCTTTGCTCTAAACACGCCTCATTTGTTTCGCAAGTTTAACATGTATTTACCTCAGTTCGTCTTTACCATTTCTGGTGAAAAAATTTCTCATCCCATCTCATCTGACTATCACAAAACCCCACAGCATGACACTGTCACCACCATAGTTGAACGATAAGCTGTGTTTAGTATGTAACAGACAAAATGCTTATTTTTCAGGCCAAGGAGCTCAACTTTTGTCACAAAGGTCCAGAAAATCTTCTTCCACAAGGCCTTAGGGTATGTAACATAGGTCGTTGTGAACCCCAAGCATGAATCTCAGAAGTTGCTTAATGTCTACAAGTTTTTCCAAACCCAGTATAGTGCTAAATGGTGCTGAAGATCTCTGAATGGTGCTTCCTAATTCCAGAAACACTCTGTTACCTTAGTAGTACTGTAGCACATTCCCTCACTGACAATTGCCCTTCTCCATTACTCAATTGCTCAGTATCACAGCAAACCCAGGCTTGGTTGCATCTTGATTGTAAAATATTGTTTCCATTTTTTACCGTGAGTGTCAAATTTATAGAAGTCTTTTTATTACCTTTATTTTTTTTGCCACCTAACAACATCATTTGAAAATTCTACATGCATTTCCCAGACCTTCATAACAGCATAACTAATGATCTGTTGATCTGTTGTTTTAGCTGTGAGACCTTATAAAATCAGTAATATTTACCCTCCACTGCTAAAATTGAGCACAAGTAAATTCCATGTCAGTCCCGAATGACCCTACTCATTTTATCACAATCTCTCAAGAATATGGAATCCACTTGGAGCCTTATCGTTTGTTACTACAATTTTTATGAATGCTTATCAGTTAAGTCACTTTCAGGTTTTTACACTATGTGGACAAAAGTATGTGGACACATGAGCATCACCCCCATTTTTGCTTGTTGAACCTCCCACTCCAAATCCATGGGCATTAATATGGGGTTGTTCCCCCTTTGCTGCTATAAGAGCCCCTACTGTTCTGAGAAGGCTTTCCACCAAATTTTAGATCGCAGCTGTGGGAATTTGTGCCCATTCGGCCACAAGAACATCAGTGAGGTTGGGCGAGAAGGCCTGGCTTGCAGTCGGGGTTCCAGTCCATCCCAAAGGTGTTCAGTGGGGTTGAGGTCAGGGCTCTGTGCAGCCACTCAGGTTCTTTCACACGACCCTGGGCAAACCTTGTGTTTATGGAGCTCACTTTGTGCACTAGGGGTTGCAACCATGCTGGAGCAGGAACGGAGCTTCTTCCCCAAACTGTGGTCACAAAGCTGGAAGCACACAATTATTTAGAGTGTTTGTTTGCTGCATGGGTGCAGCTGAAACAGCTCAGCTCAGTCATTGGAAGGGGGGGGGGGTCCACTTACTTTTGGCCATGTAGTGTATTTGTGATGTGTTTTTTATCCATTCTGAAATTGAGCAGTTACAGTATGCATCGTGGTGGCACTGTGGCACTCACTGTAGCACTGGAACCTGCCGGCTGTTTAGGCATAGGTTTGAGCGTCGACGGAACATCTTCTCTTTGTGTCTGCAGTTCCTCCAAGTTTCCTCCTAAAGACCTAAAAAGTGCATTTTGGGTGAACAGGTGACTCAAATTTGCACGGTAGCATGTAAATATGTGAGTAATTGTGTGAGTATGGCTACCCTGTGATGGACAGATGTCCCATCCAATGTGTACACTACCTTCCCTTGTGCCTACAAGATAGACTGCAAATCACCATGACTTGGCTACGCAGATAACAAAATTGAGTGAAGGAGTAGTTTGAAGTACAGCAAAACCTTGTGATAACTCACTCTTTCATAACACAGATTTGGATATAATGTAAATGCCAACTGACCCCTGACCTTCTGCAGGGGGAGAAGTGGGGTTAAAAAGTTATCCATCATTTCAGACTTTCTCAGCTCAGTGTGCAGTCAGATGTGTAAAGTATAAGTTTCATTATCTACTTTTTTTGTTTTTTATGCTTTTGCGATTTTTAATGACTGTAAAATGTTCTATTAGTATTATTATTCTTTTAGTATTATTAATGCATATTGTAGAGACCATGGGGTGCACTGCTGTTGCATGTTTGTAAATGGATGTGTCTAACTGCTATGGGGAGTTATAGGGGGATTTTTGACCCACTGTGTGCTCAGCTGTGTTCAAGAGCAAGTGTGTTGTTTGAGCAAGTGTGTTGTTGCGCTCTGTGAGTGCAGAAGTGAAAACATGCTGCAGAGAAGTACAGCTTGTGTTTTTACACTCCAGTCACCCATCCCATATTTGTACCTTATCCCCTAATGGGTTTGAGGTACCAGCTGTGTATCTCTGCTCAAAAAAAACCAATACAAATGTGTGATACAAGCAGTTGTACAGAATAAAATACTCATTGCGTCAGCAAAATGACAACAGGCAGAATGCTGTTGTACTGAATAATACACCCATGAGCCACAACATTAAAACCACTGACAGGTGAAGTGAATAATATTGATTATCTTGTTACAATGGCACCTGTCAAGGGGTGAGGGGAGATATTAGGCAGCAAGTGAACAGTTAGTTGTTGAAGTTGATGTGTTGGAAACAGGAAAAAATAGGCAAGCATAAGGATCCGAGGGCCAGATTGTGATGGCTAGACAACTGGGACAGAGCATCTCCTAAACAGCAGGTCTTGTGGGTGTTCTTGGTATGCAGCGGTTAGTACCTAGCAAAAGTGGTCCAAGGAAGGACAACTGGTCAACCGGTGACAGAGTCGTGAGCGCCCAAGGCTCACTGATGTGCTTGGGGAGCGACGGCAAGCCCGTCTGGTCCAGTTCCACAGAAGAGCTACTGAAGCACAAATTGCTGAAAACCTTAATGCTGGCCATGATAGAAAGATGTCAGAACACACAATGTTGCTGCATATGGGGCTGTGTTGCTGCAGACTGGTCAAAGTGCCCATGCTGACCCCTATCCGCCGCTGAAAGCGCCACAATGGGCACATAAGCATCAGAACTGGATCATGCAGCAATGGAAAAAGGTGGCCTAGTCTGACAAATCATGTTTTCTTTTAGATTATATGGCTGGCCAGGTGCGTGTGCATCCTTTACCTGGGAAAGAGATGGCAGCAGGATGAATTATGGGAAGAAGGCAGTATGATCCTCTGGACAATGTTCTGCTGGGAAACCTTGGGTCCTGGCATTCATGTGGATGTTACCTTGACTTGTACCACCTACCTAAACGTTGTTGCAGACCAAGAAAACCCCTTCTTGGCAACGGTGTTGCAAAAATTGTTCAGGAATGGTTTGAGGAATTTGACAAAGAGTTTAAGTTGTTATCTTGGCCTTCAAATTCCCCAGATCTTAATACGATCAAGAATCTGCGGGATGTGCTGGAAAAACATATCAGATTCATGGAGGCCCAACCTTGCAACTTATAGGATTTAAAGGATCTGCTGCTACCGTCTTGGTGCCAGATACCACAGGACACATTCAGAGGTCTTGTGGAGTCCATGTCTCGACCAGTCAACGCTGTTTTGGCGACACAAAGGGAACCTACATAATATTAGGAGGTGGTTTTAATGTTGTGGCCGATTGGTGTAAGCCTGCTGTATGAAAAAAGGGTGCACATTTTCATATTTCACATAACTCGATAGCAGTTTTTGTTGTATGGAATCCCTTGATATGAGGGCTGAAAAAAAATATACGTATATGTTATATACTGTGTTTAACTTGACCTTCCGGCACAGCAAAATGAAGATAATTGGTGATGGTCGGGCGTACTTTCTGACACCACTGTACTGATTTATTTAGGAACGTGTACATTTGGAGTCATTTATGGTTCATAAAAAAATCCATGGAAGAAGCATCTTCAAATTTTCTATAACATTACACATTAAAATAAATATAACTCACAATTAGAATTAAAATTACTTTCCCAGTGAGCTAAGCTGTAGCCTGCAGGAAGGGACAACTTTTGAAATATGAACAGAAAATATTAAATCGCAATATGTGAGCGTTGTATTGCATTTTAAATCACTTTTGTTCAGTAGGAAATTAAAATATAAAATGGATACATTTGAATTTTGAAATGCATTTTTTGTGGTTCAAACTCTTTGTTCAGTAGGAAATTAATATACACAGAATATCAAATATGAGTTTAAATGTTCCACAAACAGTAAATTGCGTTTACAACATCATAGCTTAATTTTATAAAAATTTACAGTGTGAAATAATATTTGTTCCTTTTGAATTTATTTTTGCGATTCTTAACATAAATTTTGATCAATTTTTTTTTTTGTCATTTCTAGTAGTGCAGCAATGGAGCCTGAGAGAGAATGAAATTACAATGGCTTTGCTTTTATGTCATTTCCACGTTGTGGAAGATAATGAAATAATAAAAAACGAATTTTGCTCCCTAAACTTAATCAACCCAATTAAAGGGGTAATAAGACTCGGCTGCTGGAATACAGTCAGGCCTGAAATTATTATATTATTGCCCCTTCGCAGTTAATAACTGGATGCAATGCCTATAGCTGCAATGGCTGCAGCTAAATGTATCCTGCAGCTTTTTGACCAAGGTCTCAGATCACTGTGAAGGAACTTCAACCCACTTTATCCTTCAGAACTGCTTCAGCTGAGCAAAATCTACAGGTTTTACAGCAGCTACGAGAGTTTTTTGTTTTAGGTCTTGCAACATCTAAATCAGATTCCGATCAGGGCATTGAATAGCGATTCCGTGAGTTGACCTCCTGCTTCTATGTTTGAAATCACTCTCTTGCTTCATGGCTCAGCTCCTCTTCAGCTTCTTCTGGATTGCCGGCCAGACAGAAAGAATTTTCTGATGCAAAGAGAAATTTGTATCGCCTTCAGTAGCAACAAGATGTCCAGGGCCTGCGGGGGCGAATCATACCCAGGCTTTCGCACTGTCACCGCCATGCATAATTGTTGGTAGAAGGTTCTTTGAAACCCATATTTGGGTTTCACTGAATGTAATAGGGCCCGCGTCATCAAAAAGAGTTTAACTGTTCACCAATCAGTCCTCAAAATGTTCTTCCAGGAGTCTTGAGAGACAGCTATGTGCTTCCAAACTATAAATGAGCTTTCATGTTCTTTTTTGAACAGCGGTTGCTGCCTTGACACTCTCCCATGTATCCTGTTTTTGCATTGTTCTTACTGTGGTGTCCTGAAGACTTGCTTCAGCAAAAGAAAGGGCCTACAGTTCCCCGAATGTTGTTCTAGATTTCTTTTCCTTTTGAGCTCAGTATTGATTTTAAGCCTTGGTAATGAAAAGATTTTAGCAGAAGCACTTCTTTCAGGTGGATTCACCACTGTTCCAGACCTTCTCCATTTGATGAGTGAGGTTCTGACAAGTGGTTTGACTGAGGTTTAGAGGCCTCGGAAATGGCCGTGTCATCTTATGCAGCTCAAACTTCGCTTCACAGCTCTTCAGAAATTTTTTTTGAGCATAGAAAGGGGTGCAGCTATGAACCTTCATTTTACCAACCTGACTTTTGCTGAAAATGTTACAAAATATTCACATATCATCTACTGTCTATAAAATATACAATAAGCCCTTTAAGACTCAAGAGGTTCAAAAGATCTTTTATTGTCAGCTCATCCATATACCGGTGCACAAAAGGGTTCAAATACCGCTTCTCTGGGGCCCATGGTGCTACATTCAGACAGTGTACCTAATTTTATTGGATTAAATTTAGAAGGCATTTACTTCTTCATTCTTTGATTATCTTCCACACCAAAGGAAATGGTATAAAAACAATATGGGTGTCACTTTTTCTTTCTCAGGCTCCATCCATATGCTGCTAGAAATGAAAAAGAAAAAACTAATCAGATCAAATTTAATGTCAAGAAGTTGCAAAAAATATAGAAAATGAGAAAGGGGCAAATACTTTTCAGAGCTCTGTATATATTCATGTTGGCAGACCTTGATTTCGTAATTCCAAATTATTACACTCCTTGCACACAAGCCTTCTCAACTTCACATATTCATCTCCACCTGTATTTTAACCCAGGGACCTCTCTTCACATCACAGCGATTGTACTTATCCTTTTATTCCTCTTTTCCTTATGAACTGCACAGAAACTGACCTTCCTGTCTGCCTCTGTTTCTCGCTCTTGCTTTTAACTCGGTGCTGGATGATTTGATTTGCAGACAAAACTATTGTTATTAAGTTTGGCTGTGATGTTAGGAGAGTTGCTTTAGAGGAAAGCGGATGCCTGGTAGTTTTAAGAATGTTATAAAAGTGAGTTATTAAGCAAGGGAATAACAGGCAAGTTCATCATATATAAGTCTCAAGTGATATAGTTGCCACGGCAACTATGATGAAAATGGTTATGTTTCAGTATAGGAATGACAGAATGGCCTTGTTTGGAAAAAGCAGAAAGGTGGGAATGGGATGGATATTTACTGCGATGAATTAATGTAAGGCACTTGGTTGGACCTCTGTAATAGTGTACTTTAATGAGTGGTTTTTGTGTACTATGGTAAAGGGGTTACATTTACAAGTAGGCTCGATATTTATTGCCACATTTGGCAACTGAACCCTGTTGTTCAGCCTTCGAGCTAAATTCGGTCTGAATTCAGAACGACAGACAGCAGAACACAACCTTTGAAAACGTTGGCAATGACTGTTTACTATCTTCGTGTCTCAGTGTTTCGAATGAATGATAAAAAATTTGATGATATTCTGAAAGAAAATGTGGGGGGGGGGGATGTGAAGTTTTTCAGCTGAAGCAATAAGGATGAAGAATCGTGGTAAAGTATTATTGGCAAAAGTGGTGCCGATGCAAATAAGGATTTAATGTCTTAGTTCATCGCCTTATTTATATGAAAGCATCTTTGTACGTCCCCTCTGCTTTGCAGTACTTCTCTGCAGTTAATTTAACTTTGTGGGGAAACTAGGGAAAAGAATAAATACTATAGTTAGAGAAGGACACACTCATCTCCACAACATGGCCATCTGGCACAACTATACACAATATTTGCATTTGATCTATTTGTGTTTCTGCTGTTTATACAGCGAGGGACGCGCTGACATGCGTTTTATAATTTAAAACGGATTAAAAGGGAGTGACTGGAAAAGGGAAAAGAGGAGGATGCAACGGAGAGAAATGTGTGGGGGGGGTTGTGTGTGAATATGTGTGCGCGCAAATTCGACGGAGCTTTCAAAAAAAAAAATCGAGAGCAACGAATCTGTGGAGAAAGAATGAAATGCGCGGTGCCTGCATGAAAGGTGGAAAGCGGTTCGGATGAGTGAACCCCGGAGGCAGTAGTTGTGCGGAGGGGGGGGGGGGCACGGGATGTGGCGGCGATGCGTTTAGTTTTGAGCGGATTTACCTAACGAACGGTGTGCGAGAGGGGAGGAAGGAGGGAGGGAGAGGAGGACAGGGCGGGGGGCCTTTTTTTTTTATGGATCTCACAGGACCGGACTGACAGCCGATTTTTGGGACCCAGCATGGGTGGCGAGGACCGAAACAAAAGGGAAAGCGTTGGAGGAAAAGGCCTGCGAATTATGTGCGCGTAACGGGGGCCCCCGGCTCCGCCGCCGCCGCCGCCGGTCTGGGTGGTCCCGACGGAAGAGCGTCGATCGGCGTGGCTTCCTACTCGAGCCCGGGGATCGCGGGCACAAAGGGACGGAGGGGCGCGCGCGCGGCTCGCGGGCTCTGGCGCGCGCCGGACGAAGGCGCGTTTTTCTCCGCGAGGGCGAAAGCCCCGCTCTCGGCGCGTGCCGTCCCCGAGCGAAGCAGCGCCGCCGCTCAGCCAGGTAGAAACATCCCCGGAGCCGCCCCGCCTGTGGCTTCTTCTCCGCCGCAAACACATTTTCAGCACTCGGACTGTCATTTTGTGCGCACACGAACCTGCGTGGGGAAATGCGGGCTCAGCTTTGGCCACAACGCTGGGGGGGGGTGGCGGAGAGGGGGGGCGAGGCGATGTCGGCTAATTGATCGCTAGCCGCCAGCCTGTCAGCCAGGCGTTCGTCGGAATAGCATACAAAGTAGTTTCGAAGCTAGCTAGCCGCCTAGCAGAGGCGGAAAGCGCGCAAAATCACTTGCGCTCAGTTCTTGTTCGCAGTTGGCGGTCGCATACCGTCGTTTTACCTGAGTTTCTGTGTCAGCTTTGGAAGAACTGCTTAAAACACTCGAATGCGGTTGGTGTTTCTAGCAGCCCAGCTGCCCCTCCACCTTAGCCTGCTGCATGTTCGCCAGAAGGGAAAAAAACAAGTCAAATCGCGGCGCCGACCTATTCGATTTGGTGCACTTTTAAGTAAGCCTTTCCCTCGGATTTCAGCGGGACTCGCCGTTGTGTACAGGCTTGGACAAACTGAGCGCGCAGGACGGTGCGGAACTGGTTTACTTTTTCTGCGTGTATGCCATTGTTCCTCGGCGGCGCGCAGCATGACGACTCACTCGAGGCGCCGATGTGTTACTACTGTATTTACTGTCGCGCTCCACCATTAAGGCTGTCCGCCGGACCTGGACGCGCTGCGTTGCGTCACGACGCGCCGCGCGTGTGCCGGAGCGCGCGGCGCCGCGTCATTGAGAACAATGGAGCGGCGGTGGCCTCGCCGTGGCTGCGACGCACGTGACGCGTCCGCCGCGGGCCCCATTCATGAATAATGAGCGCGTGGCGGTGACGTCATGCGCTAATTACACCGCCCAATCGTCATTAAGCGAGAGTCGCGAACTGCGCTCGTCTCCCGCAGAAAGTTAGCGACTTGAGACGAAGTGCGCTGCTCTCCAGCTGCTCGTCTTGTCGTCGTCGTCCCCCCCGAGCTCGTAATAAGTAACCTGAGACGTTTCTGCTTTGTGACAAAAACACGGCCGCAGCGTATTTGTGTGTTGTAAATAGACAACAGCCTCGAAAGGTTTGTCATTATTAGCGCTTTACAGGTAGGGGTGTGTTTTAGTCCCGCCTTGCATTTTTTCAGGTCACGTAGAACGTGGTGCGTTATCTGGAAAAAATATCAAATCTGTTTTTCAGTGTTTTTTTTTTTTTTCAGTTTTATGCAGTAAGCCAGATTTTTGCTTGGTTGCGTGGTGAACGTTGTTTGATTGTGTCAGATGGAATGGTCCCCATGTTGGTTTAACTGCACCTTAAACTAAATCCTGTTTTACAACCGAAAAGCAGTTCAAGTTGCGTCTCTCAGATATGTTATCCAATATTAGGCAGTTCAGACACTGAAATAAATGTCGTTTTCCATGGCATTGACAACCACATATATTTTGTTGCTAAACCCTTGTTCTTCCACACTTGTAGGCGTGCAGAAAATATGTACTGCTTTTTTACTTGGCATATAATCTGCAAATTAACAGTTGCTAAACTGAAATAACTCAACAATTAACAGCTGCTGATGTCGAGTTATGGCAGTTCTAGAAAAGCGGTGTTTGCAAATGGTTATGGCCTGAAGATCATCTGCATTTATGCTTAAATTGCACACAAATGGCAGCCTGTTAATTTATATGCTGCATTAATTAAAAACTTGTCTGCAAAATAATATGTAAAGTTGTAGTTTCTTCTGACAGTACCAGTCTGGGGGGCTTATCCAACCTTAGAGAGACTCGGGCCCTAGTCTCTGGCTGCAAAACAAATAGCCTATGTAGCTCTATATAGATATCTCAGCTGTGTGTCCTACATCAAAGTGACATGCCAGTGTGGTATGTTTCCAAAGTGGGACTTGAACCTGTCTCCCATATCATGGGCATCCACCTTCCTTTCTGAATAACAGGCTGTGGCTTGGTAGTAAAGCTTCAATATTGCTACACCAACAACTGCAGAAAGCAAAGGAAGGTTGCTGATTTTACATAAAGCCATATTGGATGCACTTTTGTCATCTTTCAGCCATCCATCTTTTCATTTTCCTTAACCCCTTGTCTTGGTCAGGGTTGCTGTGGTTTGGACCCTATCACAGAGTCACACTAGGCTAGGAGACTATACTGTGGATGGGATGCCAGTCTATTGTAGTAGCATAACCACACACACACACAGACACACTACAGACAGTTTACAGTGACCAGTTAATTTGAAACTCATGTGTTTGGACTGTGTTGAGGAAACCCGCACAGGACACAGGGAGAACATGCAAACTCCATACAGATTGAGTTAGATTCAAACCCACACCTAAACAGCCTGGGTGCTGCGAGGCATCAACCCTACAGTAATAAATAAAATTGACATAAACATGAAATATGTACTGTTTCAGTTACTGTTTTTCTTTATTCAGTTATGTTAATCAGTGCACATTTTGCTGTACACTTTCCATTGTTTTATTCAGTTGACTATGTTTCTGCTTAGCTTGCAGTAAAGCTTTTGCTTATGAAATTTCATCCAGAACCACTTTTGTGCTTTTGATTCTTGATCTGTCCAAATTCAGACAGATCGCTTACTGCCGATCAACTGTCTTCATAACTGAAAGCGTTTGTTACTCACATTTAAACATGATCTTGCGGGCAGTTGTTTAAAATATTGCTGTTTATAAGTTGTAGCTTTTTATATGTGAATGTGTGCTTTACAAAACTTTGTTTAGAAGAAGAAAAAAAAACTTGTGAAATGCCACATAGCAGTGTAGATATGGAGGAATATGCAGCAGGGCTGTAGTTTGTGGGGTACAACAGAGAATGAAAAGAATTCCTTTGATTACCAAAAATGGTTGAGCAGCAACAAAACAGAATATTTTTCATTGCAATTCTATATACACAAGCAAGATTTGCACTGTTTAGCAGCTGTACTGGCAAAAGTGTGTTTATACTTTTGAACTTTTTAAGGACTAACAAGCTAGATCTGATGTTTAGCGTCTCCCCAAATTACAGAATAATGAGCTTCCTCAGGTATGACAGGGTTTGGGTCCTTGGATGTAAGGGGTGAATTCTGAATACTATACAGCTCATATTCTGCATTTAAAGAGAAGAGGTGCTGTTAGAGGTAATTTGTCCATTTTTCATGAATTTCATTCAGTTTTAATATGCATGAATTCAGTCTGTCGGTGGGAATTGTGAGAAAAGAAGTTTGGGGGTTGTTTAGCCAGTTTCCGGATAAAGGGTCGTCTCTATTTTGCAGTCGTCAGAATTAATTCATATCAACGATACAGGGAACACAAATTCATTTATGAAAAGAGAATTCATTTTTCGGCTGGGAAAAAAATGGAAGTTTTATCTGAATTGCACAGGGGATCTTAGGTTCTGCTGAAAGTTATTTTAGAGATGCATGTTTTCCATTCACATTTCACCCTTACTGGAGGATTTTATTTTTTTTTTGTCTCCTACCTCTGTATGATATCCTGTTGTTCAAACCAAGAATGTTTTCTGGATTTGAGGTCTGTGGATTTGAGTGGCCAGTTGAGAACTAGGATTTCATGTGCCTTTAACTGTTTCATTTCCAATTTGGTGTATTCTATACTTTGAGTTGTTACTTTAAATCGAACCTCTTTATGAATTATTGTTTTTTGTCATACCAAATGGTATCATTTCAGATGCAGTTTACAGTGTACAGGCTTCTATTACATTACAAGTGTAGTTGTGTTCAATGTGAATTGCAACAAAACAAACACTTTGTTACCATGATTTTAAATGGGGCGGAAAAATGTGGCACATATGTGCGTCTTTCTTTTCTTTCTTTTTTTTAAATCGGACATGCAAAATTTATACATGATCATTTAGTGACACAGAAATTGAAAACCAGGTAAATTACTGAGTTATAAAAGTATCATTTGCAGTAAACAAATAGTCTATAACTTCAAGGTTTAAAGTGATAGGTCAGGCTTTCCTTTGCCTGTTGTCTTTTCAACATCTTTGAAAGTTTTTTGGCTTAATTCCCCATTAGTATGCTAGATGATGGTTAACGTCATACTTTTTGAGAGATGCTTAGGACAGCAGGCAGCTGTAGGACAACTCCGGTTTGTAGGAGAAGCTGTATCACACATGGTGCTCAGTGTTTTCAAGACTTTTGTATTTTGAACTGAAATTTCTGCTGTTGTAAGGTGTTTTTCATAAGTTTGAGTTGACATCTAGGCCTCACAAATCAATGTTAACAAATTACATTTGCTTGAATTCTTGTAACGTGAGCTGTGTGAGTAAGGCTAGTTTTTTTTTTTATCCACAAACCTAGCTGTAAAATTTTGCTTTTGCCTTTGTCTTGTTACAAAAATGTACACCCTTATTGTTTTGGTGTGTGCTGGTGTAGCTGTGCTGCCTTGCACTGTATATTCAAAACAGATGTTTTCACTCCTCCAAATTAACTATGTCTGTTGAACAGTGCGTAGTTGCCGTTTACTGAGAACTGCAGTTTTTCATATTTAGTGTATATACATGGTTCGGTTCGTATTATTTCTGTTTAATATCATAATGGCACCTTCCCCAACAAGGCTGCTTCAGTGCTAAACATGTACAGGGCCTCCTAGATTGCAAAAATATGAGAAATGACATAAGTAGCGCTTGTAACTAGTACCAGATGACTGTACTAGGCTGTTGAGAATATTTAAATATAAGTGTGGGGGACAGAGGACCAGACAAAAACAGACTAGAGGAAACTAAGCTTCCAAGTTGAATACAGGAGGCCATAAATTGTTAGGCCGACTGGCTGCCTAGGACCCCTCTCCTAGGCCTGCTAACGTTATACAAATAACAAAACAGTAACAGTGCTCTGTGAATGAGCTAAAGAGGAGACCGTTGGTCCTCTAAATGCCAGATTGTCAGCTTGTGATCTGCTACAGGTCATACAGGGAGAACGGTGAAGTAACCGGCATGGCCAAGGCTTGTAGTCATAAATGCTTGCAGGTCTCACCCCAGAAAAGGTTGACCTGGCCATAGCAGCACCTGGGAAATAAGAAGAGAAATTTGAGAAGGTGCTGTACCATTTTTTTGTAATAGATACTCATCTGTAGCCTACAATTTAACAGCAACATGGACCAAAACAGCAGTGTTTTCATTTCAAGTGGTATTAAGCAATTTCTCTTGGCCTAGATTTGAATGCTGTGACCAGGCAGGCTTCCCTGATATTGCCTGGTAGACCACTGCATAGCTGAAACGCCGTGTGCCGAAGCCTTCACTGCCTACAGTTGATTTATTTGTTCTCCAGATTACAAGAAAACCTGCATCTTGCAACTGAAGAGCGTTGTGGCTTTTGTATGCTAATAAGTCAAGATGAGTAAGTAGGAACCTGGTGAGTGTGCCGTAGGATTTTAAACTTAAAACTTAAAGAGGAAGCCAAGGCAAGGACATAAAAGCCAATGTAATTCAATCATGTGTTCTTCATTTCTTTATAGACCTTACTGCAGCATTTTTGTTTTTCTGTAAGAAGGGGGCTTTTGTTACTCTATGAGTAATCTGTTGTGGGCAAATACTCATTCTTTCATTGTATTGAAGAACTACAAAATAATATTAACACTACTACTATTTATAAGCTAGAAATTATATTTTAATTTCTGTTCACTAACAGCTGGTGGCAATTCCTTATCAAGTCTATGGATTTTTTACAAAGTAGAATGATTGTTGGGATGTTAGTTTTGAGAGAATTTCTGTTTGTACAGTTGTTACATTGTGAATTTAATTTGCCAGGTATGGACACCTTGTCATTTGCTTCTACTGGCATATAAATGTATGTCATTGACATTAAATAATCATATTGTTTCTCTGCAAGCATCACTTTGCTGTTTTGAGAGGCATAAAAGAGTGCAGAAACTTGTGGAACTTCGTAGTGAAATGGAAACATCAACGGCGAGGTTCTGTTGTCTCATTCCTGAACATGTCCAACAAGAGTGCATATGTAAGATGTCAGCCACTTAACTGTGCGTGCGTACAAACAGGGTAGAAGAAGACTCTATTGTGTAGTGAAACATTACTGTACTTAGAAGTGGCCCTGCATCTGAGAAGCATGAGCATGGTTGGAGCTGCACACATTTCTGTGCCAGAGGATAACAGTATATCAGTAGCAACACTGGTTGAAGCAGTTTTCTGACTAAGACAGAGAAATTTGGCACCGGATTTAGAACTTAATACCAGATTTGCCTGTCAGAGTCTCGGTTGTTTGCTTACTGATAAAATGGCCTCATGGCAGGTAGCACAACCATTTTCCCCTCAGTCATTTCCCAGGATTTGAGTGCCTGTTTTAGAGGCCTAGAATGAAGGCGACCATCGTGGAAACTGTAGCGTGAGATGAAAATATATAGTTTTGTCACATGATATATCGTGATATATACTGTAAATTCTGATTATGGTCCAAATGTAAGCACCCCACCAATGTTTATGTATGACGGTGTTTCCAGAAAATATATTAACTCCTCTGACATACAAATACTGATCCAAAACTAATTTTGATAGATTTTGTTTTACAGTCCAAGTTTTTTTATGTTTTTTTTTTTTTTTAAATGTACAATACATAGTGTTTTATGCCATGTGTTTTTTTTTTAAGCTCCATAATCTTAATGCAAACTTGTGTGACAGCTTAAAATGATTCTGGACATATTTTTTTGCATTTACAATATAGGTCAATAACAAACTACAGAACAATATTTAAAAGGTACCCAGATATAAAATCACATTAAAGTGAAAGTAAAGTAATGGGGCAATATTTGAACTTGGAACCCATATTGTTTAATTTACACAGTGTACCAAAACTGTCCAAAGAACGTCCTACTTTTACATTTTGAAGGTAGGTTGTTATCTTGTGTAAGCAATTGAACAGGACAACAAAAAGCCGGTTCTGTGCTAAAGCAAAAGAAATGTTATGCAAATTGTATGAAATCCATGTTCTCCCATTACCCCTATTGTCTAAAACATTCAGACAGCCATTATTGGAGACTGCCTGTCCAGTGGGTGGTTGCACTGGTCTGAAGCAAAGATTTTAATTCATGGTCACATGTTCTGCTGCATTTTGTTCTTCCTGTGAACTCCACTGCGTGATTTAAAATGCAGGCAGCCTTTGTCATCCAGCGTCTCAGTGTACGATTTCTTGCTACAGCAGCTTCAAGCTTTTGATACCTATCCTCATTTTCTGACCCCAGCTGTTCCTCGAAGTTTACGTCGGACAATTTCTAAAAAATTGCTTACAATTTCAATTCACGCGCACGACTAGTCTTTATGCCGAACACGATGCGGTCGCTCAGCTGTTTGGAAGTCGTTGCCCTCATGCAGTTTGTCTTACTTTTGTTTGTGGTTTCCTGCAAACAACGTCTCAGCAGAAGCAGAAGGCTATACTGGTTTTTGACAACCCGAAGAAGATGGCTGAGCAGAAGGGCGAGGAGCCGACTTTTAAAGGTAGCTCAGGGTGGTGTCAAGTCAGACTTGATCATTTGAACATAACAGGACAGGCAGCATCAGTTTCCTGTATGGTTCATTACAGTAAATTTCCTTGTTTGTTCATTTTAAATTGTTGTTTGCACTTATTTATGACATAAATTTCGTTAATGAATGTTTGTTGCTGCCTGGTGGATATAAGGAATTTGTTTGTTTCTGAAACCTACCGCTTAGAAACATACCAGAAGTCACATGGTGTCCTATAGGTTTGGAACAAATAGCCACAGCAAATGAGATCATAAGCAACTTCCCTGCTCTAAAGTCCGATCCCTTGATGTTAAGTCATGTACGATGTAATATGAGTTTAAAATCAGGTAGTGTTTATAACAAATAAGGTTAAAAGTTTTGGGTCCATATATAAGTCAAACCAAGGGTCACCAAAGTTTTAGCTGCTTCTGCAGAGGTAGACTAGACTTGTTTTTAAAATGCATTTTAACATTATTTTAAAAGCATTCAGACGAAAATGTAGCTGTGATTTTCAGTTTATTGATTGAAATAACATTGCGGTACAGAGGCTGACATTGATGGAGAGGATGACAGGGAATTTTCTGTCTTGAACAGCACTTACGGTGAACAGGAAAGGAGCCATGATGAATAGGAGGAATAAATAAACACTGCTACACTGAAAGCAAACTGTCCAGCTGGTGGAAGTGCATGTATCACAGGAATGTGGGCATGGAAAAAAAAAATAATGCTATAGAGAAATAACTTCATATTTTTCCAAGTACGCAAAGTAGTAACTATCAATACACAATCCAGCCATTTGGGAAAAGTTGTGTTTTTATTTAATTACCTTTATTATTATGTTGTTATGCTTGGTCTTCTGTTGTTTCATATGTGCATTTGTTCTTACAAAGAGGTAGTATTGTTTGAAAGGAAATGAAACATGTATTTGAAGTTTATTTTGTTTTGTTCTCAAAAAATAGCTAATAAGAAGGACTTATGCTATATTCGATGACTTATGCTGAACATGCAGTCCAAAAGATCATACATTTTTATTCAATTCTTGCTATTGCCCACATTATTGGATACTTGTTTGTAGAGGAATTTATCGAGGAGCAAATCAGGATTTAATATTTGTCCGTGTTAAATCCAGGTCGTACTCTAAGGTTTCATAGCTGTTCCAGCTATGAAAATTTGGGTTTACAAAGAGTTTAATTTAATTCCCCCACTTCAATTTATAAAACATTTCTTCCCATTTACGAGGACTGAATTTGTATTTTGCTGAGCAGCGCAAGGCCACCATGCAGTCCTCTTCTCAGTTACCTTTTGGCTCATGCTGCATTAAGGTCTCATCCTCAGTTTCTCCTTGCTGGCCGCTTTCATCTATTATAATTTCCGTAATGATGGCCCTCATTTGTGCTGTCCAAACAATATCAAAATGATCAATTTTCTTTGATTTTTGCACAAACACTGAGCATCACACTGTGCATATGTTTTCTTTGTCAGCATTTATTAAGTGTATCTTGCATATTGAGAAGTGCAGGGAGACAGCCATTATTGAGGAATGTTTTAGGCACAAAATACTATTAGATGTCATCCCACAATACTACTTTCAAAGTGGTTTCATTATTGGTGCTCTCATCGCTGGTTGTTTTCAGATATGTCTGTAATTCTGTGTTTATACAAGTTTATATGTTATCGGGCAGCCATGCCAATTTGCCAAATAAAATTAACTTAACTGAATCAAATGTTTTTATATACTGGATTGGGTTCACATCCATCTAAATATGGTTAATGTATGAAGGGTTAATTTTTTCAGTTCTGAGAAGGGGGTAAAATTCTTAGTATTCTTTGATCAACCCTCGCAAGTATCATACTTATCAAACCACTGAGCAACTGCGCTTGCTCTGCAGATGGGTTCTGCTTTTCTGAAAGAAATGCTGCAGCTTAGGGTGGTATGAATGTGGTCACTTAGTGCCATTAAGAAGCAGTTTGCATTGACTGTGCCCTTTGTGACAGTGAATACACCCAAACTGTGCCAGGAAAAATGTGCCCCAGGTTATATAGAACTGCCAGAATCCAGCATTGTAACAAAGCACTCCAACCTTTAAGCCCTTTAGCTTGGCCCTAGTCCTCCATTTTGGTGGTGCACAGCAAAGGATAAGTCCTCTGACTCCAGCCTATTTCTCTTCTGCTCAGTGGTCCGCTGCCTGCGCTCTTTGCACCACTGGGTACACAAAGATGCGTTGCCAAGGGTGAAGTCAAGTGTATTGCTAAAGGAATATGTGATTTTAGGACTTTATTTGACTGGTTTTACAAACCTAATGCTGCCTTTAATGTTGAGTCTTGTACAAGTTATATTTATGGCCTGTTATTCGGATCATTTTAGTTGTATATTGGCTTCTTGTAAGAAATATTTGTTTTTTTTAAATGGCAACTGATTCAAAAGATTCAGTTCTGTGGCTGCTGTCTTGAAAGAAAGGCAGAACGTTTATATAACAGACTTTCCCATTTCTGGTCTAACTTGCATTTGTTTTCTGTGCTTATTGAAATACAGAAGCTGATGGATTTTCTGGTCTTTTAGATGTAATTTTTTTTGTTTATTTAAGCCTAACTGGCTGCCTGTGTCTCGTGCTTAGCCAATCCTCACTCAGTTGTTTACTTTGCCTATATATATATATATATATATATGTGTTTAAGTAAGATTTTTTTTTAAATTTTTACAAATGATTTATGTATCTGCATTCTTTTTTCTTAACTGACATCTAAACTGTAGTGGTGTGAGTGTGATCTGTGTACACCTGTTCAGAATAAAAACAGAATAAAAGTGAGCTCCTTAATGTTGGTGAGCATCTGTGGTCAAAATTAAATATTTGTATGTTCAGTCACTGTAAATTAGTTCTAGTTTTAATGTAGTGCCAAGTTAATGCTAAAATAACCGTTAGACAGTGGTTTTATTTATTTTAGTTGTGTCCAAGCGCGCTCCGTTCAAGGTGCCCTGCTTCATGCCCTGTGCTTCCAGAATAAACTCCAGACCAACACAGTTCTGCATTCAATAAGGGGTTATTGATGAGGTACAGGCAGATAAGTATTTTTATTATTTAATTGATTTTATTTATTTTTTTTATAAAAATCCTCACTTTAATTTGTGGACATCTGTTTTAAGTTTTTATTGATCATAATTTATATGACTGGGTAATTTTAATGATGCAATTCAGGGAATACTGTATTGAAGGATATTGTAGCACGAGTGCCATCTGGGAACCTTGGGGTTGCGCGGCAGCAGGCCTAAGCGCTGCTGTGGCTGTTTTTGTGTGGCAGTGTGGTATCAGTTTTATCTCTGAACCTTCAGCCTTTGTTGCTCCTCAAGTTGAATTGTACCACTGCTTTTGTGTTTTGCATCATTTTTATGTACTAAGACCCTCCACAATATATTTCTCATTCAGGTTTTGTCTCATTTGACTTGGCCTGTGATGTTGAAATCCCTATTAAAGATTCACAGTTAAGAGTTTCACTTCAAACATATTTTATATGACATATATGTTTTCATGGAAAACTTTTGAAACCTCTAGCTGACAATTACAAACTACACATTGTATGTGCTTTTCATATGTGTCTGCTGGCAATATTGCATCAATGGATAAGCCTTGTAACCTTGATAAAAATAAATGCAATGACTACACTGGTGCACTTTAACATAAAGACATGTGAAATTAAGACATTTCACAAATTCATTCCCTTGCTATGGACTGGTGTACTCAGCATAGCATGGAATCCTGCGGTGCTAGTGTTGGTTGCAGACCACAGTGATGCTGCCTTACAATATTTGCTTATCAATAGAGCATGATTATAGTTTAACAAATGTAACTACAATTCACTTTTACATCCTGTTAAAATATGGTAAACTGAAAGGTGTTGCCAGGGGGGCTGGTTAAATATTCAACATTTATTTAATCGGCCATTTAATTTTGAACATTACAAAAAAAGCAGGGGAATTCAGGGGGCTGTAGGGTAATCGAAAAAATCCTTGGCTGGGTTTTATGGAGGCAAACAAGTCTGGTACAACAGATTCTTTACTGTGTTTTTATATTTTCAAGTAGTTTTGCAGTTTTGAAATGAGTTTGCATTCATGTGCACATCTGCTTAACAAAATGAATGACTGCCACAATAAGTGGCAACTAAATGAAGTAAATCTTGGACTGTTTAGCATGCATTTACTGTGCAGATAGATGTAATAGATGGGTGCTTGTAATAAAATCGATACATTAATTCCTAATGGATTTATTTATAAAGGTGATTGTCTTTCTGCAACAGAAAATGGGACAAAAAAATAAAAAATGTGCAGAAGATTGCCAATTAAATTTGCAAGCGTCAAAGAGCAGTAATTTTTGTCATAAATTAGGAAATTTGTTAAAAATTAATTTTTGTTATTTCAAAGAAGGAGTTGAAATGTCTGATTAGCATTAGTAAAAATCCAAAATGGTACCATAGCAACAGAAAAGAGTCTTTCTTCGATTACTTTTTGTTTAAATTTAAATGCCACTCCTGTATTCCATACACATTTCAGTGACATAAAAGACCCAAAAATGGATGACTCCACAATGTTTTAATTGCTATGAACCTTGATAACAGTACAAGTAGAAATACTGATAGATGCAGGGATGTTAAAAATGTGGTTCTTTCTAGTATGGGGCATATTTCAAGATGCCCATTCCTCACTGTTTAATCTGTTCAGTAAAATCACCCCATTTGGCAAATTCCCTTTCTGAGGGTGTTGAATTACCATTATTTCTTATGATAAAATATAATAGGTTCCTAGATTCACCTGGAAAAAATTAATTGAAATACTAAACATTTCAAATCACAATTTTATTTCTCTTTTGACTTGTAATGATATATACACTGAGAACATGGAGTTAGAAATTTTTGAAGATACAAATATTTCCTATTTCTTTTTTTTTTTTTTTTGGGCAATACAGTGACACACGAGTAGTACTGCTGCCTCAAAGTGTCGGTTATTATGGATGTGAAGCCAGCTTGTGTGGCGTTTGCATGGACTTCTCATGTCTGTGTGTGTTTCCTCTGGGTGCTCTGAATCCCCCACCCAGAGTCCAAAGACATGTTTCAGGCTGATGGGTCACTAAATTTCACTGTGTTTGTGCAAGTGTGAGGAAGAGGGAGAGAGACTGTGATCACATTCATAGCCCAATACCTACCGCCACAGCTCTGATCAGGATCAAACGGTTAACAATAATGTATTTATTTATTTTTATGTGTGTTTGCTTCTCGATTCTGCTTTCTGAAATATCTGTCTTGTTTCCACTTGTTACTTTAGTTGGCAAAAAAACGTTTGCTGATTGAAATGGCTCTTTTTGGAATTATATCCGAGAGCTTAACAAAAAATACCATGCAAACAAATACAAATATGTGTCTCTTATTACACTCTGATTCGATTGTAAACTAAAAGTGACTAGAAGCTAAGAAAAACTGCATGTTTGTTACGAATGGGTTCCATCCTTGTAACCAGTTTTGTTGTTGTCAGTAGCAAATGAAATCCATTCATTTCAATCTATTCATTTATTTTCAAATGTTTTAATTAATTTTCCTGATGTTATTTTATGCTACAGTCCTATATGACCTGATGTGCAAGGGAAACATGTCACCATTTTTCATGTATAAAGCAGAATACTTCATACTGAATGGAAGGTTACGGAAATTACTTTTTTTTTTTTCCCCAGTCATTTTAAAGTAGGCTTAAAATTAATGTTGTGTCAAGTTAATAAAAGATAAAATAAATTCCTGCAATGGGCTGGCATCCCATCCACAGAGTTCTCTATCTCATGTCTGGTGCTTTCACGATAGAGGAACATTGAGAGCCTGTATTATATGAGCTGTTTGTGAACGTTGAAACGGACCAGGTGATACAGTGATGTAAATAAATAATAGATAAAATATCCATTATGGGACTAAAAGGGTCACATAGCAAAAATGTTGTTGTACTGAATAATAAGCTTCTTCTTCTTTAAAACTGTGTATTTTCATACTCTTCGAGACCTTGATATACTAGTGCTGAGTTTATTACTGAATGTGTTGTTACATGTGTTCTTTGAAAGTGCACGCGCATGTGTATTATTTATCTGTTAAGCTGTGAATCATATTGTGAAAGAAAGCAGTGATTACAAAGCAGGAAACTGGGTGTGTAAGAAGTGTATTGATTTATAGAAATGCAATCTTAAGTAAATCTTAAGTTACTAATGTAGGAACAATTGTATGCCTAATTCTAATGATAGTAATTGTTTTACTTTTTCCCCTATATTTTCAGGTGTTTACCGTCAATGGAGTATTTGCATATTGAATATAAGGTCCTCCCTTGCATGCAGAAGAAAGCAAGAAAAGAAAGCTGACTGGGATGTTCTCGTGCACATCACAGTGAGAGAGGAAAGAAAAAAACCCCGGAATTGCAGAATGATAAACAGAAGACACATTAGAAGAGAGTAGTGGGTTAAAGGAATCAACGGGACACAAAGATAAAATACAAAAGGGAATATATTTTTGATATATCCAACTGGAAAAAGAAAAAAAAAATTGGAAAAACAAAAGCGGATTGATTGGGGACCAAAGAATCACTTTTCTTTTTTTCATAATGTAACAGTGAGGAAAAAGCAAAATTAAAATGCCACTTATAAAGCCAGTATTAAAAAAGTACAAAAAACAAGGACAGGCACTCATTAAGAACAAATGGGAAAAAATAGAAACTAAGAATTATTGAACTTGAAGTACATATTTCTCTGAACAAACGAATGTCAATTTTCTAAGTATTTTGTCACTGTAGAGCAAAGCTTAAGCTTGAAATGTCAATTGTGCTATATATTGTACAATACTGCTGCTAAGGCCTTTGGAAGAGGTTTTTTCTTGATTCCTAAGTACAGCTGTGATATCTGAAGCATTACAGTGACAAAAATGGTTGCAAAAACAATTGTAGTCTTATTGCTGTGTAACTAAGTTTAGTTTGTTTCAGTTTGGTTAGTACTTACCTAAGGTAGCTTTGCTTTACGTTTATCTTCGGTGCAGATACATTTAAACGTTCACATTTGCTAACTTCTAGTGCCAAACTGCTATGTCTGCTTTGTGATAATTGCAGTATCTATATTTTCTATTCAAATGTTACTGAAATCTGTGTAACTGGCAGCCTGTTTATATTTCCTTTACAATTTGGAATTCAGTGCTCTAGTTATACTTGGCTGAAAGGAGCAAGGAACTGCAGCTGCATACCTTGAAGACTTTTTTTCTTTCTGGTCAGGTCTTCAATCACCTGTCTGCCTCGGCTGTAGCAAATTAAAAATTTTGCTCTTACGACTGCGGGAATTACACCTGCTTCAGCCGCACCTGTGACTATGGCAGACTTCTTGTGCTTGTGACCTCTGCTTCGTGCAGTTCTGCCCTCAATTGCTATTATAGACTTTTTGTATTATTCCAGTGTTCCAGGAGTGTCCCCACCACAGTGTCGGTGCTGTGCTCTTTTTCAACGTTGACACCGAAGAAGGAAGTGATTTACACACTGATTTATTCAGTATAGTGGGAGAAGATGCAAAATTTTCGTGATGGATCTGCTCCTCATCCTGGATTTGCTGTTGGGATTGACGGAGGCAGTGGGTCCTCCTCTTACCCATCGCGATCGTTAGACCCTCAGAGCTCCCCAAGAATGTCTGAAGAATATGTGGCAGCACAAAACCAACATCATAACTCTCAGGCACAAAGCCAGCATCCTCACAGTATGATGCCCCTTCACATCAGCCAGGCAGCCTTCATGCAGGGTTATGGGGCAAGAAGCCGAGTGTGTGGAAGCGGGGAAGTGTTCCCAAGTGACTCGAAACATGCTGATGGTAACATCATCAATAACCCTTACAGGAAAGAAATGATGGATTATTATTTTTCTGCAAGTAGTAAGGAAGGAAACAGAAGAGGAAGCCAAGGATTCAGTTACGGGATGGGTTTGGGTTTTTCAAATCTGGATGGTCAAGTGCCTCACTCATACCGACCTGGTAGAAATTCAGGTTCTGCTTCTGGGATGTCTCGCTATCAGATGGACTATGGCACTGCAGCCGGGTCTGGTAGTGGCAACAACAGTAGCAGTAGTGTTGGAACCTTTTCTCCGTCTAACCAGTACAGTTTAGGTCAGAATTCCCCAATCCCAACAGCTGTAGGACCTCAGGTGCGCTTGTGCCATCAGGTCCGAAATTATTCCTCACATCAAACCGTACACCAAGGGCAGCACCAAAGGGGTTATGGCCTCTCTGGTCACAGACTGCCTCATTCTTTTTCGCACTACCCTCCAAATGGATCCACAGGGTCAGGAGGTGTCTATAATTCTTCTCCGCAAAGATACCATAGTGGGAGAAACAGTTTTGACTACAAAATGAACAGTTCTGTTCATGCCAGTTCAAATTCCAGTCCTAACACTAGTTTAGCCAGTACAAATAACATACGGCAGTTTGAAAGTGTGGGTCAGAATTATCCCGCTTCTGATTATGTGTACAATTCCCAGCCATCTCATTTACACCAGAACCATCCTGTCCATCCTAATCAAAGTCATCAGCAAAATTTGGCACCAAGCTATGAGACAGCTCAGAAAATGCATCCCTCCACTTTGCTACACCAGCCGGGGCTTCCTTACCCTAAACACCCCTCATCGTCCAAGTCTTCCTCCATAAATCTCTCTATACCTCAGTTCCCATCACAAGAAATGCAGAAGTCTCCAATGCCTTCTCAGTTTCATCCGAACTTTAGTCCAATCTCTAACCCCTCTCCAGCTGCCTCTGTGGTCCAGTCACCCAGCTGTAGTTCATCCCCATCTCCACTGATGGGTACTGCCGAAGGACCCGGAAGCTCTGCTGGACCCTCCGTACATCCAGCTCATCCTCCTGTTCTGAAGTCACGAGGCAGCCACAGTCACAATCGTCTAGCGCAGGTGATGCCTCAGCTGAGCCCTACACTCAGCTGTAACAGCAGCAGCAGCAGTTGTGGAAGCAGCAGTGGCAATGTTAACACTGCCGGTTTGGGCTCCAATCCAGGTAGCAGTCACTCTCAGTCACAAATGGGAGTAGGAGCTAAGGGTGGGATAAGTGATGAGCACCCATCTTCTTCCCTCTACCCATCTTCCTCGCATGATAAAGTAAGCCTAGGCCCTGAGAATAATAGCCTAAATGCTTTAACTACACAAGTGGCTAATTTACCGAATACTGTGCAACACGTGTTGCTCTCAGATTCTGTTGTCTCACGCAAGAGAAGCAAAGAGAGTGGACCTCAGAATCAAGGCCAGCAGCCAGGGCATTCTGTTCCTTCAAGACAGCAGAGAAACAAAGTCATGAATGTTGCCTGTAGCACAGCTGCCAAAACGGAAGGAGCTAAAAGCAAAATTGATAACGGGAGAACCGATTCTGCAGTTGGAACAGATGAGGACTCCTCTCAGGTGTTGGAGAGAACAACGAGGAGTGCTGAAGCTGAGGAGCAATTTTCAGAAAGGCAAGGGGACAATGTGGTGAGAAGTTTAAGCAGAATGGACAGTGTGACTGAATCAGTTGATCTGTACCCTCCATCTCGACTGAATCAATCTGACGTCAAATCCCAAAGTGAGCAGACGTGTCAGGATTCACCCAGTAATCTAAATATGGGGACATCCACACCATGCAAAATGTCGTCTCCTCAGCAGAAAAGTGGCCTGAGAGACGATTGTTCTGTTACACCTTCTTCTGCCATTTGCCTCGTTCCATCAGTGGAACCCATTGCGGTCCATTCACCAACAGTATCTTCCCCAGCTTCTCCTGCTTCTTTTCCGGTAATTTCTTCACATAAGACTAATGACAAATCAGATGTTTCTCAAGCGCATTCTAATAATGACCCCGAAGAGCTGCAACGTGAGCAGCTGAGCAATAAAATTAAAACGGAGATGGAGGAGGAGTGTACGTCACCTGTGGCAACAGTAGATATTTTCCAGAAAGAAAAGAGCCTTGGAACAGAAGAAGTGCAAAGCAAGCACAAGGAGCTGAGAGAATGGGAGCATGCTAAGTCTTCCATGAAAGAAAAGAAGATTGAGGAAGATAGGTGTGAAAATATGGAAAATTCTGCGGAATTAGTGAGAAAACTGAGTTCTAAAGAACCCAGCATGGCTGGAGGGATTGGAGTAATTGTCTCAGCCCATTTAGAAGTGACTCAGCCCAAGACGGTTCCAGAGCAGACAGAACTATCACCTGAATCTGATCAAAATAATAATGCTGGAAACTGTAGCTCTTACCCAAAAGATGACTCTCACCCTGACTCTTCCCTCACAGCTTCTGGCATTCAAAATGGAGAAGGTGAAGGAACTTCGACTGCAGCCTCTTCGAATCATGGTTCAAAATTTCCTTCTGAATCAACCTTTGAGCACTGGGAGTCTCTTCGTCTGCCTCGTTCTGACATTCAGAAAACTCTTTATGAATCAAAGGGTGGTGAGATGAATTTAAAAACTAGTGGGCGACTTGCAACATGTAAAGGAGGAATAGGAACAAATCAGCGGTATCAAGATTATTATCAGCATCAGTCGCATTACAGCTCTGCAGTACGAAAAATGTCAGACACTAAAGGTCAAGATAGAACGGGGCATGATTTTAATGCTCATCTGCAACAGCCGTTCCCAAGTCTTTTGCAAGAAGTTCTTCAGGGATATCACACAGATAAACGCTATGGACGTCATGACAGAATGCCTCAGCAATTGCTATCCCCTAATACTCACCATTGCTCCCAATACAGACATCCACAATCTGTAATGGAACATTTGAGACCCCATGCTATGGCCATCCATACTACAGTGAGTATGGAACAACACATCTCATCTCAAATGTCAGCCCCTCAAAAACAGTACCTACAAAAAGAGAGACATGAAAGTGATGTTTGCATGGGGCAAGATCCTGCTGTTCAGTCCTGGGATGGTGTTGGTGTAGGACCAAAACGAACTCAATGGGGTTCCTTGGAGAGTAAGAGCAAAATGGGACGCCATACTCCCTCCACCATGCAACAGTCCTCAGACATGCCCCAATCCAAACATATCAGCCTAACTGACTATTCTGTTCCCCCAAGGAAATTGTCCTTGAATCAGTCTACTCCCACTTCTGCAGTACAGCAGCTGCTATTGCAGGAGTCTGAAGAAACTTGTGACAAGGAAGCATCAGTAAGACTGATGAAACCTCAGAACTTATCTTTTTCTGGGCGTCATTCAGTCATCTGTGACATTTCACCGCCTGATGCTGTGACAACTGAAGGTGAGCAGGACATGGAAAAACAAATGGAGAGACGGAACTCTGAGCCAGAAGCTCCGGTTATTCAGCAGCCTGTAACTTCTTCTTCTGAAGTGTTAGAGCAAGGGGGCAATAAAAAAGAACGGATTTTAAAAAGGGAAGTAAAGCAAGAAGAGACCAACCATGAAATAAAGGAAGTCACTGATGTTGAAATATTTGATTTGAACCCCTCAAAACAAATAGCCTCTGAAGACCACGCCCGATCTCCCGAACCACCTGAGAGAAATTTGAACTTCCAGAGGATTCACAGTGACGAGAAAGATAATTTGACTGACATGCTCCCTTTCAAACCTCAACAAGTCACCCAACATTTATTCTCTAATTCTAAAGCTCCGTCGTCACCAAATCCATCGAGGTTTCAATCCTTCTTTGAAGATTCAGCTGACTACAACCACCCTGCTAAAATTTCTGGATTTTCTTTTGAACAAGCAACAAAGGACACAACTAACAAAATTAAAAACACTCATCACCTCTCCCAACAACATCATGTAACATCTCCTCGTGCACAAAGCCCTCAGTCCACAAACAAATTACAAATGTATCCTTCCTCCCGTTCTGTCCAGTACCCTCGTAATGTAGACGACTGGAGAGCTCCAAGCAACAATCAGCCATCATCCATGGACCTTCTCTACCCAACTGCCAGTCAACACCTAAACTCTTCAGAAATTGCAGTACAAACTAGTATGGTTGCTAACCACCAACAGTTGCCTTCCATACCTTCCCATGGTGATTACTATGACAAAATGTGGAATATGTCACTGTCTGAAAAAGTTTCTCAAGAGGCAGTAGACAGACAAACTGACAGAAGACAGCAGCAGCCTACTTCTGCGCTACCTCCTGAGTCAGGTGCTACTCACTTGACACCACCAGCAAGCCTGAAACAATTAGATTCAAAGTCCTCAAGGGGCGAACAAGAAAACATTTCCAAATCTTTTCATCCGGCGACTGGTAATGGAAGCAACGGTGGTGGTGGTAATAGTGCAGGGACCCATGGTAAAACTAGAGCAGGAGGTTCTGGGGATACAAACCCCTTAATGATGAGAAGGAAGATCCGTTCTTTCATCTCACCAATTCCAGCAAAAAGGCAGCACCAAGATGCATTCCAGCAGCAACGAGGAGCACCTGTTCAGCATTCTAGCTCTGTATCCAGTCATAATGTTCCAACTCATTCCTCCACTGCAGGCGCAGCTCATTTCGGTCCATCCAGTCCAAGAATGCCATCGGCTGTATCTGCACAAGTTGACTCATCGGTGTCTCCAACATCTTCTCTTGCCAAAACAAAAATTCTTCCACAGAGGAAAGGCAGAGGTCTCAAATTGGAGGCAATAGTGCAAAAAATTACGCCTAACATTAAAAAAACAGCTAGTAACACCAGTGTTAGTAACGCAGATTCATCCCCGAATCATCTGTCAAACTTGTCTCACACTATGATGGCTTCTTACAACCCTCACATTCAGGACCTTGACTCTGCCGATGAGGGAAATTTCACAAGAATCGGAGCTCGTTCTGGAAATTGCCTGCCTTACATGAGTGATGGGCTCTCCTTAGATGACATGATGGTATATCATGGTGCTGAGGAGACCAGGCCTCCAGGAGCTGCTGCCTATCCACATAATCCTCATCAAGAGCCACACATCCTTAAACGTGCTGTAATGGGAAACATGAGCAGGAGTGCTATCAAGGATTTGGAGCCAGAATTAGACTTTGCCTTAGGGGTGTCCAGAACTCCAAAAACAGAAAGAGACTGCACTGGAGAGAGGATTAAGGATGATTTAAGGATGACTCCTGATTTTCCTCTTCTAGGACCTTTACCCCCACCCCCACCATTGCCTTGTCCTGTGCAGGCCTCTCCACCTCCTTCATCCTCTGGGTTAGCAGACATCCAGCATTTCGAAACTACTTATATGCAACTAGAGACACGAAAAGGTGAACACACAGCAGCTACCCTTTTGAGACAAAAGCTTGAAGAGAGCGGGATGGGACTTGGTATGGATAATTATGGAAGAAGGGATTACCTTGGTAATAAGTCACCCCACCATAACCAGAGCCTAGGCCACTGCCTACTAAGTAGTCCTTCACACTCCCATTTGCCACCTCATCATCAACATTCTTCTGCTGGGAGCACAATGACAGGCCAACAGTTTATAGAACCGAAACTTGAGAATGCCGTGCCAAAAGGCTATTTTCCATCTGGGAAGAAAAAAGGACGCCCAGTCGGTAGTGTGAATAAACAAAAGCGGACCCAAACCCTGCCTCAGAATTTGCCTGTTAATGCTCTGCCTGTTTCCCACCCATCTATGCCAGCTCCTACTTTTACATCTCCAGTGGAGACTCAAACTCCCAACAGTACAAGTTTACTCCCTGCTGACTCAGTGGAGTCTGCAAAAATACCTGCTACCTCTGCTTCTCCTCCTGCTCACAACAATGAAGAAGCAAAAAAAGAAGACATCAAAGTTGAAGAGACAAAACCTGAACCCGAAGCAAAACCTCGTAGACAAAGACGAAGAAAAAGGGAAGATGGTCAAGTAGAAGATGTAAGGATAAGACAAAGACAGAGAAGAGGAGGTGCAGTAGAGGTTTTGGGTAAGGAGGAAGCTGATGCTGATATAGGAAGTGGAAAAATCTGCAGCAGTGGGGTTTTCTCATCTTACAGAAAATCTGTTTTTGGTCCCTACATACATGTGGAGAGAAGGGTGGAGGAGATTGGGAATGTGTGCACCATTGTGAATGGAGAAGATGAGAAGAAGAAGATTGACATCACAACAGAACATAAGGTAGGCAGATGTACAGGGAAAGATGTGGGTGGAGCAGCTGGTATTCTCTCGGTCTCAATCCTTTCTTCTGAACTTGTCGGGAGAGATGGAGAAAAAGATAAAGTGAAAGAGAAGAGAAATGCAGAAAACTTAGCACCTGTCCTTATTCAGTCTAGCCCAACAGGCAAGACCCTTCCCTCCTCTGGATATGTGCTCTTAGGACCTGCAATGACTGATTCGGACACAAGTGGCCATCTCTTGTGCTGCTTATGCAAAAAGTGGGCCAACTACAAAGATTTGGGGGACCTCTATGGACCCTATTATCCTCCTGATTATTCTGCAAAGCTTCCCAAGAACCCACCAGTGACCAGACAGAATCAGGGAACTATGAAGCTGAGCACTGCAGGCATAGACATAGAAGCAACTACAGCTGAATCGTCTAAGCAACAAAAGTTTCTGACAGAGGTCCAGACCCATACACCTGTAGTAGACTGTAATTCTCCAGCAGGAAAAGGTGGAGACCCTTCCAGTGCTGCTACTGAGACTGAAAAATCATCTCCAGTGGATGAACTGGCTATGCCAGGTAACACAGACACAAATGGGGACACAGAGGAAGGAAAAAATAGTTGGGACCTGACATCTGAACTGACCAGCACGGATATGAAGTTGATTCCAGTAGATTTGATCAACCCTGAACAACCTCTGCAGAGTCTACAACAACCAATAGAGGATTCTCAGAAAAGACCTCAACACAGGAAGTTAACATCACACCCACGTTTCAAAAGGCGACACAAATCAAATGAAGACTTGCCCAAAACCGGATCCACCAACAACAAGGCCTTACTGCCCTTTCAGCCCCCGCCACCTCTTCAGCTCATTAACCAAGACCCCACTGATCTTTCAGGAGTCCTGCCCCTGCTCCCTCAGGTCCCCCTAGATGCTGAAGAGCTGTGGGTGCACGAGGGATGTATAGTCTGGACCAGTGGGGTGTATTTGGTCAACGGAAGGCTGTATGGACTGCAGGAGGCTCTAGATGGTACCAGAGACACCGTGAGTTTTTTTTTGTGTGTGTGTGTGTGTGTGTGTGTGTTTCAAGATGATTTATTTTGATGTGAAACATTAAAAGTTATCTTTTAATTTTAAAATGTAACTATCTGCCTTATTTTGAACTGCATCAGTATAATTATATTATTTGCAACAATCTTTCTCTCCAAAGACAGTAGTTTCTCTATACAGTCAACTCGCGATTTACACGAGGGTTGGGTTTCAGAAGAGGATGCATAATGTGGAGATAGTGTAATGCATACATATTTTTCCCCATAACATATATTAGCTTCATTGTTCCAGAAATGCATAAGCAGTCCATGTGCGCTTAATTTACCCCATTTTTATGCTACTAAAGCATAAAGAAAACACCAATAATAAACACAATATAGTAATACAAATAATAGCATTGTATGCTATTATTATTCTTACCATTCTGAGTACTCAAAGGAGCACAAACTTTCACACTTAATTGTATTTTTCAGGTTTATCATGAATTGCACACATTGTGCTCTCATTCATGCCCAATGCTTAATCTATTATTTTTGTTATGCAAGCTGTCAATTCATTGTTCTCATACAAGTTTTGAAGAACATTTGTACTACTCACACCTTTGCTTGAGTCATGTTGTCACATAGTAATTCCCGCAATTCGGTTCACGTAATTTTGAGAAATACCCTTATTTTGAGACATTTTTTGTAAAACATGTTATGCTGACATTGCTTTATCCGAAAAAGGCGTCATTCGCGGCTTGACTGTATTTGGCTTATTGATTGTGTAACTTATTTACATGCAGTTTATGTGCATGTCGCTCAAATTTGCACCATTACTTTGTGTGACTACCTTTTGCATTTCTTTGACTGACTGTCCATGAGAATTACAGCCAGTGAGCAGTGTAGGTTGTGACAATCCCCTCTCTTTCTCTCTCTCTCTCCACCTAGTGCTGTTCTTACTGTGAAGAAGCAGGTTCAACTCTTGGTTGCTACAGCAAAGGCTGCACCCTGAAATATCACTATCATTGTGCACTGGATGCAGGTCAGTGTGTTTTCTCCCAAGGGAAATTTTCCACATCTTTTCCATTGGCGACAATATACAGTATTAGGACTTCATTCCTGCAGTGTCTGTGTGGGCTTACTGTGTATATATTTACATTTATTCATTTATTCAAATCGGCATATGACTCGGAGTGAACAAAGTGCATTTCACAACAAATTGGGGTGGAACTGGTGAAGCACTCTTGCTGAGTTAAAGGGAGTGATCAGGTCAAGTAGGTATTTGACAGATCCTTTGACTGTATTGTGGGACATAACAAGAGTGTTGAACTTGACAATGACAATAATAGGAGGCTAATGGTGAGAGATGAGAAGGAGAGATACATGGGAACACTTTGTCAAGTTTGTGCTGGAAGATTCTGGATCAGCTGGTAGGCCAGATAGGAGTGAGCTGCTGTAACCAGGAACTGTGTAGAGTGTGCTGGGAGATATAAGCAGGACTTCTGAATGTTATACAGGATATAGCTGCAGAATCAGGCTGTGGCTTCAGTTTGTGCTGGGAAAAGCAGAGACTTGCATCTATTGTTACTCTCAACTCTTGACCAATGGAGTGGATGAGATGCTATAAAGGTGCTGACAGGTATCAGGGATTGGCCTGCTGGAAGATAAGAGGATCTCGGTATCTCAATACCTGGCAGATGGAGAATAAAAAGTAGAAGAGCTGAGCATATTCTCTGTGATGGCGGTTAGCTGTTAGCAGGCGATGTAGTCGAAGTAAAGTAGGTGGCGAGGGGCTTCTTCCTTTGAGTCGGCGGGTAGAAAGAGCGGTGAGGGTGAGGACGCTGAGGTAAAGGGTCGGTAATGTGAGAAGCGGCAGGGTGGCGTAGTGGTGCGTGCGGTAATGGAGGGGAGCAGCTCCGGGACGCCTGAGCCGCGGTTGAGCCTTCTGGAGGTGTCGTGGGCATAATTCGACGAAACGCCGACGAAAGAAGGTGCCCACTTGATAACCCCGATGAGATGACGTGCCATTGCTGCGCCACACCATGGTTGGCATTATGGTTGGTGGACGCTAGTTAGCTGGTGAGTAGCGGATGGTAAGCGTGGGGGGGGTTAGGACGGGTTAGATAGGTGTCAGGATCCCATTTATAAATCAAGCTCCTGGTATTTAGCACTGTGTGTGTTATATGAACCTGTGAAGCAGTGATAGGAGAATCCAGAAGAGGCAACGTCAGAGCCAAGGGAGTAGTGTAGATGGCTGAGAGTAAGGGGCATGGCACTAAGCCCTGTGGAACACCAGTTAAAAGAGAGACATGCCAAACCAGTAGGTAAGGTCTATCCAGGCTGTTATTGAGAGGAAATTATTATACGGTGGTTGATGGAGAAGTTAGAGAATGAGTATCAAGGAAAGAAGACACTGCAGAGAAGGCAGTCTCTATGGAATGGTTAAGGTTAAATTCAGACTGACATCCATCAAAGAGATCATTGTGGGAGACTGGTCTGTAATTTTGAACTAAGCTTGGGTCCAGAGAAGGTTTCTTTAGTAGTAGTAAGATATGGGCCACTTTAAATGAAGATGGGTATCAGACAGAGGAAAGTGAGAAATTAAGGACTGTGGAAACAAAAGGAATGAGTTGTGGGGAAATTGACTGTAAGTGAGGGATGGAATTAAGGGAGCATGTGGTGGAGCAGGAGGTTATAGATTTCATTCTGGGGGCTGAAATGCAGAGAACATGAGTTTGCGGGGACTCCTGGCATGAATGGGGTCGGTTGGGGGGTGGGTGACAATAACCTGTTGATGATGGGATTGACTTCTTTAGTAAAGAATGAGGCAAAGTCATTAGCACTGAAAAGGGAGGGGACAGACAAATATGTTGAAAGTTTTGTTGGCCTAGGGCTGCAGTGTATTATGAAATAAACTAATATTAGCTGAGAAAACGGCAGAGTAAAAGGATATAAGGAGCTCTTTTTAAGCTGTCTGACTTTTAGATGTTTAAAATGTGTAGTTCTGTATTTAATTAATGCATCTTTTTGCTTTTCTTGTTCTACCACAAGAGTGCTCTCTGAACGAAGAAAACTTCTCATTACGATGTCCAAAGCACAAGGTAGGAATGAAGTTTGTGATAGCAGTAGTCGAAGATGGACAGAATCTTTGCTTCAGTTGGTGAAAATAGTGCTGTTCATTGATTGTTTTATTTGTCAAACCTAGAGGAGGAGGGACTGGAACAAATGCTGGTCAGTTTAAATACAAAGGAGACTGCACTTACTCGTACCGCTGCCTGTGGTTAACCATTGGGCATAGTGGCCTGGAGCCTTTCTCTGAGACACAGAGTGCAGGGGCAGCCAATTGGACACCCTGGAGAGGACATCACTCCATCACAGGGTTGCTACCCACACACACACACACACACACACACACACACACACACACACAAAGAGTCTGAAAAGGCATCAGTTAATAATTTATCTATTTGCCTTGCACAATTTTTTTTTCCTCCCTCATTTTACTTGCTGTGGGTCACACAGCGCTTCTCAAGAAACAATGGGAGAAAGAACTACAATGTTCTTCAAAGGAAGGCTGTGGCAACATGCCTCAAGCAGACATATTACTTGGAGGTGCTAATGAAGACCCAAGAAACTCTGGCCAGCACATCTCATTTTGGGATTTTTTTTTTTTTTTTTTTTTTTAGTTGTAAGGAAGCTCACTTGCATGGCCGTGGTACCCGTCTGATTTCAGTTTCCATATCGTGGTCAGCCCACCACTGCCATGGAACAGGGTGATAGTTTTAAACCTGCCCCTCCGTGCAGTGCAGTATTCACACGGCGGTATGCTTGTTGTCAAATTCTCAAACATTTCTCCTCGTTCCCCTTTCGGCAGTTCCCGCAGAATGTTAAACCAGCTAAGGTCATGTACCCAGAACAACCAGGCAGAGGCTGAGGGTGACTGTGTGGTGAAGAGAAGAAACACCAACTGGGACCGGTGAGTCAGAGACTGAAAATAGGGCTGTGTAGTTACCAATGAAGCTGTGTCTCCCTTAGCCTTAAGGGATTTGTGTCCTCCTGAGAACCTTTGAACAATCTTAATGATTTTTGTCTCAAAACCATTTTAATATACTGTGGCTGTACTGCACATTTGATTTGGATTTTCTCATTTTGTTGTTTCTTAGGTTGAGTAATAAAGGCTCAAGATAGAGGAATGAAGAAAATTGGAATTTATTTTAGCGTTAATGAACAAGAAAGACTTTTTCTACCGAGCAAAAAAGAAAAACTTTTTAAGCAGAATTTTCTGTTGTTAGTTGGGAAAATGTGTAAAAAAAAAAAAAAACGAATGGGGGAAAAAATGATAAATAACATCAAAGAAGATGCTACAGCGGGACTGAGGGAAGGCAAACAAACTGGACCAATAAGAAAATCTGAGCCAACCCTTCGGACTGAGAGCATAAAGAAACTGATAAAAGAGACTTTCTTTCTCTTAAATAAGCTTTGAATTTGTGGAGAAACTGTTGAGCTGTCTCGCCTTTCTTCTTACCATTACTGTTATTTTATCTCTCTTTTTTAAACCTAAAGCTTAGCGTGAGGAAGCACGGATGGAAAGGGGGAGTGGAGCGGGGGATTGTGAGCAAGTGTTGGAGAGGACATCAAGACGTAGTGAAAAGCTGAACGTGGTGCTAAAAGAGAAAGGGCCAATATGTTATCTACTATTATCATCATCATTATGACTTTTACTATCGTTATTATGATTTTCATTGTTATTGACATCAAGACATTCTAGAATTGAATGGCAGCATCTCAATTTGGAATTCATACACTACAAAAAATGTAAATGTCTTATTAATATGAAATATCTGTTATGTCACCTAATGCCTGGTAGGAAGATTCAATAACATGACGGTTTGGGCTGCCGCAAAGGCGCCACTGCCTTGGCATATGAACGCCTGTTGCCTTTCATTTGTGTGTGAGTGTAATTAGGTTCACCTGTATACGTGTGGGAACGCGGGTGTGTACGCGTGCGCAAATGGCCATCTATCTTCAGTCCTTTGAAAGTGTTCTTATTTCGCATTCCAGTTTTGCAGAGCAGACACAAACAACATATGTACAGACTTTTCGAAAGATAATCCGAGTGAAAGATGCAGCAATGCAAATGACAATATTGACCCTATGGGTGCCTGAGTGAGTGAGCCCAAGATTTAAGTTTTAAAAATCCTTATTTCATGCAATGAACAGGTTCAGTAGACAAAAATGCAGAGGCATAAACATTTTTCCATCTTATAAAGGCATTGTTAATATAACACTGAAATGTAAACCGATCTGTCTGTTGCTGTCTTCATCATTTCTATTGTTTTTTTTTAATCCAGTAAAAGATGACAATATAGAGGGTTATTACAGCCTCCTGTAAATATGAATACGAATTATAAATATAATGGAAAAAATGCTAAATGTATGTGATTGGTTTTACTTTTAAACACTTGTCTACATTTGTCTTTCGAATTAAGGCAAAAAAATATGTCTGTATATATTATTGTCTGTGCAGATACCCTTCTCCCTCTGTCCTTCTGCAGCAAGGAGGACCCTCAGCCATCATCACTAACATGTTGCACGCTTGGAAGCAGGGGCGCACCTAAGGTGCTTGGTATGCGGGGCGGATCCTTTCTTTGGCAGCCCCTGACCCCCACACCCTACAGTGTATGGCAAAATAATTCATATTAATATCCATACATATCACCTAATCTAATGAATGGGAAAAGCATAGTCGCTGAATGATTTAGGTTGTGTTTTCTTTTACTGTATTTCTCCTACACAGACTCACATGTGTACACACTCATACACAATTATCACACCCACACAGACAGGAAAGAAACACTCCTATGTGTGCAGAGCTGGGAAGTTGTCAAATCGAGGAGTGGTGTACTGCATCGAAGCTCTGTTATGTGTGACAAAATTTGGCACAAATTTATATTTATAAACCTTAGTTCGTACACCCCAGAAACACACACGATCGTATGGGGCAGCAGTCAAAAGTCAAAAAAGTCAAAAGAGTTTATTTGTCGCGTACATGGTTACTGAGCATACCATGTAGCAATAGAACCGGTACTGGGGGTGGATAACCAAATGCTACACTTACACATACAATACATTACACAATACACATAAAAAATAACCCACCCCAGTTACTAAATCATCATTAGCACGACGAGAGCTAACATAATTCACCAAAGCACTTATAAAACATAACAGCACAAAAACTATGCGGCAAGGAATAACGGGAAGGGTCCATCATCCCTTCCCATCATCCCTCTTCAGTCTGTATGCTTACCGAGTAGAGAAAGCTGAAGGTTAGTCCCAGTATTGTAGTAATAATTTTATTCAATTAATAAAGACAAAAACTTTGTTTCCTGAATCACCCCTTATCAGAATATATTTATCAGTAAGATTAAGAATTTGTATTTGTTGTTATCTTTTTTGATAGTAGCCTTGACAACCGGGTCTTTGTAGAGCCTGAATGATCATTTTCCCTGTATTAGTCACCCAAAAACTTTCCTTGTAGAAATGATTTTTTTTTAAATTGCCTGCCAACAATCATTTCATTGTAGCCTTGGAACCCCCTTCTGCCTGGTACCCAGGGCGGGCTCCCACTCACCCCCTCTCCCATAGTACACCACTGCTTAGAAGTCCTCTTTACAATATAAGGAATCTAAAGAAAGATAACAATAGAATCTTTTTTTTTTTAGAAGAAGAAGTTACTTATGCTAACTTGGTCGTGGTCTAATTTCGGCCGTGTGATCGGCCATTGTTGGTTTTATGATCGCAGAATGTGTCTTACAAAACTATGGTGTTTAATTTCATGTAATGTTTTTCTCTGTCCTTTTTCTTCGCATTTGAGGTTATTGCATACATCCTATCTCTACTTTTTTCTGCCTGTCTCACGGGGCCAAACCCGAATTACTTAAATTCAACCCAGTCACAGCAGAACTCCATTACAGCCTTGGCATGTCTGTCACCAGCAGCTGAAGCTCAATCATTTCTACAGTAATGACCAGAAATCAGAAACACACACACACACAAAAATGCATTCCCCCAAAATATATATTTCCGAGATAAAGTGAAAGTGCATGTCATTAACATTTCGGTTTCGGGAGAGCAGCGCTGTTTGCTCGAGCCCGGAAAGGCGAGCTTGGTTTGTCGCGGCGAGAGGTAAGAGCCGGCTGTGAGGAATAAAAGCGGGTCGAAGGAAAGGGGCTCGTAGAAAATGGCAAGAGAAATGACATAAAAAGACTGCAGAAATAAAGTGATAAATGTGTGTGAAAACCTATAAGAGTGAGCAATTTGAAAAAAGCAGAAGGGAAAAATGACCTTGTCTTTTGATGGCCCTGAAGAAAGACTCTGGTAATGGGAAAGAAGGCAAATGTGTCAAGACTGAATGATGCATAATTTTTGGTTAAACACACTGCCGTCTTACACGGGATTTCCCATTAGCGGCAGCCGAAAAGCATCATTTCTCCACGCTGCAGCCGAGCTCCTCTAACAGTTGTCATTTCTTTCTCTCTGCTCTTCTCTCATTAAGAAGAGGGATCTCATGAGCCGCCATCCGACGCTCGGGTTCTGGCCGCGCTCTTCTTTCTCGCCAGAATTTTTGCGTCCTCTCGTAAAGAACGCAGAGAGAGGGACTGCGAAGCAGCCGCCTTCAGGCGTGTGAGTTAGCACCGGGTTACTGGATGGAACGGAATTATTACAGTAACTTCAGTCAGATTTTAATAACCGCAGGATGCATGATGAGGCAGGAGAATAAATAAATAAATATGCAATGATGCCTTTTGCAGCGAACATCGCACCTTGCGTCGACTTAATATTCCGCCACTTAACATTTGTATTGAAGCAATTTTTTTCTGATCTACTTCTTTTTATGGGATCCATTTTGCCTTTAAGACGGAACTGTAAATCTGAACAAAATGAACGGAATTTTTTTTTTTTTTTTGCATCGGTGCTTTTCCCAATAATCCGCAAAAACAAAAGCTCCTTCTGAGCACCAAATGGTCTCTTGTCTTGAGACGTTGCCAGCTCGAGACCCCCAGGATAATAAATGCCAGTTCCTCGGCACTCGCATTTACGTTTGCTTCCAGTCCGGCATCACGGTAAATTACTCTGTTATCCCAAATTACTGACACGTGTGGAAGCAGGTAGAGGCCCGGCTAATGTGTTCTCGGGTAAAGTCGAGCTGTTCTGTCGTACCCTTGAGAACGGCGCTTTAATTTGTTCCGGCGCGCATTCATCTCTGCAGCTAACATGTAAAGCTAAGCCAGAGCGTTTTTGTTTTTTCAGATTAAAGTATCAGCTAAGCGAGGTTAACAAGATTTATTCATTGAAATAATTCTTCCTCCAGATGTTGAAGTATATCTTTACATTTCAGCTTGTGCTTCATAAAGAGACTGTAGCATTTTAAAAAGTGCAGGTAAAAAATGTTGGAAGTTGATCCATGTGAATGAGGAAACCCACAAAGGGACCCTTCTTCAGTCTTCATTTCCCCTTAACATACACTTTGATGTACTATCTTGCTATATATCTTTTATTATAGTAATAATTATAATGTTCTCAGAACAATGAAGAATACATTTTAGAATTGATATTAAAAATCATTTCCATCTAAATGACATATTTCAGGTTTTTTTTTTATTCGATTCACTACTTTCATCGATACTTGCTCAATCATGTCGTGAACATTCTTAGACGTTTTCCAAACCCTTTGTTCAAAGTAAATAATATTTATTTTAATTACTTTTTACATTTTCTCACCTGGAAACACTTGGCTTTCACTGTATTTAAATGAAATTATTTTATACGTTAATGCCATGGTTAAGAACATTAATATTATGGTGGTCAGTTTCATTTGTTAAGTTAACTTGTTCCCTTTGACAAATTCATTCGTCCATTACCAGAAGCAGAGAGCGTGCGCACAGACACACAAAACATTCATTCGTTCACTCACACACGTACTAAGTTGAATTTAGGGTGACCAGCTCGCATAAAACATTTTAGTCTTTGGACTATGCGAGGAAACTGTGGCTCTCAGAAGACCCACAGCCCAGGAGCTGTGTGACATTAGCAGGACCTGCTGCACCATCATGCCACCAACCACAATGACAAGTAAGACCGTGAAGTGTAATTATGTGGTACATTCCACCGAAACCCTCTGAAATGAGGGTTGCTGTTTGGATTCATGGAAACCAGAGGTAACACTGCATTCTGTATAACCAAATTCTCACACAGGATTGCTACCGCCCTTGTGGTCAACGTACAAAATGCAGTCGGCCAGGCTCTCCGACCTTTCCGAAAGCCGGTTTTGTGCCACATTTCGTAAGGTGGGGTACAGAGAGCTCAAGTGTTGCTGCAGCCTCTCGTGGGATCCGAGGTGATTCTGACAAACTCCAAATCTTGGACCACATGTCAGTGCTGCTCTGTGTGCTGCTCACATGTGATAAGTTTTGTTCCTGTGAACTCGTGCACAGACCAGGTCACTGGCAAATACAGCTCCATCAGCACAGTCTCACTTACATTTTCTCTCCTTCTCCTCCAGGTGAAAGATGGAGCCTTTCGGGGCTTTCAAGTTCTGCAGTACTTCTGAACCTCTTGAGGCTCTAGGAACCCGCAGCGTGTTTATTTAAGGCTGGCAACACTGCGGCTCACTGTTCACGGACCTCCACCAGGCACAGACACTCAGTTCAGGTGGAACTGACTTGAAATCACTGCGTGCGTGTGTGTGTGTGTGTGCGCGCGCACGCAAAGGACAGAGGAGCCCTGTGATGAGCACACTGTTCAACACACATTCCACACTTTGTGCAGCAGTCTTGAATTCGGGTCTAAATCGACACACACCCTTGTCTGGCTAAGCAGTCATTTGAAACAAAAGGAAGCACAGCCTATGCAAAAAAAAAAAAAAAAAAAACGGCTCACAAGTGGATTTCATACATGTACAAAGGTATAAAAATATACTGCTGACTACTTTAAAGCGCAGCATATATAAAATATCTCTTTACAGAACGGAAGCAAAGCACTTTCTCTACCCATGTGCATAATTGCAAGCCTTGGAGGTTGTCTTGGAAACAGACTTGTGTCTTTACGAGCAGTTACATATTTTTTCTGCATGTGTGCTATGGTCATATTTCCCCCAAACAAAGCTGGATATGGAAGGAAATGGGCAGCTATTTCTGGCAGTCGGTGGAGTTGTGTTCTGCGCTGTGTAATTGGTTCCAACTGCGCTAAGGTCGAGCGCGGGGGGTTTCCAGCCACACAGAGGCACTGTGTAAAACTGAGGCTGCTCTCCTCCCCTAGCACATGGAAAGCGAGGCCGAAACACCTCCACCTACGCCGCCCTATCCCGCTATCATTAAATATTCCTCCGTTCATCCGTTAGGGGACATTCTTTATAAATGGAAGCGATAAATATTTTAGTGACCTACCGAATATTCGACACGTTGTTAAAAAAAAGGTGACTTACTAGCATAACCGGAGCGTCCAGTTAAGTTCTGCCCCCTTTTTTTTTCTTTTACTGTAGTGCTGCTCGCAGTGCTTGCATCGGGCTGCTCTGCTGTTGGAGAAACTCCCACCCCCAGCTTTTTAGGAAATGGCTTCTGTTAGTGTGCTGGGCCTCTGCATGGTCATACCGTGGTTGTGTAGAGCAGATGTCCTCCTACATCTCTGAGCTGGGTGTATGGTCTCGCAGCGGGCGTACTGGAAAGATACCAAAAAACCACCTGTTTCAAGGCTGCTGCAGAGCATCTTTTATTTTTTTTTTGGGTTATCTCCAAACCGGCCAGTATAGATTTACTCCGGCTGGCAATAATTGTTTGCATAAACTCTTTATACTGGACATAAAATGCAGATTTTACAGTGCAGTTTGCGATTATAGAGTAATGAGCTACGTGAACTGCTGCCCAGCGGTAGGAACGCAGTCGTGCCGCTCTTTCTTCATCCTGTCTACAAGCCTGTGGCTTTGTTGCTGGATGTTTCAGCTGTTTGCCTCTGACCTTCTATGGGTTTTCACTTAGATGCTCCGCTAGCATTTGGCCGAGATCGAGAGAAAATATTTTAACGCGGTAAACAGGACACCGGGCCGAATTATATACCTTTTTGCAACGCATGAACATTGAAATATTTGTTTTTGACTTACAAGTGTCTTACAGTTTCACAAATGTTTACTAATGAAGAAATTCAGGTAAAGCTGCTTACTCAAGGATACAACAGTAGGGCCCCTCTGGCAAGATTCACGTCTGGCCTCAAGGCTCTTTCTGTGCAGAGCTTGTGCATTTTTTTTCTCCATTTGTTTATTCAACAAAAGAACCCCCAAGTTAAATTATCAAAATGTGTATCAAAATAATGAATAAACTTATAACGTTTGCCCTGCGATCGACTGGCTTCCCATCCAGGGTAGAGCCACTCACTTTTTACTCAGTGGTTCAGTTTTAGACAACAGTGGCCATGACCAGGATAAGTGGATAATGAAGATAGATGGATGGATGGATGGATGGACAGACAGCATAGGGCTATTTTGGGCAACAGGTAACAGAGTGACTAAGGATGACATTAAACCAGAAACTTTCTACTTCTCAGAATGGACAATCCTGGAAAAGCCCTAAAAGCTGCTTTCCTCAAATGAATCCAGGAAAATATCTTTTTTTTTCCTCTTTTTTAAACACCTTTATATAAATGTATTACCAAACCAGTGGTCACAGCCATACAAAGGATGCAAAACCATTTGCAAATTGTTTTACCAAAGTTACTTTTGAATGGGGTAGGTAGGAAATTGTATAATAATAATAATAATAATAATAATAATAACAACAACAACAACCAGTGTATTATTAACCTTTGTTTCATATCTCCTTAGTAGTTTATCACAGCTGCTGCTTGCCTGTGTGACAGGGGGCAAAGCTGCAGTCAGTCACTCTGCTGTTGGCTCAATTGCTGTTACAGATGTTGGACCTGAAGCCAGGATGTTGAGCTGTGTCTCGAATCGTATCAGCTGCTGCCAGTCGGATGTCAGCGGAGACACTCGGGCTGCGATCTGGCATCCGAGAGATCGGTGTCAAACACTAAGCTAACCTGTCTGTTTTCATCCCCACCTCACTCCAGGACCATGCGGCTGCGGCGCTTTTGATGGCCGACGATTATCACCAAGTCAAGGAAGCTGGAGACCTTGTGATGTTTGCGGAGACCTCAAGCAGACCCTGTGAGATGGTTCCCGTCTCGGTAGTGCAGACCATATATATTTTTTATTTTAAATAAATCACCATCTTGTTTTAGTTTTAATGCCATTCTCTGCATTCCAGCCTGGCGTATCCCTGTGTTTAGCGGTCAGATGTATTCCTGAGCCAGACGTACAATTTGCGTACTGTGTCTGTCCAGCCAAATAACTTTCAATTTAGTTTCTTTCCCCCAAAGCAACTTTACAAAACTTGCAATTGTATTTTCTACTCCCTGTCTGCATGGTCATTGTATTCTGTGGCAATTCAAACTGCCGAAAATTAATATTGCAAGGGTTACAGTAGGCCTACGCAGAACAAGGGTCCATCATTTGTAAGACATACACAAGAAATTTAAATCCATCACTTTGTTAGACCCCTTTTTACGTTTTAAATTCGCAGCATGTCATATTATTCTAATCTGAACAATAAACAGGAAATAAGAGTCTCCTTTCAGCCTGAAGCTGCATCTAGATGGTTTTGTGAGTGAAGAACAGGCTGTGAAAATAGACCAGACTGTGTAAGCGTGTTATTTCAAATGCTTTTACCTTCTTCAATTTAATCAAATGTATTGTTTAAACAGCTGATTTAGGAAAAATACAATAAATCACAGCTTATCACAAAGCAATAGAATAAATCAAGTTGATCCATATTTTCATTCCTAATGTGTGGGTCGCATCTTTAAAATATGAGTGTTTGTTTGCAGCGTTTCAGTGAAAGGCTAAACCAAGTCAAATCAAATATGTACATTTTTTAAAACGTTGGAAAAATCATAAATGGCTTAAAGTGAATAAACTCGAAAGAGGCCGACTGTCAGCAAGCAGCACTGTTGAAAGACGCCCAGCAGCGCCGATCCACAATGACTTTTCCGCGTAAGCTTCTTGTCCCTTTTTGTTTTCCGTAGATCCCGCCCATATCCCTTTGTAGGCCAATGAGATTGCAGGACCTTTTTGTTTGGACCAATGAAGGCAAGCGTCTGTGCCTGCGTCTTAGCGGAGGTGTTCGAGGAAATCAAGTTTCTCAACACCGTTGCGTTCGTTTTATTTTGTACACCCCTGGCTGCGTATTTCCATCCGCAGACAGATTAATATCAACGTGCGTTGGGAAGAGCAGGAACGCGTCGTTTAAAATGCTCCCCTTCCCCTGCCTTCGTGCATTACGACGCGTGTTAACCAACTCAGTAGCTGTGCCACGTGTGACGTTTCCGCACAAAAGTGCGCGCAGATGCTGCTCACGCTTGAAGGCCGTCAACACGACCCCGCGTAAGCGGACCTGCCACAAACCCTTTAAAGTCAAAACATGGCGGCGGAGGGTGACTTTCTGATGCGCTATCGAGCGGTATCCAGTAAGCTGAAAAAGTAAGCTTTGCATTAAATGTCTCATTGATGCTTTATACGATTTCGTTTGGAATACGCCTGTCTGCGACCTTTTGCCCCGCTGCCGGCCTTTACATACGTCAAGTTTACATGTAGCATGTGGCTAATAGGCTAGCTAATAGCGACTTTTTATTTGGTAAATAAAACAGGTTAACATTTTGCAGAGGCTCCAATAGCATGCTTGCGACTGTTTATCTGTATACCTAGACAGTTAAAGATGTGTTGCGAGGCATTTGGCATCCTGAGATGTGTGTGTTAGGAAAATTCACAGTAATTTTAAACTGATTCAAGTGTTGTTTTTTTCCAGACGATTCCTTCGCAAACCCAACGTTGCCGAGGCGAGCGAGCAGTTCGGTGGGTTTATTTACATGTGTCAGTCGACAGTGGTGGAAAACATGTTAAAAACATACATTTTTGCGTTTGCAAAGGTGGCCGTTTCACCTCTGCATTTCTCCCGCCCCACAGGTCAGCTAGCCAAGGAGCTGAAACAACAGGACTGCCTGCAATATGCTGCCCTCTGCAATCTGGCCACGGCGAGGTGATGGGTCCACGGCCGCAAATCCACCCCCTTTCATTTGCCGTCTCAATTCCCGCACTTGGGAAATAGTGCTGGGCTTCACCTCTGGGCCCTGCTCACAACAGGTCCAAAGTCAAAGCTTGTGTGGTGGGATCAGCAGCCCCCTCCCCTCAGAGCTGCTGAGCCCCTGAATGCCTTTGTGGACAGTTTCAAAATCCACCTCCTTCAGAGCCGCTTCCATCCTGATCCTCTGACAGCTGCATTAATTTTGTCGGCGCCATCTGCTGTGGTCACACATATATTTGAATTCCTCTTCTGTGGGCAGCTACTTCAGTAATTTGTGCCAGCAAAATGGTGGTATTAAGCGGTGCTTTGGTTGTTGGTGCCTATTTGTAAAACTCTCTCTCTGTTGTGAAATGCACTTTAGGTTAGTTGTATAGTACTTTGGAGAAAAGATTCTCCATGGTAACCTGTAATAATGGGGTGGACTATACCGTAATGACACGCTCTTCTTGGGTGTCTTCAGGCGTCCCTCTGCACTGATGGTTTAAATTGAGCCTTTCTTTTTCTGAAGGATGCACGAGGGTCCCAGTTAGCCTGGGGTCATCTCTCAGGGCTTGGTTTGCTGTATTCTTTCTTTCTGTCTCTATTTCCATCTTTGTTTTGCGTTTATCTGCATAAAGGGGTAGAAAGTGGAAAAAGAAGCCATAGAGGATGTGAAATGCATAAAAAGTGTACCGGTTTAGAACCGGTTTTCTGTACTTAATGCTAGGACAGGATGTGCAGCCGGGTTGAGAAAAATCTTGTCCAATCCCATGTTCTGGTGTTTTCTGCAGAACTAAGACACTGTGTGTTAGTGACTCAGCGGTAAGCTCTTTGCTGTCAACAACAGATGGCATGTTAAATGGAAAAATTAAGTTCTTCAGTTTTATATTTTTATTATGAGGTTGAGCATGGCATGCGAAAAGAACATTTCCTCCCCACTTTTTAACCCCTCAGAATTCCCGAGCATGCATGTGTTAGCCACTCTTTATTTTGTTAACTCATCCTTCCCCCAGGTGTGAGCAGACCCTGTTCAACGGTCCAGGAGAGGCTCTCGCCCTCACTGAGGCCGCCCGGCTGTTCCTGCTGTCCGAGCGGGAGAGTCGCTCGCTTCGAGTCCCAGGATTTGACGAACACCTTCAGGCCGCTCTCAACTGCTACAGTTTTGCGATTAAGGTCTGTAGTTCTTCCCTAGCTGTGTTGGGCTATCAGATCCTTTGTTGAACTCAAGTTTACTATTAAACTGTTGATTGTTCACTTTTTCCAGGTAAGCACTTTTTCTAAGGCATTACCGTAGCCTTCTGTGTCATTTTGTGACTTAACCAGAAAATGTCACACATGATAACCAGGGAGAGCGGAGCGCTTGGCACAGGTTAGGGGAGAAGTTTCTGGCTTAGATGTAAGTGGAGAGGGCAGCCAAAGCTGGGACGTAGAGCTGATTTTGGGAGAGAAGCCTGAATCTGGACCAGGTAGAATCACTGCCAGTTCCTGTTGTTTACCATCGCTTATCAGAATACCCAGTGAGACCAATAACAGCATAATCTATATTTGGGATTTTGGCAGTTAATTTTGTTTTTTTTTTTTTTTTTTTACCAAGCTGCACATCACGAGTCTGATCTGATGGGAATAATTGCAGCTGCTGTAACACTGTAGTTCTATGGACAATGGTTCGGTGTGTGACTGCATGGCGTGTTTGTGTTTCAGGTCTACATAGAGATGAACCAACCAGTGATGGCTGCCAGCCTGTCTCTGGAACTGGGCTATGCTCTCAAGGTAGCTGTGTTCTTCTGTCTGCTTTTGTGGACTTCATCGTCTCACCGCTTTCTCGTATTGCGCGCTCATGTTCTGGTCAACAGCTACACGTGAGGTTCTTAAGGTACCGGATGGGTACGTGCTGACTTGCTCCTCATGCAGTTACCATGGTTGCACTGGACATGTGTCACTGGTCCCTGCAGGAGATGAACCGACCCGGGGAGGCCATTGTCCACTTCCAAAGGGCTGCGGAGCTACAAGCTCAGGCTCCTGCTGAATCTCTGCTCTCCCTGGGAGAGGTGGCCTCCTGCAAGATCCTTACTCGTGGGTACCGTTTACATGGATGTTTTAATACAGCTGTGAAAAAATGAGTGTCAGAGGTGCACAGCTTTTTGTTGGAAAACATTTTTTTCTTTTCTTTTCACTTTCACATTTGGAATGGGATAGGATGAGGCAGGGCTGGAAAGTCTAACATTTGCAGGCCTCAGCTAAGTGTGTTTTTGTAATAAATTTTTTTTATACAGGAGACTATGACGGTGCTCTGGCGGTGCTGACAGACATGCAGTTCATGTGTCAAGAGAAGGGGCTCCAGTTGCCTGGCACCAACACACCAGTGGGTGAGGCACCAACAATGACATCACTTCCTGCCGCGCTTGAAAACTCGCTGTCCTGACGTGCACTCTCAGTACCGGCAACCAGAGCGGTAGAAATGGCAGAAGGAGGCAGCGACTCAGCCCACCGAGTCCCAACAGAAAGCAAGGAACTCCGAGTTGTTAACTCGCCGACAACTGTATATCCTCGCAGCTCTGACGCTGTATCCCACAGCTTATTGGATTCTCCTGCCAGTTGTCTGTCCACCTGTCATCCGCCGCTACCTTTTGGATCTGTTATTAACAAGCGGCAGTTCTTGATCTTTTTGTGATGAAATTCGGAGGCTCGGGCACTAATTCAAGCTTTTTTTTTTTTTCTTTTTTTTTTTTTCCCCCTTTTTCAAAATGAATGCACAAAAAAGGAACCAGTGTGTAAACTTTGAAGGCAAACACAGTAATGCAGTGTATACAACTGTCGAGCAATTCATCGCTATGCTGTCGTCCTCAGCGAATTGACGCCGCCAGCTTTGGCACAGATGGTTATTGCTGGCTTCTGTCAATGATTGTTTATTTATCTATTTTTTGCAGAATATACTTTAAAAGTGAGCGTTGTATTTTGTCAAATCCAAACGTTCTCCTGAAAGAGAATAATATTAATACAGATGACTTTTCCAGTGTGCGTCGTTCCGCTGAAAAATTGAAACCGAAAGAATATTAAACAGAAGGGAGACGCAAGGGGAGATTAGTGTCCAAATTTTAGATGACGCTGCCAGTGTAGCGTGGGCACATTAGCATATGTCATCTTAATGAAAGTTTTCAAAAATAAATAAATAAATCAGAGTGATCAATTTGATGCTTAAGTTATGGTATTTTAAAGCAAAGTGTGCTGAAATTATCATCTATTATTTGAAAATTGATAGAAAGCTTTTGGAACTTTGTAAAAGCCTCCAAATGTTACGCGTTTCCGTGACTTTTAAAAGGATTTGACGCACAAGGAATGCATTAGCAGCCCAAGTCCATATTTGGAGGTGACAAGATGTGCTGCTGGGGACGGGGAATGAAGTTGTTTAGGAAGCAAAGTTGAAATGCAAGTGAAACGCAAGACCACAAACAGGATGCAGGATCTCACTTTGAGGCGTTTGTGGGGGTTCCTAGTGGAAGGGCAAAAAGCACCGAATAGAAATGTTTTGGGGTGCTTTGGAGGCCGTGCAACTTGAGAGTGCAGCAAAGCAAAGCTGAGAATAATCGTGTTGTAATGTTAATATTTAGTACCGAAGGTGAAGAACATACTGTAAACGTTCCCTCATATGCAGAGCTTCAGGAAAGATCAGACATGCTGTCCTTTGCTGTTATTTCAGTTGCGTGAAGTGAAAGTGCTAGGAAGTTAAGATGTTGTAAAAAGCAAAGGTGTGAGGACACTTAATTTTTTTTTTTTTTTTTAATTTTTGTCTCCCTACTTTTTCACTTGCAGGGGCGTTCCTGGACATCGTGGCCAAGTGCGAGATTTCCAGAGTGCTGCTCCTCATGCTGCTAGAGGTACCATTTCACCATAATTTACTTTTTGAGAGCATTTGTATTTTGTGATGCCTTCCTGGATTCTGTTTAAATTAAACAAAGGATTGAGTCATTTATTCGTTCAGCTGATACTTCTCTCTGAAGCTACACAGTGCAAATGTACTTACATTGATTTACTTATTTATACACCTGGGTAGCTTTTACTTGAAGAGCTCAGGAGAAATACTTTGACCAGATGTGGGAATCAAATTTTCGTGTTTGTAGGCAAGAGGTAGTGGCTCTAACCACTGCGCCACCTGCTTCCCAGTGCAGAAGGTGCATTATCTTTGACTTACGAAGGGCGCCTCCCCATTTGTCCTCAGCCGCCCCCTCAGAAGCTGCTGCCAGAACACGCACAGACCCTAGAGAGATACGCCTGGGAGTCATTCGACTCACACAGTCAAGGTAACGCAGCGAGTGCGCCTGTGAGCCCACCGGGGGGGGGGGGATGAGCAGCTTCCCCTGCCAGTTCTGAAATGTCCACATCATGCAATCGCACAGACGTGCACTGTTGTACATTTGGCCGTTTTGTCTTTTGCGATATCGCTCATCTCGGTCTGTTTATCCCCGCAGTGACTTTTCTTCCTGAGAATGTGTTTCTGCTGCTGCAGTCCGTCGTGGTAAGTGAGGCGTCCGCGGCTGCTGCTACAGCAATAACCAGAGCTCAGCCGATCGCATCACATGGGGCTGAAACCAAACCCGAGGGCGGACGTTCCGAACGCTCTTCCCAGTCAGGGGTGCGCGCATGCCTCTTGTTTTTACTTTCGCTCTCCTACTGTAAAAGAGACGTTTAAAGAGTGCCTTATTAGAGCGGAGAGGCAGTGTTTGTTAGCAGCTCCCCCCTCCACCTCCCCGGCGTGCGCAGACGGTCACGCGGGCGGCAAGCATGTAATGCGGTGTTGGCCAAACAGGTTTGAGCTGTGGCAGCTGTTGTGAATGTGCAACACACTGCCCACCTTGACCTTTTTTACCAGCATGAAATGGGTTTTAATTGGATGCCAATGCCAGCATCCAGTTATTTCTCTGTAGCTACTGGCTGACGCCGGTACACATTTATAAAATAAAGAGAAACGGGACTCAATCTTGCCAGGGTGGGAACTGCAGACAAATGTAACGTTTTTCAGTTTTTCAAACGGTGCACAGTCATTAAAATAAAAGGCATCTGCTGACCACACTCGACTGCCCGATCCTTAAATGAGGAATGGATCTGCAGGCTGCATAACATCACTTTTTTTTTTTTTAACCAGGGGGGACTCTTAACAATAATTGAAAAAAGGGTAAAACGATGCAATGAAGAGAGAACACCAATTATTAACTTTTTCCATAAGTGCATCCTTTAAATTTATTTTATTTTGCAGACAAGCTTTCCTGCTTTGTCCCAGGAAATCCTGTTTTCCTTGAGGGCACGAGAAGCAGCAATGAATAGCCTCTCATTTTAAGCACTGCGCTTGCACACGTTTGGCGTTTTTATGTCACTCTCACTTCAGAAAAACGTCCACGCTGCAGACGTTTCCATGCCGTAGCCCAGCATCCCCTAAACACTCTGATTGCATCACTGAATGTTGGTTTGATTTATTGGTCAAATCCAAGCATTGGCCTGGCGCTGATAAAATTCAGTGACGCGATGAGACGATAGCAACGATTCTGATGTCATCGTCCGTCTCTACCGATGCCGAGGGCGCGCGGCGAACGCGGCTCGACCCCATAGCTTGGTCTGTATGCAGCACAGGAAACGCCTTTATAGGAGACTGTGGTCTTTGTAGGTCGAAACTGCTCTGAACCGCACTCCCCCCCCCCCCCCCCCCCCCCCCCCCCCCCCCCCCCCGTGCTCTCCTGCCACTCACGTTGTTTGATAAACTAAGCCGCCGCTTTGCGGCGGAGGATCGATTTGGGCAGCTGGACGGCGTTCTTCCTTTCCTGCGTAATCCTGCAGCTGTTCAGTCTCTAATGACGTCGGCGCCCTTTAGGCGGGCAAAGCGGCGAGCTTTCCTCAAAGCGGCCATGGGGCGTCGGAGAATCAGGGCACCACGTATCGTGCTGGATGCGAAACAAACCCGTTTCAAGCTCGATGCCACAAGAGGGACCTCTTCGGCTTCAACGAACGCAAAACCGTAGCCGACGGCAAAATTGGTTTTGCGCCACGAGCGCATCGGATCCCGCAGACGCGGGATTTCACGCCGCGGCAGAACTGCACCGTACAGATTGTTTGCAGGTGCGACGATCTGTCCGTTACCGGCGCCGCTCTTGAGCGAGATGATGGAGGGCTTCGTTTTTCATTACCGCTATTGTGAGATTACGGGAGACGGATGGGCTCATTAGAGTCGCTTGTACCATAAACCCGGCAGCTGGACCTTCCCTGATTATCGCTCCCTCTCAATCTTACTCTCCACTTCTTTCCACTTAATGTATCAGCCTCTGATTTGACAGCTTCTTGGGCTAGGAGTGCCTCATGGAGCTGGTGGAGATGGAGGGCTCTTAAAAGAACTCATCAGTGGCGTCCTCAGCAGCGGCGGGCGTCTTTTTAGACGGGGGGGGGGACGGGCCGACGACCGCGTGATGGAGATGATGCCGTGTGACTGTGTTGCAGATGGCCTGTCAAGAAAAAGACACCGAATCGCTAAAATCCCTGCAGACTGAGCTGTGGTGAGTCGATTCGGCTGACCCCAACTCATTATGGCGGCTACTGGAGATGTTTGTGCTGCGTCTGGGTTATTAATTTTGTCCCTTCTTGTGCATCAGGCCTCTTCTTTCTGCGGAGCAGAATCACCTCCTTCATTTGGTGGTACAGGAGCGTATCGCCCCCTCTGGTCAAGGCATTTAAGGCCGTTTGGTTCCGGCGTGCAGCTCTCAGGGTATCTGCATCGTACCTCCTCTCCGCTTTACTGTGGAACATTCCAGTAAAGACCGTCTGCAAGCGCCTCTGGGACCAAATCAGAGCTCTGCTTTTAGCCAGACCACAGCTCCTGCCCATGTAGGAACACTCGAGGTGAAACAAAACTACAAACAAGTGTGGTTTTTTTCCAGACCGGACCAGGCAAGTCCACTGGAGGGAAGGGGGGAACAGTTTTGTTTTCATTCAACTTTGTGCACTTTAACTTTATGTGAAGCAGTAGGGTTGTTGGCGTGTGGCACTGCAAGCGATTAAACGTGTAAAACTGTAATTTGTGCATTCCTATTTGAAGTATAAATAAATGTTAAATTGTGCCAAACATTCTCATCAGCAGCAGTTCTGTGTCTGGCCTGCTAAAGGGGAGGAATCTCATCTTTGCTTGTTGTCCACGTCTCTCCCAAAGTTTAAACATGTTAAAGGTCACTTGGTGACTCAGCTGCCTTTAAAGAGAGTGTCTGTGTGTTGGGCGTATGTGCCCCTTGCCTGTGCTTCTTGGATAGACTGTGGACCAGCAGGACTCTGCTCTGGATGGCCAGGTGGAAGATGGACACAGGGGGGCCTGATGCAGTGTTACAGTGTGGTGAGTAGAAGAACAGTTGACAGTCAGACAAAAAGGAAAATCCTCAACTCACACCATCCCCCCCCTCTGCCCTCTGATCCATCCTGAGGAACAGGGAGCAGTAAAATTGTTCTAATCCTTATTTTTGTACCCCCCGTTTGATCGTAGCGGCCGTTGCCAGCTTCGATGTGGCTCTTATATTTGAAGTCCCTGCTGCATTTTTATTCAGATGTTTTGAGTTCAGTGTTTCTGTTTGAAAGATGAAGCTTTTTATGTCCTGCATCTGCTGCACTGCCATTCTTCTGTCCATTAGCGGGCCGCTGTCTTTCGACCACATTTTGATACCGAACGGTTCTGTGCTTTGCTGAGCTCTGCCGCTCACCGCAGTTCAACTCCAGCGAGGGAGGTGACTGTGGGTTCTGCACCTCACGTGCGACCGACGGACCCTACTTGAACATCCGCAGGTCTCCTCTCCCCGGAAATATACAAAGGGACGCACTTCCAAAGCATCGTGACATTAAGATTTATGAAAAACAAATGTCAGTTACGTTAGAAATTGTACAATAAATTCTAGTAACAATTTTAGGAAAAAATATGCAAGTATTACAGCTTTTTCAAGAAGTGACAGATTGTGGTCCTGTAAAACATTACCTGGTGGTTTTGAGCAGTCCCTGTCTTATGTGTCTTGAACATTGGAGTAGAAAGACAAAATATAAGTAGGCCAAGTGATCGAATATAAGGTATATACACACAGTACAGTATAAATATGTTTCCAAAATCAAATTTATAGTTAAAACGTGTTAATGAATTACCAACAAGGTTCATAGAGATCATATGCAAAGGTTTTAAAGCTACATTAAATGTACTTGGATACATTTTGTCAGTTCCTTCAACAGCTCATAGAAATGCAAGAAAATCAGCACAAAATACAGGATACAGTCACAGTTTAGTGGTGCTCGAGTTTGTGGTAAAACTTACCACGACAGTACTGTGCTGGTGGAAAGGGGGTCACTGGTTTGACACCGGTAACAAGAACCAAGGCAGGAGCGATACTCTACAGCCCAAATGTATCTGTGCTGACTGTTGTTCCATAAGACACACCTCCAGCCAGAGTACCACGGAGCTGATGTGGAGGGGAGCTGGGTGAGAACGTGGTTCACTGCTCCCCTGAACCCTGATGTAGGTACAGAAACAACTTCTTCATTAACCAGTCTTCACTGGGCTCTAAAGGCAGGATTATCTAGTGGCCGCACCTGCTGCAGGATCAAACACAAGCCGTAAAAATTGCCAGCAGGACGTAAAAGGCCTTCGCCTGACTCGGATTTAGCTCAGACTCATATTGTTTGGCTCTCTTCATTCTTTACTTAGACACATGTTCCTCTATCGTTTATCGTCAATAACAGCATCCGTTCTCTATTAATTCCTCGAATCACTTCCCAAACTCGGTCACGCATCGAGTATGGAAGACGCTTTTCCATCGAGCCAAGGGAAAAGAACAGTGGAAGTGATACGGGATTCGTCTTTCTCGTTCCAGCACATTGGATTGCTTGTCCTTTGTGTCGAAGTACTGATAAATGATTAAAAGGCTAGAAATGAAAGGTAATACACGAGCTTAGAAAAGGAAGTTTTAAAAAAAATAGAAAATCCTTCCCCCAATTGCCTCTCTCAGCTTCGTAAGTGTTCGGCTGTTTCTCCCGCTTGGGCCCCTTAATCGGTTTTCTTGCGCAGGACAAAGTAGATGATGCTGGAGATCAGAGTGAGGACGAAGGAGATCCAAGCCAGCACAAAAGACTGGCCGTACCAGCCATCCTCACCCCTGTGAAAGACGTCCGTGTAGATGCTGGCGGCGATGGTTATGCACAGGCCTGCAAGATCGAGGGGCAGCGGTCAAAACGGGCGAACGGCTCGAGGCTAACAAAAGGTGACATAAAAGGAGCGGAAGTGCAGACATGCGGAGTGCCTAACGGTGAAGCTAGAACTAACCCCCCAGCCAGGGGAGCGAGTGCGGCACGCGGGCCAGTGGCGATGCTAGCGTGTTATCCTGCGGCGTGTGGCTACTCACAGGAGATGAGCTGGAAGATGGCAGAGAAGGTGAACTTCTCTCCCTTGCTGAGCGTGAACAGCTGAGCCACGTAGATGAACAGACCCAGGATGCAGAAGACGCAAGCCAGCACGGAGGTGGCCTGCACCACCTGGAGGTACTCTGAACAGGGAGACAGCGAGCGTCACGGAGCTGCAATGCTGACCCAACACGGCAGCTGATAAAGGCCGCAAGCTGGGAGTATTTACACTGCGGTGGTGGAGATAGGAGGGTTTGTACAGGACGCTCGAGTCCAACATTGCATCCGACACCACAAAGGCGCACTGTCCTTCTGCGGACGGCGTGGCCTGTGTACACCCTTGCTTTGTTATTTACCAGCTAAGCAAACGCAGGAGGGAGGAAACAGAAGCGCGAACAAGAACAGGGAGGTAATCGCAGAGTTGGGGGCACAAACGCACACAAGGACCTCAAATGGACACGGACATGAGCGGCTTTACCATCATTGATGGTGACGGGGATTTCGGTGAAGGTCCAGCCCCTGCTGCTCTTCACCCAGCGACCCCAGATGTCTGTCGACGTTGCGTCTGTGCACCACCAAGCCTGCGCAGCAGAGGGCAAACGCTGAGAAGTCGGCCAGCGACGCGAAAGAAATTTTGAAGATGCGGCCAAAACGCCCAAAGTACGGAAAGAGGCACCGGCTTTCCAGCGTTCTTATTTTGGTGCTGTTATCGCTGCGGTCTGACCTCGATTTTCATGGATACTGAAATTTACACATGGCGACAAAAAATGTTTCGGAAAAGACGACTTTATTGATCCCCGGGGCAATTCCGGTACCACAAAGGAGGAGATAGTCAATGAATAATGAAATATGTTGAATTACATAAGTATGTACAGGAAAAATTGTGTGAGCGAGTACTGGAGAAGAAGAAAGTCAGGAAAATTGACATGGAAATGAGTTGCCCAGGTGCCCTCCCTACGGAAAGGGGAGGAGTTATAAAGTCGAACGGCCTCAGGGAGGAAGTTCAGTCCTGCACCTGGGGGCACTCAATCTTTTGCGTTGAACCGCAGGGGCATGCAGGGGGTGAGAGGGGTTGTTCAAGATGCAGAGAAGAAAAACAGAAAAATCAAACGTTGAAAAGACTTTATTTTTCCCCACTATATTACATTGAAACTTTTTTGGAGAAAATGATTTCAACGGTTTGCCCTATGGCTGAAGAAGGAACCAACTGTGGGATCCACGGAGGTGGCGTGGCGCGGCGCCCCCAGTCCCCCGCCTTAGGCACCTTGATCGCTGCTTTATTTCCTTTTACTGGGCACAGGTTATAAAGTATTACCGTAATACGCAGCCCGTGTGTTACAGTAAACGTGTACAGAACCACAATAAGAAATATTGTGCTTTAACTGCGCTTCATTTTCTTTGGACATTTGTCATATCCAGACACCACCCCCGTGCAGCAGGGACGGCACCTTACATGTTTTTGCCACTTTTAAAAGCGGTGCCCCCCCACCCCCAATGAAGTTCCCTGCTTAACGCTACTGCGGCAGGAACTTCCCGGGACTGAAACCAAAAAGCTTCAGGTTGCAAGTCTGCGTCCTCAACAGCTTTGCCCACAACTACGATCGATTCCCGTGCGAAAGGACCGCTGCGGGAAAACACACGGACAGCTCGAGGGAGGAAGTCCCGTCCTGGTGGAGCCGGGAAAAGACCCGAAACGCTCGGGAATACGAGGCAACACTCACGTTGTCGATGGTGGCGATGAGGAGGAGGACGGCGGAGGTAACGTGAAGGACGAAGATCCCGGCCACGTGTATCAACATGGTGACTGCGGGAAAGGAGAGGCGAGGGTTAACCCAGTTCCCGAGGCACCGCGCAAATATCTTCCGTGCGAGGCCAGGAACTCCCTTCCAGCTCAAATGACAGCAAAACAACCCATAAAACTTTATTATAGTAAATGTGCGGGAACCGCGAGACACGCATGTTGCAGAGGCGTCGCTCGAGGGCTACGCAGTAAACCACATCTGCAATAAAACTGAACGTGTTTCTCATACAGCAAAATATGCCGAATTTAAGTCAACTCGAATGTACAGCACAATAAGGGACTTGAAGCCCTGGCGGAGGCGCTCGCCATCACCCCGATCGCGTTTCCCCCTCCACGCACACACGCACAACCACGTGCTACTCCATAAAATGTCAAACATCTGAGTCCTATTATAAGCATCGGCCTGCATTCGGTGCAGAGGCAGAAGGTCGCATTCCGAGGAAATTCGCGAACGAGCGCAAAACGTTGGCAAGAGCCCAGCTTGACAGATGCAACGCGGGGTCCGCAGGAGCTTTTTACAGGCCAGGAGAATTTCCCCGCAACAGACTGCGTGTGCGCGCAAATTCATTTCTAGCAATCGTTTGAAAGAGGCGCACAATTCCATTCCCGCAAAAACGCGCCGTTTTGCGCGCCTCGCCGGCCGCTCCTGGGTTCCGCGCTCCAGCCGTGACCGCGCCCCTCCAACGAGCCCCGTGACGTCAGGAGCTCACGCTTACCTGCGTGGAGAAGTGATGGCGCGCTCCCGTCGTCGAAACGAACGCCCGAGCTTTGTTTTGTGTCTGTTCGTTTGTTTCCCGAAAAACAGCGTTGCCCCCCCCCCCAGACGTTTATGTGGTCAAGTTCAAAGTTTTAACACCCAAGAAAAGAAAAGAGCGAATTAAGTTTGGAAAAGCCGAAAGCAGCCAATGAGCGCGTCCAGCGGCGAAAGCCCTTGGCTTCTGCTTGGTCTTCTCGAAGCGACTCGGGTGCCCGAGGCGGGGCGGCAACGAGAACCGAAAAAGTCGTCCACGGGTGGCGCGGAGTGGCCGAGGCTGGGAGGCGCGCGTCGAGTTCCCACTGCTGGGCTGGCGCAAACGCGCGGGAGGCGCCGCCCTCTTTCCCGTACATCCACACCCCCCGCAGCTCCTTCCTGCTCGAGTTTTTGCATATTTTCACCTGTCTCGCCCCCCAAAGAAAGAAAACAAGTCCGTGCTCACGCTGCTCTTCACACCCACAGGCACTGCGGAACCACGGCGCACCGTAAGTCCTCCCTTGTTCTCTTCCCCATGAGCGCGTTTCTCCGCTAAAGTTGGCGCAACCCCAGACCTGGGCCCTGCGTGCGATCCCCGCTACGCAGCCACCACCCCCCACGCTGCCGCTCGCCGTGCTTCTCGCAACATCGCTTCCCATTTTAACTCGGTTTTTCCGCGCTCTGAAACACAGGGCAGATCCGCGCCACCACTCCCTCCCCCGCCTCGCAAGGCCGACTTTCCGAACGCAGGAATGCAATGAACCCAGCATGGGCGGGGGCGTGAGAGGACGAAAATACGACCCCCGCGCCCGTCCTAGCAGCGCTGTTGCAATTCATAACGGTGTCTCTCTGCTTATAGTCAGCTGCTGATGGGGGGGCTTGGCTCCAGCCATCATTTGCGCTGCCTCTCTGGCCTCTTCCCCTCCACCTAACACATAGCTGGGCAGCTTACCTTTCGCTGTAGCCGCAGGTGTGGTAAAAGCATGGTGAAAATACCACACCGTGCAAACACTGAGAAATGAGGTTGCTAACCAGAAAGTAAAACAAAAACAAAAAAAAAAAAAACAAACACTTTATTCAAGGGATGCCCAGTCTCACTACCTACAACTACCTTGGATGCAAATGATGAAACTCATCGTTTGAGCTTAAAGGAGAGAAAATTTTATGCAAAACTTGACTTTTTTTTTCTCTAACAGGTTGAGGAAAATCTCGACTCGACGCACATCTCGGCTCCACCTCTAAAGTGGCATCAAGAGCTCCGAGTCTGTATTTTGATGGATCCCATCTCACAGAACATTCATTTGTATGTCAACGTTGACCCATAAATGGGGAAATGCCCACGTTCAGAGTTGCGACCCAAAATATTAGGACAAATTTAAATTCATTAACCTTTCATGGCCAGGTGCAGCCATCGGTGATGGGGTTGTCCCGCTTGCCCGTGTTTGACCCCTTCTCGGCTTGTTTTGGCTGCCGACGATCGACCGAGCGACAGGTCCGTCACCAGAAGGCGGATGGCTCACGGTGCCGTCCGTGATCGTCGCTCGACTCGTTCCCGCTGTCTCGCAAACGCCGTCTGGCCTAAACTGCACATCCTATTTGTGGCAGCAAACCCCACCCGGTGCCCTCTGCCCCAGCAGCCTGGCTGTGGGGGGCATGTCTGATGTCAGTACACCCACACGCTACACCTTCTGGTCACAAAAGCACAGCAATCGTTCCGGCGAGCTGAGGGCAGCATGCAGACCAGATGCGGGATATCTTGGTGTGAAACAGCACTGCGTGCGGAATGAGTTAGAACCAAGGAGAGGCTCATGAGCCTCATACAGCAGCTCGCAGGAGACCTCTTAATTTTATATAAACACACCATGTGAGGACAGTTTCACGGCTTGAAATATAAAGTGCTTTTAAATCCGCACCTCTTTCCTCCTCACCTTAAACCAAAACCAGTACTTCTTAAAAATAAACTAGAGAGAACTTCTAGTTTGTAAAATCTTTGAGTTTTATGTTTAAATCCCAGTAAATCTACTTGCATAACGCAGGAACGAGAATTTCCAAAGAAATGCTCAGTACGCATTTATGTTTTCTATTAAAAAAAAAAAAAAAATCGTAAGACTGCTTATTTAGGATAGGGTACTCGTTTTATCAGCTGACCATCAATTTCGTACTCTTTTGGAAAAAGCTTGTTTGTTATCAACAACCGCAGCTGTTTAACACTGCAGATCAGACAGTTCCCCGGCCCAGAATAACCAAACAGATTTACCAAAAATCCATCCTGGGCTTCATTGTAAGCACACTGGTTCAGTTAGGCCAGGGCTATTTTGATGGTTAAGATGTCTCCTGTTGTCCCAGCGCTCTTTCCACTCAGTTCACTCTTTCACTCTCGCTACCACTCCCTCCTGCTGCCCCTCCACCTCCTCCCCCTTCCCTGCACTTTCAATGAAATCCAGACACACATATTTTTCTCCCAGCATTTCAAATAAAAACAGATCTCAGTAACTTGGCAACCTTAAAATGAGTCACCAGACAGCCACACCCATTTAGGGCTTTTTCGCTTCTAGTCCATTGCTCCTATGTGGCTTGGAGAGCAGCAGCAGCTGCCAGAGAACTTGAAACTTCTCTTCTGGGGTGCTTCCCTGCTCTCTGCCTTCTCCTTGCTGTTACGCTCGAGTCCGGTTTAATACATGCAAATTCCTTCAGGTTGTGTACAGGCAGTCTCCAGAGCTTTCCAGGAAACCACAGTTATCTATGGAAACACTGGGACTGGAAAGTAAAAAAAAAAAAAAGAATTCCTAATGAAAAGGAAAGCGCAAACTTACATTTCCGCTACCTTCTCTCGGATAGTCTTTTTGGGAGGGGGTGCCAGTTTTAGAAGATTTTTTGACATTTATTTTGACAAAATATTACATGAGAGAGGCGAAGGGGGCGGGGCCACTGTAACAAATGGCCGCTTCTCTCCCAGGGAGACCAGATGTTCAGCACATGTGCAGCAGAACGATGGCTACCATCTTGCTTATCGAGCTTGCAGAGCTGTTTCTCATAAAACACGGCCAGCGGGCTGTCACAGCTCCTAACTCATCCAGTTGCGCAATCTACCATCCATATGAACAAAAACGTGCGACAGGAACGCGAGCGAAGGCAGCGCAACAGTTAAGCCAAGACGGCGCTTTAACTTTTAATGTCGCTTCTACACGACGAAGCTCGGCCATTGCAATCGCGTGCATTTTACGGCGCGAAAACAGCGTTTGTGTGGCACACAGACGGCGACTGCAGCAGCGGCCCCACATTGCCGAACCGTCGGAGTTCAGTCGCTTTTGTGTTCTTTCGGTTCGGCTAAATGCAGCAAGACAGCTTCCCCCTTACGATTTCAAATCCCTTTTTTGGAAATTATTACCTTTTTCTAAGCGTGCGGTCTTAAACGTGAGCCCTGTTTCGCTTCTGACATTTTTTGCGACTGGTGCCACCTACCTTAAACTCCCATGTGCAAGGGCGCGCTGTTGTCTTCGTGGCGACTTCGTTCGCGGGCTTTATTATCGCGCAATTTGCGTTATTAATAAACATTTTGGGAAAAGGGTGCGCGGTGTTTTAATATTATTCCCCCCCACCGCAGTTTGTTGTTTTCGGTAACGCAATGCTTTGGTACGCGTGAGAATGCGGGACGTCAGGGCAGCAGGTTGGTTCCTGAAGAAGCATATAGAGGCGGGCGCCTCACTCCTTCCGGTTACTTTCACGACGCCGCGGATTTAAAGTTTTAACCTGCGATGTTTTGCGGACACCGCGAGAAGATTTTCTTAATATTTGCGGTTTGCGCCACGCTTTATGCGTTCGACGAGCGTCGCGGCGACGACGGATCGAATGAGCGGGAAAAGGGCGGCGTCCGTGAGGCGAGCGCGAGCCCGCGCGCGGGAACTTTCTGGCGGCGGCGGCGGCGCGAGGGGGCTGGACAGCGGCTGGAAACCAACGGCGCCCCGGGGTCGCCCACCTACGAGCGGCCGGGCCTGAGTTCGGAGCCACGGAGCGAAGGTGAGGCTTGAGGCGCGGTGTTTCAAGTGTCCCCCTTGAGTCCCGTGCGCACCCGTCGCCGTCTCTACCCCGATTCAGGGCCGGGGAGGCACCGGGCCACCCGGCGGGTCGCGGCTCCTCAGCAGTTGGAGGACACGAGGCCTGAGGTGGAGTGCGGCAGCGACATGATGACGGTCACGGCGAAAGGAGGAGGACGCAGCCATCTGCTCATAGCCAGAGGTACCGGTGCGTCTTGACCGATCGGCAGAAACGCGGCGTGAACTCCGTTTCTTATTCTGCCGCTTCCGCAGAAAACGGCCCTCCTCTCTCCTTCCTTGAGCTGCCGTCGAGCTGCGGCTACTCGGTGAAGGTCACGTGGCAAGACCTCACCTTGAAGGCTCCCTATGATGGGTGCTATGTCGTGAAGGAGGTACAAGCATCCCAGTGCTGGCTTACTCTTCTCATTTTTTAGTTTTTTTTTTTTATATTTTAGCGTTCACACTTAATCCATAATGGATTACACCTTAGCTGGCACTTAAAACCACGTAGCGAGGGGCTTGGCGCTTCATTGGGTCTCAACTGTCGTCTTTCAGAACGGCAACTACGTCCTGCGCTTGGTTTGGTTCGGGGTTCCCGTCGAGATGTCCTGTCCCTCTCTGCCGACCCCACCGCGCCGCCGTGTGTCTGCCAGTTGCTTGCCTTTTGGCATTTCGCTGAAGATTAAAGGACAGCACGCTGAAGCGGGCAAGCTCGGGTTGAAGTGTGAGTTTTGTGTTGGGGGGTGAATCTTGAGTTGAGCCATCATCTCCCTGTTCGCTGACGTGGGATGGACTTTGACTCACGCGGAACTCTTTTAACTCCAGTGAACGGCAAGTGGGTGCCTTCTGCATCTGCACCATGTGTGTATCGTATTGAGGCGTCCAAGGGAGAGGTGGTCCTCTATCTGCCCTACTCTGTCTGCGACCTACCTGTTAAGGTGAGCGGGCAAAGGCCATGCTGTATCCCTGAAGAGGTTTGGCTGTAGGAGAACTGGTCAAAGCTAATGATCTGTCAGGAATCTATCTTATTGGTGAATTTAATGCTTAATATTGTTAAAATAACTGCGCACATTTGACTGCCGCAAGATCGCGATTGTATTTGGAGTCCCACGTAAAAAGCCTGACTATTTCTCAGGATTGTAATGGAAAATTAGTTGCATTCTATTTCCAAGGGACAGAGAATAACTTGGCATATGAGAAACTATAATAAAATCCCATCTATTTAAATAGTTATGCTTGTGTTGAGGTAGTGATGGATGTTTGCTCTGTGCACAATACCCATATACTCATTAGGCCATTAAATTGAAAAAAGATTCATGGTTCATAGTTGATGATTCATAGTCATTTTTATAGAATCTAACGCACAAATAAAACAGGGACGTCTAAGCTTTTTAGTGTGAGGTACGGTGTTTGTAAGCCAAGTAGTCACTATACTAATGTTTGTCTAAATTGGCAGATATTTCTTGCATGCATAGCTAATATTTGGAAGTTTAAAATGCCCAATTGATTGCTTTCTGGCCAAAACTACTGTCTAATATTACAGAACTAGTATGTAGTCGATCTAATATGCTATACTGCGTGAATGGAGTTTCTGCATCTGCAATATAATGCAAAATTTGTTGTACCTTTTAATGATGGCAGCTAAACCCAAAAGTCTGTATAGTTCCAAAACTTTAAAAAAAAAAAAAAAAAAAAAGCAAGTTGCTCAAAGGACTAAAATATGAAGATTATGAAATGGCACCGTAGGAGGTAGCTGTCAGTGTTAGCTGTACTGTTGATGGAACTAATGTGCAAGTAATGTCTGAAGAAGGTGGTATAAATATCCCAGTTTGGTATATAATAAATGGGGTTGAGTTGTGTTATATACTGCACTGACTATCTTTAGAAAAACTGTAAACAAATTACAGTGTTTATCCTAAATCTGTTTCTCTTTTTAGGATGGCGCGTATACCCTCTCTGTGCTTTTAGATGAAAGTGAGCGCATCATCTCCTGCCCAGCTATGACGTCTCCTCAGTTCCCACAACATTTAGCGTTAAATTATCCATTTTACTACAAGCCGCCACACCCCCCAGCTACTGCTCCTACAGTTCGTCAGACTCAGTCCCTTGAACTACCTTATTTTTACCCTACGGTGCCTGTGTCTGATCCAGTGGCAAAGCTTCCTGACCAGAGTCTTTACCCCACGTTGCATCTTCCTGCTTACCCTCCATCGAGTGTTCTCTCTTTGAACGTACCTCACCTCCCTGTCAAACATTACTACCCTGTGATGCATATGTTCTACCCATTTCTTTTGGCAAATTCTCCCACACTCCCTCTTGCTTTCTCCCACTACAACAACATGTTGCCTATGTTCTATCCATACCACCATCTTCCTGTTCCTCAGAGCTCTGCATCAAAGGGTAGTATCCTTGTTCCCACTACAACTGAGCCTCCTGCCGTGCCAAATTATGTTGCACTAACACCCACGCCTTCTCTCACCTTGGACCACAAGCCTTATATGCCCGTAGCCTGTCGGCCTCGAACTACGCTGGGCATGGGTGTCGATTCTTATGATTCCATTCTGTCGATCCGATATCCGCAACAGACCCCCGAATCCTACCTTGATTGTGCAGGTCCCTCCTTCCCTTTACCATCCTTGACACAACTGCCAGGCAGATCTCAAACAGTAGTTCTATCAAGCTCTCCTGACTTGCCCACTCCAGCTCCTCGAATTGAGCCCACCCTTGTATGCCTGACTAACGTAATGACTGTTAAGTTGCCTTCTGCCCACCCGGACTCCCTGCAGGTAACAGGTAGGCGGTGACTTGCCAAACAGATCTGTTACCAGTTCAGGCTATTTGTCATGTTCAGGGTTTTACCTATATTGATGGTATTGAAAGACTTAAGTGTTAAATGTACATAAAATTCTGTTGCATGGTAGGTTTAATTCAAACTTATACAAAACATAGGCGGGGGGGGCATCTGAATGACCGACTTGTGTTTCAGATTCAGATGACAAGTGGGTACCAATTAGCACAGTCCCTTCATCCTGTGATTATAAACTGGCAACAGGTGATGGTAGAGGTGTGATCCTCACCACCCCCTTCCCTGCTTGTCACACACGTAACCTGGTGAGTCCCTCCACAAGGCGACTAGCAGCTTTTCTACAGCATCGTGTGCTCCAGTGTCACAAGACTTTTCTCCTAGCCATCTGCGCGCTCGTTTCTTCTGATGTTCTGGGATACTGTGCTTGGACAACATCGGACTTTGGAGCTGCGGTGTCCCACACCATCTCCGCTTCGTGTATCATCTAGGCCTGTACATCCCTCTATGCAGATCCCAACTGGACCTTCACTGCTTAAACCTCCCCCATTCTCAAACCGTAAAGTTTTCTGTTCTGCACATGATATGCGTGTGGAATTGCCCCCAGGACCCATCTGGGGCATAAGTGTAAAGGGTAAGAAGTACATGTGGGTAAAGTAAAATTCCGCACCATGGAAATGTGAAGAGACTATAATTTGGATTACCGTTGTGAGTAACATGAGATGTATGTGTTCGTGATTTAATGCAACTGATACAACAACCTCCAATCCAGATGTTGATGGTGGTGCTGTTCGCCTAAAGAATGCCCCCAAGCGTTGTGGGTATGATGTTAGTAAGGGAAGGGATGGTATCAATACCATTATTCTACCCTTTGACTCCTGTCACATGACTGTTCAGGTCAGTAACACAACTCTGAACTTTCTGTCAGTTTGTTCATAAATAAAGCAAAGTTTGCTTACAGCCTTGATCATGGGTTGTGACAGGGAAATGAGCACAAAATCCATCTGAAGTTTCGGACTCATGATGGTCAGGAGGATGAGGCTACATTTTCTTGCCTGGTTCACCCGCTCGTCACAAAGCCAGGTAAGGGTTCTCTGGTGGTGCTGTAACTGTTGGCAGTGTATGTGTGTTGGGTTTTTTTTTTATTTAAATTTTAATTTATTTATTTTTCTTCCTTAACAAGCTGTTCCTACCCCTACCGTTCTCCACTTAGAGTGCAGCCATTCCATTGAGAAACGCATCCTATGTGGGCCCAAGTCCTGCTCCCGTGATGAGTGTGATTCTTTGGGCTGCTGTTTCTCTTCCAGCTCTAAAATGTGTTATTATCCCATGGATGGTTAGTATGTGAACATAGTTTAGGCAGTGGCTTGGGATACTGTGAACTAAAGGATTATGTGTGTGCCGGGCATTCTAGAGTGCTCTGTGGACCATCACTTTGTCTTCTCCGTACCTGCGTCCATCACGGATCCACCCCTGAATCCTGCCTCATTGTTTGTGGCCAGTAACACCTCATGCACCCCTCAGATGGTCACCTCCAGCTTTGCGTTGTTCAAGATTCCTCTGGTTGGCTGTGGGGCTCATAGATATGCAAGTATCCTCTTGCTGCAATCCACTGTGTTTAGCATGTTTTATTGTGGCATCTTCATGATGGTAATGATGATGATGATGCCGCCTTTGAGAACAGGAAATTGGTCAGACAGTAGTCTACATGCTTGAGATCCTGAATACTGTGCAGTCGATTACGATTGGCTATGGCACAATCACCAGAGACTCTCCTCTAAGGTAAAGCATTCTCGTTCATTGCTACTCTTAACTGTGCTACTTGCCTTGAATTATACCAGTGTAAATGAGTAAACAGCTTTGTATAAAAACCTTGCATTAAGGTGAAATAAAAATGTTAAAAAGTATATCTACTGGGAACATGAACCCTGAAAGGGGTTTCATTTTATTATTAAATGATTGAACTCATCTCCTGTGGAAATTTGAACTGCAACACACCTGTATGCTTTCTATGTGCCTTTTAGATTACTGGTGGAGTGCAGGTTTGTTCCTGGTTCTCAAATCAGCGTGGGCTACCTGGTGAAGACTCCATCGCTGGGCCCGTCCATTCAGGCTCATGGAACATTTGGTGTTCAGCTAAGGATTGCAACAGGTACTTTGCTTTGCTTCTGCTCAGTATGCTCATTTTTGTTGATTAAAAAATGTCATTACAACACCAACACTTGTCTTGCTCTCCTACTCTGGCTGTTGCCTGTAGATGAGCACTATACCAACTACTACCCCCAGTATCACCGCCCCCTTCGCCTGCTTCTCGGGAAGCCGCTGCATCTTGAGGTGCGATTGCTGAATCCCCCGGATCCTAATTTGGTTCTGTTGGTTCACTACTGCTTGGCTTACCCCCGGTCAGCACAAGCAGCCTGGGTGCTCATCTATGATGGGTGAGTACTTCAGCTTCTGGAAGAACAATTCCACCCCACCCTTTGCAGTCTACAACTGCAGGACTTTCTGATAAATGAAGTGCAGTTGCTTGGAAATGGCTTTCAAAGCACTTCCTACTTGTAGCTGTCCCAACCGCCTTGACTCAACCCCAAAACAACCTTTGGCACCTCCTGCGCCTGTCCCAAACCAGACCAGGAGGTTCACAATCACTACATTCCAGTTCCTCTCCCCAGATGATCATACTCAGTTGGATGAAGAGGTAAGAACTGCCTTTTTGTTAAGGGGGGGGGGTATATGCACTATTAAATTGATAGCCTTAAAAACCCTCTTTCCTGCCTGTATCCAACAGATCTACTTCATGTGCTCGACTGAAGTTTGCTCGCCATCTGAAGGTCCCTGTATAGAAGGCTGCTTTACCAATGGGGACCAATGTATGTAAAGCCTGTAGGGTCTAAAGTCAATGTTTAACTACGCTGCTTTGGAAAGGATTGTGCTGGAATAGTGGCACTGATTCTGGAAAAGCAATAAGAACGACTTTGCATCTAAATCTGTCAGGTTAAGTTAATCTATGGATGTGGAATGAATGTAATTTCTCTTCTTCCAGCTTTGACATCAGTCAAGTCTTAAAGTCAGTACTGAGGTCCTGCTGGATAAGAGATGGTCAGTGTACCTTCAGCTACTAGGATATAATGTGGAAAAACCACATCTGTACCATATTAATCTTTTCCTTTTTCTTGCAGGTTCTTGTTTCTAAATGAAAATCCAGTAGAAATTAGACTGTTTCCTTCCTGGTTGCTGTTCAACCCTTTTATCTTTATTGGTCTTAACAGAAAGTGATGGGTATCAGTCCAAAATCTTCCTGTGTCAGAGACACATTCAGAAATAAATTTCACTTATTAATTCATTTCTGGAATGAGATGGATGGCAATACTTTGCAAGGAATGCAAAGCGTGGTATGTCAGTGTGAACAATTGTTCTAAATGACCATTGAATGTTGCAGTGTGGTTTTGTTCTATTTTGTACCTGAGTTTATGACCATATATTACCCATTGGGGTTTTTTTTTTTTTTTTTTTTTTTTTTTTTTTTTTTTTAATAAACCTTGCTTTCCTTGATAATATACAGAGGGCAGTAAACGTATTTCCATTCTACATGCCTGTGAACCTTCTTAATGCTGAGAGGAGGCTCTGGGATTAGCAGCAAACAGATTTCCTGAGTCAGAGCGTGTGTGTGTGTGTGAGAGAGAGAGAGATGCTCCACACGAATTGCATTCCGGAGCAAAACCAAGACAAACAGGAAGTGGTTATTCTTAATTTAAGGATAAACTGTTGCAATCATGCAATCATACAGGATTTGGATACGGGCTGGCTTTGAGAAGTTGAGTTTGAAGTGTACATGTGAAGCCCACTGATATTTCCCTTTCCTTTTTCCTCTCCTCTCCAATGACCTGCTTGGGAAACTAATAGTAGGTTTTGAATAAAAGGTGCCAATTTTTTTTTTTTTTTTTTTTTTTTTTTAAATCCATATATTAGGGATCATAAGATGGTAGTGAGACCAGCTATGCTTTATGGGTTGGAGATGGTGGCACTGAGCAAAAGACAGGAGGCAGAGCTGGAGGTGGCAGAGTTAAAGATGTTAAGATTTGCATTGGGTGTGACGAGGATGGACAGGATTAGAAATGAGTATATTAGAGGGTCAGCCCAGGTTGGACGGTTTGGAGACAAAGTCAGAGAGGCGAGATTGCGCTGGTTTGGATGTGTGCACAGGAGAGATGCTGGATATATCGGGAGAAGGATGCTAGGGATGGAGCTGCTAGGCAAGAGGAAAAGAGGAAGGCCTAAGAGGAGATTTATGGATGTGGTGAAGGAGGACATGCAGGTGGGTGTGACGGAGAAAGATGCAGAGGACAGGAAGAAGTGGAAACAATTGATCCGCTGTGGCAACCCCTAACAGGAGTGGCCGAAAGAAGAAAAAATTGGGGATCATAAGAGAACCAAACAATCTTCTCTAGACCACTGACCTCTGCTGAACAGTCATAGGAGCTGTGCTTGTAATCTTCACAAGCAGGGAGGAGGCAGACTGGATTAACACATGTAACTTTAGCATGGATTTTTAATACTTTTTTTTTTTTTTGCTAGAACAACATCTCCGTGCTCATCAACACTATTTTAAACTGTACAGAAAGTTAGACATCTGACTTGATCTGCATGATTTTTGCAGGGACCATGAGTTTTATTGATTTATTTATTTTGGCACTGACCACACCAGCTGCATGCCAAGTGGGGCAAGCCTATGCCTTCCCAGCTGTCTTGGTACTCATGTCTCCATCCTTTGTCAAGGCTGCTGAGGAGATATTGAGCAACCCTTCTCCAGCATCCAAGGATTTTCACAAGTAAAGTTCAGCCTGTTGAAAAGAGATTTAAAATTGGTTGGAGCTTCCATGTGAACAATTTAGCATCTTTTTTTTTTTTCTCTCCTACAAAACATTGTTATGCAAGGTTTTCCTCGAGTTCATGCTCTCAGTGATGTGTGTGTGTGAGAGAGAGAGAGAGAGAGAGAGAGAAATATGGTTATGGCAGCTGAGGAACTATGGCTGAACTGTAGCTCCATGACACTGGACTACTGTGAACAGCCTTTGAAGTTGAACTAAGTTTGAGAAAGCATTATTTCCACATCCAGTGTTTCTACAATTAGACCCACTGGGACTTTCTATTAAGTGAGTTACCTTAATCATTCTTCAGGGGAGATCAGCAGGACGACTGGAGGAGGAGGTGGGGGGGTGGTGGTGGTGGGTGGTTACTACTGTTACGAAATGCAAGGCTTTTTTTTTATATGGCCACAGAGTGAACTCTGTTGAGGCTTTTTTTTTTTCCCAGCAAAAAAGTACCAACTTGCCTTTTTAGAGTGGAACAGTTGTTGAGCTGCTTTTAACAGGCGTCTAACTGCCAGTTCTCTTCAAGTCGTATCAGCTAAAGTCTCACTCCAGCTTGTCGCTGAGGAACATTCATGGCAGTTTGGAGCCTCAGCGGTGCAAACGTACCCATTTCTTTGAGAAATGTCAGCATCTACCCTTGGCTGCAAGTCACAAGATGTAGCAAATGTGTTAAATTGAGCAGAATTTCCTGTGCAGCTCCATGACCTGTGATGTTGTTCATGGGACCAACGTCATGGGTTCCTCCATGCACTGCTGACCGCTGCTCGGGGTGTCGGAAATACACGGTAACACTGCATCCAGGCCTTTTGGCCACCTCCTGTTCAGCTCTGCTGCAGTAAAAGCTTTCGGTTTCCTTGAGAAGCTGTCAGCGTGTGGGGTCGTCTGACCGCATCGCAGCATCTGTTGCGCTCAGCGTCATCCGGTGACTTCTGACCTTTGGAACAAATATTTTGATCACACAAAAAACACTCAAAATGCGGGTTAAGGAGGTGACCGAGGGCAGCAGACATCCCCGCTCCATGCCAAACAGAAGAGCGTGAGAGCTTTATGGCAGTCCGACTTCTTTTTAGGTTTAAATTCGGTAAATAAATAGCGAGTGCAGAAATACACTGTGTTGAAGTTCTCGATGCAGAGCTGATGGTCAGCCTGGGACGTTTGAGCGTTCTCCAACACTGGAGTGACTTCAGTGAGTCTGCAGGCAAATCCCAGCTAACCTGGGTTGGGGGAGGGGGGTTCAGTGTCACCAAGCAGGTGACAGGGATCACTGTACGTTGCTGAGGTAAAGGTAATAAAGTTTGGTGACATCCACTTGGCCGTGCGCCTGTCCCCATCAAAAAGCATTGTTGAAGTGCCGCTAATTTTTACCTCTGCTTTCAGGTAAAACTTAAAATTTAAATGTCGAAAAAAACCGCACGAACAATAGCTGTCATCGCCAGCAGGGGTCGCTGAGATACTGAACAAGACAGGAATAGCACGCTGGGGTACCGTGATTTTACTCACCGTTAGGTAATAAACGCAGTAAAGTGCGGCTACGCGCCGTCTCTTGCTCGTGGATCTACTGTGATTTTTGCCTTTTACTCCTCGAGCGTCAGAGTCCTGCGTTGTGCGAAGCGCCGAAGGCCCCGTCCCACCCACGCGTGATCGGAGCCCCCGTGCTCCCCCACCCCACGAACCGCGTGGACGCGCTCCAGCTCCGTGTCAGTTACCCGCTTGCAGCGGGCAACGAAGAGGTGAGGCGCAGCGCCCCCTACAGTCCGGGCTGGGAAGACCATCTTCTTGTGGGTCGCGGCGAAGAAACAATAAACAAGCGAAAGCGCGATGTTGCGCACAAAAATTCACTCTTTGCACATTTGCGTGTAATTTTTTTTCAAAAAATCGAATCTTAAAACGTGCGATCGGCGCTAAAGAATTGCTTTGCGCGCACGTTTAGGTGGAGGAGTGGCGGGGGGGCAGGAAGAGGAAAGAGGGATACAGTGGAGCGCGTGGAAGGGAAGGGGAGGGAGGAGGTGAAAACGTTGTAAGGAACGGAGGGAGGGAGAGAGAGAGAGAGAGAGAGCGCGGGGGGGAGTCGCTTACTCGCGCCTTCCTTTGTGTTCGGTGCGGGAAACGGACTCGCGTCAAACCCTATCGATCCGTTATCGATCCCGCGGGTCCGTCGGGCCGCCGTTTCCGAGCGAGAGAATAATGTTGAACGCGTGGCGGGGGTAGGATGTGGCGTTTTACGAACGGCGCCGTTCCACTGCCAATGCGAAACGCGACTTTGTTGCAAACGATTTAAGTTGAGCGGCCCGAGCGCCGTCCCCTCCGCCCGCGACGCACAAACTGCTGGGATTCGGCCGTTGTTTAAGCGCATTCGGTCGCGGCTTAGGCGGAGAAACGCTGACCTTTGGAAGCGGCCGGCGGACGGGCGGGCGCGGGGCTCTGCTTCGCCGCGGAACCATTAGCCGTCCAGTGCGGGCGCCGGTGCGTGGGGCGGACGGCGATGTTTCGCGTTCTCCGCTGAATTTGTTGGGTTTTGCTCAGCGTTCGTCAGCAGCGGGCCGAGCGGAGAGGCTGAGCGGCGCTCTCTGTGCCGCGTTCCCCAGCCGAGCCACCCGCCTCTGAGTGCGGGCGGGGACAGCGCAGCACCCGGCCGCCTCTCGGGAAGGCAGCGAGCGAGCGAGCGAGCCTGAGGCGGACGGAGCCTCCGGTCCATGTTGATGTCCGCCGACGTCGCCTCCATGATGCTGCCCGTGTCTCGGGGGTTGATGGACCGGGAGAGGGACCTGGACCTGCATCCGAGCTCCGGCGGCGGATCTTCCTCGGCGGTCGTGCGCGGGACCAAGCGGGGCGACCCGGAGCCGGACGCACCCGCGCCGCCCTTCGGCGAGTCTCCCGGGGCGGAGAGCAAGAGGGCGCGGATGGACGCTTCGTGCGGACAGGTGGGTTGCAGGTCGGGGCCGCTGTTTGCCAAATAGGGCGGGCCTCGGCCGCGATGCACTGCAAAACGCGGGGTTCGGACCCCATTCCCCGCTGTGGCCCAAGCCTCTTTAAACAAGTGCTGCTTTCTGTGTCGAGGCGAGCCTCAATAAAACGCTCCAGTGCTCCTTTTGCACAGACTCAACTTGTGACCCGGGGTGTGAAACGCACACTCCCCGAAGGTTAGCCTCGCTTGGAAAGGGTCCAGTTCCTGGTTCCGCCTTCTGTCCACCCCACCGAGTGTTTTCTTGCTCCACGTGTTCGCTCGAGTGTTGGGTCTCCTCACCTCGGCTTCGCCCAAGGTGCTTCGCAGTGATTTCGCCACGGATGCGCCCGGGCCATTTGCGCTGCCCCGACGCAGGGTAAGAACCTCGGGGGGAAGGGCCGCAGGAGCAGGGATTCGAACCAGAAACCTTCGCTGCTGTAAGTTGAGGGGAAAGACCGCCCAAGACCACCTTCGCTTCCCCTTTCGGAGAGCGGCCAGAATGCTTTTCGGCGCTGCGCCCTACGTATCCCCTGCCCCGTGCCATTTAAAATGAGTGCTTTTAAAAGTACCGAGGACGACCGGGATGCTGCCGGTATCGATGACTACAGGGGTGGGCAAAATGAGAGAAGTGTAACCTTATACCGCACTTCTTTAATGTGTGCAATTTTCCGCACGGCAGGGGGGCTGGGAGAAAAGAACAGGGGGAGGGGGAGGGATCAGAAGGAAAGGAGGACAAAGACCAGGCCCGTCCGCATCCCGAATGGCAGCGGAGAGTCAGCGATGGGGGGGAAATCCCTTACTGCGGGGTAGGTTTACACACTTAGGGCACAGTGGTGAATAATGGCTTGAAATGGCAAAAGTACAATCCGGCGGAGAGGAACCCCGCGTTAGGAGTTGTCGCTCGATGGAGAAATTGCCGCCTCGCCACATTTCCCGGCGCTGCCATCGGCTCGTTCTTCGATCCGATCGCCCGAGGAAGTGAGGTTGGGAGTACGGGGCCAGCAGGTGGTGTAGCGGTCAGAGCTGCCGTCTCGGACCCGGCGCCCCACGGCGGTCAAATCTGCAGCCGTGCCCTTGAGAAAGGCGCTTGCCTCGAACCGCCCTGGTATAAAGTTGCTCAGCAGGGCAAATGATTGTACGTAATAGCCCAACAGTGCAAGTCGCTTTGGAGAAGAGCACCAGCTAAATGGATGAGGTATAATAAAAGGGGTGTTTGGGAGGGGTCATAATTGTCACGGCTGACACGTCCTGCCCGCACGACAGGGGTTCGAAGTTGGCTTTCGTTGCCCGGTCGGACATCGCCGTCGACCCTCGTTTTAGGTGGTGATGTTTCATTTGCTCGGCCGGTCGGCGGCGCCGCCGCCTCGGACCCGCGGCTTCCTAGGCTTCCGGCTCGGGAGAACGGCTGCTGCACGGTGAAATTTCTGACCGGCAAAGGGACTTATTGATCAGTGCGGTCTGGGGTCAGAATGCAGTTGTCGTGAAGGCGATAAGAGAGCAGAGCGCGTGGCTGAGGGGTGTAGATGGCGTGCTCCGGTGGGGGTGGGGTTCCGAAAGAGCCCAGCGTGTCAGAGGTGGGAAGCGAGATCGGCAAAATGCCTTCGTACGAGGATAAGGTTGGTTCGCACCCAACATCTGCAGTTAAAAATCATCGACAGCAATAATAGTTGTAATAAAGACTTTGAAATGTTTTGTTACTGTAAGTTTTAAGTATGGACAGCTGCAATAATGGGCTGTGGGCTGAGGATCCAGCTGCACTTTTTTCTTTTGTCACGCAGCTTGAAACAAAACCTGAAAGCAATTTAATGGTGAAGACGTATTTATTCCATACGAAATTGTTCTGTCATATCGGAGGCTTTGGAGAAGAAACCGTAGAATCAACGTTTGGCCTTGGGGGGGGGGGGGATAAGACAAGCTGGAATTCGCGTTGAAGTACTTTTCAGAATTGGGCCGTTTTTTTCCCCAGTCTGGAGTGTTGCTGGCTGCAGCTGCTGGAAACGATTTGGCGTTGCGGTGCCGCTTGTCGAGTCCTTCGGACTGCGTTCCGTGCTCACCCTCGACTTGAGCCGATTTTCCCTATCGTTGGTGGCAAAGAGGCTTTGTGTTCGGCTAACACGATCGCAGCCCCTTTAGGACGGGGCATTAGGCCGACTCGTCTGATAGGATTATTGTGGAGAGTGAGCCCGATCGGGATAAGGACGGCGCTGTGTGGCAAAGCCCTTTCGCTGGGTGTGTTCCCTTCTGTGGAACAGTGACTAAAAATGAAGGAATTTCATACTGTTAAAGGCTGCCTTACCCTGCCGGTTTTGTGGCCCTTAGTATATTTTTATTTATTCCATTTTTGTCGAGTGGATTTTTGTGTCCGTTCGTAGTGCGACTTTTGTAATTTAAGCTGTTTAATACTTGCCAGAGCAATTCGGGTTAAGTACCTGGCTTGTTCTACAGCGGGATCCCTTCCGGGCACTTGAGCAAATAACCCTCGAGTTATGATAATAATCCTTGGTTGTTGCCGTACCTGCTGCTCGCAGCCATGTTAAGAGGCCCCGAAGGTAAAGTATTTTAACAACCCGGTCAACGGTTTGAGCGTGTGCGACGGTCTGTTCGCCGCACGGTCGGCAGTGGTGCGCACGGGCATACGCTGGGAACGCTGACATCAGGGCGCTTTTGCAGGGGTCGGTGTCTGGAAATGTTGAGCTATTTTTGTTTGTTCAGCATGCTAAAGAAACCACGTAAGAACAGCGTGTGGTGGTTTGTCATCCTCCGCGTACGGTTAAGCCGGAGAGCGGCGGCCATCGATTGTTATGTGGTAAGAAGTGCGTTTATTTATTTAGTTTGTGTTTTTCTCTAAAGCAATTTGCAGTGATTTACTTACGTGAAAGCGGTTTCTTTTTTTTAACCGAAGCAGCTCTGCAAACACCTTGCTTGAGGGTCTTACAGCTGGAGGTGGTATCCATCTTCAGAGTGTATGGTTTCAGCGCTAACCGCTACATCATCCGCTGCCCCGTGATGCTCGTGTGCGGCTTATGAACTTCTTTCTTCAGCTCCAGTTGCTATGGAGCTGACGACAACTTCCTTCAACTGTTTCAGTGACTGCTCGGAGGTGAAGTCGGTATGCCAAGCATCGGATGAGTCCCCATTACTTTGAGTCCAGTGGGTCATTGCACAGGGCTGTGAACGTGTGCCTATGGCATTCTAAGTCCAGACTCTGCAAGCAGGGCAGCAATCTGGCTTTTATTGGGTAAAGAGGATTAACAAAAACAAATCTGCTGCTTATAACAAGTTTATAGCTGGGATCGCGGTAATCTTGTGTGCATTCTACCTAGTTGATGGCAGATGTCTTAGTATTTATGTTGTTCTTTCTGGTAGATATTGGGTGTTTGTGTGCAATGAAACCGAGTAATCCAAAATCCCACGAAAACACTCCTAGACCCAAACAAGAATGGGTCGGGAGATGCTCTGTAATGTTAGTTTTGTCAAAAGCTACTCTGTACTTAAGTACCGGCACAAATTGCTTTTCTAGTTTTTGTCGTCTTCAGTGCCTTTTCTTCCAGCTATACGTCCTGTTAGCTTTTACCTCCCCCGATGCCTTATGTCGACTTCTTGGCCGCTCTTTCTCTTGAGCGTCGCTCCTTCAGTTGGGTGTGATTTAATGGAACGCAGCGTCCCGGTGTCAAGTGCACCAAGTCCTATCTTGACTTTATGCCCTGTAGTTGCATCTGTACCTTGGTGTTTATGCGTTGCAGGATGGTGTACGGTTGGGTCTGCGCACATTTGATGAATTTCTTTACGTCCTTTGACATTCAAAGGCATAAACATTGTTGTGGTCTATGTCTGGTGAGATCAGTTACTTGGAATGGCTTTCGAGTAAGCCAACTCCCCTTCCCTCCATCCCCCACAGGGATTAGTCATATTTTCTTAAAATGTGATGCATTGTCTCAGTCTCATTGCTGCCTTTTTTTTTTTTTATTTAAAAAAAAAAAAAAAAAAATATATATATATATATATTTGCTCGCTTTTCTTCTTTCTGCTGATCCAGTTGTCGTTCTTTTTTTCCCCCCTTGCTGCGGTCTTCTCCCTTTTAATTTCAGTCAAAATTCATTCCAGATGTTAAAAAACACCGCCCCCTCCGCAGTCACTCTCCTGGCTCTGCACGTCTGAAACTTTTGAACCATAACCGTGCAGAAGGAGGAATGTGCTTTTACTTTCTTCTAATTGAAATTGAAGCCGAATTTGCTCCTCCCAGGAGCTGGGCTAAAGAATTTAATGGAACATAGAGGCTTTAATTTAAACCGAAGTTGTGCAGCCGTGCGCTTGCTTTCCAAGAGGAATGTAAGAGTTAAGGCAGTTAAATGTTTATAATGGTATATCCTTGTTTGTTGGCAATTTGTCATAGCACAGCTTAGCATGTTTATTGCGAGAAGTCTCCAAACACCCAAGACAGTTAGTAATGATATTACCGCAGTATGATTTTTTATTACGTTCTCGAGCTTGAAGATCTCATTTGTTTTGTGTTAGGATTATTTAAAGTCTCTGCAAGTTATTGCATTTCACCGATTAGCTTACATTTGCGGGACGCAAAGCAATTTTCGAGTGCGTGCAAGCACCAGTGCCTGCCGAACAAACTACCCCAGAGGAGCATTGCACACAGCAGATTGATTCGACATAAATCAGAGCGTATGGCGCAGCTTCTTAACCTTCTGTAGGCCGCGGACCTCTTTAAGGATCTGGCGAAGGCTCCTACAAAAAAAAAGTATTGCTCTTAAAACTGACTGCCATGGACATGGATGTATATGAAAGTATTGTAATTTAAAAAAAAAAAAAAGAATCTAAATATTTGAAATGGGCAAGTCTGCATTTTATGAACTCCCAGGGAGGGGAACCGTTGACCCCGGGTTAAAAACCTCCGTCGTGTAATGGCGAGACTCGGAGCGCATGTAAGAAAGGCAAGCACTTGAGCATTGCATGGATGTGAAGTTTAGTTGTATTTGCACACGTACTGTATATTCCTTTATCATGGACCTACAGGTTACCTTCTCCCTTGGCGTTTGATTTGTCTCTAGTCAGGCACTAAAATGTTGTTTAGCATTGCATATTTTTACAAAATAAGGGGACAGTAAACCGCACTGTGAGTCAGTAGCTGTAGAAAAGCAGACGCAGCAAAAGGAAATGAAGCACGTATTATCTAAAAGAGCGTGTCAGATGAGTCAAGTGGTGCTCACGGTTACCATGGACCGTCCCACATCACCGTGGCCCGAGTTGGGTTGGCTGATGACTTGCGGTGAGGGCTTTATGTTTAGAACATCCTCTGCTTGGTGGTTTGTCATCAGCATTTGACTGGTGTTAATAAATTCCCTGCCAGTTCCCCCACCGCTCCACCGTCTCCCTCTTTCACTGGTACAATGGCTTCAGCCGAGTGAGAAATGAGGGGGCAGATCGGGGAGCGAGAGGGACAGAGGCCAGGGATGGCATTAATCGAATTAAATCCCAATTAGGTGGCCCACGAAACAAAGGGACGAAGGGGTGTCATTGGGGGGGTGCAGAGCGCGTGGGCTCGTGACGGAGATGGGATTTGACAGCTCCTACAAGAAGACCGCGGCTCCCGGTTGGAAGAAGCTCGCCGCGCGTGCGTTGAAGGAGCCGGTGCTAAATCGTGGGAACATCACGGTGAGCTGAGAGCGAGTACGAAGCACAACCTTACTGCCAAACTGAGAACTGCATCTTATCGAAGTGCGAGGCCGGTGCTCGGATCCTCTTTGCCGTAACCGTCCCTCGGCTTTCTCGACGTCGCCCTCGGAAGGTTCTGCGCTTCAAGGAGATGTTCGCGTTTATTCGTTCGCTTGGTTTTCTCCAAAGTACAGCTCGGGGTGAACGGCAGTGCGTTTCGCAGCAGACAGAGAGCTTTAGGTACGGATACGACGATTACTCAAGCGCACTTTTTGCTGGCACGCGTTGAACAAGCGGCCGCCTAAAAAATGAAAACGCTAAGGATGATGATAGTTGATGGCAGGATTCAGTTTTATTAAACCGGTAAAGACCAAGAGCGACGTTCGTCCGAAAGCGGTGTCTTGAGAACCTTCAAGAATGCTGCGATCCAGCAGTTCCCAGGGACTACTATCACAGGCGGCGACGTAAAATATTTGCCTCTCGAGCCCCTGCAATATTTTAAGTTTGTCTCTGAAACGGCGAGGCTGTACGCAGAGCCTTCAGTACAGTCTGTGGGTGATGAGGAGAAGGTATATGTGGCACATGTGGAATGAGTCAGGTTTCTTAGTGTTTTCCGGCTGTGATGGCAAATGAATAAGAGGCGGGTGACTTTTGAACATGGGGGGGCCCAGACGTGGCTCGGTTGAAATCTGTTGAACAGAGAGAGGTGCGGAGAAAACACACGATCGTGGCGCATGACTTTTCCACTCGCCTCGAAGAAGGGAAGTGTGCAAGGAGCAAGAGAACAAATGGAGCTGTGCCAGCTCCTCATGACAGCAGCACTTCCTGGCAGCATTGGACCCGCATGCTTTTGGGAATTGGACTCCGATGTCACGAGGCCGCACGGCCTGTCCGTTGCCCTGTGCTTTGACTAGCATTGGGTTTGCGTGTGGTTAGAAGCTGCTTCGCGGCATAAGGTTCTTGTAAGAAGTTGCCCCGCTGCGGTGCGAGTTGTTCGTTTCGAGCACTTCCTTTGCGTTCCCTTGCTCTGTCTGAAGGCGGGACCTAGAGGGGGTGTTGGGAAGCGCTGACCACGCCTCGTGACGCGTGTCACATTTGCCCCCTATTTATGGGTTTGTGCCGGCGCGGGGCCTTGCATCTACGCCGTGACGCCACAGGAGGGCAGCTTGAAGCAGCCGAGAGTTCACCGCCCTGGGGCGCAGCGGCGGTCTCTCAGACGGTGCGAGAGAAACGGGAGACGACGCTTTGATCCGATACATTTTTCATGCCCTAAGGAAGACCGAGTCACAGGGGAGCACGGTAACAGAGGGGGCGCAGGAGGATTATGGGAAAGACGAACGCCCGGGCTGCAAGTATCCGCCCCCTCTCCGTGAATCCCGCTCCTTTTGGGCGTGCTTTGTAACAGACGTGGAGTTCTGCTTTTCGCTTGACCTTAACGCGACCTTTACGCGTCCCTCATAGTGAATTGTTGCCTTTGCGCCGCGCTTCTGTGTTTGCGGCCGAGGGCGCGCTTTCGTGCGGCGCGGCGCTCACGTTGTACCCTTTTTCCAGAAGCTTCCGTGCAAGTGATCTCTGAATTATTGCATGCCCAACAAATACAGTCCCTGGACTGCATGCATGAGCGACGTCTGTTCTGCGAGTGCTCGGTGAGGAGGGTTCATTTCTAGGTCTTCTACTGTTAACCCCATCCCTTTACCTTTACTTGTCTGGGTGTATTGTGTTCTTTATAGTGGTGGCGGCGGCGGTGGCGGCGATGCTTCTGGCATCGGCTTTGGACCACCACAACCCTCTGCAGGGGTGATGGGGGGGAAATTATATGTCGAGGAAACGGGCAGCAATGCTTTGCACCTTCATTCCGAGGCTTTTACTTAATCTGTTTTGCAGGTTCGATGTCTAGTTTGTCGCAAACCTTTCAGCTCGCACGGATGCACGTTTACGAGTAACAGTCGGCTCGCGACGATTCGGATGGGCGCAAAAAGACCGACTTGCTTTGCTTTAATACGGAACCTTGTTTCTTTTGTTCCGAATCGCCCCGGTCAGCTCATTCTGAAGCGGGTCTTTTGAGCGCGCTCGTGCTCTCTTGAGGCTATGCGCTGAGGCCGTTCATCCAAGGCAACCTGCCGTGGCTTGCATAGCTTGCACCTATGGGGCGGAGGGTGGGCAGGCGGAACAAAAATATACCGGAAGGCAACCCGAGCGTTCTGGCTCACAGTGCACAGCATGGGCTAGTCAGGTAGGCCAGGCTTACGGCCGCAAATAAATTTACCCAGAAATGTTCCGCAAAGTCTCGCGTTCAGACCAATTGCTGCCAGGCAGTTTATCGGGGAATGGGACATCGCAGCACTGCCTTCAGTTTAGGATCTCGGATGCTTGTACATTTACCGCTTTTGAACTAAAACTGTTAAGTTAGATCATATAATTCCGCGAGTGTGTATAGGATGTTGCAAACCAAAAACTGACATAAGAGTAGCAGATGCAAACTTGCTGCTTATAACGCATAGTAAGTGTGTGTGCATTAAAAAAGGACTGCACGCCAACACACTTCAGCGTCGCAGGTTGAATCCGCTGTCCCGGAGGCCCGGGTAGAGGTGAAAGTGCAGCGTGCGCGGTTCTCACAACCCCGCGAACGGTCCCAGGAACCCGGTCGCTCCAGTCCATGTTGGGGCTCAGGGAGTCTGTGTGGGGAGGGTAGCTTTTGTGCCCAGGAGGCAAGGGAGAGGGCCGGGTGGGCGGGGGGGGAGGAGGGATTGGTGCGATGAGAAGGGGGAGGAGGGGGAGCTGGCCTAGGGCCAGCAGCAGGGCAGAAGGCACCGGTGGCAGGAGAGGAAAACAGAAGAGCGCAGAGTGACGGCAACAGAAGGAGAGCTGGAGGTGGGGAGGGGGGGTCTTGTCGGGGTTACCCGCAGCAAGAGGGAGAATTTGAATCGGTGAAGGAGAGTGCAGTGCGAGAGAGCCGGCAATATCGAGAGCCGAGCCGCAGGAGAGGACCGAAGGACACGTTTGGATGTTTCCTGCACGCATACCATGATGGGACTGTACTACCCTGCTGTGCTGTCGGTGAGTTGCTTCCTGAATGCTCGATTGGATTGTTGGAACCCGCTCCCGCTCCGCTGCCTCTCGCCGTTCCTGCCACGGTGCCGGTGTTTGCCTGACTTCTTTATTAGCGCCGCGCTAGTAAGGGAAGCGGTACTGCCTGTTTTGGGTACTGCATCGTTCCATGTGCCAAGCACCTGCTGTTTGTGAGGGCAGTTGCATGGCATCTTGACGCTGCGTCCGCACCTCGTGAGCGGCGGGCGCTCGCTCGAACCGAGTTGGTTCTTCCTGCGTCCGAGCGGACCTCTCGAAAAGCGCAGGGGGGCGTTTAGCAGGCCGGACCGCCGAGCGGAGGGACCGGGCTGCCTCGTGTCAGCAAGAGCGCCGCGAATGACAGCAGATTTGGTGGCACAAGCATTAGTGTCCCGCATGGGCTCTCCTGGCAGGGTCTTTTCAGCCGGGCGTTGGGGGTGTAAATGAATTCTTTGTTGCCCTCCCAGCTGTCTTTGTATTTCACCCTGTTATTAGAGTGAAAGAGGCAGGTGCCCAGAAGCAGTTGTTACCCCCACCCCAACACGCACGCACGCACGCGCTCTTACTGCCCCGACCTCCTTTTCCGGATCTCCCTTGGCTCCCCACGTTTTACATCATTGCTACACTTTAGGGTTATTGTTTTTTGGCCTCAGTTATTTTACTGCTCCCCCCTATTTTGTTATAAGTCATTCTCCCTCTAGTATCCTGACCTCCTTCCTACCCTTCGGGTTAAGCAGCTGTTATCTTTATGTTTGTCTTTTAGGAGCGAAAGAGAAGGGGGGGATGGGAGGAGGGAGCTCGCAGTAAAGTGCCTTTCCGGCTGATAGAGCAGGAGCGTCGGAGGCAAATGTACAACTGTACACCTATACAAACACATGAGCTCGTACGCCATTGTGTACAGCGCTGGCCATGTATTTGCCATTGCATTTGGTATGTTTGTATTTAGATTTACCCTTGCTGCGTTTGTAGGTGAGTGGGTAACGGATGGGCCTGGACCGTGCGGTAGGCAAATGCAGCAACCGAAAGACAAACACGATCGCATTGCTGCTTGACTCGCTGTGTGCCGATGGCCTGCTGCCATGTACGGGGCGTTTGGGAGATGCGCTTGCCTGGGTGCTTTTTTTAAGTTTTCTTTTTTCAAATTGAGCTTTACCTAGCCGTGGGCCCCCAAGGGCCAGGAGGCTCGGCATGTGTGCCCGGGCGCGTGCCTGCAGCAAAGCGGGTGCAAGCTGGGGCAACGCAGGACACCGCTTCACCTGGGAGGTGCGAAACCTTTCAGCAGCTCGCCGTGTTTTTATAACCGTGGCGACGCCAGCGCACGCGCTCCATCGTTCGCAGTTATCGCGCGGCGGTGGCGTCCACACTCGTCGAGACGTGGAGAAATACCTCTTGCAGACACACTTGCACGCACGTTCTCTCTCTTTCTCTCATACACGCTCGCACGCACGCACAAAACATCACGTTAGGTATTTGACCGCGACTCCGGCGCTTTACGCTTCCACACCTCTGAAGTTCAAAGAATCACAAATTTTCCATGTTAAGCACTGGGCTAGCATTTCTGACAGCTGGTCCTACTAGACCTGGTGAAAATGATCCTTTGCTCAGATGTTCGAGATGAAGGAAGCCATCGTATCTCTAACCCTACGTTCTCAAGCGTTGCAGCCCGGCTTTTGTTGCAGTTCTTCGCAAAGTAACGTCGGAGCTGTAAAATGAAGCTTTGATAATTTGGTTTTGCTTTTGAAGCATTTTAACTACTTTTGACTTCCGATCCCTTTCTCCGGTTCAGGCCTCCCGAAAAAGGGGATCTACTTGGATGACTGGCGCTGCCGTAGTTCGTGGAAGAATGCCAGCAAATGAAAGGTTGGCTCATGTTGCCGGGTCACGTACAGTTTGGCTCGGTTTACGTAATTGGTTTTATCCAGTAACGTTCAGAATGCGAAGCACGAGAAGGTGGCTTTCGTCGCGGTTTTCTGGGTGGTTTCTTCTGCCTTTGGTTTTCGCGCTACGTGTTCTTCTGCCGTTGGTGGGGCTGCTGTAGAACCAAGGCTCCGTTGGGGTGAGGGAAGCCATGTTGAACCTTACAAGGTACCGGTTGCTGAGATGATGATCGACGACCCCGGGTCATATTTCTAAGTGGTCGGGGTCTATAATGGACAAGGTCTGGGTGGAATGGAGGTAAAATTCCTGTCTGGGTTTCATCACGTGAGCGATTGTAGATAAGCACAGAGTGGGAAAATTAGCATGGAGAAGAAGAGGAAAGCGAATGCATTTAAGGCTGCCAGGGGCAGATGGCGACTTTTGAGAAAATAGAGGGGGGAAAAGTAATGACAGTGAAATCGGTTTCCCTGCAAATGGAAAAAGATCCCCGCAGATGGATCGATATAATTGGTCAACTGTGTAAAGACATTTATGATACTTGTAGTTGTGCCTCTTGCAGTGCTTCACGACATAACACTCTTGAGGGTATGAGCTGACCCGTAAGTAAGCCAGCCAGTACTCTGGATTACATGCTCTAATACACCCTAACATACACGCTTATACAACCAGATGAATTTGCTGTTTGTGGACACACAAAGTGCACATGTAGAGTGAGATGTGATGGGAAGGGTCTCTCCCCTCTTGTTTTTACCTTCTCCATCCGTCTTTTTCCTTGTGTTATATGGCTCCTCGAGTTAGTATTTATTTATTTTTTTTTTTTTGAAAGCAGGTCTCCCTAGTGTGACAATCATATCTCTGCAAATAGCAGAAGTCATCAACTCCAAAATGGGCCCAGCATGGGAAATAAGAGCAAGAACTTTTAAAAAAAATTTTTTTTTACTGCAGTGCCGTTTAAAGGACCCCCGTGTTTCATATCGGCGTGCGCGTACACACCTGTCCCTTCTGTCGGTCCTGGACGAATGACTTCGGTAAATGTTTGTAGCCATACAGCAGTCCACCTGATTTAACTTACTGCATTGCCCAGACCTCCTTCATCCATTTGTGAGCTGCAGGGTAGGAAATGGCTGCAGGACTGGGCTCAGTTGGATTGGTGACCCAATGGTATGTAGTACATCTTCAGAGTGGTGACAGCTCCTCTCCCTTCCACCATTACTGGATGTTTCACCAGGCTGGTGTGAAATCTGCAGGAAGTGCACTCCATGGACCTACTTGCAAAGGGTCCAGAATTGAAAGACTGCTGACTTTCAGCCCTTGCCCCTATGTGGTGATGCAAACTCCCTCTGTTCCTCCCAGCTGCTGAATCACTTTCAGAATTCACGATGGTTCTCAGAACCCATCTTTCTCCCCGCCCCCCACCTGGTTTACTTCTAAGCTCCTTGCAGTTTCCAAAGTTAGTCCTTTTGTTACTTTTATCTATGCGATTCGTTGTTTGTACATCATGGCTGTAGGCTGTGTGAGCTTGCAAGACTGTGCTATGAGATAAGAAAAAGGTATAGTTTTACAGTGACGTGCTTGTATCTAAGCTCTTTCTGTTGTGCGATGCTCTTTTGTGTACTCTGTATGTCGCTCCCTGGGGGAGAAAGGCATCGATCAATTGCATAAATGTAAAGCGCGTGGGTGCTGTGCGAGAGGCAGGGTGTCAGCCTACCTGTGGATGGGTCTCCGTTGCATTGTTACGAACAGCTGCCTTTCTGCCCATAAAGCGTTACGGGCATCCGACTGGTCGGACCCCGCTGGACAGCTGTTTAACAAGTTCATAAGATAACAAAAGTAGTTTTATTTGTCACGGTTTACAGTGGAGAAATGAAGCGGCCCGCCAGCAATTTAACACAAAAAAGGCATTGAGCTGATGTAAGATGTAGCCACTGGTTCCGTGTTCAGTGCGTTTTGGGTACCTGCGGGCCTCCGCCTGTGACCCATTGTGTGGTGCGAAATCGAGTGCTTCCGTTCCAGCCTCAAGCAGGGTGCTTAACCTTGATTTCTTGAGAATGAGCGAGGCTCGATATTTGCCATTGTAAATTGTCTTTTATCGAGGCGCGTGTCAAGCACGCGAACGGCAACGCCGAGCGCCTATTCGGAGTCGCAGGCTCGATCCGCTCTTTGCGTCAAGCGGTCATTAATAATGCCCGTCATCATTGTTCACCGAGTGGTCCCCCTCCCGTTCGTCCACCTCTCTCCTTTCCCTGTAGACCTTCCTTCCTTACAGTACTTCCATTTAGGGCAGTAACACCCTCTGTCAGGGGGTCAGGAATGCAGTGTCTCTCCTAGCAGCAACCGCCAACTCCCCTTTCTGACAGCCCGCTCCTTACCGTGAGTCACTGGATTCACCCTTTAGTTGCTGCTTACGCACAGAATTTAGCTCAGTCTGGCTGTGCCTTCGGACTCGGCGTGCCTGCATCCGGACGCGTTCCGCTGGGCTGCGGGGTCTGCTAGGACGGTGCGTGGTGTACGCAGCGTTCATAAAGCAAGACCGTTCAAGGCACGGCTGTATTTGAAGCGGCCAATGCATTCGAATCATTACACTGAGTACTTTTGCCCCAACCTTAGGACAGGATGGCCTGCAAAGGGTGTCTGACCTTGTCATCATGGACTCCTTTCTTCTGTTTGTCTCCTGTCCAGCTATCGGGCAGCCTAAAAGCTCAACAATTTTTGAAATGTTATAGACCGGGGGTGTGAAATGTGCGGTCGGATGGCCTTATGCACACCACCGTTTCATGTGACGCAGCCCTCGTGAACATTAGTGAAATTATGTACTGTACCTGCCAAAAATACTTAAAACCCTGCCGAATGTCAGAATACAGTTGCACAAATGCACACCACACTTGAGTAAAATACAGTAACGTTTTAGAAATGTTAAAGTTCATTACGTGACTGATTTCTGCACGTGCGGCCCTCGGACCGGTTCACGGTAATGACTGTAGTTTTTGGCCGAAATCGGTTGGATCCCTTTGGTAGGCATTTAGCTTTCCTGCATAGGAACTGGCTGCACAGTAGAGTGTATAGGGTGGCTGTTCTTGGTGTCCTGTGCTGTCTGCTGTCCAGATGGTGAGGCTGTCCCTCCACCGTTGGGTAGGGACACGTGCACTGCAGTTTCAAATGGTCAATAATAGATGTGGCTCCTGTGAACATTTCATGCAGAACCAGTTGAACTTGATTGTCTGAGGGTGCGGAGGTCCAAATACGGGACATACAAACTGTTTGCTTTATTTTTGTTAACCCCTTCTGTCTGTTGTAGGGCTCTCAGGATTCGGTGGGGGCTCAGGAAGGGTTGGTCCCGCCGCCCTTCTCCGCTTTCCAGCCGCCGCCGCCTCCACCTCCCCAGAACGGGCTGGGTTTGGAGTTCGGAGCGGCTGTGTTTAATGCCGGGGGACAGAGGCCGGCCGATGCTACGGTGGGAACCGGTGGGTCAACGGCCACCCCCGGCAGTTTGAACCCTACGGTGAGTCATCTGTTCTCCTCGGCGCTTTCCTTTCATCAGCATGTAACCACGATCTAACCGTGTCGCTCCTCTCCGCTGCCCTCCCCACCCCACCAGCGGACGGATGGTGCCTCGCAGGCTGATGGAGGAACTCAGTGTGGAACCCAGGCAGGGAGCGGAACGGCTGCGGGAGCTGCCGTGGGGGACTCATCAGAGAGCAAAGGGACCCCGAAACGACTGCATGTCTCAAACATACCGTTTCGCTTCCGGGACCCTGACCTCCGCCAGATGTTTGGGGTGAGAGTCCCCAAGTACTGCCCCATGTGGCCATCGCTGGAGAAGGAATGATGTTGTTAATCAGACAGCATGGGGCCAGATTAAAAAAAGCACAAATTTGTTTCGAAGCAGAGCCCTGCAGCGTGGAAAACTAGTGCTGTTTCTCAGAAGCGATCGGTATCATCATCGTCCGAGTACTGTCAGAATGATTTCTCCCTATTCCGTATTGATATTGAAATGTTTAGATCCAAAGTTGATCCAGTTGCTAAGGTGGTGAACCTGAGCACTTTTTATTTTTTGATGTTTTTTCCTCTCTTTTTTTTTTTTTTTTTTTTTTAGCAATTTGGAAAAATCCTTGATGTTGAGATCATCTTCAATGAGAGAGGTTCAAAGGTGAGTGAAACCTTGAAATGTATATACAGTTGATCATTTTGTAATACTCCCATTGTATTAAAGTCAATCCACATTAAAATAAAAACTCATTTAACCTTACAGAAAATTGAATCTGGTTATCTTTCCAACCTTCTGCTCGATGTAACCTGCTGGCCAGTTAATGAGTCATGTCTGCTGTTAGGCATCTTCTGACCGGGTTCAACTACCTTTTCCTTAACTGCGCAGTTAATGAAAGTGTAGCGTTTATCCCTCCCTTTGTTTACTGGTCTTTTTTTTTTCGGGAACTCCTATTCAGTGCAGGTTGTTAACCGATTCATCTTATTATTGCATAATGTGGAAAAATGACCATTTTGCTAACTGACTATCAGATATGAGTTGTAAATATTGTTTTCGGTATACGCGAGATGGCTGCACACTCCTGAATGAGAAATAAAATATTAACTTTTTAAAATTTATTTATTTATTTATTTTACTTTGAATGTTCTTAGCTTTAGGATCGCGTGCGTGTGTTTACGCAAATGCGTATAAGCTCACCTTAGGTTGTTTTGACCGGTCGCAGATTCTTTTATTCTAGTATTTCTTCACTAGCTCGAGCTCAGTTGCCTCGCACTCAGTTGCGTACTTCCATGCCGCTGCTCTGACAGATGGTGAGGCTGGGCAGCCCTGAGCCATGTCACGACTGTGTGGTCATTGCTATGTACTCAGTCCCAGCTCTCAAGGAAGGAATGTGCCCTCTCTAGCAGGACATCCTGGGCGTGACAGCACATCAGTTGGGCTCACACTAAATAAAGCATGTCTTCCCTGCCTCGATTGTATCTGACTGACTGATGCGGTGTGACTCAGAAGAAGATGCTAGAACAACTCAAATGGTCACTTCGGTTTTTATTCATGACCCCCCGCTCTTTTCAGCCTTGTGCTATTTTAACGCACTTTACTTCCACTCTTCTTCTTGCTCACTGATCAGTGTCTCTTTACATCTTTCTCTCTCCCCTCCTCCAATCCCCCAGGGCTTCGGTTTCGTGACGTTCGAGTCGAGCGCGGACGCGGAGAAGGCCAGAGAGCGGCTCCACGGCACCGTGGTGGAGGGGCGCAAGATCGAGGTGAATCCCCTTAGTTTCGCCGCCGCTCCGCTCTGCCTTCATGCCCGGTTTGCCGTCTGTTTGTTTATTGTTCCGCTTGGTCAGCGCCGCCTGCGCTTTCGTTTGTCTGGGTTTTGAGTTTGTTGACCACTGGACTGTGCAAGCTGCACCGGCGCATGCTGGGAAGGTATGAGCCCACCGTAAAAGTGCCGTTCCTACTTAATGCCTGTCCTTTTTGTGCTCCTACCTCAACCGATTAAGATTTTCCTCTGGAGGGCAGCTTAAGGTGCAAAGCATGCTGTGAAGGGGGCCTGCGTTGCTGGGCATGGTGATCTGGGGGGGTCCCCCTCCGTGCCACACTATGGGATACGACTCGTGCACTCCACTCCACCGTAACATCCTGGTCCATGCCCCCCCCCCCCCTTCCCCGGTGGTGGCTGCTGTCTCCCTGTTTGGTTGCTGTCATGCTGCGTCAGGTCTTCCCGCAGCGGCAGCACTGCATGCATTCGTGTTGCCGCACATCCTCTGTGAGCCTCCTGTCTCTGGGTGTTACTGTTACGGTTTAGCCTTGACCGTGCCAGCTGTGCACAGTGTTTCCCCTTACACTGTTTGTTGTCTGCTGTCTCTCAATTTTGTTGTCTGGACAATTCTCTGTGGTTTGCATTTGTTCTTAAAATTATCTCTTGCGTGTCTTTGGCATTCTCTACCCTGTCAGACAAAGGCTGCTCTCTGGGCATCAGCAGTTTCTGTCAGTGCTGTTTGAGGGAAACACACACACCTACACATCCATCTTTGAGACTGCTGACAGAGTCGTGAAGAAAATTCCAGATTATAGTCCTTTAACTTCAGGACCCAAATCAAAGTTCATCGTCATTCTCCTGCAGTAGGTATTTAACTGCCAGTGTCTTTGATCAGGATAAGGAAGGATATACTGTATAATTTAAATTTATGCTTGTGTGTGTGTATATATATATTATATATATATAATATTATATATATAATATTATATACTCGTATATTTTTAATGTCTGGAATGCTCATTTTTTTAACCTATTTTATTGAGTTATGCTGTTCCACGTTTTCATTGAAATTGCATACATTTTGAATGCTCTTTGCCTTATTTATAGTATTTGGTTTGCATACATTTTGTAGTTACCTGGGACGGTGTATCGGCTGCATAGCTCATGGATAAAAATACCTGTCCAGGATTATTGCAGAAAAATTGCTAAAGGTATTTAGATGAAGTGATGAAAGTGTTCTCAGATGCGTACTTATATACGGAAAGTACGTTTTGGTAAACGGCGCAGTTTAAACCCCCGTGATTTTAGCAGCTTGTAAAATGGAGTCTGTGCTGGCTGGATCTCGGCGCATCTTAAAATGTTTCGGACTTACAACTTCATCCGATTTGAAGTAATTTAAGACGCGGTTTGCTCTCAAGTGTGAGCCCTTTGGAAGTGGGGTTCCATTGATTTCCATGGCAACGGATCGCGCACACAGGAGCTGCTAAGGTTTGGAGTGTGAGTGGTCCTAAATGGCTCTAACAGCTCCACATTTGGGAAGAAAGGGGTGTCAGTGAGTGAGAGCTTCCTGTGCTTTGACATGTGGTGTCGACATTACTGGAGTGGAGTAATCGTTTTGAACTACCTGGGAAAAAGAGTTTTATAAATTGACAGCCCTTTAAGAGGTTTTTTTTTATTTATTTATTTTTTATTCCATGACTGAGCTCTCTGCATCTCTCCTAGGAGGAATTCAACCATAACAGCCTTGTGCTTTAGTGCATTCGTCTCCTCCTGCCTTTGCCTTGATCACACATTGGGGCGCTTGCGGTGATTCGATGGTGTTAAATTTTACATTCGTCCGTCCATTTCACCAATGCAGAAAGCCTACAGTGTCAGAAATTTTCTGTGCGTGTCTGTGTGTTGTGTTTCTGCCATCACGCCGTACTTTCGTACTAATTCTCTGCTTGACCCTTTTCTCCAGAGTGACAGCATATGAGTCATATGTATGGCTGGGTGTTTCGATCAGGGGTACTGCAGCAGTTAGTCAGTTGGGATTGAACTTCCTCGTGAGCTCATGTCCTTCGCTACTGCGCCACCTGCTGCCCCTAACTGACATCCTATTGCGCCTGTTGCTTAATGGATGCTGTGTCATGAAATTGTGAAGGTGCTACCTTGTTCTATTAGCTGCCGCTTAAGATTGTGCCTGATGCCCACACGCTTCCTGGTGCACTTCTTGGTTGACACAATGCAGGCATGTGCGGTTGCAGCTGCTGCAGGATCCTCCGTTGTTTGCATGCATTTGAGCGCGGGGTGATTCGAATGTGCACGGGACCGTCTGGAGGTACGAGCTCAGTGCCTTGAAGGGATCGACTATCTCCCGCTTTAAGAGTAAGTGGCCCGCTCCGTGCGGGGAGGGCTCTACTGTGCGGGCGCGGTGCCCCCACCCCCGTCCTTCCCGTTGAACCATGGGCGTTAAGACGGCACTCGGTCTGTTGCTTGGTGCTTGGAGATTCCCCTTAGTGTGACGCACTGGCGTCAGTGTAGAGACTGCGTGTTGTAATGCACTGCAGCAAGTGCGCTTCCTCGATGCACACCTCATTCTGCACGGCTCATTACAAACATTTGAGTTTCATGTTGGGAACAGCGCTCTCAGCCCCGGTTTAAAAACTCTTACTATTTTATTTGTGAAGATATTAGCTTTAACACTTAACCCACTGGTTTTTCTTCCTCCTTTGAAGCAAAGCTCTTTATTTGAAGGCCCTTGATGTTGACCTCTGCTAATGATGGAAGGCCGCTAACTGAATCGTGCTGCGGATTTGCATGAAGGCTGGAATGATGAGCACTCCTATTGAGTATACACACACGGCGCCTCCGCTCTTGGCCTGGCTTTAAAACTTATGTGTCTTCATATGTCTGTGTGTGTCTCTCCTGTTTTTTTTTCCCCTATATTTTTTTTTTTTTTTTTTTTTGAAAGAAAGGTAAAGAAGAGCTGGGAATCATGTATTGCATTTGGGTGATGGTGCAAAATTGTTGCCAACCTAAGGAAAAAATAAACCAGTGCATACAGGGGGAGAGATAGGAGTAGAGGTTGTACACCCATCACTTTTTCCTTCTCGTCAGCTTTCCTTTTATACCCAGATCACTTGAAGTCGTTCAATGGCTTCTCCATCACACTGGATTTAGTCTTCTGCTGTGTCGGCCTCCCTCCACACTTTTGGTGTATGTTCTGTTCGTTGCGTTCTACTTCTCGCTGTTCTTTACTTCCTCTTCCAGCTTGGAGTTCAAATAATATAGGATGAAGAGGGGAAAAAATTATGGTAATACAGGATTCATTCCCCTGTTTTGGGACTGCTTAAAATGTTTATCCTAGAAAAACAGCGTAACAATGAAGGGTTTTCTGTGTTTAGTTCAGTCAACTGTACACTGATGCTGCTCTCTGTCGCTGCTGAGCAGAACTGCATCTCGATGCACGTGCTGTTTTAGTCCCGAGTTCAGTGACTAATGGCTGAAGGAAGACACGAGCAATTCGAAATGCAGGGCGTTACTTAATGTTTTGTCATTAATTTTGTGCTCCATACTATATTACGGTTTCTATTTTTAATATTTATTTGCATTCCCTTTACAAATATTTTTTGCTTGTCATTGTTTATATCAGGACTGCTAGCAGTGTTCTGTTAATGTGGTCATTGCAAATTATTGTAATATCTTTCTGTAGGTGGGTTATATAAATTAATTACATAAAGGACATATGGATTACATAAAACGCCAGCAGATTCGCTGTATCCTCTGTCATACTTTAAAGCGTCACTATGGTTGTATGGATTAAGCCAGCGCAGCAGTATACATGTCATCGGTTTTTTTTTAATTTTTTAATTTTTTTTTTTAAATCAAAAATGATCACATCGGCCTTAACATTTTTAACACTAACATGTTTTAATCCTCCCTCCCCTTTTTTACATTTATTTTTAACTTGCACATTACTCTGTTCCAACACTCTTTTGATGAAGTGCTCCTTATAACCATCTCTGCATCTTGTGCGAGTTGTTTTTTTTAAAAATTTATTTATATGTGCTGGGCTGTGTCTTAGTTTGTTTATTATATATATATATTTTTTTTCTGTTTCCCTGATTACTTTTGTGTGTTGTTGTCAGTCTCCACGGTAACTGCTCACGCGTCCTCACGCCTGTTTCCTCGGCATCGGTAAGTTGTGTATGTACAGCATCGTTGCTACCTGACACCCAGTTACCTGAAAATGTCATAGAAGTGCAAAAACGGTGTGCTGTAAAGTAGCCAGTTGTTACTAAAGAGTGTATAGTAAGCTGACATGACAAAAACCAAGGGACTATACTCTTGTATAAATATTGTAGTTAATATCCTGAAATTGTAGGGGGGGGGGGGCCTGTTCTTTTGACCAGTATGTCCTCTGAGGCTTTGTTATAGATGCTGACTGGATTTCAATGCAACTATTCCATTTTCTACTCATGTAGTACAGCATATAGTATGCAACTGTGGTTAAGTCCAATACAAGAAATACAGCATTATAGACTAAGATTTACTTTATGCAAATTTAGAAGACTGGTGACATCCCTAGACCTGACATTGGGGGAACACACATACAAGGCAGTACAGTGTTACTGTATAGCACATTAATGTCAAGTGAGTAGAGAATGTCGGAGCTGTAGAAGATGAAGGGGATCCACAGGCCATGTTTTATTAGTTTTAGTGCATGCCTGCCAGAAAAAACTCGAGAAATTGTGTGGGTTGTGGTTTTGTGTGTGAGAGATAAAGACTGAATGTATGTAGGTTCCTGAAATGCACTTTCTGCTGTGGTTTTTGTGCAGCTTGATGTGAATCAAAAAGCCAACAAGGGAGTCTTTGTGGACACACGGAGAGGTTCCACGTGAGCGCAGGGCAGAGCACACTGATACGATCCATTTCCTGCCCCCTTCCCTCCAGCTCACATGACATGGCTGCCAAAACTTATTTGATTAAATCCAGGTTTTCAGATTTATCTTTAAGATGGTAATCTGCTTCCTGGCTGCATTTGGGAGGTTTGCGCCAATTTCATGATGCATGCCATTACCTGTACCTCCAAGGGTTAGAGCAAATGATGTGGGTAGACCAATTTTTTAAAAATTTATTTATTTTTTTTATATCTTTCCTCTTTCACTTAGGATTTTTACAATCTTCCCAATATTTAAGGCTATACTGCCTCCCCCCTCCCCATTTTCAATATATACTGTATGTGCACCAACAAAGGAAACTGGTTTATATTAATTCCGTCTCTCCTGTTGTGAAATAAATCGCCTTCGTATCAGGATTATATATTCAGGTGTTAACTTCTGATAACATCTGTAATCTTAAATAAGTCATCCGGAACTTCAGCCAACTGCTGATTCAAAATATTGACGCGCACACCCTTCATTGAGTACACATACTCAAATTTTGGAAACTCTTGGTTCTTACTGTGCACATAGTGTGTGTGCCACAAGAGGACACTAAATTCAGTAATAATGGAATTTTGTTTTGCTCTCAAAGGACAAATGTATCTCAGAATATGCAAACATACACACTCTTGGTAAAATTCTCCATCAGATTGTCACAGTTGGATATTATTTTGGAATTTTTGTTATACCGTATTTGGGTTGGTTATTTCACGATGTCATATTTTTAGTCACTCACGTGATTGAACCTGGATTAAACCTCAGACTTTGTTTTGTGTGTGAATACTTTTGTCATTGGCCATATTAATACCCTCTGAATGATGCTTGCTGGTGCTTCTTGCATATACAGTATGTTCTGTTTACCTTGAGCTTTAATGGCTACCCTGGCCCTTCTTCTCTTTGGCACGCAATGGGATGTTCTTTAGTGGAATGGTGACTTGTTGAAATAACCTTTCATGAATGATATATAGGCAAAAGTCTGAAATACGGTATTGGCTGTGCAAGAGAGATGCGGTTTTTCTCATTGTCCTTAATTTCCATGTTGCTCTGTGTTAGAATGCTGCGCATCTCCATGAGGTCACAGTATATCTTTCCAAGCTTCTGAGCTTCCAACCTTCACCTTTGTTTCTTGAGTAGGCATTTTGATGGTGCTGTTGCAGGTTGTTTCGGTTGCCATGCTGCATCTCCTGCTTGCTCCTCATCTAATCATTATATACATACTGTTACCCTCTGTGTTATGGTATTGTTGTATTGGCTGAGCGTGGTTTGCATTAGAATTGTTTGCATCCTGAGGAAATGTTTTTGGTCCCTTTTCCTTCCCTTGCATCTTTGGGGTGTTAAATGTATAAAACATGGGTTTTTATTTTGTTCTGACAATTTTATAACATTAGGTTGATAATGGATATACGTATTCTTGGTGCGGGGGTGTCAAAATGTTTTCTCTGTTTCAAACTACACATTTTTAATTTTTAAATTTGTATTTTTTAGTTTTTATGACTTTTCCTGTGCATCTAGATGTGTGTGTGTGTGTGTGTGTGTGTGTGTGTGTGTGTGTGTGTGTGTGTGTGTGTGTGTGTATATATGTGCACACAGACACCGGATCATAGAGAATATAAATTTCTTCACTTTGTTCAAATCCATCTGGACCTCGGTGATACTAAAAAAATAAATAAATAAAAAAAAATAAAAAAATGCCTTCCAGCCACTTTAAGTCTTGGCTGGTGTGCCAAAAAAAATCACAATGCAAACTTGAAAAATAGAGACAGGAAGACAAACAAGAAAAAAAGCCTGCAGTTAACACGCTATGGATTTTCTACTTCTCTCAAGAGTTGTGCAACCTAACTTTGTGGTTTTCCTTCATATTAAGGTCTAGCAGCGTTTATAGGTTATGACTGTGTTCATATGCGGACCTCAGCCTAGTATGTGTCTGTGTGGCTGGCTGACAAACACTCTGGCCCAACTAGAATTCACACCCGTCTTCCCTTACTCTCTTAATCTGTGCCACCTATCCTTCCAGGTGAATAACGCCACAGCCAGGGTGATGACCAACAAGAAGCTTGTCAGTCCTTACGCCAATGGGGAAGCCCTGACCGCACTGCCCTATGGTAACCCGCATCCCATCGTCTATCCGTTTGAACGCTTTTCGCAAAACAGACTTGACTACCTTGTTACGACTGCGTGTTTCAGTTGTTTCTGTACTATAGTCCGACACGCGTAGTTGCACTTCTCCCTCAGAATGTGAAATAATCTTTGCAGTCTCAAGTTCCCAAGCCTGTTTGAACAAAAATATAGCCATTCCTTTGGTTCCTACATGACGTGTACTTTTTTCCTCGCTTGTGTCCATTTGGACTTTAAATTTCATTCTTCTCTTCTTTGTTTGTGTCACCCAGCAGGCTGGAAGCTGAGCCCAGTGGTGGGCGCTATGTACGGACCAGAACTCTACGCAGGTGAGACGATAAGTACGTTTCCAACCTTTCTTTATTCACTTGGCTTTCTCAGGCGCACTGTGTGCATTTTAATAATCTCACTCGCTGGTCTACTGTTTTTACTTGTCCTCAGTTGAGCTAGCGTGACAAAGGATTTGTTGAGCGAAAAGCATATTTTACATTAGATAAAAACAGATCCGAGATATTTTACACGAGAAGAGGAAGTACGGCGTTTTGCCAGATGTGTCGCTTTACTCAGTGTCTGCGCCTCAAGGAATTGTCGGTACCTCCGATGTGGTTAAAATCTCTTTTTCTTCTTCCCCATCTCTGCTCTCCGCAGTTCCAGGGTTTCCATACCCTGCAGCCGCAGCTGCCGCCACCACAGCAGCGGCCTTCCGTGGTGCTCACCTGAGGGGCCGCGGTCGACCCGTGTACAGTGCCGTGCGGGCGGCAGTGCCCCAGCCTGCCATCCCTGCGTACCCGGGGTGAGTCGGCCACGACTGCGTCGCAGCATGTATGCTCACACTCGCATCAGCCGTACTGTCTTCAGAAGCCCACGTTAGTCTGCACGATGCCTGTTTTGTTGGGGGGGGGTTTGGCTGTATAAATCGAGTTTGACACGCAAACCAAATGAAATGAACGACTAATTGTGCACCATAGAAAAGTACCACTTCCATACTTTGATATAGCCGAACACGATCAAAGACCGTCTTTTGCTGGAAAGATGCACCGGTGTTACCTTGCCGCTGCTCGTGAAAGCCTTGTAATTGTGCCTTACCTTCTGATGCTTAACATGCCCCAGCATTTACCTAAGACCACGTTCTTTTTATGAAGAAAATGCCCCAAGACAGTTGTTTATAATGGTTATGGAAGTTGTATTTCAGTCTGCATGCTGCATGTGTGTGAAATAACTATTTCTTTCTCTGTCTGTTTCCTTCCCCATCCTCTCACTCTTTATTTTTCACTTGTTCTGACATTTCTTCTCTGCGGTTCTGCCACCAACATTGTTCTGCCTGCATCTTCCCCCCCTTTTTATCTTTTTTCCCTTGCATATTGCCTTCATCCCCTTCTTATTGCTGTATTTTTATGTTTTTTTTCTTCATCTCACTTGTCTTTTCATTTCAATGTTTCTACTTTCACTGCCCCGATTTTTGTTCCTTCGTTCACATTTCCCCCCCACCTTCATCTTCCATCACGGATTTTCCCTCCCTCTGATTCTAAATCGCGATTTTCCCTCTCTGATCCTCCATCGAAATTTTCCCGAAACTGCTCTCCCGTCACAATTTTCCCCTCGCTCTGATTCTCCATGACCCTTATCCCTCTTTCTGGGTGTCCACCTTGATTCCCCCCCCCATTGATCCTCCTCTATGATTTCTTCCCCTCCTGGTCATCCACCACCGTTTCCCTCCTTCTGCTCCTCCATCACGACTTCCCTTCTTTCCGGTGCTCCATCACGATTTTGCCCTCGCTCTGCTTCCCATCATGATTTTCCCCTCTGATCCTCCCTCAAAATTTCCCTCTCACTTTGATCAATGGTTGTTCTAATGAATTCATTCATTTCTGTCTCACCCTGTGTTTTTCCTCCACCCTGTGCTGTTTTATCTGTATTTCTCTCAGTGTGGTGTATCAGGATGGGTTTTATGGAGCTGCCGATCTTTATGTAAGTAATGTCCCGCCCCCCTCCCCCCCTCAATCTTATCACACGCTCTGTCCGCCTCACATTGTTCTGTTTGTGTAAGCATGTGCATAAACAAAATGCATAGAGCTGTCTACTTGTGAATGATATAGCATTTTTTTACTTTACATATTAAAAAAGAACCCCTGACCAAGAGTGCATCATTTTAATGCAAACATCAAAATAGTATGTATATTTGTATTGCTTGGTAAATGCATCAAACAGTACCATGTCACATTTGTTCTGAATACATTTCTGTCTTTTGGATTTTGAACCTGAAACCAACTGGATTTTTTGGGGGATGAACTCCTTGACCTTTAACCTCTGTACCAGCCGGTGTCAGTGATGTGCCGCAGTCGGGGTCATTGTACGCTTATGGTGACAAGGCTATACATTCATAACTAAGCTGCTCTACGTGTGTGTGTGTGTGTGTGTGTGTGTGTGTGTGTGTGTGTGTGTGTGTGTGTGTTCAGGTTGACAATAGCTGTTTCTGTTCTCTCTGTAGAATAGTGTTTCAGGACACTGTCTTTAGTGCAGGATTGCCTCAGGTAGGGTCAATATGAAACCCAGTGTGCATTATTACCATATTGTTTTGATATTGATCATTTAAAAGTGTGACGGCATTGCTGTACTAACTCACTGGAATCTGACACATGCGGAATGGGGGAAGGGGTTATCATTCTTTCTGCTATTATTAATATTACATGCCATATAGTAGTAGTTATTGTTACAGTTGGTCTCCTACTTATTAACTTCAGCGAGGCAGTTTGTTCCTTGGTCTACAAATTCATTTAGTCAGTCATAACTTAAAGGCTTTTTATCAGTTCTGTATGTTGCTACTCACATAATGTATCTGGATCTGTTCTTCCGTTGTGAGATGTGCGTGTCTCTGCCACGAGGTGTATTTTGCTTTGGAGAAAAGAGTCTGCTAAGGCAGCCAATGTAAGTGCCACCAACCCAGTCAGCTTTGTAGGGTGGGAGGCAGCAAAGGACACTTTTCAGCCATGAGGTGAGGAGCACTGTGTCCCTTTCAGCCGCTCGCTCTGGTGAGCCGGGGTGGCTCGTGCACTCGCCTTTACGTTCGGGGTTCAGGGCGTTGGCGCTCACCATCAGCTCATCACTCACATCATCTACCCCATGCAGCACACAATTTGCCAATTCCAAGTACAGGCATATTATTATTATTATTATTATTATTAAGAAATAAAGCATAGTTATAATAATTTTTAAACAATGCAAGTTGTTTGTTCTTTGCTTCAAAGTGCAGGTGATGCATTTTACATGAGGTGCAGGATGAGAGAGTGGGAGTTCAAATCTCAGATCCTCTACACCTTGCTCACCTTGTTTTCTTCTTCTCCACTTTCTCCACTCTCAAACCTAAAGCGGCGCTTGCTGTTTGCAGCGCTATCTGTCAGCGCATCGGGTAGCGCTTTGGTGCACAAATCAAATTGGCATGCTAGTCTTTTGATGGAAAAATGAATATACTTCTCAAAAAAGTCCGAGTCGGCTAAGTTTATTACTCAGAAGTTGCGAAGCAGGGGACTAACTGTACTATTGTATGCTAAGGTCCTTTACTTTAAGTTAAAGTATGTTATTCAGGAGTGAAATGTTGCCAGTAGGAGCACAGGGGCCTCCACGCTGTTGTGAGTTCCAGAGAAGAGAAAGCAAGCTGTTTACCCTAGCAAGATCCCCCACAGTAGTGGCCTGCGGTGTAGGTTGTTTGCCAGAGCTCGTCCAGCAGGGTCACAGTTTATTCTCAATCACAAACAACATCCCCTAACCGTAGTCTTCACCCAGCTCGCACATCTCCAGGGTTTCCAACAAGAGGAACCCCTGGAAAGGTTGATTTCTTGGAGCGAAGAGCTATGTTTTTTCGGGACAAGGAGTCGAATTTTGTAGCAGTTTAGCACCTCACCCACACAATTCGGCCCTCGTCCCTAACCCCTTCCTGATGTTTCGCTCTACTGACTCACTTCACCTGTGACATGCTAAACTCCGCGTTGGCATGCTGACACTCCGTTCTTCAAGTTCCCTGTCTACCCAAACTCGCCTGTGTTCCTCTTCCTTCCTGTCGGTTTTTCCCAGACATCCCACTTCCCCCCACTTACTTCCATCTTTTGAGCCCTCCACCCTCCCGCAGGCGTATAGAGGAACGCTTGGAGTTGTAGTTTATTAGGGTAGAATGCAGTGGTGTGTTTGATCGGGACTGCCTTTTTTCTCTATTTGGGATGCATGTCATTGCATTGTGGTCACATGAACGTTTGTCTGTCGCTCTACGTTTTGTACATCTATTACACAAATGATACCTTGGGACATTTTTTTTAATTTTTTTTATAGTAAGTATATGCCTCATATTTTGGGGGACTGTTACTTTATACCTTTTTTTGTAATGGGAAGACATTAAAGACTATTAACAGGTTATCGGTTATAGCCCATTAGCGTTAACCTCAGTGTCCATATAGCCTTGTCTTGTTTGGTTTGCTTTTTTTTTATTATTATTTTTTTTTTTTTTTGGGGGGGGGGTTTCTCTGAATGTCATAAATGGCTCTTCAGCTCTGGCCCCTTGGGCAAAGGATGGCATGGGATGCGATTTAAATGGCTTACCAGAGACCGCAATTGGTTGAAACCTCTCTATTATTGCCCAGCTTAATGATGAGGAACGCAGCACACGGCATCCGAAGACTGGAGCTGAAGAGCCTCCCTCTGTGTAATGTCCGCAGTTGAGTGTTGCCTGGAGGCGCGAGCCCTGTGGTTTGACACTGTTTTGCTCTTTCTCTCTCTTTTTCTCTCACTGTGGCAGGGTGGCTTTGCGGCCTATCGCTACGCTCAGCCTGCTGCTGTAACCGGGGCTACGGCTGCGGCAGCTGCAGCAGCTGCATACAGCGACAGGTGAGGGTGATGGGTACAGGTTTGAGCCAGGGCCCCTAAACGCAGTCGATGGTGGTCAGGACTGGCCTTCCCTTTGCTACAGTGTCAGTCGTGCATGTTACGTGTCTGTCGCCATCTCAGTGCTATGTCTGCCCGTTTTCGCAGGTGGTGCGATATGTCGGGTATCCGAACGCATGACTCTTAACTAGTCCTCCGTAGCTTGTTTTTGACATTACCTCTACAGTTTCCTTTAAATTTGCCCCCGTAGTCTTGTCTGCAACAAGCCTCCTCCGTCAGTCTGCAGTCTTCTGGTTATGTGCTGCTGTTGTGCTTTACCAGTTCCTTGACTTGGCCTTCATTATGCAAGAGTTGTGACGTGACTAAGTCGTGGTTGCTTGTTGTGAGTTTTCGGCAAAGGGACCTTTTTCCAACCACCTCTTGTGCCTTTCAGTTACGGCCGTGTTTACACTACAGACCCGTACCACGCCCTGGCCCCAGCGGCGGCCGCTGCTTACGGAGTGGGAGCCGTGGTGAGTCCACTGGTCACATGCTGTGAAACCATTCCCAGTTTTTACTTGCTGCTCAATATCTTCTCGGTCAGTACGGTTTTCTTTTGCGTTCCGTATGTTCTTTTTTCTGTTTAGTTTTCGCTCTACCGACTCACTTCACCTGTGGCATGCTGACACTCCGTTCTTCAAGTTCCCTGTCTACCCAAACTCGGAATATTTAGTATTCTTGTTTTTATGCAGAAAGTAGGGACAGAGGGAATGCAAGTATCAGGTGTATATGAAACTTGTATAACATGGACTTTTACAAATGGCTGCAAAGTTTGCAATGGCATATTTCCACTTACTTTGGTTAAATAATTTCAGTGCGTTGTTTAAACTGGCCTTTGAATGGCGCTACAGAACAGCTTGTATTGCAGGAGGAATTCTTTCACTAGAAAGCACATTAGTCGTAGGCGGTAGAGTGAGATTGCGTTGAATGTGTTCCTGCTGTACTGCAGGCTGTGCCGGTGACATTGGCGTACTGTTACAGTCCCTTAGTTGTGGATTGCCTGATGTTTGGTTCCAATATAGTATATTCCGAGTATATAATATAACACATTCCATAATATAGCCCAAGATTTACATGTCTAAAAAAAGAGGGGGGAGTCTTTTGTTCGAAGACTTGTAAAGGTCATATATTGTATAACACCAGTAGGTGGCGTCCCTTATCCACTGGTGTCAGTTATCCACAGAAACGATCAACTGCTGCTAGTGAGTGCGAAAGATGGCAAAACCTCAAGGTGGTCTGGGGAAAAAGTAGTTTAAGGTGAGAAGCAATGATGCCGATTTTAAAATAATGTCGATCAACGAGTGGGCCGAGAAATATAAAGTTACAGAATGCCGTGTTTGGAGATGGCCGAGGCAAAAAGACCGTCTTGGAAACACAAATGCAGTAAATATGAATAAATGATTTTTCGTTCCAAACATAAGATGTAATGATCCAAAAATCTTTTTCCAAAGTGGATTTTGAAAAAGAGGGGGTTGTCTTGTATTCTGGCCAATATGGTAGTCAGTCTCCACTTGAGGTGTTCATTATATTAATAGTCAGTTTAAATGGCCCTTGGGCGTAAGTTCGTGACTCATGAGCATTTGTATTAATAGATCGATATTTACTGTAGAATGGAAAAACAGAAATACGTTTCTTTATTGTTCTGTTCATAAATGATCAGAAATAACAGCATTATTGTTCCACAAGAGTTACTAGATAGCGTTGAGCTTTTTATGTTTATAAAGCTGTTGCCTTTGTATATTCAACTTTAATTTTCATACACTGCTGTATTCTTATTCTGCGTGTTGAGGGTTCATGCCTTGCTCGAGGGCACTGCAGCAGGAGAGGGATGCAAAATAAAACACACGTACAGGGCTGCCAGGACAGGATGGACGTGAGATGCGCTGCTGCAGCGTCAGACCCTGTTGTCACCTGCTCCTCTCTCTCTGTCTCTTCCAGGCCAGTTTGTACCGGGGTGGATATAGCAGATTTGCTCCTTACTAAATGAGCTCCACCTTCCTGAAGTTCACCTTTCTTGGCTCCCTTTTCTTTTCTCCGGTTTGGAACGAACGCCTTCCGTTGTACTTAAGCACAATGTCGTACTTGATAAAGAGTCTCCGTTGTACAGAAGCAGGATCGTGTGGACGTCTGTCGCCGCTCTGCGAACTCGCAAGATGCTTCTGCTCTGAAAGCGGCAAGCTCTTCTGCTGTGTGGGCAACAAGTTCACCTTCTGGCAAGAACAGAACAATGGGAGTGTGCATTTAATCCACCTTGTGGCCGATAGCACGGCTCTCAGGAACGCGCGTGCATCCACGTGTACAGACGCTACGCTGGGGCGGATCAGCAAAGCCACTACTCCCCCAACAACCCCCATGGCGCCGCTCGCACCAGGCTGGAAAAGGAGACGACGCGCCTTCGAACCTGCATATGTGCGGTGGTGACCGTAAAATCACGTTTCAAATGCTGGGGGCAGACCTCACCTTTGACTGCAACAAATCACAGCACCTGCCCAATATTTTACAGTCTTTGAATAGAAATTGAACAAGCGAGAGAAAATGTACACTTTTTAATATGTTACCTCATTTCTTTTTTCTCTAAGGAAAAATAAACCATAGTTATCACAATATACCTTAGTGAAAATTAGACAACCTGGCTGGGTAAGTTTTACCCAACTCAGAATATTATTATTGCTAAGAATATTACGATTATTATTCAGTTTTCCCTTGAATTGTTCTTTTTTTTGCTGGTGAGTAGAACCACGTTTGACTGTAGCTTCCAGTACACTTCTTTGACAAATGTTCTAAATCAGGTAAATGTACACCTCTACCCTGCAACTCGGGAGTAAGGAGGCGGGCAGGCGGGAAGGGCCGAGGTGCTGTGTTAGTCGTGGCCGACATCTTTGCCCGCTGGATCCCGGGGGGCAGTCGGACGTGCAGTTAGGTTGGTAACCTGGCCCTGAGCTGAGCTAACACAACAGCCTCGGTGAAACGAGACCTTTAAAAACAGGTTATTTTTGTAAACTGACTAGTGTTTCGGGCCGCTTCATTTCCACATTAAACGCGGTGTTTTCCCTCCCTCTTTTCTGTCCGAGAATAATCCGGGCATCTGCGTGTGGACGTCGCTGGCAGTTATTCCTTCGGGTGGCGAAGAAGGGAGTCTACAAGCTACAAAAATGTGTAAATCGTTGTCATTGTATTATTGAGTATTTCCGTCTTTTCCATATGTTATTTTAATATTTTACTTTGGAGTCCAAAGATTCTGCAGAAGCAAATTTCTGGCCGCACGTTATTATTGTTATTGCTATTATTATTATTATTGTTGCTATTGGTGTCTCGATGTTTTACTTTTATATTCTGTTGTATGAAGTAGTCCTTCTTGATGCCTGTTGCCTTGTCAGAGCAGCGACACGAGTTAAATAACTGCCTTCTGGGGATCCTGACAGCGGAAGCCGCGCTTCGTGTGCCGTTCAATTGGGAGTTACGGAAAAGCGACTCGAGCGGCGAGCGGCGTCCGGCTCCGCTTCCTACAGGCCGCGGTGCAGGAGCTCTTTGCTCTTAACGGGTGAGGAAATGATCTCTTAAGCAAAGCGGCCGTAACCTGCACATGAGCACTAAACCGCGCGTTTCTCTTTGCGGAGTCGCACGGCTCACTTTTGTGTCACGCTTGGCCGCGACGATTTTTGCCGAGGAAATGCGGGCGAACGCCCGGTGTCGCTCGTCGCGAATTGAAAAGAGGGCCTAAACGCGGCAGATGTCACTCTGCGAACCGAGACCGACGACCCGGGGCGGCCTGCGGTCGGGAGTTTTTCGCGGCCGAGCCGGTGTGTTTATCGGCGTTTTCATTTCCCGCGCTTGGCCGTAGCGTCATTTCTGAAATGGGTGAGGCTGGACAGTGGAGTCACTTTGAGCGGACGGCAGAAGCAGGGAGAGCTCAGGACTGGGCTGGACGTGAAACGCGAGCGTTGCTGTTGAGTATTCCTGCTCGCGTTGTGCGGACGGGCGCCGAAGGAGATGCCAGGGTTTGCGTCGTGTCGATCCGCGTCCTCCTGGGCCCTCTTTGCCACAGCACGGAAGGACTTGCCATGCTTACCATGGACTTACCATGTCAGCGATACCATGCTTACGTTGGTTGCAGATGCGTACCACGCTGCGGCCGGTTAGCAGTGGCGTAAAAACTGGGTCCGAGTGCAAACCGGAGTGGTACGAAGCATTATGAAATGGTCCCCTTCTACCTATAGCATGTACTTATTAAAAAGGAAGACTGCCGCAAGTATGGCAAATTGTTTTATTTCCTGTTTTAAGTTGTAGCGGAGCCTTTGGTTAAATTCGGTGGGGGAAAAAATGCACGTACGCTGTGGGCGGTTAGAAGCGTGCCGAACCTCCTTGCGGTGTTATTGCACCGAGATGCGTCGCCGCATCTCGCCGTGCGTGCGTGTTGCGTTTTACCTCGGAGCGCCGGGCCTGGGTGCCTGCCGAAGGCCACCTGAACCCGGTACTCACTACAGCAGGCGAATAAAACGACAGGGAGTCAGGAATTCGTGTTTGTTTGCTAGGAGCGTTGGGGTTTTTCTGCTAAGTCCAAACATCAGCTCGTACGTCGGAGACAAATGTTGGAAATCCCCCACCGTTGGACGCAACCATGAAAAATGGGCGTCACGTTCAGCGGTAACTCGGCACAGGGCGAGGAAGATTCTTCAGTCAGACTCGTGTGTTTTTAGAGGATGAACAGCTAACCCGTGGGTTAAGCAACCGAATGGCTGGGTTAAAGCACTCCGTTTCTGGGACTCGGTGCACGACTGCCGCTGTGAGGTTGTTTCCAGTTAAGCCGACGTGCCGAGCGGTCGATCTGCAGTGTTTTTTCCGAACACCCCTGTAGCGCCGACCTGCCCCGAGGAGCTGAAGAAAAAGCCAGGCTGCTTGCAGTGACAATGCAGACCCTAAACACCAGCTTTGGATGGCTCTCAAGTCACTCAGTGAGTCCCAAATGCTGGTTTTCATGTTTTGGGGTTTTTTTTTTTTTGTTTTACTTTGGTCTTCTTGTATTTTTGCTCAGTTCCATTGTCACCTTCAGTTTCTGCTCATCGCCGCAGTGCACACGCTCTTCAGTTTGCATCAAGCGCCGGCCGTGCACTTTTTTTTTGCCTCCTTCCTTCCTCCCCCCCTTGTTTCAGTCATTTCTGTTTACTTTTCAATGTATATATAAATTTTTAAATAAAAATTTTGTCTTGCTGCCTGTTTGAGCTTTGTCAGCGTCACCTGTGTGCCACTGTTGATGGACTTGCGAATGAACAAGTAAAGGAAGCCACCAGGTTCCGCCATTTTGCACCAAGAGCGCCTGTGTTTCAAATACGTAGCTAAAATACAATGGCGTAAAATAGCGGTGCGTTTATGTTCCGGCGTAAATCCGCATCGCTTTTGGCATCCTCAAGTCAACGTGGAATTTAACAGATGGTCATGTGTGAAGGGAGCTGTGGTTAAAAATGCAGCAAAACACCATCGTGGTGGGATGCTGGTTCCAACTGGTATTTTTCTGTTGCAGATAAAATACTTGTGGATCTGGGGCCTGAATGTGGTATAACCAAATATTGAAAGAATTTGGCTGGGATTTTGGATTCCTAAAGATTCCTAAACTCCCAGCTTGGCTTCCTAAAATTATAGTGAGACTTAACTATGGGCTGCTTGTGATACAAATGCGTTTCTTGACATAAATGTTTAAAAAAAAAAAAAAATTATATTTGCGTACTGTACCTCTTCCACCTAAACATCTTAACACCATCATTTCAAGTAAAAGGCATTTGTCACACGTGAGTGAATGAGGGTAAATAAGCAATTTCGTGATGAATTTGCATGTCCGTAAAACATTTAAAAAGACAGACAATAGCAGAGGGTTTAAAAGTGTTCCTTTTCTGTTGTACGACTGAAGAGGGCACAAATGCGGGTAGCAGTCTGAAGAGACGGCCGGATGTGGTCGAGTTTGCCGTGGAGTAAAAAGGTGATGGTGACGTGCGTGGAAGAGGCCTTCATGAAGCAACCGTAGAGCACCATGCTTCGATGTGCACTGATCTGCAAAGAAGCCAAGAACCGTGGTGAAGTGAGTCTAATAAAAGGTATTAAAGGAAGCGTGTATACGTGACCATGTAAATTTGGTTTGAATGTTTTGCAGTTTCTAAGCTGCGGCATGGTGACGCGGTGTGTCTCAGCGCCAGGTCACAAAGGTGCCTCCATCTCTGTGGAGTTTGCATGCGTTTCCCTGAGTGCTCTGGTTTCCTCCCACAATCCAAAGACAGGAGTTTTAGCTGAAATGGCCAGCTGAAGCAAGGTGAGTTGCCTTTGGTGTGTGTGTGTGTGTGTAGTGGGTGCACCCTGTGTTGATGCCACCCAGTGTCCCCCTGCCCCTATGAAAATTAGGAAAAAAGTTTTCTTGTCCATGCAAATTCCAAACATGAATTTTATGTTTAAGAACAGATTACTTGAATTTTTCCAAACGTTTCGCCGTTATTCTCTGTCCTCCTTAAAATGTCCCATTGCTCCTTTGAGAAACACGAGCTGCTGTTACTTCCCACCGCGGCCGCTGGGTGTCGCCAGAGCGGCGTCATTACGACGAAACGGTCGCCGCTAGAAGGCGCTCTTTGGCTTCATCTTAGGTTGTTTTTATGTCCGCGTTCCTTCAAAGACTGATAATGCTTATTTAAAAAAATAAATAAATGAAATGTATACATTTGTCCAAATCCGTTTAATCAGATGTGCCATAAAAATTCCAAATATTTCATCTTGGTCCTCAGTGTACTTCACTGCAGTCATCCCCATTACATTGCATTACCATTAATGGACGAGATCCTTTGCTTCCAAGTGCACTTCTCCATCTCCATAAAAATTCACATTGCTGTCACAGCTGCTTTCAACAGAAGAAATGGTCTTAAATGTGTATGTAAATAAGAAAATATGTCTTACGTGCACACACTTATGTAGGAATGACATTTTCAGACATGGCAACTTCAAGGGATGGTCCAGTATTTGTGTATATTTGTGCATAAAATATTCCCACACAAAGGGGAACGTGAACAAAGCATTTTATTGACATAGTTTATACAGAATAAACAGGCTCGGCAGTGGCTCCTTGTGCCACCAATGTGTAACATTTACTAACATTCAGCAAAGATTTGCAGGTTGCGGCCGCGCGCAGCTCCTAGTTGGTGTTCCGGAGTGTCGACGATCGACGACAAAGCAGCGATAGTGTCAGCGGGTGCTGAGTTTGTGGAGATGACTTTTTCATTTCCTCTTGCTCTGGGCTCAGGTGTGCCTGATTTTAATGGAGCTCAAAGTTAATTGAAATGTCTTTGGCGTACAGGTTGATACAGACAGAATTGAACACGTTCATAAATTTCTTGTCATTGCCCATAGCTGGTCAGTTTTTTTTATTACTTACACAAATATTTAATAAATATATTGTATTACATTTATAAGATATTTACAGGCTGAGTAATAATTTTGATTGTGACTTTGTAGGCTAGGGTTGGGATGCAACACAGGGAATGAGGAGAGAACTGACCCAACGAAAAAGAAACTAAACCCTACTTAATAAAAAAGACTAAACCTGACTAAAAATAAATAATTGTGTGTTTTTTTTTTTTTGTCTTATTCAGTTGTGCTAATAGTAAAAGAAGAACTAAACCAACTAAACCCTTTCTCCAGCGATGAGCAAAGCCAAAAATTAGCCAAAAATCCCCCTCTTTTTCATCTTGGCTAAACTATCTGAACAAGCAAATGTGCACCATTCAACCCTGGCTGCCTTACCACAATAAACATCAGTTATAAACTATTTTTTATTTTTTATTTATTTTTTTTTAAATGGCCTTTCTAGCAGGTTGGATTTACAGATGAATCAAGTTACAGAATTCTGGTCCCAAGTGTTCAGAAAAAAAGAAAAAAAAATACCAACAGAATATTGCATATGGTTCAACAGCACATAAAAGGTAAGACTTGGGGAAAAATAAATAAAAAATGATAAAGATGGTAAATGAGATTAAATATAATTTGTCAAGCTTACTGTATATCAAGTGTACATCATAGCAATGTGTTCATAAAATGAAAACAGGTTGGCAACAGATAAATCTGCAGTGTAAACTGAGCTGCTGCATTGTATTACTTTAAATTCAGAGTAACTGTCCTGAATAAATATTTAGAAGTAAAAATGAAACTGAAAAATTGCCCACGATAACTTGACTTAGAGGATGCAACTCGTCCAGTTGAGGTCCCAGTGCGAAAGTCCAGCCATTTGAGGGTAGCGTCATTCTGCAATGCTGTATATATAATATTCATTAGAGGGTTCATCTGTGTTGGCAGTCTGAGGCCGGGGAATAGAGTAATCCCGCTTCAGGTCTATGTCCTGAAACACAAAGAAGTTTCCGCACCATAAATGAATATTGTTTACATGAAAAACACATGGATCAAGAGATGCTGAAACAGGAATGTTATTTATTAGGCCTAGGGATCCCATTTTGTTTGTCTTCTTCGTAATTATTTGAAGCAAAGCACTCTCATAACCAAATGCTGAGCAGGGCGGCTACAACACACAGCGATGTTTTACAAGCTGCTAAATGTACGGTGAAAATACAGGTTTATATCCATCAGCGCCAACCAGCGTTGTTTGAAGGTGCGGCTGGTTTAGCCTCCCTGGCTGCTTTCAGCCATCACAAGGACAATGGCCTTCTGTCTGGTTTCGTTGAGAAATTAGGTTTTTTATTTGCTTGAGTGACTAAAGCACGGCTGCGCGGTGACCCCACGCAAGCATGTTCTTGTCCTGGAGCCGAGCAACTGTGACCAAACAGCAGCAGCTTGACCAGTGCACGCTCCTGTTGCGGAAATACTGAAAATATCAAGCTGAGGTTTTCTTTCTATAAGCACGCTTGTCCCTGTTATTTTCACAACCCACTTTGTAGTTTTTGCTGCTATTCCGCCAGTACTCACCGTCACGGTGAATGCCGACCCATAAGGAGATTCCGGAATCTGATCTCTTTTACGTCCTAAAATTGAACAAACAAATCAGAAAATGTTGAGCTCAGTTCACACAATCCCTCGATCCTGTGTCGGTCAGGTGATGTTCGGATACTCTTAAAGGAAAAGCGGTGTGGAAGGTTGGGTCACTAAGGTATTTTGCTTCTTTGCCACCTTCCAAAATCTTTTTTGTACATCTGGTGACCTGCGTGCCGCCCTGCAATGTAGCATAGTGCACCCTGGGTGATGAACTGCAGTTATGAATAATGGCTATGAATTACAGCGGTGCTTTACAGGTAGAGCAGCTTCACCACAGGGCCTGGTTGTCTCGGGTAGAGAGGAGCAGGGAGCTGATGGGAAGTGCAGCTACGCAAGAAAAAGTCCCAATTCAGCGGTCCGGTTCAAGTACTGCTCTAAATTGTCGTGCGTGTGTCCGTGCGTGCGTGCCATTCTGTTTCTCACCTCTTTCTTTCTCAGGTCTGTCATGAATGCCCCAGTTACTGCGCTGCATCCTGGGGTAGCCCAGCCCGGGGATGCTGGTGCGAGGGCTGATTTGTCCAACAGCTGAGCTGTTCCTCCTGCTTGTCTCTGATCGGCATAGAGACGCCATCTGAGCTATGCCGTGGCCCAACAGAAGGACCCAGCCGTTGGATACCAGAGCGACGCTCAGAACCGGGTCATCCCAGCTGGGCTGCCGACCCATTTCTTGATCTCCCCAAGTGAGCAGAGTTATCCAAATGACCCAAATGGATGCTGAAAGGACCAGAGTCACGCAGACCACTGTGTGCTGGACCTGGGCCTGCCTGTGGGCTCTACCAGTGTAGCTGTAGGTGTGGCAGGAGTGGTACAAGCAGCACAGTGAGGTGACCAGTGCCACTGCGAGAAGACATAGGACGTAAACAAGGAGAATGACGAACTCCTTCTGTGTGTAAAAGCATGGCTCTTGGTCTCGGACAAGCACCAAAATGAGCCACTCTGCAGCTATGATCACCTGGATGGTGGACAGCGCGAGCGTGAGCCCTGCCTCTCCCCAGCCCCTGGCCACCCGGAACTCCTGCAGGGCCAGGCAGCGGGACAGCAGAGCAGAGAAGGCCAGCGAGAAGAGCACCCCGAAGAGGAACACTCGGGTGGGGCAGGTCTGCGGGGTGAGATGGATGACAAACGCAAAGCTCAGCCCAAAAACCCCCCCTGTGCTGAGCAGAAACAGGAGCGTGGGTGCGGTGTCTCTCCAAGCCACTGTTGCGCCACAGAGATGTCCGCATGTTGTCCAGCCCACTACACCCACCACTAACCCCGCACTGACCAGAAAGCCCAGGGTTGCCAAAGATTCAACCACAATTCCCCATGCAGTTTTGATGTCGCACAGGGCTGTATATGCCGGGTTGAAGCTGGGTTGACATCCCAGTGGTGCTGTCACGAGCTGGACAGACTGGCTGTAGCCTGAGCCTGAAGCAGGCGCGGTGACCATGGTGCGAGTCGGTATGGAGGATGAATGCACACCCATGCTGGTGGTAGGAGAATTGGTGCTGGAGGAGGTGGTGGTGCTGGAGGAGAAGGTGGTGCTTGAAATGCCAGCCCTGGCGAATAGTGGAAGGTGCTGAAGGAGAAGGATGAACAAGGAGGAGTGAAGCAGGAGCGAGGAGGACACCTTCATCCAGGCCATCAGCCTCTGTTTACGAAGCATCTACTGTACGGTCCCGTGTGCTTCTGGGGAAAAAGCTCTCCTCTTCAGATTCCCTGGAGCCTTTTTAGTCTGAAAACACAGAGACGGTGTACTGTAGTACAAAGTACAGCGGATGGCGCAGCGGTTAGAGTTTGGCTCGTGCTCCACTGATCTAGGTTTGACTCCTGGCCTCGATCAAGTTACTCAACCTGTTTTTGGTCCGGCAGGAATCACCCAGTTGTATAAACTTGTTTACCTTGGCACACAAACAAACATTGGACTGCAGTTCACCTTGCAGAAAATTTGAATAAATAATGGCAAAGCCAACTGTATGTGTGTGTTAGAGAGTAAAGCCAAGCAGGAGGAAAAGGCGAACGTGCAGATGAGGACCTGAGCTCGGACGCAGTTAGAGGGATGGAAATGAAGCAGAAGAAAGCGCCGAGTGTCCTGACCGGCGGAGATAGGGATGCTGATAATAGGAGAACAATGTGGGGGGGCTGGTTCAGCTGGACTGACAGGGAGATTGATCTCCACTCCGGAAACACGATGGTCACTTCCTGCACTTCATAAAGGTGCCCTTGTTCTTCAGCGAGTTTCCATGATGACATTTATGCTCTTATCTGTCGGGAGATGAACTTTTTTCCCTGTTGCTGTGCAGTGGGTGCGGTGACTGCAATTATTCAAAAAATAAAACTGCTTCACACTTAAACACTTTGCCAAAGAACGCCATACGTTGTAAAGGTTAAACGGTCCGGCAACTTCCACTGTGGTCCAAATGAACCAGGTTGAGGATCACTGACACTCAGCACTACTGCTGGGATATCAGCTTGCATTAAAAGGAAAAATTAAATTTAAAAAAAGGTCACAAAACTGACCCTCGAGTTCTTACGCCTCTTCAGGCTGTAGCTAGAGGTTGGCTGACGTTATTCGTCTTATTTTGTCTCGGCGTGAACTGGGTGATATTTAGTGATTTGGTTTGGTGCAGAAACACACACTGCCTTTGGGTGAACACCATTTAGTCCATCTCTCTCACACACACACTCACACTCTCTTACCCCTTTTCCCTGCGTTTCCCACGACTTTAATGCTGCTTCCGTCCTGTTTCCCTTCTTTTACGCCGTTGCAGTGATGCCCGCGGCGATCATTTGCCTTCCAGTGCTGGTCACAGCGTATTTATAGTGTTAAGTTTCTCCAAGGAGGTACACAGTGTGTGTTGTGCAAATTTGTTCACAGAGACGTGGACTGGGAAGAAACAGGGATACCGATACAGTCCGGTGACTGCATGCAGGTTTCAGCCCTGCCTGAAAGGGATTGGTCCCAACACCTAAGGGGTGTGAACACAGTTTAGGAGGACAGAGACACACACATTTGCAAAATGGGTAAAAAGGCAGCGAACTGGTCCTCCCACAGGCCTTGTGATGGAGCTGCATCCTGACCCGGGTGTCCCGTGGATCTGCGATAGACTTCAGACTGCTCTGGACAGGTATTGATAATGGATGGACTGACATTAGAGAATTTTAAATAACACCTTCATCGGAGGTTTTTACACAAGGCAATCTGCAAATTTTTGCAGCTGTTTTGACCCCCAAGGTGTAAATGGGTGTGACATTAAGTTGGCTAAACATCAGTGGTTTGGATGGGGACCAAAAAAATGAAAAATAGGATTTTTGGTGTAATAGTGATTTCCTACGCTGCCCGGCCAAAAAAAAAGTCACCCACTCTAATATTTCGTTGGACCGCCTTTCGCTTTGACTATGGCACGCATTCACCGTGGCATCGTTTCAATAAGCTTACGCAGTGTCACAAGATTTATTTCCATCCAGAGTTACATTGCTTTTTTGCCAAGATCTTGTATTGATGACGGGAGAGTCGGACCGCTGCGTAAAGTCTTCTCCAATACATCCCAAAGATTCTCAACGGGGTTAAGGTCTGGACTCCGTGGTGGCCGATCCATGTGTGAAAATGATGTCTCTCTCAACAATTTGAGCCCCATGAATCCTGGCATTGTCATCTTGGAAAAAACCAGGTCATCCAGTATATTCAGGTAGTCAGCTCACCTCTTTTTTTGGGCACATAACGTTGCTGAACCTAGACCTGACCGGCTAAAGCAACCCCACATCATAACACTAAGTTAAATCCACGTGGTGACTTTTTTTCTGGCTGGGCAGTGTATATATGCAGGTATATTAAATATTGCAAATACATAGTTAGAACGCAAGTGGTGTCAAAGGAGAAGAAATCAAAACCAAACAAAATTAAAGCAGAGATCATCCCAACCAGACAAACGCAAGTAGAAAAGCTTCTTCACCATCTGCTGCCCTACCTATCTAAACAAATTAAAAAAAATACACAACTGACCCTCACACTTTGCCTGCGTGGTTGAGAAACCCAAAACAAACCGTGGGTCACGTGACTTCTTACCTGCCCACTCGCAAAAAAGTCATATAAGCACAGTCAGGCAAACAAAGTACAAGCTGTCTCAAATTCTTTCCGCCTTCATTTTCGTTGGCTGGGAGGCGATTGGCAGGCTGAAGGACCAATAGGAGTTGGACACCTGTTAACAAAGAAGCTACCAAGGGCAGCAGGAACGCCCTGGGGGGTAAGAATGGCCTTTATTGTTTATGGTTTGGTGGTTAAACCTGAGTGTTGACTAACAAAGCGACTTCTGCTCCCAGTTGTGTGTGTAAGTTGAAGACACACACGCACCGCAGTGTGTCCATTTTACGAGAAAAAAATCAAACAGTTAAATTTAAACTATTTTTGTTTATTGAGGGCTTCAAAAAGGCAAGGAATAAACACACTTTTTAACACATGCGAGATGCTGAATTACAGGTAAACAAATAAACTAACATTTAACAAAAAAAAAAATATATATATAAAGTCAGTATATTTGTTTTCCGTTATTTGTGATGCGCTCACGATGGGGGGAGGGAGTGGAAAGAATTGGGCAGAACAGATCCGCAGCCCTTCGTGTCGCACACAACTTTGCAGAGCGCAGTGATTTCTCTCTCTTCCGATAGTGTTTTCAGTGTTCCGGTGACGTTCGGCCCACCCTTCTCGATTGTCGGGAGTTTTGTTCTCACGCTAGGCAGCGCGAGCAGATGGAAAAGGAAGTAATAAACCATACCGTAGGCATGATGACACACATCTTTATTGGTGTTTTTATCAGCTGCTATGCAATGACACAACAAAGCTATTCTCATTGCTTACATGTTTTCATGGAAAGCGTCTTTTCCTATGCATTACGATTACACTCAAGGGATGAAGGAAGGAGCAACTACTTGAAGACATTAGCAAGTTTTTATTTCTCAGATCCACAACTGTTTGCTTATTAACCCTGAGGCAAGAAAAATGTTCATTTTAGGTTGCGTCTGAATTTTTTTTTTTTATATGTATGTGATAATCGAGTTACGATTTACGTGTTCAGTTGCACGGTGCGTCTGAATGCTCTGCAAAGTGTTTTCTTGCAGCCCACAGGCTGCCAGCGTGTGTTTGGAAACCTGAGCTTGTGAACAGACGGGTGGAAAAGCAGATGCTCGGAGCACGACTAAGGAAGAGGGCACGGAGGGGCAGGAAAGCTGTAGAAGGGCAGTCGCTGGGAGTCCTAAATAATGCCGAATTTGGCCAGATCGCTGAGCTCCATGTCGCCGAAGGCCTCCCAGGGGCAGATGACAGTGATGTCTGAAAGAGCGAAGTGTGCACAGTTAGGTAAGTGACCGCATGAGTACTGCGAGTGCCATTAAGCCATGAAAACCGGTGCTCGGTAAGTTACCTGTGCCCAGACCCTCCATTCCTGGGATGTCGTCACCGAATCTGCCAGTGAGAGATCAAGGAAAACAGTGTTAAATCCCAGAAGGAGGTCAGTGTGATGAAGAGATGCTGAAGGGATGCAGGGAAACGCAGGTCCAGGTAAAGTAGGACGCTAAGAATGTGGTGAACATGTGCTGTGCTGGGCCTCCCGAGTTCGTACGCATGTACTAACTGGGAGGTCATTGCATTCGTTGCGCTTTGCCCCCCATGTTGCTCACCCCTTCTGCCCAGGCTTGGGGGCCTTGCTCTTGAAGGTGCGGGTCGTCCTCTGCTTGAACTTAGGGGGTCCCTTCTTAGGGGTGGTGGGTCCGGCTGTTGAATTAGGCGCAGCCAGGGCACTTCCTGCAGGGGCGTCTCCGTTCATCTTGATGCTTCGCTGTGGGGGTTGCAGAAAAGAGCGCACATCAGGCCACAAACCACCGCAGGAGATCGCCCCCAGAAGTCTTATATGGGCAACAGTGAGATACGAGTGTCTGCTTTTCTGTCGTCCTTCCCAAATGAACGACTCTTGGCCTCTCATTTGTTTTTCCTCTCTTCCCTCAATATCTCCCACCTGCCCTCCATCTTCACCACTCACTCTGTTTGGTTCTCAAATACCATTGAAGTGTCCACCTCTTCATCTTAGAAGCCTGGGGTAATCCTCATAGATTATCCAAAATTAGGAAAATAGATGGAGATTATCTGTAATTCTGAGTAACATCCTATTAGACTAAGTAACCTGTTGAAAGCTGAGGTAAAGCCTCTGTAATTCCTGCCTGTTTGTAGGTCCTCTAAGAACACAAACAGTGACACAAATAGCCGAGAAGCTGTCTCTGGTTATCTAGTCAGCTCGGTTTAGACTGCGCACGTAACTTTTTCTAGAATAATCCCGTGTTGTACTGCTCTTGCTTTCACCGCTGGCCACCCAACCAACCATCCAACCAACCATCCAGGAGAACCCTTTGGGAGAAACCGAAAATTCTGCAGCGATTTTTATGCCGCATCTGTTTTTCAGCTTTCAACGCCTCGCTTTTGCCTCAGTCAGCCGCACGCCGTGACCTCCTCGTCCTCATCCACAGCCGCGTCCTTCGCTCTTTTTCTGCTCCTTCCTTTTTTCTCTTCTCTACATTATTTTTTCCATGGGATCAGAGCTGACAGACCTAAACTTGTGATCCAGGGGCCAGAGTCTCCAAAAGGACTAAGCTACCCGATGCACTGCAATAGAATAATTTGACACCAAATTTCTTCTGTTTTCTTTTCAGTCTCCATCTCTTTTCTGCATGTAAGTGCATCCAGTAACAAGCAGTTAAGATGCAAAACACACTCAAAAAGTAACTGGTCCTCAAAATAAGTGTACACTGGAAATCCAATAATTTTCATATTTTTACACCATTTTTCGTCAGTGCAGCAGTACTGCATTACTCTTCATTTATGGACTTTCCTATCCTATTATGATAGTTGTAAACATTTTATATTCCATTTTCTTAGGATGTAGCGGTGGTAACGTTATTTAATTTTACTTTTATGCAAAGAAATAAAGTTCACCAAAAAAATGCACTGCGTTCCGCTCCCAATAACAGCCGAGGTCATGGATGCGGTAATATTGCGGCACGAGTTGCACAAGTACAGTGCAGCTTTCACCCAAAACAGAAAACATTTACAGCTACTAATGTTAACAAAGTTCAGTAGACAGTGGCCAGAGTACAGCCTGCAGGTAAACAGGTGCTTCAGAACTTTGACTTGTATCCTGCAGGGTGCTGGTTCAACGTTCACTACTTGCCACCGCTGAAGCAGCGCTGGTAAAATATTTACTGTGAATTTCTCCATTAATTTCTCCATTACCTGGCTGTATGAACAAGGTAAGACACTTTGGGTAAATGCCTCAGCTAAACAACAGTTAATAAAAAAGAACAAAATCCTTAAAATGCACAAATAAAAGATATGCGAAAAGCTCCTATGACTGTTTGCACGCCCTATCCTTGAGCTGGCAATGGTGGCCCTGTGCGCTTACCTTGTTTTACCTTGCTCTACAGTGATGGGCGACCTATTCTCTTACCTTGCGTTCACTGTGCTGCTGACCTCTTAGCGATGTCTCTCTTCAGAGACCGGACAAAGCAGCAAGGTGAGTGCGAGTCCTCCTTTCCTCGGTCTCTCTGCTGATTGTATGTTTCGTCCTTCTGCTGTCTCTCTGCCCCACCTTTATATACCCCATCCTTAATAGTGGCCCGCCCTCAGTATCCGTCACACACTCGGCCCTAAGGTTCAACATCACCTGTGTCTTCACCTCCACATCCCTCACACTCCCGCCCCCCTCCGTCCCACAGCCATCACGATTAAGGATCAAGAGATTGACAAGAAGGTGTATTTTAAGGATGGACTTATGGGTAAGTAAGCCCGCATGTGTTCAGAGCAACCATGTGCTGGTTAATTTGGGTTCGGTGTGTGTGTGTGTGTGAGGATAGACCTAATCTGGGAATTTACATGGCAGCCGCTCCCAAGTCAAGTTCACTCCTGAAATAAATCCTTTGAGTCCGGTTTGTTCCCAAATATAAATGGCAGTCATATTTATTATTTGATGAGATTTAAGTTAGAAATGCAAACAGGTGTTTAGAAATATGTACAGGTAAAAAACTATGTTTAAACAGTTTATCTTTTTTAATGTGCTCTTCAATTGGTTTATGTCATAATATATAAATATGTATTCTTGCATTTTCAGCAACAAACCTCACAACAAACGCATATACAGCAGCACACTGAATGTCATTCCAGTTGCAGGAAAATCAATGCATTAACCCTAGAGAATCACAGTTAGATTTATTTGCTTTATTCGTTTTTTTAATTTATTTCAGATTTTCACACAGGGAATTTGGCCGCGGTTCTCAATGGCTCTTAGTGTGCATAAGAACCGAACATGCATTCATAAATATTATGAAGGAGTAATAAATATTGTAAATATTATTTATCACTGTGCAGGCTAACAAATAAATCAGCTGTTCATGAACGTAATGGCGTGGGGAAAGAAAGGAACAACATGGCAAACATAATGGCTAACAGCTAATTTAGCCTTGTTTGCTATTGTTTTACCAAAAAAACTGGATTTAGACAGAGGAGATGAAAAGAGAACGTAAATGTGTTGTTGTTCAGCAGGTGGGGTGCCTGGAATGAGCACTTTTACACCGGTACATTTGGTAAATGTTGGTAAAATTTGACCGGGAGTTCACCATGGCTTTATTAATTACCTCAAATGCCAAGGCGTGGTCGCTTCAGACCCCACACATCCCCAAAAGTCTTTTTGAGTTTCAAATGTGGAGGTAAGTGCTTAGTTACAACATTTGTCAACTTTCATTTAATGTGATTTTCTAAAAAAAAATTTTTAAACTTTGTGTTACAAAAAAATACTGTAGCTACCGTGGACCATTTTGCATCTTAAAGCCCTCTGATTCTGGAAGAGACTCTGGGCCACAGCAGTTTATGACAACAGAGGGATGAAAAAACATTCTGAATGTTTTAAACCCGTCTTTGCTTTTGGTAATAATAACACGTTTCGTGAAAATTTAAAATAGCCTGTGAATCCAACAGTTTCTCATGAATACCAGGCTATAGAAGATTGTGTGACGAAAAAACAAAAACCCGAAATGAAATACAAAGTTTCCAGTTCATCACTTATCCCACTTTCAGATGACAAAATTATGATTTTCATCCACTGTGGGGTCTGAAAAATGTGGCACCCAAACGCTGGTGGTTGAGAAGCATCTTAAGGCGTCTGCTGCCCAGTGAATTGATTTGTTTCATTTATTCCACTATTTATTTACTAATTTGTTTTTATTTTTCACATTTGCAGAAGCACTGCTAAACTTCTGAAGATATTTGCCACCGAATGCCTGATACCAGGGGTGTAAAGTCTGGTTAGACACCCAGCGGAGACTAACACTCTTACTCTCCTATTCTGGGAACACCCCCTCCCTCATGTCTGTGACTCAGACAGAAATTTGTAAAACCATTGTCGTGCAAACTTGTATAACTTTATTTATCTCCATTTTTCCAGTAAAGCAGGTTTCATTTGAGATGCTGGTAGTTTAAACGCTTTTCATCCCATCTGAAAAATAAATCTTAATCTGAAAGACTGACTTCCCGTCCAGGGTGTGAACTAACCAGCCACTGGGAGGGGCTCTGCCCCACCATAACCCAGCCTTGGGTGAGCGGTTTTCCAAAAATGGGCGAGCGAGTAACTTTGTCGCCCTTCCAGAGCCGCCACTTAATCCCACTAAAACACTCCAAGCCAGAGCCACGGTCCCCTGCTGTAAAAGCGAGCAAGCAGATAAAGACGATGCTGACCAGGACTGCATGCACTCGCGAAGTCAGGACCTTTCCAGAGAAAGAAAACTCTAGAATATTTGTCTCATTCAGTGTACTGGTAAGCAGTTGATAGACATGTGCCCGCTCCCAGCAGACTCAGTTGAGAGAGGATTTGGTGGCATTTTGACATCATTCCCCAACTTTCATGAATACGCACCTTGTGTCCACTGCCCTGGCAACACTAAAGTGGTGTTCGAATGAAACCCCACCCCCCAACAGGCCTGCTGGAAGAGCCCTGAGTGCTTTGGGTCAAACCCACCACTGCAGTGAAAGACAGAACTGGCTGATGGGTCAGTAAAACACAGCTCCACCACCTCACCGTCCCCACACTGTTTGTTTCTCCTTGTTTTAAACTAATAGAATAACCTTGATAATCTTGGGGTGGCTCATTGCACAATAACACCCACGCTGATGGCTGGTTGTGTCAGATGGCAGTGGCAAGGGTAAAGATGAAACAAACTGGTCAAGGCATGTGTAAAATAGAACAGAGTAAAGGAAACAAGCTTATCCGCTTAGTGAAAATTATACAGAGGCTGCTGACACACACTGTGTGTCAGGCATTGCATAAGGGTTTATTGCAGGAAAATAGTGACAACTTTAGCAGCACCACCAATCCAGCACCATGGTTTAATCTGTACGTGCTTCTCAAGCTCACTCTGGCCGCTATTTTAAACCTGCACCCCACCTGTTAGGACCTAAGTACCTTGACACTTGGACTTGTGACGTAATCTGCTTTTTTTTCCCCATCACTGAACTCATCTGAACTTCATTTTGTCCATAACCTTCATTTTTTATTTGCTTTCTATCTGCTAATCTTGCCCAGAGTAATCCTAGGAAATCTGGCCCCAATATCAAATGGGTTTCTCATGAAAGTAATGGTTCCATGAAATCTTTGTTCATTTCATTACAGATTGAAATGGGAGCAACACAAAGAAAAAGCCTTTGGGTATTTTTCTTTTTCTTTTTAGGCTGTTTGAGTATGTGTTCGAATCCCGCTCAGTCTGTGAAGAGTTTGCAGGTTCTCCCCATGTCTGCGTGGGTTTTCTCCCACAGACTTGTTTCAGGTTAATGGTTCACTCTGAATTGCTCATAGAGTGTGAATGTGTGTATGGCTGTGTGTGGTCACCCTGCAGCAGACTGGTGCCTGGTCCAAGGTACAGTCTCCTCTCCTCACCTCACTGCTGCAACTGACCAGAATAAAGCAGTTAAGTATAACGCATGGATGGCTGAATTTTTACCCATTTGTAAATCTAGGTATTTTTTCCCGCGGTAATTCAGGGTAAGCACCCTGGTGAAGGGAACCACAGCAGGTTTAATGTAAGCTAACACCTTCCGCATCCAAAAGCAGAGGATCTGACCTCTGCAACGTCCGGCTGCACCAATATGCTCGTGAGTAAAGTTAGTGAGGCAGCACAGAAGCCTCCCCACAGATCTGACAGCCATGTGGTAAAAAACACAGTACTTTCCTAAATTCCATCATTTCAATCACTTTAAAACACATCTGACCTTCCATTTGTCACCCCCATCGGTCCCACCTTCCATCAGATGTTCAGTTTGTTCCTACGATTTTTCTACTGTCTATCACCACTCCTGCTCCCACCCTGCCAATGTTTATTATTTTTTAAATTTATTAGTTCTTTATGTCATTTATCAGTCCTTTGAGGAGCTAAGCAAATGTAAAAGCAGAACAAATTTGCTAAGCGAATGAGTCATTCCATTTACTATTTTTTCTCCAAATGTCAACTAATGCAATTCATGTAATTTGGTCCAGGGTGTTCAAACTTTTGCATGGACGTGTATATATATTATATGTTTGAAAGTTCAGTTTTCTGTGTTTAAGCCTGGCCATGATCATTTGTAATAATGGTTTGATCTACAAGGGGTTGTGCTTTGGATTTATGAAGAGATTTTTGAAGGGCTTCTGAGTGGAATGGGGGGATGTAGAAGAGAAGAGCAAATGGTGCGGTGTCAGTGTTACAGCTGTTCAACAAATCTGTGGGCCCAGCCTTCTCCTTCTGACAACCCTACCCTCACCAAGGAGCGCTGGCACAATAGTGATGGAATCATTGTTGGTCCTCAGCCTGGGAAGATTCATAAAGCCATTAGCAAACAATATGGAGGCCATCAGCCCACAGTGAGAACAGGTTGGTTTGGCCAAGGGTGGTCAGCTCAGAAAATACGGGCTGAATGAGAACAGCATTTATGGAAGAGAGTGAGGAACCGAGGACAGGTTAATCCTAACCCCAAAAGAACATTTCAGCATGGTTTAGGCTAGCAAATCAGTACATAAATGAACCACAGGCCTCTGGAACAGTGTCCTCTGGATAGAAGTGACCAAACTGAAGATGTTCATCCTTAAAGCAAAGAGATATGTGGCAGTTTTATGTTCTGCTTTGCAGCCACAAGACCTGGAAGCCTCATGGTCACTAAGTTCACCGTGATTTACTCTGTATACCAGTGTGAGACCACCTCTCTTGTAGCTAAAAGCTAACCAGAAGTGAGTTATGCAACAGAGTTGTGATCCAGCACACATCAGTAAATCTATGAAATCTTTCAGAATGGCCAGATTAAGGTCCTGACCTTAACCTCACTGAGATTCAGTGGTTGGACCTAAACAAAGCTGTGGACAAAGAAAAAGTCCTCCAGTCTCCTTGAGCTGAAGCTGCTGTGTAAGGAGTTGGCCAGCCTTCCTTCCAGGAGATGAAAAAATCTTGCAAGGAGCTTCTTGTGTTTTTGCTCAGTAAACCACAACAAAAGATTTTGTGCCACCAGTTGTACTTTTTCTCATCATTATTTTGTAATTTGTCTGTTTAACTGTGACCATTGGGGATGATCTCAAATCCTGCTCAGCCTATGCAAGGTCTGCATGTCCCCCCTGCGTCTGTGTGGGTTTCCTCAGCGCTCTGCTTTCCTCCCACAGTCCAAATTGCCAACAGCGTGTGTGGTCACCCCATGTCTGAACCATGGAAAGTTTCATGGGCTTCTGCCCCCTGCTTCTGGGGTTGGCTCTGGGCTCCCTGCTCAGGATAACCGGTTTATAACAATGGATGGAAGCTCTTCTCTACTTTTAACAATTATTGCACTTAAAAAATCATGATCATCTCTTGTAGGTGTAGCTCAGCTGTCCACCTGGCAGGTAAAGCACGGAGAGTCGACATTTGGACTTCGTCTGAAGTTTTAAAGCTAAACTTTTATTATTTTATTATTCTGTCACTTGTGAAAAAGATGTACAATAATTAAAATAAAATTAAAGTGTTTGCCTGGCGAGTGAGAACCTGAAAACATCATATTTTTATGCAGTGTTTTTATTTTGACTTTTTATAGTAGTCAGTTTGATTAAAAATTACATTTATTTGTAAATATAATTTGTAATACTGCTAAAAATGATAAACTGTCTATGATTTTTCCATGCTTTTGTATAAATATTTTATCTAGTTTCCATTTCCAAGAGTAAACTCTGAGATTTTATTTTGATCCCAAACGTGTCAATTCTTGACCTTCTTGCTGAAATATGCGGTATAGAGCTGAGAAGATGAGAAACAGCCGGAAAACACCAACCTAAATTGAATGCCTCTGTTTCGTGAGACCTGGGGAGGGCGAAACAGGTGGAAAGAACATGGTAAATGGTAAATGGTTAAATGGATTTGAGTCTTACAGGGGGAGGCAGCTGAGGTCACATGAAGAGATGAAGCGGTAACGGCAGAAATCTGGGGGCCTTGCAGTTCTTCGGTGGCTTTGAGGAGTCTAAACGGATTAAATAAAGATTCAACACGGAGTGGGGGATGATGGCAGGTGACCTCATGCACACACTGCTGCAAAACTCTCTATGAATTAAGCTCAGCTGGAAGCAGCAGTTCTCTAAATGAGTTCTGGATACCAGGGTACAGCAGTAAACTGGTGTAAAGTAAACTGGAGGTGCAAAAAACCCAATTTATCTGGAATTTATGAAAAAAGTTTTTGTGTGTTAGTGAAAACATTGCAGATGTGAGTGAGGGGATGTAATGTTCTGCTTTGCAGAGTGAAGCGTTGTGGGAAGGGACTGCAATCTCAGACAAGTCTCTGTCGGCCATTTTCGGTTTGCTATTAATTTTAGGAGGCGCACAGCTGAAACAACAGGTACACAAGGGTGTTCACATTTAAAGCTTTCAGGGTGAAGCTCGCAGGGGAATTCTGAGCAATGAGAAGCATCCAGGAAAGGTAAAAATGTTGCGCTGCAGTCGTATCTCAGCTGTTTTCCCAATAGGATCGTGGCTCGTTCTTGCTTTGCTCAAACACATTGCAAATTATAATCATTATTAAGCAAAAATGTCTTAAGAGGTTATTTTGCAAAATATTATTTGCCCTCATAATGCATCTTTACCAGAGTATTTTATTGCTTACTTACATTACAGTACCTGGTTGTTGGACTCTAAAAGGAAAGTGTCGTTTGTACCTGATGCTGTACAGTACTTTTGCACACGCCACACACATTAATACATTTACTAAGTTGTAATAGAAACTGCTTAATTGGTTATATTAGGAGATGGATGTTTTAAATGCTTTATGTTATGCAGGAATGCTTGGTGCAATGCTACATAAGTGTATTAGATTTTATTTGTATTACTGATATTTTGGGGTAACTAGCAGGGGTTTTTTGGATGGACAGGGAGCGTTTTATTGTTTTTCCCATTAAAAATAATAAAATATAGACACCTGCTATCCAAAAATTTGCTAACAGACACATTTTCAGGGACAGATTTAAGTTCAGATAACTCTGGAAGCCTGAACTTCGACATCCCCTGAGACCCAGCAAAAAAGATGTTTGAATTTATAAGTAGAATTTCTAGTTTCTAAGCCCCACCCACCAACAGGTAGTTTATTTTAAAGGCTTACAATCTCCACTACAGGCTGTCCTCTGGAGTGGACAGAATGGCTGGGATTCAGGAGAATCCATTTGTAGGAACAGGTTTCATATTTTTTGTTTATGATCATCCAGTGAATGGACCATCTTTGCTTCCAAAAGTTTTAATGGCAGATGCGTGCTGGTTCAGGGAGTGATGCAACAGTGTGAGGAAGAAGTGACAGAAAAATCTAGAATCTCAGACCTTATGAGATGCGCTGTAGAGGTTAAGCTCCCTTATTTGGAGTGGATGATGAGGCAGTATTCCTGAGTCCAGCTGTCAGCCAGAGCTTCTCCAGAAGATCTCCACAATGGAGCCCCTGCTGTTCACCAGTTGCTGCACCTTTACTCCTGCTCCTCTCTGTTATAGCCATGACCACAGTGCTCAGCTGGAGGAGATGGTGGAATAAACAAATGCATTCAGATTTTCAGTATACCTATGAGGTTCATGGCTAAAGGTTGTAAGGTTTAATACTTCTGTTTCCACCTATGTGCGTGTTTCATTTTGAACATCACAGCTCTGGTAAACAGGGTTGAAAGACCACAACCACAAATCAAGCAGCAGAAGAAAAACAGAAAACAACGGAGAGCCCAACATTTACGTCAAGCCACTACCACATTCCGTCCCATGAAAGCAGAACTTCCACACAATCACCCAGACAACACAATATTTTAAATTCGGTAAAAATAAAGCAGAAAACATTCAACTTTCATGGTGAAACAACCAGCCACCGCTTATTAATTCAGATGTGGGACTGGATGCAGATGTGCAAGGGGAAGCAGCCAAGCCGAGGAGTATCAGCAAACGGCCGATGTGCGCAACATTTGGTGTTCATCTCATCTGTTCTGTTGCAGCTGTGAAACGCCATAAATAAACAAAATGTACAGACATTTTTACCAAAGCACGAGCATCTCCTCCGCAAACATCAAACTGCTGCATTTGCCAACAGAGACGGAGGGGAACCAGAAGAGCGAGAAGCACGCAGGAGCATAAAGCAGTAAACAGGCTGGTTTCTGGCTGGAATTGAGACGGTGCGCTTTTCACATGATTTTCAACAAATAAAAGTTGTGACAATTTTGGTTATGCTGCTAAATTAGTAATAAAAAAGGAGAAAAAAAATACACACGGGCTATCATTTATGCAACTTGGGTCTAGCAGCAGCGCACAAATCCACCCTCGGTGGCCACAGATCCTGCTGGTTTTCAAAGAGTCTGAACTATTAGTACTAATAAAAAATTAAAATAACAATAGAAATTTTTCTTTGAATATTGAATCACCTCATCTGATATTTCGGTCTTTGCTCAAGCACCAATGAAAAATGTTTTCTCTGAAATGTATTAATAATATTATTTTGAGAAACAATGCTTTTCTACGGTCATCCAAGGCTGGTTATGAATAAGTGTTTATGAAGCATCATGAAGTGTTTATTCTTATTATATTTTCTTGTTTATGAATGTGCTTGCGCGTCAGTCGAGTAAATCGCGCCCTCTGGTGGTGGAGAAATGCATTAACCCGCTGCTAAGGCCAATGCCACCATCAGGGCAAAGGTTACAGCATTTACATGAAAGCGCCTTACAGATTTTTATTCTGCATTTTATATGCAATCCTGTGGGGGGGAAAAATGCTATAAGGCAAGGATGCTTCCAACAATAAATCAACAAATAGTTTTTATTAATCAATAAGCTTACTAGAAAACTGAGTATGACTCAAATTAATATTTGGTGTGAGCGCCCTTTGCCTTTAAAGCATCCGCCAGTTCTCAGCTACTCTCGCTTGCAGTTTAAGGTACTCGGCTGACAGGTTCAGACATCTGGAGAAGTTTCCACAGTTCTTCTGCAGATGCTGGTGGCGTCATTCGCTTCTGTTTCTCTGCATGTGAACCCAGACTGGTTGGATGGTGATAAGGGCTCCGGGGGAGGGGTGTGCCATCTTCTGATGGATTTCTTGTTTTTTTGCTGAAGATGGTCTTTATGATTTTGGCTGTGTGTTTGAGGGTTGTTGTCATGGGACAGAATGAATTTGAGACCAATCTGTCCTCTCTGTTGGTACTGGGTGATGAGTAAGACTCTGCCTTTACTTCTTAGTCATGGGAGGGGTCTATTCATTTTGAAAAAAATCACCATCATTTGCAGAAAGGCAGCCCCAGACCTTCGGGGGACCTCCGTCATGCTTCACTGTTGCCTGCATACAAAATGCCTTCTGTTAGAGGCAAAAATGCAAAATTTTAACTCATCAGTTCAGAGCGCCTGCTGCCGTTTTTCTGCACCCCAGTCCATGTGTTCTAGTGTGCAGATGAGTCCCTTGGCTTTGTTTCCGGCTCTTCCAACAGCTTTTTGGTCTCAACTCTTCCATGAAAGCCACTTCTGAAAAGACCTCCAGCCCTTCGGCCTGTAATTGGGTGCACCAGGGTCTCAGTGGTCTTTGCTAGCCCTGAGCTGCATTCCTGGTCCTCAGCTTTCCCTGTTTGTTTGCTCTTCCACACTGGACTGTTTAGCTTGCTGGCTCTACACCCAGTTTAATTCCCTCTACAGCTGATCCTGCTTCACTTGACCAATTTGGTTCAATCCACACATTTTGTCATTGATCAAAATCACCTGTTTGTCATTTTTGTATAAATCCTGCACCGGATTACACGCCTACAAAGTTTTACATCTGGAACATGATCTGTTACAGTCCACTTTCACTTTTTGCAAAAAGGAATGTTTGGAAATCTAAAAAGCGCTCTTTCGAAAGGACACACTAATGTAGAAGATATAAAATAACCAAGTCAAAGACTTTTGCTCAGTACTACTGTACATATACATTATGATAATACACTGCCTGGCCAAAAAAGTGACACACTCTAATATTTCGTTGGACCGCCTTTCGCTTTGACTACGGCACGCATTCACCGTGGCATCGTTTCAATAAGCTTACGCAGTGTCACAAGATTTATTTCCATCCAGAGTTGCATTGCTTTTTCGCCAAGATCTTGTATCGATGACGGGAGAGTCGGACCGCTGCGTAAAGTCTTCTCCAGCACATCCCAAAGATTCTCAACGGGGTTAAGGTCTGGACTCCGTGGTGGCCGATCCATGTGCGAAAATGATGTCTCTCTCAACAATTTGAGCCCCATGAATCCTGGCATTGTCATCTTGGAAAAAACCAGGTCATCCAGTATATTCAGGTAGTCAGTGCACCTAATTTTTTTGGGCACATAACATGCTGAACCTAGACCTGACCAACTGAAGCAACCCCACATCATAACACTAAGTTCAATCCACGTGGCGACTTTTTTTTAGCCGGGCAGCGCATAAAGCATACAGTGCATTGCTTATGTTCCTTAAAATAACTAATGATGTTAAATCTGTGAAATTTATTGGCTCATTAGGTAGTAAATTAATGAATTGTTATCGGATTTCCTATAATTTTTGTAACGTGTGTCACATTTTGGTGACTCCAACCTACATAGCGATTCTCAGTAGGCAAGGGGGCAACATGGGGCAACGCTCAGTAAAAGAGCTCTATTTTATATTCTGTATTAACTTTAGATTTTTTTCCATACTTTATTAACAAATCTGTTAGAGTAAAACATTTCAAAATCTGACATAAATGCCAACAAAAGAAAACGGCCGCTTTAGACCAAAAAACAACACAGTGGAGCTATTCAAAAAGACATCTCCATGAATGAGGAATAAACATCCAGAGGAACAGGTGAAACACAGGGCTGCTCCATAAAATGAAATAAAATACACTCGGGCCATAAAATGCATAAAACACATTAATAAATGCAACAGGTTTCACTGCATAGTGGAACCCAAAAAGCACATTAAAAAAAGAATTAAATCACAATGAATTCCAAAATGATTGCAATCCACAAAAGATTAAAGCACAATAAAATTGCAATAAAATGAGCAATTTTGAATTTTTTCAAGGTAATTCCCCTCGCCGATGTTCAGTTGTTTGTATCAACTACAATATTTTGGTTTTGGTGTCACAAACATCGGTTTTTGTGTAGGAGAAAAACTAGCGGGTCTGTTCTTCATGCACGGAATTAATACTACGGTATTTTTAGCTCTTTGGTAAGGTAACAGAGTGTAAGCGATGATGTGTGCTTTGCATTTTCGCATGGTGTGTGACCATCCGGTACGCAGCACCGACACGCATCCCCCACGTACACGTCGTTCGGCATTTGCTGACCTCACCTTAGCAGCAGCACCTGCTGCATTCACACGCTCATCCACCAATCGGAGCGGACAAACCGGTCATGTGACCAGGACACCAGGACAGACAGCGGGACAGAAACACGGGTGGACATGGGTTGCAGCACATGTTTCTCAGGAAAAAGTTACTGTGTTGACACCACAGCAGTTTTGTTGGACTTCTCTGTCTTTGCATTTTTTTGTCTTTTCAAAACTAAAATGCTGCTTTATCTGTTACTTCCTTTGCTGTCCGTTTCGGCCTTTGCAGAAAACACAGGTAAGGTGTTTATCGGCCAATTCCCTCTCTGTACTGAACATTCAGTCTGCATTTTTTTTGAATATCTTCCAACCTCCATTGCAAGTAAAATTGAATTTTCTGTGGCCCACAAAGTGGGCAATGCCAGCCGCTTCAATCTGAATTTGTGTGGATGTCTGTGCTGAGCCCACTGGATGGAAGACGGTGAGATGTGTGTGTGTGTGTGTGTGTGTGTGTGTGTGAGACGTCTGTTACAGCATCGAACAAATGTGCCAAAAAAATTCGATCTATTCGACTGGACGCACACTAACTGCATGCTCACGTGTGCCTTGCAGACAGCGCCTTCACCAGGCTCGGCGATGTCAGCGCAGCGGAGGCTTTCGTTGACTCTTCGGAAGTGGTGATCATCGGGTTCTTCGAGGTCAGGAGACACACACATGGGGGTGGAATGGCATGAGACAGGGTGGAAAATCGGGGGCCAGTGTACAGTTTATAGTCACACAGACATAAATGCAGAAACATGGGTGCAGACTGCAACGTCCCAGCGAAAGGCGATCTCCAGAACTCCAGAACCAGCGAGAGGGAGACTCTTGGGTGTTCGTAGTTACAGCCATAATAAAACTGCCTGCACTCCCTTTAGGCAGGAAGTGTCTGTCACCGTGGTTACGGAGAGCAGGCATGTGTCCCAGAAAGCCGAGCCCTTTGGCCAAACTTCTTGTGTGGGGGCGCAGGCCTGACCGGACAGGAAACGAGGGCACAGCTAAGGAATTGTGGGATTGGCACACAGTTATGGTCTCTCAAACCGCAGTAAACATAAAGAATGCAGAAAGGAAGAACGGTACACAAAGAGTGCGGAGACAGGTTTAGAAAAAGAGGTTGCAGGGTGCACGGCAGTGGATGATGTATAATTTGAACTTAAATAAATCACAAGCATATGAAGCCGCATCCAAAATCGCTGGCCTCTGCAGGTCTGTTTATGCCTTCACTGACTGTCCTTGCTGCACTTCTTTTGTTTGTCTCTTGCGTGTTTTTTGCAGAGCGAGGACAGTTTCGGGTACAAGGAGTTCGCTGCGGCCGTGTCAAAGGTGAACGACATCCCGGCCGCCCTGTGCAGTGTCAGAGAGGTGTGGTCCGCCTACAACATCACGACCGACACCATCTCCATTTTCAGAAAGGTATTCACTGCTCCCGCACCTGTCAGCGGGCGGTTTTAAGGTGCGCGTTGAAGATCTGCTGTAAAAGTTGGTTTCCTGACTTTAATGTCAGTCTGTGATGGCCACTTCTTCTCTAAATGGCTACGACACAGCCTGCACCCACACATCTTCATCTTCCTCACCAAGCACAGCTCCTCGCAGCGACTTCGAAGCTCGGCTTTCTCGTACAAATGCAGGTTTTACGTTTAGTGCTGTCACCGCAGCGGAGCGCAGCCGTACGTTCGCATCCACGTTTAATCGTTTAGCAGCCGCTTCTTTCTGCAACGATGGACGAGCACGAGCAAACAAAAGCGCCTTTCACAGCAGGCAAAACGTGCTTGCGTGTTCATATGACCGTTTTTGCTGGTGCCATTTATGCTGCGATGCTGTGTGTTGAGTTAGGAGATGGGAAGAGAAGTGTGTGAAAATGTGTTTTGAGAACCTACTTGAATTTTGAAAGGGGATCAGGAGTTTTGAAAGAGGGAGGGAGCTCATTCCAACACAATGAAGGTGAAACTTAGAACTTACTTTTGATTTTGGACTATTTGTGAAAGGGTCCACCAAGCGGCCAGAGGTGGAAGAGTGTAGGAGCCTTGCGAGTGCAGGGATTATCAGGGTGCAGATCTTTTGTCTGCCTGCCATAAGTGTTGAACTTGATATGGGTACCTGCAGGAAGTTAGTGGAGAAACATAAAGATCAGAATGGTGCTGCAGATGCTTGAATCCATTTTTACTGCCAGGCACATGACTGATAAAATGGATAAAGAGAAGATTGTCCAGCTTGATAGAGAGTTCCTCCTAAGGGCGTGGGTTGGTGGGGGATGAAGGATCTTGGCCTTGGAGAGACTGAATTGTAATTGGTGGTCAATCATCTAAGCAGGGATTCTTGAGGTGCAGGCTGCAAGAGGTGAGTACTGACCAGAGACTCAGAGGCAAGGCAAGGCAAGGCAAAGCAAATCCAAGGGAAGAGTTGTAGATGGACAATAGCGAGGGACCCAGCACTGAGTCCTCTGGAACACCAGCTGAAAGAAACTAAGGGGAAGATGGAACCAAACCAAGCCACTTGGAAGCTACACAGCTAGAATTTGTCCTTTGAGAGTATCCGCAGAGTTAAACGTGGTGGTGCAGTTAGTGCACGGTGTCTGCCTTTGCGGCTCTCCACACATTCATCCTGCATGTTACAGGCTGACCTGCACCAGGAGAATCTGCAGCTGTCAGATGCCAAGACATTGGAAAGTGATGGTCTGAGGAACTTCTTCGGCATCAATGACCTCCGCTACCTCACGGAGTACAATGCTGTGGTACAGTAACGGCACACCAAAGTATTTCACTCACACATTTACACACAGATGACATCGTTCCTGCCCACAGTCCCTTCTCCTGGTGGTCTCATCTCTTTTGTCCTCCTGACCCCCAGACTGCAGTGGGCCTGTTTAACTCCAGAGTGAAAACGCACCTCTTGCTGCTGGCCAACCGAGGAAGCAAAACCTTCAGCGAGCTCAAGCACAAGATGAGGGCTCTCGCTCCTGAATTTGCTGGCAAGGTCGGTAGCGCGAAAGCCCAGCGAAGCTCTGAAAATGAGCCGAGTTTCGCAAGCCTTATCACGGAGTTTATGGCACATGACCACAGGATTCTGGATTCTCACAGAGATCTCAGTAGATAAATAGGATTTGTATGACAGTTGAAATGAGAACATAATTGATTTGGGTGACCTGGGCTGGATCTTGCATAGTTCTGGGACCCCGAATAGAATTTGGAAGAAACATTTATGAATTATGTTGGACTTGAACACAGAAATGATTTGTAGCCCAGCTGGGGTTTACGAGCGCATGCGGTTCTTGGCTCTGTGTTACTGCTGCTGTTAAGTGTGAGGTGCAAAGCTCAGGCGGTGATGCCAGCTCTCGTTCATCAGTTCCTCTTTGTGCTGGTGAACGGGGCCCTAAAATCCAACGAACGCTCTCTGGGTTACTTCGGCCTCAAGTCCAAGGACCTCCCGCGGGTGGGGATCTACAATACTGACTTGGACAGGAAGTGGCTCCTGCCGCCAGGGGACATCACCACAGACCGGGTGCGGGACTTCTGCAATTCTTTCTTGAGGGGCGAGTTGCAGGTGAGGCCCTGGGGATGAATGCATTCACGTGGAGGGTTCAGCACCCCTGAACTTAGCACACACCTTAGCATTGCCTGGTTAGCAACCATAGCATTGCCGCCTCTCCTAGCTCTTAAATGTTCTTCATTAATCCCTTTTTCTATTTATTTATTTGCAGTTCAAATAAGTCTTGCGGTTAAAACGGTTAAGTACTCAGAGTACCGGCACTTTTTCTGGCATAGCTGCACTTCCCATCAGCTCCCTGTTCCTTTCTCCCTCAGACAAGCAGACCCTCTGCTCCCCCAGCAAAACACAGCTGAAGTTCATGGCCATCACTCATGATCACAGTTCATTTCCCAGGGTGCACTAAGCTACGCCGCAAGGTGGCTCACATGCTGCTATCCTACAGTTTGTTTGAAATTTCTATCCCCAATATTAAAGTAATATGCATTGTGAGCATCAACGAGATCTCATATTACCAAGTTATCTTTGCTGGAGTTTCAGACATTTTCCATTTGCAGTGCCAAATTAGAGAACTGACAATTTATGAGGGATAAAAGATAATAACTAGCAATAACACTAATATTAATAAAACAAATTTTAGCAATAACACAAGATGCAAATTATGTAAGTTACAGTATGAAAAAAGTGTGTCATTTAGAAGTTCTTTGAGAGAGGGACATAGGTGCCTGTTGCTATTATGTTTATTTATACATTATTTAGTTTCTTAGCTGATAGAAGCGACTTCACCTATATGATAGCTAAAAATGAAAATTTAACAAAGTATTTTACACCCTGCTCTCATGAAAGTAAAATACAGTGCTCTTTTCCTGATGCACTATAAGTCTTGCTTGGTGGTTCTGTGCTTGCTTAACTACTCTGCCCATTCCCAGCTAACTTGCTCATTCCATTCAGATCTTCAGCCAGAGTCCATATCACGTTTATCCCAGCACAAAATCCACTTAACCGCTTAGCCGGTGGGACCTTTCAATCTTATCGCTCCATTTAGATATGAGAAGAACCCAGGGTGGCCGTCCATACGCATTCCAGAAATTCGGCAGAATCGCATACTTTTGCCTGCTCCGTTGTGTTGGAGCAGCTTAGCATAAAAAAAATCCTATAAATTATTTTAAATATCCTCCACATCTTGTTGTAAAATCCTCAAAACAAGCACATTTTTTGTGGTTGCTGCACTGATGAGAATCGTGCTTTATGTTTCAGAATAAACTCATTATGAATATTTACCTGCATGCTGCATGTTTATCAGGTATTATTCTGGGGGGTATTTTTTTTTTTTTTAGTTTAGTTTAGTTTTTTTAGTTTTTTTTTAGCCAGCGGTAGGGGCCCTCACTGAGGGCTCTTGTGCAGCTACTGAGGATGTACTCCAGTGAGCCCTTACCAATGCAGAGAGGGCATGCTGGAGAGTCACTCTTGCCCTCCAGCACCCCCTCCCACCTTGTCCAGGCTCCAGGTATTTAATTTTCCTATGCAGGATCGCTGTAAATGGCTTTTAAAAATGGTAAAAAAGTTTCTAACATCCTGCGTATGCATTGTTTTATTGCGCTCGGGTTCACGCGGTTGTCCTGATCATTTAGTAAATAATACATACAATAATAAACCGTACTATTTATTAAGTTAATAATAATATATAGTATAGTAACATAATTTAAGTTTGCTTTCTCGCTAGCTGAGTGTTTCATGATTTTTCTGTCTGTTTTTTTCACCGTCTATCTGTCCTCAGATGACTCCCTCCTAACTAATCCTCTCCCCTCATCTTAGTGTGCACAAACACAGTTACCCTCCCCACCTCGCCCTCCCCCCGGGAACCACGTCCAGACACCACTTTAACACTTTTCTCCCTGCTTGGTTTGTGACCCCCCCCAATATATTTTTCAATACACAGTGACCCCTCAACCCCCTTCTTACCACCCATTGTGTGCACCTCTGACAAGGTGGCCGTCCCCATGGTCCCAAGTGGGCTTACATTTTTCACCAATAACCTCTGACTGTTGCTCAGCTGGTAGCATAAATACATACTTCATCGTATAAACAATTTTAACCAAATGTTTAGATGGATGATCAAAAAGTTTAAACAATATCTGTTACATAACGCTTGGCCTATGACAAGACAGATGAGCTTGGCCTGTGCTTGTAGAGTGTGTGTTATGCAACACACCTCAGTGACTCTTTCTTCTTTTCCTTTTGGAGAAGCAGGCTGAAGACACAAAACCGGACGCTAAAACCGAGCTGTGAAGACACCGAAGCATAACTAAACCTCAAATAAACTCTTAAACAAAGTATACTGGACTGGGACTAAAGTATTTTGTTTATGTTGACATAGGTGAGCATAGAAAGCAGCGTGTAGTGTGTGTGTGTGTGTGTGTCTTTGGAGGTGAATTACGTATCTTTTTTCTGCATAACCTTTCCATATTCGTGTGCATATCGACATTACAGTGTGTGATGTTTGTTCTCTTGTGTATTTTCGTGTGTGTGTATGTGCGCACACTTATGCAACCGTTGTTGCTGGTGTGCGATGTCAGCGGTCCGCTGGTTAGATTACACCGACCGCAACTAAGCGAAATGGACTGAAGTCGCGGGTTGGAGAGTGTTTACGGACGAGACGTTAAAACCGTAGACAGCCAAAAATTTTGACAAATAAGACAAAAAATAGGGCTGCTTTTTTTGCAGATGCAAAAAAAATAGTAAATAATGTGGCAAAAATAAAGGGATGAAAATGCCTGAAAAAGAAATGAGTTTCTTAGCCAAGACCAGTTATGCTGATTAGTAGGATTCTGAGCCACAAGGAAACAAACTTCTCCAATGGAGGGAGAACCGGCTTGCAGAAGCTTCAGAGTTCAGAAGACGAATGTATTTATAGATGCCAAGGTTGTTTTGTATGTTGGGTGTACGTGTGTGTATGTGTGCGTATATGCGGGTGATTGTGGGCATGTATCTCATAAAATGTGGGGACGGCGTTCGAGAAAGTGATCAAAGTTACGTAGCGGATTCTGGATCAGCGGTAATGCTGGGTTTCCCTCTCCTTGTGTATCTGTTTTATTTAGACTTAAAAGGGACTGCAGAGCTTTGAACGTAATTGAAATCCTCAGATAGAGTCGGCTCACCAGATGCTCCTGCAGGACAGTAAATCGCACGTTGGTCTTGGTCTGGATCGCACTAGGATTGTAGATCCGGCTCTATTTTCCAACAGCAGTTGTGTACACAGCACACATGGCCAAATAGATAGGGACCGTTCTTGGCCTAACGTCTTTACTTAAACTATTTTTTTTTCACACACTAGAACCTTCCGTTCGTATAACCTATTGTTGTACTCATTTATGCAACTGGATACTTTGGCATTCTAAGCTAAGTAGCTATCCCAAGCCTCTTGAACCTCTCAGGTCATGAACGTGCCACCATTTAGGCAGGAGGCCAGCTCGGTGGACCGACTTTAACCAGTTTGCCCAGTCATTAAGTACCTCGTATTGATGGCCTGTAGATCTACCTGGAGCAGCATGGAGGGGGGTATTTGGAAGTATGTGAAGCAGGCGCAGGTGAGGGTGGGAGGGTGTCCACGTCCCCAGATAACCCTGACCATTTAATTGGACTCATGCATGCACACATACGCACGTACGCATAGGCACATACAAGTATGCCTCTTCACGTCTGGTTAACACAAACCGGTGACTTGGTGAAAATGTAAGTAGTTAGTTGAAAATAATGCGATGAGAGCGCAGGAAGAACACAGGCGACTGTATGCAGACCTTTGCTATCAGGCTTGGGGGGTGGGGGTGGCAACAGCCCTGTTGCTTAAAGTACATCCCAGTTAAACAAACTGCGCTTTAATCGTGTTGCGTGATTCCGGACGATTTGTGGGTGCCGGTACCCGTGGGGGTGGGGGGTTGCTGTTACGTGGGCATTTAGCGTGCATTCCTTCAAAATGGAGTAGGCGTTGACCCACTTCATGGATCTCTGTCTGCGAAAACAACTGAAGGGATGGGACGAGCGGGACGTGAGGAAGGAGAGAGGAAAAGTGACCTGGTGGACACTTGATAGCCTGAAAACAAACATTTATTAAAAATAGTTTGCATGCACGCAGATGGACACACACACACACAAAGGAATTTAGACCCATATGGGGGGATAATAAGGCAAATATGTTTCTTGTTCATTCCTTGTCAATCATGAATGTAGTTATAGTCCAACTGATTCTTCTTAGACCCCTGAATTGCAGCTTGTAAGAGCAGTCACACACACACAGATACAGGCACACCCATACAAGTATGATGTGAAATTTCCTGTCTGTGATTATTGTAACTGGACACCCCTCCTCCTCGGCGCCTTTATAGATTACATAATTCTTGAATGGTTCATGAACCTCTTTCACTATAAACTTGCCATCAGCTGTGGTCTATGGGTTTCTATAGTGGCTGATGGCCAGGTAGCTCTGTTTGCGTGCGTGTGTGTATGCCTGCATGCATGCGAGCATTTGCGCACGATACCAGACAGGCTGCTGATTCACAGATACGGGAGGCTTGCACAATCCAAGGATTTGTTCAGTTGTGTCTGCATATCCTTCAAGACTCCATGTTTGCTCTGGCTGACCCAGCCCTGGTCTACGATTTCCCAGCTGATACTCAGATTTCAGTCCTGTTTTCTGCCTCTGTGGGACTGCTTGTCTTATCTGCATCCACTCTACTGTGAGACGGGAGAGGGCTGTGAACCCATACAGCTGGTACACCGGTATGGGCAGAAAGGAAAATATAGTTTAACAGAAACTTGAATGATTTTGTTACCGAGTTTTTTTGTTGTTTTTTTTTTTTTAATGTAATGTTATATTTGGCCTCCAGCCACTAGGTGTCAGCATTCTTAGCGCTGTCCACAGAATAATTAATACTGGCAAAATTTTTATTTGGTTTATTTCCAACCTGATGTTAAAAAAGTGATCACAGACCTGTTACACGACCAATGACCTTTGGTCAAGTTATATCTGAGTATACTGTCAAACGGATTAGAAGTGGGACGGAGTCCTAAATGTCAAAGCTACTTTGTCCAAAAAAGGAAAAGCAGACAGTAAGAGAAATAATGGCAGTAACTGCTGTTGCAAAATAACATCTGTAGGGAGGTTCTGAAGGACAGGGTGCAGACGTTTGCAGGCGGATGAAAGAAACGGAGGGAATAGCTTTTGGGCCCAGAGGCAAAATGAACCATATACGAAATATATTTCACTCCACTCCATCATCCGTTAATTATAAATATCTGCTTTTCCGGTAAAGGGTTCTTCAAACCCCTCAAAAATGATCATCACCGCCTCCTTATAAATTATGCCAACACATATTTTTGCAATCAGGATTTTTTGTTTTGCTTTGAACTCATGTTGCAGCACTAAATTGTCAGGAAAGTTATTTGATATTTAACTCATTTGTCTGCAGATATTTCAAAGAAAAAGGAAAACCGAAAGAATGAAAAAAAACCCCCGCTTGCATAAGTATTCAAACCCCACACATTAAAATTTGCCGGAGCCATCTTTTGCTGCGGCTTTACGATGTTTGGGGTAATTATGTAATGTTTTTGGCACGGTGTTTGGTAGGTTTTTTTCCTGTTTGGTTTGCCAAATCTGTGGCGGATCCTGCAGATTGGCTGCATGGCACTTTTGCACTGATGTTTTCAAGCAGTTCCACAGATTCGCGATGCAGTTGAGGCCAGGCCTTTGCCCAGGACACTGGAGGTCGTTTCAAAGGGATTGAAAACTTTTCCAAGGCACTGAAAAAATACAAAGTGAAGTTGAAACACGTCCTTGGACTGTGGGAGGAATCCGTACCATCTGGGCAAAACGTTAACACAAGAACATGCGAATGCCATGTGTTTAGTTCACTCCACAGTGCACCAGCTCTGCGCCCCGTACCACCATGCCACCTTCTAGAACAGTCACGCAGCATAAATACCCCATGCACAAAAGGCCACTCACACAGAAGTTTGCAACGTGCAGTTTATCCACATTTTTGGCTCTCCTCATCCCTGCTTTACCAGTTGCTCTGCCTCCAGGTGGTTTTTCTCTACCACAAGCCCAAAAGAAGCCTGTCTAACACTGCTGTTGACCAGGGCTTTGGTCCAAAACCTCAGTGCTCAGATCTGGCCTTTTCTACAGATATGTTCATTCAGCCACTCCGCTTAGACTCTGTATTTGCATACATGAGAAAGTCGTTGTAAGGGGAGGCATAGGGATTAATGCAATTGTTGGCCACTTTTTTGGGTACAGACAGCATGGATGCAGCAACAAGGTGCTGGATTTGCTTCCACAGGGTTCTCAGTTTTGCTGTTTCTGTAGATTTCTGATGGCGATTTTTTAAGCTGACATCACATTTCAGCATCACATTCCAGCTCATTCTAAAGGTGCTTTGTTGGCTTAAGAGGTGGGACAACACAAGCTGCTGTGGTACAGGAAGGCCGCTGTCGTGTGTGTGGAACTGTAGTCTGCAAAAGTCCCGCAAGCTGGGCTGTTTCCGAAACGATCGAGACACCTTCAGAGTCACTTAGACCCCATGTCTGGTTTATTCTAGCCACTTTCTAACTGTGCCTCCAAACCTTGCCTGTGTGCTCTGTATACAGAGTCAGAACCATGTGCAGCACCAGGTGAGCTCGATGTGTACAATCAGCCATGTGTAGCTAATAAAGTGTCTGCTGGTGTTTTTTGTCCGTCCAGCATCACCTCCCTGAAGCCAGATACCTGCTGTGCCCATGAGAATAAACCGAACATCAATTGCTTCAGCAAGCACCCAGCTGGAAATGGGCACATGAGCTCATGGGATCCCTAAGCATGAGAGCGGTGCAGTTACAAAACTTCCCTTCTCCTCTTCAGCTTCAGCAGACCAGGATGTCAAGGCGATCAGATAGAGGGGAAATGGAAAGAGATCCAGAGATTAAGCCTTCAAAAAATTGTATGCTTTAAATATGCACATAACCACATGACACCGCTTATCTAAAAAAAAAAAAAAAAAAAAAAAACAGGCTCATTTTCTGCGAGTCTAAACAGGGACAGAAGCATTGCGTTCTCAACTATTTGGAAATTCAGATTAAGCAAAGAAAACAGCTGTTTTAATGTGATTTCCTGTAAGGTCTTTTTTGCATCTGATGGGAACTGAGACAAAGGGGTAAGTTTGAGTGCAGAAAAATGGTATATTTTCACCCATCAACCATCTGTGCTCTCAGGATTTCTTTGCTACCTACAACTGTTACTTTTTAAGGTTCCCCACATACATAATACTGTCTCCACTCTTCGTCCATCCCCATTCATATGACTTTTCAACAGCTGCCAGCTACAGTTTTCAGCATCTGTACTGCTTTTGTTCAGTATTGATAGACTGCTGTTGCATTAGTGAACCAACAATAATCACAGTCATATGGGGTGGGATTTATAAATATCAGTAGTCATGCACATTTTTCTCAAATCATAAAAGAGCAGACATGCAGGTAGCATTATGAGATTTAGAAATCCAGCAAACGCTCAGAATTAGTGGAATTGTTGGCTGGGGGTTGAAGAACAATGGCGATGGACAATTGAATTTACTTCCCCCCTACTTTCTGGCCTCTGGGTCTTCCTCACGCTCTCGACGTTTTGGCAAGGTGAGCTCCGCTGTTCCCCTTTTGTTCCATTCCCCTGGCCTTGGCGATCGGTCACGACTTGATCAAAAACACCAGGTCCATCAACTGGAGACCCACAACATACTTTCCCCTTTATGGAATCTGTTCCAGATGTTGCCTTTGAAGGCAAACGTTTACAATACATGACATGGACAGGTGCGCGGCATGGGAATTATCACTAAAGTAAATACTGTGTTGAGGATAGAACATGACAATGATGCAAAACTGCAAGATGTGGCGTTGCAAAAATGTAGCAGGATCACTTTTTAAAAAGAAAAAATTGTTAAGCACGGGAGACTGACGCGTGCTTGAAGGAGTCATTTGGTCGCCAAATTATCTCCTTGCTTCACCGTCCATTATCCGCGGGCTTGGCTCTTGTCTCAGTGGTCATTCCGTGGTGGGAATGCTAGCATAGCTTGAATATTAAAATAGCATATTTCTGTGATATTTAAATCATAAAAAACGATAGCGACGAAGGTTCAGAAAGCTGAGAATTAATTCGAGTTGAATTTTGTTTGTTATATTTAAAAAGGGACGATTATTGAAAGTCGCAAAAACAAGAGTACAAATCGAATAAACATGTTATTAACATAGACAGCCAATTTACCCCCAGCCCCTCGGTTTCCTGTTTGTCCCGTTCGGTTGCTGTTTACCCGGGGAGAAGGAACACGGGTTGGACAGCCAACTTTGGGAAACCACAGACACTGAGGTTTTGGGCGCAAAAGGAACTCGTGCGGATGTAGAGTAACAGCAGATGGGAGCCTGAGGGACACGTCAGCAGGAATTGCGGCTTTAAGTCGCATCAATGACCGACGCACGGACCGAGAGGCTCCGACTGCCATTTGGGGCCCTGCCATAGTATTGCTGAAGGACTGACAAGAACAATAAATTTTTCGGAAGACTAAAATCAGCTCCGCAAAATAGGTACAGTTGTAAATCCCTTTGTACTCAATTGCTGGCTGAGCGACTGAATAGTGATGCTTCGTGAAAGTCCGACGTTTCCATTACCCGAGAGATTAAATAAATGATATAAATGGAGCGTTTAACATTTTTTTGCGGCGAACGATAGCGAAAGCCGGTGATTTTTATCAGCAGCAATCCACATTTATACGTTAATAAAGATGATCGGCGGGGTCTTGTAGTTAGTGCTAATATTGTCCAAAACTCTCCAAGATTCTTCTGCCACATTTATTGTCCTACAGCAATTTTAGCAGGCAAATGCTCTTGGGTGCCATATTGCCAGCGTCCTGTGATGAATTAGTGCACAATAACATGGGAAAAGGTTTCTGCACACAGTAAACAAGACACGGGACTGTTTTGAAGAGGTCGGATTCCTACGGGCACAAATTGTTGCCGCAGTCCCTGTCTGTCCCGTCACATCGAAGGCACGCTCTTGTTTTGCGGCTGCTTAGGAAAGAGGGCGGTGGAGACAGGTGGCCGGAGTTCTGCTCGCCCTGGGGAAGGGGGAGAGCAACCTGATTGCTTGGCAGGATTGAGGAGGTGGGTTGGGATGATGGGGGGGGCGGGAGGGAAACGAAAATGGGGGAGTGATAAAGGTGGAAAGGGGGGTTGAAGTGTCCTTGCGTATATAAGGGCCTGGTCACAAAGCAATGTCCTCAGAGCCAGAGAGGAAGTCCAGGAGGAAATTAAAGAGACAACTCAAGCAAGAACTATTAGACCTCTGCATTTTCGTAGCGGTAAGTGGTGCAAAAGTAATGACGGGGGGCTAATATGCTTGTAATGAACTATTTTAAGAAAAGGCATTCCATGATGACAGTTAGGGGCCTTATTCAAGGAAACTGTTTTGCAGTCCAACTATGTAGTTTACAAGTATGGGAAACTGATTGTTATTCTGCATCAAATAGGGATTAAAACTGAACAAACTGACTAAAGCTGAATAAAACTTTATAAATATAATCATGCATTCACATAGATGTACTGCATATAATAACTCATTCTGCATTTGAGAAAAGATTCGGTTCGGTGGTAAAGCAGGAGGTGAGGCTCTCAGAGTTCCTTCATAAACCGTTTATGAAGTGGATGAGTAAACCGACCGTCCTCATGTGCTGGTGGCATTTCGACGGGTTGGTCCCCCTCCTGCTCTGTCCCCAGGCTGCATGCACATGTCTATACTGAGTATAGCTGGTGGGCAAAAACCTTAATCCCTGTTTACCTCCCAGTCCAAAACCACAGGAATTAACCATTTCTGTGAGCGCCCATTGCTTGGATGAGCTGGGAATCCAGCCAGGGAAGCTGAAGGAGGGGCCTGAGAGGCATAAGGAGAGTTGGGTCGGGGCTGTCGAGTCTGCACGGGGGCTGTGCGGGCTAGGAGCTGAGCTATAACTTCAGCTGCATGGGAGTGTGATCCGCACCTGGAGCCAAGATTGGTGCTGTCTGGCCATGCCTGCTGCTGTCTTGACTGAAACCCCTGACACGTCGAAGTCGCTTTAGACGACGACCAGTTGGGGGGTTGCAGAAGTAGGGAAATTGCACTCTAAACAGATCGAAAGGCATCATGAACATGGCACGCTGTAGCTTTCTCAAGTTTTAAATATCTATGTTATCTTTACACTGGTTTCACAAGGCTTTTCCTCTAATCCTTTCTCTGCAAAAATGCTTCAGCTTTATTCGATCCATCCATCCACTGACCAAAGCCACTTTAGCTATCGAGTTCCCCGCCCGTGCGCGTGTGATGAACGCTCCCATGTTTTCGACAGATCTGCGCCGCGGCAAGCCAACTGCGCTCAGAAGTTTGACACGCAGCTGCCGCCCAACCTGCACTCCTTCGCTCTGCAGCGCGGTGTGTTAAGTTGCCATCTCGCCTCTTTCGAACTCCTACTGGCAGGATGAAGGTTGTCCTACAGTGTGTGACGCTGAGTGTGATTCTCACACTCTGTTTCTGCTACGGTACGACATTGTTATTCTACGTTTCTTATGAGATCCCACTAAACCTCAAGGAAGGTTATGCAACATCTGTAATTTCTGTCAAACTGCCGTCCACGGCAGACGACAGCATTTTTCACTCAGCTGTCGCCCCCTTCTGGGTGCCCATCGAAACGCAGGCAGCTGGGCTGGCAGATGTGTGTTTTGTTCCCCTTCCAATGGCTGTGGGCGTATGCGCTGGTGATGCTGCCCAGTGCATGTGCGCTCAAGTTCGCAGAGGAAATTTGTATCTTCTTTGAAGATAAATATATATGGTCTGCATAACATAACAAATGTGTTTCAGCATCCTTTTTGCCTTAAAAAAAAGCCACAATTTTGGACTGATTTTTCAAAGTGACTGAAACCTTTATGTCAAGAAATGAAATGCTATGCACTTTGTTTTACAGAATCCTACGAGAGTAATGAATCGCCTGAAGGTAAATATGAATATTTTTTGCTGTGTATGTACAAATTGCATATTTCAGATGCTGTTTGTATTCAGTACAAGAAGTTCTTGCTATTTCTGTCTTTTTAGTATTGCAGAAACATAAGCGTTGCTAGCGGTCAGACATCAAAACCAATATAAATACGTATTGCTGGATGCCAAATCGAGAAATAAACATTTCAGTCTTTTGTTATTGCTCATTATGTAACGGGTATTGAGCCCACAACATTCTGGAGTCTATCTGAGATTCCCATAGTGAGGCCTTTGAACCTTTCTGCATTCATAGACAGATGTCAAACAGCTCCTTTAATATATACTGCAATATATTGATAATACTTTTATCTTCATAGATTAATTGGCAAGCAGTTTTGACTGATTTTCATGTTCTTGTGCCTTTCAGCCTCACATGTTTTTGTTAACCAACACCGGGCCAACTCCTTCCTGCCGAATCAGGAGAGAAGCACCAACAACCAATACGACAACTATCGATTTGGAAGGTAATCCTTACAGAACACGCTCACAGACTTTGGACACACACACACACACACACACACACACACACACACACTGCTGTTACAACTACAGTAAGCATAAATGTATTTAATCAGAGGACCCACAGGATCAATCGATTTATCTATCTATCTATCTATCTATCTATCTATCTATCTATCTATCTATCTATCTATCTATCTATCTATCTATCTATCTATCTATCTATTTCCAAAAGTCTGTGGACACCTGAGCCTTACCCTCACTTGCGCTTGTTGAGCCTCTCATTCCAAACCCACGGGCATTAATATGGAGTTGTTGCCCCCCATTCTTCTGGAAAGGCTTTCCATCAGATTTTGGGAATTTATGCCCATTCGGCCACAAGAGCATCAGTGAGGTTGGGCAAGAACACCTGGCTTGCAGTTGGCATAACTGGTTCATCCCAAAGGTGTTCATTGGGGTTGAGGTCAGGGCTCTGTGCAGCCACTCAAGTTCTTCCAAATAAACCTGGGCAAACCATGTGTTTATGGAACAGGAGAGGAGCTTCTTCCCCAGACTGTCGCCACAAAACTGGAAGCACACAGTTGTCTATAATGTGTTTATATGCTGCATGGGTGCGGCTGAAACAGATCGGCTCAGTCATTAGATGTGGGGTCCACATACGTTTGCCCATATAGTGTATTCACAGGCAATTCTAAGAAAAAAACAAATGACAACAAATATACATTTTTCAGTTTGTCAGCATCTACTTCATTCTCTCATGAGCTAAATAAGTTGTTGTCCCTTTCTGTCTGTGTCACAGGGTAGTGAAAACTCAAGCTGAGCGACAGGCAGAGAGGTGTGAGGACTACCAGCCCTGTCGTAACTATGCCTTCCACAACGGCTACCAGAAGGCCTATCAGAGATATTTTTCCAACTAAAATTCCCGCAATAAATGGTACAGCAAGAACTGAATGTTATGAATCAAAGTACCTTTGCATATAATCCATTTATCTGATCCTTGGCTGAATTCATTCATACACTTGTTCACTACCTGCTGAACTCGCAACATAACCTGTTTGAACTTGCGTTGCTGTAACCTAGTGTAACCACATAGGCATCTGAACTTGAAAAATGTAGACAAATTTGCAGGAGTAAAGGTTTTTCTTTTTAACATCTCTCAGAAAGCTATGCAATAATTTGCACAAGTAATGGGCCTATGAATGTATATAAATTTATGTATCTCCTTGTTTGAACTGACGTTGAAGACATAAAGTAGGAAATCCATCATGTTTGTTGTTTAGTCCGATGCCGTTTTATTCGGCTTCATTGTGGCAGAACGCGAAAACGTTTGAGCAAAATATGGTTTCCAGGAAAATCTTAAAAATTCACAAAATGCAACGTGAAGTCTTTGTTTTATACTGTTTCCTGCTGAGATAAACTAATTTCTTGGTCATTAATAATGGCTTAAGATGCTGTTGATGCATTATGTTTTATACAACAGTATTAATAAAACCAAAATTTGTGACGCCTTTGTATTTCCTCTGAGCAAGGCCAGGTGTGCAACTGTCTGCTCTGGCAAACACAATAAAGCTGATCTTTGGGCAAATATGGTTCTGTGCATTTGTCAGCGGATGTGCGTGCGGGTTCCCTACAGCAACTCTGCCCCAAACTTGACTTTTCTCAAGCAGACCGGAGGCCGTGTAGCCAGAAATTGTCTCCCTCGAACTCTATCCCCTTTGCCAGAGCACAAGCGCAACATGGACAGCAAGACCAGACAGTGAAATTACACCCTGTTGTGGCCAAAATAAACTGTACACACCAGGAATAACGACGAGAAAGAGGGAGTGAAAGAGTGTAGAGGTCGTGGACTCTTGGACAACAGCGGTGGGCCCTACTCCTGTCTGACCATTATTCACCCTCTTTCTTAATTCCAAATGACCCATGTAATCCAAAAAAATCACAGTATAAAGCAATACACGTATTGTACAACTATTTAAATAGAATCGGGGTCGACTCTGATACATATTTGTATGTACGCTCACCGTCCATATTATTGGGTATACCTGTTAGTTATTGGCATGAACTGAGCAACAAGATGGTAGGCACTCCACAGGGTTCTTGGTCAGTGCTGCTTTGACAGCTTTGTTCACTTTCTGTAGACTCCTCGGAGGGACATTCATTCTGCTAACATCCCGTTTCACCTCATCCCAAAGATGCTCTGCTGGCTTGAGAGGTGGGGACAATGAAGGCCACTGGAGTTGAGCAAAGCCATCACCATGTTTGTGACATGTTGTGTGCGTTGTGCCACGGTACATTATTACATGCATCCGGTCAGTAACAATGTTTTGGTACTTTGGGGCATTGAAACGATGTTGATTTGGTACCAGATAACCTAATGTGCACAAAGAAAACATTCCCCACACCATGACACCCCCACCACCAATCTGTACCAGCCTGTTGTTCCTAATAAAGTGTCCAGTGAGTGTATATGTATAAATACATCAAGGAACAAAAACTTTGGCTTTGGTTTTTGGCTCATACAAGTGTCTTAACATAGGAAGCCTCTGTGGCTTCAGCAAAAAAATAAAATCCTTAATTAAACTCTTTGAAATAATGAGATTTGCTGCTGCCTTCTGTTGTCCAGGCGCATGGTGTGTTTAGCCTATAGTTTGGGGTTTGCGTGGGAGAGGAGTGGGCGCACAGATTCCACACATTCTGAGCCAGACTAATAGCAAACACGAACGCATGTGATGATAGGCTGTAGGGGAGAATTTCAAAATCTGCTGACCATTTAGATTTGGAATGGCAGTTGTAGAACAGGGAAGGATGGCAGAAGAAAGGGGGTGTCCCCACATCAGGGTTGCTGCAGCCTTTATGTATATGCTGATACTAATGATATATTTGTCTGGCATTTTTTTTCCCTATATGTTTGGCACTGGTGTTTTTGGGTGTGCCCCACATGATGCCCAACCAATCACAAAATGAGCCACTGTGAGATGGAAAAACTATAAACTGGACAGAACTCAGGGAGAGCAGCAGTGAAAGTGAGCAGGGCTCAAACTTGCTTAACATCCAGAAAGAGAAGAAGCTACAGATAAGAATATGAAGACCTTTGCTGTCCTGGTCATCTGTGGCGTACTGGCCGTCTGTCTCTCTACGGGTGGTAAGCTAGAGGAAACCTTGTTTACTTCATCTAATAAAGATAACACCTTGACTGTCGCAAAGTATTTCTTGAAATATTCTTGTTGCAATTCACCTTCTGTCTTTTCCTGTGAACAGATGTGGCAGAGCCCGACGTTCCATCTGCAGAGGTCACTGACCCAGACCCTGACCCTGACGCCGAACCCGACACTGACACCGACTCCGATGCTGCTTCTCCCACTGCCTCCTCTGCATCCGACTCTTCATCCTCTTCTGCCTCTGATTCTGACTCGGCCTCCGATTCAGCCTCAGATTCTGCTTCTGATTCCGACTCTGCTGATTCCTCCGCCTCTGATTCCTCATCTTCATCCCCCTCCGATTCGGCCCCCGCCAGCGTTGAAGGTGGGGAACCTCTAGTTTTAATTTTCGTACTCAGAGAAAACTGTGTGCACGTGAAGTCAATAACTTGAAATGAAATAATTCCATGCATTATATGTGTCTACTGCTGTTGTGGAGAGACAATGATTTATGAACAACTGCTGACTCAGAAATAATTTGGTGTTCAATAGAACTTTTTGTACATTTCATACACGCCTGTGAATTTTTAGACCGTCAACGATCGCCTTTGACTTCATTGTAGCCGCTGGCGGTGCTTGCACCTGTGTGATGGAAACAGGGAGCGTGGGGTTGTTGCACGATGCTGACTGTATTTATGAATCTCAGAGGTGTTGGTGAAGAGGGACCTCGCCTCCCAGCTCATGAAAAGGAAGCGGAGAGCAGCGGTGGCAACAGCAGACCTGAGCCAAACACAGCTGGAGAGGTACAGTGCACACCCATTACATGCATACACTCCCAAGACTCCTGCTGAACTGAGTGCTGTGACTGTTTAGTTCCAAACAAAAACAAAACCGGTTATTTCTTTGCAGCTATTACTTGTAAACCAGCAGATAGTCAATGTTTTACCAGGCTGTAACTGTCTTTTACACTTTACATAAGAGCGTAAAACGAATGGCTCTACTTGTTACTGTGAAATACACATATTTACAGGTGTTATTTACTCTAAATTCACATATATCTTGAAATAAAATTCTCATTTTTATGGTCAATTTATGACAATTGGCTACAGAAAATAGACACATTCGTGTCTGTGGCTGGAAAATTATTTTAAAGGAGTGGGATCGTAATAAAGGGACAGCAGGTGGGCGTAGTGATTAATTCCACCATCATGAATGAGGTTGAATTATTAAGAAGATCATGACTGTACATACAGATTAAAAACACCTGCTGCTGAAGGGAAAGCAAATGATACCGTGCACTGTCCAGTTGCTGTTGTGGTTTTCAATGATAACGTTTTCCATCCCTCTGTTGTCCCTCAGTCTCCGAGAAGTGTGCGAGGTGAACCTCGCCTGTGAACACATGGCAGAGACGGCCGGCATAGTGGCTGCCTACACCCAGTATTATGGCCCAATCCCTTTCTAGATGCCAGACTGTCAGTCGAATAAACTTTGATTTACCCAGCTGTATAAATGGGTAAATAACTGTAGCTAGCTTAACATTGTTAGTCATTCTGGAGAAAATGTGTCAGCTAAATGAATAAATGTAAATGTAAAGGTAAGAATTGAGCAGTCTGTACTTTCTCTTAAGCTGTTTTATGCTTTTCTTGACAGGGAGCCAATCTGCAGCTGATTTTTTCATGTTTACAAATGTCAGGTTTCCATAGGGTGTAGCTAATTTAGATTTGAATTGTCAGTGTTTCTTGCTGTTATTGGATTATTTTTATATGTGTGTTAATAGAATGTTTGTTGTTTGTTTGTACACAATAAAAAAGACAAAAAGGCACACAGACAACAAGACTCTGTCGCCATGCTTTCCGAAAGAATCAAGAGCTGTCCGAAAGATATATATGAATGTTTTTTAGGAGTCAGTCACATTTATTATGACTAAAGGTTTGGAGTAACTTTCATCTTGGTTGTTTGGTTTCATTACAGAAACAACTGAAAAATGTGACTCCCTCTTTGAGGTTTTCAAAAACATTACACTTTTGGATATTTTACCTTTTATTAGGAAAGATTCTCATAAATGCCAATCAAATTTGTAGTTTCAAAATGTACCTGCTCACTGAGGACCAGAAATGTAAAAAAGCCAGCAGCGGTGGCTGGCTCCCACAAATATTAACTCAATGCTTATAATACAATTTTAAATAATAAAAGGCATGTTTGTTGCATTCTGAAATTCTGCCTAAACTGACATTGTTTTTGTTTATAACATACAGTATTATACATTTCCAGTTTAAATGGAAATGCAATCCACTGCCAAATAAGGATTTGGAAACATTTTATTCTAGGCTCCTATAGTTGTTTCACCGTTTTATCAAAATATTCCTTGGAAGATTCCCTATAAACTATGCCATATGCATGCATGAATGGTCCAGTTATATGGTTATAATTTCATCTACCAGAGTAAACTGACAGGGACAGAGTACTGAACACGGTATGGGATGGGTTCCAGGTAAACAGGTGAAAAAAACTGACGGATGGATGGATGTTATTGACTAGCTTAACTGATATTTTTAAGAGACTCAATATTTATTGCCATTTATTTTGAAAATAGACATTGGAGATTTATTTATGTCCAGAAGAAACAGGCATTAATTCTTAAAAGAATCCTTTTTATTCAATGTACAAACTCCCAAAGTTTAAGAATCCTACCCATGTATATACATGGTAGGCTATAATTTGTGCAGATCTGATAACAGTTTATGTACTTATGACTTTAATGGTAGTTTGCTCTGTTCTTAACGGCCTTAATATGAGCTTGCATCCTATTTCTTCCTCGATAAATAAATGCATATTAGACCTTTGTGAGGCACAGTATATAAAATTTATGAGTAATACACTTGCAAGCTTTTAACTGACTCCTCGCACAACCCAAGAACGGAAGCGCCCTCTCTGCTCCGGAAGTAAAAGTTTTTCAACTTCCTGTTATGGCGTCGAAAAATGTCGGGCTACGGCTGTAGCTAGCACGCTAGTGCGGTTCCATGAAACAGGGAATAATCGTGTTATATTTATTCTGACGACCAGAGGAGCATCTGAAGCAGAGGGTTTATACCTTCAGACGTTTCTTCTCGAGGGCGGTATGTAGCTGGTTGTGCCACTCATTTTATTATTTGGCTCTTTCGGCTCTAGCTGGAATAACGCTTTGAGCCTGGTTCGCACGTCAGTGAGCTTTTCTGTAGCTCAGCAAGCTCACTGTTTGATAGATTTTAGTTGATATTAGTGAAAATGAAGAGCAATGGAGGGTTAAACTTCTTTGTATTGTTAGTTGGTTAAAAAACAAACATTGATTTATATTTAGTACAGTTAGTGATGTGTAGTTATTTGTATTTTGATTTATGATAATAACTTTTTGTTATAAAGTACAAGACTAAAATTGAATCTCAGAGTCCGGGGTTTCTATTTGATGTCCTGTGAGAGTGTTAAGGCCCTGTGTGTGTTTGTTTTTGTTCATTTCAGGGTGAAAGACACGCTGCAGCCATGGGGAGACGCTCCACATCCTCCACCAAGAGTGGGAAGTTTATGAATCCCACTGACCAAGCCAGTAGGTCACCATTAACTGCTTCCAAATTGTATACAGCTTTGTGTAGCATTTTTTTTTTTGGACAGACCCCAAAACACTGTCTTCCAGAAAATGTACCATGTTTGCACATCCAGGACAAGTGGGAAGCCAGTTGCCCTTAAACCCCTTAAAGGTTTTTCCATCCCACAGTTTTGATTCCCTCTCCCCTCTTCCCTTGTGGCATTTTCTCCACACTTGTTTTGACTGTCTCATTTTTATTGATAGTTCTGTTTGCATGTTGTTCTGTCTTTTTGTACTACACCGTGTCGGGTGTTCTACTGTAACATTTTGAAGGCGTACAATAAATTGTTCCAGTTTAAAAAAATAAAATGAAAAAATGCACATTGAAGAATGAAACGCCACAACGCTGCACAGACAAAAACAGTTCTGTTTTTGTCTGTGCAGTGTTGTGGTGATTCATTCTTCAATGTGTTTACTTGCCAATCTTAATGACTTGCTTCATTTCCATTTTCTAGGGAAAGAGGCTCGGAAGAGGGAACTTAAAAAGGTAGAGCCTGTTTTTAGTTATCTCTCGATGGCAATGCTTTTTTTTTTTTTTTTTTTTAACTTTACGGTACAATATGGTGTAGCTTGTGGTGTAAAGTAGGATACATGCAATATCGCAGTCATTTTTGTGTTCAAACAAATCTTGGATTCTGTCTTGAATTATTAGAACAAAAAGCAGAGAATGATGGTGAGAGCAGCTGTGCTGAAGATGAAAGACCCCAGACAGATCATCCGAGACATGGAAAAACTGGATGAGATGGGTACGATGACTTTTCCATCTGCTTAAGTAAACTGTCTCAATGTTTGGCCTCTGAAATGATGCTATGGACATCAGCATGTACATGTTGTCTCAAGTCTTAGCTTAAATTCTCTTTTCTGCAGCTGGGATTGTGCAGCTTCAGCAAAGTGGTTACTTTATCGAAACAGTTTAGATGAATTCTAATATTTCCACATTACCACGTGCCACTGTTGCTTAAGTCCTCTACTGTGTGTGCCTAACTTTGTGCATGCATCTCTGCAGAGTTCAATCCAGTGCAGATGCCTCTGTTGAATGAGAAGGTGCTGAGGGACAAAAGGAAGAAACTGCGTGAGACGTTTGAGCGCATTGTGCGCCTGTATGAGAGGGAGAACCCGGAAACCTACAAGGAGCTGCGCAAGTTGGAGATAGAATATGAGACCAAGCGGGGCCAGCTCTCTCTATACTTTGACTCAGTCAAGGTGTGTATCCAGACACTTTGCAGACTCCATCTTATATATGTGTGCATGATGCAGACAGGAATGCTCTGAGCAACTTGTGCAGCATTCAGTTTAAAACTTTCATCCATTTATTCTAACATGCACTAAAGTTATTTGTGTAGCCTAGTAATTTTGACTATTTGACACTGCTAAGTATACCTATAATGTGGTCTTTGGTCTTTTTGGGAGTTACAATTCCAGTTTCTTAACCTTTGTTCCAAATTTTCCCCTTGTATTCAAAGAAGTATTTTAATATGGCAACAACAAATGTCAACTGCAATTGCTAACTGCAGCAAAACTAATTTTATTTGAGGATCCAGTCACATGTTGAACCCTTTTCCCTCTATGTTTTCTTTTTTATCTTACACATTAGTTGCTATTTGTCTCTCTGTAACAGAATGCAGAACTTGTGGAGGTAGACAGTATCCCACTTCCCGAAATGCCTCATGCCCCCTCCAGCATCCATATCCAGGATATCCCTCTCCCAGGGGCACAGCCGCCCTCCATATTAAAGAAAGGAAGCTCATTTGGGTTTGTACTGATCTACTGTATTTCAGCTTTTGCTTGTTGAATTTTGTATTTTTTGTTTTTCTAATTTTATTCACACACACACATTCTAATACCTCTCATGTGTTTCTCAGTAAGGGGCAGTATGTTTCAGCCTCTGCTCCTACGGCAGCGTCACTGGCTGGTGTTCCTCGACTTCCCCCTGGCAGGGAGCCCCCAGGGCCCCCACCTGGGCCGCCTCCGCCACAGGTGTTGCAGATGTACTCCCGCAGAGGCCAGCATTATCGGAGAGATGGCGATTACAACACTGACACAGGTAACTACATGCCTGTTGCTGTGAGACTTTACACTGGCAAATGCTGCTTGGTCTTTTATACAGCAATGCCCTTGGTATACTGTATACCTAATGGGTTCCAACAATTTCCTTATGAAGCGTTTCATAATTCTTATTTAAATGAGAAAAAACTCGTGCTTTTATGTGGTTTGGGATATTTACTTAAGTTGTCAGGTGACCAATTCTGCATCAACTTTGCTGTTAAGGTTTGTGGCTCTGAATTGTGTGGGGGTTCTGTTAAAGTTAATGCAAGTACCTTTCTTCTGTCAACAGATCCCCTTGACCACACCTCTGACAATGAGACAGCAATGGAGATGATGGGAGGAGGAGGAAGAGAAAGTGGAAGCGACAATGACGGGGAGGGAGAGGAAGACGACGACGAGGGCAGCAACCCTGATGATGACAGTGAGGCAGAGAGGGAAGAGGGGGGTGAAGATGACAGGAGACAGATGTCCATGATGGGAGACCGGTCAGAGATGGATCGAGAGAGAGACAGGGGAGATGAGAGGGACATGATCCCAGAGAAGCATATAGGTGAGAGAAACAGGGTTTGAGATGTTTTGCATGGAGAGTTTTCTGTGTTGCTTTCTGCAAAGGTCTCTAAATGCTCGAGGGGCAATGTTGGAAAGATTTATGTGATGTTGACAGCTGTGTTTGTGTACATTGAACTACACAGGACGCAGTGTGCGATTTGCAGACATGCCATCCCCTACTCGCAAAGAGAGGAGGAAGAAGACTGTGAAAAAGACTGTGAAGAAGAGCAAGACCATCACCCCACTGCAGGCCATGATGCTGAGGATGGCAGGTAGGTATCTTCTAGGATGCATCTTTCTCATCAGGGTTTGTCTGCAGGGAGCTCTGACAAACACTTCCATGTACATACCCTGTAGTGCCATTGTGTATTAATCACAGTGATTTTCAGAGATATGTGCATTTAATTATTATAGCTCAGTTTGAGTTTTTACTGAAGTTAATGTCTAAATAAATTGTTGTTATTAATCTGTTACTGTAACTTGGCATTTACAAACAGAGGTATAAATCCCCCATGTGGCATGAGTTGATGTTTGCTCATGCCAACTTTGTGGATAGTTGTTCAGTCTTCAGCCCTGATCTGGATGAAGGGGTGTAATTATCAAAGAGTCAAAAGAGTTTATTTGTCAAGCACATGGTTGTGTACCATGTGTTGAAATGTGCTCCGATCTGAACCAGGATGACTGTGCGAACAATCTATAATGGAAAATGAAGCAAACACATATCCAAACACTAAGAAGAATAGAAACAGAAACAAGCAGTAAATAGATAAATAAGTAAGTAAGTAAGTAAGTAAGTAAATAAATAAATAAATAAATAGGCAAAATGGTAATGGAACAGTTAAGGTGCCCTGGAAGGGCAGTGACAGTGGGGGGGGGGGTTGGAGCGGAGTGGTCAGAGATTATGTGAGGGTAGTGATGTCATGTCCGGGTTCAGAAGTCTTATGGCCTGTGGGTAGAAGCTCCTCCTTAGCCTCTCCGTTCTGGCCATAATGCTTCTGTAGCGTTTGCCTGATTTCATCAAGATGAATAGATGGTTGCTGGGATGAGACAGGTCACTGACGATCCTAGTCGCTCTGGTCCTGCATCTCCTGGTATAGATGTCATGTAGGGACGGTAGATCAGATCTGGTGCAGCGTTTTGCTGCCCGGATCACTCTCTGCAGTGTCTTGATGTCCCGAGCACAGCTGTTCCCAAACCAGGAGATGATGTTCTGAGTCAGAACAGTTTGTACAGCACCAGAGTAAAAGGTCTTAAGGATAGCTGGAGAGACCTGTAGCTTCCTCAGCTGCCGGAGGTGGTAGAGCCGCTGCTTTGCTCTACTGGCTTGAGCTCGGATGTGTACAGTCCATGTCAAGTCCTCAGTGACATGAACGCCCAGGTATTTGTAACTGCTCACCCTCTCCACTGCAGTCCCGTTGATTTTAAGGGGGGTGTAGGGCCGCTGCTGGCGCCTACCAAAGTCCACCACCATCTCTTTCGTTTTGCCGACATTCAGTTGGAGGCAGTTCTCCTGGCACCATGATGCCAAGTTTTCCACCTCCTCTAAGTCTAATCATCTAATCATCTAATCATAGATGAGGGCGTAATTATTTGACCTTGCATTGACCTTCAGCCTTGTCAAGCACGATATTTTTCTTAAATGATCTTTCTTTCTGACTGATGTGTCTGTGTATGAAAGACAAAGCCTTTCGTTAAAGTCTCCATGTGTCCCAAGGTTTTATCTCCTCCAATACTGATGCATTTGTGTGACCCATCCACAGTATACCCATTATTCTCCACCAAAACCATCTTTCAGAAGCATTGATTTTCTTCCTATCTTGTTTCTTCCTCCCACTGTCGCCTTATAAATTAAATCAAAGATGTCTTAATTATATTTTTGTCCATTTTTGCCATTTAGGTCAGTCTATTCCGGAGGAGGAAGAGGAGGAGGAGGAGGAGGAGGAAGATGAAGAAGAGTACACAGACCCATCAGATGACTCTGAGACCGATGAAAGAGCAGCACCTGAGGGTCAGCCTGGCCCTGGGATGGGCACCCCTCGAGGACCTCAACCGTCAGCACCAGTGGGCACCCAGCAGCCCATCCCCCACATGCAGGCTCCACCTATCACAGGCCCTCCTCCCCTGGGGCCTCCTCCTGTACCACCAATGAGACCGCCTGGTCCACCCACAGGCCTACCTCCAGGACCCCCTCCTGGTGAGAGAAACACAGTTGTTGGCCAAAATGTCAAAAATGTTACCTAACATCCACACTAATGTTTTGTATTATTTCCATAGTGTCACTGAGTTGTCTTTTTATTTTATTTGCCTTTAATGCTTGATAGTTAACTACCAATGCATTTACCAGTAACTTACCAATGCAGATGAACAGATACTCCATTCACACACAGTCCTCTGGGGTCTGCAAGGTGTGTGGCGTCCCGAAGTGCGGCACATACTGATGTGTGTAATTTGCTCCTGCTGTTTCAGGTGCACCGCCTTTCCTGAGGCCTCCAGGGATGCCAGCTGGCCTCAGGGGACCGATGCCGCGATTGCTACCACCTGGCCCCCCGCCGGGCCGACCACCTGGCCCCCCACCCGGTCCTCCTCCTGGCCTACCTCCTGGCCCTCCACCAAGAGGACCCCCACCTCGTCTGCCTCCTCCAGCACCCCCGGGTGAGCTTCTTCACTGGTCCCCTTGTTGTCGTGTGTATGGGTGTGTGATACTTATGAAGAGCGATGAAATGGTCCTCATTATCTCGTTCTTTTTTCATCTCCTTCCGTTCAGGTATTCCTCCTCCCCCTCCACGTGCAGGACCCCCACGCCCCTTGGCCCCACCTCTCTCCCTCTTCCCCCCGCCGCTTAATCCGAATGTCCTGAGTGCACCACCCAGCATTGTCCACCGGCAGAAAGCTGTCAGTAACCCTGATGGCACCCAGAACAACCCTAGCGCTCCTTCCCTGCCACCGCCTCCTTCTTTGCCCCTCACTCTGCGCCCAGGAGTCATGCAGCTGCCCCCTCCTCCGGGAACCAGTGCTCCACCCTCCAGTGCAAATCCTAGCCATCACCATGCCCCAACAATCGAGAAGCGGGCCAACATCACTTCCCTTTCCACTGCTGGCACTACCGGCCTGACTGCTGGTTCTGCCACTGCTGGTGCCACCATCTCGGCCAAACCACAGATCATTAACCCCAAGGCTGAGGTGACGCGCTTCGTCCCCACTGCGCTGAGAGTGCGCAGAGAGAAAGGCGGCCCATCGGGCACATTGACCGCCGCAGAGAAAGCTGGCCGGAAGGGAGGAGATGATGGGCTTGGTGGGCCAGGGTCCAAGCAGCAGCAGGGCCTCCTGGTATCCGCTGGTGCAGCTGGACAAGCAGGCTCAGTCTCTGGGGCTGGAACTGTGTCTCAGCCCAGCATGCAGACCAAGGACCAGGTGTACGAGGCCTTCATGAGGGAGATGGAGGGGCTCCTCTGAGATATGCAGGTGCATGAAAAGGGCACGAAGGGTGAGGAATGGCTGTAGAACTGCAAACGTTGTGTGGGATGTGCAGCTTGCCCTGCGGTCAAAATGCCTGGTAATCGTAGATAAATTCAGTTAGCATCCTATTTAGACCTTGTTCTGTTCTACAGGAGACCCCCCTCAAACCCATGCGTGTTAGCGTGGCCACCTTTAGTCGAATGGTTGAACACCCGAAACCACTGTCGACCAGGGCAGGGCAACATAACGGCGCATTTCAGGGTCACTACCGTTGTACCTTAGTAACAGCACAAAGCAACCTTGCATCTTGGAGAAACTTGTAATGAATCTAAAAATTGTGTAGCGCCATGAGAAGGTGTTTGCGAGGCGTCATTCTATTTGTTTTTATGTTAATTGGTTGAGTTTGCAATGTTACCAGATAAATGTGGACAAGTGTTCATGGAGGCAGTGGATAAATTGTATTCATAGGCAAATTGTCTGATGCAATGCTTGTTAAAATGTCACAATAAAAATACACAAAATTCTGCATTGTCATTTTTGCCAAATGTTTAATGGAAATAGGGAGGATTAAACAGGTTGCTTGAACAGAAGCTCATTAAACTGGAATTTATCCATCAAGTAAATGAAAATGGGTACTTAAGCACAGATTGCATAGCGGTAAAAGGTGTGGACTTGGGTGCTGATGACCTGTAGCTCAGAGTGCCAAGTGCCTTGGTGCCCACATCACAGAGGACCTCACGTAGAGTCTCAACGCCAGCTCTATTGCTAAGAAAGCCCAGCAACGTCTCTACTTCCTACGGAGGCTGAAGAGAGCTCACCTCCCTACCCCCATCCTCACCGCATTCTACAGAGGGGCCATCGAGAGCATCATAAGCAGCTGCATCGCTGCCTGGTTTGGGAATTGCACAGCCTCAGACTGCAAAACCCTACAGCGCATAGTAAGGACAGCTGAAAAAAATCATCGGAGCTCCTATTTCCTCTACCACAGACATTTATGCCATAAAGCCTCCAGCATTGTAGATGACCCCTCACACCCCCCCACCCAATCTTCTCCCTCCTGTCACCCGGAAAAACGGTTCCGCAGCATATGGGTCTCCACCACCAGAATGAGAAAGTTTCTTCCTCGTAGCTAAACCGGAAAAAACGATAAACCAATCATTGTAACACCCCTTCCTCTGTTGCTGCTACCCTTCTGTAATTTTATACTGCTTATTTATTACAATTATTTATTATAAGATTTATTCTGTAAGTTTGCACTCCATTTTTCCTGCCGCACTTGTGTTGCACCTTTGGTCCTGGAGGAACATGGTCTCATTTCGCCATGTACTGTATAGATGGTCCAAATGACAAACTCCTACTTGACTTAATGCAGCTTTATTATATGGTATAATAGTTTATACTAAATTATATATAGTATAAATATTATAGCTAATGTTGTATATCTAAAATTGACATGCCTGCTCACTTCTGCGCCAGTGGGCCCAGCACACGGACTGCTCCCCATTGCACAGACGTGGTGTGCTGGTGTGTAAATGTACCGCATCCTGTGGTAAAAGTCTGATGGACTGAACACTGCCAGTGGTCCGGTGTTTCGGGTCGACTGAAATCTACAGGCCCAAACACGGCCCATAGCAGCGGCACTCATGTCTATGTCTTTTCACTCATGTCTATGCGAACCCCCAACTTGGAGCAGATCGGCACCGACGGGAAAGTCGCACGCTTTGTCCAGCTGTCTTCTCTTTGTCGTTAACTGGAATTTAGTTAAACTGGCTTTAATGCTCTTTTTGTACGCAGGACTGCACCGAACCGCAGATGAATGTAAGACACAAGATGCGTGATAGCGGAGGCACTGCGGGTAAATTCCCACGCACGGCAGTTTAAGAGCTAAAAACGCAGGAAATCAAGCGTGCCTGCTATAGGTAACCCGGCAACTTTGCTGTCGCCTAAAACTTGCCCTTTTTTTTATTTTTATTAAATCTGCAAATAAATCTCGACTCGTTTTCTGGCGCCCACGTGACCGCGCGTCCACAGGTCGGTGCGCGTTCTGGCGAGCGAACGGAAACCGCGGGGAACTGCTGGAGAGGGGCTTGCCGAGAGCAGCTGGAGAAAAGGGGGAAAAGAGGACGGAAAACACACGGCGCCATGGACTTTCTCATAGGGAGCCCGTTCTCTACACCGGTCGGACAGCGAATCGGTAAATATCGTCAATGAAAAGCGAGCATTTTGACAGCGAAGTTGCTGCCCAACTTATCGACACTTCGTCAAAGTCCAAACTGATTCGGATGGGAATGGGATAAAATTAGCTGAGGAAGTGCTGGCGAAACTATTGTCGCGAAAAAAATCCGCTGCGAGCGGTGGTTGACGTTGTCTCCAAATGTTCAAAGTTAATTTAAAGTTTACTAAACGTTTGTATTTCCTGAAGTACTATAACCAAAAAAACACATGGGGCGGGATTACAGGACCTCTTCCTTAACGTGATTGGTCAGCGGTGTTAAATAACAGCTAGTTAATCCAATCGTCGCCTTGGATAACAGTAGCGGCGGGCGAGGTTTCGGGAAGTGGAGTAAAACGTAGGTTCACATCTTTCTCAACTTTTCTTTTTTAAACAACAGGGACTAAAATAAAATAGATAAAAAGAAACAATAAAAACATGTGCATGTACGTGTTGTAGATATGAGATGTGTGAGCTTTGAAGCTCTGGAGAGACCTTTAAAGGAGAAGTGGCATGATGCTGGGTAATGAAGAGGTTGGACTTCGACACAAGCTTGTCTTATCTCACCAGAGCTCTTTTAATACCTCATATAATAGCTAGAGATATTGTTGTCACTCTGTACCCGGTACTGATGGAGACGTATAAAAAAATGAAAACGTCTTCCTATTTCCAGGTGACCCACAGTTACATGTGTCCCTTATCCTCCCCTTGGCCGCCGCCATCTCTGCGACATTAATGTGAGAAATAGCTGAGCCTCCGTAGCCCACGCCTGTGCCCTAGCAGCTGACAGTCACATGAAGCCGGGGGGCAAGAGCAACAGGCCAAGAAGGAGGGGAGAGATAAAGAGAGAGAAAAGGAGGGGTGGCAGATTGAAGTGGAGCAAGGCAGATGCAAGAACAAAAAAATTGGAGCCTTTCAGGAGGCTGTTAAGATTCAGGGAGGTTGCTCGGTGTTGCTTTTTGAGTTTTTCCAGCTCATTTTGCTGTAGTTGGCCTCCCGGGAAACGTCTAAGTGCTGCATCCATATCTGTGAGTGGTTTTACAGTTTGGGTTGCAGCAGAACAGCTTCTGGCCTAGGAGATCTCACAATGCAGGTGAGGTGTGACTCCAGTTCACGACGTGGCCACTCCCGGTCATATCAAAAGTGCGGTGTAGAGTCATCGGCTCAGCCGAAAGCTGCAGTGTGGGAAGAAACCTGAGTGACAACAATGGCAGTCCGAAGAAATCTGACAAGAACTTGCGTATACCCAGCTGGGGCCAGATTTGTACCCCAATGAACGAGGTATCACGCTGAATTTATGCATTTGTTATACACTGGCTGGTCAAAAAAAAAGTCAACACCTGGATTTAACTTGGTGTTATGATGTGGGGTTGCTTCAGTTGGTCAGGTCTAGGTTCAGCAACGTTATGTGCCCAAAAAATGAGCTCAGTTGACTCCCCAAATATACCGAATGACCAGGTTTTTCCATCAATGGATTTTTTCTTCCAAGATGACAATGTCAGGATTCATGCGGCTCAAATTGTGAAAGTGCTTTAGGGAGCATGAGAGAGACTTCATTTTTACACATGGATTGGCCACCAGAATCCAGACCTGGACCCAGTTGAGAATCTTTGGGATGTGCTGGAGAAGACTTTACGCAGCGGTCCAACTCTCCCGTCATCAGTACAAGACCTTGGCGAAAAATGAATGTGACTCTGGATGGAAATAAATGTTGTGACACTGCGTAAGCTTATTGAAATGATACCACAGCTAATGCGTACCGTGACCAAAGCTAAAGGCACTCCAACGAAATATTAGTAATTATTAGGAATGGATGACTTTTTTTTTTTTTTTTGGCCGGGCAGTGTACAAACCTGTTTGTTTGTGGCCGAGCCCCACTCCTGGCATACATACAGTTGAAAATAAGTTACTTGAAGTTTGTTCAATTTCTTCTTCTTTGTCACTAGAACAGGCCACCAGTTCTGGGCTGCAGAATGAAGACTGGGGCCTCAACATGGAGATCTGTGATATCATCAATGAAACAGATGATGGGTATGTTACTGACTAAAGAAATGAGATTTGTTTATTTTTTTATTTTTTATACTGAGTGTAGAAATGATTTTCTTAGAAAGGTCAGTTTCAGCTATAAGCACCTGGAATTTTGTTGGCCATAGTTGTTTTTACTTGGTCTTAATTTTTCATCTTTTGGCATTTTGTTATTGCATCAGTTGTGTTCTGTGTGTTTCTGAAAATGGGCTTTGTCATCATTTTTAGGCCAAAAGATGCAGTCAGAGCAATAAAGAAGAGGATCGTTGGGAATAAAAACTTCAGAGAAGTCATGCTGGCCCTCACTGTGAGCATCTCCTCCCCCCACCTCTTCAAAGACAGGTAGCAATACCATAACAGGTGTAGAGTATGTGGTGTTTATATGTCTTGTTTACTTTTAGGTGCTGGAGACGTGTGTGAAGAACTGCGGTCACAGATTCCACATTTTAGTAGCAACCAAGGAGTTTGTGGAGGGGGTTTTGGTCCGAATCATTCTGCCCAAGAACAATCCCCCCATGATCCTTCATGACCGGGTGCTGAGCCTCATACAGGTGTGTACTGCTGTCTCAGTGTGTGTGTTTCATATAGCTGTGATGCAGTGCCATTTTGTCTTTATATATTTGTCTCATGGGATGCAACTGTCTCTAATACAGACATGATGGCTCTGTATTGTTTTTCTGGTCTGACTTCCTCTCTCCGTGGTGTTTACCAAGTGACTGTTGCTAACTTTTCGTCATCATTGTGAAAGTGATGTTAACCAGTGATCCTTTTCTGTTTGCGAGTGTGGTAAATTCTCTATTCTCGGAGAGGTGTTAACCAAGTATTGGCAGCACACGCACTCTGACGGGTATAATTGTCCTGCTCCCGCAAAGGCCTGGGCGGACGCATTCCGCAGCTGCCCGACTCTCACAGGCGTGGTCTCTGTGTATGAGGACCTCAAGAAGAGAGGGTTGGAGTTCCCCATGACTGATCTAGATGCCCTCTCTCCCATCCACACTCCCCACAGGGTGCGTGCATCATGCATTCCAACTTGCCATCTTTCACTGTATTGCTGTGTTCCAGCTGCACTCATACAGATCAGTTTAATTTCTATCTCAGAGTGTACCAGAAAATGAGCCCTCCGTACCCCCTAGTCAACCTTCTGCAAGCCTGACATCAATCGAAGCTGGTCCACCCCAGCCTGGCACAGGACAGGTCACCATCTCACCTGAACAGGTTAGTTAGTTAATCCTCTTTGCTCCAGGTGGAGCATAAGGCACCAACAAATCTTCTCCAGCCCTCGCAGTCATGGGTGAGCCAGCTGATTTCATTCCAGGTCTTTCCCACATTCTTCATTTCCTCCTCCATGGTCCTCCTCCAGAGGCCCAGCCCTCTGCCTCTTTTTTGCTTGCCAGGTAGTTTCCATCATTGCTGGTCACCCATTTGATGACTTTCTGAAGATTTTGTTGCCGTTTCCATAGCAAGAGGTTTTTACATGGTGGGTTGCTAGCCCGACGCGAAACCTTCCTCTTTTCACATCCTGGACTTGGGACCAGGCAACGGCAGAGTTACCTGAACAGGTTACCCGGACATAAGTTTGAGGCAGTGTGCCACTGCGGTGCTAGAAAGATATCCAAAACATGAACATTTAGATACAGCTAAGCAGATGGAGAATTTCATATATCGACATTGAAATATCAAAGCGATTCATCCAGCTGTGAGGACATCGGAAGAGAAGTGAGCCCAAAAGCAATTTATTTTAAGATCCTTCTTGAGTGTTGAGAGGGACTCTACAGTTCTGATGGAGAGAGGGTGCTCATTCTTCTACGTTCCACCTACAAGATTGTTTTTGGCCCCCATGCGAGCGAACCGATTTTACTGTTCCTGATATCTTACACTTGGCACAGGTGCAGAAGCTGAAGGCAGACATGGAAGTAGTGAAGGGGAACCAGACTGTGATGTCAGAGATGCTGAGCCAGTTGAACTCCAGCAACACCCAGCAATCGGACATCGAGCTCCTTCAGGTTTGAGCCACTTCCCTGTTCCCATTTTTGCTTTGTGGGCAATTGGAGTCTTGAATAAACACCCCGCTTGCATCTGTTGTGTGTCAGTAGCAGCTGTACACCGTATGCAGAAGCATGCAGGAGCGGGTTCTGCAGCTGATCCCAATGCTGACCAACGAGGGGCTGATAGAGGAGCTTCTAGCTGTCAACGACGACTTGAACAACACATTTCTCTGCTACCACAGGTACCAATCCACTGCCAATGTGCAATCCACTCCTTGGGCCGCTGGCATAGACCCTTGGCCTCAGAGTACTTGGTTTTTTTGATCCCATCCAGCAACTTCTGTTGGTTTTTTCCAGGTTTGAGAGACTTCACAACTCGCCAAATGCTACAGAGCAGGTAAAGCCCTTCTCCCCCCCAACACTCTCTGTCAAAGGATTTTATGGCAACAAATGACCTCTTTTTGTTTCTTTCAAGACTTCTGACACAGCCGCTGCAAATCTCATTGACCTCAGTCCTGGACCACCACCTGTCAGTCAACCTGCTGCCCCTCCTGCCAATCAGCACAAGAGCAAATCGGCTGTTGGCGCCGAGTCCAGTCAGATGGCCAACCTCAGTGAGCATAGTGGTCCTGCCTGTCTCAGCGAGCTGCCAAATATGCTGTTTAGGGCGTCTCATGGAACCCATGACCCTCTCTGGCTGTCTCTCCTTCAGGTGCGGGGGTGGATGAAGAGTTTGACATGTTTGCTCAGACCAGGAGCAGCTCTCTTGCTGAGCAGAGGAAGAGGTACATACACTGTTTAGTTCTGAACACAGAATCTTCCTAAGTTACTACCTACACGTATAAAGAACTGTTTATTATATACGCTGCCCGGCCAAAAAAGTGACACACTAATATTTCGTTGGACCGCCTTTAGCTTTGATTACGACATGCATTCGCCATGGCATCGTTTCGATAAGCTTACACGGTGTCACAAGATTTATTTCCGCCCAGAGTTGCATTCATTTTTCGCCGAGGTCTTGTATTGATGACGGGAGAGTCGGACCACCGCGTAAAGTCTTCTCCAGCACATCCCAAAGATGTCTTCAAAGTCACTTAGACCCCATGTATGGTTTATTCTAGCCACTTTCTAACAGTAACTGGGCCTCAAGACCTTGCCTGTGTGCTCTATAAGTCAGAACCACGTGCAGCACCGCTATGCTGGGCGAGCTGTGTGTTTAAGTGGTAGTAGCCGCTGCCTGTATTTTGGTAGGGAAGTTTGCATTGGAGTAGTTCAAGGTGAGTGAGAACTCGTGAAATATACCCATGTTCGTGTTTTTCAGCGTGCGCTACGAAGATCCAGAAACAATGGAAGGACTGGCAGGAGCACTTGACACAAAACTACAGGTCACTGGAGTGGTCAGTGCTGTTTTTCTTTGTCAGCATTTCAATAATTTTTTTTTTTTTTTTTAAATAACTTGTGTAACAATAACCTGTATTCTGTCTTTAGTCTTGCTTTGTCAGTTTTTGTGCGTGTGTGTGTGTGTGTGTGTGTGCGTGTGTGTGTGTGTGTGTGTGTTGCAGAGGACAGATTACAGGGGTGTTCTGGGTTTTTATTTTTTTTATTTTTATTAAATATCACCTTCTTTTCACTCATGTCTGTAGGTTCTCAGATGGGCCCATATTATTAATGTTTGTGTCCTGTGCTGAGACGGAATTCCTGGAATAGCATCCGTGCAATGATAGCATATCTAAATTTGGGTCCTGAGAAACTCTACCATTGTCATACTGGAATGGGAACAAGGTGTATGTGCTGCCTGTTTTTCGGGAATGCAGAGGATGCATTCTGTGGGGGTTACGGTGTTTTTCCCCTCATCTCATCCATGCTCTTCTATGCATTTTTTCCCAGTACATCTAAGTGAAGGAATGCAAATGTGAGAGGTTGCTGGGTTTGTTTGGGTTTACGCGTCTGCCTCTGTCCTTTGTTCGGCGGGAGGTTGTTATGGGCCCATATGCAGACATGACTGCGGTCATGAAGCTGATTCTGTCTGCCCTTCGCAGATCGCCGCCACCCAGAGCACTGTGATGGATGACATTGAGAAGTGGGTGTCTACAGAAACGGTGAGGTGCCGGCTGCAGTGCACCCTGGGATTCGGGCTCTGCCTTTTTCTTCCAGTTTCTTGTACATCGCAATGCATACCCACAATGCTGTGCTTCATCTCCTACACACCGTAATAACAAGTGGGGCATTGCAGCTGCGCAGCTGAGCAGTGTATGAACTGAAGTAATCTTTTTTAAAATGGGTGAAAATTTTAGGTGATGTTTCTATTACAAATTTTAGTGCATAATAGTTGATGTTTTGAGATGTTGTTTCTCCACAATTTAATATGGTACCTGGTGGTGCTTTGCAGGAAGAAGCGCACGGTGAGGGTGAGGGAGTGACCAGCGAGGGTCAGTTTTCATCTTCAGCCACTGTTTCATTTTGTGCAAAGGGCTTCCTCCAGTCTCATCTCCCTGTCTTACGGTTTTGACCAATGTTTCATATTCCTCTCCTAGAGTTTGACAAGTTCCTGGAGGAGAGGGCAAAAGTTGGTGATCAGCTCCCGTCACTTTCTGATGCAGCCTCCCCTGCCGTTGGGCAGCAGACGCAAGCCACGCAGCAACAGGAGAGCTCGCACGATCAGCTGTTCATGCTTTAAGAAGCCGGAGGAGGTGGTTATCTGCCGCCAATGGACTGAGAGAGAAATACTCACATCGAGCATTAAGCAGGGTCACACGCATGGTACAGCACTTATGCTCACCTTAGTGGTTGCTTCAACGCACTTTTTCCACCATCAACTACTAGCGGGGGCACCTGCCGGGGCTGCAGACAAAAGACAAGCATTAAATCGCGTAAAAGGATGCTGGACTTCAGTGATGTATTTGAATTGCGTAAATGCAGATTTTTAAAATGAAGTTCATGTTATGATAACTTGATATCTGGTATCACTAGAGTATGAAATATTGATAATTGTTAACGATAAAAAGGCACAGTCACAGAATTTAGAATTATAACTTGTTTTTATTTGGTTTGGTGTGGATAGAAACTGCTTCTATGTGGCGATAGTGTAAGTTCTCAGTTTGTGAAGGATAGATTTAAATGGTGAGCACAGTTGTTTGAGTTGTGCTTCAGGGCTCCTATTAAAGTGCTTTCCATATTCTGGTTTGGAACTTGTCTTCCCCCCCCCCCCCTTCAAATGCAAGTGCTTATTTTATTCAGAGTCTTCCTAACAGACACCTTGCACGGAGTTTGCCTTGAGAGTCACTGGCATTGCTGTAAAGGGAGTAAAATGGCATGTGATGGTGATGGCAACTGCAAACTGGTGCTCAGGGTAGCATAATATTAGGTTAAACTGGTGGCTACGAAATGCTTTCTTAGAGCTGAGCGGTTCACTGTCAGACACCTTGTTTTTAAAGCGGCTGCAGGTTCTCTGTAAATAGCAAATCCTTGAGTGCTGTGTGTGAAGGTGGACTGTGTTGGCGGCTCCCGCTCTTCCACTCGCTGATACTGTGTTTTCGCCCAGATAGGGCCGTCCTCTCTGTGTTGTTGCGTTCGCGTTCAAGGATGTCTGAACTGATAGACGAGTACACAGCGACTCCAAACAAGCCAGACGCCGAGAGAAGGCGCTGCAAGGAAGAGTTTTGCACCTTGCCAGAGCAAGGAGGAGACCTTTTTTTCCTACGCTTACCTTCTTTATCTTGCCTGAGCGCATTGGATTAAAAGCTGGCACGAAAGGTAGAAAGTGTGCACACTTGTACTTTCTCATGAGAGGTTTGCTTGAGAGGGACGGACTCCACACATCGAGGCTGAAGATGAGCTGCCTTTCCAGGTGTTTCTTAACCATCACCGTCATTTACTGGACTTCCCTCATTCTTCTTATCAACCCAGCAAGCAACGCTTTTGCCAGCAACTCGAGCCGCCATAAACCGCCTGCGGGGATGATGGCGGGCAGCGCACCAGACACTGAAACAGACCTGGCCTTCCTACGGTCCAGACTCCATTATGCTCCCTCGGCACTCTCGGTTCGTCCGTATTCCCTCTCCATTAATGCTGAGGACTACCATTATTCCCCCAAACCGAAACACCTACGCCCAGCCCGCCTGCTTCGCATACTGGGCCCATCTTTTGACCCCTTCTGGATGTCCATCGACCGACCAGCTGAGCTGGTGGGCATCTCCAGCTCAGAAGGAGCGGAGGAGCAGGTGGCAATGGAGGGAGTGGCTGTTGGGAAGGATTTCAACTTCAGTAACTCTCCTGAGCTCACGGAGGGAGCCGCTCGCTATCAGAGGAAACTGGAGAAGGAAGCAGAAGACCTGGACTTGAGCTCGCTTCCTCCTCACGTCGCCGGTGGCGTGCGAGCCTGGTTGGTCCGTTCCGCTATGTGCGTTCTCCGATACAAGTGGGTGGACCTGGGTCCCGTGTTCTGGCCACGCTGGCTGCGCCACACCGACTGCGAGCAACCCGGCCGCACGCAGAGCTGCTCCTTCCCTGCCGGAATGTCATGCCACCGCGCGCAGGTGACGCAGCTCAAGATTTTGGCGTGGCATTGCTGGGGCAGGGAGGGCAGAGGGATGGACAGAACCAGGGTGGCTGACCCAGGCCTGGGGGTGTCTGGGAAACATTGTGTGTGGCGACAGGTCCCCTACCCCGTCGTCACCGCTTGCAAATGCTCTTGCAAATGATGCCGGCTAAGTGTATTTTTACACAACACGGTGCAAAGGAGAGACTCATTCTAGAATTTATATTTAAAAACAACTCTCAGGTACTCCATTTTTTTCAGCTTATTTGGAAGCAATGCAAGATGTTCTCAGTCACCTGGAATTAAAATTTTCAATGACTGGTTGATTCAGTCACAGTTCTATAGCATTTTTGCATCTTTATATGAATTTGCCAAAAATCTGCCTTTCCTTTTAGACACCGGTGCATTTCTTTCTGTTAAATGAACTGATTTGGTTATTCACTTTCATACAATAATTTTAAGCAGTTATGGTTTATTGAGTAAAACTGTGACCGTTCGTATAATATAGAATATTTGCGTGTGTGATTATGCATTATTTCTTTGGTAGGGGCTGCCTAAAAATCCTGCCTTTTTTGCACATAAATATTAATTTCTTGCAAGCAGTTTTTTAATATGTTGAATTCTTTGACTAAACAGTTTAAAAAGTTTGGTTTTTATGTGCTCAAAACATCAATAATTGTCTTTTAAAATTTTTTTTATTTTTCCTTGCAAGTTGATTTAGTTAGGAAATTGGGGAAATGAGAGAGATCACATGAAATGACTGAATTTGCTTACTCATCTTCACTGTGGTCCACATGAAAGTGCGCACCGCTCCCTCCGTATTGCAGAAGATAAAAGATTTTAGTCAAGTTCACAGCAGGATTGTAAAATTGTCATCAAAAATTTCTATTTAATGTGTTTTACAGAAGTGCTGAAAAATGGGCAAAGGTGCTCTCGACTTGAGCCTCCATAATGAGACAAATCAGTATCATATTTGCCTTCAATATTAGTGAAACAGTAAGTCTGAGGTTCCTGGATCATCTTTAGCTCTGAATGTTCTTGAGAATCATAAAGCAGAAGTTGTCCCAGTCCAGTTGAGTCAGCAGGACTCCTGTTTTCCCCCTGTGAGACACCACATGCCTCCTCCACATCTTTTCCTTCACACCCCATCCTTTCTCCGTTAATATTTCAGCTTTTGACCTTGTGCTCCTGTTCAGTCTTGTTGTCTCACATGCCAGTCTGGCCCAGCACGTTGTTTTGTCTGTACCTCCCATGGTGCAGCTTTACGTTTCTCACACGCGCACAATGGATTTCTCCCCACTCCGGTTTTGTTTGGTTAAGGTTTTGTTTGTTTCAGATGGGATCTGCAAGCTCTTTCTCCCCAGTGGATGGAAATGCGTGCAAATCACTGATGGACAAAATAACTGCCTACCAGCTGAGAGCCTGCAGGCACAAACAGCACAGAAACATCTGGAGTTATGCTTCTCCATCAGCAGAGGCCGACAAAGACGTAAAACTGCTCCGCGCTGGCAAAATTATCCCGATGCAGTCGTATCTCATGCTCAGCTGGAAAACAAGGCTGGGAAATGTATTGCTCCAGGGCAAAACTCTCAGCTACCCCTCATGCATTTTTGTGCACCGGTGTTTTGTTCTCGTGTTTTATTTCTTATTTTTAGTTTGTATGGCTTATGACTATTTTGTGAAGCTGTATCTCCTGTATCCATACTTTCATAGCTGAGGTAAGTTGAAAGTACACAGTAAAGGTATTTAATGGACGTAATTTCTAATGATTTGTTGCCTAACACAATCTTTTCAGGTTGCGAATTGGGTTAAGCCAAACTATGCAGCTCTAGTGAGCAAAAAACTGAATTTATAAATAATTTAGAAGTTTGGAAGGTTTGCGTATTTTCTAGCGTACGAACATACTGTATTTATGATTGAAGAAGTGAAAAAAGCTCATTCTCATTATTTTCAATTTACATGTCAATTTAACATACACTGTATGGCCAAAAATATGTGGACCCCCCTTCTAATAACAGAGTTGAAGTGTTTCAGTCACACCGACATGGCAGGCACATTCTAGCCAACTGTATGCTTCCAGCTTTGTGGTGGCCACAGTTTGGGGAAAAAGCTCCTTTCCTGCTCCAGAATGATTGTGCGCCCCCCCCCCATGCACAAAGCAAACTCCACAAACATAGAGTTTGCCCAGGTTGGTTTGGAAGCGCTTGAGTGGCTACACAGAGCTCTGACCTCAACTTCACTGAACTTCTTCAGGATGAACTGGAACCCCAACTGTGAGCCAGGTCTTCTCTTCTGACCTCACTGATGCTTTCGTGGCCGAACGAACGCAAATTCCCAAAATTTGGTGGAAAGCCTTCCCAGGAGAATGGAGGCTGTTATAGCCGCAAAGGAGGGGGGGGGCAACACCATATCAATGCCCATGGTTTTGGAATGGGAAGTTCAACAAGCACACATGGTGGGGGTGATGCTCAGGTGTCCACATACTTTTGTCCATACAATGTATTATATACTTGTCATATATTACCAGTTCCTCATTTGTTCTGCTAATAATTTTACCTTTGGGTCTAATTAGGTTTTAAAAATCTTTTTTTCAGTCCCTGAGCAAGAAAAGCCAAGAGAACTGATTTGCTTAGATTAAAAATTTTAAAGGTTCAGTAACCAAGACTGGACCGAATACGGAAAAAGTTCCTGGGTCCAGCATACAGTATTCTTTGTGTTTGTTTGCCCCTCTCACCTTCCCTTCATGCCTGCAGATTGGACATCCAAGCTGGTAAAGTTGTTGGAGACCATGGTCCATGAAGAGCGCAGAGTCAGCACTCCAGAGAGCCAACAACCCCAAACTGCTTAGTAGGCCTGCAAACGTGCCGCGTCACTTCTCCACTTAGATGACCCCCGGTGTGGCACACATAGCTGAGGCAATACGGGCACGAGTGTGTTTTGTGTTTATATGCTTGTTGACTTTGGAAAGTGGCTCCAAGTGACCTACGGACCCACAAGGACTCAATTGTTTAAGCTGCATAACAGATTAGCGTGCTGGCTTATGTTTAGTTATTTCATGTCGTGGGCCTATCTGCTAAACAAGTGATGATCGGACCTCACTCAGGTTGGTGATGTTGGGGTACGAGGTCCCGACTGACCAGAGGATCAAGTGCTGCCATGTTGGCCTGGGGTTCAAGCCCTTTGGATGAATCGGGTTATACAGTACAAACCTGCTGCAGCCCTCCATGCCCCCAGTCATTTTTCCACACAACAGAGGCAAGATACTCAGTAACATTTTATTAGAAAATGTTAAAATATAAAACCGTTACAAACATAGCATCAAATATTAATCTTAAACACCAGTGCAATGCGATCAAGCATTGCCGGGAGTAAAAGAGCTCGCAAGTACACCGCATCCAAATATTCTCAACTGTTAGAAATTCAAAACAATTCTATGCAGCATTTCATCTCAATATAGTTTCTCGTAAAAGAATACGTATAGTACGGCCACCTATTTTTAACCTCCAAGCTTCATTTGATTTGTTTCAAAGTGGAGCTACATGTAGTATTAAAGTGCTGGGTTAACAAAAGTGAAGACAAATATTTGAAACAGGAGTACAATAGATTTTGATGAATTTCCCGAGGACAAGGACAACATTCAGACTCACAATGAAATGTGTTTGTTGTGTGTCGGTGCACACTTTGACATTAGTAATACTGCCAGCAGTGGGAAAACTGTTTTAACAGCGCATACAAATCGAAGATCAAAATTGCTATTCAGAAGGTGTATATTCCAAATCCAACTGTTAACACGGCAACGCAGACGCCAAGAATCCAGCGAAGAAAGGGGGAGGAGACGAGAGACGCTGAAAGCATCGACCGTGCCATGGGTGTGTGTCCTGCAAGAAGAACGGTTTGCACTTTTTTCAGAGAGTTGGCGTTTGCAAACTTGACTTCCACGGCTCAAAACCGTGCACTTTCTCCACACAACTTTAAACCACGTGTTAGCTTTGTGGCGGTGGAGGCCGTTTGACTCACCGTGTGCTTTGTAGTTGGCTGTCATCTGCTTCTGTGTCACTGTCGCCTGGTTGCCTGTAAAGCTCAGTATTTTCTGTAGATCCTCAAAGACCTGGACAACAGAATTTACATCCTTCGCTTTAGCGACCCGATGCAGCTTAAAACAACCCAGATCCAACCCTGACGCTCCCCAGCTCATCCTGTCCCCCTTCCTCACCTCGATGTTGAACTCAAAGGCTCCGACAGCCTCCTCCAGCACCCCCCGCCTCTCCTCCTTTGTCAGTTCAATGCTGTTCATCCTGCTCCTGTACAGCTGCTTGAAGCGGTTGGGGCTGCTCACGCCCGGGAATGAGAAGAACATTAAACCTTTGCCGTTTTCCAGGCCCAGGGACTTCTGGGTAATGCGGCCCAAAACCTGTCCCCCTGACAGGTCCCCCAGGTAACGGGTGTAGGCGTGAGCCACCAGGTACTCTGGGTTTTCTTTGCCAATCTGGAAGCAAAACAAAATGATGGCAATTACCAAAATGTCGGAGATGTTTAAATGAAATAAAAACCCAGGAGTTTATGCTACAATAATAACCGATGAACTACAGAGATGGTGAGCACCTGTCTCAGTCGCTGGGTGTATCTCTGCGTGGCTGCAGGTACGATGACTCTGTCCCGCCAGTTCTCGCCATAAAAGTACTCCAGGTCCTTCTCCAGAGACTCGAGTCGGCCAAGTTCCAGGGGGAAGTATATGGGCGCGACAGCAGGATGGCCAGCGTTCCTGTCCAGTTCCTCCTCCAGTGCTCTGTAGATCTCGTACAGCGAGAACAGGAGGAGCTGCAGGAAGAGCAAGGAGGTTAACAAAGCTGTTTACTGCTCAACAGGAACTAACACAAGACGTACACAGCTACCATCATGTTGTCGTGCCGCTATTCTAGAATATTTAAAAGAATCCATCATCCTTGACTGCCTATCCTGTTCAGGATAGTCAGTCTGGGCCCCACACCTGAATCACCGAGCGGTGCGCTGGATACCCACATTCTGGGCTGGACTCCAGTGCATTGTCTGGTAACCACACACACTGCTGCGGACCAGCGGCATTTTAGGGTGACCAATTAACCTAAAACACATCTGTTTGGACTGCAGGAGGAAACCTACTTAGACATGGAGAGAACATGCAAACTCCACACAGGCTGAGGTGGATTCAACCTACACCATGACATATGAGACGCTGTGAGTAAGTAATAGGAGGCACTGGCAAGCGCACCCTGTCACAACAAGGATGTTAGCAAACAGGAGGTAGGTGACTGATCAATACCTTATACTGCGGTCGTGTTATCTGGCCCTTCTGGTAGCTCAGCATGAGTTCGGTGTTCTCAGCCCGGACGTGGCTGTCTTTCGTGGCCGCCTTTATTAGTTCCGACAGGTCGCTGTGGAGAGATGGGGATTTTAGGGTGGTGTGGTCACAGGGTTCGGGCAAGCGCAAGCAGCAGCCGCAGTGATTTGTGCAGGGAGTTGAGCAGAATGCAGTGCAAGCCATGGTAAACAGGGACAGCGGTTTTTAAGGTGAAATCTTTTTTTTTTTTTAATGGCTGTCAGATGTTGATAGAGACTTTGTGTCCCTTACCTGCCGTTGACCTGAATCGTTTCCGGAAGTCTGTTGCTGGCCTCTGCATAGACATGAGACACAACAGCAGAAGTGACTATGACATAAAGGGAGCTATGACATCATAATAGTGCAGACTCAGCTATGGAGAAAAATCAAGATCTGATATTTAAGCAGGAACGGTCTTTTATGAGCTGTCTTTGCGTTGTGTATCAGTGGTACCAGAACTTCTCTGAAACTGGGTGACCAAAACATAATGGCAGTAGCACTCAGGTGAATTTGGCGTCCTGCGGTATTGGAGCAGACGTGTCCCCGCACACCCCCTTGTCGTGTTTGTGCTGTGTGTTACAGTGTTGTAAATATCCTCCCATTCCGTACCGTTGGCTGTGCGATTGCCGTTCTCCATCCTTTGTCTCTGGCGAACGCCGGTCCCTGTCTCCGTCTCAGCGGTGTCCAACATTTTCAGCAGCTCGTCGAAAACCTGTGTCAGAGACAAAGTCGCATCGTTCACGGCAAAGTCGGCATCGTAGCAGAAGCAAGAAAAGCCACAGCTGTGAACAAGTAGCCTTTTCCTGATCTACTGCACTTCCCGTACGAGCACAAAGCAAAGGTTATTGCCCAGAGAACACCCCCCAAGTTCTTTCTCTTCTTCTTTCCCAAACTCTGCTGCTCTTATCACTCTTCCTCTTTTCCCTTGACTAAAGTTGAAGCCAGTAAAGTATCTTCTGCCATTACATCCTTATTCTCTTATTGCCATCTCCCTCTCTATACATGACAGTCAGCAATTCTCCGTATGCTCATCCCTATTAGCTCCTTCCCTCACCTCGATGTTGAACTCAAAGGCTCCGACAGCCTCCTCCAGCACCCCCCGCTTCTCCTCCTTTGTCAGTTCGATGCTGTTCATCCTGCTCCTGTACAGCTGCTTGAAGCGGTTGGGGCTGCTCACGCCCGGGAATGAGAAGAACATTAAACCTTTGCCGTTTTCCAGGCCCAGGGACTTCTGGGTAATGCGGCCCAAAACCTGTCCCCCTGACAGGTCCCCCAGGTAACGGGTGTAGGCGTGAGCCACCAGGTACTCTGGGTTTTCTTTGCCAATCTGGAAGCAAAACAAAATGACGGCAATTACCAAAATGTCGGAGATGTTTAAATGAAATAAAAGCCCAGGAGTTTATGCTACAATAATAACCGATGAACTACAGAGATGGTGAGCACCTGTCTCAGTCGCTGGGTGTATCTCTGCGTGGCTGCAGGTACGATGACTCTGTCCCGCCAGTTCTCGCCATAAAAGTACTCCAGGTCCTTCTCCAGAGACTCGAGTCGGCCAAGTTCCAGGGGGAAGTATATGGGCGCGACAGCAGGATGGCCAGCGTTCCTGTCCAGTTCCTCTTCCAGTGCTCTGTAGATGTCGTACAGCGAGAACAGGAGGAGCTGCAGGCGGAGGGGGAAGAACAGTGGGGTTCAGAAACAAAAAGCGTTGGACTCAAATGTCCCTGTGGACACAAACACTGGACACTCTTCACAGAACAACCAGTATTATTAGTAATACTGCTTACTCGGTGGTTTTATCCTAAACAATTTACAGCATGCGATCTAAACACCTTCATCACGCAACCACGCACAATGACAGGAAGCCACCATGAGCGCTGCTGTAAAATTTTGCAACACGTGGACAAAAAATTTGATGCAAAATATTCTGTGTCCATGCTGTTTGCTGTGCATAACCTCAGCCCTTCTGAAATAAGAGACAGTGCTAACTGACTACAGATTATTTATTACCTTATACTGCGGCAGAGTGATCTGTCCTCTCTGATAGCTCAGCATGAGTTTGGTGTTTTCAGCCCGGACGTGGCAGTCCTTGGTGGCCACCTTTATTTGCTCTGACAGGTCACTGGTGAGAGACGGGTAGCATTAATACAAAGGAAATGAGCAATAAACAAAATCCCCAGGACATCGACCCCAAACTGTGAAAGACCCAACTGGCAGCTGGAGAGCATGTAGAGCAAAACCTGCTGAGTGACACTAAGAGGTGTGAGAGAGTAAAATGACCTGAGATCTTATTTTAAACTGAGCATAAAATCCCACAGGTAACCAGAACAAGGAAAGACCATCGCTGGAGTTATACAGGATGGTAAGTTGTGCATTTCTTGAGGATGCTCAGCTCCAGACTGTCACCCTGAGCCCCAGGTCTGATCGCTCACAGGAAAAATGAAGAATGTGCAGAGGAAGAGAATGAAAGTCATTCAGCGAAATTACCTGTCTGTGCCCTGCATCTCTTCAGTCTGCTTCTTGTTCTCCACATCCATGTCTGCGAAAGAACCACTGTTGCAGGAAAAAGCACAATAATTACTTCAAGTTTAATTCCAAAGGATTTAAAGAACAGCGCTGCCGAATTATCAGAACAGATCCAGTAGAAGAGGCAAGAGAAGTGCCCGCACCGCTTGTTCGCACACTCCGGTCCCTGTGCTCCAGCAGTGTGTATCAGCGTGGGATTGAGCCAGCAGTGCTTTCTTTGTCCAGCCCTCGGCCCTTTATATCCAGCTTCTCCCCTCCTCCGATCCCTCCCCTTCTTTGTCAGCTGAGAAGAGGGAAGCGAGACTGTTGAGTCAACAATGAAGTACAGCACAACACACTCTGCGGGAAGGGAGGGGTCAAGGAACCAAAACGTGACAGTGCATATTCTTCAGAATAGGAGGGAGAGAGTCTAAAGAAAGCTTGACTCAGCATTTGGAGGAGTGTTTATTCACATTTAGAAGCTATGCCAGCGACTGTGGAAAGAAAAAAACAAAAACAATCACGACATAACCAGATTTTCTCCATTTCCATGCATATAGCAGCAAGGCCTGCCAGCAGTGAATTCTTTAAATAAATCCAGTTGGTGATAACTCTTCTTTAAATATACAGACTTACCTGTAACATACAGACTGGCTTTCTATTTTTATTGCACAAAAGGAGCACAACCGGAAAATTTTAAAGACAAAAAACTATAATAACAACATTTTTAGTGGTGTTAAGAGGCAGGTACATTTCCTGCTTACCCCCCTCCCAGCGAGTTTTTCCGCAGCAGCAAATTTATGGACTTTTAACCAAGAAGATTAACCCAGTATAGGATTTGCTGCTGAAGTAGGTTGTGTGTGCACTCTGACAGCATGTTTAGTGTTGGTTTTAAACCAATAAATAAGACTAAACAACGACTGCTCATGAGGTTCAAACCATGTGAGTTCAGCAACTTATTTTGGAAGTGGCTATTATTATTATTATTATAATTATTTTAAAATTATAAATTGGTAGGATGAGCCCTGGTCAATTTATAACAAATTCATGGTATGTCTGTTGACTGGGGTTCTTTAAATACTGCGATGCTTTGTGCAATGTATTATTATATATTTATAAATGAAAAATGCAGAACTTAATTTTTTAAGCCCATTGGTTCCGCGGAAACGGATACATTTATCAGAAGTTTTCTCGCAACATTTATAACAGAGACGAATTGTTTTATTTATATGCTGTCTGGGCATGGACGTGCTATGCTTTTTTTTTTTTATTCCCCAGGTCGTGTGAGGTTAAAATAAAGCGCAGCGGGAGCGCGAAATCACAGCGGCGGCGGAAGTGGCGCTGAGCTGTGATTCTCGGCGATAAAAGACGCTGCGCCTTTAAATCCTGACCGTGACTCAGCGGAAAGTAGAAGCGCGCGCGCGCGCGCGCGGGGGGGTGGGAGGGGGGAAGCGTGACTCAGCACAAAATACGGATCGGGAGCAGAGGGCGGGGCGCGGGGGGTGGAAACGTGACTCAGCAAGAATCAGTGATTGAGACCAGAGGGCAGGATGTGGGGCGGAACCACGTCGCTGCTCCGAAGAAATTGCCCGTGGGTCCAAAGCGGATCCCTTGAGTCCACCGAGTCAACAAGTCGGAATTTGTTCTTCTTCTTCCCCCGATCCAGCCGCAGGTGTCCCGCTATTGAAGCAAATAGTAAAAATGCTGCTTTTCAGCCTGTGATCGTCGCCCATGTGAGCCCATGTTTATTAAAGCGAGAGCGGAGACTAAACCAGGGCTAAATCGCAGAATAAACGACTCTTCGCGAACAACTGATTTAATATTCGCTTTAAATGCACGGAGGTGCCAGCGTATGTTGAGGGGTCGGGGTCAGAACCCACGTCGACTCACTGCCGGCTGCAGGGCTGCGCTGCGACATCTGGACATCGGGACCAATTTAATCGGCGCTTCCCCTTTCTTCACGTCGGTGCAGCCTAAACCTAAACATTTCGGAAGAAACCACGCAAACAGTATCATGTTCAGATTTTAAAACGTTTATTTAGCATGGCGCCCCTTTGCATAATCTGTAAATGATCGGAGAATCGTGAAAGTGTGAGCTGGCTGGAAATTCTGGTCTGGTGTTCGTGGTCCCAGGTACGCAATACTGGCCAAATAGCTGAATAAAGTGACGTGGGCACCAACGGCAATAAATTCCATCCATCCTTTGTCAATAACTGCTGGATCGCGGGGGGTCTGGAGAAGCGCTGGGCAGTTGGGCTTGGATGGGATGCCAGTTCATCGCAGGGTGGGCACACACAGCAATTTATAGCGACCTTTTAAAATAAAACACATCTTTGGACTGTGGAAGGACACGGGGAGAGCCTGCACCTCCCCCCACCCCCCAACACACTGTGCAGGATTCAAAGCCACACCAAACAGCTCAGGTGAGGTAGCAACAAGTTATAAAACTAAAACCAGGACATTATTATTATTATTATTATTATTATTATTATTATTATTATTATTACTAATTCTGGAACTACTACAGATTCTGGAACTACTACAGGCTACTTGGAGCTACAGGTGAGAGCTGACTGCCACGTGGGGACCAAAGGTGAACAATGTGGACAAACTGCCCTGAACAGGGCACTTCAGCACCACCCACCAGAGGTGCTACCCTCCCTAGACAACCCTACACCCTAATAATAGCAATAATATTAATAATAATTACAATGTGCCATATCCTTCTGTCCAATCCCTATAATAAGTTACATTAGTGGTTAAAGTAGTGTCTGTATTAATGGCTACGGTCTTGTTTGTAATATGTGACATTAAGACAATGTTTTATGCTTTACAATTGTGTCAGAGAATGCAGATAAATCCCTGAATGTTGAATTAAAATTTATGGCACAGTCTCTATTGGTGGTATGTTCTTTTTGTCATTAGAAGAATGTATTAAACAAGGAAACAATGGGAAACTGTTTAGGAAGAAGTGTAACGCACGGACAGATGGTTTGAGCGCTTAGGTTACATCAACAAATTGTGGTGGCTCCACTGTTGTGTAATCTGTCTTTATTGCCACCGCTTACTGCTTTTCAGTCACTTGAGGTCACTTTACTTTGGTTTGGAAACACTGGCGACGTTTGTGTCAAACAAGAGTCCGGTCTATAAATTATGGTTTATTTAAGGCAGAAGAGCAGTTCAGAGAGGACCACAGCTAAAGTGCAACGCAATTGTACATTTTGTAGAGATGCTGCCATCTTCCCAGGTCACTGCTTGCTCTTAACCTTTCGGTAAGCGCACACTAGTTGCTAGGATACGGTTCGCACAAGGCAGATCGGCAACGACAGGCAGAGCACGCCGTCACGTACGTTTTTATGTTAGCCAGCAAGGATTGCAGGTAGGTTTTGCCAAGAAAATTAATGTTTTCCTGGAATGCTTATTTTAAGAACCAAAAATTATTATCAGAGGTATTCAGTGGAATTGTGCACCTTAGTTTTGGGCCCGGGGACATGTTCATCCCTCATAGCTTTGTGTGCACGTACCTTTATATCTGACCCTGGCAGGAAATTTGCACATCCGTCACCCTGTAAAATAAACTGCAAATTGTCAGTTATGGGTAAGGTTTATCAGACTGTATTTGAAGCTGGCGATTGGGGAAAAAAGAGTTAAAGGTCTCACATCTGAGAGCAATGCAAAAATACGACGGCTGGAAACTAGGCAGTTAGATGCAGGATTGGGTCATTGGTGTGAAAACTTTTTATCAAAATGTCAAAAAAATTGTACTAATCAGTTTGACAGCAAAGATAATTTACTATTATCATTACATGTTAATAGTGTCATGTATTGATATTATTGTCCCCAACCTACACTGCCCAGCCAAAAAAAAAGTGAAACACTCTAATATTTCGTTGTACCGCCTTTAACTTTGATTTGCCATGGTAACGTTTCTGTAAGCTTACGCAATGTTACAACATTTCTTTCCGTCCAGAGTTGCATTCATTTTTTAAGATTTTTCAAGATCTTGCATTGATGATGGGAGAGTCGGACCGCCGCGTAAAGTCTTCTCCGGCACATCCCAAAGAGGTCTGGACTCTGTGGTGGCCAAACCGTGTGTGAAAATGATGTCTCTCTCATGCTTCCTGAAGCACTCTTTCACAGTTTGAGCCCCATGAATCCTGGCATTGTCATCTTGGAAGAAAAAATCCATTGATGGAAAAACCTGGTCATCCAGTATATTCAGGTAGTCAGCTGAGCTCATTTTTTGGGCACATAGCGTTGCTGAACCTAAACCTGACCAACTGAAGCAACCCCACATCATAACACTAAGTTCAATCCAGGTGCTGACTTTTTTTTTGGCCAGGCAGTGTATTACTGAGTTGTAAAGTTAAAAGTTCCTATTGTAACGCTTATTGTTGCATTTACTATAGTGTCCGGTGGCCAGATTATTAAGAGTTTTATAAATCTTTATGCTGGAGGCAAGTAAATATTTCTTATTGTTCTATCATTTTTATTAATAATGTATTAGACAGCTGAAAATGAAAATCTGTTAAAAAAAATCTTTGGGTTTCTGCATACAGGAGGAATCGTCATGTGCATGACTGTGGAAGAATGATCGCATTATTATATCTGCGTCCACGAATTTAAGCACGAATATATTCCGTTAGAAATAATATATTCCGTTAATCCGTGAAACAGTCGTTTCGCGAAGTTCGTGCGGCATGTCTGCTCAACGCAGCTGTGATTTCGTGGCACAAAAGTGTAACTTGCAGTTTTGCTGTCATGCAGACTCATAATTTCTGACTTTCGAAGTTTGTTTAAGCGTTTCCTGAAACTTTATTTCAGTTTCTTCCGTTTGGGTGCCATCGCGCTGCCATCCTAGGAATGGAGGTAAACGTAGAAACACCGCTGATGCCGGATGCTGAGGTTGGCCGTTAAAATGCGGCCAAGTGGGAATGCAGTCTTTACGCTATATTATTTGAAATAATGGCTTTAAAAGTCGTTGTTAGTTGAAGGCTCGGAGAGCTACTGAGGAGCGGAGCCGAGCCGAGCCGAGCCGGGCTGCCCGCACTCCGCGCGCCCTCCCTCCGCCCGCCCGCTCTTTGTTTACCGCTCAGCACAAAGATGGCGGGCGCCGGCGCACAAACGGGCTCTCGCTGAAGGTAATCTTATAACTCCAGTCAGTGTCTCCACTCGCCCGCTCATTGCACCTCTCGGCCCCGTCGAGCTCCGAAGGCGCCAGCGGTGCACGCAAACGAAAGAAACATTCTGGAAGCATTGGAGTAATTTATTGCAGTCCCATTAGGGCCTACGCTTTCGCAGAAGCCTAGGGCTCGAGTGGCGCGGCCGTCCGGGGAAGCGGCCACATCCGGTGGGTCGCAGCCGAGCGCGGCGTCTGGACAGGCGGCGAAAGGAAAGGGGGGTGTGTTAGGGGCTCCTTTCAAAAGTAGGCGGGAAAATTATATTGTCATTTTCCTCCGTCTCACTTCGTGTATATTTTATTTGTGAGCCTGCCATAGCCGGACCCGTGGATAATGTTCATAAAATTGGCTTTAGGGGTGGTTACGAGCAGGCAAGTGAAGAAAAAGATTTCTAACGCTGTCAGAGAGCGGAATGTCGCTGGACGGCTTGGTAGTTTTTGACAGTTTTACATCTGGCTAACGTCACACGCGACTTGGTTAGCTTAGTGCTAGTCGTCTGCAGCTAATTTCATATTCAGGTTAACATCTTCCAGTTTAGGAGGACAAAATAAAGGCAGTATTTTTTGACTGCTGCGGGTCAGTATCAGGAATGACCCCATATGAACATAATCATACATATTTTTACTCCAAGCTTATTGTCTTGTAAGATATTGCAGCTGTATTATATTTTTTTTTTTTTTTTTTTTGACTCAAGATAATGAAATGTTTAACAATGTGTAAGAGGTCGATCCATTTCCTATTTATTGGTTTTTATTTACAGGAGCCATTTCTGCATTTTACGGCTTCGTCTTCAGGCACCTTGAACGTTAACATGGGTCGGCAGGTGGCGTAGTGCTTAGCGCGGCTGAAGGATCTGGGTTCAAATCCCTCCTCCTGCTGTAGTAGCCTCGATCAAGGTACTTGCCCCGAATTCATACAGTAAAAATTACCCAGCTTTTTAAATGTGTAAATAAATATAAGCAGCTTGGTAAAAGAATCTAATGTTAAAAGTCACTTTGCGCGAAGGTGTCAGCTAAATACTGAAGAATGGTAAAAAATAAATAAATAAATATTTAATTCTGTTTTTTGTCTTAAGCCACTGACATACAGACACACTGAATGCCAGACTGACGGAGATCATGCCGTTTGAGGAAATTAAGAAGAAAGGGATGATAGGTGAGGGATGTTCGACCCTATTTACCGGGATGCCGGAATGGTGTTGGGTTGAAACATTTCCTTTTGGAGGGGACAGTGCGGTGAACACCTTGTTTGCTATGCATCAGAGGTGTCGGGGATGGAGGGCGAGGTGGGCCTGGTGGCGGGTCGCAGTCAGAGGGAGAAGAGGAGATCCTACAAAGACCTGCTTCGGGAGGAGGAGGAGATCGCAGCACAGGTGCGCAAGTCCTCCAAGAAACGACCCAAGGTAAAGAGTGTCTTTTTATAAACCGTGCGTGTAATTTTAAATTATTTCTTATTAAGGTAATAAAAAAAAAATCTCTTTTCAGTGCTTTCAAAGAGTTCAGAGAATATCTCTTGAATTCTTGGTTCTCTGCTGCAAGCAGTATGCTTTCTGTCATGTAGTATAATGGTTCCCCGCTGATGTATCTTTTTAATTTGAATTTTCTGGTTATGTGCTGATTATATATTAGTTTCCTCTCTCAGGATTCGGAACTGTTCTTGCTGGGTGGAGATTCTCACAAGAAGAAGAAGAAGAAGCACTCGAGCGAGGACTATTACTACAGAGGTAAGAGGGATGTTTTCCAGTCTCTATTTAAGTCATAAAAAGTTTAGTCCTATGAGTTAAGAGCAGAAGGGAGCATAAAGTCAGCTCTGAACCTAATTTTTAACTGAAACCGATTTTGTCCGGATTGTTATTATTTGTCATTTTTATTAAGCTGACACCTAACTTCACAGTGATTTACCCATTTATACGGCAGGGTGTTCTGACAGTATCAATGCAGGGTTAGTGCCTTGATCAAGGTTACTACAGTAGGAGTGGGATTCGAACCAATGGCCTTCAGGTACATCACCTGCTCCCCTTTAAGTTCCCAGTATGTTGCTGAAGTTCTGATGTTACTGTGCATCCTGTCTTATTGCCTCTCGCAGACTACCAAGGGTCTGGCCTCCCTCCGCATAAAAAGAAACGGAAATCCTCTGACGGCTCCCTGTCTTTGTCCTCATCCTCCTCCCACGCCACTCACTCCACGGACACTGCCATGGGGCTGCTGCAAGCCATCACCTCTCCAATGGCCACGGGCTCAGAGCCCAACCCGCACCTGCACAAGAAGCCCTCTTACCCACCCTCCTCCTCCTCACATTCATCCTCCAAGGAACGGAAACGGGAAGGTGGTCTTGGGGGCAACAAGGGGAGCCACTCTTCCTCTCACTCCCACTCACACTCACATTCTCACTCTCAGTCCCGCCCTCTCACATCGTCGTCGTCCTCTAAGAAGCACTCCTCCAAATCGACGCTCTTTCTCAGTGGGGGGAAGAGCAACAACGAGCCCCTGACCCTCAGGGAGGCAGAGGGACTCAAAATGAAGCTTATCCTATCACCCAAGGACAAGGGGGAAGGGAACATGTCCGAGGGCTTCCCCTTCCCTCCTCACTCATCATCCTCCTCATCCTCTGCCCTCTCATCATCATCGGGAGTCAAGAAAGGGAGTATGAAGAAGGACAAGGACAGGGAGAGGATGTTGCTGTCCAAGGCACCCAAAAAGAAGCAGCACAGTAGGGAGCCACTGCCTGTCGTGGGAGAGGAAGTGGAGCTGGAGGGTGAGTGTGCCACAGTTCAGCAGCAGGACTGTGTTTTCATCTTCGCTCTTATGATAGAGATTGAGGTTTTTTGCTCCTGGTTCCTCCTCCTCTTTTAATCCGAGAGGCGACTGTCTCATTTTCACACACGTGTCATATTGCGTCCCCAACGTATTCTCATGCACATGTGGAATTTTTAGCATGTTTTTTCATATGTATGTTATCACAAACACGAGTACTGTTTGTATTAAGATTCTGAATCTCTGTCAGCGGCTTGTATCTTTGTAAACTTTGGTTTGAGCACAGATCTTTCTGTTTGCTTTGAAAGCAATTTTCTTAAACTTTCAGTATTTATGCGAAACCTGGGGATTTTTTTTAGTCAAGTCCTTATGGAAGTTTCCAACAATTTCTGTGTTTTTTTTATGTTCTTTTCAGGGCATTATGGTGGAGGACTAAGCATGGGTGGTGAGAGCTCCTCCTCAGGGGGGGAACTAGAAGCAGGGGAGCTGGTGATTGATGACTCCTACACCCACCTGGCCAAGAAGAAGAAGAAAAGCAAGAAAAGTAAAAAGAAGAAGGATAAGGAGAGAGAGAGGGAGAAGGAGAGGAGCAGGAAAGAGAAAAAGCACAGCCGAATAGGAGGAAAGAAAGGTTTGCAGAGTGGAAAAACGCTAAGTGCTGCCCTGTTTAATGTTTAGCTTTGCTTTTGGGCCTTCAGAATCCACCATTTTTAACCCTGGCCTGTTGACCCATTTCCTAAATGTCCCATACAGGATCGTCTCTTCTGTTGTCCACTGGAGATGTGTCCAGAAGTCACTCCCATTCTCACAGTTCAGTCAATCACAGCGCTGGAGTTGGGATTTATGCCATGTCTTCACCCATCTCCTCGCACCACCACCAGAGCAGTGAATCCCAAAGTGATAAGAAGAAGAAGAAGGAGGACAAAGAGAGGGACAAGATGGAGAGGGATAAAGACAAAGTTAGGACCGCTAGTGGATGTATATCATGGAAAACGATGGGATCCTTCTTGAGAAGCTATTGGAAAAATGGCAGATAAATGGTTTACTGATTGCAATCTTTTCCCTGTGTCTCAGCCCAAAAAGAAAAATATGACTGCATACCAGGTGTTCTGCAAAGAGTACAGGGTCAACATCAACGCAGAGCAGCCAGGACTTGGTATGTAGCCCGTTGGCTGTTTTGCCTTATTTCCTCTCTTTGTTTGTCCACTGTTCATTTGTCTTTTTTTAAAAAATTTTTTTTAATATTAAGTAAATGTAATTGCATACAAGATTCCTTTACATAATGAATGCAAAGTGTTCTAAAAATCTCCCCTTTTTGCTTTGCTCTGTTAATGAAGTTGCATATTTTGTGCAGTCTTTGGTGAGCTGAGCAAGAAACTGGCAGAGGTGTGGAAGCAGCTGCCTGAAAAAGACAAACAGGTCAGTCTTTTGTGTATTTTTAAGATGTTTTTTTTCCCCCCGTACTTCTGCCTTTGTGAGTTTCATCATTTGCATGTTAAACCAGTCTGCATGCAGAAAGTTATTTTTGTGCTTTATCCATCAAAAGAAATGAAATGCTAAATTAAAAAGGGGTGGGGAGGTTGAAAACCAAAGTATTTTTATCTCGATGGATCCCTAAGAAATGTGTCTTTTGAACGCTACATTGTTTCTGTTTTAATGTGCATGGTTACCTTAAATGTAGTACATTGAGCACAGTGTATTTAAATGTGGAGATGGCTTACATAAGCCTCTTCTGCAGGTATGGAAACAGAAAGCTCACTACCTTCAGCACAAGCAAAACAAGGCAGAGGCCATGACAGTGAAACGCAGGAGCTCAGGCACCGATGTGGGTAAGGTCAAAGGCAAGTATTTGCTTTGGCTTTAGGGCAGTCCTCTTTCCTCCTTGAATTTACAATCCAAATCATGGTTGTAAATTCTCAATATACAATGTGTTTATGAAGCAGTTTTACTTGTCTGTTACTAGTGAACACAATACATGAACACGTGGATGCAGATTTTCTGCAACTCCACTCACTAGATTCAGCCTTCTAACATACTGCTCGTAGAACATCATGCTAGTAACAGCAATGCAATTGCTGTTTTTTCAGCAAGTTTGCACATCTTGCCTGTTCAGCAGTGGTGTTTGCTGTTGGTAGCAGTTGTCTTAAACATCTGCCTCACTCATTTCCAGTTGCAATGAAGGTGACTGGGGGAGGAGGAGGTGGAGGAGGAGGAGGAGCAGTAGGGGTAACGTCTCCTAGCCGAGCCTCTGCAGGCGTGTCCCTGTCACCAGCACGGGTTCCTGATGTGGACCCCATCGATGCAGCCGCTCACCTGCAGTTGCTGGGAGAGTCCTTGTCGCTTATTGGACACAGACTGCAGGAGACTGAGGTTAATACCTACCCTGCACGCAGCTGCCCATTTACTGTTGGAGAGTGCAGAGTGAAATGTTGAATTTGTGTCTGAATACATGATGTAGAGGTCCTGTATGGGGAGAAAAAAAAAAAAAAACAATTGATACTATATGTAAAGCCCCTCTGTCTGTAATTTGGCACTGCGGTTTGTGTGATAGTGCCCTGGGGCTAAATCTCACCTCTGTCTGTATCTCACAGGTTGTTGTTCTAGTATAGAATCACTGTCAATTTATGGAGTTCATTACTGTTTCATTTTCTGTTCTCCAGGGTATGGTCGCTGTGTCCGGCAGTCTGTCGGTTCTTCTGGATTCCATCCTATGTGCCCTGGGGCCCCTGGCCTGTCTCACTGCCCAGGTCCCGGAGCTGAATGCCTGCCCACGACACATATTGGTGAGACATCAGTGCCTGTCTGCATCACACCTTGTCTTAGTTCCACATACAGTGTTCTCTGGATTATCCAGGTGTGCACTCTTCAGATAGTGGATTACCCATTGGTGGTTGTAAATTACTGTGCCTGATGATGCAGTGGGAAGGAGCGTATACAACTAGGTGCCGATGGTGTGTGTAAACCTCAATACTGAAAGTCAGTCACCGTTTTGGAGTATTCATCCCCATATGTGTAGCAAGTGTGTGTGTGTGTGTGTGTGTGTGTGTGTGTGTGTGTGTGTCATTTGTAGTCTCTGTCCTGTGCAGGGTTCTGTCCACAAGGTGTTACACAATTTCATCCCATAAAATGGCTGTACAGCGGAAACAGTTTGTACACATTATAGAAAAAAGGTTCAGATAACTGAAAAATTTGAGGGCATCTGCAGAGTTTATGAAAGAATATTGGCTCTGGTGTCCAGACAGTTCCTATAAAGAGTTAGATCTGGCCTTACTTGAGTAGTTCAACCCAAAATGAGTATAAGGTATAACTGGGTCTGGTCCAGTGGTTACAGATACAGCCAAATTGAATTGTCCCAAGAAACATTGGGATTACAAGTAACGTTCTGTGGTTCATCTCAGTGGCTGGCCACGTTTGATCAGATTAAGCAGAAATATTGAGTTTGCAAGCTTGGTGTGCAGGGCTGACTTTAATTTAAAATGAGAAACTCTTATAGAGCATTGGTGGCAAACTGGTGTATGATGATTTGTCCGGCACTTGCAAATAAGAGGTGTACACCTCCTAGTCTGGTACCCGGTGGCTCTGGATTTGCCTCCAGCTCACTGCTCACTTGAAATGACTGAGTTAATAAAATTTAATGAAGATGTAGAATTGCTTGAAAATGTTGCCCAGGAAACAGTGACAAGTGGCTGCAAAGTGATTTGCAGGAACAGTAATTTCAGAATATGAATATAACCTGATGATAAAGAGAAAGAAGATTTAAAAATGTTTAAAGAAGTGAGCAGTGATAATACATTCAATAAGTACAGTTCATTTGTGTACTTTAGTCAGGCAGGTTTGAATGTAATTTAATTGCAGAAAATCTCTGGCAAATACAAAATGTGCCAGGGATTTTTGGAAAGAAAATCAAACTGTGTTTTTGTGATTGTCTGTACACCCCTCCACTAGCCTGGATATTTGAGAGTACAGTGAGCTGCATTTCCCCCAGTTGCCATGTACTTGTCCAGTCAGTATTTGGTAGTCAGGCTGTTCAGTTATAGTCCTGGAGGTTCTGCTCCCAGAGGACCACCTGGGTCAATATGCTGTCATCGATGAACACATTTATCTTCTTTATGAGCTCTTCATGGTGTCATTGCAGCTGGAAAACCTGTTATACTCAGCGCCTTAAGGAAGTGGAATAGACAAGCCTTTCACTTCCATTCTAGTAAAAATAAAGCTAATATTGCAAATATACAAATTACTCTTTGTTCCTCTATGCATTTCAGTCCAACACTCTGGACAACATTGCCTACGTGATGCCTGGCCTGTGAGAGCTGTTGGGATACTGGTCCCACACATGGGACGACACCGTGAGGAGAAGCCGTACGTGTTTTCCTCTGAAAGAGGGCCAACTGTGCCGGAGGCTTCACCTTGGGAGACCTGGTGCTCTGCAGCTAGGCGCTGGACACACTTGGACATTTCTACTTTTACCTTTGCTCTTAATGCATCTTTTTTTTCCATTTTTAACGTTTTTGTTTTATTACTGTTACTTTTTCAATTAAACCTATTTTAGTGAATACTTTTAACTCTAGATTATCTTTTTACCTCAGTTTTGAGGTTTAACCCCATTTGCTTCCGCGCGCGCACACACATATTGGCAAAGTCAGTTTTAACCAAATTTTCAAAATGGGAAGAACTGAAAATGAGACAAACTTGTTATGTTGTTGTTATTATTATTATTATTATTATTATTATTATTACAAGATAAATTAGAGAGATATAATCCAGAGTGAAACATTGAGTTCCAGGTAACAATCATTTAATTAAATTGAATTCCATCCATCATTCTTTAACCACCTTTCCTGGTGGTCCAGAGCCTATCCTGGAATCACTGGGCTATGAAACTACATGCTGGGACACAGATTTACACACTATAGGTCATTTATAGTGATGAATTTAGCTGAGACACAGGATACAAACTCTACCAAGAGTGAACTGGATTGAGACTCATGCCAGATCTGCCTAGACCCTGTCAATCAGCTGCAGTACTCACTGCATCACTATGATGGTGGTGTCACAAACACAAATCCTATATCCAAAGGGCAACTCAAACAATAGGCATTAAAAGCAGTAAAATGTTCATGTGAAAGGTCCCATGTAATGACGGAAGAGATGATTTGGCAGAAGGTGGATGCTAGTAGAGAAATTGGGCCTCCAGTGTAGTTGGGGAGAGGAGATGTGAAGAGGCAACAAGATGGAGGAGACCCTAAGGAAAATGAGGTGACATTTGGGAATGGAGGCAGTGACTAGCAGGCTACATAGGGACTTCTGTGTTGGGCTGGCCGACTTGAACTAGGAGCAAAGGTTTGAATGAGAAGGAGATGGTAGATGGTTGATGCTGGAAGACGCTAACAAAGCCTTTCTTGCATTTCATTGGAAATTGCAGACTATTTGTTTTGAGATCTCCTAAAGAGTATGAGAGCCTTTTTCTTCATAGCATCTTTGCAAGTAATCTACTACATCTAAAAGCTGCGCACACATCAGGGCCACAATGTGTATCACGAGGGTGTGATTTCTCGGCGGAGACAGGAATGCAGTCTGAAGAGGAAGTAGCAACCTATTTACCAAAAACGCTTGCTGCACAGGTATGTGTCCTCATGATGTTCCTTTCAGCAAGCATAAAACAAAGTTAACTAACAGGTGAGCACTTCTGCAGGGAGAACCCTAAAGTAGCTTCACTCTATTTGCAGCCTGGAACAGATGAGCGATTTTAATGCTTGAGACGTGAACTTCAAGTCTTCACCATCATCAGTTTATGGATGATCAGCTGTTCTCCTTGTAAGTAGAATGAATACTGAGTACTAATGTGTACTGCTAGATTGTAAGAGGAAACGTTTAAATTGGTTTTTCATCTTCAAAGGGCTATTTTATGCCTTTTATATGTAACTGGTCAGTACATGGTCTATTTGGGAGATGTGGAACAGTCTAGAAGTTTCTCTAATAAATTTTGACATTTGTCTTTCCCAGTAGCATTGTTTTAGATATGCAAATGCAGCATTTTTTTTGTACATAAGAAAAAAGAAAAAAAAACAGCAGCCAACAGTTGTGATTCTTACTGTAAGTTTCAAGAAAGAGGGAGTAAATTTAATATAATGATGAGTCTCAGAAGGACTTCTTTAAGACTGATGATGTGACTGGTACCACCATGCGACGGAACTGAAATAAAATGTTTTATGTATTTTTTTGAAGATTGAAGAAGTTGTAGATGATCAATTTTATGATCCAGAAGAGGATTTGTGAGACAGCCTCTGAACAATGGGCACTCACTGGTTAAATCCAACTGATGGTGAGTTTTTAAGATTTGAGCTTCGTATCCTTTTTGCGTTTTTTTTTTTTTTTTTTGCTCAAAATGGTAAGGTCACAACCTCTGTTTTATCCAGTTTTCTGCAGCATCCATTTGAAATGTAAAAATGACTGAGTTTGCCTGTCTTACAGCAAATGCTGAATGTCCGCGAAGCTGTGAGAACAGAGATGGCCCAAAATTCACTGACCCTTCATCGGAGGAGGACCGAGGGAAGCTGAGCCAACAGACATGGGAGGAGGAGGAGGGGGGGTGGAAGGCTGTGGTAGAGCTGCTACAGTACGGGCCAGAAGATCTTGCCGCTGTTCTCTGGGTGGTGTGGAGCAAAATCACTGATGATCCAGATGGAGCTCAGCAGGACAGCAGTCTACAATGTCAGTCCCTTTTTCAAACTTAGGCCCTACTGCCATCACACTGCTAGAGAGGAACTGATTGACCCCCCCTGCTTCATTTATGAATACATTTGGAAATATTGGAATAGACAAAGGATTTGAAAATTCAAATTCAGGCAGGGTTGCAGGAATGAATTAGATATGAATAAGAATAGGGGGTTGAGGGTGGGGATGTGGTCATGCAGCAGGGTAAGCTGGTGCCTCACTTTTCCTAAGCTTCAAGTCCAGCTCAGGGGTATGTGTGGAATTTCCAGGTTCTCCTCTGTGTTTGCTCCCCTCTGAGGGAAAAATAAGCTGTAAAAAGGCAATGGCCACCGACTTCCGTTCCTTTTTGCCTTGAAAATCATACCAGTGGTCACCCAGGAGTCGATAATGACTCGGTGGCACTTTCTGACTCCATGAATTGGTGTATTTTAAGCAATTTGTTAAGCCTGCATTTGTTTTTTAACAGCCTTGCAGCGCTCATTTTCAGTCTTTGAGTCCCGCAGTGTAAATGTGCTCTGATTTTACAGTGAGCGAATCACCACACAGCTGTGAGGGGAGAGACGGTCGCGAAGATGGAAAGGTGGACGATGAAGATGGCAGACCGGGAACCATGGAGAACTATGAAGGAAGAAGGGCCAAACAAGCTGTTTTTAAGCAAAACAGCAACGGGTTTATCAAACCCCTCAGTGAGTATGACCTTATGATGTAATAATAACACGGTATGTGCTGTATTTCTGCACTTTTTCACAATCCAGATAGTGGTTAAGTGCCGTCATGTTAAGGTTGACTCTTAGTAGCAGCATAATCGGGTTGTTTCCAGAAACTTCTGTCTTCCGGTTGTGTCTTTAGCGTTGAAAGACGCATGTCCGTTGTTGCAGCAATTGAATCTGTTTGACCTTCTTCTTCCCCCCAACTTTCTCAAGTCCTTCAGTCTTTTCAAGGGAATCTGACTTTGGCACGATGTGTCCAAAACACAGTAACCTCCATCTCCTCATTTCTGCTTCCAATCTCAGTTCTGGTCCGGTTCGGTCCGGAAGCCACTTCCTAAAACGGTCGAAGAATTTGAGTCCTGTTTGCTTCCACAGTCGAGTTTTCACCTGGACTGCAGGACAATGGGATTAGATGAGGAACTTCAGACCTAGCCGTGTTTTTTTCATATGCTTTTCATATACTGTAAATATTTTAATATGTATTTATAAAAAAAAGTCTTGCAGAGAGAAAACATTACTGTTGCTTTGGTTCAAAATATTTCTGAAGGTCTAACAGTCTCTGGCACATTGATTTCGTCGGGCTTGGTTAAAAGATCCTTGGGCGAGTTTGCCTTCTCCTAAAACAGGTTTATTTTTAATTTTGCATCACTTGCCATCACATTCTAACCTCTGGCCGAAAGTGCGCCGAGTCCGACAGTTGTGCGTCCTCTGTTTGCAGTGCCCGGAGAAGCTGACACCTGCGGAGGGAACATCTCACCGCGCTCGGAAGCGAGCACCACCAGCTGCGGGCTGGACTCCGGCAGAGGATCCTTGTGCAGTTTAAACGTCATTCGGGGGTTCGTGCCTCATATCATTAATATTACTCATTAATAATAATCAGCGATTAAGCTCATTTAGCCGACAACGTCGTGTAACACAAAAAACATTGCACTAACACAAAGCAAATAAGTTGGCCGCAGACAACTAGACTAATAGTCAGAAGAGAAAACCTGCTAAGGCGACTGAGGTCCTTTGGGGTTAACAGGACTCTCTTAAAGACATTCTATGACACTGTGGTAGCGTCTGCTATCCTCTATGCTGTGGCCTGCTGGTGTGGCGGAATTGCAGAGAGGGACAGGGGGAAACTCAACAGACTGGTCAAGAGGGCCAGCTCTGTCCTGGGCTGTTCTCTGAAGTCCATCGAGCAGGCTGGGGAGGAGAGAATGTTGTCCAAGCTGACATCCATCATGGACAACACCTCCCACCCCCTACATGAGTCTGTACGAGCACTGGGTAGCTCGTTCAGCAGCAGACTCTTACATCCACAGTGTAGGAAGGAGCGCTACCGCAGGTCATTTCTACCAGCAGCTGTCAGACTGCACAACGCAGTATATAGAGTTATTTTATTGTACTTGTGTACAGACTTACTAATCTAATTGTTCGTGTCCTTCTTTAATACTAACCTACTTGTTCTTCTCCTATATTCCCTTCCTGATAAGAGCCCTGTAACACCGAAATTTCCCATTCGTGGGATAATAAAGGTTTATTCTATTCTATTCTATTCTAATAGATAATAATGCAATAGTTAAGCAACTTGACTAATAATTTACTTTGTTATTTAATAATAATGCTTTGCCCAACACCATTTGCAAGTCATTGAATCCTGTGCTGTACATTATACTTTCAGAACATAATTTTTACTCATAAATTAAAGAGTTAAAGCCAATGTACAGTTGGCTTTACAATGGACAGGAAGTAACAGTCCATCTACCGTAAGTCACCCAGCTGGTAGTATAAGATCCTGTTGTGCTCCAATTTCCACCGTCACTTTCCTTTCAGTGAACATGTAAACCAGTCAGGCCTGCAGATAAATATTTCTTTAGAGACAGCGCTGTGGCTTTTGTGCAGTTTATAGAAAACTGCGCTGTTATTACAGTAAACTACGGTAATCCTGTTTCCCCAAAGGGCTATTTCATACCTACTACTGTATATTTAACTAAGATTGATAAGTTGGTTAACAGTTTATAAGTTGCTGAGATTCGGTTGTGCCATTTAGCTTTTGTTATTACATGGTTAACCTATAAGTCAATTATTTTTTGTTTTTTGTTGTTTTTTTTTTTAACCTTTGTAGTTTTGGCACCTTCACATAGACATTTTTATGTGTATTTTATGTAAAGTGCTCTCAGAGCAGGCAAGAGTGCATTCCACAGAGAAGTACCCTTGAATGTGTTGTATATTAATAATTATTAAAGAAAAAACGCAAAAAAAGTTTGGAATTAACTGCATTTCTACATTATCTGCTCATAAAATGTGGTCTGATGTTCAACTAAGTCCCAATAAGAGACAGACACGACACAATCTGCTTAAACTAACAGTACAAACAATTATACCTGGGATTGTTTAAACATTCACAGTCCAGGCTGGAAAAAGTATGCAAACTTCTTTATTAAGAAGTGCAGTGGAGGCCATGCTAAAGAAACACATAAGCAGGCATAATAAAAATCCCTGTTGTGCCCTTGTGCTTATAATTTTATATTGACAGGTTACACTGATTTCTGTCACAATTGCAAAATCTGTAAATATATACATATTATGTGTATATTTGTTGTTTATTTGAATAAAACAGCTAAAAGCAAAACTAGATTTGATGGTAATGCTTTGTAAAAAAAAAAAAAAAAAAGAGAAAAAAAGAAAATACATTTATCACAATTGAATAAGTAAATCATTATTAATGCACAAAGTAGAGTGGAACCTCACAGCACCTGGACTGTTGGACCGTGGATCTGGGCCTTGGTTTGAAATGGTCTGTAGGGAGGTTGCAAGTTCTTCTCATGGCTAAGTGGGCTGCCCCGTGCTGTCATGCCCCTTCCCCAGAGAACACACATACCAGGGGTCACCACAGGGCACCCTCTTCAGGAGGGACTTGGTGCACCAACCATCTCCATGAATGACATCTGTCAATCCCTCCATTATGGGTAAGCACTACATCCTGGTCAGGGTCACAGTGGTCCAGAGCCTATTCTGGAATCACTGGGAACCGAGCTGTGGAACTGGGACCCCATCATAGTGTTCATTATTAAGATGTGCATATCAGTCGGTTTATTATAATAAATGCCAAAGCAGACGAAGTGAAGCAGGTAAACCCTGGGCAGGGCACCAGTTCATAGCACACACAGTCCTGCACAGTAGGGGAAATCTGGAGTAAAACTTTCTCCTGAAACACATGTCTTTGGCTTGTGGGAAGAAACCAGAGCGGGCAAATTTGAACTCTCTCCACACAGCCCAGAGCTCTCAGCTCTGACACCCTGGGCGTACAACATGCACCCAAGTAAACATTTATCCCACGATCCGTGGCGGCGAAAAGATAAAAATGCTATTTGTGCTATTGTTCATGATAAGCTCGCAGGATAAATACAACAATGTGCTAAATCCATTGGATGCTAAGGTGAAGTAAGAGTAAATAATTAAACCCACAAGTAGAAACTAGGCTGAATGTCTGGCGTCTGGCGGCTGGCAGAGTCCGACACTCCCGAGATAAATGACATCCACACTAGCACTGGAATGATGGGAATTACTGTAAAGGGTCTGGCACACACAACCCTGGTATGGGAGAACCTGCAGGGTGTGTTGGTTTCTGCTAGGCCTCATCGCTCAGTGCGTGGAGGCAGCAAGAGGGGACCAGAGCTGTTCTGAAGTCGGAGACAAACAGTAACCGTGGAGACGAGCAGAGCCAAAGCAGGACCGTGTCGAACTCCCCGTCTCGGAGACACCGATACACTTCAGGAGATGTACAGGTGGAGCGCAGACAGAATTCAGACACAGTGATTCACACGGTGGGGTGCCTACGCCTTCACCTGGGGACGAAATGCTTGGAATAATAGTGACTGTGTAACTGCGGCAGAAGTTATGTGTGTGTGTGTGTGTGTGTGTGTGTGTGAGAGAGAGAGGAAGAGAGGCGGTGAACAGGTAACTCCCACACCTTGAGACACACCTTTGCAGCGTAATTACAAGACCGTGGTGCAGACGGCTTTTGTTCAAGCTGAAGGAGGAGAAGAAAGTGGTGAGAAAAGCAGAGGAGGATCAGTGTCAGTCAGCAGTCTGAAGACAGTTTACACCATCCAGCACAGGTAAGATGACCTGTTGCTCGATTTTTTTCTATAAAGACAGTTAAATTATGGAAATGATTCAATGAATGTCAATGTCAGCATAAATGAATGTCTTAGCTGGAATTGCGGGATACCGGAGGATGTTTGATGTCTGTTTAATGTCAGCGACTTGTTCGGCTGCTGGGTTATGATAGAGATTTATTTTTACATCAGTAAACTGATTCTGTAATCTCAGCCACAATTTGTTAAAAAACGCTTCTGCTTCCAGTATGTTGGCTCTTCATGAGTGGTAAATGGATGAGTGACATCTCAGAATGCACCTAGCAGAGTCCCAAAGGCATATTTCAGTGTGTATGGGAGCTTGCATTTGGTTGCGCTGTGTGTGTGTGTGTGTGTGTGTGTGTGTGTGTGTGTCCACATGACAGTACAGAATGCTGTAAGACAGGACATGTCGGGTGTGGCCATGTTACATGTTAGGAAGATGGAGATGATGGAAAAAAACAATGCAAGGGAGTCATGCAGAAGGAATTGAAGCCTGAAGAACAGGAACACACACCCGTTCTCATGCTCACCTATGCAGATCAAGACAGACGCGAGGCACTTTGCACATTTGGATACCATGCTCTCCTAAAGCAGGCCTGAACCTCAAAATTGTCCTTCATTTCCAGTCATACAAATCAAAGTGACTTAAACCTTTCGACGTGATGCCTCCTGTCTGAAACTCATTCAGCTGGGAGAACCTCAGCTTATGCACCGGTGGTTCCAATACGTCGCGATACGCTGACCTGCAAGTCAAGTGCGAACACATACAAGAATTCACGGGGACTCACGCACGGTAATTAATACGGTAGTTTAACGCTCGAGATGTCTTCTTGAGAAGTGGCGTTCGATAGCAGCACGGTGAGGGGTTATCGATCCAGGAAACTGCCTTAAAAGAGCCGAAAAACCGTGCGTGCCTAATGCAAAACCAGTCTGACTTTCCATAGCAAACAAACACAAAATCACATAAACTTAATTCTAGAAATGTCAAATTTTAAAAAAATCTGTGAACCCGAAAATATGCATAATTGATCCTTTACCAAAGGGTTCAAATGAAAGTTACCTGCAACAGCACTTTTGGAAGTAATGTAAGCAGATTTATACAGTTTATGTGGCATTTATGCAGCAAATGTCAGTTTATACATGAAGCCAAATTTCCCTGTGTGTGTGTGTGCATACTTGGCTAAATAAATGTGATTCTGGTTATGATAAAGATTCCAAGTAACATCAAAAAGTTAATCTGTTTTGACAGCTAGGGCTGTTTTTGAAGCGATAAATTTAGCCATAATCCGAATTGGAGAGCATTGTTGTAATGCCGCATTCCTCAGGTTCGGAGTTATGACCCTAAGTTTTTTTAGACAAAATATTTTGTATGTTTGCTTCTTTGGAACCAAGCCGACCTGTGCCGAACTGTACTGAATGGCATCTGCCGTATTTCCATCTCAGCAGGTATGTCTAAGGAACAGACTGGATTCCCCCATGACTATCCAGAGCTCCGGCTGGTCCTCCTGGGCACCATCGGCTGCGGCAAGACCCTGTCGGGAGATACGATCCTGGCGGAGTCTGCCTCACCCTCCGCTTATTCCTCCCCGAGGATCTGTCAGATGAGGCAAGGCCTGTCTGAAGGTCGGCAGCTGACGCTGGTGGAGTCCCCGCGCTGGTACTGGTCCGGGGGACAGGTGGAGGCCAGCGTGCAACAGGAAACAGCGCGAGCCCTCCAGCTGCTCGCCCCGGGGCCTCATGCCTTCCTCATCATCATCCCCGTGGGGCAGTTCACGGAGGTTGAGAGGAAGGTGCCCGAGCAGCTGGAGAAGATTTTCGGGAACGGAGCCCTGAGGCACACGCTCGTGCTGTTTACCTGCGGGGACTACCTGTTGGGGAAGGGGGTTGAGGAGTACCTGGCGGGAGAGGACCCGGGTCTCAGAGAGGTGCTGCAGAAGTGTGGGGGGCGGTACCACATCTTCAACAACCGCAAGATGAAAGACCGGGAACAGGTCAGGACACTACTGGAGAAGGTGAGGGAAAGGGCTGCATGTCCCACTGCGTATTATATTGGCTGTTATATTTATTATCATATTTTGCTGCTGACCTCATGGCCTTTGGTCACAATCAGCTACCGGGCTTCATTCTTGCTATCAGTGTACAGCTATGCAGCAGGGGGTGGAATTCGAACCAGAATCCCACTGTATCACAAGTCGTCCCCTTTTCAAAGCACAGTTTTTTATGGTTTGTGTGCAGTCACTGCATTAAGTTATTGAGGGACACTGTGGCGCGGTGGGTCAGCATCGGTGCCTCGTGCATCCTAAAATGCACTGTAGATGTGGGTTTGCGCGGTTCCCTCATGTTTGCAACCCGTAGAAAAACACAGGAGAAGGCAAAGGGAGAGCACTTCTGCCCTCTACCACGCCTAGAAAACCAAGCAGATGCTTGTTGCGTTTGATCTGGCTCCATGGCACATCCATCGCTTCTCGCTTCCCGTGGTTTGTTTGGTCAGGTTCTCTGCTTTTGAGCTCCATGTATGACACAGCATGTCTACTGTCCCTCAGGTGGAGGAAATGATGCGAGAGAGGAGGGGCTGTTATGTCAAGAGCTCCTTGGAAGGAGGAGTAGAGCAGCAAGAATGGAATAAAGAGCGGCAGGTGCTAGACACACATAGCAGCAGGGAGCAGGGAGAAGTGCGGAGGAGATGGGGCTCCCGCACGGAGACGCAGAGACAGGAGCTGTCCTTCACCCCGAGAGATACGACCGACACGATGATGGAGGAGACGTTTACCGTGACCCACATGGCCAACGGTCTGCACACCCAAGCACCGGTCCCACAAGATGGAATGCACAGCCCACACGACTACAGTGCTCAGGAGCGCAGAGCCAGTTTCCGCCTCTCTACAGGTACATCCCAGTAACTCGTGACCAGATACCGGGCTTTGTTTACCAAATTCTTACCAAAAAAATGCAACAGCTTAATGATGTAACGAAATTCAAACATACAAGTCAAACATCACAGAATGCATAGGTGACACTAACCCCGTTCATGGTTGAAGCAGCAGCTGTGGGGTGGAACGTGTTCACCTGCAGTTGAACTTAAATGTTGGCAGGCGATTTGAGAAGAACAATCCTGTCCCTTTGTACTCCTTTCCTTCAGTATTCTTAACCGCTTGTTCAGTGTGGGGTTGCGCTGGTCTGGGTCCCGGTCCACACCCTGCACGAGACACCCGTTCATTGCAGGGTAACACACACGTTCACTCGCACAGACACCCGTTGAGGGCAAGACAGAGTGATAAATCCATCTGGAACACTTAACGTTGGACTGTGGGAGGAGACCAGAGCACCGTTGTGATCTTGTGGAGAACAAGCAAACTCCACACCCCCACCTCCATACTCTCCCTCCATCTATTTGTTCCTTTCTTTACTTCTAGTTCCCCTTCTCTTCCTCGCCAGGCTCGTCTGCCCAAATTTTCATTGCGTTCCGTAGCTTTCTTTCTGTTTCTCTTTACTTCTCTTTTATTTCCTGGGCAGCACGGTTCTATCTGTGAATTTGTGCTGCAGATGTGACCTCGCTGCTCCTATTTAAAAAAAAGGGGCTGTTATTATGGAGCACAAAAGTATTTTAATATCAGTAGCATTTTTTGGGGATAATTCTGTACTCTTATTTCAACACAGCAGAGGTTTGTCATCAATAAGTCAGAACTCCACTTTAAGTAATTTCACACATCCAGGTGTTTATCGTTTTTGTTATTAGTTTGGTAAAAAAAAAATTTTATTTATTTTGTTTTATTTTATTGTTTTGTTTTATTCTATTTTATTTTATTGGGCCACTACTGGTGGTTCATGGGGAGTTCAGATGTATTAAGGGGTTGATACTGGTTCGTAAATTGACAGTGAACATTTCACTTTGCACCTTTTTGGGGTGATGATTTATTGAAATTTATTGAAAATGGATTAGAAATTGTGTGGAATTAAGGCAATCTTGTATTTAATGCAAATGGTGCTATTTTTTGTAAAAAGTTGAGCACTGAAAAAAATAGGAATATGGTGCATGCAGCAGATTGTTGTAGAGATGCACACTGAAAATGTCTTAAAAAGTCTTTAAAATGTTTAATAAATTAGGGATTTTCTGTGTCATTCTGAATGTTTGTGCTGCATTGTGTTTGCCAACAGATGGGGCCCTTCTTTCCCAGCTCTCAGATGCAAAATTCAGCGAAAATTTTGTCAACACCTGTAAGTGTTCAGTTTTACTTCTTACTTCGCTTTGCTTGCCATATTAAATATTTTGGAAAACATTAGTTGTCATTTTTATTCATGTTTTTTGTCACAAACCAAAAGTATGACTTATTCTGTCAGCTGTAATATGCTTGCAAAATTATTTATTAGACTTTACAGTGAGAACACTGTAATTTGGGGAATGTAGTAATGCAGTATTTATTCTTCAACTCTCTCTGTATTGTTTTCCATCTCTTATTTGTCCTTCCAGTTCACCACCATATCTCTAAGGGCCCCACTGATCAAACTACAGGCTCCTCCCCTTCAACGAGCGTCTCCACTGCAGGCTCCTCCCCTTCAACAAGCCTCTCCACTGCAGGCTCCTCCCTCTCAGCCAGCTTTCCCACCATAGGCTCCTCCCTTTCAACCAGCTTCTCCACTGCAGGCTCCTCCCCTTCATCCAGCTTTTCAACTTCAGGCTCCTCCCCTTCAACCAGCATTTCCACTGCAGGTTCCTCCCTTTCAACCAGCTTCTCCACTGCGGGCTCCACCCTCTCAACCAGCTTTCCCACCATAGGCTCCTCCCCTTCAACCAGCTTCTCCACTGCAGGCTCCTCCCTTTCAGCCAGCTCTCTCTCCACAGGCTTCTCCTCTTCCACCAAATCTTCCACCATTGACCCCTCCCCCTCTTCCATCCCAGCTTCCCATCTGTCACCTACAACTACCTATCCTTCCTCCAGTGCAGAGCTGAGACTGCTTCTCCTGGGCCGCAAGGGGTCAGGGAAAAGGGTGGTGGGGAACTGCATCCTAGGAAAGGATGCATTTGTGCTACAGGATAGCAGCAAGAAAGGGGAGTGTGAGCGGCAATGGGCCCCCGTGACAGGGAAGCAGGTCAGACACAGTTTCTTTATTCAATAGAACTTTCTCTTAAATCATAAAGTTTTTATAAAGTGTTTTACAGTGACTGACAAAAACAATCCAGGGGGACTTTTATGTGAAGCACTGAATCAGCACAGTTTAAGTGAAAATGCCAGAACCCATGCTGGGTTTAATTGTACTTTTACTTTTCTCTCCTAATAAAGCCCCCAGAATGTGACCTCCATGTTTTACAGTCTCATGGTGATGATCTGACTGAAGCTTCTGATGTTTTTGTTAAATCGTATTGTGTACTGTATGGTTGGGAAGGTAGTGTAGTGGTGAGAGCCACTACATTGCACTCGTAGGAGTCAGATTCAAATCCCACCTCCTGTTGTAGAACTGCTGAACAAAGAACTTCTGTGTTCTTCTGTGCAATGCTCATTTTCTGACTCTCTCTCACCTCCAAGGTGGTTGTGGTGGATGTTCCAGACTGGGGGGACACTGACCAGCCCCTCGAGGAGGTGCGACAGCAGTTCTCCAATGGTCTGGCCCTCTTGGCCCCTGGGCCCCACACCTTCCTGATATGCGTCCCGGTGAACAAACCAGCCGATGTTGAGCTGCGGGCCCTTGCTGCCATGGAGGAGCATCTTGGCCGTGCTGCATTGAGGGCCTGTGGCGTGGTGGTCTTCACTCACAGCAACCTGCTGGGTGCCGGTGGAGCTGGCCTGGAGGAGTATGTAGCCACACGGAGGTCAGACCTCCTGCAGCTGGTCGAGAAGTGCGGCGACCGCTACCACGTGATGGAGAGGGATGGCTTAGGCGAGCTGCTTGAGAAAGTGGAGCAGACAGTGAAGGAGAATGGCGGGAGCTGCTTCAGTCTGGAGGCGGACAAGGAGCAGATAGCAAAGGACAGGAGAGGAGGAGATACAGTCTTCCAGGGCCTCTCATCTTCTCTGCAGTCAGTGCGCGAGGTGGATGAAGAGAACGAAACAGAGCAAGCGAAGGAGAAGAGGGGCATGACCCAGCTGGATGGTTCTTCCTCGCTCGCTTCCACCTCATCCTCTCCTTCTGCTCTTAGCTCCGTGAGTGAGAAGGTGATAGAATTGCTGAGGAGAATCCCAAAGTTGCTGGCTGGGGGTGCTCTGCTGGGAGGAGTGGTTGGGGTGTTCCTCGGGGGTCCACTAGGGGGTGCAGTCGGAGCAACCGTTGGCACTGTGGCCACAGAGGTGGGTAGACGGAAGTACAGCAACAAAATGAAAACACAGTAAACACCCAAAGCAGGGAATGAATGGATGGCATGAACAAATGTAAATAACACGGTACGTTAGTGCTTGGCTCGGCTCACTGACCACTGTGTAAATATCGAGATACCAAAAGGAAATGGTTATAAAAATGTCGGACAATTTAGCAGTTCTTTCAGCTTTATAAATTATGTCTGCCCTTCACCATTTAACAGAATTCTTAGAGGGTGGGACGTGAAACTGTCTGCAAATTATTTTTCATTGCAAACTAAGAAATCTTGCTTGTATGCAGTCTTATTGTATCAGGAGAACAAATGAACGTGATTTTCTTTTTTTTTTTTGCATAAAGTTTTCAATTGTCCTCTTTAACTAAAACCGTGTCAGTAGTCCTGTTGTGTTGGGACATCATGTAGTAAATTAAAACCCTAAAGTATTAATATGTACGTCGCAAATCATATGTTTGGCCTCCTATTCAGTAGTTTTTTTAATCATCCTAATCCATTCCTGAAAACCAGATTTAAATTGGTAACTGGGAATGGGAAAAATTATAATCCAAAACCCAAGTGGTTTCCCCAGATATCAGTAAAATGCTGTGGAGCACTTATAGCCAAAAAACCATCATCACTCTATGTCTCTTCTTGTACAGCAGTGATGTTTGGACACAAAGCCACAGCAGATCTCCCTCACTTGTTCAGTGGGTCATTCAACATTTCTCCACTCATGGTTCAGACATTATGCTGGCTTTTCAGGACATAGATGGTCTACTTCATTGTGTGATATGAGCACAGGTGCAGTTATACCTCCATTGCAGACCAGATGCAAAGACGTGCACACATTTATGACTGTTACTGGAAAATGTTGCAACACAAATTATTTCCACCTAAAAAACGATTTTTGCATTAAAAACTTTTATTTAAATACAAGGCTAGACTGATGGTTAGGATAAAAATGCTATATAGGGAGCTCCTTTCACCAAATATTTGCTATTAAAAAAACGAGAGACTTTCTGTCAGGAGGACATGAATAGGGAGAACATAGACCAGCAGAAAGGCCTATTTATAAACTGCAGTCAATTTCTGAGCAACATTGTTTTTCCTTACCACTGGATGGTACTGATGCTTGTATTAAATTATGTCAGGCCAGTACAGAATTACTTTATTTAGGACAAATTACACAGTATATACCGCAGCTGTGTTGTGTAGTATATACTATACTGTAGAGTATATTGAAGCTAATGGAACGCATGTTTTGTGATCCTAGGCACGACAGCAGAGGTAACCTGGGCCGGGGAGTCTGCGTAGATTAGCTGTGATGTTGGGCTGTTGCTAGGCCCCACAGCTGCTTTTTTTTTGGGCCTGTGAAAAAAGTTCCATGCCAGCCCCTGTGCTGAGATTCCCAAATGAGGAGAAGCTTGAATCATCCTAGGGCAGCTTTAGTCACTGATACAGGAAGTGATGGAACGCCTGGAGTAGGCACAGCCACAGCAAGGACGTGGGTGTAGCCAAGCGTGACTCAGCCCCAGGGGTTATCTTGGGCTCCCAGACCACCACCCTGGGAGCTCTGGGCCTCCTTATCAGCAGTAAGAAGAAGGTAGGCAACAGGGGACCGCTATGATGCTTCGGGGGGGGGAGTCATTTTACAGAAGCTTTTACAAAGGCTTACAAAACTCTTTCCCTGTCTGATCATCCACACACACACACACACACACACACACACACATCCCAAACATGCTGGATGTTACAGAATCCATCTGTGGGAGGGGCACACACATTGAGTCACCTGATGTTGTGAGCGAGATGGGATCTGGCTTGTGTGCTGGGGGCCACAAGTTACGCAAACATCCCTTCCTGTGGTGCAGGGCTCAGGAGATGCAGGGGAAGGTGGGGTGGGGTGCCCCTCGCCCCGTCTTCTGCGGCGGTTACCACCCGGGAGCCCCAGGAAGCCCATTGGCCGCCGATGAGACAGCACTAACTGTAACCATTTCCCGGCCACCTGACGGAGCGGCGCACACGCCAGGATGCTCGTAGGCCCAGTCATCCCCCCACCTCCACCCCATCACCAATATCCCAGCCCTGCCCTAACCGCCCCGACCATACACACCCTGCGCACTTGACCCTGTCGCTCAGCTGCACAGCTGCGCCCGACTCACCCCCCCATGTACATGAAAACCGCCACAAATCTTTCCATGGCTCCAGTTCTCATAGTACTGAGGTACATGGCCAGCGTCCGGCTACAGGATGCCTTTTTTTGGCAGCGATATTGTAATGTTGCCTTTTTCATTCCGCAATTGATGTTTTTAAGGCCTTATTTGTTTTCATTTTTTCTTTGTGTTTTAACTCGTTTCGATTAAATCAAATCGCCTCGGCCGTGTGGGAAAAGCCACAGATTTCTACTGGACCTTCTCTAAACATCACGGCAGGGCTGGGCCAAAAACGGACCACAAAAGCAGGTGTTACAAATTACAGCTTAAAAGCTTGGAATTCGCCCCTGAGTTTGTAAGTCCGGGTCAACTTCTGTCCCCTGCCAGAACTATTATTAATAAATATTAATATTAATCTAACATGAAGCCTGTGCATAATAGAATAGACAATAGTTGTTCATTTAATGATAGCAAAAAAGTAGACTAAATCCTGGATGGCAAATACAAAATTCCAAAAGATTTGCTTAAAAATGTACCACTTTTAAATATCCCACATGATTATGATGAATTAAGAATGCTTCTGGGAAGCAGCACTACAGGAGGTAGTGGTAATGGAGGTGTCACCGTGAAAACTTTTGGTTCGAAGTGGACAGATGGCTGAAAAAGGAAAACAGACATTTGTCACTGGTGTCGGATGTGCATGCCTACTGGTTGATTTGCATGTGCTAACAAACGTAGGGAAACGAACTGCGCAGATCACCTGGAATTTTCCTGGCCATTCCCGCGGAGCCATCTTGGAATGGTAGAGGAGGTGCAAGCTCTAGCTGAAAAGGCAGTCCTTTTTTTCTATGTGAATTGAGGATGTGGAATGGGGAACAGCGGACCGAGAAAATGGGCTGCCCAACTTCCGGTCGCTGCGGCGCAGGCCACCCTGGGAGATGCGAGCTGCAGAAGAGGAAGGTGAATGTTTCTCCTTCGTGCTTAAGGCGGACCACCAGCAGGGATGACAACCCACGTCACTCTCCTCTGTGACAGCCCCAACAGCCTCACCCACTAAAAAGACCCGTGTTACCTCCCTGTACTTTTGAACCGAGCCACCTAATGGGCGACGTCCAGCAATGACCGCCGCCTTCAGCCCTCAACCAACATCAACATTCTCATAGGAAGCATTATGTCATGGTTTAGAAAATGAGAATCGTTTCTGGATCCAGGTTCTTTCCAGCCAGCATCTCGCGAGATCTTCAAAAACCAGGCAGTGTTGTTTTCCAATCCGAACAATGACTGAGTGCCTCTTCCCCCCTGGTAGGACCCGCACCTCTGTCAGGGTACAGCTGGTCAGTGAGAACTAAGTGAGAACATATTAATTTTCCACCACACCCAACCAGACAACCCACCAACTTTCGGGGCATTACGGACAACGTGCTGACCTCAGTTGGACACCATTGTAAAAGCCCAACTAGGACAAAAAGCTAATATTAAACCATGGGTGCGGCCTTTCGGTTCACAATACTGAGCTCAAAAAATAACCACATAACCTTAAAAAAGAACAGGCGCAGTTATTAAGTCACACACATTATATTTACACACTTGTCATACAGCAGAAATTATCCACACACAGAGATGGACCGGTAAGGTCGGGGGGGGGGCGACACTGTCACCCCTCACAGTTGTTACTGCAGCAGCGGGGCGGGGGCGGGGGGGGGGGGTTATCGTTGGTCACCTGCAGCCACAGCCCTCAGTAGCTCTTTGTCCTGATCCAGGCTGCATCCCCGGCCCTCAATCTCCGAGTGTTTGGGCGCCAGGCTCTCCTCGCTGTCAGTGTCCCCGTAGCAGCTTGAGGTGGGAGAGGTGGCCTGGACACTCATAGATTCAGAGGAATCCCTATCAGGGAGATCAACGCCCAAGGGCGGGTGGGGGGCTACTGGGGGGCTCCCAGGGTGAGAGCAGGGGTAAGCGTCCCAAGAATTGTCCTTCCTTTGCCCCTGTTCCTCCATGGCTTGCTCCTGAGGTCCTGCGTCAACCCTTTGACCCGCCCTGTCGCCGGCCTGGTCGTGGAGAAGCTTCACCAGGAAGTTGATGTACTTCATAGCCAATCGCAGGATCTCGTTCTTGCTTAGTTTCTTGTCGGGCGGGTGCGTAGGGATGAGCTTGCGCAGCTCAGAGAAGGCGCCGTTCACGTTCTGCTGCCTCCAGCGCTCGCGGCTGTTGGTGAAGACCCGTCGGGCCAGCTTCTGAGGAGGGCCTGGGAACGTGGCGAGGAGCACGCACACACACACACGCACGCACGCACGCACGCACGCACGCACGCACGCACGCAAAAACACAAATGAGTTTCCTGAACCGGCGATCACAGGAAGGCTGCGGATTTACAGGCACATAACTCTCACTAACAGATGAACAGAACCATTCTGGGTTAAAGGGTGACAGCGGGCTCACCCTCCGTGAGATCGAGTTCAAAGTGCGAGGAAGGTCGTCTCTTCATGCGGTTGTTGGTGAAGAGGGCGTAGTTTCCTGATGGGCCCAGGTAGGAGCTGTGAAAGCGAGTGAGAGACATATAAGTGGCACGAAGACGCCCGCATCCAACCGTGCAGTCTCCTTTCTGCACGTCTTTCTGTGTTTGCAGTGAGCATCTCAACAGCTTCAAGTGAGACTAAGTGAGAAGCAGAACCGTTCAGGAAATTATCTGCAAGTTAGCGGGAGCTTTTCTTAGGCAAGATTATTCCTGCGGTACCGACTGAACATGCGTGCCGACCGCAGCTCACTGTCAATTATTGACAAGCCCAGCCGAGAGACTGGCCCACAAAATAAATGTCCGACCACCTCCAGCTCTGCAACGAGAAGCTGTGGAGAAGGGGAAGCGGCCACTGGGGCCCCAGGGTGGCAAGGAAAATGCACATAATGTGTACATAAGCATGCAGGGGGGAGAGACATCCGGGAGGAAGCTGGAGAACGGGGAAGAGAGGGGGCATTGCTCAATCCATCATGTGCTTCTGCAAGTCTAAAGTGGATCTGCCTCCACCTGCGTGCTGACCCTGCCCAGCCCTGTGGGCCTCTATTGATCCCGATCAAAGCTACCCCTACGTTTAGCCATTCACACACTTGAACAACTCGTGCGAGGATGAACATGGAAGCAACCATCTAATACATGGATATACAGCCTGGCAGAAGCTTAAGTGCACAGATTTGACCTGGGAGAAGCATGAAGGAAAAGCAACTGACAAGGTCCAGGGAAGACTTAGCCACTCATTTCACAACCAAAACTGCTCACCTAATGCCATGTAAGAAAGCCAGCATCCAACATGTGAACTCTAAAATTTCGCTCTTAGTTGTGTCCAACAGATTGGCTTTAATTTAAGGAGCGAAAAGTAAGTCAAACAGAGCAGAAGCATTTTTTATTTGAGGTTAACTTGGCCGCTCTGGGACGAACCATCTCCTGAACTTCCTGCATATGAGTGAAGACATTCCTCACCGTTTTATTTTGGAACTTATTTCACTCTTGCAAGTAACCAGAGAGCTAGGTTGTTGGGTGTAGAACTGTATCGGTGCAGCCTGGAGGTGAGAGTGGTGCCATGCAGGTTCCTGGCTGTGTGAAGAGATGGATGTGCTGCTGCCATCCTGCTAGCTGGTCAACCTGGGCAAAGCCTGAATGGGGCAAACTTGACAGAAGGGCGAAACCCAAAATGACCCGCAAGTGCCTTAAGTCTCTGGTAACTGCTGTAGGAGAGCCAGAAGGATGTGGGATCTCGTTTCCTGTCCAAACTCGTTCGCCGAACACCTTGCGAACAAAAAAAGTGTCCAGCAACGTGTATGCACGTTTTATTGGTTCTGAACGCTGGGGAGAAACGGAGCTTCTGAAAATGAAAGGTGGTGTTTGTCAAAGTGGGGCAGCTTCTTTAAAGCCCTTCAGTGCAGGACAGTAGGAGTGAGTCATTGTGGAAACATCATGGTTGAAGAGCAGAAGGACAGGAAGGGAAGGACTCTCACCTGCTGAAGAATGGGTGTCCAGGAAAATATGGCGGGGTCAACAGGGGACTGGAAGAGGCCACTGGGACCCCCGGGCCAGCGGCAGACAAGGAAGCGAATTGGGCCAGTCGGGAGTCTGCAGGACCATGAGGCCGAGTGGGGATGGGGTGCAGAGTGGTCAGCTGGGTGTTGCCCATGACGATGGGTGGAATGGGGGGCTTGCTGTGACCAAGACTGATCACCGGGATGTTGGGGGGAAGAGACGTGGAGGAGGGTGGGGCAAGGGGCGGGCTGGCAGGGGTGCCAGGGGTGCCAGGGATAGGGGTTGAGTCTACAGCATTTGTAGGACAGGATGGGGTGGTGGTGGGGGAGTCGGCTGTTTCCACGGCAACGGGCTCAGACGCCAGGCTTCCGTACGGGTCGGGGGCCTCTGCGGTCGGACTGCTCTGAGCCGTGTCTCCCTGACCCCCTGCCTCATCAGCCAGGGGGCTGCTAATGTCTGGAGACGCAGTCTGCGCAGGGCTCAGCCTGTCACTGCCCACTGGGGTTGGGGGGCTCGGCGAAACGGGGGGCTCCAGCTTTTCCATCATCTTCCTTGGCAAATCCCCCCACTGTCCCGATGACCCTGCCCTTCACCTCTCTGCACACCTCTCAGGTCTCTCACACCTGCTTCAGTTCCACCGAGGCTCAGGGCTCCTCAGCGCGTAATCTCACCAGCAGGTGCCGTCATGTGCAGATGTGGAGGTGTGTGTCTTCGTCATCGTCCATTGCTGTGCGTTTCGGAGCCCGGCCCAGCTTCTGCAACACGCTGCACATGGACGTCCGGTTACTGCGCCGCCCTGGTTCGCTCCCCTCTCCGAGTCTTTGATAGAGTTTTACGTCCCGAGGAAGTGAACGACGTCACAGTTTCGTACACGGGGGGTGGATGAAGTCAGCGTCTGCCATGGGGCCTGTGTCAGGGCCACCTTTGCTCTCTGGGTCCCTCAGCACTGCTGCGTCTCTCTGACCCTTCAACAAACTAACATGGTTTCCTATTATCTACGACGAGGCAATTTTGGACTCCTTGGCATCACACAAAATTCAAGCCATGCAACTTTGCAAGAACGATCGCCTGCAAGGAAACAAATAAAACAAGTTTAGATCTTTCGGCGCAGATGCATATGTTTGCAGAAGATTAAATTTGGGATCATGCTGATGTAGAGGAGCTGCAGGGGGCAACATAAAAAAAAAAACAAAGAACAAAAAAAAAAAATGGTTTAAGCGCAGCGTTGCAAAGTCGTCGCTGCCACGTTACTTCGGTCCCCGTGACCTTGGGGATTCATGTCAAGGTTTTGTAATCTGCATCTTCCCCTTTCCTTCTCCACAAAAAGTACAAAAAAGAAAACAGTTTCCCTTTTTTTGCCTTTCTCTCGTTCTCGCTGGTCTACACGGGTTCCCCGTGTAAATAAAGGCATTCACGGAGGGCACCAACGTGTGCCGTCGAGTCCAAATTTGCTCAATTTCGCTCTCAAAATCTGCCGGAGCACGGAAAAAAAACCAGCTTACGTTTCGTCGCGCAGCTGCACAGAACTAAATGAACTTTTGCTCATATTTTCCAGAGTTGTTCATAATAAAAAGTTGCAGTCGTGTTTTCGGCGTTTTAGTCGAAGAAAAGTTAGTTAAGAAAAAAATTCCATATTAATGACACTACAAATGCAATAATAAGTATTATTTCTTCAGAAGACCATACGGCTGAGGTCTCTGGCGTGTAGAAGTCAGAGGTCGTCACCCCCATTTCACATGACCTTCTTGTCTGGCCTAAAGGATCCCCCCCACAGACACCACTGCCACATCTTACACAGCGACTTATTTACGTATAAACTGTGTAAATGTGCCCTGCCTCAGTCCTGAGTCGACACAACTGAGCTGGAGGGTTCACAGGAACCTCAGCATGTAAAGTCCAGCCTGTGTACTCTGCCTTAAACCCCACAGGTCACCTACCTGAAGGTTGAAAAGGTAAAACAGTAAAACAACTAATAATAATAATAAGAATAAGAATAAGTATGCAAAGCAGCTACATCAGACACATACTCAGCACTTGTACAGTAAATACAGTACATATATAAACAAATATTCATTCTTTTTTGTTTTTGACATCAAAATAAGTTATTCATAAAATGATACATATATGATATAGATACATGCCGAATACAAACATTATTGTTATTATTATTATTAGCAGTAGTAACAGTGTTGCTATTGTTTATGATTTTATTAATGTTGCTAACAGTAAAAGAGTTTGGCTTCTGTTTAACTCTGTTTATGTTATTTTATGGATTTGATCCTCAAACCGCAGGCCACTGACCCGTTTTGTTTTGTTAAAGCTGATTTGTTTGCATCCAGGCTGCAGTCCCGGTTCTTCCTCATGGCGGGACGCAGCGGTTTGGCTGCTAACGGAAACGGCAGCACGAAAACTCAAACGTGGTTCGGCAACCCAAACGGAAAAAACGCGATTTGGACAAGCAGATCAAAGCTTTTACTCCGAGCAAACGGCCCACAAGAAGTCATGGCCGAACAGGAGAAGAAGTTCGGGGCTGCAAGGTGGACGTTGGTTAAAATAATTTGAAAAAAGATCCAACATTTGAAATTAATTTGTCTCCTGCATTTACAGAAGCAGAAGTCAGTGCGCGTGACACCAATAATGACTGCAATTTTCATGCCGCGGGGCTCCTGTTGAGAATATTAATATGAATATTATTATTAATATTATTAATATGATTCAAGATCCATTGTGCCGATACTCAAGAGCATTCTTATTAAGAAAAGGTGAAAAAATTAATTCTTTTTGATCAGTAAAAAAATGCAACCAGTATTTCTTTCAGTGCCTTACACAGCAGTGTCTTTCAACTAAAACGGACTTTTATTTAAAGTTATTAAATGTATTTTTGTAATGCAAGATATAATTATTATCGGAAAGCTATTCTATAATTTAAAAAAACAAACCTACTTTCTAAGGAAAGAATGCACTTAAATGTTGAAAAAAATTGTGCAACTCATCAGAATCAAACCGCACAGTGTAAAGTTAAAAAAAAAGGTGTTTAATATATATAACTAATATTTACCAACCTCAACTAGTTGCTAACTAGTTGCTAACAACCTGAACCATGGAAAATGTGCACCGTACAGTCCGATGTTGGGATAAAGGAGAATAAAGGAACACATTAATATTCATTAATGTGAACCAAACTGATGTCCCATATGGACCAGACAGTTGGATGCCTGCATGAAGGTTCAGAACTGCTGCTGCTCACTTCTGACTGCTGGACTAAATACTTACAGAAGTCAGATGCAGGCGTGGGGTGTGTTGGTGTGTCGGGATGTCGCTCCCCACTGTCTCACTCCCTCCAGTCCACCAGACACGTCCGCCTGCGTTCCCTTCTCCTCTCGAGCCCCCCGTCCTGCCACAAGTTCGGACCCTGACCACGAGATCGGCGTACGCGCCACGCTGTCCCAGCATGCACCGGGGCCTCCTTGCAGACGGGGAATTCTCGTCACTTCTCAGACCACGCTGGTGCGTACTTCGGGCTTCTTTGCAAATGATGAGAATCGCTGAAGAGAAAGGAAAAAAAAGATGAAGACACAGAAGAGAGGAACCTCGTAAAGTAGGTGGCCCCCTGTGGGTGAGGGCTGGCCTGGTCGGCTGTGGCGTAGCTTACAAGTGAGAAGATGACGATGCTTTGCTCACCCACCAGGCACCGGCCCTCACATGCCGAGCTCCCTCCACCTCTCCCTCTTCTCCACTCTTGCATGGCAGACATGGTGCTCCACTTGGCGGCTGTGAGAGAGAGAGAGAGAGAGAGAGAGAGAGAGAGAGAGAGAGACGGAGAGACGGAGAACTGTGTTGCAAAGAGAGATTTCCGCTCCCTGCTGGACAAGAGGATGCTCTTTTACAATGTGGCCGGTGCTGATAAGGCCCACAAAAGTAGCCTGTGCCTCTCAGATAAGGAAATGGAGTCCCCCCCCAAGCCCCTTACCGTCGACCTTCCAACACACACTCTCTCTTAATAACACCCCCCCATTTCGCTTTCCACCTTTCTGGTCAGTCCGAGACTATAAAGGGCCTTGGATCACTCCCAAAAGGAAACAACGCTTATTTCACAATGGAATAACTTCAGTCGCACACACGCAGTGAGACACACGCACGCTCTCTCTCTCTTTCTCACACATAAACACACACACGTAAAGTAGGTACCACGATGCGCCGGTACAACTGGGTGCCAACCCCAGAGAGAAAGCCGACCAGCCAGAAATTTGTGGAATCGTGGCCTCATCCAGCACGATCCATTATTAATCCTTCTGTCATCTGAATGATCCCCCCTCCCAGACACACACACACACACACACACACACACACACACACACACACATCCCCCTGCTTCATACACACAAGAAAAAGATTAAATAATATTAATGTTTCAAGCACTGTAATTCCTATTTCACTTGCAGCCCAGGGTAAAACACAGGGTAAACCCAGGGTAATTTTTGCAAAACAATTGCGCTTTATTGCCTTCAGATGGGGTTTCGGTTACAGAAATGTTATTTAGTAAAACTTGATTCAGTAGCATAAATAACATTTTTAGTTCAAATTTCAAGCACATGCTTAGAAATACAATCCGCCAATACCGCACAATGACACAACAGTGTGATGTTTGCATCTGGACCAAAAACAAACCTGAAAGAAAACACAGGTGCACAACAGGTAGACGTGAAGAACGCAACCAATGCAACCTGTGTAGATATTATGGTAAAAAAAAAAAAAAAAAGCATTTTAAGGAATGGTTAATCTCAGCTATCGAATAGACTCGCCTGATCCATTGAAAATCTCCACAGAGCCAAGAACCGCTTTGTGCCGTGACCTTTCGAGGAGCCGGATCCACCTTCAGGGTTTGAAGGAATGCCAACAGAACAAAATGTCGAACCCTAGACTGGGTTTAATGTTGTTTTCATAACATTGGCAGCTTCTTAAGGGACGCAATAGAACCTGTTTACATTCCCAGACGGGGCATGTGTTCGGGTTACGCCGTGGGCCGAGCCCTTTGTTCACCGTTTGTGCAACTTATTTCACCACGAGAGGGAGGCTGAACGACCAAACTCTTGATCGAATGCGGACAGCAGGCTGCAACACGGTTGAAGCTGTTGCCTTCCACTTGCTTACCAATACCTGCCTTCAAACACACCACACCTGCCCTGGCACCTTGCACCAGATTTCCAACTCGACCAATTTGGTAAAAACTTCCCAGCCGAGCAAACGGCTAAATCTTTTGGATGTGTCAACTAGGAAAAGGTGGCAGCTACACACCAGTTAAAAGTAACCCAAAAACAGGCCAGAAATCTGCGTAATGTAGGTGTCAGTGATCAATGTCAATTATTGGGGGGGGGTCCTGTCACGGGACCCCCACGCTGACCTAAGAACGCAGTATTAGCTGCAGATTTGACCACAGAGTCTGCGAGGGATGCACGCCGGCCTGGTCTGCGGCTGCCGCTTTCCAAAAAGCAGTCTGTTTGATTAACTTTCCTCCCGAAGAGCTTCCTTAAGGCCCTGTTTCCTTCCTCCATGCCTGTCTGCCTGCTCTGTTCATTGCTCTCTCTCTCTCTCTCTCTCTCTCTCTCTCTCTCTCTCTCTCTCTCTCTCTCAGCGACTCAGAAGGGTTTCATCATTGTCGCAAACACGGTCGGAATCGTTCTCAAATGATGAGAGACAGCCAACCATTACAACCTGGAGCATCCAGCTGCACCCATTATTAAGCATACTGAGTCAAAGTTCCTTTTAAAAGGTTTTTTTTTATGAATATGTGAGGTGATTTATATTAATTCATATCAACAAGCAAGTATAAACCAAGTTGCAGGCTTAAAATAACACCAGGTCTCATGACATCTAGCCATGCGACACATTCATACTGACCATTTTTGTCAAAAAGCAGAATAAGGGTGTAAAAAATTTCAGTTTCCAGCGAACGTCTTTCTGCCCCAGGTAAGGCAGCCAAGTGGCTGGAAGGATTTTATGCAAACTAGAACGCACCCCTGAGGTTTGCCATCCGACTTGCAAATTGAAACTTTTACACCTTGGGGACATCTGTTTGATGGACTTGCTAGAAAGATTTTCTGCAGAAATAAAGCGAGCGGCAAAACGGTGCAAGTCGGATTTCAGCTTATTTACTCCCCCGACTGGAGGCCAGTAAAGCTAAGGCCGAACGAGTTTTTAACCGTTTAAAGTTATAACGGCGGTAATGTCAGCTAAATGAGATCACCCAAGACTTCAGCCACTTCATACATGACTTACAGTGGGACTTTGAATGTATTTTTATCCCCGGTCCCCTGGGGGAGAGTTACAGTCACCGAATTGTTCAAGTTAGCAGCAGAAATTCAGTTTCTCGAGCGCATTATCATCCTCTGGATTCCATATTTCTGTACTTTCTGTTGTATTTAGCCCGACGCCGCTGCCTTCCACAATTAGACTCGGAAAAATTAACTTTGGTACCAGTCGGCACCTGGCCTCTACTTAGTGTTGCCACGGCAACCATCCACACATATCGCTGTAGATTATATATGGCGCGCGGGGGGGTGCGGGCAGTGATGCTGGTGCTGAGCAGCTGCCGTTCCATGCGGATGCGCTTCATTTCTTCTAATAGATGATCTGCTAACTTCATTTGCATGCATTCCTCTAAGCTGTGTGCTAAATGTTTAGCCGTCCCCACTGGGACAGAATCGCTCTTGTACTTGTGCTCTTACACACCGCATGTAATGCATGCATAATTTGGCAACGGTCGTGCCGGAATATTCCTTCCAACCGCAGGATGACACCAATTAAAATGAATTGAAATGAATGAGTTGAAAATGGCCTTGTGACCTGTTTCAGACTGAAGCGCAGCAGAAGTTGCTTCCTCAGTTCAAGCCTCATGTCGTTCCTCCTGTGCACGGCGCCACACACCCGAACATCCCAAACCACCAGAATGCTCTGCTTTCAAAGTTCTCGATCATCACCTTTTCGGAACATGGGTTTCGCATTTTGGCTTCTTGACTTTTTTAAAAATAAATAATGTCATAATGAAATCTGTTATGCTTCTTTTCTGAGGTTAGATTTGCTATCGAAGTTGCTGAGCCAGACAATTATTTACGCCCTGATGTAAAGTCATTTAAAGTGAAAGAGGGGTGTAGCTTCTTTTCCGTGTCACTGTACTGCCGCTCTGACTGAGCAATGAAGCTTCTGCAGTTGAATTATAGGGGTTACTGTCAAGAGGAAATAATAGAGAGAGAGAGAGAGAGAAAGAGAGAGAGAGAGAGAGAGAGAGAGAGCTACAGTGCTTCTCTCCTGTACAGTCCCCCTGTCCATCTGTTTGGCAGCCTGAGCTCAAAGACCTTGCAGCCCCACACCAGCATCCTGATGTCTCTGTCCCACCCATCACACCACCACCTTCAGCTCCAACACCATAAGACAAAGTAAAAGACAAAGAGATTAACTGACAATTCAACCACTGAACGCTGACTCCCGTGTAAATGGAGGAAGCAGTGTCGCAGTCTAGCGTGAAGTTCCTGTCCCAAACAGGACACTTCGGTTAAAGAATCCACTCTTGGTTTAACTGCGACATCGCATGCAGGCACGAGGGTAGCTGTCCTTGCGCAGGGCTCTGTTTTGGGAGCGGAGGGAGAAGAGTGACAGGAAATGTCATGGAACATCAGGCTCTGAGCAAGCGGAAAATATGACCTCTGTTTACCTTTTCGTTTTGATATGTCCATTTCTGTGTCTTTCTCGCATGGCGTCCCCTAGTCATCTGCCCTGTTATGCTGCATTTATGGAAACGTAGGATGATTTATTGGGAGGATGGGGTAGGTCAGTATGTTTGAGAAAGCAATTTATCTTAAACTGCACCCTGCCTTACACACTATGCTTCCTGGGATGGACTTCACACAGCTGCAACCCTGAACTGGAAATATGGTTGCTGAAAATGGATGGATGGATGGACTGATGGCTGGAACGATAGATAGATAGATAGATAGATAGATAGATAGATAGATAGATAGATAGATAGATAGATAGATCATTAAACAGCATTACCAACAGCAGCATTGCAAGCAGAAACTCAGAATCCAACACTACTAGACACTTTCTGATATGGGAGGTGGTGGAAGACCAGAGGGTATCACTACAGGGTGGACATCACTGGCCTGCAGGAGCAGGCTGTCAGTGTCCTGTCCAACCCCTGTTTTCCATACTCACATACATACACACACGCACGCACGCACACAGCCCTGACAGCAGCTCCATGGACACCCTTCCTCCATGCCCTGTAAACACTATTGTGTTGGGGTGATAGAGATCAGCGGCGCCTAATTCCTTTAGCCAATATCAGCCCTCTATTTTGTGGAGAAAGTGACAAACAATCCGAAGCTGATGTGGATCGTTGCTGTCTCTGCCGTGTCGCCCCCACCCTCCGTTTGCCCCCGAAGTTGTTTATTTATTCTTGCCCCATGGTGCCAGGAACTGAATATTTTGATCATTGTAGATGAACTTCAAACGCACAGCAAGGAATATAAAATTATACAGAGATAAAGCAATAGAGCGGGAGGGTTGAAATGAGAAAGGAAAACAAAGTCAGAAATGTGTGGATGTGGATATATGGATGCAAATCCTGTTGTGGGTTTAAATCTTACAACTTCCAGCCATGCTGCGCAGTCAAATTGACCATTTTTGACAAAGAGCAGAATAAGGGTATAAAAGATTTCGGTTTCCAACGAACGTCTTTCTGCCACAGGTAAGGTAGTAAAACAGCTGGAACGATTCATGCAAACTAGAGAGCACCCCTGAGGTTTGCTGCCCGACTTACTCATTAAAACTTTTCATGTTGGTGACATCTGCTTGACAGATTTATTAGCAAGATGCTCGGCTAAAATAAAGCAAGTGACAAAATGGTGAAACAGATTTTGGTTTATTTAGGTTTTCTTCGCTGTAGGCTAGAAAAGCTAAATTCTACTGATTCGACTGACAAAAGGAGTCCAGTCACAGTCATGTTATTTAATTTTTGTTATATTTAATTTAAAAAAGCACGTGTGTCCCTCGCCAACTCTGTGGCCAAATCTGCAAGTTAATGTGTGGTTTTGATTTTACTGACATTCCTATTCACCTGCAAGAGAATTACAGAAATGAGAACTGTATTAATTTTCACTGTTGCCTTTACTTCCTACCAAGATGAGTGAAACATTTTGTTTTGGTTAATTGTTCCTCTGTAGAAATTCCTTTTATAGCGTCCATTAGCATCCTCCAGATTCCACCCTACAGATGGTCCCTGAGTTATGATGGTCCGACCTACGATTTTTCAGCTTTACGATACTGCGATAGCATTCAGTAGCAACAGTACATTGAATTTTGAATTTTGATTTTTTTTCCCAGCCAAGTGATATGTAGTATGATACTCAGCCGTGATGCTGGGCAGCAGCACCAGTCCATATCTCCCAGCTTGCCACAAACTCTAGTGTTTACAACCAACACTCTCAAGTGTTCTGTGTTGCCAGCATTTTTTGGATACCCCCCACATCTACATTGGTTTTTGTGCATCCATCATGTCTACGAAACGCCCATCTGTGTCCCTTGCAGCTGGTGAGAAGAAGAGGAAGGCAATTACTCTTGAGGAGAAACTCAGGATAATTCCCCAGCATGAATGCAGCAAGCCTGCAATGGCCATAATGATTTTTAAGGTAGGCTAGACTGGGCTATGATGTTTGCTAGGTGTTATGGCGTGGGTGGGTGGAAGCAATCGCGAGACACCACGGTAATAAGTTTAAGTTCCGCTAAACTCTTTACTGAGTGTTGTTTCCAGCAAAGAGTGATGCCGTTAGCCAGGAGCTAGCGCTAAACATTAGCGACTGGGGATAACAAAAACGGAAGATGCCACAATTCAAAATAACCAAAATACAAGGTTTTAGCAAGACAGTGGTTGCAGGAGAGTTCAGAAGGCACACCAGGAACCGAGCACTGACAGGAAGTCTGCGTAGGAACTAAATCTCGTTTAGGAACTAAATCTTGTTTCTACGCCAACAGATGAGGGCGGACAGACCGCCTATGTTCCGTTGCTGAAGCAGCCACAGGCATGACAGTAGGTTAGGTGCATTAAATCCATTTTTGACTTGCAATGGGTTTATTGGAACATATCTGTACATACTATTGTAGTTCATGGCAATTTATAACAGTCCTTGCTAATTACCCAGGGTGCACTAGGTTATGCAACTTGGCTCATGTGCTAATTTCCTACCATTATACTGTGATACTCGGTATATCATTTATTCATTGCAGAAATTTTCAATATTTAATAGTTTAATGGTAGTGATCAATAAGGAGAGTACTGGCACATTTTTATCAACCTGAAATCTTGCAAGGCACCCAGGTCTCAACCCCACCTCTTGCTGTAGGGCCCCTGAGCCATACACTCACCTTGAACTGCTCCAGTAAAAATCACACAGGTGGCATAACAGGCTAAACATTTGTGAGAAGCTCAATATGCAAATCTGATACTGAAAGAAAAATGTTAGCTAAATGAATAAATAATTTAAAATGTTTCCTAAATAATTTCCATAGGGTGCACACACCCAGGGCTCTGCAGTCAGTTTGAACCACAGTACAAAAACTCCAGGAACAGAGATAGCAGCAGCATTTTTTATCACTATTAGCATTAATGTGACTAAAAGATAGCACACGGCTGCCTATACTGGCATATTTTAGTGTTTAAGAAAGTAGATAGATAGATAGATAGATAGATAGATAGATAGATAGATAGATAGATAGATAGATAGATAGGTTCTTGTGTGACATTATAGAGGCAGGTTAGTGAGAAGGGCTCACAGAAGAACTTCTTACTGCACCTAAACTGAATAACCAGATGGCTAAAGGAGCTCATGGTGATCACTTCATTTAGGGGGTGTGAGCCATTGTCCATGATGGACTGCAGCTTCCTCCTTATCCTGGCCTCTGCCACAGCCTCCTCAAAATCAGGGCTCAGATCCATGAGAGACCTCACCGTCTGGACAAGTTTACTGAACATGCACCTCTCACCAGAAATGATGTCACCCCAGCACTCCATGGCTTGAACGATCGCACTGGAAACTACGGTCTGGTACAACATGTGGAGGATGTTGCTCCATGTGGTAAAAAACCCCAGGGGTTCTAAAGAAGCCCAACCTGCTCTGCCCTTCCTTATACAGTAACAGTGCATCCGTTCTGTTAAGCCAGTCCAGTTTCTTGTCAATTTGGACCTGCAAGTACTTCCGGGATAGTCCACTTCCATATCTGCACATTAACATGAAGGACATTTAGCAGTTGGCAACAGGCATTGTGAGCTGAAGGCTTCCTTTGATTTTCTCCAAATGTAAACCAATATTGATGCAGGACATAAGATAGAATAAAACTTTGTGAATTAGAGTGAAAAATTACCAGATGTTTTCATTTCTCAGGGGTCCAGATTTTTCTTTCCTTACATTTGGTTATGCATCTTCGTACACTGGCTTTTGGTATCGGTTTTGTCCAAATGGAAATCCTTCCATAAACTCCAATTTTGTGACGCTCACAATATATCATTTTTGTTGAGACTGGGCCACGGGGTGCTGATTCAGGTTTGTGTTAAGTTTTGAGGCTATACCTTTGAAGCATTCCGCAGCTACGCTGTGCGGTGTCCATCTATCCCTGTAGGAGAGCTTTTACTTGTGCCACACTTATGCAGGCTGTCCAGGTTTAGAATATGCTGTCTTTTTTCCACACTGTTCTTCTTGACATTTTTATAAACTTAGTTTTTGCGAACCATGCACCTGCAACTTGGCCTCTTTGGAATTCTGCTTGTTGCCTTTTATTGCTTTGAAAACTCACATGTCAAAGTGCTGTCAGCCTAATACTTCAGACGTTAAACTCCTTTTTAATAGTTTACTGATGTCATTTCGTCCTCCCCCATAGGCTGGTTATTTAACACGATAGTATTATGCAGACATGGGAACGTAACCCAGTGTCCAGCCAGCAGCTCAGCACAATGACAGCGCAGAAGCAATCAAGATTTAACAGATCGGTCGCACATCATCAGCCCACCAATGTGGCTATCAAAAAACTGTCTGTTGCACAGAACCCTGTTCCCAGGATGCACCTGGAAGGGACTGAGCGGACGCAGGGGGACAGCTGTTTCCTGCCTGCTCTTCCTGCTTGGTACTGCTGGGGGCAGGCAGCGGAGGGTGGTGGTGGTGGGGTTGCGTAGAGGACGTTCGTTGGGGCCGTCGGCCCATTCCAAACAGGAAGCGTCTGCCATGGTCACAGGTGTGAGCTTATAAACCCTCGTAATTCAAAGCTCTTTTACAAAAAACACAATATGGGCGCTGCTAGATTTCCCATTCACAGGCCAGACTGGAGGCGGGCAGGACTTTGGGGACGGATGGGGGGGCGGGTTGTGCAGTAATCTCTTCCCTCAGTTCACTTTTCTCCACAGACATAAAGGTCGTAGCTGTTGGGGAATGTGGGTAATGAAGTCTCACCTTTGGACCGTCTTGGCGTTGAGTCCAACAGGACGTCTGAGTTCACAGCAACTGGCACAGGCAGGCCTGTCTTGAAGAAGTCTGAGATGTCTGCTGCTGGGCCAGGGATCCACCACTGATCTGGTCTCCCAACTGCAGCCTCACGTCCTGCCCTCTCTTGGAGATGTCTGCTGTATTTTCTGCACATCAGCTCCACCGTGAAGTGTGGCGCACACTTTGTTTTCCAGCATTTTGCTCAGTGACAGCCCTCTTTGGCAGCACAATTGTACTTCCCTTTGAGTTGCTGGAGGACAATGTCTAGAGGATTTGTTTTCCATGGACTTGTAATGACTCTACAAAGACAAAAACACTGCAGTTACTTCCCCTCCACTGAAATTCCAAGCCATCATCGTGGTCCTGATCCAAATTCCACTCATTTAACTCCATGAGAACGACTACAGGAATTCCAAATCTTTTAAAATAAAAAACAGACCCCTCACCTTCCTCCTCCCTCCCACGTGCGGTGGTCTCTGATGTCCCCTCCCTGGACCGATTTGCTGCAGACCCCGGATACTGTGACTATGGCAACAATGGTCAGCATCCAGTTGCCATAGGAACACCTTAGGCCATCTCATAACATAAACATTTACTGCAACTGTAATAAATACAAGCCAATAAAAAGCCAATAAAGGCACTAAAAATACTTAAATATAAAACTTTAAAATAACTACAAATTAAATGTTTTATCTACAGCAACATATGCAAGAAAAATCTACATATAAGTCGTGATTCATCAGTTAATATGCTCATATATCAGATTAAGCCATTTAATTCAAGACTGCAATATTCAAAACCAAACTTTTAAACTTGAGCGCTGAGCCATCCTGGAAGTAAAAACCTTTTTTGTGCTTCAAAACTACTGCAGGGTGACATTTTTCCAGTAGATGGAGGCAGAAACTAAAGCATAACTGCAATTTCCCCCTGCTGGTGCCAGTGAGTTATAAAACAGCTGCATTTGTGAATTTGTTCAAATTCAGCTGAGGATTTTGCTAAAATGCAACACTTTCAACACCAAAATGATTTTTGGAGTCCAAGGCTGTTTAGTATTAACATGAAAATGTAGCTATATTATTATTATTATTATTATTATTATTATTATTATTATTATTATTATTATTATTATTATTGTTGTTGTTGTTGTTGTTGTTGTTGTTGTTGTTGTATAGCTAGATATTATTTGATCAATATATTGTGATTTTATCCTATTAAATGTAATATAGTATATAATATTATGATTTATACTATTTAAATAAAGAATTGAGCATGTGTTGTTTAAGCTCGCATGTTGCACAAAGTCTCCAGAGCAAACTTACAATGCGTACAAACCCAAAATGAGTGTCTACAAGGCCAAATGACTATGTCTCAACCACACAAACACTCCTCAGCATTGTTAGGGTGCAGCTGCAAATGAGTTCGTCTGCCGGGACGTTTTGAGGGCGGTCGCACATTGCAAACAGACACGGTCAACACAGAAGTCACCCTTTCAGACAAGCTGTTCATATGCCTATAAATTTGGGAATGTATTAGTGCTTATTAGTATTATTTTTTATCTTTATGCAGCTGACACCTTTGTCTGAGGTGAGTTGCACTTTCAGGTGGGCTTTGTCATAATTTTCTCAGCTGTGCATGAGGGTTTTCTTATTCAGCTTGGGGTGAAAGAACACATCAAGGGCTTTGGAGTAGGAATCTGGGCTCCTCCAGCAGTTCTAACTTTACTGACCCGCTTCACTGCCTGTTCTGGCTTTGCCTTCATCATCGCATGTGCGTGTGTGTTTCCGTCCCGCCGCAGGGGGACGCTCTTCAGCCCGCTAGGCCTGCACTGTGCCGACTTGGGCACGGCTGCAGGGAACGGCGAGGCGTTTCCGAATGTGGGTGGTCTGTCCCGGGAGGGAGGGAGGGGGGGGCGAGGGGGATTAGTAACTGTGCTCGGGTTCCCCAGAAAGAAAGAGGGGGTGGGAAATGGAGGGAGGCGGGAGGGTGTACAGGGAGAAAGAGTGAGAGCATGATAGCGGGACACACATCTGCCTTCCAGATGTTCTCTGTTCAGTTGTTTGAAACTGAAAAAAATGAATGAATAAAGTCAAGGAAAATGGTGCTTAACAGTTCAGCAATTCTCATTGTTAGAGATTAGAAATAATACCCAGCTGGGTAGCAGAATGCCTCCACTTGCCCTTGCAGGGGCTTCTTGTTGTGAAATGATGCAGCGCCGGTGTGTCTTCACCCCCGGACACTTCGGCGTCCCTCTCTTTGTCTTTGTCTCCCCCTGGTGCTCCTGAGAATTTGGGACAATATATTAAAAGTCAACACCTGTCCAAATATTTCCCTGCGTGAGCAGGCTCACATGTGGGCTCCGACGGGGAGGGGCAGCAAGGCGACAGGGGAAAGCTGCAGAAAGATGGGGAAGCGGAGGGAAGGACTATAAAGTGGTGTGAGGGCCAGGCACCAATTCCACATCAAGCCTCCAGGTCCCTGAGATTATCGGCGGAAGCGAGCACCAGGAGGACTTTGGCGGGGACACGCGCGACACAGAGGGACATGCGAGGAAGCATGCGTGTCGGATGGCGATGTGATCCGCCGACTACTCAGGGCTAACTTATCGTAGGGACAATGAGACCGCTTGGAACTCTGCGGCGAGGTCCCCGCACGTGCAAGTGGGGAGCTGTTTTATGAGCTGCGGACATCCCAGCCTTCAGTTCTCTCATCACCCTTTACAGGCTGGAAAAGAGAGAGCCGCTCCAAAGAAAATAAACAGAATGACACACACTTTCCTCCAGTACATGAAAGGCCAGGCCTCACCTCCTCTTATCCTCTCTTTTGACTTACCAGACTTTCAGATTGATTCGGAATAAATTTCATTAAGCTCTGCGATATTCTTCCCCTCATACTGAACCCATCGTGCAACAAATGTCCTCAGCCCTCTACATTTATCATTTTTTTAAGTTAACACAAAAACTACTAATTCATCCCATTTTTCTCCGTGCCTTGAGAAGCTTTTAATCACTTCGGTTGCACATTATCTGCACATTTATTATTTTTTGCAATGTGTACTAACAGTTTTTATTATTGCTTTCGCTGATGTTGCATTTATGTTTGGTCCTTGACTTGCAGACACAGACGAGGATCTGCAAACGGATTTGTTTGCAGCTCCAAAGTTAGTTTGACCACTAAGCTGCAGCCAATGAAGGCTGAGTAACATAGATGTCCCTTCCCTAATTAATAAGGTGAGTTTCTAGAAACCCGTAGAAAAAGCATTTAAAAAAACAGAAAATGCTCTGTAACCCTTCCCTCTGTCAATTATTAATAACCTCTTGCCTAATGTTGTTGTAATCTGCTGTATCCTGGGAACAGGGTATGTGAGAGAGGGTACCCTATGGACGTGACAACACTACAGCACAGTCTAAAACTTTTAATGCATTATTTTTAACATTTAAAATCAAAGTATGTTTAAAGCTACAGTAATTTAAAACTGCTGAAAATAAAAACCACCTCATCCCCGTAGCGCCTTTGATTCAATACCGTTCGACTCTTGCACATAAGTGCAGTGATCGTCAGCTTCAGGAGACTTTCAACTTTCCTTATTATAATCAGGAACAACTTCATAAAACAGATTATCAGTTGTTTTTATGGGTAATGCTATGTAAAGATAGTAATAGCATATAAAACGCATTTATAGGTCTTTTCATTTTGACATTTGTATTAAATTTTACCTGCATTAAAATTGAGATTAAAAAATCCTTAAAATAAAAGTAAATTTTCTCCAGAAAGCCATACCAAATGCTAAATGACTGACTCATCCCACAAACATGTACAACTTTCCTCATCTCTCTATTGATCACTGACGCTGATAAATGCCAGACACAAGTTGTAAAACTAGAAGCCAAGTTGAACGAACATCCATTGTATTTTGTGCCTCTCTGAGTGCGTTTTGCTGCCAACTAATGGTGGAACCTGGAAGTGGCAGTCATTTTCATTCTGCAACAGAAAAAATGTTGTAGCAAATGCAGGGAAGCAAACAACCAAGGCAACGTTCATATCTTCATAAGTTTGTAATAAATGTTCCAAGCATGACGTACCAGTGCATTTATTCTCCAACACTAGCTGACAGCTGCCTGTGATCAAATTTAACAGTGAGGGAGGTTCACATAGTGCAATGCCAGTGTGGTCAGGATATTTTTGCCACAAATGCTTGTAGCAATTCTGCTGGTTTTTCCAGTCAATATTCAAGAAATGACAGGGATGCCCATGATAGGGAAACATTCCGCTCAACGGTTACGGTTCTTCACTGCATAGTTCCAGTGTTTTTTCAGCAACAGCCAAGTGAGCTGTTAGGGGTTATAACATGTTTAGTTAGGTAAAACGATTGAGTCTGTATTGGCAATGGAAAAAAACAATTATTGCACTTTCCAATGCTGCCTGGGTAGTGCAGTGTTCAAGGCTGTACTCTAATAATCTGAAGTTTCTTGGTTCTAATCCCTGTTCCTGCTGTCGTACCATTGATAAAGGCTAAACCAACACAGTACGTTTACCCTGCTGTATGAAGTAAATAATAATAATAATAATAATAATAATAATAATAATAACTGCATGAACTTTATTCAGGATATCATTAGGTTAGGATGCCATTCAAAGACCCATTAGTCAGTCAGTCTCATTAGAGCTTTGTTTCTGGTGGAACACGACCAAGCATGTTTCATTACAGAGCCATTACTGCCTTTTTTCCAGCGAATGTCAGAACAATTTCAAGGCTCATTTGAATTGAAACGCTTTTAAAAAAAGCCACGTGAACAACTCATATTTTTTAAAAGAGCATTTCTTATTGTGAAATTGCGCTACAGAAATTTCCATGAGCTGCGTAACAATTCATTCCACTGTAGGTTTGCATAAATCCGTTGTCTGGATTGTTATTTTTTTTTTGTCTTTTTTTTTTTTTTTTGAACGTCTCATCTTAAAGATCATTTAGATTGATAAGAGCAGGCGGTGGCACATCTAACCCAGATTCTGAAGTGCCAAAGGAGCAGAAAAAAGTAAGAAAGAAAGAAAGAGCAAACCTCACCCGAGTGAGTGTGCACCGTGGCCCCCTCCACGGACGGCTTCCTCTAGGCCCCGTGGTTTGCTCATCTTTTTCCCATTAGCACCGCTGTGATGTTCCACCCTGTGGCGTGAGCGCGTGTGGCAGCACAGAGGGTTAAACCCTGTTCTACATCACATACAGGCTGCCTTCAGGCTCTCAAGGCCATAAAGTCCGGGATGAAAGGACTGGGCAAATTAATAAATCACAGTCCAGGAAAATGTTGTACCTTGTAACATACTATTACATTATATTTGCTCTCGCGTAAGATTACTCCAATTTCTGTTTATATGCTGCTGGCAACAGAGAAAGTGTATGAAAATGCATAACTTGTTTATTGCTTTTTGGGCTGAAGTCATGCCACACGTGAGTGGAACGTGGTTAATTTTCGCGCCATTATCTGCTGCTCTGGGGCTAAACAAAGGGCAGATAATGGGGGGGGTGGCGGTGGTAATTGAATTCAGCTTGCATCATTAACAAAATAAACAGATAAAGGTTACTGTAACCCTGCCGAGTCCACCCGTTCACCACACAGAGATAGCAAGGGGGGGGCTTCCTCCCGTACGACCGAGCAGGGTGTCCCATACCTGGACCAAGAAAGAGAACAAAGTTATTATTGTTGGTCCTGTTGTTAGCAACTTTACTTGTTCTGGCAGGGAGCTTGAAATGATTTTGGATCCCGATCCATGAAAACGCTGTAAAAACACTTTATTAGAACTCAGACTGGGAAGAGGTAAGGAGACGCTTCACTGTAGAGCAAACATACGGAGATGTGACACACACTTGAACAAGATAAATGAGTGCACAGGGAGCAAACTACACTTGTTTTAGGGGACACACACACAATGATGATGAAGTGAGTGCAAGAGCAAAAGAATGAATTTGGTGAAAGCAAACAGGCTTTGGTGTGTGACCCAGATGCGCGCACACACACACACACACACACACACACACACTCTTAACTGTGGTGGGGGATAGGGACATGATTCAAAGTGACTAAAGTCTCCTGAGGGAAGGTCAGCTGCAGAGTCACTGCAGGATGACAGCAACGCCAGTGGTTCTGTAGCCAGATGTGGCGCAGGGCAGCAGGAGAGATGGGAGGGGAGGTGCCTCTATGAGAAGAACATAAGGAGGATAAGACGGATGACAGACAAGGAGTTCTGGGTTGTCTGGCTACCTGAGCCTACGTTCTCTGCAAGCCCACGTATCTGCTGGCTGAGTCGCCCGCCATCCTCAACAGGGGCACACATGGTGCAGGTTTCAGCTGAATCGCCAACAGCAACAGAAACAAGAAAAATGGGAAGTGAGGGAAATGACTGCATGTGCAGAGTGAGAAACAGAGGGATTTAATTCCACCCTCAACTCAAGACCACAGAATGATTCCATTCTTAAAAAATGAGTTTTCGGCCAATTCTTATTTTTTACGCTCGCATTTGTTTAACGGACACCTTTGTGTGGCACAACTTACGGTAAAAGTGCAGAGGAGCCATCCATGCTAAAAAAAAACCAAGCATCTACAGAATCCATCCAAAATACATACATGAACGAAACTCTTCGGAAGTCCGTAAACACAGACAGCTTTGCAAAATCTCTCTGAAACTTGAACTCTAGTATCGTTGGTCCCTGATTTACAGACATTTCCATAACATTGATGCGAACATTTTTGAGTGCAAAAATTGAAAAACTGAAATAAAGGTTTTTTTGTAAGTTTAAATGTACAAGAAGCAGAGAGGTGACCAAGCTGTGAATAATCTGATGGCTTCTACTGTACATCTACCCCTTTTGAGTCTCCCAGAGAGGCACTGTAAGTGCCTGAAGGTAAATAACAATACAATTTATTTTATGTTTTAAATGTCTTATATCTATTGTATTATTTCTCATTAATACTATTCTACAGTACATTTGTGACTTTCGTGCAACCTGCTGGGTAAGAGAAAGGAAGGACCCAGATGCACTCAGACACTTTCTACAGCTCTGGCTCTTCGTTGGGCTTTCTTGTTTTCTCTTTGGTGCAAATATTCAGACTGTCCAGAGTCAAGAAGAGGAGGCCATATCGCTGCTCGCTGAATGGGAAAGGGTCAGACAGTCCACATACTGAAAGTCGCATCCACGGGACTCAGCCGCTGCTTCCCACTGCACCGAGCTGTCCCGCTGTTGATTTCTTTATTTGTTTAGCGACGCACAATTCCAAGCGAACGTCAGCGTACTTCACCAACAGGCAGCGAGATACAAATGGAGACTCTTGAGGTGCAGTCGCTGCCATTTTTGCCAACGTTACAAGTAGCTGCACATGAAGATCCATTTCATATTCAACTTACAAACTTACCAACTGTTTGTACATTTTAGATATTTTCAGCCCGCTGTGATGCCCTGTGCATCGAGCTCACCTTCGAAGGCTCTGGGTGTCCGTGACTTTGCATTGCTGCAATTCCATTGAGATCTGAACAAAGCAGAACTGTCTAAGGCCTGCAAATTGTGAAAATTTTTAAAGACAAAGCCTTTATTATATTTAGTAGACGTTATCTGGAGAGGAGCGCAGAGAGTAACCCCAAGCGAGAGAGGAGAAGGGGAAGATCGTGATCATGAGATGGGGTCTTGGCTAGGGAATGTTTTCTCTGTACATGCTGGATCTGCAGGCAGGAATGCAGGGCAGTGTTTTATGTTCAAACCCCGTATTATGGCAGGGGGCGGGGGGTTGGAGGGTGCTGATGGATTGGAGGCAATTACAACAGAGAAAGGCAGGGCCAAGCCTTCATAAAAGACACATGGCAGGCCCCCGAATCACAGCCCAGGCTCGGAAAGAGGCGTTTTAATAACAGTTATCTGTGTTGCGGTAAGAAGCGGAGGGCTTGAGAACTTGAGTGGCGGGGGGGTTCAGGATAAAGTGAGTAGGTGGGGTGGGATGGCGGGCTGCAGTCTTTTTGTGAAAGATCCAAGAGGCTTGTGGTTTTGCACCGTGTCTCCTTTGACAGCCACCCAGTGGAACTTAAAGAGCGCTTAATTTGTACGCTAATTCGTTTTTCTTCTCTCCCTCAGATCCACAGGAGGGGGATATGAATGTGGAGGGGCCGTCCAGGTTTGAGTTTCAACCGCCCTCAACCAACTACCATAATGGAGAATTAGACGTCAACGAACACGAGTTGCATTTCACTGCGGGTCTTGTGCAACAAATGGAGGAAGGAGACACCTGAGACCAACGCCTACGTGCGGGCTGGACGTTGACCCAGCAAGCAAAATTAGTTTCCCTCCTAACTGCACAGGTAATGACAATTTTATCGAAACGCAGCTGATTTCAAGACAAAGTTGACGAACGCATCGCAACCCAGTCGAGCACAATGCCGCTCCTTTATCGTAAGCAATGGGCAGCAAAGAAGAACGTCATTCGGCACAATGTAAGGACTTGGAAAACATCTGACAGCACCATAAAAACGTATGATTTTAACTTAACAACTGCTACGTCGTCCCTAAAACCTGTAGTCGTTCTCCTTAGTCATCTGAAATCTGACAGGTTGCCGGGGAAACACACGAGAAAAGTACAATCACACACGAGTCCCGTGTTGCCGCTTGCAAAAATATTCACGCGTGTTGTATCCAGTCTTTCTTTCCAGAAACATAATGTCAAAAAATATGTTAACTTGCATCTCCAGCTCTGGAAGATAAATCCATGAAGCAGTCGGTGACGTAGAGGCTGGGGAGCACAACCAGCTAAGAACGGGAGATAAGCTGTAATTCAAGATGTCTTCATAAGCCCTTGAGGAACATTTGAACTGCATTAGCGCACAAGCACTTCTGGCACACATAACACCACCGGTTCAAAGATGCAATTTTCTGACGTGTCATCTTGTCAAAGAGAAGAAATGGGTACTTAACCCCAAGACTGACAACGTACAGGGAGAGTGGATTTTTCCAAGGGTTGAGCCCTAGGAGCTGTGGCTCTGCCCACAGACCAGCGACTCCCCACCCCCTGGAGTGGCACTCGGCACCCAAACAGCCCTCTCATCGGCCCCGGACATGAAAGGGAACCTTGTTCTGGACTGCCACAAAAAGGCCCTCTGATTTGTCTTGTGGTTCTTTTTGATAGCCGGCGTCTTAGCCGAAAGCCGAGGAAGATGCTGAGCAAACGGCAAAGGCAGCCGGGCCTGATGGGAATTAAACGTCGATCTCAAGCACCACGAGAGCCTCGGACGCCTCGGTCCAAACTAAGGCGATGGCGCAAAGAAAGGGGAAAACGTACACATATGCAGCACACTTATTTTAGGGAGTATATAAAAAGAAAATCTTTTAACAGGAATTTTGTGAGAAATTATATGTAGGTATTAATTTTTTTCAAGTAATTGTACGTTGCACATAGAGACGTGAAGCTATTTATTAGGACACGGACGAGACCGAACACCACATATAAGCAAATAAATTTCTGGAAACCTAAGTCATTTAAACGTTTCAAGAATCAAAATAAAATCACAGGCAGCTCTTCCGCACCTTATACGTGACACTTTTGGCCACATATTTTAACAAGGTTGCTCTTTTTCCCCCCGTTTCAAGGAGGCAAGAAGCGAGACGAAGACATCAAGGCAGAAGCTCAAAATAACAGAGCAGCGCTTGAATGACAAACTGCGTGCAAGACAGATGGGAGGAAAGGATGAGATGGGTCTTGGCGTCTTTGAAGCGCGCAACATGGAAACGTCAGGCCACGAACGGGCGGCCTGCGCGGAGGAACAGGAGGAGAAAACACGAGCGCCTGTCCACCGTCAGAGCAATAAACGTCCGTGTCAGACTATAACTCACGCATGACAGCGCAGAGCAAGGCCGCCGGCCGTCGCTCAAGTCTGGCAAAGCTAAACACTCGCGCTGAAACATCCAGATCCCAGCAGACTGCACTGCTGCGCGGTAATTTTAGCCGCGGTGTATTTATTCCTTCAAAAACAGAGGACGAAAGGTCATATTTGTGCGATCGAAAATCTGCAACAAATCTGGTCTCCATATGTCCGACTGCAGCTTTTGTCTTTGAGCCGACGACATGTTTTTTTGTCTCTATCCCCGACCGAGTTTAACTTTTCCACGCGTTCCCCCTCGCTTTTTATTTTCTCTTATTAAATTTACAGTTATTTAAGGGAGTCCATGTTTTAATGCTGTCAGCTCGCCATTAAGCGGTGGCATTTAAACAACGCGCGGCGCGGCGGTGTTCAAATAGCCGAGCTTTAGCTGTTTTGTGCCCATGTATCTGTAGCGCCTGCAAGAATATTGTTAAGTAATATAATATATGGATATAAAACATTAATAGGACTTGTTCATCCGTTTTTCGATTTTTTTTCAATGCTTTCGGCCTTTCTTTGGCTGAACTAAAATGTTAAGGATTATGAAATGGGGCAAAACATGTCTGTTTTAGACTGAACTCAGTTCATGCTGAAACCCATGTTACAACCGTGGTTATTATAATTATTATGTTGCTATATCCGCCATTTCGGTTAGTAATGTAGTACAGTTTACAGAGCAGATTAAAAACACTCTTTCCTTTACCAGAAGCAGTTGTGTGTTTATTAGAAAACGTACTTTTTATATATTTATTTTAAAACATACTTTGCGAATTTCGTTGAAATAAGCAGTAAGTCTAAGACTGAATTTTTAGTTTAGCACAACATCATTTGTTTCCGTTAGCGGACAATTTTATTTCCTTTTTCCCTCTAAGCGGCTGCTCCTTAACACCGGTGCAAAAAGGCCGAAGTCACCCGCAGCTTTTCAGCAAAGCCTCGGGTCTGTCACCAGGGTCCGTCTCACCTGCCGGAGTCCACAGACACGGCAAGACGCAGGACAAAGACAACAGAGGGGAAGGGAGAGGGTAAACGGCGGTGAAAGAGTACGCTGTGGGGTGAGGAAAGAAAGGGAGTTCGAGAGGAATAACAGGAGACAAAGTGAGTTGGTCTCCCAGGGTGGTCTGCTGTGTGGCCTAGTGTGTCGGATTGTCCACGTGACCCCTTGAATCTGGGAAGAGGCGATCCCGTCGCATCTGCGAGGGCCGGGCCTGCGGGGGGTCCGCGAACACTCTTCCCCAACAACAAAGGCGGCTTTAAGTAGGATCCGCAGTTCTCCCCGCACCCCACGGGGCCGCGCTGCCCAGCCCTCCCTCGCGTCGGCCCCTCGCAGACCGTGGAGTGCGACTCAGGTGCGGGCGCGGGCTGTTTCCTATTAGCAAGGTACATATCGGTGTAACATGTTTTATGTACCCCATCCTTAACTCCCTGCAGGCTTCACCGGTGGGGATCTCTCCTCTCCGGTCCACAACCCCGTTCCACTCCCTCGCTCCTCATGGTTGCCCTCTGCACCATTTCTACCAAGGAAACGTTTGACGGAAAAAGAAAAAAAAACAATACGTTCATCGACTTACATAGAAAAATTCAAGTCGAGGATGCGTGAAGCTAATTGTTTTTGAGGCCACGACGGTGCTTCCTTCTTCAAGTGGGCTGGTTCGACAAGAAAAGTTTTACTCATCTGCAAGCTTCTGTCTGACCTTCCCTTCCAGCTGGGCATTCCTTAATCAAATGTAATTGTCACTGGGGAAATGGAGGCCGACCTCAGTGCCGCGTAATGGCCGCCGGGGCCCTTGCTGGCGCTCGGGACCTTCCATCTGTTAAAATAAATCCGCCGCGGTGGCATCAACAGTTAAAAGGCAGAAAGTGTTTTTTTGACCTCCCCTCAGATTCCGTGCCTCAGGCCCCCGGCACCTGTCAGGCCTGTTTTCACAAGCGTTGAAGGCAAACCCGAAAGCGGCGCCTGTGCGGGTGGCGGCCAGAGGGAGATTTATGAAGCGAGTCCTCCTGGACTGCAAGCCAGCAATAAAACACTCACAGCAAGCCCAGTGCATATAACCACTTCACTGCCTACTCCCTGCTAGTCGTGCTGGACAGCCGAGGCAATGGACTTCTTATTATTATTATTATTATTATTATTATTATTATTATGACTCACTTTCATCCAGTGTATTTAATTCCTTTACACAACTAGTTGCTTTTCAGCCGCAGTATTTACACGCAGCGGGTCTTGACCCAGCAACCTTCAAGACCACGCACAAGAGGTGAGGAGGAGACCATCTTCTGCTGCTGGTGGAGAAATGCCCCGAGCTGGGAGATGCAGTGTGGACGGTGCAGGTCGGGAGAGGAAAGCGGCGTGAAAGAGCGGGATCCCCATGAGAACCACGGCAACCTGCCACCGAGCCGCCTACGGCTGAGAAAGCAGGAAATTTTTTGTTTCCACTCCATTAGCTGGTGGGCTGACAGAGGCCCAGCCTGCCTGTTATTTATGTCTTCTCTCTCTCTGCTTTCCAGCCACTGTTTTCGTGGACGGCTCGTGCTCTCATCCCAGACACTTCTGTGCCTTTTAACACATATACAGTATCAGATATCAGCATGAACTTCCTCTAACCTCCGACTGGACTGCACTAAGTTAAGCTTCAAGCCTCATTGACAACGCAGAGGTCCCTGGCCTGTGATTCCTGTACCCGGAACGTTGGTGCCGACTTTTTTCGACTTCCTTTCTTAACACCGCAAAATCCTCGTGCTAACTTTGCACATCGCTTCTATTATTTTCAGCCTTTGTTTCAGCCGCCACCTTTGTCTGAGGCGACCTTACATCGATTTACCTGCTTACACGGCAGAGTTTCCTTACTGTGTCAGTTTGGGGTAAGTACATTTGACCAAGGATGCTATAGTAAAGGGGAGAGGGTGTTGGGCTGAAAGTTTACCTTATCATTAAATCCTATTTACAACGTTTCATGAGCAAGCTACCATTTTTTTTTAAAAATCCTAAATCAGAAGGCTTCCCGAATTCGATCTGTGCGCAAAAATTCCAAATGCACTTTAGAATATCTGATATTTCCCATATAAACCGTGCAGCCACGCCAAGTCGCTGATGGGAAAAAGAAGCATTAATCTCAAGTTTACGTCCACATTTTACCAAGTGTTTGGTGGTGTGGTGACAGACCAAGATTTGTCGCCAAGAAGTAATTCGTTTCAGCTGTGCGACACTGTAGAAATGTAAATGGAAAATAACATGGGCGTAATGGGAATGACAGTGTGGAGAACTTCATGTTATAGCTGCAGATAGCGAAACCGATTAATATCTCCATCAAGATGATCAACATGTCCTTGGCCTGTCTATCAGTTTGCTAGTTTAATAAAGAACCTTCCAGAACTTCTAAGCAAGTCTTTGTTACTCAGCATTAATGAAAGTAACAGCGTCTCCATTGCATTAGAAAGGATCTCACCAGCAGCGGGAAGTCTCGGGCGGTAAAACAACCAAAAAAGCCATTGAAGGAGAAGCAGCTGTAAATATAGCTAGACAGGTGCAAGGACTGTGCTGTCGCCATTTTGCAAAACCAGCCACCAAACATGGCTGCCATCTGTGTTGATCCTCATGCGCCGCTGCTCACGGACAACGAAAGACAGCTTCAGCTCTGGGTCATGTGATTCTCATGTTCTGTCGGTTGTTTTTGGTCAAACCTCCTGTCTGTGCTGTGTTAGGCTTCACAGGGCCTACATGCGTATACTTACATGGCGCATCCGTAGCTCCCGGTCCAGACTGTGGTGTTGTCCCACATGGCAGCTCCCTCCTATCTAGTGATCCAGCTTCTTCCATCCAGAGGCTGACTGGCCAAAGTGTCCCCAAGTATCTCCCCTCCTTGTCTACCCATTGGTTTTTCTGTAGCCGTCAATATCAAGTTTAAGAGTCTGGTTAAGACCTGGACCTTTCAGGTCCTGCACCCCAGTAGAGACCCAGTCACTCCCTACACACCTGCTGCCCTCTTCCCTCTCTGGTCACTTGGTGGTCCCACTCATAAGAAGTTCAGAATTCTACATTTTTTCTTGATAAAGTCTATCCAGCTCCAATCCCTCCAGCTTTAAGCCTCTGGCTTAGCTACCCTCAAGATCCGGACCCCAAACCGCCAACATACGTCGCAGTGGGAATTTATTTATCGATCAAATTTAGCTTTTATCCAGGCAAATTCATTATTTATGTATTTTTCTTTTACTTCATTGAAGCATACAAGTATGTTTGCTAACTGGACTATCATGGAAAAAAAAACAAATGGAAAGGAATCCCTTCAGCTTCTCCACGAGGGATACCAGCCCAACCCAGGCAAATACAAACAGAAAGAGGAACTAAGAAGCTCCATTTAAGTCCACCTTGGAATGGCAGAGCGCTCATCCTCGACGAAACGGCACGTTCTGGAAACACCCGGGGCATCCTTCAAAATCCATGTCTCCCTCATAACTGCCAGCCCCTACCAGCTTTCACGCAGGATCTCAGCGCCCATTTCGCAACTAAGTCCATCGCCATTTTCTGCTATTCCCTCCGTACCTGCGGCCCGAATGCCTCGACCTCATCTTCTTGAGCGGCGCGAGCTGCCGAAAAGGTGACATCAAACAAACAAGCCGTGCCGTGATGACCGTGTGTCTGCAGTTAAAGCTCTGCCTCTGTTTGAAATACACTTTTGCACGTAGCTCTGGAGAAAAACATCTGCCAAGAGCATACATATGAATTTGAATCCAAAAAATAATAATTCTCAGACACGCTCAGTACTGATTCGGTGCTTCTGACGCGATCTAGCTGCTCACATTAGGGGAGGTCTGCGTAAACTCACAATGTTACTCCGCAAAATGGACCGCCTTAACCCCCCCGTTTCTCTGTTGGGCGATCCGGATTAATTTTAGTCTAAACCGCCAACGTCTACGGAGTGAACGGGCTGAGCTGTGGATACGGTGACTTTTGGGGATGCGTCCTGCGTCTACTTCTGTCATCCCGAGTGGAAACAAGCGGAGGACTGTCTGCGCCGCCATCTTGTGTCAGCCCGGCTCGGACTCCTTGCACTCACACTTGGAGTGCGCGAAAGGACTTTTATTTGCGTAGGCATCCCTTCTGATTTAAAAATATTTGTTTATTTGCAGTGCAAAGGACTGCTCCCGCCCCAGGCCCAGCGGTTCTTGCTTCAACAAGGAGCTGGTTTTCTTGGCACGGCAGTCCGAGACGAACAAGCCGTGCTCTGTTTCCAACGGCAACGGCGAGCCGCACAGATACCAGCTCAAAAACATTCACAAAAAAACGTCAAACCGCAAAAAGGTGATATTGTACCTCCGGGTCGCTTTCTCAAACCCCTTTTAAAACGTTCATTTATTCACGTATTTATTCTCGGATTTTGTCTACCGCGCATTAACTGCCGTTCTCCTTTCGATACCCGGGCAGAGGAATAATTGAGCTCTTCCTTTCCACAGTTTGTATCATGCAGTTAAACAAAAAAAGATCTCCAGAGCAGCTTTTTCAAATTAGGAGCTCGCAGCGCTCGGCCAAAAGCCACAAATTACCCCCCTCTAGCAGTGGAGAATTAGGAACAATTTTGTGTTTGCTATAAAAAAGAAAGAGAAATGAGGGGAAAAAATATAGCTTGCACCAGGGGACCACCAAGGAAGGAGCGGGTAAACAGCGCGCTCCCCGGCAGTTTGGGTGGCAGGGCGGGTTGGCTGCGCATCTGCTGGGAGTCCGGTGGTGCGTTTGGGCTGAGGGAACTACGTCCTCCTCCCACGCAAACCAGGGACCTGTTGCGACGACAACAGACAGCGGTGGCACGCGTTTACAGCAGCGCGAACTCGCGCCGGCCCGGCAAAACGGAGGGCAAAGCGCGACGCCGAGCGAACGGCTTGTGCGAACGGAACGAAGGGCCGCAACGGGCAAACAAGAAGGGCAGGTGAAGAAACAAAATGGTTCCGCGTGGGACCCGAGACTACTGTACCTGTAGCCCATTAAGCCCCCGATGCGAAAAACAGGACGGAAACAATTTATGTCGTCATGACAGTTTCTTTGATCCGGTGGTTTAAGCCATAATTTTACCATTTCAGAGCCTTTAAAGGCCAAATATTTCTGTTATTCTCCATTGTTGGCAGCTGTAACTGGAAAATGTACTCTGCCAATACTGACTGGGGAGCCAGCCTCCAAATATTAAAGTGCATCTAGAACATTTCGGGAACCAGATTGAGTTTGGTTCCGTACAGAAGACCCGTTTTTGTCATCTGCCGATTCTGCCATGAGCCAATATCCCGAATCAGCAGTACAAATCTTTATGAATTCATACCTCAGCTAGTTCATACCCAGGAGCCGGGTCCTTGCCTGCTGCACGTGGGAGCCCTCGGTGTCGGGCATCCAACCCTTAAGCACCCTCCTGTCACAGTCAAGAAAATAACTAAAATTTTAGGAGACAGCCGTGGCGGCCGGGTCCCATCCAGTGGGAGAATGAGCCCAAGCGCAGCGCCTGAAGGAAGGCATCGGAGGCCTGCACGCGGAGCCAGACGTAACCACGAAAAGTGTCGCGCGGTGCCTGTGCAATGTCAAAGTTGTGCTATCTTTGGTCCTCGCCCCATCCGAGAACAAGGCTGAACCCTACCTCCACCCCCGGTGCAAGTGTTTCATCCCAACGTAGGACTTTTCCTTCCTGCAAACCCTTCTTCAACCTGTATTTCAGATTTGGATGCAGCCGTTTAACAAATAAGTCCGCAGAAATAAACACTGCTGGTAGGCTTGCTTTTTATCTTAGATGGCAACGGCTTCTCCTCCGTCACACAAATCGGGCGAAACAAACGTCTTGTTTGGAATGAGGCTGAACGTCAGGGTTACATTTCTGTGTCTGTTTGATCCGTAAGTTTCCGCCAGCGATTAGAATGGAAATAATCTGGCCGTACGCTTTCAAACATACGAGAGGCAAACCGAGGCCCGGGGAGCCTGAAGCATAGCCGAATTGTAAATTTAAGGTAAAGAAGATGATCTTGCAAGAAAGTCACCCACAACCACTTCCCTCCATCCCTCTCTCTTTCTTCAAGCTCAAGTTCCATCTCAGCACAGACCCCCTCCATGGTTTTGCTGATTCTCACCGTGAAGTCCCTCCCCCCTCGATCGCATCTACCGGGCCGCCGTTGAGTGCCGTGTCTTCTCGCTCGTGCACCATCGCCTTGCTTTCACTCTCTCTCTCACACTCTCTCTCCTTCCAGGCTTGGCTCTGTTGCGCTTCACTCTGCTTCGCTCACAGCAAATGGCTGAGGTGTGAGCTCATTCCTCTCCTGGGTGGCTTTCCTGCGATACGTCACTGTCATCTGCCAAGTCCGAGGGGGTCCCCCTTTCCAAAACACACATCGTGCCCCCAATCACAATGCCCGCATGCATAAATACATGAGCCCTTGAGCCTGAAAACCTCAATCCACTTTAATGAGACCAATGGGTGACAACGCACATGCTATTGGGAGAGGAGGTATTTCATAAGTAAATAACAGTCGAGTAGCATGAATGGGGGATGAGAAAACTGCCAGGAAAAAGGAGACGCAATAGCCCTAGCAGTTGAATTAATCCACTATGTGACTTGTAGCCGGGTAGCAGTGTCCTGAATTCCCCCTGTACCCAATGTACCTTGAGGGTTCGCGCAGCTCAAACTCGCCAGCTCCCGGCATTTACCTTGTTCTGTATTGCCATTGCGCAAGCAGGCCGCATCCAAGAAAGCATGAAAAGAAAGGAGAAATAACATCATAATCTGTCGCTGTTGATATTGAGTAGCTCAAACATTTATTTCCGTACGTCAGCTCGTGCGAGAGCTTTGGCGCTTCGAGCGGGCGAATAACATCTGCGTGAAACATCGGTTCGGTTTGATCGGAACAGTCAGGACGAAACTACAGAGAGGAAAAACTTATCACCCATGGATGCGCTTAAACACGAAAGCAAAGCGTTTTTAGGCCAAAACTACCTCCCCTCCAGTAGAAGACCTGCCAAGAGCAGGGCTTCCCATGATGCATCTTCAGCTTCGAACCGTGGTGTAGCGTCTTGGCCATGAACCGAAGAGGGAGGATTTGAGGAATGAGTGTGGGGTAATGCGCAACTTACTTATTCGCTCTGCCTATTTAGCTTGGCATACAAAGTGGAGATTAAAATGTAGCCCATAAGTCAAATTTTACCGTACGAAAATAAATAAATAACAGCACACTTTCCCGGGAAATTAATTCCACTTCTAAGGAAAGCGATGAATAACTGCGACTGATGCAAATGATCGGTGTTAACGGAATGGTAAGAGTACCTGAACCTAAAAGAAATTCCTCCAAATATTACTTCACAGGAAAAAGAGCACATTCACAGAAGAGCAAATGTTACCATATGTACCCAGCGGAAGAAAAGACAAATGAGAAGCAGAGAAGAGAAGCGTTGGTTAACTTGCGCAAAACGGTCGTCCGGCCTTCTGAAGCGGATTAAAGTCGAGGACAGCAAGCGGGGCCAAACCGCGAGGGACGCTCGAGGCGACGATATAGAATGGCATAACGCAGAAGACGAGCGGTGTCGCCTCTCCCCTTCTTCCTTCACTGTTGGAGAGAAAACGTCGGTTGGCCACGCGTGGCTCTGCTTGCCCCGTCCGTGCGGACCGGTACAAAACATCGTAACAGTGCGGGGAAACAGGAGTCAGTCTCACACACACACACGGAGCTTCGCACAGGGGTGCGTTTCTGCATTTCTGTCAACATTTTGACCACCACAAATGCATTTGTCCACTAGGAACAATTTAGACTTTTGCTGTCTTTGTTTTGCACAGTTCTGCCTCTTGTTCGTGAAGGTCAGCCGCCTAACACTTGGCAAAGCAGTGCCTTGGTTTTATTTTAACAGGTGCAGGGACGCATATCCCTTTCCCAAAAATAAGAGCTCTGTACATTCTTTTCCTGTTCAGTTCCCCTAACTCTGTCCCAGGCCCTAGGATTCAAGTGACGCTCTGCTGTTCCCCAAACCTTTGCCCCCGGAACAACCGGAAGCTGAGATGTCAAAGTCTAGAACCCACTGCACTGTGGCATTTTGCACAACAGGGGGGACAGCAGGTGGCAGGAGGGAGACGTTTGCGATGCCCTCAACACTTGAGGACTGTGTGGACAAAGGAAATTTGCCCCGTTTAAAAAAAAAAAAAAAATTTAAACGTGTATATAAAACTCTTTCCAAATAACCTGTGCTGCGCTAAAACACTACATGCAAGTTAAATATTAAATCGAGAATTAAATGATTCAGAATAAATCCAAAGATTGTGTTTGTGTTATTTTGTTTAGGTGGACATGCTTCTTCTATAGTAAATGATGTATAATTTCCACTTTTTAGAGGGGCCAAAATGTGGCACAGCCTCTGGTTTTGAAGGCTGAGTCAAGCATCAAGTATGTGGATTTGCAAATAAAAACACTAAAACACCTAAACCACATTAGTTTCTGCAAATAAATCCATCACTATGGCACAGAGTGTTGTTTTAGGATATATTGCTGCTTTTAGCTGCTACTTTAAAACACCTCATAAAAGTACACTTTAGGAATAATTACAGGATTTCATTTGCCTGGGGAAGACAGCTAAAAAATTTCCGCACCTCAACCCAACTTTTCTGGCTTTCAATTCGGGCATAAAACGTCAAGATCTCTGAAAATTAAGACGACAATTTAACATCTTTCTCGATTCAGTTTGAAGGGAACTCCCGGGATTGGTTGCCGAGTAATACATACATACATAAAATTTAAGGCAAATAATTCGTTTTTTTGCACCGTTCGTAATAAACCGACTGGGATTCTGGGAGAATTATTACATTTTTAGCTGAAAAGCAGGTTGACATTTAAAAGGACATTCATCCTTTTCATAAATTAGCCACAAAAATTATTGTTCCGTTCAATCTCAGACTGCACTTGACTGGATTCAGGTTACCGACTGCATCGCTAAATTGGGCTTTTCAAATAGAATGAGAAAAACGCCTTTTGATCGATTGAATTTCACATCAGGTCCTGTGCATTTTTATGGGTGGGCGCCAGAATCCAACTGTGAAGCGGGCTGGAAGGGTCTGTACACAAACACCACTCGTGTCCAGAATAATTTACAGAATAATCCATCAAATCCAGACAATAAAATAAAAGAAAACCTAGGCTGCAGTTACATAACAAATTACCTCTCTGACGGTCCGGTGTCGAGGAGCGAGGCAACATACACTCATTTATTTTAGTGAGAGCAGTGAAAATATACACAAAAACCAGGAAATTTGCTTCAAATAATAAAATCCATATGTCCAGAAATATTTATTTTGCCATAATACGCCGCACGCTGTTTAAAAAAATGAGTACAGCTCGGCGACAAGGCCGTTTATTTTTCCAGTAGACGTGCTTTAGATTACAATTTTTGGTTGAGTTATTCGCCCATTTTATAATGCTGATGATACCCTGCGGACGTCTGTTGGGATTATGTCAAAATGTCCTGTTCGGAATGTCAGAAGTATTGCTGAAATTTATTTAGCTGGAGATTTACGTTGTTTGAGAGTCGATTTTACAACAGTTTACGCGTTCAAACGGCCGGGCTTTCCGCAAAGGGTCTGCGTTCGCACTGGGGTTCAAGATGGGGTCTCCAGCCGCATGGCGGAGGCCTTAACCGAAAGCAACCCGAGCTTGACCCGAGAGAAAGATCCGGACCCAGGTCAGGTGTTCTGTACACACCTGTAACAAACAGGCTCACCGAGGGTCTTGGATTATAAGGAGAGCAACCTGTCTGAGAAGCAAAAAGACCTAAATCGGCGGGGGGGGGGAGCACATTTAAGAGCAATATCGCATTAAGTGTTTGTAGAGAAGGCCACGCCAGAAAGGAGCCCAGGCAGAAGAGCTAAGAAACAACATGTTAATATGTACAGTAACAGCCTCCCTGCCCATTTATTTGAGGAGTGAAAGTGACCGCAACGTGTGGGGTCCTAAGGCGGTCCTGGTGTTTCTTCTCACTGGAAGACTCCATCCCTTAAACAGTCTGAATTTTTTAGAGCGCTGTTGCCATCTACTATCATATTTTAAAGTAAGATTAATGAAAATGTAATATTTTGCCAAGTTTATATTTACGTGAAAGTTACACATCCCTTTGAGGCCCCTCAAGTGAGATAAACTGGATTTGTTTCTTCGCATTTTAACATTAAATGTTAACAGCGTTTATTTGAAATCATTATAACGCATTCTCACTCCCAAAAATAAAAATTTTAAAAATTACATTTATGCAGTCTGAATATTAAACCTTTTGCCTACTTCATAAGTCTTTCAATTCTCCTTTAAAAACCTAGAAGCAAATGTCTCTTGCGAAACAAAAAAAATACATGAAACAATAAAAGGATTTTACTTTATTCATGAAATTGTTTCTTCAGAGAGAAAAAATTAAAACTACTACATTATTGGCCTGCCAGTCTTGAAATGTCTGTATTAACTATATTTTTGCTCATTCGATCCCGTTACATTAGGAACTAAAAAAAAAAAAAAAAAAAAAAAAAAAAAAAAAAAAAAAAAAGAAAGAAAAAAGTTACCAATTCCAGCGTTTAGGAGTACAGATTTTCCCCCACACTTCCATTTGCGTTTTTCACTCAGAAAATACCGTTTTACAAGAAGTTAAAAATAAGACTTATAATTTAAAACGTTTTACTGTTCATAATAAACTCCGCAAAAGCAGCATCATTTCCACCACCTTCGCCTCGGCTAAACTGCCGCTCAGATTACAGTTGAATAAAAACGCAGAATAAATATTGTTGGTGCCGGTTTTAACGAAGAGACGGGAGCGTCAGTGGCATCAAAACTTTAATGTTAAAAACGCATTTGTTCACAAGCAAAGGCAATGGGGAGACGGGGAAATAATTTAAAAGCCCAAGAGCTGCGCTCACAATCGCTGCAGCGTTTCATTTCGAAGCAAACTGATAAATCTCAGATCTTCCAAAGTCACTTACCGGACGGCTTTTCGGACAAAGTTGTAGAGGGGAAAAAAAAAGTCGATCAGACAGAATTTGGGTTTATACGTCCGTCTTACGGGGGGGTCAGTTTAGACTTGGACTTACATGACGTTAAAGAAAAGTGTAAAAGAAAGCGGCGACACCAAAGGGACGATAAAAAGATGGAAGCCGACGGCGCGTCCAGATGCCCTGCCCCTAACCCCTAACCCCCGCATCCTCGGCGCCGGTCCTCGGCGGCCAGCGGCCGCCCTTCCGCAGCTCCGGCTGCTGCGCGCTCAGGAGATGCGGAGGCGCCGCGGGGGCGGGGAAGAGCGCCGCGGGGAGGTGCGCGTGCGCGTGCCCGTGCCCGTGCCCGCGCAGCAGGGACGACGACACGACGGCGGCGGCGGCGAGCGACTCGTAGGCGACGCACGGGGACGCGAAGAAGGTGCGCGCCCCCGCGTGGGAGCCCCGTGAGAAGAGCGTGGACAGCGCCGGCAGGACCCCCGCCGCGGGCGGCTGCAGCTCCACGGGCGGCGGCGGCGGAGGCGGAGGCACCTGCACGCACGCCGCCCCGAGCCCGTAGGCGCCGTACACGAAGCCGGGCAGCGCGCACGCGTCCAGCCGAGGCTCCTTGAGGACGCCGAGCCGCAGGTGCTGCCGCTTGAAGCGCTTCCTCCGCCTCAGGAAGCTGCCGTTCTCGAACATGTCCGAGGACATGGGGTCCAGCGTCCAGTAGTTGCCCTTGCCCGGGTTGCCTGGCTCCCGGGGCATTTTCACGAAGCAGTCGTTGAGCGACAGGTTGTGCCGGATCGAGTTCTGCCACGCCGGGAACTTCTCGCGGTAGTAGGCGAAGCGCTGGCTGATGAAGTCGCAGATCTCGCTGAGCGTCAGCCGCTTCTTGGGGCTCTGCAGGATGGCCATGGTGATGAGCGCGATGTACGAGTAGGGCGGCTTCACGGAGGAGCCGCCCTTGGCCGCCCCGGGGCCGCTCTTCGCGGGAGACTCGCACTTTCCCCTCTGCTCCGGCGGGAGCTCCGCACGCAGACGCGCTTCGCCCTGCACTTGAGCCTCGGCTTGCGGCGCAGGCTGCCTTCTCGACTCCTTGCTGCCTTCTCCCACCACGTCGATGTCGGGCTCCTCCATGGGTCCAGCGTGCAAAGTCATAATCCAAGTGGAAGCGCAGCGACGCCACTCAGACGTCCATCCGCCGAAAAGGCGCCCCGGTGCAGGCGCGAAGCAGCTTCTCGGCGTCCGCGCGGTCTCCACCCGGCAAAAAAGCGCATCAAGAAAGAGACGAACTCGCCGCTTCCAAAAGCCCGTCACGCAGGTGAAGGTGCGGCCTTGGAAACGGCCATTGCTTCAGTCCAGAAGGTGCAGCACACAAAGTCAGTCGCGGCGAGGTCTTCCTAGGTGCCCGACATCATCTCCAGCATTGACTTTTTTTCTTTTTTTTCCCCCTTTTCTTTTTCCCAGCAGCGCTCGGGATGCGGACCACTGGACTGTGATGTCACGGGGCTTCTCCTTTCCTTAAGTACCGCCACGGCTCCGTCCAATGGAACACGAGGAACCCCCCCCCCTTCCTCCTCCTCCTCCTCCCCCCGACCGTCGCGCAAAGGAGGTCCAAAAATAGCTCACCTTAAGGCGCTTCGGGCGGCTCCTTCCAGGTGTGCGAAACCCACCTGCCCCTCAAATCACTGCACGCCACTGCGCTGGGGGATCACTGATACGCAACGTGCGCACCTTAGGGGACATTTCTGTAAAACATGGGCGCTGCGATTAAAAACTTCTCCTTTGCCAAACGTCCGCGACATCTTTTTTTTTTCCTTTAACTTCCGCAACCGCCCGTTTGTGTTTTATTTCCATGATATATTATATTCCATTATATATATTATATTATATATATATATAATTAAAAAAAATATTTTTTTTTCTCCGCACAGTAAATGTGCGTATGAAAAGGAGCTCGGCGTGTGAAAAAGTTTTGTGAAACCACCATAGGACAGCCGAGCGAGGGCACCTTCGACGTCCCCGTGCGGGACACTTCCGGGCCGATACCCCCCACGCAGCCGCTGCTCTTACCCGCTTCACCCTGTTTTTCTGTCCAGCACGGATCCTGCCCTTTTCGCGGACTAATCTGCGTATTTGTGTATGTGCGTGTTTTCTTTCCACATGATTTTAGCACTTTATTTTATTTGCAATCTACTTGAAATAAACGCTTTATTATTATATTTATTATCATCGTTTTATGTCCGCCCCGGCCCGGCGGTCTTGAGCTGGAGGAAACCCCAGGTTACATCACTGGTAAGGCGCCCAGGTGCCCAATAATGTGCGAAAGAAAACAAATATTTTATATAAATTCAACTTAAACGTCGCATAACTCATACTGGTTGTAAGGTTGGGGGGGGGGGGCTTACGCTATTTCGAGAGGCAACCCCCCGATGTGTTGCTATTCCGCTGTATTTTATAGTTCATTTTCAAGTGTTAAGTTCAAATAGATCATCAAATCAATAATATTTCAAATCTTTCGCTTTGAAATTAGTTTCTCGGGCACGGTTGGGATTTGTTATATAATAGTACAACCAAAATATACAGGAAAAAAAAGCATTTTTTGCTAAGGGACATAACGGCGTTTGTCCCCCTTTGCGTGTGTGCGCGCGTACGTATACATAAGCAGAATATTCAGTAATTTTATATATAAAGTATATATGACATAAATACATATACTGTATATATGAAAATTTATGTTACCACTCCTACAGCCAAACACTCATTTAGGCAAGTACTCAGTTCGCCTACGACAAGGTGAGTAAATATAAAACAGTCAATTCCAAGAAAGATGAAACATTTCGATTCAATATCATTTACGCATTTGTCTATGAATAAATACATTTTCAAGATCAAACACGCACTTGAGCAAACGTGTTTAAAAAAGCAAAACGTGTACAAATTTCAGGTGACAGTTAAGAATGTAGAACATTGCGCACCGCTTTTCACACCCGGGTGCATGTGGTAATACCAGGTAAAAACGTGGTAATTCACGATAAAATACAGGTAAAATGAAGATGCAACAGTCTGAAGGGTAGCAAAATGTCCAAAATATTTTCACTGCCCTGGACAAAGCGGTCTTTTCCACAAAGAAGAGCCGGGAATAAATCTCTGCACCAAATGACCTCTGTAAATAAGGACCAATATTGCTCATTCACTGCCTGGTTTTACATTTCATAATTCAGTGCAAGAATTAGAGCCTTTAAATGGAACATAAGCGCAGAAATATAAGTATAAATTATCACAATTCGTAACAGAGGACAAACGAGGATTTAATACGGAGACATTAAGTTCACGGAGGGGCCACACACACTGAAAATACGGCGGCGTTTCATCATCTTCATTTAAATGGCAAGATAATTAAATAAAATGTGAAAACTATATGTAAACATACAAGGACATTTTTACCCTTTATAAGAAAAATACAGTTGCTGGAATATTCTTCGCTGAATAAAATAATTTGTTTTAATCGGTAACAAAAAAAAAAAAAAAAAGACGTTGCTTAAACACAGCGAGACGTGTTAATTCATTCGAGTCCTAAACGTTTCCAGTCGGTCAGGCTTTCACAACCCGGATAACGAAGAACGTGATGTTTAGCTCTCGACCCACACACACACCTGCCTCTGAAATCCACGGAGCCTCCAGCGAGAACCCTTTTGCGTTATGAACATTCAATCCATCACAGCCTGTGGTCAGCAAGCGCGCCGAGCGTCTGTCCGGCGTGCAGAGATTTTTAAATGCATCCAACATGCAAAAATAATGCTGGATTTGATTTAAATTTCATTTGTCATCTAAAACAAAAGACAAAGACAAACACACCAAGGAGACCGGGTTACAGCAGCGGCTGGAGGTGGAACAAATGTTTTACACGAAATTAAGCTGGCATTCAGGGTGATGCTCTGCTGGAAATTTTTAAATCACGTTTATAGAAAATTTTGCTTACGGTTTATTTTTCTGACTTACAGTAAGAAGAGCAACGAGTTGCTGTGTAAAGGCTGACGCCCAAAACAAGGGGACAAATGCCGGGGATCCACGGTTGTTGTGAAGGGCTGTGGATCCCGGGCGAGGATTCTCACATTTCCTGCCCCTAATGGGTTCGATACCCCGAGGGATCCGGGTGGTAGAGGGTTTACAGCAACGGCGAACCAACCTGCACATCGTTTCCCAAATGCATCACGCATGTTTGCTAAGTGGAAACAGCCTCAGCGAACGACAGAAAGGCTGTGTCGTTTTATGGTTTCAATAGAAATGAAGCAGTAACCGATTTTTACAAATATGTGGTATTTTTCCCCTTTCTTGCCACAGTTACGCTATATTGTACGTACGCAGCGCAGGCCAGTAACTTCATAACGTTGGCTCTGGATCAAAAAAATCATTTTCATTTTGTTTAAGTATGAACGGGTTGATAGATCGGTCAAGTTTAAAATGAAAACCACCAATCTAGTGCGGTGCATTATTAAATTGGGGGAAAAAGTGAAAGGAGAATCGCATTTTTTATTGTTTTTAAGGATAAAAGGAATTGTGGGTCTCCCTTAGTATAAACTGCGCTGTGGCTCATTAACGTAAATGCTTTTTTGTGTAGGGATGCGTTCATGCAATGCCAGGATTTAACGTTGAAACACTGAAATATCAAGACGGCCTAAGCGACCGTCATGCTGATGTTCGTTCCCCGCACTCCAGCCTGACAGCAGTACAGAAAAGGACTGAGAAAATATAACAGTAATCCAGTCTGTTTGGACAAAACTGTCACACAAAGTTGAGTTGTAAAAGCGGACACGCAAGCATGCTATACCGTAGGCTGAGATAAGTGTGAAATTAACAGTAAACCTTTGACATGTATCAGTCCAAGTGTTAGAATTTAAACACCAGTGAGAGATGTTGGCAGCTATTTTTGCTTAGCTATGGTCAAACCCCCCCTTTAATTTAAACTGATTTCAGAGAATATTGAAGGATTGCAGCCGAGTTTTATCGCTGGTTCTTCTCCAAAAGCCTAACTTTGCCACTATGTGGCTGAAAAATGAATTACATGCATTATTTTGGCAGTGTTTCTGCAGACTGAGGATTTGATCAGTTGATTAAAAAAAAAAAAAAAACTTCTCAAACTTCATAGATGATCATAGAATTTAATAGTCCAAAGAAAACTGGTTGAGACACGAGCTATTAACCTCAAATTCCGCTACCACCAGTTGCATCCGTTTAACAAGAAAGAAAAGCGCAAACGCAAACATTATAAATATACAATTCCTTTTTCCACATTTAATATGGTAAGCACCTGAGGACAACTTCAAGAGTTCCCATACATCTCTGTGCTCAAACCCTTTTGTGACAAAACACCTTGCAAAGAAACTAAATTATCAACTAAGTGGCTGCATTCAGTGCAGCGTTTGTTCAAGTGCAACCTGAGAAGATTTGCCAACACCCGAGATCCCTGGCAAAATGCACAAAGACGGGAAGAGGATACGAAAGACGCGTCGCCTCATGCTCACACAACCAGAGATGCAGCAGGGTCCTTGGTTTGCCGGCGGTTAGAAGATGCCGAGCTCAACGCATCTCCACACCTGAAGCATCTGGAGTTGGAATTGCCCTCCTTCCTGGGGATGAGCCAGCATTGGTGGCAACGCACGCGGTACTTCTTGTACCTGCAGGGGAGAAGGCAGGACAACAGGAACTGGTGGACAGCAAAGGAATAAACCCTGCATTTATGTACGCGTGACTGAATTTGCACTTCAGCTGCAAAACCGTGCACTTCTCATTTATGCAGCAGTGTGCGATGCATCTTGGTACTGGTATACCATTACCACCACACACTCTTGACTTTGACATTGCATTACTACACTTTTCGTTAGAGTGTAGTCTTTCTACTTATAAAAAAAAGTTTACCGTAACACAGTTTGCTGTTATGTTGGCAGCAGCCTTATACGTCTCGTGCTTACCGCATCTACTGTAACATGTGGTACAGGTTTGTAGCCTAGGAGCGATAGGCGATACCATATACAATAATACAAGTCAAAGCAGACACGATGCGGTGCATTTACACGCTATGATGTTCACGTAATGACTAGCAAAACATTTCTCAGAATGGATCCCCGTTAAGTGGCGCATACCTGTATTTAGAACAGTGGTCAAACACACGGGAGGGGGGGATACATATACAATACACAAACAAAAAGTACTTACAAAAATAAATAAATAAATAAAATACAAGCGCTTAGCCTATCTATAATAGTAAATCAAAGTTTAACAAATGGTGCAAAATAGACAAATAGAAAGGTGCAGGAGAAGCAAGGTGACTAAGGATACCATTTTGCAAACTTAAAGTTGCCAAATCTTCAAGTTATATGCCTTGGGGGGGGGGGGGGTTCTTAAGTTGAATTGTTCCAGCAAAAAGTGTTTCAAAAAGAATTGAACACTAATAAGTTAAAGTATGACTTTCAAACACCAAATCTAGAAAATAAATTAAGGGTAACTACATGGTCGTGAGAGACTTGCATATAGTTTACATAGAATAAAGTGAACGCTATGTTTGTATATTTGTGTTTATACAGCCAAAGTTACTCTGAATTTAAAAGAAAAACCTCCTACACCAAGCAAGAACGAGCAGGCAAAGGAAGGGGAATGCGGATGGATCGTTGACCTTATTCCACAGGCATTGCAGAGAGGAGTTCCGTCCTCCGCATCTCTCCACAGAGGGGTGGTCTTTGTGCTGCAGGAGGCACACATCTTATTCTCTGTGGGGGGGGGGGGGGAGAGAAAACAAAAAAAAAGATAGAAATGGGACATTTATCAGAGCAGAGACACTGACTGGGGATTGGTGGGCTGAAACATCAAGTCAAAATTGTACAATTCACCACATCAACCTTCAGGGATGTGCTGTCATAAGGTTGCATTTCCAAAAAAGTACAAAGATGGTTATTAAGTTTACAGCACAATTACTTAATAGCAGTATACACTTTCTCCAGAAAAAAAAGGATGAAAGATCCAAGGACACTAGGTACAAGGCCTGGATAAGTACTTAAAACTGATGGTCAGAGACTGCATGCATACAGCCAAGACCATGAAAGTGAAATCCGCTCAAAATGCAAGTGTGCTGCGCACACACACACTTCAGGGCAGGTAAATGCGGGAATGCCGTGTTGGACCCACCTAGCATTACACCCCATACTTTTGGAATTGGCTCCAATCCACTGTGCCCTTGACTTAGTCATTTTCTTTGTTTGCCTAAATGAATGTATGAGCAATTATGAGGAATTACTTGTAAGCTTTGAATACTGCGCTGTGTTTGAAAGCAGTGCGGAGAACAGCCACTCAGTTGCCATTCTAGTACAGCAGCACTCAGAAGTACAGCTATGAACTCCAGTGAGTACTCCCCCCCCAAACACTTTCAATTCCTTTGTATCATTGCATAGGGGTTTATACATTTTTTTGTACTTTTCCAAAACCCAGATGAGGGAAACTGAGCACCAATTCCAGCCAGCAGCGGCAGCAAAGCAGGCCCAGCGCCTGCAGCCAGAAGGTGCGTGGTACTCACTGGCGAGGCCAGCAGCATCCGTCTCCTCCTCCGAACTGCTGCTCTTAAGGGAGTTGATGATGGATCGTGTACGGCTGCCCCTTGCCTTGCGCCCACTCTTCCAGAACTCTGCACTACAGAAACACACATGCAGACACCAATATTCAATAACGGACTCGGCAATATTATTTATGCAGCACAAGAGTAAAAGCGATGTATATTACGGCATTCAAATGCCAAAAGCATCCAAAAAGGAATTTTGCTCCCAGTTTCACATCATTTGTATTCAGGCTGAAATTCATTTAAAAACAGGAACACTAAATAGGGCGGCGGATCAGGCAAAATTACACAGAATTTGTTAGCAAAATATTATTATTATTATTTTTTTTTTTTTTTTTTAAACTAAACCCAATTAAACAAGGGGTTTCAGAAGCCAGCCTGCGTTACCTGTACTTGGACGTGATGAGCAGTCGACATTGGTCCCTGTTATCGTTGAGCTCTGTCCGGATTCGGAAGGAAACTCCCCGAAAGTCTGGGTCACAAAGGTCAGCGCTTCGAGTTGGATGCCGCTGCTTCCGGGGGGTTCTGCCTCGCCATTTTGGGTTCAACCCCAACGTGGCTGTCATGGCACCAGGTGGCTGCGCATTCACATTTTCACACAAGTTGTGGAAGGGAGCACACGTTTCCTCAGCCAGGTCTTGCCCTCGATTCCCTGGCTGAAGTTTTCCAGTGAGTTCATGGAAAGAAATGGGTGATCCCGCCACATTTTGAGGAGGACCAGATGCGAGGATCAGGTTAGAGTTGTAGTCCATTTTCACATTACTATCAGCAAGATTGGCCAACGGGACAGAGGCGAATACATCATCTGACCCTATTAACTCCCCATGTTTAACTAAACTAACCTCTTGCTTGCAACCTTTCTCCTGGAGAACACCAGTAGGTAAGCTCAAACTTTCTGTTTCTGTACCACATTGCCCCAACTCACCCCAATTTTTTGCATCCATAAGGCATGGTGCCACCATTTGTTTTCCTTCCAAGCCCTCTGCATTTGCATCGTCCTCATGATGGTGCAATTTAACCACATCATGGTTTGGAAATTCTGTTCCACCAGAGTCCTGCTTCTCTACTTTGTCTCTGGCTGAATTCAATGGCTCTCCCTCTTCAAATGGTGGGATCTCTACCAGAACAGGTCCGGTCGACACCGCACTCTTATCACAAAGTAAAGTCAGAAGACCTTCATCGCTTGCTTTATGGTTCCTCAAAGGAGAGCCCCAACCCTCAGCTTCTCGCACGGTATCTTTAATATTTCGAGGCTCCTCGGCAGCATCGATCTGTTTTAATGCATCGAGTCCTCCATCGTGACCCAAGGCCTCAAATTCACCGTGAAAAAGTGCCCGATTAGATGCAGGTGTGGTTGCTACTGACCTTCTCCCATCGTCTTCTCCTTCTTCACCGCTGCGATAGAGAAGTCGTTCGCACTGGAGGTTGATGAGGCTCATCACTTCCCAGGGGCTGTTCCCCCGTTGACTTTGCAGGACCGAGAAACAACCAGAGTAGTTACGGCGCGAGTCCAGACCGCTTTTCTCGACAGGGGGTGACGAAGGAGGGGAAGGACGTGCTGTCGGACCAGAAGAACACGGTATACTTTGCTCTGTGCAACACGACCTGCTTCCGAGTCTCCATTCTTCTTTGGCAGGTGTCACCAGCTTGGTGGCTTCCTGAAGAAGGTAAAGTATGGCGGCCTGAGGAACCGAATCATCCTGGAGCTCTACGTCCTCTGCGGTGGTCGGCCTCAAAGTCCCTCCATTCTCAGAATCTGCGCTCATGCTTCTGTTTTTGTGACACAAGAGCGAAACAACTTGAGATTTCGGTGACAAATTACCTCAGAATATTAAGGGGTAAATCGGCAGAATCGAAATACATGCTCAGTCTAAGCTCGGTTAGCATTTTACTTTTTTGTCTGTTATACTACTTTAAGCTCCCCCTTCTCTGTTTAACAAACATCTAGGTAATGTACAGTTAAAATATACAATAGAATAAACTCCTCTGGGCTGGAAAGAGAACACTTTTTACTTACTGTTGTATCTGAGGGTTTCGAAGCGTTGGTAGTAAAGTTGGGGGTGCAAGTACGTTTATGAACATAACGGCATACTTGTGCAAAAATAATAAGCAACTAAAAGTTCTTATCCAGTAACTTCTTGAGAAAACGCTGACACGCACTGGCAGCCGAGCAGGGCTCAAATAAATTCTGTCAATAATGTGCAAATTCACTCACGCAAACGGCTCGGTCCTATTTGTCGCAGTTTTTCGTACTTGAGGAGCAAACGACAGCAGAAACCTGCGAGTTTAACCATCGATTTCAGTTTTGTCTTCTTTTTTTGTATCCAGCCCCTCCGTCGGCGAAAGTAGCCAAAGGAGCGGAGCCGCCGGCGCGAGCCGCCACGCGCGCCACAGGCGACATTGCAGCGACCGTCGCGTTCCATGGTTTTTTTTTTTTTTTTTTTTTTTTTAAATAAATAAAGTCACAAAATTTAAATGCGTTTCACCGGCGCTCGGTTTTCATGACGCGCTGCGCACTTCGGCTTTTACCCCCGTCTGCGAATGGGGCTGGGAGGGAAAAGGTGTTAACCGGATGTTTTTAAACGCCGCGTCTGGCTTGAGCCCGCCAAGCAGCCCAGCCTACGTCATTCATTCATTCATTTGAAATTTCTTTGAGTTTAATAAGGTCTCCAAACTGGTGTCGACCCTTTTATATATGAGCGCTCGGCGTATTTCGTGAACTAATCCTAACTGCCTTTTCGCTCCCCAGCAAGTCGGGCTCCGATCCAAGATCGTTCTGGGTGCCAACAGATGCGAGCCTGGCGGGGACGTGGACGAGGGCAGTGCGGAGCCGTACGGGACTTCTGAACAATTTAGTCCGTCAGTGCAAACACTCTTCTGGAATTAACTTATGAGCAGGTATTATATTGCAGCACAATTTCTTCATCTTTATAGCAGCAGCAGCAGCAGCAACATTTCGTGTGTCCACAAGTTTGTAATTCGTAGATCCGAAATACTAATAAATAACTAACAAGTCTAATCCAGCCTGACGTCAATGAATGAAACATTTTAAACGCCCCGTAACGCGGGAGAATAAAATCGAAGTGCGGCCACAAGACTGCGCCTGGTTATTTAGATTGCATAGTTGTCTATATTTTTTAAATTTTATTTATTTTTTTAAAGTTCTGTCAGTTTTTCAAAGGTAAAAATATGCAAAGTCAGCCGGTTTGGTCATTTGATGGTTGTAATACGTTTTCCCCATCTATATTATGAGACTACTTACCAAAAATGTATTCTGTATCGCAAGCGATCCAACATGCGGTATTTTCCCACGGGTTCGTTCTTTAAGAATATATATAAACTAAAATAAAGAATATAGATTATGAACAGTGTTTGTCCCGTCAGAGCACAACTCAGCACAGGTGAGCTGTCACACGTGTGTCGCGTTGACGCCGATGAGCCGTGATTGACGCGCAGAACGATATAAAATCAACCGAAAGGGGGCGCATTGCACCAACTTTTCCCCTTCATGTTTAAAAATTGTTTGGCTATAAGCTTTTAAACGCTGTGCAGCTCTGCTAGATGTTTGAACACAGCTTCTACTGGTTGCAAATTCCATTTGCATAAATGAATCGGCAGAATTTCAGTTGGTGTTTGACTCTTCGTGTTTGTCCGGAAGTGTCCCATTCCGAGGGCACCGGCTGGGTGTCGGTTCCGTACTCAATGGACCTGTATAGGCCAAAACACCCGGAGTAGCGCCTGAGCTGTGGCCTGCGCACGCAGGCGTTTAAAAAGATGACACAAAGCAAAGCAGAGGAGCATTTTAAAACGTCTTTATTGCACAGATCAACGATCGAGGCCTTGTAGTACACACACATAAGCTCTACCTACCACGTTTAACATTTGTGCGCATGTTGACTTTTACAGTACAATAAGTGGAGGTTGGGTATTAATAAAAGCTATTAAGTCTGGCTGGTAGCTGAAATCCATACACCCGTTTTCTTTTACTTAAAAAGTAAAACACTTCTCTATGATTAAGTAGCAGTAGTAATTGAAATACAAAACCTGTAAGAGCAATGAAAATGCGTAAATACTTACTGCTGTGTAACTGGTTTTGTTCGCTAACTTTACACACCTTTTCTAATTTTCTAGTCACAGTGAATTCATGCTCGACTGCAAAGTTGTCCTCGCACCATTAATGGCTTACAGCTGATACAGTGAATTTTACTCTATTTTATGTGAACCTGAAGACTTACAGGACCTGGATTTGTATGCAGATCATAGCTTTGCTTTATTTAAAGGCCTACAGGCAGTGATGTGTGGGTTTTCCTTCCACTATAGCATGTAACAGGTCATAGTTTGGGTGGAAAGTGACATTTTAGCTTTTAATAAATTCTTAATTTTTCACATCTGCAGCAGCCAGCTGTCACATTCTATCCAAACAGTGAGCTGTGAGCCTGGGTCGTTGGGTACGATGAATCCACAACATTCGTAGCCCTGGGACGACAAAGCTGGGCATCCCTGCCACATACTGGTACTGGTCCCCTTCCATTTTGAAGCGCTCCGAGGGTAACCGTGTTTTTAGTGAAGCCCTGCATTGGACCTTGCTTGGCCCGAAATAGCCTGAAAAACAGCTTCTGGAGTTTTGCACAAGTACAGAGGTGATAAAACATGGTTAGTATGAAAACTGGTGCCACTAATAAGGTTATGGAAACGCTAGTTAGGTCTTATCTGACAGTAAAACCTGAATACAAAGCAAGTACATTATTTTTGCACTGCATTAACATCAGTTCTGTGTATCTGTCTGACTAGTGATAATATGGAATGTTTTTTCAAGGCCAGCCAGGTTGCTTCTCTAAAAATGTTGTGTCAAAATAACACTGGGCTTGCATTTAGTCACGAAATGCCCAAAATCTGTCCCGAAGTCCAATTTCCATCTTTTTTCCCCCTTATATTTACAAAAAGAATGTTGAGAAGTTGGTCTTGTTAGCGGCAGCAAAACATCTCCTACCGCAAGTAATTTCTTATGTTGTCCAGTTATGGAAACTGACTAAATACGATTGAGCAAACTGCTGTCGGAACATGAAAAATATTCAAAGGTTTCAGGGGACCCCACCCCCAAAGAGAAATCTGGGACCCACTGCACTCATTCACAACTGTCCAATGCACAACAGAACCCGAATTCAGCCTTCCGGAGTTTGAGAACTATAAATATTAATTTTAAGTGATACTATAATACTTGTTGACAGTGTAGCTGTCAGCTTTATGCACAACTTTTAAGTGTTTTTAGGCTTTCTTGCTTTCCAAAGATCTTCAAGAATTAGCTTGCCACTGCATGGATGTTTGATACACTTTTGTTGACTGGTCATGTTTTACCCCCACCAGCATTCCGATGATAACCAGTTTGTTCACAGCACTTTCCAGTCCATCATTAAGTCTTCTTCAGTGATTGCTTTTGCGCATCTGCATCCCTTCAGACTTCCCCCATCCTGCTGGTCCAAACTAACAAGCCCGATTTGTACAGCTGCATCACACCTTTCAGTGGGGCTTGGGCACGTGGCCATCCACGTAGAAGTTTCGGGTGACCTTAGGTAGCGTCAGCTCTATGCCATCCAGCTCAGGTGTCAGGATGATCTGGCAGCCGAGACGAGAGTTTTCCTGAAGCATGGGGGCCATGTCCAACATGTCGTCCTCCCTGTGGGGTCACGGCCATCATAATAAGAATGGGTAGTAAGAGAGATTAAAAATACAGATGTTCAACCATGCTTCACTGTAAATTCCAAAAAGTATTCTAGCTCCCTGAGTTACAAATAATGCAGTTACGAATTTTAAAAGATACAAGCTCATTCCAATTTATTTAATCACATTTTCATTGCTATTTTCAATAATTTCGATAAGCTAGCACAGCCTGTATTCATCCGCCCAGCCAACGGGTATCAATAAATTGCCCAGAAAAATAAGAGTGTAGAACCTCTCGCTTCCACTCCTGCCTAGTGGTGTTCATTGCTGGCAAACAAGATGATGATGGCACGTGTTTATGGGATGAATCAGTCAAAAATCAGGACTGGGAAGAAGATTGTGAAAAGATTTTTATATTCTGTACACTGAAATTACTGTAAAAATTGTGAAATTAGGGAGGATCTACCTAAATGCAGACGGTACATACGACAGTTGTTAGCCCTCTCTATAGGTACCACGTGCTGTCTGGGGTGGCTTCCTTTTAGCAGTATGCCACAGAATAGTGTTTTTAAAAATATATTATCTTTGGAAACTGCTATCAAGTCATTACTGACTCCTGAGTGACCACTGGTGTGATTTCCAAGGGAAAGAAGTGGTTTGCCATTGCCTCCTCTCAACATATTTTTTCTTTACGGGGGTACAGACACGGAGGAGAACCTGCAAACTCCACACACACCCCTAAGCTGGGCTTGAAGCCCACATCAGGCAAGCAGCCCAAGAACTGTAAAGCGCCAGCCTACCCTGCTGCACCACCACATCCTTACATATTATTATATAATATAATAAAATATTGCAGGAGAGAAATCCATGGAGAACTCTGTTTCCCTCTGCCTCACTCTGCACTTCTATTACGCATAGAAGAGTTATGATTTTCTTGCTTTGCTGATGCTTGTATGCAGTATGATTTAGCATGTTTGACCCAGCTATGCAGACAGGTATTGCTGCTGAAGCAATTCAGTGTCAGATCCTTCACCTACAAACCTTACTGGCCCAACTTGCGCAGAGATTATGCAACGGTATGAATGTCTTCCATACGCTACCTTTCAACCGGCTCTGGAAGTTTGTCATAGAATTCCCCATTCACGTACACGTGGCACGTGGAACAGGCCAGAGACGCTTCGCACGCTCCTGAAAGGTATCATGGTTAAGTGAATTGACACTGACAAATGTACTGACAGCAAGCCATATTAAAAAAAATAAAATCATTCCAAATTTCTGTCTGCAATTTGGAGAAAGAAATATTTCAAACCACCTGTCTGGTAGCATGAGAAATGATGGCTGAACTCAGAATTATAAATTATAAATTATAAATAACACCAGTACACCAATGTTCCAATAGTTGACCCCAAAATTGCCATCATAGCACAGTGAGGAATGCTGGAAACAAATCTATACGGGTAAAAACGTATGTTTCATATGGTGGCATGGCAATGAGCTTACCTTCTAAATCGATGCCATGCTTGTGCGCCAGGTACAGGACATTGTCTCCAACTTTGGCCTTGACTGGTATTCTCTTCCCTGATCTGTCTATATACACCACATTAACCCTGAGAGGCAGAGCAAAGACAGTGCTGGATGTGGCAAATAATTCCAAAAAAATGTTACAATAAATGCACTTGGCTCCACAGGAGTTGTAATAAACCAAACGTTCCCTATTTGTATTATTAACTCAGTTCTGAAATATAATTTAAGTCTCGATTGCATACAAAAGCTGATACTAGAACACTAAAAAATGTTGACATTTGTTAACTATCGGCCATGATTTTTAAAGTAAAAGCCACCCACTAAACAGTGATCACGTTCATTTTTACCGAGCGGTGCTATCACCACTGATGTCATTCAACACCGCTGCAATGTATCCAACACAAATCTGACATTTCGCACCGCATTTTACTCACATGTCCTTGGAGTCTTCCGGCACCGCATCCTCAACTTCCGTCTGACTCAGACCTGTTGGCATTTGAGCATTCAAGTGAACTGCAATTCACCCCGATCTACTGAATTTCAGTGAAAAATAAAATTAACATTTTCTGCGGTCAAGATTCAAGAAGTCATGGCACTTCTCACACGTGTAGAGATACTAAACCATAGAAAGGGAGGTCAAACTGTAGAAAAAGTGCTAGTAAACTCCTGAGAGATTTACCAAATTGTTAAGAGATCAACCAAACAGTGGTCAGATCTACTAAACCGTAGTGAAACACGGCAGATTTCGGAGAGATCTACCAAACTGTGGCGATATCTGCCAGGCTGTAGTGAGATGCATCCAACTGTGGAGAGATCTAACAGACCGTGGAAAACACTACCACACAGATCTACATCTACTGACGTATAGAGACAAACAAAACCGTAGAGATGTACAGTACCAAGCTTTTGAAAACGCTACCAAACTATGAGGAGATCTGTCAGACTGTGGACAGATCTACTCAACTCTGGAGAAACTTCTGCCCATTTTTGTGCAACCCTTTTCCAGCACAGCCTCTCGTACCAAACATTTTTCAATAAAGTTGTTCCTCGCAACCAAAACAGGTGACCTCCTCATTTCTCAAGAGAAGCTGACCTGACACGGACATGCGGTCGCTTCCGTGAGTTTGCCAACTCTGTCACCGCATCATCTGTGAGGTGACCGCTGCCTTCTAGCAGCACTAGCGAACAAACTCACTTTTAGACGTCCGCAGGCTTCTGTTGGGCGTCCGGAAACGGCCGATGGATCCTCCCGCCGGCGAGCCCGCGGCTGCGAACTTACAGCGGCTCAGGCGCTGAAAAATACAAACATTGCACGCCGAGCTCAGCCCGAGGAGTCGGAAAGTGAGCCGCACAGTCGTGCGGGCCGCTACGGAGGTCGCCATGACAGTGTTGTCATCACGTGGCTCTCACGGACCAATGAGAGCGAAGGAAGCGTGCGTCATCAGAAACGGTGACACCGGGTCGCGCGTCCCATGTCGCTGTCCCGCTGCCACTTTTGTTTAACCTGCGTTAAGGAATGCAAAAATGAGTTGAGCACACGTGCTTCGAATATTCCACACTCTCATATTCCTCGTTATTATATTAATACATGTTAACAAAATTAAGTTTGATTTATGCTTAACGAAAGTGAAACGTATTCACACCTGTCATCCTAAAAGTGTAAATGAAAAATAGTATCGCAGCAGTAAATAACTCTCTGTGAAGGAGTTTACAACTGAAATATTATTAAAGTATCCAAAGCAAGAGCACTAAGAAACACAGTGCCGTGCAGCGTTTTACAGTCACCGAGGATGATTGACGTGCTGGGGCGCGCGAGTAAAGCCACCGGTAGGGGGCAGCACTTCTACGGTCTGCTGCAGTGTCGCTGGCCCTCGCTGGTGCTATGTGTTATAACTGTATTACAGTTTGGTTCCATAAGATGTATAGTATGTATGGTAGATTTATTATATATTAGTGGATTTGCCTACCGGGTCAGATCATATCAGTCGAAAGGTTTGACCATTAAAGTGTTAACCGGTTTAGCCATTTAGTCACCATCTACAGCTCAACATGACTAAGACTTAAGGACCTGGTTGTGGATTATAGGAAGCAGAGCCCTTCTCCAAACCCCTGTCACCATCAGGGGAACAGACGTGCAGGTGGTTGAGGATTATAAATACATCAGCAACAGACTTGACTGGTCCGGGAACTTGGACGCCATTGTCATAAAAGGCCAGAGTTGACTCGACCTGCTGAGGAGGCGCGGGTCCTTCAACATCTGCAGGACCATGTTGTCTATGTTGTATCACAACATGGTGGCGAGTATTGTCTTTTATGCGCTGGTGTGGTGGGGCAGCAGGGGGAAGGCAGCTGATGCCAATAGACTAGACAAGCTGGTTAAGAGGGCTGGTTCAGTTCTGGGTGTCTAACTTGAGACTCTTGCGGATGTGTCGGAGAGGAGGATGCTGAGGAAATTCTTCTGTATCTTGAACAACCCCTATCACCCCTTGCATGCCCCTCTGGCTCAATATCAAACCTCACACAAAAGATTTATTGTCCCCAGGTACAGGACTGAATGCCATAGGAGATCCTTCCTCCCTGTGGCCTTTGGACTTTATAACTCCTCCTCTTTCTGTAGGGGGCACAGGTGGGCACCCACTTCAACATTAACTTTTCCTCTGTTGACTTTTATCCCTGCACTTATACAATTTAATTATTGACAATATCTTTCTATTTTGTCTTAGTGGCACTGAGCATGTTGAACGCATAAGAATTTACTTTGGGATCATTCAAGCTTTATCTCATCTTATCTTAGTATGTAAATATTCACAGTGACTGTGCAACATGATGTCAGTTGTAGTTAAGTGGAAAAACAGACAACTTATACTGTATATCACTAAACTTTCTTATCTTTACATCATTAATGTGTGCAGCACCGTGTGGGTGTGTATTAGGTATAATTTCTTTCAAATGTTTAGCTTTTCATTTGCTCACATATGCCAGCTCCTGTCTGCTGCGGTCAAACACGCAGATGCCACTGACAGCAACACGCCCCAGCCGTAGCGATGTGCGTACAGTAATAACAAATTAAAATATCACCAAACATTTTTACCTTTCAATTTGAAGAAGTTTATAAATTTGCATGTGAACAAGAACAACCAGACAAACAAACAGAGATTTGGTCTTATAAATACAGAGATTCATAATTCAGAAGCGTTCTCACCCTTGGACACCCAAGCAAAAATAACAAGAACAAGAAAATTATATGAGTGCATTTAGATAAAAGTATCATTTAAGAGAAAACCTTGTGTGAAAGAGTTCATTCTTGCTTTTTTAGCCCTGACCTTTTGGCACTTTAGGCTCTGAACCCCTGTAGCTCTTCGCTGGACGAGCAGTTATTGACAATGGACGAACAAATCCCATCTTATTCACTTCGTCGGTGACGTTAACCGCAGTCACTGTCAGTGGACATCAACAGGTGGCTCCAATGCTCCATCCAGGGAGGTAATGGATGAAGGGAGCTGGATTTAAAGAAGCCTACCAAAGAAAAAGCAGACCACTGCATAAGATGTACTGTACCTCTCAAGACTGTGTTATGATCTTAAGAGAAGCTCGATCTTGGTTGCAGCTGTACAGAAAAACTCTTTCATTCTTAGTCATTAAATGTCATTTCATGACTCACACCTCAACTTGGCATCTCATGTCAAACCAAACATTTTTTCTCACGGCCTGGGTGTCGTGAAGGCTTTGCTTTTCTTACAGATGAAGCCCGAACGTTCCACATTTATTTGAAATTGACAATATTTTGGTGCTCAGAAATGAAAGCCTTCAAACCATACAATTTGTTTACGCTGTGCAGCATCAAACAATGCAACTGTTTCGCAGCTCTGTGCTTGGTGTTCCCTTTCAAAAATACAAACCTGTGGCCTTCTTGTCTTCTGCCATCATATATCATTGCAGGAGAAAAACTTGAGGACGCGTACATGCTCTTGGATTGCAACACCGAATCCGCAAAGCACCGCGGGCGAGTGAGCAGCTGTTCGTTTCAGGTGTGTGGAGTATGACATCTAAGCACCTGTTCCCTATTAACCTGTCTGGCATCTATAATTCGCATTTAACAAGTATGATATTTGCAATGTTCTCTTACCCTCTGTCTCATGTCACTTTCCCACAATGCCATCACAATAGTCATAAGGGGAGCGCTTGGCAGTCTGATTTTTGGTGTGTCAACAAATTTTTAACCATTTGTTACATAGCCGCTTGGATTGTGATCTTGGTTTTAGTCCCTCTATTACTGCGAAAATGGCTGGATAAATAGATGGCTGAATGAATGGATGTTTATTGGTTTCCCCTGCTTTCCTCACATGCACATAGATTTCATCTGGGTAGTTTTCTACCACAATCCAAAGACAGGGGTTTCAGATGAACTGGCTCATCTAAACTGGTTTGGGGAAACTTTTAATAAATGTACTTTTATTTTTGGTTTTCAATGCTCACAGAAAACCAAAGAAAAATGTCAGCTTTTAAATTTCATTTTAGGACAGGCAAAATATGCTATCTACATTAGCCGGAAATATAAGTTAAAGCAGAGGTGGGGACAAGAGGTTCTGCCAGTTTTTAAGTCCATAGTTAAATCGAAGATTATGGTTGATTTTGCCTTTTACAAAGCAATGTGTGGCCTGGACAGCTTTAAATTAAAATGGCATGTTCAGAATGTTTTGTGCTCTGTGCAAGGGCATACCCTGGCATACTCTGCAATTTTCTTTTAAATGTTTTCTTTTAAATGTTTTGGTTTTTGCTGCTTGGCACTGACTGTATAGTTATGTCATTTTTCATGTTGTGTGTCCTCAACATGGCATGACATTTTTTTTTTCTTTCATGACTGAACATCGATAAATAAAGCATTTCATAAAAAATGTAAAAATTCAAACTGGCCGCGCGCGTGTGTGTGTATGTGTGCGCGTGCTCTGTGATGGTTGGTCCTCCAGCAGTTCACTCTGGACCATGGCATCATGGGTCAGATAAGAGGCTTCTGAAGGCAGTGCTTGAACTGGACCAGTACCAGCCCTTCTACATTTTGCTCCCTGCAGTCCTGGGACTTTTTCTGGCGTAGCTGCACTTCCCATCAGCTCCCTGTTCCTTTCTCCCTCAGAGAAGCAGACCCTCTGCTCCCCCAGCAAAACACAGCTGAAGTTCATGGCCATTACTCATGATCACAGTTCATTTCCCAGGGTGCACTAAGCTACGTCGCAAGGTGGCTCACATTCTGCATTTCTACCATTCATTTATTTCTCATTATCAAATAAATATACATTACAAACATCAGTGACATCCCCTAGTATCTCACTCTACTGTAAAAATCCAAAATGTAATCCTTAATAGTTTATCGATATCAACTAATATACACAGCCATGTGCTATTAGAGTGCTGCCCCTTTTCCCTCTTGAAGCACTGCTATAAAGTCATTTTTGAAGACGAGACCTCAGTAGATGTCAGTAGTCACATCCTCGTACTGAACTGTTGGTATGTAAAGAGTTTTTCTGTTAATCCTTAACTAATACAAGGAAACATGCCTTTGATTTTAGCCCCTCCATCAGATAACAGTAATCCTATTACAGTCTGTTTACATATCAACTATTTTAAATCTGCAAGGCGCCTGTCTGTAAGCTTTGGACTGACAAGTCGTTCTACTCAAATCCACCTTCCATCAAGTTTTTAACCGCTTAATGTTGAGGAAGTTGGAGGTGGTGGTACGGAGTCTGTCCTTGAATCACTGGGCCCTGGGCTAGGCCACCACACCCTCAGCGGGACAGCAGTCCAACGCAAGGCCTAGTCAAAAACCATTCAGACTGCATTTCATTTTCCTAGTACTTTGGCCAGGCAGCGTCTCAAATTTTGTTCAACTTAAGCTTTTTCCATGACCACACTTTCAGATAAGCTCCAAATCATTTCTTATTTCATGGCCTGGGATGCCAGTTGGATGTCAGCAGTAAATGTCCCTCGTGCGTTATGCAATATTCTAAAGCAAAGGTTAAGGAATTAAGCATATGAGCAAAAAAAAAGAACAAAAACAAGAGCTTCATCCAAACATTTTTAAAAAAACTGTCCATGTATAAACAGGGGCTAATCGCTGGCAGCCTAAGTCAGTGTTTGAGTTTTCATGTAACCACAGCAACAGTATATGTACCTGCACACGAAAACGTCATTATATAGTCAACCAAATTTCATCTTATACTTTTAAGTCAATTTTTGGTGCTTGTGTCAACAAAGCTTTTTTCCAGCTAATTTCCACATTCCTCGCTTTATCAGGTCCGACGTGGAAAAATGCCATCCCATTTTCCTTTTTGCACATGGAGGCCCGTGCGAGATGTGAGACCGTGGGCCAGACAGTCAGTGGAGCGTTCGGACTTGGTGGATGTTATGGCTGTGGGGGGCAGTTTCAGCCTCCTGCCTTCAGACAAGGTAAGTCAGACCAGCCTTGACAGACAGACATCAGAAGGGGGTGCGCAAGGCTGTGAAGATGTATTTTCCTGATGGATACTGCCTTCCTGTGTCCCCATCTGAGAAAAACCTGAAGGGCAAAGACTCCATTCTCGATGTCTCTCTGCCGCGTCATCAGGGATATTGTTTTTAGACTCAAGCGTGGGCTTATTTAGCTTCCCCTAATTTGCCCCGATCAGTGGTGTTTAATCTTTTTCTTAGAACCTCAGTTCAACTTCATATAATGATGGGACTTAATTCCCAAAACGGAATTTTACTCATTTTATCCCACAAATTTAAGAACTTTGCTCAAGGTTGTGTGAAGGACAGCGAGTATCCATGCACAGGTCAAAACCCTTCAGACTCAGGACAGTTGAATCCTTGTTCTTCTGAGACACCCACCAACCCTCATGTTCACAGCATCCAAATGGCACAGCTGGGATGGCTCCACGCAGCTCCCAAGACTGTAGCCCTGCACCCAGGGTCCCGAGTCTGACAGATCTTTCCTGTGTGGAGCATTTCTGCTCCCCCGTGTTGGGTTGGGGATACAGTCCACTGACACCCAACTGGAGTAGTCTGGACATTGGACTGCCCTTGACCGAGGAACAAACACTGAACAGCAGCTGAAATTCCTTTCAATCTTTCCTATGCCCTCAGCCATAAAAAAAAATCATTGTTGAAACTTCAAAACCCATTTAAACTCAACTTTTTTTGAAAAGTAGGCCTGAAATATTTATTCCTGTTTAAAAAAAATCACAAACTGGTTAACAAATGCAGAATTTAAATCTGCTCAGTTTGTCTTCACCTAGATCCCGTCTCACCGGAAGCTGAGCCCTAAGGGATGGAGCAACAGAGAAGCAAACACAGGATAGGTTTTCCATTGTTCAGGTTGTTAGCTGTTCAGATACGTCAGCTGGCAACTGAGGAGAGGAAAACAAAAATTCCAAATGGCAACGCAGGGAAGAACAGTCAACCTTTTGGGTGCTATAGGCTGCCCAACCCTGCTTGGCAGTGCCATGCGACTGCTGTGGATATGAATATGAAGACCAGGTCAAAAAACACAGTTACTGTACATCTACAGTATGTCTATGGTGGTGCAAAATAAGTGACATAATGTTTTGTTCAGCACTGCAAGGGCTCCCGGGAGACCATCATAGCAGCAGAAAGCAACAGGCTGCAACAGAAGAACATTACAGTGTCTTGAATTTGGCAAAGATTTTCCAGGCTTGTGGACTGACCCTTGATCTACTTCTCTTCTTAAACGGTAGCCTATGAAGCAGCTGATATTCCATCCAGGGACAGATGGCGGATGACACGCTAAAATATACGTTTTAACTTGTTTTATCATTTAGTTTTGGCTGCACCTACAGGGGAATGTTTGGCGCAGGCCTCCGGCTGTGGGAGGTTTCTGTCTCGCCCTCAGGTCGATTTCCAGCGCCCCCGCAGCCCTGGCACTAACAGCAGATGAGTTTCCTGGGAAAGGCATCGGCATCCGGACCTCGCGCCACACACGTGTGCGATCCAGGCTTTTGCGGCCGGAAGGAAAGGAAAGAGAAGCAGCTGAGGCCAATTACCTCTTACAGCCACATGATTAATCCCACCCACCTGCCAGGAGAGCAAGACGTAGAGAAACCCTGAACCCAGAGGCCTGAGTCAGGGAATCACGCAGAGACAACACTGCTTTCTCAACTTCTCCACTACTTCCTGTCTTTTGGGACAGCCTAGTGGCTAGAGCTGCTCCTGCTGGGCTCACAGGAGCAGCTCTAGCCTTCCACCCCCCCATTTGCGGAGCTGCCCTCAGACACAGTACAAGGTGTGGTCATGACCCACTAGGTAACTATCTTATCAGAGTTGTCTGCCCTCTACAGCAGTCAGATCAAACCTGGGGATTTGGAAGAAGTCCAGGCATCTCCACCTTCACAGACCACAGCCTCCATTAAGTGCCAAAGACTGACGTTAAGGAAATGAAGGGAAGATAAGAAATACTTAAACTCGGTCTCAAATCTTCAGAGATTCACCTCCTTCACTTAGTTTAGCTGAAGCCCATAAATGCGAGAAAGACCGTAGGTTTGCAGCTTTTTAATGTGCATTTAAATCTCACCTTTAACTGCCATCACTGTCCTCTGGTTGTTCTCACAAAACCTAAAGTGCGGCAGCGTCAGTCTTGTTTATTTTTGTCAGTCAAATCCCCGCTTCCCTTTTTTATTTTTGCAACTGACATATTGGGAACATTTCTGGTTGTGTCAAAATGGTGACAAATAGAAACTACATTTTAACAATTATAAAAATGAATGATAACAATGAAGGAATAATGATTATAATGATAGTCCCCAGTTAACCCATTCAGTCTGGCATAAATTGCAAGACGGCAGCTACGCCAAATATAATGTGCTTATTTATTAAGAGCTCAACAGAACCCGAATCAGTGGTCAGGCATTCAGATATAAATAAATTATACAGTTTTTGCATCCAAAATGTATTATTATTATTATTATTATTATTATTATTATTATTATTATTATTATTATTATTATTATTATTATGTTTTTTATTCCCAGTGTGCATATACTCACTAACTTTTATAGGCAATGAGGCTTTTGTGTACTGTGTATGCTTTGTTTTTTCAAATTGTTTTCCCTTTTATGATATCTGCCTATGTCACCTGCAATTACTTTTCATTAAACACCGCGCTGTTTACATGGAAAAAAAAATCCACCAGGATTCAAAACTAAATTTTTCATGTCATAACCATTCCTACAGTAACCTGTTGTGTCCTCCGATGTGGACTTAGTAACAAACGTCACCTTTAGCCACCCAACATGGCGTTCTGTCATGACTTTCATAGTCTTCCTGTGCTGCGTAGAATCGCTCGCCATTTCGCCATAAAAAAAGGGTTGTCTCCTTCAAAAAAAATGAATAAATAAATAAATTTCTTGAACAGGGGTTTGATTTTGTGCAATCTGTGCTCTGTTGGTCAGATGAATTTTTCTGTAATTCACAGGAACGCTAAAAATTATGCTTCTTTATACATAAGCACCACGTTGGCCTCTTTCCAGGCATCTGGTAACTCTCCAGTCTGTATAGACAAGGGAAAGATGTCTTTTAGTGGTAGGAAATTTAAAATCCATTCATACTTTAAGAACTATCTGACAAAGTCCGCCTGGCTCTCCTGGCTTTATTGTCTTTTCTTAGAGGGGCTTGCGCTCACAGCATGAAAGTTTTCAAATCCTTCCTGTCTAAATGGCAGAAATTTCAGCTCAGGGTTATGATGTCATCCATTATCTTTAGCCTTTTGTCCTGCCTTGTGGGGGGTCACTGTGGTCCAGAATCGAACCCGTAAGCACAGGACGTGAGGCAGGGTGCTCCCCAGAGGGGACACCACTCCATCACAGGGAGTCACACATTAAGGACAGTTTACAGTTACCAGTCCACTTGAAACACATTTTAGGCCTGTGGGGGCAAACCAGGGTACCTGGAGGAAATGGATGCAAACACAAGAGAACATCTAAACACATTCTGATCCAGATTTGAATCCAAGGCCAAACACGCAGCACTACCCGCTGTGCCACTGTGCCACCTCTCATTGTTTCTATTAAGGGGATAGAGTGGTGCCTCACAGCTCCTGGACTGCTTGCCTGATGTGGAGTTGAAGCCCAGCTCAGGTGTGTGTGGGGGGTTTGCAGGGTCTCCTCCATGTTTGCACCCGTCTAAGGGAGAAATATCCTGGTTGAAGGTATTTCTTCGTTCCTTCTTGCCTTAGAAAGAAGGCCAATGGTTGTCTAGGAGTCAGCCATGACATTTTCCAATCCATTATTTCTGTTTATTTGAAAATGAATCCCTCGTAGTAAATTTCCACAAATTAGAATTCTGTAGAATTCAGAATGCAAATTCTGCTAAAAGTAGCACCAAAGCAGGCAGTGATACACTGTCATGCTGCTGCATCACACGGTTCATTTAAAATATTGTGGCAAAGGCAGGGCATGTCTCAACAGGCAGAAGCTGCGTCCTTCTCTTCTGAGCTTCGAGCCAAGATATACAGGAGCAGTTGCGATTTCTGACAAAAAAGCAAATGTAATATGACACACCAACCTGTCAAGCATAGATGATCCACCCTTTCGTCCTCTGCTGGCAGCAATTAAAAACAGGTTGGAATGCATCTGGTTGCCCGTGGGAAAGCTGCCGCTGCACCCATGTCAGCAAGCAGGTGAATGTCATTGCTGAGAAACTTTCCAGCTTCTTAGAGGCTGTTGGAAGGCAGACAGCTTTGTTTCTCTGACCTTTATTCAAAGAAACGTAGCGTTCTGCCATAGAATTCAGTGTATATGAGCTCTAACTGGAGAACCTCAAGTTCATTTGTCTGCTCAGCCCAGCTAGAAGAGTAGGAAGTGCAGGCAGCAGCCTATGAAGTTCAAGGTAATTCCCTTAACCACTATATGGTACTCCAGCACAAACAAGCCATTTTCAGGCCCAGTTTTTGTGTGTATAACATTTTGTGGAAGAAATAAATATACAAGAAACATTTTAAACAGCTATTATGCAAAAATCAAATGGGCAGACTCATTGGAGCCTTACATCCAGGTCTTAAACTCAGACTGATGGATGTGGGAGAACCGAGCAAAGATGGATGCACACAATGACAACGAGCATAAAGCAAAAACCACAGAATAAATGCCTGAAGTGTCATAATAGGAAAAAGGAAAATAGCTAACAAAAAAGTCAGAAAGCCACAGAGAAGAGGAAGTGGACCTCCGGGCATGCAGGGGGGTCCAATGCCATCTGGCTGCTAACAATCTCAGGTGTGTGAAAATGGAGAGGATCAGATTGTTAGGTGGAAACCCCCTGTTTGGTCTACAAACTGCAGGTCCAAACTTGGTAAAGTTCATCCTGGGTGTGGCCCACCTTGTTGTAGAGAGAGGAAGATCAGATATATGGTGGCAATAAAGCGACAGACTGCAAAGGCAGCAAACATTCACTCGGGCTATGCTGCAGAAAAGTGGCGGGCCTGAAGTCTAAATGTGAATGCTGTAACCAGAGGGGCATCCCTACGCCTACCTAGTAGACCACCGCATAGCTGAAACGCTGTGCACCGTGCCACCTGCGCTGATTTCTTTATTCATGTAATATTACATGAAACCTGCATCACAAAACGAAAGTTTTCTGGCTTTCGTATGCTCATAACACAACATAAGTAAGCAGGAGCCAGCATCTTTGGTGCCTCTTGCACATGCAGTAGGATTTTGAATTCTACTCTAAATTTTCCTGGGAATGGAGCCAAAACTCAGAGCAGTATTAACATGCGCTAACATTTTGTTCCTTTGAGCAGGAGAAATCTCTTCAGTTCCTCAGTGTTCCTAAAATGCAGGAAACCCATCTTAGTGAATTATCGAGGGTAATCGAGGACTGGCCCAGATGTCTTAGTCCCAAGTTAATTCTGCCAAAATTCTTCAAGTTAACAGCTGATAGCTGATAGCAATGTTCTCTTATCTACATTCCTTCTTCCCAACAAAGTATTTGCTTCTTCACAGAGTTCAGAAGGAGCTCAGTTTTCATCCATCCAACTCCTAATCTCAGGGTTCAGTCCAAATGAGAGGAGATAAGTTAAGGCACAGCTAATGTTTCTGCTCTTAGCTGCTGTTAGAAGTTCTGTTCTATCCGTGGAACTTAAAACGCTTGAAAATTGTACAGCTCTACAGCTGGATAAGTGCTAAGCAAACAAGAATTGAGTGATCGACTGGGAAGCAGCCACACGCTGTCAAAGCTCTCCTTTGGTGGGGAAGTCTTGATATTTACATGTGGATTATAGTTATGTAAACCTTGGAGAGAGATGTCCATTGTCCTCAGGGACCCATCATGTCAGTGGCCATGATGTTCTAGCAGCTCCTGGCCTAAAAATGTGTTGGAGACTCTCGGTGTCTCGTAGCGATAAGGACAGCGCTGAGTTAGATGTCCACATTCCTCGCCTGATGACAGAAATCCAAATCATGAGCATTTCAAAGCCCCACTTTTTATGGTTTAAAACAAGAACTCACAGGGTCTAACATAAGAGAAAAGCAGTTACACTGTGTGGCTAAAAGTGTGTGGACACCTGAGCATCACACCCATATGTACCTGTTAAACCTCCCACTCCAACCCTTTCTGCATTAATACGGAGTCCCTCTCCCTTTGCTGCTATAACAGCCTCCACTCTTTTGGGAAGGCTTTTCACCAAATTTTGGAACGTGGCTGTGGAAATTTGACCTATTTGGCCATAAGAGCATCAGTGAGGTTGGGCCCTGATGTCGGGTGAGAAGGCTTGGCTCACGGCAGGAGTTCCGGTTCATCCCAAAAGTGTTCAGTGGGGTTGAGGTCAGGGCTCTGTGCAGCCATTCAGGTTCTTCCAAACCAACCTGGGCAAACTCTCTGTTTATGGAGCTTGCTTTGTGCATGAGGGGGGGGGGGGGGGGCACAGTCATGCTGGAGCAGGAAAGGAGCTTCTTCTTCCCCAAACTGTGGCCACAAAGCTTGAAGCACACAGCTGAATAGAATGTGTTTGTAAGCTACATGGGTGCAGCTGAAACAGCTCAGCTCAGTCATAAGAAGGGGGTCCACAAACTTTTGCCCTTATAGTGTATTTGAAAAATGCTATCGTTCTCTCTAGCACACATTTTCACAGTTTCAAACAGTGTGTTGCATTCTGCATGCATGCGGAAACAATAAATAAGCACATAAATCACACGCAACATCACCCATGCTCCTGTGCCCTGCAGCTTCCTTAAGCTTCATGTCCGCCCCTCATTTTCCAGTTCAAACTGCTGCCAGACCAGGACTCCTGCTCCACACATATGGAAATAAATGGCAGCGGAAATGAACATTTTCAAGACATTTCACGGGCACCCATTCCGTGTTCCTGTTCAGGCTGTAATTCGTGCATAACAGGGAAACACCTAGATGACACCTGTTAGGTGTTGGCTGAACTTTGCCTCCATGTGAGCTGCAACAATGCCGAGGCAACAAAGTGCAGCGACACGTCAGCGCCTGCTGTGTCATCGCTCTTTTTCTCTAATCCCAGTGCAGTCCAGATGCTGAGGTCCCCCTGCTCTCCTACGAAGGATTTGTGAGAAATACACATGCGGAAAATGATTCACTCTGGTTTTGCATCTGAGCCTAAACACGCGTTGACGGAAAAAGGATGCTTGTGACGTGGCTAACCTGTGGAACACTGCTCGCGTTCCACTTCTGCTCGTGCAGCAATGCAAGCTCGAGGTTTTTGTAACAGCAGACAGGGCCAGAACACGACCGTGATGGGAAACACCTGGTATTAACATCAAACTGACACCATTGCAGAAAATGTGTGGATAACATAAATTTACGTTAAGACAAAGAACTTTTGCATCGTTTTTTTCTTTCTAAAATGAATCTCTGTCAACCCAACAGATTGGAGACCTTTTTTCCTTCTACCTCCTGCAGTGATTGACACTTAACTGTCAGGTTTTGCATTGATGGTTTAGGTTAGGTGATGGGCACAGCCACTCTTATCCAGCAGATCTTTTCCGCGTTCTGAATTTGATCTTTTCCAAGGGGGAAAACACGAACCAAACCGGACCCGTTAACCTTCCATGAGCTCACACGCCATTTTTGAGAAAGTCATATCTGTACCTGTGCACAGCTTGCTCACATCATGTGGTCTTAACCACACAAATACCTCCCACTGAATGCTCATCGGTGCTTGCTCACTTGTGACTTTCCCTCCCGTCCCGCCAGACACACAGCTACCTAAATACTGCGTCTCACTGGCCCCAGGGCTTTAAAGGGCTTGCTGGCAAAGGAAGTTCTGTTTCTTAATTCAGAATAAATGCAGAATAAACAAGATCCCTACAGCCATTTGCCCTTGAAGATGAAGGTCACAGAGCAGCAGAAAGGACTGCGGAAGTTCTTTTTCGTGTTTCTACTTTCTTCCTCAAAGCTAGCTTCAGTGTTGGTGTGCTGGGATGTAGAAGAAGCGAGGCACCTGGGGATGGGAACCATAGCAAGAACATCTAAGAGCCGATCAATCGGATCATTCTGATTACAATGATTCGGACGCTGCGGACGCGGGAGGCCGTGTCTGACTGTGACTGGAACTCTAACCATACCATACCCCATATACCACAATGATAAAAACCACAACTCTTATTAACATTATCATGAACTGGCTATTACCCATGTATAGAATGCCCAGGAGGGGTGGGCTTCCACTGGCACATGGACCCCCAGAGGTTTATTTTTCTCCTATTCTCTTGTAGAAAGGAGTTTTTTGTTTTCCTCTCCTGCGTGGCCAGATACAAACTGTACATATATACTACCCCTGTCATGTCTGTTCAGCGCTCCGTGCCACTGCAGTGAGAAGAGCGCTATATAAAAATAAAATTGAATTGAATCGAATCTACTTTCTCCATCATTTGAGAACACGGAATTCGCTTTTCATCCTAATGGCTGACACAACTAATTTCTCCTTTACTCTTCATACCTTTGCTCGGGTTTGTCATGGTTTGTTCAGCTTCTGCTGGTGTAAACTTCTGGATTTAAGGGTTTAGCCTTGAGTTACTGTTTCCACCTCTCCCTGAATAACAGTTTTCAATCCAGGATAGAAGTAGTGTGGCAAGTGAGTTTGTCTCTGCCACGTCTGAGCAGCAGGGGTGGGATGTGGTGGGGCTGTGAACAAGCCAGCAAACCACAGCTTTCACGCATGCTCAGAGGTGTGAATAAATCTGTCCTTAGAATGGCAGCCACAAAACTGGGCAATGTCTCTGTCCATGTACGCTGATGTCTACGCCGGATCTGCTCAGTGTAGTAAGTGTGGAAGCACTCTTAGTGCTGCTGTTATCATACCAGCCTAGAGCACCACTTCTCGCTAAGGCCAGACCATAGGCCCAACTCTTCTAAATGCTGCTGAGTCACTGTAAGATATGGGGAGAAGAGGGTCACGGACTTTACGCCAAGATGTTTCAGAAGTCTAGTTTGTTCTTGGAGCTGCTGAAGGAAGGAAGCTACATTTAAGGCTTGAAATTGAATCCGCCATTGACCCGAGCCGCACATCTGCGCTGTGCTTTCATTGGCAAAGTCCATCACATTAAAATGTCTGCCTGCTACCCCCACTCGCTGTCGCTCTTTCTCACTGTCCACCCACATCCAAACTCCCACTCTGACAGAACATCTCTGCACGGCAACCTCTTTGCTGGAGGAAAACCACAAAACAGATGGGTGAAATCCAACGCCATCTCTGTCGAGTCCTTGTCTGCGGAGACTCCTGCCTACCAAGGAAAGACTTCTGAGAAGGACAAATGACACTCGGTGGAACAAAATGACTTGGTGTGGCCTGTTTCTGGGGAAATGCCAGAGTCATACTTGGTGTGGTGCAGCTTGGTGTTGCTCGTTGAGAACAGGGGGCTCAGTTGCCTGGATGGTGTGTTTCTCCACAAGTTTCAAGAGGGCCTGACAACTTAGGGCTCCCTGGTTTATCACAGATGGCATAGACAGTACAGGTCCTCCTGGGTTGTGGCTTGCCATGTTGTGTCTAGAGCTCCACCTGGATGCTGCTGATCTTTGAGAAAACCTTCACTTAGTGAGGCAGCAGAACAAAGGAGAGATTTTTCTGTGGCTAAAATCACCATGTCTCAAATAAGAACTGAAATTTGGTGCTGACGCTTTGCATATTGCACTGTTTTCAGGTGCACTGTATGGCCAGGCGTATGTGCCCCCCCCAATGACTGAGTTAGTTGTCTGAGCCTCACAGATACAGCTTAAAAGCACGTTCTAGACAACTGTGTGCTTCCAGCTTTGTGGCTACAGTTTGAGGAAGAAGCTCCTTTCCTGCTGACTGGTCCCCCCATGCACAAAGCAAGCTCCATATACAAAGGGTTTGGCCCAAGTTGGTGTGGAAGAACTTGAGTGGTTGCATAGAGCCTTGAACTCAACCTCACTGAACCCCTTTGGGATGAACTGGAACACCGACTGCAAGCCGGGCCTTCTCACCTGACCTCACTTATGCTCTTGTGGCCAAATGGGGGTAAATTCCCAAAATCTGGAAAGCCTTCCTAGAAGAGGAGAGACTCTTATAGCAGCAAAGGGTGGGTGGGGGGGGCAACTCCATATGGTTTGGAATGGGAGCTTCAATGACCACAAATGTGCGTGATGTTCAGATGTCCACACACTTTTGGCCATACAGTGGATTAGTGTCTCCAGGTTTGCTCAGTATATTTTTTTATCATTGTCTTCAGTGCCTGGAAATCTATTAACATTGCTTTGTGTTACTAAGTGCGTCTGAGCTGTTCCACATCCATATAAATAAAGATAACAGTCGATCATAATGAAAACTCTTTGGTTAAAACCGGTCCTCCTTAGAAGCAGGTCACTGAAAAATAACTTTTTCAAAATTCATGTACAATACTGTATGAACTTAGATGGTCTGTTTCTTCTTAAAAGTCCATCTGTAAGCATGTATAAGTTTGGGCCATAATTAGAGAAAATGAAGTCATTGCTCATGGTTTAAGAATCTGCTCGGTAACTAAAACAAAGTCTACGACCCATGGCCAAGGTTTAACTCAATTCCCTCCCCACCCCCCTGTTCTTTTTCTTTCTAAGACAGTTTAGTTTACCTCCTGGGGGGGGGGGGGGGGGTTGAAAACAGCCAGGAAAAGTTTAACATGGGGTGATTTATGAGGGTAAAATTGGTCCTCCAGGGATTTCTTACAACAGCAGAGATGAGTATGACAGGAGATTGTGAGTGTAACCAACGGTCACATTTTTTGACCGGGCTGCCCCGCACTGGGATTCCGATGTCATCCAAGCATTCAGAAATGTCATTAAGGTTGTCGAATATCCGGCTTACTCAAGCATTAACCCAAATGTGTTATATACATAAAACCGAGACCCTGACAGAAAATTCCAGATGCCCTCTTGTCTCCTGCCGATCCACTCGGAGCTTCAGTGGTGTTGCTGTTATTCAAACCTCTGGGGTTCTACAGGTCCTGATGAACCCTCAGAGCGCTGAAAAACATCAACGCCTTCCATTGTTGGTCTCAAACTGCAACACTTTCGGCATCAGCAGGTGAGGGATGACAAAGCAACATCTAAAGATGTGCTGATCCAGGTCTCCTCAACACATACAGAAATTCAAGTATGTGGACTGCAGCCGCCGCTTCGCCAAGCAACCGTCACGCAGCTTATCTGAAATTTCCAAAACAGCCCCCTGTATCAACCCACAGCTACACAGGACAATAAGGATGGACAGCCAGGAGAATGTTTGAGCGCAGCATTGTCCACTTCTTCACCTCTTCCCTGAGCAGTTCCTAACTCTCTCATCTAGAGGTGGCACTGGTTAGAACTTCTCAGTTCCTTCTTCAACTACTTCATCCTAAGCAGCTCCCAGCTATACTCTTCTGCACAAAAGGAAAGTCCTCGATGGTAGTTAAGTCGACGTGTTTGAAGATGAACGTTCCTTACCTTCTACCACAACACCGGTTGCACCAAAGAGGACAGCGAGCAGAGGAATTGATGCAGCTATTACCTTACAGCTGAAGGACACAGGTTTGAATCCCCACTTCCACTGTAGGACTCCTTAATAGGGTACTTACCCCAAGTTTCTCCAGTAAACATGACATCATTGTATGACTTGAGCAATAATATTAATTGTGTTAATTTAGGATTATCACGGGAAGTTGCTTTGGAGAAATGCATCCGCTAAATGGAAATAATAGCATCGCCCTGTAAATCATTACTGAAGCTGAGAAGAGTTAACACCCTGCCAGAGTTATCTAACTGGGCTTTCTGCTGGGTTGAGGATATATTTACACAACAGCCCGCCTTGATGATGAAACTGCAGAACATGCATTGCTCACACTTAAGAACAGCTGGTCCATGGCAATGAGCTAATAAGGAGCCAGACAAGAGGCTGTGTACTCTGTGTGGAAGCTATTAATAATGTGACCGCCCTGAGGTACTGTAAAGATCTCCCACGCCAGTCTGGACTTCAAAATAGATGCTTGAACAAGCAGCAGCACCAGAAAATATAGAAGTTGTTGACAGCGAACTGCCTGGTCCATCTAATGGTGTGCGCTTGTGGACAGGGGCTTGTAACTGTATAAAACCACAGCTGTATCTGGGCTCTTCAGCCCTTGATGTAAGACAGGCCCTGGGTCTGGTAGCTTCACTATCTCCAGCCATGCTGCGGCCTTTGCTATAGAAGGGGATGTGATAAGAACGGGCCAGTCAGCAGCTGAACAGTTAGGGTTCATGCTTCCTGGAAAGGCGGCAAGGCAGGGTTTTCCGATTTGCATCAGGGGTGGTGTTGCTTGCCGGTTAGTAAGTAAAACTGTACTGTATTATCTTTGCAGCATCTTCAGACCTTGACAGAATTGTGTGAATTACAGCTTGAAACCTTCTGTGGCCCAATGATACACCACAGGGAATCCATGAACATAACACACACACATACAGGGACTCTCCACACGCTGTAAATTACACAGCCGAACCCGAGGCGTCACCCCCGCTAACATGTACGATTGATGCAAGTCGAGTTTCATTTATCAAATGCTAGCTGGGTTTGGTTAACCTGTCGTACGAAACCAGAAGGCTCCAATATATCAGCCAGACAGCAAGACTGCAACATTCTTGCAGAACAATTCAACGCCATCTCATCTACTTCATATAATGGACAGGCTCACAAAACACACCATAAAACGTTCAGATGTGCTGTTTTGTGAAGGACCTCCAGCTCAGGAGAAGCACCTCAATTCTTGCTTATGTTGGGTAATTCTTGTTTCTGCTGTCCTACAGATTATAAGCCAGTGCTGGAGCAACTGGAAGAAGGTTGGCCAGCAGCAACCATGCAGCAGGTACCTTTGCGTTTAAGGAGCTCGAGTTACGAGCCGTCTCCCCACGGTGCCTCGGTTTTTCTCAAACACTCAGTGCTCTTTTCTGCATGCTGGCTCTGAGGAATGGGGTGTTTAAGGACAGAGTGAGGTTGGGGGGAAACTCCCAGCAAGAAACAGCACTCGTGCAATCTCCCACCATCTCAACTGCTGATCACCACCTCCTCCAAGAAGCCCAGCTCCAGAATGGGAGTGCAAGGTGTGCTCTGCGAGGTCCAGTCTGGAGTCAATGTGGAGGTCGGCTGTCAATCAGTTTTTCTAGTACAAACCCAGGGTCTCAGAATCTGGAAACCACCGGTGTGTAATATAATAAATTGTCACGCCCTTGGCTTTGCCGACTCCCGCGTATACATTTGTCCTCGCGGGGGGGCACTGCCACGTCCTCTGCTTAGCTGAATTTTGCGTGCGCAGTCGCCCCGCCTGCCCAGGCAATGATGGGCGGGGCCACCAATTGCAGACTGTTTAAAAGCTCCGCCGGTTCTTCGCCCGGTGCTCAGTCTTCCTCTGACCATTACCGTGTTTAGTCCGCGCTAGCGTCCCTGTGTTCACCTGCTGCAGTGATTCTGGTCTCTGGGGGTTCTGGTTTCCCGTGGCGTCCCCGCGGTGTACCCCGCTTCCGCCCCTGTGTTCGCCCACCACAGAAATTCTGGTTCTCTGTGCTCTGTTCTCCCCGCGTGTTACCTGCCCTGCTGTGTTCTGCCTATGTCTTGCAGATGCCTCCTTCCTCCAGACATGACATAAATAATGTGCAATAAACCTTGAGTTGTTTTAAAAGTGAATAGGCGGTAGGAACCCAAGGCAACGAAAGAGATGGTGTGCGAGAATCTCTTCCAAGGCACGGAGACCGATCGCCCTGCAAGGCCAGTAACCATGGAAACCAGCCAGTCAAAACAGCGCAGCCCGAGTCTTTCCTCTTTTTCAATCAAAGGACAAACGCTAAGCTTAGAAAGGAGCCAGGGGGGTTCCACCTCTGCCTCGGTCTGTGTGCCATTATCGCAGCCTTTGTTGGGAAACCCTGAATTCCGTTTCCGAGAGAAAAAGGCAGTTACCGCTGCCTTTGCGGAGGCGTCGCATGTTTAGTGAGTGCGGCAACCCCCCACCTACAGGCAGCTGTGAACCACAAGAAAAATCTTCTGCTATGGGCAAAACCACAATGGGAGTGTTAAAAGTGTTAAAAAAAAATCCAAGAAATATTTAGCACTGTTTGGAGCAAAGGGTCATCCATAAATCAGTTGCTACCAGGCAGACAATGAAGATCGGGGGTGTGAGATTTAGCAGATGTCTTTGTAAGGTAAAGAGATGGTGCCAGGATTTCCGGGCAGATAAACTGTAGAGCCAGTATGAGGTGAGACGGTGCTTGTGGTGGAATAGGCTGGGGTGGGGTGGTGGCTGCTTTGGTCCTTCCAGGCCTGAGTTTGAGAAGCACCCAGACATGAGCTTGAAGCTTTGTCACATAAGTGGTGAAGAAAGAGCAGATTTCCCTGGTATCTTCATGGAAGCGGTTGGATTACCTCTGCAGCACACCGGGGGCAAAGGATCTCAAAACACCTTTTGCACCAACAACACCTTAAGATCTCATGACTGCAAGATGTTACGGAGAAGTCCTGGAATGATGACAACTTTGGAAGCAGAAAGTGTGAGATATTTGGGCTTAACTGCTGGGAGATGAGTGCTGCACTTTGTTTTGAGGTAAACTGAAGTGAAAGGACTGAGACTGAGCATCTAAAAGATAAAAGAGACAAATGTTATTATAACAGAAGTCATACAGTCAACTAAGGCAGATCCCCATGGGAGGTGATGCTGCTCTTCTTCATAGATCTTTCATCCAAGCAAAATGTCATCACCTTTAAAACAGAGCATTAGCAATTTTTTTATTATTTATTTATTATTTATTCATCAATTTTTATTATTTATTATTACTCATAGTTTGTGACCAAGGGATTCATGTTGTGAACACACCTCACACTGACGTCAGCCAAGCCTCAGCTGCTGCTCACAGTGCTGCCGTCCTGTTTGCGTCGAAGCTCCCACTCGATTCTTTACCGCCCGGCTTGCGAGGAGCAATATTTTGCCTACGCATGTTTTCGACAAATGTTATAAATAACTTTATGACTGTGACACATACAACTCGATTTTTATTTATTTGAATGTCCAGCTCGGTAAAATAAAACAAGAATGCACCTGAGGAGCCCACGTAAGTAAGAGGTGAAACTATTAGAAGCATAAAAGCAAGCCTGGACTTGTTCAGGATCTCAGAGAAGTTTGGCTAAATATTTTAATATCTTGTTTTTGTAGAAGTCCTGAGTGTGTCCATTCTAGAATGTGAATTCTTCTGAGGAACATGATGGTGAGGCATGCATAATGCTTCAAAATTCCCCTCCACCACTGCACTCATACCCCCAGAGGCCTCCATCTTACAGTGTGACCACAGACTGAGCGGAAGCTCAGCACAGCTATTCCGGCGCTCGGCTTTGTTTACAACACAATCTTCTTGACAAGCTGGCTTGTGAAACATGCTGAGGTTTCCCTCAACACAACGTCAAGGTTGGAACGCTCGACTGGTTGATGATGGGAAATGAGGAGGTATTTTTCTAAAGGGAGAGGGCAGGTCTAAATCGGAGGTCACTCGTGAGGTCAAGTTCAAGTCCTTCAACAAGTTCAGTGATTTTTTTCTGATGTTCTTCAAGCTATGGTGGCAAACATTTTGGCCACTTCAGTCGATGAAGAGAAGTTGACTTTTTGCCTCACAGGCTTCTCTTTCCACTGTTGCACGTTTTAGATGGCCTGCATTCAAGCACAGAGGGTAAACGTGCGGAAACATGGCACCTGTTCTGGTAACTGGAAGTTCATTTTACATAAAGCGCAGGAAATTTAACTGCAGATATCGTGGAAAATCCATTCCTGCTGCCTACAAAGACCCGTTTGAGTCTGGTAAAAAAAATGCAACCCAGTCATCTAACCAGAAATACACGAACACCCAAGAACCCAAGGCCAGTCTGGAAGAATGAATGGCCACCTTCCATCTGGCCTGCAGGTGAGATGCTAGGTGGTCCAGAACCCCAGAGACACCTTCTGACGCAGAGAGAAGAAAATGAAAAGAAGCCACAGAAATCTGGGCTTCAATACTTTCGTATTATTCATTTCTTAGCTGACACTTTTCTACAGAAAAACTTGAAATGTTGTGTTTACAAAGAATCACCCATTTATATATCTGGCTAATTTTCCTGGAGGAATTCAGAACATTTCCATGAGTGCGTTTCTCTGTGGTACCACAGCAGGCGGTGGGATTCAAGCCTGGATCCTTCAAGTTCAAAGAAGCAACTCTAACTGTTGTGCTACCTACCGCCGTTATGTGGTGGGGTTTAGGACCAAGGATGGGGATATGCGGGTCTGTATCATGGATTTGGGCCTTAGACGCCCACCTGAAGCATAAGAAGATGCTACACCAATGCACTACAAGGAACAAAATGGCAACTTTTCCCCAATTGTTCCTAGGTAGGCCCACCTTTTTGCTTGTGTGTTCACACTGCCAACCATTCACTTCCAGTAATGCAACACTGTGAGACTCACTTTCATCCGCAGGCATCCAGGTCAAGTAAAATTTAAAAAGTCATTGACGTCAATTAAAAAAAGACAAACGTAAGATGAAAACAGGAAACGGTTCAGACATTTAAACTGAGGCCAAATATTTTTGGCCCAGCAGTAACAAAGGTTTCAGCACAATAACCTGCATTTATTACTTTATTGTAGTATAAAGAATTATATAATAGCTTACAAGCACAGAAATGCTTTTTTACCAAGTAGTTGCATAGGAAAAACAATATTTGTAATTCAACTGTCAAGGCCAAACATGTAGAAACATAATTTCGTTTCTAGCTCTTTTTAAGCATCAAGTGATTTCGCTCAAGTACCAAATGTGTACAAATGATCAGTTTTTCTCACAAGGGCGATAAAACAGGGAATAAAATTATTACAATTTCTAAATTTCATATCTACCAGTAAACATCGCCCACCGCTGTATGTATGAATAAATTGGAGAGACGCAAAGGCTATCTTTAGTTGCGAGTTGTACATATCTGACCATCACATACTGGAACTCGAGGCACTTTTTTAAAACTCCAGTTTCGGTATGAATATTAAAACACCTTTTTCTTTTCCTGTACCTTGACCGACTGTAATACAAGGTCTTGTATTGTTTTGTTTTATTTTAGGAGTTCTAAAACCCTGCAGAAAGAAGCAATAAAGGGTCCAAACACAGAAAGAGAGAACTTGCACAAACCAGCTCAGTTTCACAAAGTGGCTGAGGCCCAGACAAAAGCCAAACCTGCGGTCTGCAAGCCACGTTATGGTAAAAAAACAACATTTCAGCTCAGTTTAATTCTGTGTGTGCTTTTTCTCCCCGGTTCACCATCGTGCACTGATGCTTGAAAATAAAAGCTTTGTTGCAGTATACCTTTCCCTTCCTTCTTCAGGTTCCAGTGTATTTGTACTGGTTATTCTACACCAGACCTCTTGAAACATGAAGTGTTCAGTACGTGGAAAGAATTAGCACCCCATCAGTTGTATCAGGTATTTTGGGCCAGGTTTTTGTCCAGCTGTGTAGAAGTTGAATCTAGACAGCATGCCGGCACTGTGAACCACACTTTCCTCCTCTCGTTGCCTCAAGCCCTTCCTACTCTCTGCAACTTAGTAGAAACTCCTTTGTTTCAAGGATAATTCCTTTAAATTTAGTCCACAGGAAACTGAAAAATATCCTATTTTTATTGATGCGGTGAGGACAATTCATCATTCCTCTTGGGCGGATTAAGTTGAACAAGACACACCTTATGGCACCTTATTATAAAGGCTATATTACATAGTAACCCTAACGCTAACTTTCCCAGAAGGTACCAGAATTTTAAAAATGCGGTATCTGTTCCAAGCAGTGATTGTAAGGCAACTACCTTCATGTCAGAATTGTTAAACATTTTATGTTGCTGGTGTAAATGATATTTTGCCACAAATAAAGTTGGGCCTTGGTTACAAGTTGCAGCCTCCAAAAGGGAAGATCGTCCATGTCAAAAAGCCACACCTCCATTCAGTTAAGTACTGTAGATCAGACTAAACACTGTCAACCTGCAAAGTAGTTCTGGTTTCACTCTCAGATATCGTAACTTGCACCTGGGTGGGATAAGACCCCTCTTGGGCCTCCAGGAACTTCATTTTTTCTCTGCTTAGCTGGTGCTTCTAACAGAGGAGATGACTTTCACCTTCTTTGTTACCATAAGGCTGAACCCCCAGCACCGAGTTATGAAAGTGGATAGAACTTTACTTTTGCTGAAGCCACAACCAGCAAACACGATTTTGTGCTGCCGGTTTGTTCTAAGTATGCTCGTGCAAGCATTTGGCCCTTTCTTCTATTGTGTCTCCATGTTAACTTTCTATACATGTCCTTGGTAGCAAGGCGGTCCAGTAGCCTTTTTCATGACCACAGTAGAAAAGCCATAACCATTTCATGAGCCGACCGGCACCCTATTTAAGAGCAGATGAACCGCTAAGAGGAGTGACACGCTGATGTGTCTTGTAAAATGGAGCATGGCATACGTTCGGTTCTCTCTGTTTACACTTGCAAGCTTTACTATGGCAGCGCTGGCACAACACATTCCAGCTGGCTTTCCAGCAGAACTTGGCGAGCTTCTGATTCCAGTGAAATTCAGGAAAGGTGATAAACCAGTTCTCTCAGGGCATAGTCAGATGTCATACTACTGCTGTTCCTCAGTCAGAATGACTGACAAGCCAGCTCCCAAAGCGGAGGAAGTGGAGTCCACATGCACATGAGATCTTGATCAAACCTGACGCAGCTTCTGTCATGTTGGTTTTGCAGCTGGGAAAGGTTTGGGATCAACGGGCATTCCTCATGGCACAAATCACCAGTTCCATCGTGCCTTCCTTCACCCTTGATGCTCCTGGGATTTCTTCTATAAATCAACTGCCCGTAGATCCAAACAGCCCTAAAAGGTGCAACCCTGTACATCCGGGTAAACCTGCTGCAGGCCGTGGAGTTCTCACCAGACCTGCGCTCACTTTCTTCCTTGTGATACTCTTGCCCACCTCGTGGGACTGAAGCCATCCCCTTTTCTCACCATGAGTGTTTTTTGTTCTTCTCTTTGCGATGGCAAGGTGCTGCTCATGTCCTTCAGCTCTGACCCATCCATTTCTTTGTGCTCTGTGTTAGCCCAGAGCATCCAGCATGACACGAGTCTGCTGCGCGATGCAACCCCCACCCTCACTACCCCTCATGTTCTCCTCCCACCCTCCTCAAAGGTGGACCACTTGTACGATTTGGACCCCAGAAAACGTTAATAGTGCAAATAAATGTGTACATCGGGCAATGCTTTGATAAAATACAGGCGATATTCATACTCACATTGCAATGCTTTTAGAAATATCCACCCTGTTAATTTTTGGAGCGAAACAAGATGTGCAAACCTGCACAAATGTTTGAATGTTTTGTTATCAGAGGCAGGTGGGGATAATTTTTGCTACCTACAGGTTATTTTATTGGAGCAAAGCTCAGCACAGAGGAGAACTGGCAGCACTGGTGTAGGCCAGTCTCCTCCGAGCTTCGTTCCACCACCTCAGCCCCTAACTCTTATCTTTCGAAACGTTCGGTGGTGAGCGCTTTGTTCGCGGCTCACGCTTGCGAGACAGAGCGAGGGCCTTGTATCAAGATGAAGCAGGAGCTGCGGTTCAAAGCATGCTGTTTGTCTCTGTCAGAAGCCCTGGAAGCTTGTCTGGTCAGAGCAGACTCACATATCTTAGACAAATCTGTTGCTTCGCGCGTGACGTGAGCCTTGGTAATGTTGTTTAAAGACAAACACAGCTGCAAATATTACAATTATTTTCAAGGCTTTCTTAATCCCTAAATGGAAAAGAATTATTTGTTTGTCAAATCACTTTAGGACCAGTGTATATAACAGAAAACTTGGGGTTGTACCTCTGGAAAAATGTAACCCTATTGTTATTTGGGATTTGAACCAGCAGATATCCGGTTAGATGGCCGTGTGGGTCTGCACGGGAGGTCGTGCTAAGAGCTCAAGAGTACGGAATACCAGAAGGCTCGCAACGTGCCGCTTTCGCTCCGACATCGCTCCACCCCCCTTCACCAGGACCACCAGCATATCGAAAGGCCTATTGGCCTAACCACAAAAGCACATCTGCTAAAATGAGGTTGTCTGCATTACATGCTCTCATGGTGGAAAGAGCCTGCACTTCACAGCAAGAAGACCTGTACGGGCACGCAGACACCTTTCCGCTTCTCTTACTTTGGCAGTTTTCATGACATGTCAGTATGTCAGTGGGACAGAAAACCTGAACAAAGGGTAAGAGAAAAAGAAAGTGCCCAGATGGACCGACCCTGCCATGCCTGGAACGTGACCGCGGTGAAGCCGAGAAAATGATTCTAATGTCAACTACGCCTCTGCCTCGGCCCCAAGCCACAGTGAGACATCAGTGCAACCGCATTTCATACACAGGGGAGGAGGCAAGCGGCACAGTGCTGAGGAAAAACCGGTTGACCCCTTTACCATGTCAGTTAGTTTCCTTAATAAAACCTGCACCAACCAGCCAGATACTTATTCACTGTAGGAATCCAGTGAAGAACACACACTGTGGCCATGCATGATGCTCATCTCAACCTCTACCTGGGCAGCAGACCGTTTTATTCAACTCTGAAGTGTAAATAGACACATTTCATAGGTGTTTCCAAACATAGGCAGGAGAAGAAGGTGGCCCTGGTATCTTCAGTGGGCTTGCAGGTGAATACAGCTTTGCGAAGGGCTGCTTTTCTCAGCAGGCTTGCTGGAAGTTCTGCGCCGGGGGGCTTGGCTTCCTGTCGTGCTGCAAGCTGCCGCAACCCGCAACCCCTGAAGGCACCAGCGTTAACAGTCTATGTGCATGTGTTTAGAAACCAACGCTTTCACCCACAGTTAACAGAGAAGTGCAGGTAGAAAAAAATAAAGGAAGCGTGAGTTGGGTTCTCTGGAAAACTCTCAGATGAAAATGGACTGCACTGTCACTACCCAGAAACAAATGAAAGGGAAGGGAAATGGCTTCAGTCGGGTGGAGCGTACAAGCGGATTTATAGTCTCTTTAGGAGAGTCTTTATCAGTTGGGTTGTTAGCGTTAGAAATGCAAGCTTTCCATTCAACAGGTCCAGATATTATGTGAGAACTTGGCCTTCTTTGCTTCTATGGCAAGAGGAAGGGAGGCTGGGTTTCAAACAGGGCCACCGTGGAGGCCTACTCCTCTTGAAAACTGTTTATTAAACTCCTAAAAATCCCAGTCTAAACATTCGGAAATCTGAGTCCAACATGTCTGCCGCGTTCGGCTCCTTCGTGACCTCCTGGCCCATGTGAGTGAGAGCTGACTGAGGTATGCGATGAAGGAAGGGGGGACATTTCCAAGCCTCAGCTTATGGTTTTGTGATAGAAGGAACACACAGATCCATAAATCTTACTATTATAGCGGTACACCTGACCCAAGATCAACCTTGTGAACCTCACCAACTCCAGACCTGCTGTCCATACATTTTCTTCTAGGGGTTTGTCCTGCGGAAAGAGACGATTCATGCAGAACTGTAGCTGCATTACTGGAGGGAACCCTGAAAAAAACAGAGGAAACCACATGCCTCCAGGTCTTACAGTCAGCAGTTCCTCAGCTCAGCATTGGTTTCAAACAGAGTGTGGCTTCTGGTATTATGTGCATTGTAAGAAAAGGTCCTCACTAAGTAAGGGTGGTGGTGGGAGGGGCAATAATATTTTTTTCTTCTAACTGATGCAAAAAAGTCGCTCATACACCAGCAATGACCCAGATTCATTTTCTAAAAATAATACTGATCCAAGAACAGAAATAAACATACAAGCCAGGTAATGCCGTACTTCAGGACAAATCCCTGAAGGTCGGCATTTCAAGCTCCGGGGGGGGGGGTGGGGGGGGCATGCTGTCGTACCTCGGAGAAATGTACTGGAACTGCTAAGCGAAAGACTTTACATAAATCACAATAAAAGGGACAATGATACATTTTAAAGGTTGAAGGCAGCATGAAGGGTTGAGGAAAAAGTTCTGGTGTCAAGCAATTCCTTACTGTTTCCTCGACAAACAAGAACTCGGTCGTCTTGTGGAAAAACCGCCTTCGCCACAAAAGAAAAAAATACACTGAAGGATGAAGTAACATTAGCACTTGAGTCAATTTCAACACTCCAGGTAACTGTAGCTCCTCTTTCCTTATTGAAAAATAACTGCCAGTTGTTACCACCTTGGGGCATTTTGCTTCACCAGGTTGCATTTTGGTGCTTTAGGGTGTAGTCACAGAGTGGCTTTGGCCGTATCGGCTGCCAGGCTTGAATTATTTAAAATGAATTTGTATCGAGTTTATTGCTTTGGTGGCAAACTGGCCACAATGTGCTCCTAGGCGTAGTTTGGATTCTGCAGCTGAAGAAATTTGTCCAAGATGCACGTTGCCTTGGATGGGTGGCTCGGTGGGAAACGATACAAGAGATCCTCACGTCTTGTTGAGTTACCTCAAGGAAGTGTGTTAGCCGGGCCTCCAACGCTGAAATATACATGAAGCCTTCAGAGTGGCTGAAAGGTGCCACCCTTGTGGTTTCTTACCTTCTTTTGTGTCCTTTTAACAGCAGAACGGTTTGAACCAAATTCCAGTCTGCGGCATATATCGGCTGAGGAGCCCTGTAGCCCATCAACCTTTCGCGAAGCCGAAAAATAAATCGAAGAAAAGAAAAAGTAGGAGTTGGATTCTTGAAACAGGAATCCTTTTGAAATGGAAGGTATCAGCACCTGGGGACCTCGCAAATAGTCAAGCGCAAAAGTTGGCTGGGGTCGGTTTTAATTCGCTCACTGTTTTTGTTTGCATCGAATGCCCATACTGGTTAGACGACAGCCGTGGTGCAAGGTTAAAAAGGGGGCAAAAGGCGTGAGGATGTACATTTTGAATTTGGAATTTTACCGCTTTCGACACGGCTACGAATCCATGGCATTAGAATTAATCTGATGTTGCATCGTCGCTGACCTGGGATGCAGGAAGGTCTTTCCGCAAAGAAATGCAGAAAATTTACATCCTTTCATACATCTCCGCTTGTGTGCACCTGGTCATTACCACGGTTCATTTTCAGTGCAACAGACAGGCAGTGACTTATATTAAGCAAACAATTCAATTCAGTTCACTTTATTTTTTACAAAGAGTTCTTCCCACCAGGGGGTAAAAACCAACTGTTAAGACTGGGAAAAAAAAAGTCCATACATGTTTCAATGTGGAACCATATACAAATAAAAATAGTTTTTGTTCTCCCAGATGGTTTTAATACACAGCTTGCGCTCCCTGGGTCTTGGGACCAGGTTATTAGAAACAACTGTGGCTGCAGTGAGGTCTTCAGACTCCGAGTCGGATGCGTTCTCTTCTTCCGCAGCAGCAGGTCGCTGCATCCGTGTCGCTTGAAGTGGTTATGGCTTCCAGGAGTTTCGGGAAACTAAAAGTGTCGGATGACTTCAGAGCTGCGGGAATCGGCTTTGAGACTGGGGGCGGTCGTCTGTTGCTGGAACAGCGGATGAAGTAGTTTACTGGTTAATTTGTTAGAATCACATCGATCCAAGTAATTCCAACATCTGAGCAAGCTGTGAGGTGACTTTGATGAACTCTGACTTTTCTTGAACCTCAACCTAATGAAGAGGAAATCACCAGCTTGGGGGTTTTTGTTTGAAAGATACACACGAATGGCCATTTTGATGTCGAGCTGCATCGAAGAGTAAATCACTGCACGTGACTCTGTGTGCATCTGAGGAATTGTTTGGCTACAGCATGGGCTCAACAGCTGACTGTGTCTAGGAACATCATATATAATGCACAAAATACATTTGAATAGGAATATGAATGTGATGGCTGCTCCAGTAGCTACACAGATGAGTGTATAGTTTAAGCATATTTGTTTGAATTTCTGTTTGTGTTTATTTGCTTTGGAGAGTTTGGGTGGTGAGATGTTTGGTTTGAGTTTGCTGTTTGAATGGAGGTTGGTTTTGGGTTGCTGGTTTGGTCGGTGGCTTCTGGGGATGGGCTCATCCAGATACCCATCCAAATAAAAAGATTGGAAGAAAGAAATAGGGCCTTAGAGAGCAGGAAGTGGATCCAAGGCAGACAAACCTTTGCTACAACAATGGGAGGGGGGGGGATATCAGTGTAAAAGTTCACTTGGTTTAATTTACTCATTTATGTTTTTATTAATAGTATTTTGATTTAGGTGGATTTTGTGATATGATTTAGTTAACTGACCGGTGTGTTGCATTTCGTTGTTAGTCTGTGTTTGTGTAGTCCTGGTCTTCCCCTATTGTATGCAGTTGTATGTGAATGGTCTGATCAGCCATTATTTAAGCCCTATTGTTGGGAGTGTTTGTTAGGCCAGTTTAGTTGGTTTGAGTTGTGCACGGTTGGTTTGGTGTTATGGTCCATTGACCTTTTTATGGACCCAATCTTATCCTCTGTTGATATGACAATTATATTTTCGGAATAAATAATTTTTTTTGCTAACTATTAACCTGTGATTCCTCGTGCCTGCCGACTCGGTCCCTTACAATGACATACTATTGAATAGGAATATTATGACATACAATGACGTTTGATTTGCATCAAGCATTTTAAGTCAGTAGAAGGCTGTGAATTTGTTATGCTGCTTCCAAAACCAAATATCCTTTGAAAATTGATGCTCTTTTTGTCTGCGCAAGCTTCCTGGCGTTAATAAACCTTTTATATCCATAGAGTTAGCCAGCAAAGGGGAGCAATGCCCCCTTGTAATGCCCCCTTTATAACAAAGTTTATATCTAAAGCATTGACAAATTTAAAAAAAATGATTCACTGCAGTTGTTTGGCTCTAAGGGCGCCGGTGCCTTAAGCCCCTCGGTGAAGCACGGTAAACACGAACCTTGAATTAGGTTAACACAGCCGCTGTCACGCAATGTCGAAAGTGCCCACGATACACCTGAAAACCCCTTTGATAACATTTCCAGAACAAGTAAAAACAAAAAACCACAACAGCAAACTTCGAAAAGGCCAAACCTCCTTCAATCTGCTTTATCGCATTCTGAGACTAAGAAGGTCACACATCTTCTTGGTTTGTGTACGCCTCACGTTTTTAAACAAACATCTGTTTGGTTTAAATCTTGCATAAAAGCATTTAGTCTAACAGAGAATGCTTGTTAACACGAGACTCTTTGACAGTATTTGCATGTCTCTTGCCATGCATTGCTGGCCCCAGCTTGCAGCAGCGCCATGAAACCCCATCACCTTTGAGGGAAACAAGCTGCTGAGACATGGCTGGATTTACTGAGAGCCGTGCAGGGATATAGGAAGACTCCCATTCCAGCATCCCCATCTCCGTGCTCCTTCTCATTAATATGAGCCCTCTCGTGAGCAAGCAAGTGCTGAAAGGCCCAGATGGATCTACTGTCCCACTTTCTGAGCGAGAAATCGAGGTCTGGATCCCATTACAGCTGCAGTTTGCCAAAGCTGAACAGAGCACAACTGTCAAGCAAACTCTGACTTTTCCATCCCCCTCTGCATTCAGCGTAAAAACTGCATGGGAAGGTTGGAAGAAAAAGCCACCCGCACATATGCCGTCCCATAGTAGGAGGATAGCTGTTTGATTCACCACAGGGCAACGCTATGACATACAGTTCCAGCAGAACTGCGATCTGGCATGAGAGAAGATTGTGACCTGCTTGTGAGACGAAAAGGTTCCCACTTGAGACAGAGGAGAACTTCTCAAGCCGCTGATTCGCGTGAATGAGCCAACTTGTGCAAAGCAATTTGCGTGGCTGCGCTCCCCGGCGTGGAAACAATTTGCCTGTTATTTTTCCTTTTTTTCTCCAAGGGGATGAACTTTCACCAGACCTCTGCACAATATATTAAGCAAACAATTCAATTCAGTTCACTTTATTTTTACAAAGAGTTCTTCCCACCAGGGGGTAAAAACCGACTGTTAAGACTGGGGAAAAAAATGTCCATACATGTTTGAATGTGGAACCATATACAAATAAAAATAGTTTTTGTTCTCCCAGATGGTTTTAAGTTTCCCTCGCCTGTACTGCATAGTGAAGCAAGCAAGCTGGAAAATCCATTTGACAAAATAATAAACAAAGCATCTGAGGTCATGCAATATGGCACCCAGCTGAGCTCCAATACCGTAAACCACGCACATAATGCAGGCTAAAGTGTTGAAAATGGGTGGAATTGGGAAATGTTGACTGTGACGTGCGAGAAAGCCTCAAAATTGTGGCAAACTGGGGAAGGAATGCAGTTTTAGGGAGGCTGGGATTCCTGGTTTCTTATCACCCTGGGGGGGTGTCAACATCTGTTCTCATTGCCAGCGAAGGAGACGGGTCAGTGCCTGTTGGGTCAGTTGCGTGGGTTTGGTTTCGAATGCATGCGGACAGAGAGGCTTCAAAATTTGTGGAGATGATCCAGTGAGCGTCACTGGGAAGGGGAATGTGACCGCATGAGCTAAAGCTTTGAAACGGTTTGGCGATAGGGAAGAACGTGAAGATGAGAACAACGTATAAAATACAAATTTATATTCATATTCAGTCTTTTAATAACTTTGACCCAATGGATACCTGGTTTCCAAAACCAAAATCTTATCAAATTCATAGTTTATTCACAGAGGCCCAGGACCATATTTGGAACATCTCTGAGCCTGCATTGTAGGTCCCAGTCAGTCAGTCTTTCTTATACAAAGCGACCAAATGTAAACAAGGTAGCGGGAGATGGAAACTCTGACTCGCGCACAGATTATGAATCATTGTGTGCGCGTGAATCGAAATAATGTGCACAAAATGAAATAAAAGTATTCAATTTAACAGTCTCCTTCTGAATTTCATTTCTCGGATGTGCGGAGAACTTAGAAGAATTTCTCCTGCCTCTTCCTTGTGAAAATAAAGCAATCCGGTTAAACCAACACAGGGCACCAAGGTTTCGGTAAAAAAAAAACAAAGAAAAAAGAAAACCTTTAAGCTCGATGAAATACAAAGGCGAACTGTACACCTCATCTGAAAACCGTTCATTCCAGGAGCGCAAGCAAGGCCACCGACTGCGTGGTTTTCGAAGCAAGGCCTGAGGTTGAGTCCAAGTTGCTGAGAGACTCTTGACTGGGTTTGGTAGGACTCGTGCAGCTTCCAGCGCATTCGGATGAAGCTGAAATGCTACGGAAGTTGCATATTTGTCCGTATCTGCAAACGTGAGGCTGTAAGGTCATCCACAGTGAGCGTCTAGCAGACTCTGATAGCAGCACCTTCTGTAGATTGAGGTCTTCCAGCTTCAGCGATGTCGATTCCGCAGGGTGGAAATGACCTTCCCTGGAAGCATCTACTCTGTCAGCACAATAGCATTAATATTCCCCTAAGGGGTAAAGTGCAGGAAAGAATTTGATGTTGACTTCAGTTATCAGATGACTATAAATATGTACAAAAAACAGAAGTTTATTGGGGTGAGATTACGTACAGGGAAAAACATGCCGACAACCAGCCATGTACACCAGGACCGTATTAATGGTAAAAATTTACACCACACAGCTGCTCAGGTTTTTATAAGCAAAGCGTTTTACCTCCCCAGGCGTGTACACAGATTCAATGAAACAAACTGGAATTAATGCTGAATCTGAATGAAAATGGACTGACTCACCCACGTGTGTGGTCTTCTGTGGGTAAACCTAGTCGCGTCCTTGTTCACTGCCCCCCCTTCTGTAACAGCAGACTGGGAGGTCGGTGAAATTGCCCAGCCTGGGCCGAAATCCACCACCGTTTTCGAGACGGGGAAGCAGTAATCGTACGATTTTACTTCCCTCCCTGGATCACCACATCCGATCCAGTCGCTGCCCGCAGCTGCGAAGGTGAATAAACGGAAAATATTCATATGTTTTCCTGTTGAGACGCTTCTTCTGAAACCGTTGCACCTTGAAGGACGGGGCTGCTCATCGGAAGGGAGAAAAACATTTGTTCAGCTGAATAGCCCAGGCGGTGCGGCTAAAGACACCCAGCATGGCAAAAAAAATTAGCGAACAGAGCCCAAAAATACACATTTAGGTGTCAGGGTTATCCAGCTTTTAGGTGCTGGTACCTTTTTAACATCTGGTGAAGGGTCGAATCCAACTCTAGGGTGGAGCTTGTGTGTTCACGCTATAATAGTGCTCTGGTGCTCTGGTTTCCTCCCACAGTTGAAAGACTTGATAGCTCTGATACCCTTGGGTAGGGTACCTTTAAAAACACACAGCTATAGGAAAGGTTTGAGTCAAAGGTTTCCTCAGAGCAACATAAAACTGTTTAGCTGTGGGTGCATTGCAGTTTTAGTGCTTTTTCCTCCACAGTAGATACACCGTATGGCCAAAAGTATGTGAACCCCCATTCTAATGACTGAGTTGAGTTGTGTCAGTCGCACCCATACAGCAGACAAACACATTCTAGGCAACTGTGTGCTTCCAGCTTTGTGGCCACAGTTTGGGGAAGAAGAAGCTCCTTTCCTGCTCCAGCGTGACTGTGCCCCCCATGCACAAAGCAAGCTCCATAAACGCATGGTTTGCCCAGGCTGCGGCAAAATAATGAGGGGCTGAGAGAGAAGCTCTGTCCTCAGAAGTTCAGCCATCCTCATCCATCTGTTAGATCAGCAATCCCGAGAGAGACATTCATCCTCATCCAGCACTTTGAAGATGAAAAATCGCTTCACACAAAGGACACGGTTATTTCGCAAGCTTCTGGTTGTTCTATACACTTTGGAAACAGCAACAACAGCCGTGCCTGACTGCTTCTGAAAGCCATTAATGTTCCATCATTAAGGTCTAAAACAACCTCCGAAAGCCATTTCACGAACATCACAATAACAGATGGCAGCATAATCGGGCCACGGTTTCCCGCCTAACATGCCGCCCTTCCCACGAGTTCAGCGTCTTATATTGTTTAACAAAGGTACCACATATAAAAATCAAATTAAAAAGTTTTTAGCTGTTCACTGCTTATGTTTTGTGCCCAGCTGACTCATGGCAGCAGACGTTCTGCCTTCAGTCATTCCTTCACAAACCGCATTTCTTTCATGTGTTCACTCCCTCATCTTCATTTCGTTCATCTGAGCTCCATGAAGATCAGTTGGTTTGACATGGGCTCCAGAGGCGTGAAGAATTCTTTGCCTTCTCGCCAAAGGACGATGGAATCGGTTCTGCGTTTTGTTCCTGGGTCTGTTGGGGTCGCAGGGACCACGTTGGTAAGGAATACAACTGCTGATGTGCAATTAAAAAAGAAATACCGGGGTTGAAAACGCAGTAAAAGTGTATAAAGGTAAGAGTTGTCCAGCCTTTAAAATGAATTTATTAAGCACACATGAACAAGGTGAATAAGGCGAAAGGCACCCTTATGGGATGTATGCCAGTAAACCACTGGTGAACAAGTTTCCAAGCTTTGCAATCCTGCACCAAAATGCAGAATTAAAAAAGTTTAAAAATCTTGTTTTCTGTATTCAAAATAGATGTAAAAAAAAAAAACTTGACATTAAACAAATCATCTGATAGAAAAAAATTGTAGAGTCACAGATCATACATGAAGATATAAAAGCCGTCACGGTAGGAAGAGCGTAGAGGACAGTGCTGCGACTCGCCTTTCTCCCGCTTTCCTCCTCCTACTCGTGCAGCGGGGACATCCAGCTGCCAACCTGAGAGTCATTCCTTGGCAGACACCGCATAGGATGCAGGTGAGAACCTGCGGACAGGTTAGAGGCTGTCACACCTGCAGTGTTGCAAGCTGGCCAGCCATGGAAATGCCAAACTGTGATAAAAACCCTGTGAGAATGTTGGGTCCAAAAACAAACCGCTTGGCAGCCAGCGAGCCCAAATCGCCAAATAAGGTCTTGTCTTCAAGACAGGAATAGACAAGCACAGGGTTGTACATGCTCTGTTGACATAGGAAGTATGCAAATACCTAAATGTGCTTCTTGGAAATGGATTTTAGTCAACATATTAGGGCCTAATCTGTGTGTTCAAATTCCTCCTTGTAATGTCTAATCCCTTGGGAACAAAGGGAGGGTTGATATTCACCCACCAAGCGGCTGTTTGGCATTCCCTGCAGCGAGGCCCTGCTTCTCAACCTCGAGGACATCTCCCGCTGTCCTCCTTCTGAGATGCAACCCAAGCGTGTCCCGTGATGGAAGCATTTTTTGGAGTGAAATAAGCCGCATCCAGAGCTTTGGTTATGTAAACAGATGTCTTTTTGGGCCAAAACTGCCAGGCTTGGGAATAGTTTTCTACCACAAGCTGTCAAGCTGCTGAGCTTCATCTCAGGCCTTATCACCAGCACCACCACCTCTATTCACCACTACTGCCTATGACTGCTGACATCCGCAGCGTGTGTGTGTGTATGTATTTTTTTTTGTGATTTTCTATACATTTATATTGGTCTTTTACATATACTGATTTTTTTTCAATCTTATATTTATGTATCTTTAATACATTTCTTTCTATATTATCTTTTTATAATTTATTCTCTGAATTTTCTGTGCACCGTGGGCCTGAGAAACTTCACTTCAGGCTCCTGTGTATACCTGCTGAACGATGGTGTACCGCAGTAAACAGTTCTAAATAAACAGTTAAATAAATAGTTCTTAATTCTTGATGCTTTTGTTATTCTTATTTATAGAATTCTGAAATGACGCAAGTGGACCAACCCTGGAGGAGGATTTATCCCCAAATATCATCGCGATGGTGAGCAAGGAGCTTAACCTCCGTATTTGATTTATTTTTCACGCTAACAAAACAACCACGAGGGACCCACCGGCAGGCCATGTCGGCATCAGCTTACAACGTCCGCCACTTTGGCAGAAAATAAACTCGTATTTATTTATATAAAATTATAGCAGACGGCGAGCAAGTCAAGGAATCGCAGCCACTGGAGAAGCTCAAATTCATACAACCAAGTGCACACTGCAGACAACATTAGTAAGAACAAATAAAGCAAAAGCGTAAATTGTGACCCCGAAGGGCATTTTGCCGAAATAAGTTTGCATTCGCGAAACATTGCAATAAGCTGGAGCTCTTTTATGTACGCACATTTAATGCGCACGTTGGACCACTTCCTGACTTTGTGAACTTCACACATCTGGATAAACTTTGGCACATCTGGATGAGCTTTAAACGCATAGCACAAAATGACAGAACGTATTTTCTTGCGTGGAAAACGATACCAAGTACCTGGGAACTTAGCAAAATCCACAGATATCCTCTCTAGTGGGCAACGTTTTGAAATAAGGGCCTAAGGGTGCGGTTTTCTTTAAAGTCGACATTCCTGGCGCGCTCCTATCTGGAAATAATTTTGTTAAAGCCACGGAAAGAAAGCCTACAGAATATTTTGGGCTGAAGCAGCGCAGGCTGCAATAGGAAGCAAAGCGAGGTCAGTTTCCACTGTATCAGATGTCACTGGAGTTCACCTCTCTGAGTGTGAATGGTGTGGTTGTTGTTCCCACATGTGATCTGCGTGTAGGAGTGAGGAGGTGTTTAGGAGGGGAAAGACCAGCCTCTTCCTTTCAGGTCTGGTCCTGCCCTCCCCTCCTTGTCATTTTTCTCAGAGCGCTGCTCGTGGGCGCTGCTTTCATTCAGACCTCCACCGCTCTGGATGATCTTTCAGGTAAGTTTAACTCAGTAAAAACTTTGTTAAAAGTTATGAGCTTTGCTGCGCACGTGTAGAAGAGGGGAGCTTGACGTTGACACAAAATTTGCAAAGGTGTGGATTTAGTTTGTGTGCAAACTTTAACATTTGTGCAGTTTTAAACAAAGTTGGGCAAAACGCTCCCGTCTAGGCCATCACTCCAGCACAGACGTAAAATCCGATGATGGAGATGTACTTTTAGCAAAGTCTGTTTTTTTCATTCACGCATGGTTTTCTTTCGGCCTCGGCGACAGCCAGGCGTCCGGCGTTAAGGACTGCCGGGGTGTCGCTTGCACTTGTGCGACCCAGGCTGTGCGGTGTGTATGTCCTGTAGGCATTGTGTGGGGAGAAATGTGTTCATCCATACGCCTTAAAACTCAACACGACAAACACGTTTGTCCACAAACTGCTGCTTTTATGCCAGTTGCCATTTAAAAAAGTGGCCAATTGACTGCAGCGGCTTCTGCTTTTGTTACCCGTTCATTTTAAACAGCCCGAGCTGCTTAAATCTGACCATTAAATGAGCGCTGGAATTTCTTCAATTCAAATACACTGCAAACGGCTCGCTCACCATCAGACACCCATCCTTAGGAAATAAAAATGAGCGTTCCGTTCAAAGGTGTTTGCTTAGCATAAATTTGCACGTTCAGAAATACGGTATAAATTGTGTGAACTATATTTAGGAATACGAGCGTTCGGTGAGTGCGATCGATGCTTGCCATCAACGTGCATGACTGGCGGATGCGATCGGCCGTGTCGCCCCAGTTTTTAAACCGCTGGGCTTACGCGATAAAGCGACTTTAACAATTTTGCTGCAAAATCTGACTCAAAGGGCATCATGTGGCTCAGGTAAGACAACGGTTTTCTCGCTATAATCATTTCTTCTTATCAATGCCTCAGAACCCATCGCTTATCTTTTATTGCCAGCTCAACAGGGTTGCTAAACCTTCATCGGAAACCTCTTGCCTCATGTTAAGTCATTAAACAGAAGTCTGCTGATCGATATCTGCCAGGCTTAAGCATATGAGAATAAAATGGCTTTCACAGTTAGATCACAGTCGAAGCTTATAATGCCATTTTTAAAACGTCGAAATCCATCGATCCGCCATCGGCAGCCGCCGCATCCTGGTCAGGGTCGCAGTGCAAAGCCCGGGCTGTGGATGGGAAGCCGGTCCGTCGCAGGTCAAATGCCAAAATAATCCCTGATCTTTCGAGAACGATTAAATGCGGTTGTTTGCTCTGCAAGTTCGATGAACAACCAGGCTGGAACTGCGGGGCCAGCACATATACAGACGTTCGGTAAAATGAAGGAGCTGTAGGACATGTTTGCGTTGTTTACTTGTTTTTAACCAGTCGAGTGACAGCGTGGTTTTCTGTCTTCAGGCTTTCGAACCTCGGGTCAAACTTCTCTGGCCCCCCCTAGTGGTCTGAGGAAACAACGTCCGACCGAAACTCCAAGCAAGCAGATGGAAGTCTACGCCGGTTTTCGCCTCTTGTAGACGTGAGCTTTAATTCAATTTCCAAATTTGTCGAAAGAACCGGACAGTCGGTTTAAAGGAACTTTGGGAGTCTTCCCGCGGAGGAGTAGAAGGATTCGAGCTGCCCATCGCGAGGATTATGGAACACTCTTATGGTGCCATAATCCAGACAATGACACCCGCCTCCACTTCCTCTCCATGGAGCCCTCTTATCTTCAGCGAGTACCAGAACAATTCAGTCATTGTGCTGCACTACAACTACACAGGCAAGCTGAAGTACCGCGATGGGTTGAAGCCGGAGGCCATTGTCTTTTTGGCCATATGCCTCCTGATCGTGCTCGAGAACGCTATCGTGCTTCTGGCAATTTGGAAGAACAAGAAATTTCACGTCCCCATGTACTACCTGTTGGGCAACCTGACACTGTCTGACCTGCTGGCGGGATTCACCTACATGGTCAATATCCTGCTGTCTGGGCCCAACACACTCAGACTGACGCCATTGCTGTGGTTCCTGAGGGAGGGAGGCGTCTTCATCACCCTGTCAGCCTCCATCATCAGCTTGCTCGCCATCGCCATTGAGCGCCACATCACCATGGTGAACATGAAGCACTACCATGGAGCCAAGCGGTGTCGCATGTTGGGCTTGATCGGAGCCAGCTGGGTGCTGTCCGTGCTTTTGGGCATGCTGCCCATCATGGGGTGGAACTGCATTGGTAAGCTGGAGGCCTGCTCCACGGTGCTGCCGCTCTACTCCAGGAACTACATCCTGTTCTGCGTCACCATTTTCAGCACCGTGTTGTTGGCCATCGTCGTGCTCTACGTCCGTGTGTTCCGCGCCGTCCGGACCAACACACGGCGGCTAGGCAGCCTGCGCAAGGGCCAGGCCCGCAAATCCCGTAAGTGCATAGCCCTGCTGAAGACGGTCACTATTGTGCTGGGTGTCTTCATCGCCTGCTGGCTGCCGCTCTTCGTGCTCCTGCTGCTGGACTTCTTCTGCAGAGTGCGCAAGTGCGCCGTGCTCTTCAATGCCGAGTACTTCCTGGGCATTGCCATTTTCAACTCCCTGCTCAATCCCATCATATACACGCTCACCAGCAAGGACATGCGCAAAGCCATCATCCGGCTTCTGTGCCAACGCTGTCTGATGACCAAGGATGGGCAGGTCAAGAAGCTCGGGATCCCGTTCCTGGAGTGCAGCATCAGCAAAACTGAATTGCCCTCACACCGGCTGGAGGGCTTGGAGACCACAGTCTCCACAGGAAACATGACGCCCTCTACCATCAAAGCCCTGTATCCTAGGATTTTGAAGTCCTGAGCCAAGGACTGAACAGCAGAGACCAACCAAGAAATTGCCGTCCCGCTGGACGTGCAAAAGAATGTGTAAGGAGGAGTAATCCTTCTTAAGCTACCATGGTAAGAACACACAAACAGAGCTTACCATTGTCTGCTAATTCTGACCCTCCGGTACCAGCACTGTCGCTATATAGGCTCCAGCTCCACAGTCTACCACCTCTTTTCCTGGATTCTGCAGTGAAATAAGGTACTGAGGTGTGAATGTGACAACCAACTGACAAGACTGATGGTTAGGTTCAGTTGCACACATTTATGTTAAAGGAAAGCTTTGAAAATCAGGGCTGGTTAAAGGGCCGGCCTTGCAGCATCTTAAACGGTTCAGACAACCTTGGGCATGCAGAAGAGCCCTCGGGTACGGCGGCAGCGGAGAGGCGGCGCTGGAGATCGGTCTGATGTTGCGTTGCAGCTCAAGACCAGGGATCAAGCGACGAAGACCTGGTTAGGTAGCAGAAGATAAACTTTAAAACTAAGACAGCTTGTATCTGCCTGTTCTGGAGGATTAATGCTGGTGCACAAATATTGTAAAGGCTGATTCGGCATTTCAGAAATTATATATTATTCCCGCGGTTGGCTTTTATAAAGCAACCTCATCCTGCATGCACTACAGTGTCTTCATGGTTGGACACAAAAATGATAGCCCCTTCCTCTTAACACGCTGTACTTTTACGGTACAATCACGCAAAGCAAACGTGGACTCGTATTCAGAGCAGTTGCCCACCATTTCGTCACGTTGGTTGGCCTCCATCTTCAGCTTCCTCCACACTGAACCCAAAGATGGCAGAGAGTCGCAAGCTTGGCTTTATTGTGCCCAACTGGGTAAACGGTTTCCACTGACATCACAGTCCCTCACCTGGGGTACCTGGATGGAATTTAGAAAAAGAAGCTAAACTGCTTTAATTTAATATTTATAACAGTCATGTAGCACAGTGCCCAACATTACAAAACCACTCCCACATCTTAGGAATCTCCTTAAGCAAGCACACTGTTGTATATACAGTAGATGTACAAAGTCTGTATAATAAATTGTGGCTCTGCATCCTGTGTTGGAAACTGTCACACACTTGTGAGCATGAAATATTTCTTAAGTTATGTAATGTAAATTTTTTTAATGCTCTTTTACACTATATGTTTCCCAAACTAATAAAAATACTTTTTCTAATGATTTTGACTTCCGATTTCATCTTTTTTGCTCTCATTACCAGGCAGCAATGAAGCGACACTTGGGCACAGAAAATTCTCAAAGTCGTAGTTAAAACGGATATTTTAATCCGCAAACATGAGCGCAATAGAGAAAACATAATGAATGGTGAGAGATTTGGCTCGATTGTTGTTAAGCATTTTTGCCACCACCTTTGTAGAAAGCCATTATGGTGTTAAGGGTGTACGACACCAGACTATTTACAGTGATTTACCCGTCTATACAACAGGGTATTTTTACTGGAGCAGTTTGGTTAAATACTTTGATCAAGGGGTAAAGCATGAGGGGAGATGAAGATGCTGGTAAGATGACAACACAAACCACTACGCCACCTGCTGGATGTGGGTAAAGCAGCTTTATTTAATAAAATAGTTGGTTATAACCCTATCGTAAGTGTAGGTGCAAAGGAAGACTTTAGGTTTCTTGCCCATTTTATTTTCATTTGCCCATTATTGATGCACAATTGCCCGCACTTGCATGGCTCAGGGAGAGGTAGAAGAGGGAGAAACTGGTTTACGGCTTCAGGTGTATTTTTTGTTCACATCTGTTTATCGTATTAATTTAGCTCCTTAGAAACTGAGCTACTTTCTTCTTCAGCCACCCCCCCCCCCACACACACACACACACACACACACACACACACTGCCTGTTTCCAATCTGAACTGTAAAAATGTCAGATGTTTCTGGAAAAAAAAGTTTATTTCTCCTCTAGGCTTAACAAACCAGAGTTCATAACAGAGAAGAGTTCTTCTTTTCTGCCTGAAAACCCAAATAATAAAATATCAAATAATATATGAAATGCTGTCTGTCACAGAAATAATATGTCTAGCCAATAAATTATTTATGGACCAAGAAACCAAGTCTCACATTTCAGATTTTATTCCCATATCATATATGTGACACAAAAATATGCCCCAAAGGCAAATGTAGGGTTCATTCTAGATTTTAAAGTTCATTAAAGGCTTGAAAATAAGGGTGGCACACATCCTGGTGTGTGCTTCTGGTCATGGATCCAGATCCTGTTTGGTTTGTATGGCATTACCTCCCTTTGTTCATGTGGGTTTCTCCACGGTCCAAAGATATGTGTTACAGATGAACCGGTGACTCTAAATTGAATTGGAAGGTGCCACTGAACCATGTCTGGCTCCTAGGCAACCATTGGCGTGGTTTCCCAGGGAAGGAGGAACGGAAGTCGTTTGCCGTTGCTTTCTTCTGCCGTATTTTTCCCTCAGAGGGGTGCAGACACGGGGGAGAACCTGCAAACTCTACACACAACCCTGAGCTGGACTTGAAATCCGCATCAGGCAAGCAGGCCGGATGCTGTGAGGCACCACCACATCTCCCACGATTAACTTAGAGTGACCAATTCACCCGAAACGCATGTTTTTGGACTGTGGGAGGAAATAGGAGGACCGGAGTAAACGCCACACATTTCTGAGCGCACATTTTTCTGATTTCAGGCCTGTGCAGCCCCAAAGACTTCTGCCATCATTGACGCATTTCCTTCATAGCCGTAACCAAGCCACTGTTGTGCCAGCGCAGACCCCTATCTTGAAAATGCACTTGCACAGGGCACCCGCTATAGCATGTGCCACAGACCGTGTGGTTTAGGGTCAAAGCATAAGCAGACGGCTGCTCTCGCTCCCATGAGAGGAAGATCTCGTGCATTTTTACTGTAACAAACACAGAACACAAAAGCCACAATTTAGAAGGCAGCGAAGTCGGTCCACACTGCACCACTTACAGGCAAGGCTTGCCTCCGATTTACCACAGCTCTCAGTTTCAAAATAAACAAAATTTAATCACACTTTACGACCGACTGAACCATCAAGCACAGCCATTATTTACACATGTTTACAACACCTTTCCGAAAACTGCAAGTATGAGAGAACACTTTAAAAGGCCCAGATATCAGTTGCACCTCATTGCAGCGTTTTCTCTTAACCGTGATCATTCCATCGTTAATATTTGGAACAAAATTATTAAGTGGCAACTTGATGTATTGTACAAACTGTAAATGCAAAAGATGGGAAAGTATCAAGAAACTCGCAAATGTAGGCTTGCGTTGGCATAAATGTTTGCATCGCTAATGGCAACCGCTGAGAGTAAAAACAATCCTCACCGGCGAGAGGCAGAAATGACCCTGTGCGGCCCTTTTATTCTATTAATTTTCATAAATTTTAGCTACATAGAAATTACTGATAATGATAATAAAAAAGTGAGCAATGCACCACCCCCGTATATGCAGTATGTCAGCTACTACTCACTTTCTTTATTCTCTTTACAATCAAAAAACTAATAATTTACAAATAAAGTTGTGAAAATCTTGAGTATACCTATAGTTAATAAAATAGTTAGCAAAATTTTATATTTCAATGTTTTAATTGACTTTAGGTTATGTTAAAGATAAAAATAAAATGACTGAAAACAAAAATATAACCCCAGGACAAACAAATTCAGTGTTTGTTGTTCACCTCGTAAACATGCAGCGTCAGTCACCTTCCTGACCGCTTGCAAGCATCGCACAACGGCTGTAAACACCGCGGACACAAGATAAACAAAGGCGGCTGCAATCCCGCTTCTAATCTCCTCGAGCACCTTTGCTGCCAACTAAAGGTCGAAGGTGGAAATGCAGATTGTTTTTGCATTGCATCAAATCCAAAAATTCAAAAATGTGCAACTGGAAGGTTCATGAGGGGAAGCGCAAGGGTGTAAATGACTTAATTTACAAAAGTACTGTGATGCATACTGAACGCTGATGCACGACTAGGCTTTCTGGCCTTTCACAATACAACTGTACCCTGGTATTCAAGCATCTGGTTTCCAAACTCCCAGTATTATTAGCAGTATTTATTCATATCTGACTCAGTACCTGAGTGGAGAAGTCAAAGCAAAACTGAAGCACATCAGGGAAATTCTGGAAATTGAGCATCTGCGCTCTCAGTCTTTGCCTCTTGCGGCCCAGGTTCAAACGCCATTTGCGCTTTCGTCATTTCGTTCGCTTCTATTCGGTCGGTAAGACCCCCAGCAACAGCCCATTACAGTGGATACATTTTATTGTGTTCTATTTTTATTTTTTCCATTTATTCACTTTTTAAATAAACTTGACAATTTAATGTTTGTTCCCATTACTGCTTATAAGAAGGAACGAGACATGCTGATGATACCAGAAAATAAAGTAACTGCATATAAACAAATGCATATTAATTCCCGCATTAACTGTTTGGTAATCGGTGTTTAAAACGCTTTTTATTACGATGAATTTGGGGAAATTTTGGGGAAAAGAACTGAGGTTTCTCAAATGAAACCGGAACGGAGCACCATCGTCCTCGTAGCAAATGATGGGATAACGGAGAGCCATGCTCGAATTTGCGGGTTCTGGAGGTGCCGAAAACGTGACCTGTAGTGACCCCTTGTGGCGACTTTGAGTTCGTTTCCCGCTCTCGCGGGAAACAGCTACTGTAGAATGTGTAGCATCTATTATTATTTTTATTTTTATTATTATTATTATTGTTATTATTGTTATTATTATTATCAGTAGTAGCAATGGTGGCATGTTTCTTTTCTGTTATCCTGTCAACATATTATCATGGAAACTGGCAATAAAGTAAAAATGCAGCCTGTGCAGTGGTGCGCAGACAGTAGAGGAACACTGTGCAGACCCTGCATGCACTGCGCACTGTACTGCTAACCGCACTCACTGTGTAGACTGAATTAACTGCGCTGATTGTGCAAACTGTGCATTTGTCTATAGACTATGACTGTGATTGTCTAGGCTGTACTAGATGCGTTTTGCTGACTGTGTTAACTGCACTGACTGTGCAGACTGTATAGGCTAAGACGACTGCATAGACTTTTCTAACTGTGCTGACTGTACTAGCTTCATTTTGCTGACTGTGTTAACTGCGCTGTCTGTAATCCAGCCACAAGGGGATGCACAAACTAGTGCATTTCTTTGTGCCGGTCCCAAGTCCGGATAAATGGAGAGGGTTGCGTCAGGAATGGAATCTGGCATAAAAATTTGCCAAATCAAATATGCGGACAAAAATACAAATTTCCATACCGTATCGGTCGAGCCCCGGGTTAACAACGACTGCCACCAGCACTGCTAGCCGACAGGGTGCTGGCGGAATTTGGGCTACTGCTGGCCGAAGAAGGAGGAAGAGAGGAGGAAGGCATGTCCGGAGGAAGGAGGAGAGGAGGAAGGTTAAGAGAGTGGACGTGAGGATAGGAACTTTGAATGTTGGTAGTATGACTGGTAAAGAGAGCGAGCTTGCTGATATGATGGAGAGAAGGAAGGTTGATATATTGTGTGTGCAAGAGACCAAATGGAACGGGAGTAAGGCTAGGTGCATTGGAGGGGGGTTTAAACTGTTTTACCATGGTGTGGATGGGAGGAGAAATGGGGTAGGGATTATCCTGAAGGAACAGTATGTCAAGAGTGTCTTGGAGGTGGAAGAGAGTGTCTGACAGAGTGATGGTTATGAAACTGGAAATTGATGGTGTGATGATGAATGTTGTTAGTGCGTATGCCCCGCAAGTTGGCTGTGAGATGGATAAGAAAGAAGAATTTTGGAGTGATATGGATGAAGTGGCGAAGAGTGTACCCGAGGGAGAGAGAGTGGTGACTGGAGCGGATTTTAATGGGCATGTTGGTGAAGGGAACAGTGGGGATGAGGAGGTGATGGGTAGGTATGGTGTCAAGGAGAGGAACGCAGAAGGTCAGATGATAGTGGATTTTGCAAAAAGGATGGACATGGCTGTGGTAAACACGTATTTTAAGAAGAGGGAGGAACACAGGGTGACGTACAAGAGTGGAGGAAGATGCACACAGATGGACTATATCTTATGCAGGAGGGCCAGACTGAAGGAGACTGTAGACTGTAAAGTGGTGGCAGGGGAAAGCGTAGTTAGGCAGCATAGGATGGTGGTTTGTAGGATGACATTGGAGATCAAAAAGAGAAGGAGAGTGAGGGCAGAACCAAGGATCAAATGGTGGAAGTTGACAAAGGAAAACTATAAGGTGGAGTTCAGGGAGAAATTAAGACAGGCATTGGGTGGCAGTGAAAAGTTACCAGTGAGCTGGGCATCTACAGTAGAAGCCGTAAGGGAGACAGCTAGAAAGGTGCTTGGTGTGACATCTGGACAGAGGAAGGAGGACAAGGAAACCTGGTGGTGGAATGAGGAAGTACAAAGGAGTATACAGAGGAAGAGGCTGGCGAAGAAGAAGTGGGATAGACAGAGAGATGGAGAATGTAGACAGGAGTACAAGGAGATGAGGCGTAGGGCGAAGAGAAAGGTGGCAAAGGCTAAAGAAAAGGCGTATGGTGAATTGTATGAGAGGTTGGACACTAAGGAGGGAGAAAAGGACCTGTACCGATTGGCTAGGCAGAGGGACCGAGCTGGGAAAAATGTGCAGCAGGTTAGGGTGATAAAGGATAGCGATGGAAACATACTCACAAGTGAGGAGAGTGTGTTGAGCAGATGGAGAGAGTACTTTGAGGGGCTGATGAATGAAGAGAATGAGAGAGGGAGAGAGAGAGAGAGAGAGAGAGAAGGTTGGATGATGTAGGGATTATGAATAAGGGGGTGCAATGGATTAGCAAGGAGGAAGTTAGGACAGCTATGAAGAGGATGAAGAATGGAAAGGCTGTTGGCCCAGATGACATACCTGTGGAAGCATGGAAGTGTTTAGGAGAGATGGCAGTGGAGTTTTTAACCAGATTGTTTAATGGAATCTTGGAAAGTGAGACGATGCCTGAGGAGTGGAGAAGAAGTGTACTGGTACCTATTTTTAAGAATAAAGGTGATGTGCAGAGCTGTAGTAACTACAGAGGGATAAAACTGATCAGCCACAGCATGAAGTTATGGGAAAGAGTAGTGGAAGCTATGTTAAGAAGGGAGGTGGCGATTAGTGAGCAGCGGTATGGCTTCATGCCGAGAAGGAGTACTACAGATGCGATGTTTGCTCTGAGGGTGTTGATGGAGAAGTACCGAGAAGGTAAGAAGGAGTTGCATTGTGTCTTCGTGGACTTAGAGAAAGCATATGACAGGGTACCTAGGGAGGAGCTGCGGTATTGTATGAGGAAGTCGGGTGTGCCAGAGAAGTATGTAAGAGTGGTACAGGATATGTACAAGGACAGTGTGACAGTGGTGAGGTTTGCGGTAGGAGTGACGGATGCTTTCAAGGTGAAGGTATGATTACATCAAGGATCAGCTTTGAGTCCTTTCTTGTTTGCAATGGTAATGGACAGGTTGACAGATGAGATCAGACAGGAGGCACCGTGGACTATGATGTTTGCAGATGACATTGTGATCTGTACTGAGAGTAGGGAGCAGGTTGAGGAGACCCTGGAGAGATGGAGATATGCTTTTAGAGAGGAATGAAGGTCAGTAGGACTAAGACAGAATGCATGTGCATAAATGAGAGGGAGGACAGAGGAATGGTAAGGATGCAGGGAGCAGAGTTGGCGAATGTAGATGAATTTAAATACTTAGGATCAACAGTCCAGAGTAACGGGGAGTGTGGAAGAGAGGTGAAGAAGAGAGTGCAGGCAGGGTGGAGAAGAGTGTCAGGAGTGATTTGTGACAGAAGGGTACCAGCAAGAGTGAAAGGGAAGGTCTACAAGATGGTAGTGAGACCAGCTATGCTTTATGGGTTGGAGACGGTGGCACTGAGCAAAAGACAGGAGGCAGAGCTGGAGGTGGCAGAGTTAAAGATGTTAAGGTTTGCATTGGGTGTGACGACGATGGACAGGATTAGGAATGAGTATATTAGAGGGGCAGCACAGGTTAGACGGTTTGGAGACAAAGTCAGAGAGGCGAGATTGCGCTGGTTTGGATGTGTGCAGAGGAGAGATGCTGGATATATCGGGAGAAGGATGCTAGGGATGGAGCTGCCAGGCAAGAGGAAGGCCTAAGAGGAGATTTATGGATGTGGTGAAGGAGGACATGCAGGTGGTGGGTGTGACGGAGAAAGATGCAGAGGACAGGAAGAAGTGGAAACAATTGACCCGCTGTGGCGACCCCTAATGAGAGCAGCTAAAAGATAAAGAAGAAGAAAAAGTTAACTGCACTGACTATGCAGACTGTAAAGGCTATGACGACTGCATGGACTGTTCTATCTGTGCTGACTGTGTTTACTGTGCTGACTGTGCAGACTGTATAGGCTATGACAACTGCATGGACTGTTCTATCTGTGCTGACTGTACCAGATGCGTTTTGCTGACTGTGTTAACTGCGCTGACTGTGCATCCTGTGGGGTGGGGGGGGGCGGGTGCGCCTGCCTCCTCGCGCTTCCGTAAAAGTCTCGGGCTGGGCATCGCGCGCGGGCCGGCCACTCTCGTGCTCTTATTTTGGCACTCGGCTCGGCGCGGCGTGGCTGCTGCTCCGCTCTGCTTAGTCATGGTGAGTTACTGCTTTCCCGGGCGCGGAGAACGCGATGGCAGCGCTGAGCACCGCCGTGTTGCCCCCGTAAGTAACGGACGTGCGCGCCATTGCGGAGTTGTGCTCGGGGCTGAAATGGCGTCGCAGGACGTGCGGTTTTCCAGCGTTCACGGGCGAGGAAGCGGGGAGCGCGACCCCACGTTGCCGTGCGTTCGCGTTCGCGGGCGTTCGCGCTGCGTGCGAGCCGCGTCCCGACGACAATGCGCGCCGCTGCTTGCGGCACATTTTGGCATCTTAAGCCGAGCTCCTGTCAAACTTTGGCGAACCGCGAACGTCTGCGCGTCGGCAGGGTGTTGTTGCAACGCTCGGCGGCTCCGGTCGCCTCGCATACATTGGCGAAACTTCGACGCCCGCCTTTGCTGAAATGAAACTGCCAGGCGCGTCCCCGTGGTTTATTCCGCCACGATATTTTTATTCGTTTAAATTGTGTCGCTACGCCTTGGAATCGGAGAAGTTTTGGACAAAATATCTTGCGATCCAGCGTAATGGAGACAGCGCCGTCTTACATATATTTTAGTGACAGTTGTCAAAGTTGCCGGGATTGTTAAATGCTGGACGTCCCTTTCCTTCTTATATTATTATTTTTTTAAAATATATATATATATGTGTGTGTGTGTGTGTGTGTGTATATATATATTTTTTTATTTCCCCCCCCCCCAGCGTGTCACTACTGAAACTGCGATTAAAGCCTCCTCATGCAGAATATTTGCCGCGCACAGCAGCGCTGGGTCCGCAGTTTGTGTGCACAAAGTATTTGGCCGGTTTACCTACATATCAGCGATGGCTAAAACTTTTCACCGTCCAGGTTGCAGCTGTTATAACCCGAGAACAGACCGAATTGTAGTTGTTTTGTCAAAAGGGAATTCGGCCGAACTTGTGTGAAGACGGCCGCGTCCCGCTGGATTAAACTTTAACTATGGCTCCCTGTCGATGAATAATTCAGAGAGAGAAAGTTGTGACCTCCGCGGCCGATTTGTCACTTTTCCTCAACAATGGCGACTTGTACGCGTACTTTTAAAGCTCATTCGTATCCAACGGACCAGAAAATGTATTTTCGTTAGGCTTTGACGTGACGTCCTGGTTTCCAGAGCGCGGTTGTGGCCGCGGCTTTGAAGCGGGGCGCGCGGCGCTTCGGTGGCGGCAGACGAGCAACTCCAGTCCGGGGATTTGCGGCCTTGTGCTGATGTTGCCATTACTGCTGCTCAGATCCATAGCAGCAGTCCAAAAACGACCAATAGTACATTTTTGCAACTGAACAGTTAGAAATATGAAATTATAACGCTGAGAAATAAGACCTAGGACAGCAGTTTATCTTCAAATGTAGGCTGTCTAACGTAACACGTGTTTTCTTTTTTGCTTTTTAAGTTCACCGAGTTATTTTCGTACAATAAATAACCAACAGCACGATATTCGCAGTTTAAATGCAATAACTTTAAATGTCATGTTTACGTAACTTCGAAACACTGCAACCTGGTTTGACCGCCGTCACTCACCAGAGTTTCCTGTAAACTTGACACAGTATCGGTGTGTATTTATGGTGCGTTACTCACAATGGGTTCACGATAAAGATGCAAGGCAAGATCCCCGTTTTCTAGCCGTTTTTTATCTTTGCGTTTAGCATCTAATCTTTGTTAAATCTCCTCTTTTACATCTCGCTTATTCAGATTTTTCCCCGCAGAGGATAAGCCATTCAGCCAGGCTTGTGCTGTGTCCTAGAGAGGGATGGATTTTGCTGGGTGTTTTCACACAACTCCTCTCTTTATACATACACATGGCTGTAGCATTCTGTAGAATAGAATAGAATGAGAAATTTAGGTGTTACAGAGCTCTTATGACAAAGGTAACATAAATAAGTTATAAATAAATTGACCAGTTAGACTGCGTTGTGTAGTCTGGCAGCTGCTGGTAAGAATGACCTGCGGTAGCGCTCCTTCCTACACCGTTCCACTGTACACCGCAACGGTCAAATTGTCGTGACCGAATACCTGGTTTCCCGCAGATACTTTCGCCTTCGCGTAAAGGCCTGGTGAACGGTCCGCTTCTTACACCCAGGCACGGGCTACGATGAAGGTCGTGCGTTCGTGCGAAGAACGTATTCCGTTTTGAGGGGTAACGGATCGGCGCCTCGACCTTCATCCGCGCTTTTTCCCTCGATTTGCTAACGCGAGGGAACCGAAGATAGGAACCCGTCTAGGCCGCTTGGCGTGCATCTTAGAAACAGTTGTTGCATCGCAGAGCCGTTCGGCACGTAAAAGTTTTGTCGCCCGCTCCTTTCGTTTCTAGCGCAACAAATGTGCACAACAGAGCCACGGTGAGTATCGCCTATTTAAATGGGAAAAAATGTACCGGAATGACACTTCCCCATTTCTCGTTCTTTGCATTACGTCAGGCAGGTCGGGGCTTAAAGGAAAGGTTTTTTTTTTTTTTGTTTTTTTTTTTAAACATTAACAGACCCTTTTATCCAAATCATGTTGTGAAGCTTACAGTTGAACATTTTATCCTTTTTATACTAGTTGGAGGCCTTTGGTGAAACTCTTCCAGCTGGCCTAAGCACACATAAGCAGGTCACCTGTAAACCAGAAATGGGTGCATTGTGATAAATGGTTATAGAGCCTTAACAACAGGGATGCGGTTGACCTTCGATAAGGGTGTCTAAGCCGGCGTCGTCTCCCTCGTCTTTTCCTCCAGGTTCACGTGCGGCCATGGGCGCTCGAGGCAACCGGGTTCCACGCAGAAGCGCGGGCTGTGAGAGCACAGTGCTGAAGTGACTGGTGGAGTCAGAGACGGCCGTCTGGGCAGGCGAGGAAACTCGCTGAGGAACTTGGGATCCATTGTCTTTGACACGGCTGGTGGAAAAAGCGCACTCTGAGCCTCCTCCCTCCTCCTCTCCTGTGACGCGCGTGTCGAGTACAGCCAAGTTGGCACTTCTCGATTGTCGCCATAAATCCTCGTGCTGTCTCAGGATTGAAAATGTCATGCCAGATTACTGAAGATATTGCGGGGGAGGACTAAATAGCGCTGTTCTTTTCTTGGGGACTGGAGCTCACGCGTTTGCTTTGTGCACTTTATTCCTGGTTCTGTCAAATGGCTGAAGCAGAAAAAATGAGTGTTTGAATAAAATGTAAATTTTTGTTGCTTCAGGACATTTAAAAAGGACAGAACTTACAGTTGCCACATGGTGAGGAACTGAAGCCGTTGGTGGACTTGTTCGTTGTTCTGTTTGCCGTTCACCTGTTTTTTGTTTTGTTTATTTTTAAGCGCCAAATAGGAATTTGACTGCCAAAAAAGATCTGCAAAACAACAGTATTTTTATGCAAGTAGCTGATTTCTTAGTGCTTTCTTTATTCATCCCATAAGTAACTTATTAACCTGGCCACCCTTCCTTAAATTAATTCAGTAACAAGTGTTGATAAGGCCTGCCTTTTTTTGGTTCACTTTTTGATATTTGGCAGAAATGTGAGTGCTTTGCAAGAAGTGAAAGGAACTGCCACCATTGGCCTTTTTCTCCAGTTGCTCCAGGCCCCCAGGAAAACAAGATGACTTGGGCACGACGGTAGAGACAGTTTGAGCTCAGCGATCTCCTATGAAATTGCAATATTCATGATTCATCATAACCTCTTCGGTGATCGGGCCTGCCCCGTCCACATGCTTTTGTCCTGAGAAAAGCGTTAAAATTTTTTTTTTTTTTGGCTCTGTAAAACCTGAGTCATCCCTGATAAGCCCTTCCCAACAAATACAGCTTCCTCTTCTAGTTTCATTCCGCTGCCCTGCTTTTAGAAGAAACCAGAAAACCGCTCGAGCGGTCAGGTTCCGGAGCTCGGTCCTCTCCTGCCATTTCCCCGCTCGGAGCTGGCGAGTGAGGATGCGTTCGCAAGGCCAGCGCTGAGCATGTACGGGTCGGGCATGACGGAGTGCAAGGCGGAGGTGACGCCCTCCATCCGCAATGGCCACCGAGTCTTCAGCTACACGCTGGAGAGTCACACCGCCGCCGCCTTCGCCATCATGAACGAGCTGCGGCTGGAGAGGCAGCTGTGCGACGTCACGCTGCGCGTCAAGTACAACGACCTGGAGGCTGTGGACTTCGTGGCTCACAAGGTGGTGTTGGCATCCTCCTCACCCGTCTTCCGGGCCATGTTCACAAACGGTCTCAAGGAGTGCGGCATGGAGGTGGTGCCGATCGAAGGGATCCATCCCAAGGTGAGCAAGGGATGGGGGTTTGTTTGGCATACACAGAGAATGAGGTGAGGTGTCAGAAAAAGAGGGCTTTATTTTGAGGTGTCTGTCATCCTTAGAGCCACCAAGTGACTCCCAGTTGTCTCAGGTGTGTCCCACAGTGGCTGAGGTGGTCCTCTGGTTCCACCCCGCAGGTGATGAAGCGCCTGATCGAGTTCGCCTACACAGCCAGCATCTCGGTAGGGGAGAAGTGTGTCATCCACGTGATGAACGGAGCCGTGATGTACCAGATCGACTGCGTGGTCAAGGCCTGCTGCGACTTTTTGGTGCAGCAGCTCGACCCCAGCAATGCCATCGGCATCGCCAGCTTTGCCGAGCAGATCAGCTGCACGGAGCTCCACCAGAAGGCCCGGGAGTACATATACATGAACTTCAGTCAGGTCAGAACTGCATTCGTACCAACAAAGTGACGTGCAGCCTCATGTGGATATCGCTAAAAAAGGAGTACAGTTTGCTTTTATTATAAAGCACCCATTTTGTAGGTAAACGAGAGATTTATTAGGGCTTAAACCTACTTTAACTTTTCGGTTGCTGGTTCAGTAGCTCCCAGCCGGACTATGAGCCAGGCTTTGTGGTATGACAGCTAAACTAAAAAATTGCAGGTAGTCATTTGTTCTTTCTGATGGTTGCCCCCTTCTCCTCTCGGCTCGGGACTGTTAACACTTCTGACTTTTGGCTTGTTGCGTCTGATTAATCTGTGTCCTCACGTGACCAAACATTTGGAGATAAGGAAACGTCTGCAGCAGTTCCTCTTGAGTGCGTTGTTCTCCTGTGCTAGTTTTCCTTGCGCCCTGGTGAGAATGGACTGTAATCTCAGTGCTTTGTAGGTCTGTTGTGTAACCGAATGCTTACGGCTGCGACATGACTTTTTTTTTTTTTTTTTTTTTTTTTTTGTTTAACCTGTGAAATGTTGTAGAAGCCAGAAGGTTTTGTGTCAAGGCCTTGCCACTGTAGTGACACACATCTGGGGAGGGGACTGCTAAACAAGCATATCCACCCACAAAGAGCTTATGAGGGCTTTATATCTTAGATGTAGAAAAATAAACCTCTGTCTGAGTAAGATGAAGACATTTAGTTGACACAAGTTTTAAGAGACCAGGGAATTCGATTGTGTTGTCATGCGCATGAAAACCACCAAAGTGATGACAAAGCCAGGAACCTGACAGCCTAACGCCAAGTTCCAGAACTCCTGCCACGAGCCATGGTTTGCGTTTAGTTTCGCTCATGCCATTGTGGCCAAAGCGTTGAGGTTGTATGAATGGAAACTTTGTTGGCAAGACAACAAATATCGAAGCAGGACGAGCTTTGCTGCATTTCAGAAGGAACAGCCCCCCCCCCCATGCTGAATCAGAATCCTATGTTGAAGTTGGAAAACAACTTGTGAAACCTCCCACTTAAGAATACCTGTTGAAGCACGTGTCATGCAGAAGGGTTTTGCATGTTGGAAAGCTCTAGAATGTGACCTCATTAGTAGAAACACTCAGATTTTATCTTTTTTTGAGAAACTCGGATTTCTTTAAATTTTTTGGAAGTTGAGCTCCACCCGTGAAATTTGAACAGTCAGTTGTGGTTGTGCTTACATAATGGTCAGTGGAAAAAGTTACTCCATGCACCAAGAAAGGGGATTCGGTGCACAGAAGAGGAGACGTTTCAGGTCCGGTAAATCAGATTGCTGAACAAGAATTTGGTTGGCGACGGCGCCTCGGTTCCCGCAGGATGGATATTTTTTTTTTAAATGTCGGCGAAAATGGTGGTATGACAGACGCTGCACAGAGGCAGTAGTGAGTTCGCCGTACCTCTCTCAGGATCTGTGCAGAACAGTCCTGTTCCTCATACCGCGTTTTCCTCTCACATTTTGCTCAATGTGTCCTTTTGACACATGGCTTAGTGTTGTCATTTAAATTCGCCGTCCACCGCAAACTTGCAGCCTTTCCAGCACTGAATTGGTTTATTTCCTCCTTCAGGTCCCTATATTTAACTCCACGCAGACCCCCAGAAATCCTGTCAGTTCTGATACGCTGAATTTTTGCAACTGTGCGATGCAATTGAGCGTGCGTCTGGATTTGTTTTGTGCCTGCAGAAGGCTGACGTTGTTCCAGCCCTTTGTTGTACGTACAGGGCTCACATTGGCATACACCAGCTGAAAGCAGCCCTATTGTCCTGCAACGTAAGGTGTCTTAAGTGCGCTGGAAAAACGCTCGCTTATTATTATGCATGCATTTGATTCATCAAGTCTTATTTTTTTAGGATTAAAATGCATGCAAAAGCGTGTCCTCTGTAAAAGAACTGCATATTCTGTGATGGGAACGCATGGGACCCGACCACATTTGGAAATGATGCACAGTGTTTGTCATTCATAGATTTTTTTTTTTTGGTTTGCACAACTAACTATGAATGTTTTGCATCTGAAAATCGTGCACACAGTACAATAAGTTTGTATGAGGTTAATACGCTAAGCAGTTTTGTTTTTAAATTTGGGTCTTTCACTTCAAGTTTGAAAGTGTGCTGTGTTAAAACGCTGAGACAAGAAAGTGAAAACTGGTTTCGAGCAAGTCCCAGCTTTCTAGCAGGGATAATTTAAGGCCAGATTATCTTGCAACATAATTTTTTGGGGGGAGGGGGTCACAGTTGTAACTGGAATTTTCTATACATTTTATTCTGGTTTTAGAGCTGATCTCAGTTCTTTTTCCTCATTTGTAAATTCACCTAATTTGGTAGTTTGGTTTTTATGACATTTTCAAGTCGACTTTAACATTCAGCTTAGCACACAGCGCATTTTACTGTGGAAAGACTAAAGGTGTTCCTTACAGCCTCTAGAAACCTCGCAATGTCCTCCGCAGGTGGCTACTCAGGATGAATTCTTCAACCTGTCCCACTGCCAGCTGGTGACGCTGATCAGCCGCGATGAGCTGAACGTGCGCTGCGAGTCGGAGGTGTTCCACGCCTGCGTGTCGTGGGTGCAGTACGACCAGGAGAATCGACGGCCCTACGTTCGAGCGCTGCTCCAGGCCGTGCGCTGCCACTCTCTCACGCCGCACTTTCTCCAGCTGCAACTGCAGAAGTGCGAGGTGCTCAAGTGGGACGCACAGTGCAAGGACTACCTCTCGCAGATCTTCCAGGACCTCACGCTACACAAGCCCACCAAGGTGATCTCGTGTCGCACCCCCAAGGTTCCGCAGCTCATCTATACAGCTGGGGGCTACTTCCAGCAGTCCCTCAGCTACCTAGAGGCCTATGACCCTTGCACAGGCACCTGGTTGCGCCTCGCTGACCTACAGGTGCCCCGCAGCGGTTTGGCTGCCTGCGTCATCAGCGGCCTCTTCTACGCGGTGGGTGGTCGCAACAACGCGCCTGACGGCAACATGGATTCCAACATGCTGGACTGCTACAATCCCATGAACAACCGTTGGTCACCCTGTGCCCCCATGAGTGTCCCACGCAACCGTGTGGGCGTGGGCGTCATCGATGGCATGATCTACGCTGTGGGCGGCTCTCACGGCTGCATCCACCACAACAGCGTGGAGAGGTAAGGCGGAGGAGGTGCGCACCCCGCGCTTTCGTTTCCTCAACATCAAGCATTCAGTTCGTGTCCTTGTGAGGTTAATTTCTGACTCGAACTCAGCCTTGAGCTGACCGTTGTGTTGGAGCATTTCATAAAACACAGCATTTTGCTGAAAGTTTATTTAATCTCAGGACATTGCGTACATCGGCAAGAATTTGCGGAATTTTCACTTCTGTAATTTTATTATGTGAAACCCTAGTAAGGCAACATTAGAGTAGTTTATGCAGGTATAAGTGTTAACGTTCTCTATTGCACAACTGCTGTAAAAGTAGGTGCTTGTGTAGTGCGAGAAACATAAGGGTTTGTTGTCAGAGCCACAATTGTATTTAACCAGCAGAAATTGGAAGAAAGAGCCTAAAGAAAGGGAACAGAAATCAAGGAAGCCATCCTCTCTTTTGCATTATTCATCCTTACCGGGGTATCAGAGATCCTACTGCATCTTTCAGGAAACGCTTGAGATCTTTTGCTATAGTTTAGCGCTAGGGTTTCACTGGCCTGTGGAGCTAGGATCTCATTACCACTTCTATTTAGCACTTTGTACAGTACAGAGTGGATCATGCACAAGCACTTTCACTGGGCAGCTTACTGTGAGAGGATTTAACCTCTTTTGTACAGGTATGACCCAGAGAGGGACTTGTGGCAGCTGGTGGCGCCCATGTTGAACCGGCGCATTGGCGTGGGTGTGACGGTCATTAACCGGCTCCTGTATGCGGTGGGAGGGTTTGACGGCACGCACCGCCTCTGCTCATCCGAGTGCTACAACCCCGAGAAAGATGAGTGGAGGAGCACTGCACCTATGAACACTGTGCGCAGTGGGGCAGGTGAGCCTGGGCCCATCAGGGTACTGGAGTGAAATGATGCTACTGAACTGGGAAGGACTACAGCATGCATGTGCCCCCCCCCCCCACCACCACACACACACACACACACACACCCCAACATAATCTAAGCTCCAACATAGCCCCCCGTATGTTGGAGCTTAGATTACATTGGTATACGATGCATAGTAAATCAGAAAAAGTTGTAAAGTTTCTCCACAATGTTGTAGGACACAAGATCTGGAAAAGGTTGCTAATCTATTATGGTATATTCCAGACTATAAGCTATACCTTAATTCATGTTCTTGACCAAAAAAAAAAAGATGCATCAGAATGTAAGGAGCAGGCACTTTACTATGGTAGGACCACTGAGCAACAAATGGGTTAAGCAGGCAACCTAGGCATTCTTGTTAGTAACCACTCCCTGGACCAATTAAAAACAGATCTTGTTCTCGGATGGATACGCAACTTCATTCAGTAATATTTTTAGTAAAAACATGAGCCAGCACGTTTCTGGCATATCAGTGGTTAAAAAAACAGCAGCACACAGGCCTTGACATTACTAATAGATAAATGTAAACATAAATGTTTAAATATCAGTATACAGTATACACTGGCACACATTCAGATTACTGACGCAGTCCTCACCAGTATCATCGAAACCATCAGCAATCATCTTCAGTTTCAGTTTTAAGCAGCTCAGCAGTCGCTAGTGGGAACCTCACCATTGCCTCCTGCTCAGCGTCACCCTTTGTGTTTCTATCACTTATTTAAAATAATCGACCATCAAAACTACCGGCTTACGCAAACGGTTATATAGTAGAGTTTATGCAGGGTCTGTTTATTTTATTAATGAGCATGGCACTGGCATATAAGGCACATCAGTAGGCAAGTTGAGGGGAATAAAACTGCAACAAAAGTTTTACAAGGCTGTAATATGGCTGCAATTTGTGCGGGAAGGCCGGCTGGCCACGTGGCACTGTGTCCTGACGTCCGTGTCTCCTCGTCACCCCAGGGGTTTGCGCACTGGGGAACAATATTTACGTCATGGGTGGCTACGACGGCACCAACCAGCTGAACACAGTGGAGTGCTACGACATAGAGGCGGACAGCTGGAGTTTTGTTGCCTCCATGAAGCACCGGCGCAGCGCACTGGGGGTCACCATGCTTCACGGACGCATCTATGTGCTGGGTGAGCAGTGTTTTCCGGCGAGTGTCGGTTTGGAATTTTTAGGGTGCGTTATCTGGACTAGTAAAACAAGCCGTGCTTGTACGTGTCCTGCCTTCTCCAGGTGGGTACGATGGACACACATTTCTGGACAGCGTTGAGTGCTATGACCCGGAGACAGACACCTGGGAGGAGGTGACCACGATGACGTCAGGGCGGAGCGGTGTTGGCGTGGCTGTCACCATGGAGCCCTGCAGAAAGGAGCTGACTCAGTGCCAGAATCATTAGGGGGAAGTGAGTTAGGATTAGGGTGCTGGACCGCCTCTCCGGCACTGAACGCCTGACTGACTTGTTTCCCTCTCAGTCATTTTTCTAAGGGAACCAGAGATTTGCCACAAGCAGACAGCTGGCCTTCAGCTGCAAGTGTTCCTCTTTTTCTTTCCTCTCAGGTCATTGTCATAATGAGAAGTAAAATAAGTTCCTCGTTGTAATTATTTTGCAGGTAAATCGGCAAATGTTTTTCAGATTCTGGTTTCCTTTTGTCCAGTTCAAAAATGGCCCAACTGGCAATGGCTTAAGTCACTGGACCTCCGAAGAAGCTGCTTGCTCAGGCGTGTGTTAAATTTGGAGATCACTGTGTTGGAATGAATTTTGACCAATCACCTGGAATCGGGCATTTATGGAGGAAACGGCCCGTCCGCAATTGTGCGGAAAGCAAGACGTAGAGTTCTCCCTACTTGGTGAGGTCAAACTTGACTGCACGATCAATAGGAACAACGCCCAGTCATTTGCACGAGTGGATGCGTGGCCGGGGGCCGTGAGAACTCCGAGGAGCCCATACTCGGCCACAGCTTCTCGTCAGCTTGGACATGGTCGGCACCCTGTTGTGATGGGTGGCCCCAGCCTGAAGGCAACAAGCGGCTATGATGAGGAGCGCTTTTATCTCCAGGGAGTACTTCATCCGCACAAGAGTTTGCTTATGAAAGAGGAAAGAACACTAAAGAATTCTCCCCCCCCCCCCCCCCCCTCATTCATACCACTGTAACCCAACACCTTACCTCTGCTGTCAGGTCACCTGATTTGCAAGTGGTAAACAGTTATCACAAATGGAGGTAGCGTTCAATTATGGCAGATGGATTTGTAACAGCAGTTTAAGCTACAGATTTTTTTAAGGACTCTACTTTTATACATGACATCTTGTACAGAATTCAGTGGCTTTTTTGTTTTTCCCCTCTGAGCCCTCCTGCTCCCTCCAGCTCCACAGCGTAGCAGACTGGATCCCTAATTCGTACTGAGCATGTTATATTTTGGAGACATCACAAGTGTTTAATTGTAACTTTTCTGAAATATTCTTCTCCAAATTAAATTTTTTCTGACAGTAATTTCTGATTAACAGATTATTTAAAACATTGTAAATTTTACAAGAATTCATTGTAAAAAAACATTGTATATTAAAGTTATTTGTTTATTGTAACATGCCAATGTGTTTTCTATTCATGTGTACACACAAAACCAGCACATTTATTCCTAAATGTATAACTTGAGAATTCAGCATCATAAACATGTACTATACAATTGAGAAATTGGTTTAAAGTACATGTCCATATGATACTAATAAAGCTGTATTTTTAAATTGTCCTGTATATGCAAAAAGCTGCTTTTGTAAAACAAATTGTGATGCCATGAAACCTTTTTTTGAGCTGTTAATCTACACACTAGGAAGGGTGCGGTGCTTTGCAGTCACCCACACGTGATCAACCAGGCCTTTGGGGTTTGACTTTCGTTAAATGTACGACTATTAAGGCTATCGTCAAGGTAGAACTGCTATTTTGGTGCTCCCTCAACACGAATGCGTTGTTTTTATTGTCCATAAAACACCAAGTGGACGTTTCCACTGAAAGAGGAGACCCGGAGCACCGAAATGAGCCTGCAGTGGACGTCAATGATGAGTTTTGGCACCGTAACCTGAAATGGCTAAAGGCTTTGTCATTTATCAAACACATTGTGCATTCAGTGCAATAATGGGAGATCACAGCTTTTCTGTTCGAGAGATTATGCACATTAAATATAAAAAAACAGCTCCAAATTTAAGCTCGATTTAATGCCATTTCAAATTAAAATATGGTAGAAGAAAACGACTTGCGTTGGTCTTTATAGGCTTATTAATGTTGACCGAATGATTTCTTTAATTGAAATTTAACAGCAAAAAATTTAAATGCGCTATTATTCAAAGATAAAGACTGTAGTGGCTAAAACAATGAGGTTTGAGGATCGACAGCAATATTTTTTGCTATAACTTGGGCTGTCGCTGTTTTGCTTTTCCCCCTCAGGCTCTCCTCCGGACACCTAAAAGGTCCTTCGAGCAGCGCTGTGCTGCAATATATTCAATCTATCACAACGCGGCGCCAAAATACAAAACTTTTACTGCTAACCACGAAAAATGCGATTAAGTTTCTGTACTGTAAATAAAAACCTGGTGTAAATTAATGTTCTTTTTATGCTAAACAGCTGCGGGGTCTTAAAAACCGTTTATTGGCACCGCTCTGGCGAGGCGGGAAGCGCAGGTGTCTCGCGTGCCTGAGCTGCGCATTTCCGCGTAGGTTCGAATCCTGCTCAGGTGTGCGGGGTTTGCGTGTCCGCTGCAGGAAGTAAGTAATGAGAAACCACTTTTTCTAACTTAAAAAACGGATTAAAAAAAAAATTCCTGCCTGTCGAGACCCATCGTAAAGATGATAATAATGACCGCCCCAGGAGTCGAACTGCTGACGAATATTTCGAACAAGATGTTGTGAAAGGACACGATCTGAGTATTAATGCCACTCGCGAGCTCATGTCACCTGTGCGACTTGCATGGACAGAGATTCATATCCATTGACATCCCTGTTCACAGGGAGCCTGTGCGCACCGTGCACACACTGCGCGCCACCATGTTCGCACACTTTGAGGAAACGATAATAAACTTAAGCTGTTAAGACGGAGATTCGGGTAGGGCACTGATTTCTTGCGCAGTCCCGCGGGTTGTGGGTTTGAATCCCCACTCGTGCCGCGGAGTCCTTGGTCTTACTCATCCCGAACTGACACGTGTGTGCCGTCCTTTACAAAAGAAGGGATTATTATAAAGTCGATCCAATTCTGCGTTCGATGAAGCTGTGGGCTAAACAAAGGTTCGTTCGAATAGCAAAAGTTATTCCTGCGCAGCAACAAACTTCACTCGCGGCCACGAGAAGCGCGCTTACTTTGCTCTCTCGTTTCAAGCCCGCACAAAGGCTCGCTCGACACACTGTACAGTACCATGGTAAACACGTTGGTCTTAACGCTCGGCCGCGGCGTCTGCGCAGCTGCGGGCTTCGGGAGAGGCGCAGTGCAGCGCATGGTAAAACTGTACAAGTGCGTCCCGCATTAAATTCGCGTTGTCTCAACCTGCGGCTTCGGCGCGGTCCCGGTTCGTTCCCTGGGATCATGGCTGACGGACCGGTTTTCTCTCAGCGGTGATCTGGACAACAAACTCCGGTAAGTAACACAAGGTCTGAATTTCATGCGCTGCTTCTGGTTTTCTCTGCTTGAAACCAAACAAAAAAAAACACGAACTTCTGATTAACTTTAAGACTTAAAAGTCCGACTGTCAATCTATTTTCGAGATGAACTAAAATCCAAATAGATCTCTACTAGGAATGTACGCCGTACTTCTTCCATAAACGTGTCTTTTACCACCCAGAAGTTGAGGAAAGTTACCGACATCTGTGGCATTTCGCGCAAGTCAAAGGAGAAAGTGCGCACGCATGGTGCTGTTGGCGCTACCTGCTCAGGTCGAGCCCTACTTAACAGGGACAGAGTCACGGCCCAATTTAACGCACACGCTTCTGCAAACCTTATCTATGAAAATGGTTTAAAAATTAAAGGAGTCCATATTGGGTGGAACAGGAACTTTAACGACGCCACGTCCTCAAAATGTCAATTAATATTAACCAGTTCTACACTAAGATTTGGCGGATTCGTTCAGAAGTGTAAACTTGTACAAAACTTTCACTCCCGCTGCATTTTTCCCATCTTGTTGAATATGAAACAAAATAAACAGTAGGTGGTACATGCTGATATTTTAAACACTGTAGGTTAAATTCTTATGTACACACCAATCATATTTGCCAGATGAAACACATTCACACATCCGATCCTGTGGGTCTGCGTCATTTCTGCTAAATGTTTCGTTCGCGTTTACTGTCCTGTTAAACTGAAGGCCGAGCCAGGCCGTGAGAGTAAGCGATAACCGTAACTCCTACATTGTTCTGCCCAATTTTGGCCAAAACAGGTTTGCTGAGAATTTGCTAGTTTGTGCTGTTTTTAATCTTTGTCTCAGAAGATCCTCAAACTGGCGCAGAAAGGAAATGACTCCTCTCGCTCTCTGCGACATTTTCATTGCATAAGATTGCTTACTGTGCCCCCCAGGTCTGGTCTAGCAGAGGGTGAGGATGAATCACGCAGCTGGAGTGCTGCCACGTGCTGACTTTCATTTTGTTTTCTTAACGCTGGGGTACAAAACCAAGGCCACGTTTTCGTTCTCGGTATTCATAGCTTTGGTTTGTGGCAACTTTGCATCTTTGCAAAGGCGTCAAGGTCAGGAAAATAAGAATCGGATAACAAGCTAACTTGAGTGCCGTGTAATGTTTAGTTTTGCTTAAGGTTGAACCGTGAGCTTGTGATTGTGTGTGTGAATAACTGTCAGTTATTTGTATTAAAAGAAAATGTCAAGATTATACCTAAGACTTAACTATGCACAACCTGCTTAACTTCTTCCCAGTTTCTCAGATTACACGACTTCTATTCTCAACTTACTCGAAGTCTTGCTGCTGTAGCCTTCATCATGATCCCTGTGACCGAGTTCAAGAATTTCTCCTCGGTCCAAAACTCCCAATTCCGGGTGCTGAAGCCTTGGTGGGATGTCTTCACCGAGTATCTCTGCATAGCCATGTTGATGATGGGTGTCTTTGGCTGCACCATCCAAGTAAGCTAAGCTGCGTTTCAAGCAGAAAACAAATCATGTAGTTTTGATCATGGATCGTGTCTGCCTTCCTACAGTTAGCAATTGGCATCAGGGAGCTTCACATTTTGGGTTGGTTTTTTTTTTTTTTTTTTTTAAAGTTTGAATGAGAAGTCACTGATACACTAGATGGCCACAAGCACGTGGACCTTCCCTTGTAACGATGCTGGTATAGCAGCAGAGGGGGAAATAACTCCCTATTAATGCCCATGGATTTGGAATGGGATGTTCAACAAGCGCACGTGGGGGTGACACAATGGACATTAATATGGAGTAGACTTGAAGGATCCAGGTTCAAACTGTATCGAATAAACAGAGTTGCTGCATTTTTGTTATATTACTTACCCTTTGCCTCCTTAACACAGCTCACACAGGACAAGATCTCCTGCCTCCCAAATCACCTTTCCTCCACATCCCCAGAAGACATTCAGTGCAGGGGCGTAACAAATGATTCTGGAAATGGGAGCCTGGGAACAACCAATGATGAAAGTTTGAAATCACGGGAGATGTTTGGACGGAAAAATAACCTGGACATTCACCAGTACATCTACATCAATAACTATTGCTATGAGAGAGCTGTGCATTGGTATGGCAAATACTTCCCCTACCTGGTGGTGATCCACACCGTGATGTTCATGGTGGCCAGCAGCTTCTGGTTCAAGTTCCCTGGGACGTCTTCCAAGATTGAGCTCTTTGTTGCTGTGCTGGGGAAGTGCTTCAACTCCCCATGGACTACACGGACAATCAGTGAGGTGTATGAGGACCGTGGGGAAGAAAGGATGGTCATTTGGAAAAGTAACACAGAGGCAGAATTCTCTCCAACAGAAAGCCCCAATTCTGAGGAAGAAATGGAAACCCTGTTCAAGTCAGCCTCACTTAAATCCAACACAGAGAAGACGGTTCCTGAGCCGCAGTCAGCTCCGTCTCTGCTGGACAAGAAAGAGGGAGAGGAGGCCAAAGCTCTATTTGAAAAAGTTAAGAAGTTTCGCACCCACGTGGAGGAGGCTGACCTGCTCTACACAATGTACGTACTGCAGACTTCGATAAAGATGCTCAAGTTTGCCATCATCACCATCTACAGCGCTGTCCTGGTGCCCAATATTCAGGTTGTTGTTCAGTGTGCAGTTCCCAAGGAGCTGACAGGCTACAGCGTTTATTGTTGCAACCATGTCAAAGCTCATTTCTTTTCCAAGCTGGCCTACAGCTACATCTGCTTTGTTGGGGTATATGGCTTACTATGCATCTACACTCTTTACTGGGTCTTCCACCGGCCATTGAAAGTATATTCCTTTGAGAGCATTCGCCTGGAGACTGGCATTAATGACATTCCAGATGTGAAAAATGATTTTGCCTTCCTCCTGCACCTTTGTGACCAGTATGACCCGCTCTATTCCAAGAGATTTGCAATGTTTCTCTCTGAAGACAGCGAAAGCCGACTGCAACAGGTCAACCTCAACAATGAATGGACCGTTGACAAAGTTTGGCAACGTATATCTCATAATGCCAATGAAAGGCTTGAATTGCATTTGCTGATGTTGCCAGGGCTCCCAGATTCCATCTTTGAGATCCCTGAAGTGGAGTCCCTCAAACTGGAACTGATGAAGGATGTTACCATCCCTGGGAGCATTGCACAGCTCAAATCACTCCAAGAGCTCAGCCTTGTCCACTGCCCAGCCAAACTACAGCTGGCTGCACTGAACCATCTTCAGGAGCACTTGAAAGTGCTCCACCTCACCTTTGAAGGGCTAGAACAGATACCTCCTTGGATGTATAGTCTCCAGGCCCTGGAGGAGCTGCACCTGACAGGTCCTTTGACCCACGAACTGTCCAAGAATGCCACTCTTGATCCCCTGACTGAACTTAGGAGTCTACGAGTTTTGACATTAAAGAGCCACCTCACTAAAATCCCACCAAGCGTGGGAGATGTTGGTGGATGGCTGCAACAGCTTTCCATTCACAATGAAGGTACAACACTACGGGCTTTCCATAGCCTCAAGAAACTGACTAGCCTTACATCCCTGGAGCTAACAAGCTGTGAGCTAGAACGTATCCCCAATGCTGTTCTGGGCCTGACTAACCTGCAGGAACTGGACCTGAAAGAGAACAAGCTAATGACTATAGAGGAGATCCTCAGCCTGCAGCACTGTCGGCGCCTGGTCACACTCAGGCTGTGGCATAACAACATCTTGTACATTCCTGAAAACATTAACAAGCTCCTCCCTCTAGAGACACTCAACCTCAGCTGGAACAAGATCTGCAGTCTGCCCACCAGGCTCTTCCTTTGCACCCAGTTGTGGTACCTAAACCTGTCCCATAACCAGCTAACCTCCCTGCCTCCTGAGATAGGCATATTGCAGAGCCTCCAGTACCTCTCCGTGGCCAACAATTCACTGGACTCTTTGCCAGAGGAGCTCTTCTCCTGTAAGCGACTGAAAGCCTTGATTGCAACGGCCAATAATCTGGTGTTCCTCTCACCCCGCGTGGCCAGCTTGACACAGCTGGTACGTTTGGAGCTCAAAGGCAACCGTTTTGAGTCCCTGCCAGTGGAAATTGGGGACTGCTGCCTGCTAAAGCTGAGTGGACTGGTGGTGGAAGAACGGCTTCTTGACCTTCTACCCTCTGATATCAGAAAAAGGATGAGCGACACTTAAGGAACATGGGACAGCCCTTCAAAGCTACGTGACAGTGAGAAGCACAAATAGCCACGACTGTAAAAACGGGAAGTCTGATAGCTCAGAACTGCTGTAAGCAGAAATATTTTTATGACAGCAGTAAAAATGTACACTTTTCTCTTTTACGGTCAGTTCAAGCAATGCAGCAATATATCATTTGTAGACTAAAGGATATATTTAATCTACAAAAGTGTACATCACATAATTCAGCTGAAAATACTTTTTTCTGTACACGAAGGTCAAAAAGCTGCAAAGTGTCTGTGTCATACATTAACACTTTGTAAACTTTCCTGAATTCTCTCTACTACAAATCTGATCCAACTGAGTTTTCTTCAGAGAAAGTGCATATGGGCTAAAGTGTTTTGTGCTGTTCAGAGCAACTCTAGAATTTTCTCCTTGATAAAAGTCATGTGATCCGACGTTCAGCCAAACCACATTAATATTTCCTAAGAGTAAAGTAACGGAGTTGGACGGGTCATACAATGCAATGGAAACCTGCATCTCAATAACCTGAGGAAGTGACTAGATTGTTGGGCTGTTGTTCAGGCTTGCTGCAGCAGGAAACATACAGCCATGGCCAAAAGTTTTGGCAGTGACACAAATGTTGCGTTCTGCAAACTTTGCTGCTTCAGCATTTTTAGTTTTTTGTTGTTTTTTTTTTTACATGTTTCTATGGTGTACTGAAGAACAATTATAAGCATTTCATAAGTTTCAAAGGCTTTTACTGGCAAATACATCAGATTTTTGAGAATTGACCACAGGTTCTCAATGGGATTAAGATCTGGGCAGTTTCCTGGCCACGGGTCCAAAATTTCAATGTTATGATCTCTGAGCTACTTCGTTATCACTGTTGCCTTGTGACATGGTGCTCCATCATACTGGAAAATACACAGATCATCACCAAATTGCGCCTGGATTATTGGGAGAAGTTGCTCTTGGAGGACGTTTTGATACCATCCTTTATTCATGGCAGTGTTCTTGGGCAGAATTGTGAGTGAGCCCACTCCCTTAGATGAAAAGCAACCCCCACACATGGATTGTCTCAGGATGCTTCGCTGTTGGCACGACACAGGACTCGTGGTAGCGTTCACCTTTTCTTCTCCGGACAATCGATTTTCCAGATGTCCCAAACAGTCGGAAGGAAAGGAGGATTCATCCGAGAAAATAACTTTACACCAGTCTTCTGCTTTCCAATCCTTGTACTTCCTGCAGAATTTGTCTGTCCTTGATGTTTTTCTTGGAAAGAAGTGGCTTCTTTGCCGCCCTTCTTGACATAAGGACGTTGTCCAAAAGTCTGTGCCTCACTGTGCGTGCAGATGCACTCACACCCATCTGCTGCCAATACTGAGCAAGCTCTGCACCGGTGGCAACATGATTCTGTAGCTGAGTCCTCAGGAGGAGACGGTCCTGGCGCTTGCTGGACACTTTTTCACCACAATTGAACCTCTCGCCTTGAAGTTCTTGATGATCCGGTAAATGGTTCTTTCAGGTGCAATATGCATCTGATCACTGCGCAATAATCTAAAAACAATGTGAATTGCCACCACAAAAACTGAAGGCACAAATTTTGCAAAACACAACATTTCTATCACTGCCAAAACTTTTGGCCATGACTGTACATTTGCTATCAAATATTTTTTATATTACAGGAAAAGCCAAGAAACAAAGCAGCAAATTATTTTTATGTAGCAAGTTATTCAACCGATTCTCCAGTCAGGCCCAATGCTGAAGCTGACATAGCTGCAGAACTGCAGTTACACTGGATGATCATTTGTTTTTTTTTTTGTGCAAAACAGTGACCCATCTGATTGTTTTCCAACATTTATTGTTTTACACATACATTGCATGAAAATAACTGTGTTGTTAGCACAGTTATCACAGATACAGAATAACTCTGAAACAAAAAGTTGGTTATCTGCTAATGTATGTTAGTAAAGGATTTTCCAGTGATCACTGAAGCCATGAGTTCTTCCATATTTTCATTACTTCAGCCAAAATGTGCATTTAGCGCCACATCCACCCCCACATAACACACGACTGTAAAAGAACTGACTGTTCAGCAAGTGACTTTCTTTAGATCCCACAGCAACCCATTTCCCTGCAAGCTACCATGACTCATGCCCTAACTTGCTTTTCTCCAGCAAATGTGAGGAAACGCCCAAGACATTCTTTGGTAGGAGGATCTCAGGAAACACAAACATACCTGCTTGAACGTTCTTGCAAAAACACCCCTGCGAGGCGCACGCCCGTAATGTTCCTCTCCTCACGAGAACAGGCCGGACGCTGGTTAATAAGAAATTTGACATTCGGAGAAAACAAAATTGTGGATGTGAGAATCGGCACTTTCCAGAAACGTATACGTCTACTCTTTCATTCCCAGCTCCACCCTTGCTTCTCTACTGTTTAACCACACACGACTGACCTGGACAACTGCTGGTGACCAAACCCCACAGCTGGTTAAGGTGAAACTCTGTAATCGATTCTTTTTGCTTATGAACAATTTTTTTTTTTTTTTTTAAATCAAACATTAAATTATAATCTGGGTGGATCCACTAAATGTTTGCGGTTATAAAAGCTCAGCAAGTAACTGGTTTGTTAAGTCATCTGGTGGGGTGGACCTGCAGGCTGGTGCCTTACTTACAGTATTGGTGTTAACTGTGTACTTTACTCTGAATCCTGCGTGAACTCGCCAGCCACAGAAAAGCAATTTTCTTGTGATTTTAACATGTACTAGGTCACAATATAAAGTTACAGTAACAATAACCATAAATGTATTTTTTAAAATCTCTGTCCAAAAGGCCACCCTGCCTCAGTAAACGATGGTCGATCTCCACGACTGCAACAATTTCCCCTCACAGCCCTCACCTTGAGGTACATTCGGAGTTTTTTGGACTGTCAGCACTCACCGTTCATTTTGTGTCTGGACTCAACTAATAAAAACAAAACAAAAAAAAAAAACAAGCTTTAAACATTCATATTCACAGCTACAGGTAAGACAGAAAATTCTGGAAGCAGTGACGCGGTACTTGGAATCAAACACCTTCACCTCGCCAGAGACCCAGCATCAAGTTTTACGTTATACCCACAAAAGTGTGCGACTTCAGCAAGACAACTTTTGTAACCAGAGAGGTTGAAAATAAAACAGCAAAAAGAAAGCAAGTAAACCTAACTTGATAAGCAAAGTGTTAAATAAACGCTGATAAATAATATGAGTTTCCAGCGGGACGCGCGGCATTTCGACAAAATCCCCGGATTGAACGGCGAGCACGGCGACGAGCGCCACCTGCTGGTTGGTTCGTCGAGCACTGCTGATCAGCACGTCGGTTCGAATTCTTGCTGACATTCCAACCAAGTTGAAACTCCTCTAAAAACTGAGACGGTCATAAAAATGCATAAAAAGTCATTCGGCTACAAAAGTTAGTTTACATAAAGGCAAGGCTGGCCATGTCCCTCACAGAATCCCAGGACCCGGTGGTGAGAGGAGTTGCTCCTACCCTAGCAACAGGGAAAAAGTGGACTCCAACCGCAGCTGTACTGGATGCTAAATTTGCCCTCTGGCACCGACATATAGTAGGCCATGTCCTGGCTGTGGCCGAAAAGGAAAGTTGCCACTTGGACTGCCAAGGTGACCAACTGGCTACGAGACACATGCCCAGGTCTGATCAGCCTGTGGTGGGCCTGCCTCAGCGGAGGGTGTCTCGGGATAAAAGGCCAAAACATCCAGTGATGTGGAGGTGCACAACTGATAATGTGTCCTAGTGGTGGCAACGTTGCCATCTCCAAACAACCCCCTCGGAAGACAACTGTGCTGCAGAAATACTAGGGATTGTAACATCCGGTCCTTTCTTGTGAAATAAAAGAAGTTTGTTTTTATGCTCTCCTTTCTTGGATTTGTCCCTCTTGCTGTTTAAATTGTATAGTTTGTGCCTTGGTTGGTCATCTCTGTTTGTGAAAATCCTGCAGACCAGCAAAATATATTCATCTTAAAATGCCAAGACCATTTTTTGTAACTGTTACAGCCTTGGTAGGTAAGGTAGGTGGGTGTGTGTGGGTAGGTAGGTGGGTGTGTGTTTATAAATAAAATAAGGCCTTTAGTATTTGTGTATTGGTGAATTGTCTGACTTTAGTGGTTCTGTACTCAGCAATGTAAGCGGTGATGAATCTCTGTAAATTGCTGTGATTATGAAGGTTCTGTTAGAAAGGGATGAGGCTGTTTACTTTGATGAACTTTCACTTGGTTTTTACTATGGTTATTGAGTCAGAATAGAGCAGTGCACTTTTGCCTGTTAGGGACGTTTAACACCAAAAAGAGAGGGATTCTTGTTTGCTTTGTTGGCTTTGCTCACCCTGGATAAAAGGCTTGGGAATTAGGTTGCAGCGATAATGACGTAAAAAATAGAAACTTCTTACTAGGTTTTGGTTCCTTTCTGGTTGGGTTAATTCTTCTGTTAATCTGTTACATCCCAACCCTATGCTGTGCTGTTACAGCACTTCTGTAATACAAATGCCCTACCAGTGAATAATGTATAAACTTCTCATTTCTCCAGTATAAATATGTTCGTGTGAAGCAGAAAATTAAACCGTCTCTTCCTTACAGCAGCACAAATGATAACGAAAGCCGGCATGCGTGACCAGGCCTACGTTCTTAGTGTTTCGGGCCTAGTAGTCAGTTCTGCTCTTCACCGCATGGTGTGAGAGGTAAGACTCAAAGCGGAAACAAAGAAAACACCCAAATCCAGGCGCTGCGTAAACTTCTGCAGAGCGCTGAATCAAAACGAGTGACGTTCGCTGTCCCCTGCTACCGCCTTCAGCTCTCTGACCTCACACAATGCTTTCTTTGTGCAAACAGAGGCTGAATAAGTCTGAATGCCACTGTTGAGTCACACTGTACACAGAGACAGACAATCCATCTGTGTGGAAACAGGAAGCTGATGTGAATTCCAGTAAGTTAAACATGAGTTAAATGCAATCGAAATAAAAAAGGGCAAGTGTGTCAAGAGCTTCTGGGCAGGCTCACTTTGAGAGATGCTAGGGAATTCTTACAAGTTAAGATACAGACACAACATGTCCATATCAGCAAGAACTCCAGTAATGGTGGGTGCGGGCAGAGGGTGTAAGTTGGAAAGTAAAATGAAGAAAAACCTGAACGCGTCAGAGATGATGGACAGGTAGTCTGCCCTCTTTCACTTTCTCCCACCTTAAAGGAAAACAGGAGGATCCTTTATTATTATATAAGCAATAGATTATATAATTATAGGTGAATTTTGTACAGCTTTGGTGGCATCTTGTGGTTGGAAAAGAAAACAGCCAGAATGTGAACTTCCCTTGTCGATGACAAATCCCGATTTATTCGTGTTGTTAAATTCGAGGTATGGTATGTTTTGAAGATGGCTGCGACCAAGCTCCTTTTTTTTTTTTTTTAAATCCACGAGCCCTTTAAAATCCATAGCCCTAACCTGCTGACCCCATCAATATCACAGGTTTAAAGTGAAATTCTAGAAGCTGAAAGAGCAAGAGGAGCCGCAAAAAAGCTGTGACACCATAGGTGAATGAGGAAGAGGCACGACTGGGCCTGAGGGAAGGGGTAGACTTGTGGAGTAATTCTTAAGAATTTGTCCTACACATTTGCACTTCTCTTTCTGTCCAAAGTACAAATAAACAAAGCACAATAGACAGCAGGTGTCACTGGTATTCTGAAATAACATTATTTTATTCCCAGGGTTTTCTTTGTTGCAGTCCTTTCCAGATTTGTTTCGTGCCACGGAGAAAAATAGAAAAATCCAGAAATGAAACTTGTCTCCATAGTACAATAGCAAAATGTGTTGCTCAACATCCTCAAGTGACACAGCACATTTGTCAAAAAACGGAACTGTAAAAATATGCTAAATAAAATCATCTGTCTTACTATCTGGACTGAAATTACCAGAATTTAGACTAATGTAAAATTCCACATAGCACATGAAGCTGTAGAATTAAGAAAAAAACTCAGGTTGTTTTATAAATTGGTTTAAACCACATGTTCATGTGATGCTTAGTTGTTCAGTGATACATCTATGAAAGTCTTTTATATCTTTTTAATAACCCAGGATATTAAAATGCAGCAGCAGATCACTGGCGAGTCCCACTGTCTGGTTTACAATACTTATTACACAACAATACATGACAATATTTTAAAGAAAGCTCTATTTATTCATCAAAATACCAGCATTCAAGTAAATACTCAGCAAAAGGTGCTTTAAAAAAACTTTTAACATTAAACAACTGCATATTTTAAAAACTGATAAATTAATATAGTCCTTTTAAACTTGCTCTGTACAACAACTCATAGAAGTTAATAAATAGAAGTAAATCTCATAACAGTTATATATTGATAATGTTGACAAACAAGTTCATAGTAAATATCTTTTTAAACTCTTGAACAAGCAAAAACAATATGAAATAAAGTATAGAATAAAAATAGTACATCTTAATAAAATAACCATTTTCAGTTCCATTTGCATATATGCATAGACATCCACTGAATCGTGCAGGCAAAAGACCTCTTTCATTAAATGTTAATCTTATTGTTCACCTCAGTAAGAGGCATTCATTTTCAGATATTACACTGTGCATCTCGGTGAAACGTGTCTTTCCTACCTTCATTTTCACAATTTGTGCAACTATAAATACATTAAAAGTTACAAAAGTTGTTATAACATTTAATAAAAATAATTTTCTACTATAATACTAAAAAATTCATTAGTGGGGCTGGACAGAAAAAGACCAAAACATATGAAGCTGTGCTACTGTGTTTGTTGAGGTGACTGGCTCGATTCTAGATGGCGTTCCAGGAGCGCCACTATGTGACTGGAGCTTGAGCCACGGGCCACGTCCAGGGGGCTACGCCCGCATGCGTCCCGGTGCCTCAGATCAGACAGCGGGGCCAAGAACTCCACTACGTCACTGTGGCCTTCCTGCAAGGCGATGTGGATGGGCAGGGCGCCACAGTGGTCGGGCATGTTGACGGACGCCCCAAAGTCCACAAGGGCGTGCAGGGTGTGGACGAAACCTGTTCGTGCAGCATCATGCGCTGGCGTCACCCCCTGGCTGTCCTGCACGTTGGCGTTGGCGCCGTGCTGCAGCAGCAGGACAGCCACACTGGTGCTGCCCATCATCATCACCTGGGAAACAGGAAGACCAGTTAAGATGCTGTAACTGTGGTGCAGCGCTCCAGACATGTGGCAGTGCATTCATCTCAGTGGGAAGACCTTCCTCAGCCCCTTTAAACCTGAGAAGCACCAGTTAATGGATCATTGTTAACGTCTATTTAACTTGCACCTTCGTCCCACAGGACTTAAGTGTTACAACACAAGTTTTACAATGATTTACTCATTTCAGCAGCAGGGTGTTCTTACAGTATCCATTCACAACAAGTATCTTGCTCAAGGGAACTACAGCATGAGTGGGAATTGAACCAGAAATGCAATGTAATAGCACTAAACATTACGCCACCTGCTGGATTTTTCAGATGTCAGCATTTAGATTTCAGGTGAGCGGATTCCCTGCTTTTGGTCTGTCCGTGGTCCGTCTGTTGGCTATGAGTCGCCATTTATGAATACAGTAAAAGACAATTATTCATAACGGCCCTCTTAGTTACACTTCATTACCCAGGGTGCACTTCGTTGCGCCGCAATCGACTCACGTGCTGCTTACCTACCGTTCATTTTATTTCTGAAATGTATATTGTGAACACGAGGAATATTTCTTATGAAGGATGCTTTCAATGTACAGTTCATACATCTATTATTCACGGCAGAAATTCGAAATATTATCCTTAACTATTTGTTAATAAATACGCTAATACGGAGAGCGAAGACGCTTCTTTCCCAACTTGCGCCAGCAGGCATCCCGGTGCGGGATTTCGTGGGGGGGGGGGGCTATGTGCGGTGTACCTGCAGGGCGGTCTTGCCGAACTCGTTGGTCGTGTCCGGGTGCAGCCCGCGCTCATCCAGCAGCCTCCGCAGTGCGTTCACGTCGCCCTTGACCGCGGCCGCGCTCAGGTTCCGCCCGGCGCCCTTCTCGCTCGCCACCATCGTCGCTGTCAAATGCGGGATCCTCGCCTTTCGGTCGTATTTAAAAACGGAATCTTACCGAATTGTGTCCGTTTTCCACGGCCGCCCGCCGTTACTTTTCCCGTCAGTCGAACGTGAGGCGAAAACCGCAACAAAGTGGTTCGCAGTTTAAACCGCGACGCGGACCTTAAGTTGCGCGCTGACATCTAACAATTCTTTTCGGCCAATCGTGTTGCCGTAGTAAGTTTCTCCGCCAATCGCAGGCCGTCACACGAACACTGTATCTCCATATATGGTTAAAAGGGCGGTGTTCAGCGCGGTTGCTAAGCGTCACCGTGGTAACGCCCCAGGAGCCAATGAGATTGTCTATTAAAGGAGCAATGCCGGCGCACAGCGACTTTTATTCCTTTCGGTTGTATTTTTAATAGTCCTGTTAATAAGGGCCTAAAGGCCATTCATCCAGTAACTAAAACTGGATCCTAACGGTCTAAATCCAGGAAGGCAAAAGAGCACAATCAGTTTATGTCTATAATTTATTGTTGTAGCACATGCGTAATTGTCAAAATACAAATTAACAGCATAGAGAATCTCTTTTCAATCAATAGCGAGTAAAGAAACCAAACAACCAGATAATCCTGTTGCAATATCCTCTCACCAATTCCATTTTAAAGATTTCATTTTTTTTATATACAAGTTTGTTTCAATTTAAGGAAAGCAATACAAATTAATCTTGCATAATAAAAGAAGAATCCACATATTCCCGTTTGTGGGCTCATGTTCACAAGTGAGCTGCTTGATCAGTGCTCTTTGACCTCTCATGTGTCCACGTGGGCTGGATTCATGGTGGACAGATAGAACGGGGTTACTGGCCAGCCTAGGTCCGCAGCTGATAATCTGAACGACATAAGTAGAACAAAAACAAAGTGAAGTTAGACAGGGATACAGACTCTTTCTGGCCTTGAAGGGTTCCACACAAGAAAAGCAAGTCTGGACCAGTTTATACCTCTACTGAAATGAGGAGCTAAATGTAAATTACAGCTCATTTTCACCTCTCCACTGTTATGATATCTATGCAAAGTTAAGCAAAGTAATACCATACCTCCACTCTGAGTGATGTACCTGACCCAGGGTAGTGCCTGGTAGCCACTCTTCTCTATGATCTTCATGTATCGCACCTTTGCCAAGTCAGAAAGACAATTAATTCCAATTGTCAGAGGTTTTATTATCACCATGATAACTCTAATGTAGTTGTGCATTGCTACCATGTTAAAGCCATTCCTGTGCCGCTGCAGATCCTATACTTGTGCCGATGTTAGCTCAGTGCATTTGTCATAAGAATGGATCTGTCTAACTTGATTGCTTTCTGTACTGGCCATACTCCATGTAACCCTACAAAATTGAGATGCACACACCTGTATGCCAGACACGGTAAAGTAGGGAATTTCAAAGTTAACTGTAATGGGTGGCTTGGCCTCCTTTTCATCATTCTCCACACTGGGAAGTCCAAAGTGGGCTCGCATCAGGAACTCTTTCCCCCCCTTAACAGAGTAGAAGGTGCATACATTAGATTTACAATAATATTTATTTTAATTTTATTTGTAGGCCTACCTGTTGCAAATTCCAAATTTGTAACAGCTACCATACATCAGGCTTCTGCACTGTAATTCTGCGAGATGTTAATTCGCTTTGGGCAGTTAGTAGGCCTGTACGTGCAAAAGGTAACGTTTTAAGAGAGAGCGTTATGATTCACATCAAAAGGCCAAACAAGCACAAAGAGCCTTGGAATATCTTCCAAAATTTTATTTAAGATATAGCACAAGGCTGTATGACATTCATGAGAGCTTACCGGGAAGGACTTGATGGTCCACACTACCAAGTTCTTCTCTGGAACATACTTGGCATGTCCAGTGCTAGTTTTGAATTTAGGGGAGTCGGCATCACTTGGAACCGGCACTTTGACTTCCACGTTATTCGCTACAGATTGCTTTTTAAACTGCCCTTTTGCCTGCCAGAGAGCAACACACATAATTTACCTTAGAGAGTTTGTTATTTTACAGTACAGCCAACAACTTAGTTACTACTATTTCCTTTCATACAGGTAGATATTTTACTGAAGTATTTAAGAAATACATCTTTCCGTAAGCGTACTACAGCGGGGAAATTTTGGACAATTAAATGTGCGACCTTCAGGTTAAAAATTTGATTTCTTTACCTCTGCACTTCTTTCTGTATGTATTGGTTCGTATCTTTCACAAAAAATGAGCCTTTCCCCACAACTAAAAATAGTCCAAAAAGAGGATTCTGGAGCTAATAACTTCAGAAGGTGTGATTTTTGTTTAAATGTAGTACATAACAGTCGGTCCATAAACTGTTCACCGTTTACTGCTACTTTCTTAGTTCCCCAGAGACCCCAGATTTTCCTACCTTCACCATGATTTCCACTCTACTGTGAGAGAACCTCTCTATGACAGACTCAATCCAGATCAGCGGCTTCACCTACCGGAAAATTGAAATTATTTATGCGACTAATTCAGTATCAGGTTTTATCAGACATGCTTTCAAGCAACATGTATATTCAAGAACTGCCTTACATGGGTGTTGATGCGGTAGGACATGAGTTCAGACTCCCCATCCGGGGGAATGAAGGAGATGGTGCGGTCATTCTCGAAACGGGAGAGACGGACACACTGGTGAAACTTTACGTCCTCCATTGCCACAGATTTCCCCTTGTCTCCTGAACATATGTAATGTCAGAAGTCACAGGACAGAAAGAACTGACCAAAATCACAACACATCATGTCCCTGCTTTCGTAAACTCAACACGTGAAGAAATCCAGTCAGGGTCACAAGATAAGTTTAGTAGCTTAGGAGGATGAATCTGCTAAATGAGGTGAACACAGTGCTTGGCATTTTTTTTGTGTGACTGTTTTATTATCAGTCAGGGTATCATTGTCAGCGCATAAAAAGTCAAAGTGGAGGGGGAGGAGGGGCAGTGGGAGGAGTGTGCTTGCACAGGTCATCAGGTAATCCGCACTAGAGGTTAAGTGAGGGTTCCTACGTGATTCAGTTGCTAGAAACCTAGTCGCCTGGAATGGATTCAATTAGACACTGATGTGGTCTAGGAGACGGTGAGACATAAGGAGCTGGAGCAGTAGTGCCTGAGATCATCCAGCATGCAGTTATCTATCTGTATAAACACACTCTTCCCACTTCCTGCCCTTTTCCCTTTCCACACACTGACCATTTCACGTCGACTGGTAACGAAAAGGACCGAGGGGGCAGGTCCAACAAATGGGACACTGTGCGAGGAAGAAGGTAGAAATGCATACGCCCAGTGAGGGAAAAGAGCACGCGGTCATTGAGGCCCAGACGTAGCTCTGGCATCCCAGACAACATGGTCTTCAGCTTGATGCTGCCCACGATGTCGCTGCTCATTACGCTACCATTAGCGTTCACCTGTGGGGGAACAATAACAACGTTTCACCTGCACACACGCACGTTACCGACCTTCACATTAACGTGACCACAGCAGTGCTCTGTCAATTGTAATTTAAAAATAATGTTCAGAAGAGACATTTATATAGAAAAAGAGGTCATGTCATATTTGCATATACACCATATTTAAGCACATGTGTTGATATTACCACTATAATTTTTAAAAAAAAGTTTAAAAAATAAGTCTGACTAATCGGATCTCCACCTCTAAAAGCATTTACTGAAGGCACTCACCAACACGTTGATTGACTCAATGACATCAATGAAAACTTCATTCTTTTTGTATTTAATTCCCTCCGACCTCCAGGAAACGGCATTAGTCACTGTGGTGGGGACCTTGGTCTTGGCCACCTCCAGTTTATTGCCCTCTTGGGTGATATATCTAAACATTTACATTTAGTTAGTTAACTGATGCTTTTCTTCAGTGATTTACCCATTGAATAAAGCAAGTGCCTTTAAAACATCCGTATTTATCTTCAGTGTATGAAGCCTCCATGAATATTAATGTGCTTTACCTCAACAGGAATATGCATGCAAACACACACACACACACACACACACACACACACACACACACACACACACACACACACACACACACATCTCAAATGGAGTTATGAAGCTTACTCTTGCAGGATCTTGCTGTCAGTAGTTTGTGGGAAACCAAAGTCCATCAGCTCATCAAGCAGCTCATACACGACAACAAAGTTGTCCTGAATGCTCTCCTCCTCCAGCTCCTTGAAGTATTCTGTGAACACCTGAAGAATGCCCAACAAGTGGAACGATATTCTTTACGCACGTTTTTTTTAATACTTTCTCACTTTTTCCATTCTTGTACTAACATGGTCAAAACAAGCCTGCTAAAAAGTAGTTCTAGACCGAATCCATTCCAGCCAAAAGCTGGAGAACCTTCTTACAGTTTGTCCCTGAAGCTCAAAACTTCTTTTTTTTAAATAAATATATAACATTACCCTACCGCAAATTAGAAATATTATTTCATTATCGTCAAAAATCTAAGGTTGAGGCTAAGTCAATTCTATAACAGCTAATGTAACTCACAGCAGCTCTGGCAGTATGAATAAAAACAAGGAAAGTATGAACTGTACATTGAAAGCATCCTTCATAAATAACCAGGTGATGTTTAGGCAGCAATTTTTTGTGTCAAATTCAAGAATTCCTGAAGATACAAGTGAATATTAAGTGTTTTTTTAAATGTACACAGCATGTTGAATCAAAATCAAATAAAGAAAACATCTCAGCTCACCTCCACCAGTTTGTACAGGAAGGAATAGACCAAGGCAGCATTGGAGTTCTTGTTGGTTGTGGCCACCACTGCATTGTGCTTAGGTCAAGGTCTCAGTCAGTAGCATTTAATACTTCTTACTACTTTTAGCCTGACTACCTTAAAAAAATTAATTTATGCTGCTGGTTTAGCAGCAAGAATAAACAGCAACATAAATTCATTTTTAATTAAAGTTTAAAGGTTCAAATACCAGAAAATAAGGTGCAGTTATTTTTTTTAGAGACCAATGTGGAGGCATGAATCAGTTTTTTTGCTTTACTTTTTGGGGAGAGAGGGATTGTTTATGCTACAAGAGCCTGAGGGTGTAAACTGTTAACTTAAACTTAATTCAAGTGCTAGGAGGGACATGGAACTGACACAATAGTTAAAGTTCTCAGCTTCCACTCAGAGGACCCAGGTTCAAATCCTAAGATCTGTGTCATGTTTTTAAGTAAGGTCCTCACCCTGAATTACTCAAGTTAAAGTTACCCTGCTGCATATATGGGTAAATAACTTAGTAGTTTATTATGCTAACACTGCAAGTCTCTTTGAAGAAAGGCATCAGCTAAAAAAAGCAACAATAACACCAGCTGCCCCCTTAGAAATAAAATAATCCAAAGTTTAAAATCCAACAGACAAAATGGATAACAGTTCAAGATTATGCGACTGATGTTCAGCATGTACAGGTTCTTATAAACTAAGGTATGGCACATAATGAGTTAAATTCCCCAAAAGCATGTAGCCAGATACGGTAAAGGTTGCTGTGCTTAACCCACAGGAAATGCACGTTGCCATGGGTTATAGCAGGACAGATGAGACCCTCCTCTTCGTGTTGCATGAGCAGAGGATAGAAGTGGTCAATCTCAGCCATGTCCACATCGCCCTTGTAGTTTCGACATATCAGCACCTGAAAGGACAACAGGATGTTAGCCTTGAAGTTTGGACACAGTGATGATAATTTCAGCACAAAGTTAATTCTGTAGCCCTTTATCTTAGCCTTCTGAGAACCACCATTTCCTTTCTGTCCATTCTGGAGGACACATTTTTAAGTGCATCTTCCAAACCGTACCTTCAATAACGTTCCAACGTAATGCACCTTACAGATGATATTGTGTGCTGTCGAATTACACCATAGCTGTGACTGTAGCCATGGTTGTGGCTTGGATAATTTCCTAGAAATTCTAGAAAAATAGCTAAACACCTTTTTTTTGCTGGGTTTCAGGAGGTTAAAGGCTTTCAGGTTGTCCTGTGTGACAGTGTTTGGGAAATGAATAAATTCATGGGCATGCAAATGTGAAGGAGGATTTATGTGCCCAACCTGCAGCCCAGCGACCCACCATTTCATATAATGTGGCCCACAAGATCATGCGTGAAATTAATAAACAATATGGTCTCTGGGCTCTCTCGGGTCCACCTTCCAGTCTTCTCCACTCCTTAGTAGACCCAGCTGTCTTTTTTTGGTTTATTTTAGCTTTCAAGTCATTTTTATTTTTGAAAAGGTCAGATTGTCATCCCCACACCCCAACCTGGACAGTTTAACATGTTCTGTACCTATCATAAATCCTGTATATTATACTTTGTATTAAACACACAGTGCCAAAAAAAGGAGCTTGGTTTATAAAAGGGATCCCATTACCCATCTAATCCCGTCCTAACCCCCACGGCAATCCCACCGCATGCCTACAAAGCCGTTACGCAATGGCTAACCTATCAAAACTAGCGCCAACTACCTATAACTCCAAACATGGCGTGGCGCAGCAACGGCACGGTATCTCATCGGGGTTATCAAGTGGGCACCTTCCTTCATCGGTGTTTTGTCGAGTTAGGCCCACGACACCTCCAGAAGGCTCAATGCTTATCTATGTAATTATACACTGCCTGGTCAAAAAAAGCCACACACCTCATTTTTTTGGCCTGTAGCATTGCTGAACCTAGACCCAACCAACTGAAGCAACCCCAGATCATAACACTAAGTTAAATCCAGGTGCTGACTTTTTTTTTGACCAGGCAGTGTATTACTGAGTGGTAAAGTTAAAAGTTCCTATTGTAACGCTTATTGTTGCATTTACTATAGTGTCCGGTGGCCAGATTATTAAGAGTTTTATAAATCTTTATGCTGGAGGCAAGTAAATATTTCTTATTGTTCTATCATTTTTATTAATAATGTATTAGACAGCTGAAAATGTAGGCAAATTATCTATTTAAAAAAATCTAAAGCTAAACAGACTGCACCTAAACAAAATAATTTTTCAGTTTGGAGGTTCGCTACGATTCCGATTGTACTTAATCATGTTTGGCCATTAGCTAAAAAACAAGGTATTCATGGCTTGAATCAACAAGATAAAAAAGTGTGGGGAGGAGGACCTGAAACATGGCAGCAGGTGACAGGGGCCTGGATAGAACATCCACTTTTTTTTTTTATTAAAAAAAGAACTTTGTCAGAGAGGACCCCACAAGAAGAATGCACCTTTTTTGTAGATGTTGATGGGGTCAGTAGCACCCCCACCAGAGTTGACCTCAGTGAATGCAACGTCACACCAAGGACACCTGAGACACCTGTATGTCACTCTCTAGGTGTGGCGGCTGGAGCCCCGCTTCCGTCTAAGGTGTGGGTTTACGATGAAAACCGGTTAGCTGCGTCATTTCCCGTCCAGGACACGCATTTAAACAAAACAAAAAAAAAGAAAGAAACCGCGTGAACTTAAAAAGAGAGGCCCGTTTGCGCGAACTTTTGTTTCCCTCTGACATACCGGTCCAGCTTTCGTGTATGTACCTGAAAATGAGGTAAAAACGAGCTGGCTTAACGTCGAGTGCCGCTTATCACAGCCCTTCAGGAATGCTACAAGCAGCCACAGGCGGCGCGACACCTGTGCAGGTGAGAGCGCAGACGACGAGGCCGCCCTTCGTGCGGTCCTTCCTCTTACCTTTCCCTTTAGGTCGAGCACGAAGATCGCGGAGGCGGACATGGCGGCGGCGGCGGCGGCGACGCACAGGTGAGCCGGAGGGAGAAGCGCGCGGGCGCACACACGAGCAGGCGCACGCGCTAGTGGTGGTGCGCGCGGGGCTCCATGGGCTGCGCGCGGCCGGCGACCGAGGTGCAGCAGAGCTCGATCATGGAGGGCGCGTTTCCTCTTTCCGGAGCCCTTCGGCGTGGGACGTCATCGGCCAGGTGAATGATTCACCTGAACTGTGAAGGAACGGGGAGTGCCGGCTTCCTCCCAGCAACTCTCTCTCTCCAGCTAAGCAACTCCTCTCTCTCTCTCTCTCTCTCTGCGTGAGATTTCCACATGCTGTCACTTAAATTATATTCATGCGTCTATAGGAATGCATCTGTGTGTCTCAGCATATTGCATAACTGTGCTTGAGAGTGCCATCGCCGGCCACTTTATTAGGCACACCTGTTTAATGGAATCTTCTGTTTGACTCCAGAACGCTGGACTTGTCTCCACAGGGTTCTCCTCTTCTCTTCCCATGCAGCTTAGCTGCTTCTCTATATTTCTTGATGGTGATTCGTTCCGTCGACGTCACGGAGGTGGGACAGCACAGGCCGCTGTGGTACAGGAAGGCCGCTGTCGTGGGGGGGGACTGTAGTCCGCAAAAGTCCCGCAAGCTGGGCTGTGGGCTGTTTCCGAAATGATAGTGATGCCTTCAGAGTCACTTAGACGCCATGTCTGGTTTATTCTAGCCACTTCTGTTCTAGTCACTGGTTTATGCTATTCACTCTAACAGTAAGTGGACCTCCAGACCTCATCTGTGTGCTTTATATCCTGAGTCAGAATCGTGTGCTGGGTGACTTGTGGATGTACGTTGGCCATGTGTACCTAATAAAGTGGCCCATGAGTGTATATTATTGTGTCTTTACATAGTACTGTGTAGTGCAGCCACCCCACAGTGTGTGGACCAGGTGTGGGTTCAAATCCTGCGCCGTCTGTGTGGGGTCTGCATGTTCGCACTGTGTCTGTGTGGGCTTCCTCCCACAGTCCAAAGATGTGTGTCGGGTTAATTGGTCACTCTGAACTGTGTGTAGCCATCCTGTGGAGAACTGGCACTTCTTCCAGGATGTAGTTTCATAGTCTGACACTCAGGGATTCCAGAATGATCTCTGGACCACCACAAACCTGGCCAGAGCAAAGTGGTTAAGAATAAAGGAGAGATTTATGTCTACATATTGAACATATTACTGTGCATATAACATATTACATTATTTTATTCAACATTTGCATTTCATTAACATTGCATTACATATATATTATTTGACACATTAAATTATTATATAATACTGCATTATTGTTCAACTTATTTCAATATATTCAATATATGTTTAAACATTAGCTTAGCTTTTTCCTGCAGGATGATGGGCAGCTTAGGCACTGATCATAACCACCATCTCTGAACACCACCCACAGTTTTATTATTTATGTATTTGTTGTCTTCCTGGCTATTATTTATTTTTCTGTTCTGTCTCAATTTGTCTTTTTTTTTTTTTTTTTTGCTGCTTATGTGTCTTTTTGTGTTTGGCTGTTCTGTACACTGTGGTCCAGGAGAAACTACATTTTGTTGTCCTTGCATGTTGGTACTGGTGTAGAATGACAGTAAAGTGAACCTTAAAGGCAAACATATTGCCTTTGTTACTGTTCGGATATATTGTTGAGTGTTTGAAAATGTGTTGTTGCTGGGAAATGCAATCGTGCGCCACAAATCACGTGAGCGCTATATTCCAAATGTCAGGTTACATTACATGTTTATTTATTTACCTGATACTTTTCTCCAAAGTGAGTCGCAATTATTTACCCATCTGTACCACTGAGTAATTTCTATGGTACTTCTATGGTACTGAGGGGCATTGCAGCAGGAGGTCAGGTTCAAACCTCATCTCACTGAATGCAAGGCAGAAGCACTAACTATTCTGCCACCTACTGGTCCACCAGTGCTACCTGCTGCTGTCTTAAAATGTTTATTAATAATAACAATAATAATAATAATAATAATTAATGACAAAAATGTGCACATTTCAACACATGGTACACAACCATGTGCTTGACAAATAAACTCTTTTGACTTTTTTTGACTTTAATGTCTTAACTCAGAGAGAAGAATAATCCAGTAATCCTATTTCTTGACAGCTAACCTGATATTAAGTTGCTTCCACATTTATTTACATACCCTGGCTTCTTTTCTTAAGAATATATTTTAATACTTTAATGCAAAATTAACAATTTTAGTAAAACAGTTTCTTATGATTAAGAATATAGTTACATGAAAATACATCAGCATGATATGCTGTACAGTATATCTACTTGAAGATTATTTTACTTAACATTAAAAAAGTTTTTGCAAATGTGTAATTTGGATTTATATTTGCAGGTATATGTACAGTATATGCAAATCCAGATGTTACATTTTATATGTACAAACCCCATTTCCAGAAAAGTTGGATGATTTTAAAATGTAGTAAAAACAAAATCTGCAATTTGTAAATTCTCTTGCACCTTTATTGAAAATAAATGACTTTTAATGTTTTGGCTCACCAACATGATTGTATTTTGTAAATATAAACAAATTTAGAATTTGATGCCTGCAACACAATAAAAAAAACTGGGACGGGGCATGTTTGCCATTGTGTTGCATAACCTTACTTTTTAATTGTTTGGGAACTGAGGATAGTAACTGTTGCAGTTTTGCAAGTGGAATTTTTGTCAGTCCGTCACAGCACCTGAGCTGCTCGGGCATGGGTTTGAGTCCAGTTCAGTATGTGCGTTTTATTTTAGAAGCTGCAGTGTGTCAGGAGAAATGAGACTGATGGTACGGCAGGTGCTTGGGGGCGCCATTTCCTTACTAATATGAACTGCACAGCTTAAAAATCAGACCTGGCGTCATTATGTTGTTCATTCTCAAGGTGTACAGGTAAAATATGGTTTCATAGGGAAAAAAGTTATAAGATATCCAAGTTTTAAAAAAAAAAAAAAAAGAAAGAATTTGAAACCTGTGCATATTAATCGTCAAATGAATCAGGTATAAGTACAGACATTTAACCATGGATGTGTATGTTGGCTATAGGTTTTGCATTTTCCACTTTTAATCAAATTTCCTATACTGCTTTGAATAACATAAGGTAATGCATGACATACTGTCAATCTGTCACGACACACATGGACGCACACCATCCTAAAATCCTAGATCTACCTGCAATGCTTAAACACGCGCGCGCACACACACACACACGGCAAAAATATTGGTATCCTTCCACCTCCTCCAAAAACCACACTCTGAAACAAGTTGTAAATAAGAAAAGTTTTTGGTGTCCAAAATTCTTTGTTTTACATGTAATAGATCAGAAAATTTGCATGTATTTTATAGTTTAGCATATTTAAAAATAATAATAAAACAAATGAAAATGACTTTGAAAAAAAATACTAGGACCCCTAACCTAATGCTTGGTAGCGTAGCCTTTGGAGACGATAACTGCAATTAATAGCTTTCTGTAGCCCTGGATGAGATTTCTACGTTTCTCCACTCGTAGTTTGTTCAGCAAACTGCTCCAGTTCTCTTAGGGTTGGTGGTTTCTTCTCCCAACTGTGAGTTTCAGCTCTTTCCACAGATGTTCTATGGGTTTCAGATCAGGCCACGATCCTCATTATCCTGCTGGAGGACCTGTGACTTGCGACAGACACAGCTTTCTGACGCCGAGCTGTACGTTTTACGTCAGAGTGTTTTGGTAGCCTTCTGAGTTCATTGTGTCCTGCAAAGATTAAAAGCACCCAGTGCCAGAGTCAGCAAAGCGATTCCAAAACATCACTGAGCCTCCACTGTTTCCAAGTAAGGATGGTGTTCTTTTCTTTGAAAGTTTTGTTTTGTTTTCTGTCAGCATAGAGTTGGTGTGATTTACCAGAAAGCTCTAATTTTGTTTTGGGTCTCAGTAAGACAGTGGCTTGTCAACATGCATTTTGGCAAACTCCAGTTGGGCCTTTCTGTGGGGTCTTCCTGGGTCTCCTACCATGGAGCACATTTTCATTCAGACAGCAGCAGATGGTATAAGTTGAAACTGTTGCACTTTGGGCTTGAAGGTCATTTTGGATCTGTTTTGATACTTTCCTTGGTTCTTTTCCACCCTCCAAGCAATTTTTCTCTTCAATCTTGGGTCTATTGTCCTCTTGCAGCCACATCCAGCGATTTTGGCTACAATCCTGTGGGCCTTAATTTTCTTTGTCATGTTGACAACAATGGTCACAGGAACGTCAAAATCTTTGGTGGTCTTGCAGCCTTTACATTAATTACTGGCCACTACCTTCTTTCTAATCTGTTTGGTTGACTCACTGCTTTCCCTCCTCTTTTCCATGTTTAGTCTGATACACACAGTGAGACAGACCAACAGGGTGAGAACTTTTCTCTGTATAAACTGGCTGAATGAGTGATTGTAAGACAGAAGACACCTCTGATAAATAAAGGAGAACAGACTGCTTTGATAGTCCCTACAATACAATTATTTATTACAACTCCTAAAGGGTATCAATAATATTTACCAGGCCATTTTAGAATGTCTTTGTAGAATAAGCAACAATTCAGTTCTTTTCACAGCTTGTTTGTTTGTTCCACTGCAATGGAAATGGATGTATGGATGACAAAACGTCTTTTCATATTTCAATATCAGCACTTTTCAGTAAGAATAATGCATTATTTGAATTAATTGCATATATATGTACTGTACTGTATATTATATATATATAAAAACATCTCCCTCTCACCTTCCCCTAATTGGGGGGGTGGTATGTGTGTGTGCCTTCCTCAACCTTGGGTCCTCTACCAGAGGCCTGGGAGTTTGAGGGTACTGCGCAGTATCTTAGCTGTTCCTAGAACTGCACTCTTCTGGACAGAGACCTTAGTTGTTGTACCTGGAATCTGTTGGAGCCACTCTCCAAGTTTGGAAGTCACAGCCCCCAGTGCTCTTACTACCACAGGAACCACTTTGGCCTTCACCTTCCACATTTGTTCCAGTTGTTCCTTCAGGCCTTGATACTTCTCAATCTTCTCATACTCCTTATTCCTGATGTTACTGTCAGCTGGGATTGCCACATCTATCACTAATACTGGAAGTGGGCTACTGGAACAAGACACACCTGAACTAGGACTGATATATATATAAATAAAACACTGTTGCGTTGATGTAGGTGATGTATTGCTTATTTCTAAGATAATGGTCACTTTGTTGTCTTCAACTTATAATAATCAAAGGGTTTGTCCAAAGGTGCCCAGACAGCAAGTTATGGAAGCTGTAAAAGAAAACATCCTGCCACTTTTTAAGCTTATGTTGTTGTATGGAGCAATTTTATTTTTCGCGTTGTCCTCAAAAGGTCTGCAGTACAGACACGCTGTTATCCTAGTAGATTTGCATGTTTTGGTTGGCGTATGTTATTTTTGCATTTCTGCTTTTCCAGCTGCCAGATGGAGACTGGCATCTTTTCAGTGTCTCTCTGAGCTCCACCTGAGGTCCTTGTCATGCAGAATAGTCCACAATATAAACGGGGGGGGTTTCTAAGCATCCACCTCTGCCAACCTCACCTTGTCCATGGAACACCCATGTTGTTCACCTCGGTTGTAAAAAAAAAAAAAAAAAACCCCAAGAGGGAGTGAAATGTCATGCCAGCCCTTTATGAGAAGAAGATGCAAATGTATTTACATTTTGATATGAATTCATAAAAGCTTCTTTGATTATTTCATTTGCCAAAGGCTTTGTGCACCACGATTACGCTTCCTCTCTTTATACTTCCAGTCTTCATCATCTCTCATTTACTTGCATTTGCAGTTTTGGTTGTATTTTCTCAGCTTTATTGCTCAATCCCCAGTAATAAAAAAATATTACACAAATATCAGAGGGCTAATAAATGCAGGAGGGGGACGTCGGGCGGACTAGCCTGGTTTCAAAGAGATCATTGCTGGTTATCTTGAGAAGGAAATCTTTGCATGTCCTTTGGCTGCCGTCCAGTGCGTTCAGGTTCACTTAGACATGTGAAAGTTCAGGATATGATATGAGAAGGCTTTTTCGTTATCTGTGTTTTGGCGCTTTCTTCTTGTAGTGCTGTTGTCATGATGCTGCAAAATCACCATTTCTCATATCGAGGAGCACCTCTCTTTTTACAGCCTTCATTTGCATGTCACACTGCAGCCGATACCTGGCAAAGTCCAGCGCTGGGCAGTGGGATTGTGTTTGTTCCGTGTGCGCTGTGCTCAGAGATGTTGTTCCTCAAATGATACCTGGATCCCATGAACTTGTTCCTATGTGACGTTTCTACCACTTCCACCTGCATCGAGGGTCTGCTGTTCTTCGGCTGGTCAGACTCTGCAAAACAGCTCAGCTTTGGGCCACTTTAACGCAAAGTGGGGTTTGGGGGAAACAAATCCGCAATAAAAAAAGTATTAATTATGTGAACATTTGCTTCATGCAGGTTCATTTACACTTGAAGAAAATCACATTTAGAGTCTTATGAAATAGCACAGGTTGTTTAATGGTTTCTAGAGATGTTGCTCATTTTGATTTTTTAAAAATAATTTTTAATGTGATTTCTATGTTTTTGTGCTCATGGTATAGTGTGAAAATTAGGAGCATTTTTCAGTTTTCCAAGATTTTTTTATGTGAATGACAACTTTTTTTAGAAGAAATGAATCACCAAGTCAAGAAGATTTTTAAAAAAAATTTATTTATTATTTTTTTTTATTTAGACCAATCAGTTAATGAAACTTAATATTGGAAGACAATGAAGCTTTTGTTGGCTCACATGATCTCGTGGCCTCTGTGTTTTACTGATACTTATCAGATATTCTGTTATGCTTCCACATGGCAGGAAAAAAATGGACTTATCTGCAAACCCCACTGTATCTTCCTGTCTAGTTATTGTTGTCGCCTTTTATCTTTTCTGGAACTTTCATGCCAGTGTGATAGAATGAAGGAGTGACTTGAGTTCAAACGGATTTCAACTCGGGTTTTCCTCCTTGAGCATTGCCAAAATGATACCGAGGACTGTCAGCCTTTATTCATTACCTGTTTTAAGAGCCATTTTGCCATGAAATTAGAGGTGTATTTATTTAGTCACCTGCCCATCTATCCATTGTTTATTAACTATTATTGTTTGTTGTTTATTAATAGCCACTTTTACAGTGCAGGACTGTGGTGATCAGAAACCTGTCACAGAAAGACAGTGTGAAGTAGGGTAAACCCTGGATAGGATGCCAGTTCATTGCAAGATGAACCCATAGACATATATATTTAACCCATAGATATATTTATTTGCTTACCTTCTTACTTACTTACTGAACAAACTCTTGTAATGCGTCTGAAAACATCAGCTGTGATTTATGGCCTTGAGTGGCGGTTGTATTGCTGTTCTGCAGAAAAAGTTAAAATACAAAACGAATTTTCCAAAGACACATTTTTTGCACACAAGGTAAAATAATTAAATAAAATATTTAGTTGATTATGCACAAAATTACATTATCGATATCATCAACAATGCCTGATTGGTGAAAATATCCAACTGTCATAGAGTTGGACGTTACGCATGTTTCAATTTATGCAGTATGTGTTGATACAACGCTAAATATCTTATGCATTGCGTAGTTGTAAAGCTTAAGTTTTATTGTGTTATGTCCTCAAATGGTAACTTCCTACTTCCTTATCAAAGCACCTGCTGTACTTCATGCATACACACAAGGGCATCGTGAGCTTCTGGATGAAATTCTTCCTAACAAAGGAGGTAATTTTATTATGGTCAACCCCAGTGTCCAGTCTGCCATTATTTAGGTTATTTCCTTTTTCCGTTCGTTTCTTGAAAGTGAATTATCGGCTTTTTACATCACTTCATGCGCCTAAATGTTCCTCAGTGATAAACGCAGCTAGGTTGAATTTTTGGCCGCCTGCCTTTTGAATGGCATTTGGGCTCTGATCTCTACATGAACACAAACAAAGCCCTGGTCTGGCCATAAAAATTCTGTCTGCTTTGGCGAGGAGGGGAGGGGAAGCTTGTGTTATGTTTGCTATTTTTCCTGCCTGAACTTTGTCCGAAGGTCTTGGTTTCCCTCAGTGGCCGTGGGTTTTCCATGAGTCAGAAATGTGGTTTCAGTCTTGCATGGTGTGAAGTACAGCAGTCACAGTCTTGGAGGTTTGCTACTGGTAGAGCCTCTAAACAGACTGGTTGACTGGTGTCTCCCCTGGTTTCTTTGGGAAGAGAAAGCCCCACAAGTTTAGGCCAGCATCCACAATTTGCATCCCTACACACCACTTTCCCCCATCGGCGCTGGACAAAACCAGCCCTATGGCTGCTTCACCTGCAGGACTAAAGTTCTACTGAACCTGAAGTCAAACCTATAAATAAAGGTGTCTGAGCACCAGGTGGAATCTTTGTTGCTTTGCATTCCTCTACACCTATCCTGATTCCTGTTTAATTTGTCAGTTACTTTGTGTTAATACTGTATAACTGCTACATTATACTGTACATAATACCGATGGGTGGGTGGGGAAAGCGGGCGCTTTTTTCTTGTTCCGTATCCTTATTCTTTTTTAAATTGTGCATTCCTGAGGCAAACTTATTTCCAAATTCTTAGCCACGCATTTTAATACAGAGCTATTTTTGTTGTTTTAGATTTTGTATAGTATTAATCCAGCCGCAAGGGGATGCACAAACTAGTGCATTTCTTTGTGCCAGTCCCAAGCCCGGAAATGGAGAGGGTTGCATCAGGAAGGGCATCCGGCGTAAAAAATTTTGCCGAACCAAATATGCAGACAAAAATAGAAATTTCCACACCAGATCGGTCGAGGCCCGGGTTAACAACGACCGCCACCAGCACTGCTAGCCGACAGGGTGCTGGCGGAATTTGGGCTACTGCTGGCCGAAGAAAGAGGAAGAGAGGAGGAAGGCATGTCCGGAGGAAGGAGGAGAGGAGGAAGGTTAAGAGAGTGGACGTGAGGATAGGAACTTTGAATGTTGGTAGTATGACTGGTAAAGGGAGAGAGCTTGCTGATATGATGGAGGGAAGGAAGGTTGATATATTGTGTGTGCAAGAGACCAAATGGAAGGGGAGTAAGGCTAGGTGCATCGGAGGGGGATTTAAACTGTTTTACCATGGTGTGGATGGGAGGAGAAACGGGGTAGGGATTATCCTGAAGGAACAGTATGTCAAGAGTGTCTTGGAGGTGGAAGAGAGTGTCTGACAGAGTGATGGTTATGAAACTGGAAATTGATGGTGTGATGATGAATGTTGTTAGTGCGTATGCCCCGCAAGTTGGCTGTGAGATGGATGAGAAAGAAGAATTTGGGAGTGATATGGATGAAGTGGCGAAGAGTGTACCCGAGGGAGAGAGAGTGGTGACTGGAGCGGATTTTAATGGGCATGTTGGTGAAGGGAACAGTGGGGATGAGGAGGTGATGGGTAGGTATGGTGTCAAGGAGAGGAACGCAGAAGGTCAGATGATAGTGGATTTTGCAAAAAGGATGGACATGGCTGTGGTAAACACGTATTTTAAGAAGAGGGAGGAACACAGGGTGACGTACAAGAGTGGAGGAAGATGCACACAGGTGGACTATATCTTATGCAGGAGGGCCAGACTGAAGGAGACTGTAGACTGTAAAGTGGTGGCAGGGGAAAGCGTAGTTAGGCAGCATAGGATGGTGGTTTGTAGGATGACATTGGAGATCAAAAAGAGAAGGAGAGTGAGGGCAGAACCAAGGATCAAATGGTGGAAGTTGACAAAGGAAAACTATAAGGTGGAGTTCAGGGAGAAATTAAGACAGGCATTGGGTGGCAGTGAAAAGTTACCAGTGAGCTGGGCATCTACGGTAGAAGCCGTAAGGGAGACAGCTAGAAAGGTGCTTGGTGTGACATCTGGACAGAGGAAGGAGGACAAGGAAACCTGGTGGTGGAATGAGGAAGTACAAAGGAGTATACAGAGGAAGAGGCTGGCGAAGAAGAAGTGGGATAGACAGAGAGATGAAGAATGTAGACAGGAGTACAAGGAGATGAGGCGTAGGGCGAAGAGAAAGGTGGCAAAGGCTAAAGAAAAGGCGTATGGTGAATTGTATGAGAGGTTGGACACTAAGGAGGGACAAAAGGACCTGATTGGCTAGGCAGAGGGACCGAGCTGGGAAAGATGTGCAGCAGGTTAGGGTGATAAAGGATAGCGATGGAAACTTACTCACAAGCGAGGAGAGTGTGTTGAGCAGATGGAAAGAGTACTTTGAGGGGCTGATGAATGAAGAGAATGAGAGAGAGAAGGTTGGATGATGTAGGGATTATGAATAGGGGAGTGCAATGGATTAGCAAGGAGGAAGTTAGGACAGCTATGAAGAGGATGAAGAATGGAAAGGCTGTTGGCCCAGATGACATACCTGTGGAAGCATGGAAGTGTTTAGGAGAGATGGCAGTGGAGTTTTTAACCAGATTGTTTAATGGAATCTTGGAAAGTGAGACGATGCCTGAGGAGTGGAGAAGAAGTGTACTGGTACCAATTTTTAAGAATAAGGGTGATGTGCAGAGCTGTAGTAACTACAGAGGGATAAAACTGATCAGCCACAGCATGAAGTTATGGGAAAGAGTAGTGGAAGCTAGGTTAAGAAGGGAGGTGGCGATTAGTGAGCAGCAGTATGGCTTCGTGCCGAGAAGGAGTACTACAGATGCGATGTTTGCTCTGAGGGTGTTGATGGAGAAGTACCGAGAAGGTAAGAAGGAGTTGCATTGTGTCTTCGTGGACTTAGAGAAAGCATATGACAGGGTACCTAGGGAGGAGTTATAGTATTATATGAGGAAGTCGGGTGTGCCAGAGAAGTATGTAAGAGTGGTACAGGATATGTACAAGGACAGTGTGACAGTGGTGAGGTCTGCGGTAGCAGTGACAGATGCTGTCAAGGTGGGGGTAGGATTACATCAAGGATCAGCTTTGAGTCCTTTCTTATTTGCAATGGTGATGGACAGGTTGACAGATGAGGTCAGACAGGAGTCGCCGTGGACTATGATGTTTGCGGATGACATTGTGATCTGTGCTGAGAGTAGGGAGCAGGTTGAGGAGACCCTGGAGAGATGGAGATATGTTCTAGAGAGAAGCGGAATGAAGATCAGTAGGACTAAGACAGAATGCATGTGCATAAATGGGAGGGAGGACAGAGGAATGGTGAGGATGCAGGGAGCAGAGTTGGCGAAGGTGGATGAATTTAAATACTTAGGATCAACAGTCCAGAGTAATGGGGAGTGTGGAAGAGGGGTGAAGAAGAGAGTGCAGGCAGGGTGGAGTGGGTGGAGAAGAGTGTCAGGAGTGATTTGTGATAGAAGGGTACCAGCAAGAGTGAAAGGGAAGGTCTATAAGATGGTAGTGAGACCAGCTATGCTTTATGGGTTGGAGATGGTGGCACTGAGCAAAAGACAGGAGGCAGAGCTGGAGGTGGCAGAGTTAAAGATGTTAAGATTTGCATTGGGTGTGACGACGATGGACAGGATTAGGAATGAGTATATTAGAGGGTCAGCACAGGTTAGACGGTTTGGAGACAAAGTCAGAGAGGCGAGATTGCGCTGGTTTGGATGTGTGCAGAGGAGAGATGCTGGATATATCGGGAGAAGGATGCTAGGGATGGAGCTGCCAGGCAAGAGGAAGAGAGGAAGGCCTAAGAGGAGATTTATGGATGTGGTGAAGGAGGACATGCAAGTGGTGGGAGTGACGGAGAAAGATGCAGAGGACAGGAAGAAGTGTAAGCTTTTGATCCGCTGTGGCGACCCCTAACGGGAGCGGCCGAAAGAAGAAGAAGATTTTGTATAGTATTCTTTTGACCTCTGCTGGCCATGATGATACTCATGTGTTTACCAATGAAGCTTTCTCGCCGTTTGCAGACAGGCCTGGCGGGAGTATGGCAGCCGGGCCCATTATCAGCAGTGAATTATAGATGAGATGAGCAGCTGTTGGGTGTGTCCTGCTAGATGGCTTCCACTGCGGCAAGTGGAAATCTCCCTGCCCTATAATTTGACTTTTGGCCTTTGTGGTATCCATGGAGCCTTTCTGCAAATGCAGGCTGCAGGACACAAGCTTTGTTGTCATGGTTATAGTCAGACAATTATCATAATCCCAATGCGTTTTAATGTTTTTCTTCAGTGAAACATGTTGTTGAATTAAATGGAAACCATTGTGAACTCCTAGGGGTTGAGGGCGATTACAGAAGGAATGGCGCTATGCACACATCCATTAATCTCAGTACAAAAATAACTGTATAATCGGTCCTAACTATTATAGAACTATAAATTTAGGCAAGCCCTAACAAATTGCTACTTTTTTTAGTTTGGTGAATCACTGCATGTGCATTTTCCGATGTCACCGTGCCTACAACATAACCATTTATTTTGCCACAAAGTTTGCTAGGCTTTTTGGCATTTAAATAATTTCCAAAATCTGAAATACATTAAATGAGCCAGCAAAGGGGACAACAAAGAAGGAAGGCTATGTGGTTATTTAATGAAAAATATTAACAGTTTAATGATATTTTCAAATGTACACATTTCAAGGAATAAACTTTTAGAAGTCAGTTTTTAAGGCAGTGCAGAATCAAAATCCAGGAACACAAGAGTTGTTTTATATACACATTCCTCATTTAAAATACAACGCCTTAACAGGGCAATAAGATCTACAGTAAAGAGAAACTTTTGCAGTGTATATACATACTTCACACACACACACACACACACACACACACACACACACACACACACACACAGTGTTTAGGCTCAGTTCTGGAAACGGACATCATTGCACGTGTTGAAAGATGAACTGCATAACAGAACCACACACTGCTTTAAGCACAAAAGCATTCCCACAGAGTATATACAGTTCTGCCAGAATGGACTGCAGCTCACCACCTACTAAAAATTATTCCTTCTTTGCTAAACCTTGGTGCTTTTATCTAAAACCCACTTGCAGGTTTTGACTCATTCATACAGCTGCATATTTTCAGCGGAGCAACTCGGGTCAAGGACCCTGCTCAAGGGCACAAGAGCATTAACAAGGCAATGGGGTTTAAGCCAGCAACCTGCAGGTGGAAAAATTCCACAGCCTTAGCTGCTATGTTACCTGGTTCCCTGTACAGTGCAAATTATATTCCATTTTAAAAGCCATTTGCCTAGAAACACGTATTATTCCCTGCAGAAGTTGGAGTTGGGCACAGTTTCAATCTTTTCACTTAGATCCTCTGCAGGTAGCAGGGAAAAAAATCTATTTTTGAGTAGTTTTCATTTCATTTAGGAGAACCTACGCACAAGTGGGTAAACTGCTAGTTTTAGAATGGCTCGTCGCACCATAGTACAGTGAAACGAACAGATTCAAGCATGACAGCCTGATTTAGCCAAATGTTAAGGCCAGAAGGAGGGAGAGAACAAACCAATTTCAAAATACAAAGTAAACACTCAAATGCCATACAAAAAGGTGGTGATTTGTTTTGCAGCCCCTGAGAAAGTAACAGGATGTAATTAAAAGGGAATGTCTATGGCTTGTGTGGTTAAAAGGTCTCCATTTAGGAAGGCTTTCCACATTGGTACAAAAATTTTACATGGCATGTTGGCAGAAAAGGCCATAGGTCAACGTCACAACCAAAAAATATAAATAGTGCAAGACATAAATATACATACGTGTCTGGTATCCAGAAATTCCAGACAAATTTCCCAGAAAATATCTAGATATTTGTAAATACTCAAATTATGTAAACAGGAACCTTCAGAAATTCAAGTGACATTCAGCTGTTGCAGGCAGGTAGAGGTCACACTTGGACATTTTCACCAGAAAATGGTAGAAAGGAAGAACAACCGAATATATTCAGACCAGTACTGTTCCGTGTCCACAATAGGAATATGTATGTTCAATCTTTTTTCCTTTCCTTCATTTAAAAAAAAAAAAGTTTGAATGCACACTGCAGAAAAGTGTTAATTTGTTTGACTTGTGATAACTTCCAACACTTCATAATTTTTTGTCCTTCTGTGGGCATCTTAAATGGGCTGTAGTGTTCAGTCGGGTGATGTCAGAAAGCCACAGCATCAGCTGTTTTCCTGAAACCTTTGAGAAGAAAATGGGACTCCTTAGCAGCAGGACACAGATGATCTCAGTATACCACAGCTATGATCTCCAAACGGTTTTCAAGGCGCTTCTGGGAGGTGGTTAGGTCATCAGCTCTTCTTCTAAAACAACCATCTGCTGCAGAGGCAATGCATCAGAGAAAATGAAAGAGAAGGTTAGTTCTAGTTATAGAAACCCAGCAGTGATACTGACACCCCCATGTCATGATGCTGTGTGCAGTAGCCAGGCTCACCGACGGGTAGCTGAACCCCTCCTCGCTCATGGTCCCACAGATGTGCACCTCATCCTCGGTGGTCTTCTGGTAGACGGGGTTGACGAAGTTGATGCTGACGGTGTTCTTCTGCTTCCAGTTCCTCCACAGCAGAGCAGCACCGAACACCACCAAGCAAAGGATGACTGCAGAGGGAGGAAAGGGGAGACCCCAGTTACTCACACTTCCCCCAGCTGAAACCATTTTGATGAAATCTCCTCCTTGTTTTTATCAACCAAGCAATACCAACCTATGGGTAAGACAATGTAGAGTGCAGTCGGAGATGATGCTTCAGACTGTTTGGGTTGAATAGCTAAGCCGTTGGATTTGCCTTAAAAAGGAAAGAAAACAACATTTTAAAAAAAATCAGCAGATTGTACGTGTTTATATAGCAGTAGT